>OV277695.1:5251619-7651619 GCA_922987775.1 Agonopterix subpropinquella | reverse complement strand
AGCGTTGTTATTCTCACTTAGTGAAGCTTGCTTCACTAGTAGTTGACACACAGAATATGTACAGGATTTACACAGGATACTTTTTTAAAGTCAACGAAGAAGTCTCGTGCAACAGCTGATATATTATAAGAATAAATCTGGCATTAATAACATGCATATGCTCACGACTCTATTACATGAGAAGGGGTAGAGATATTCTGGAACCTCAGAACATCCAAGTTCCACCAGTATTTTTTTTACAATTATTGATTAATATAGATAGATAGATAAGATAGATAACTCGTTTATTTCATCAGTACAATACAGGATAAACAGTGACAGACAATGGCAGTAGGTAACATTATAGAATTCGCATAAGGAGGTCCGTGCAAAGCCGCAGCAGCAACAGGGAGCTCCCATGACGGACCAATCAATAAAACAATATAATATTGTAGGTACATGACAGGTGTTAGAATTTATGACACCGTGCGACCTATATTGCGCCAATGAAAAAGGTTCTGACTCAGCATTAATGCTGAAGCAAAAGCTACAGCGCTGTTAATTCTGCCAGAACACTATGGTTCGAGCGTGCGTTCGCGCAGCGCGAAACAGTTAAATTAGTTAGGTAAGGCATCCAAGTGCAAAAATGTTAGCCACAAACATATATTATTTACCCATAAGTTATGATTGTGTGTAATAAATATTTTTATAAGATTTTTGTTTAATATCAGATCTATCCCATCTACAGGGTGAAATTGATATCAATAGCATCCTTTTAAACTAAGAGTCTACCCATCAAACTGAACAACTATCACTATGGGAGCAAACCGATCGGAGCAAAAACAAAATCTGCTGTTGCATACATTTGAGTCGAGTAGGCATTGCAGTTTAGTATGGGACAACTGATTTTTTAGTTGCTCTGATCGGTTTGCTCCCATAGTAAAAGTTGTTCAGTTTGATGGGTAGCTTCTTAGTTTAAAAGGATGCCAATGATACCAATTTCATTTTATAACTTATCTGGGCGACCTTGTGTTCCTATTTCCTCAAAACCAACTCAATGTATGAGAAATAGTAGTAGAACTAGTGACCAATAACACATTCTTTCTGCATATAAACACTACATTCACAAAAGTAATTCCGTTACATTGCACTAGGATCCCTCCCACCTATTAGTGTAATTAAACCATTAGTAGAATTGTTGGTTGCACCATGAGTAACAGAACTACGACTAATTGGCTTTGCAATAAATTGCATCCAAGTGTCGTAATCTATAAAACGTTTGTTTACAATATTATGTGTGGGCTGAAATTGTCGTATTAGTATAAGAGATAAGTGTACTTTTTGTAACCATCAGCAGCAAGGCTGATTCAGTGTTTATGGGGTGTAGAGCTTCTCTGTGATGGGGATGGACCAGGTCTGCCTGCATAGCTCCAGTCGGTTTAGGAGTTATTGATGATTAAAGGTCTGTAAAAAATTTACGATCAGCTGTGAGGCTGATCGTATGATATTGTTGTAGTATGCACTGTAGCTATGTGAACAGCACAAAAACTGTCAAGTTCTGTCAGTTGGTTTAGGAGATACAGCCAGTCAAAGTTCCGACCTTTGAACGGCTGTATCTCCTAAACCGACTGATGCACCATGTCAGTTTTTGTACTGTTCACATAGCTACAGTGCATACTACAACAATAACATACGATCAGCCTCGCAGCTGATCGTAAATTTTTTACAGACCTTTAATCATCAGTAACTCCTAAACCGACTGGAGCTATGCAGGCAGACCTGGTCCATCCCCATCACAGAGAAGCTCTACAACCCATAAACACTGAATCAGCCTTGCTGCTGATGGTTGCAAAAAGTACACTTATCTCTCGGAATATATGGTTAAAAGCCCCTTAAAATAAAAAATATTATTATGTACATACCCTTCTTCTATCGTCCATTTTAGAGAATAAATTATTTAGTTCACTAGTGTAGTTATTCTGAAACAAAATACAGAATGAACTTTTGTATGGAAACAAAAAATTTTTAACAAAACAGACCCTTATGCTAACACTGAATTTATCAGAAAAATATACTACCCGACATGTCTTGGACGGTTCCTAAAACTGTTCTAAGAATAAGTGAGAGTGTTTCTGTAATCCAAAATAGCCCTAACATTTTGTTGCTATTTGGAAGTATATGTGCAACTATCAAACAGATTATAATTTGATTAATTTGTATAAAAATAAAATAATATACTAACACATTCTTCTTCAATTTTAGCAACTTTAGAGTTAACTTCTTCTTCATTATTATTTTCTAATTTCAGTGTTTCTATTCTACGCTGCATATCTTCATTAATTAGCCTGCAAATAAAAACAACTTCAATTAATAATATAGCAAATAATAATAGGTGAGCGTTGGTGGCATGATGCGGAGAGCTATGGAAACTCAATCTTGAGGTCTGAGTTCGAATCCGCACGGACGACATGCATGTACCAATGGGTTTTTCTAACTTATGTACGTGATACCGACTGCTCTCAAACGGTAAAGGAAAACAACGTAAGGAAACCTGCATACGCTGAAGAAGAAATTCGGATCCATATGAAGTCTGCCAATCCGCATTGGACAAGTCAGGTGAACTAACACCCACACACCATCCCTGAGGATAAGCCTGTGCCCTGCAGTGGGAGATATATAGACTGTATACATATAGGTGGGATAAAGGTTGATGATGATGACAGCAATAATATTCATTTACCTACTAGACATTTATGAAACCTAGTTTCCCAATAAACATAATAGTAAAACATCTTGGCAAAGTTTCAAACATACAATAGCAAAACAAATTAGTCACAACACTAAATAGTTTGCAATCACAATCACCTACTTTAATACTAGTTTTAACTATTTGCAGAACACGTTTATTACAGGTGTAGTCCGATCATCAGCTGGAAGACCCCATTGAACCGCTCCTTAGAGTCAATCCTCCCCTATTCCAAAAACCTCCTCCAAAATAAAAAATAAATATGCCAGTTTACAAATTTTAGCTTTTTTACATTTTGGTGTACCTTATTCAAATATATATCAGAATTCAGGACCTTTTTTAAACATTTGAGAAATTTAATCACAGAATTATCCACGAATCATTCAATATATTGTGTACATAAGCATAAGCATATCCTCACGACTATATTCCCCGAGGGGGTAGTCAGAGATATTCTGAAACTTCAGAACACATACGGCGATAAATCAAGCTACGCAAATCCAAAATAAGCTGGCCACGCGTAGGTACAGTAGTGTATAACCTCCCGCGGCCAGCTTATGTTTCGTTCACGTAGCTTTATGTGTCGCCGTGTGTATAGTAACTAGTCAGTAATTGATAGAAAATAAATATATTAAAGATAAATTCTTGAAAGTAGCTCTCTCTGGTGAAAAATGAGTGGCGCATTTAGTGTTTTATTTTAGAGTGGACGCTGTACGAAAACTCTCTGCCCACCACCAAAGTGAACCTCATCCCCTCTCAGTGCTTAGCTCCTCTAAAATCTACCCCAAAGTATGAGGAGAGTTGATGTATCTAATGTTAGATGGGGAGGACGTAGCCATTCTGAAGGTAGTCACTATTATCATATTATGTATTCAGTAAATAAATAAATAAGTTTATTATCTCCACAAAGTTAGGAATACATTGGTATGTCTTAAATTTAAAGTATAATTTTTTGTGGAGACTGGAATCTGTTTAAAAAACCTAGAGACTAGGAATTGTGCAACAAGCACCAGCAGTTGGTCTACAGTTCAGTGGTACTGACCTATTCAAATAACTCTGTAATTCAATCTCTTGGACTATTCTCTTCTCCTCCTGTACATTCCATCTCTTTTTCCTGGCAATACGTATTTGTGCGGCTATGTCGTCACCGAAGTTCAACTTTTGTTCACGCGCCAAGTCACTTGCTGCAAAAGAATTATAGCTAATTAGATCATTGTGGCGATGAGTCATAAATGAGCAGGTAAATGTGCTTAGAGTCTGCCTTTACGAATAATAATTAGGTACGACTAATATGTGTGTGGCTTCAGTGCTTTCTGATAATTAGCGTGAATATACAGGTTGTAAATTTTAATGAGTACAATATTAAAGGAGGTGCTACAGATTATCAAACTGAATAACTTTTACTATGGGACCAATATTGAAATTGCAAAAAAGCTTTTGACTGTTCTATTTTGGATCAAGTATCCATTTTCTTATTATTTTACTGATATTCGATTTTGGAAAAAATCCTTTCTTAATGCACCCCTACAATGTTATTCTGAATTCCATGTTTCTATCTTCAATTCAGTTATTTCAATTCATTCATTCAACAACTACAGTAATTGTACAAACACTACACATGTATGTTATCAAATGACTAAATAATTTATTAATTAAAATTACATTATATTCTTCAGTGGTTTAGGTGTCATAGTATTTGTTTATTTGTCTGTCCGTCAGTCATGGGACTGTTTTATATGTATAGATTTGTAATACAGCTAATTCTCTAATTAGTTAGAAATGTTTTAATGCTGCAATTTCAGATAAAATAGAATTTAAATTGCTTTCTCACGTAGATCAATGTTCCTGTAGATTAGAGGTAAAGTTAAGGTGGTTTTATTCTTTTATTTTACTTATCTCATTGTTTTTCTTCCATATTAGTGGCAGAAGCACCACTAAAAGTTTCGGAAATATCATCCTTACCTCGATGTAAATGCTTGATAGCTTCATCGTAGCACTCAAGCTCAACCAACGCCTGGCCAAGGAAGAAATGTCCCTTCACTTGGTTGGTATCTATATCGAGCGCACGTCGGCAGTCCTGGCACGTTGCCTCCCATCGCTTCAACTTCAGGTGGCACAGGGCACGGTTTGTATAGTACGTAGCCACAGACGGGTTCTTTATCTACAATGTAGACACATTAGATTAATCTAAAATATGACATGATACAACCACAACTTTAAAACCTTTGTTAATATATCGCTATCACACACAATCACAATCAATAGATACACGCCGCAGGTCAAGCACTCCAAAAAGACACAGTATTATTACTGAAAAATATGGTACCTAAAACACGAATAACAAACTATTACGTCTAAATTTGTGTTGTTACTTTTTCTACAGCATGAAACTCTACTGATTTTAGCTATGAATTTCTAAGTGTCAAAGTACATTTCAAAGTACCTTCTCTTGTGTTTATTATGCATCTGTGCAATAAGTAGATTAATTTTCGAACAATGTAATAAGTGAGGGTTTAGGTAACAGAGTACTATAAAAGTTAATCAGGTCTAAACCACATATTTATACTCTCATTACTAACATGTTTTGTTACACCCTGTAACATATCCATGTATGTGAATGTTCTGAGTTTTCAGAATATCTCTGACTACCTCCTTGGGGAATATAGTCGTGAGCATATGCTTATGCTGTAATATATCCTGTGTGACAGTGATGTCTTGGCAGCTAAGCGCACGTGCCTGCTTGAAGATGGATATCCAAAACGGAGAGATTGCAGGTTTCTTATCCTAAACGGTATATGGGAAATATACCCTTCATATACTCTTTATATCCCTTGTTTAGTATTTAGCATGTTTTAAGAACAATGATAGCCCATACGGAAGAGAGCTAGCGCCTCAATCATGAGGATGCGGTTTGATTCCTGGCCTGTACCACTAAGTTCTTCGGAATTTACGTACGGGTACAGTCCTAAATAGCCGTAATCCAACAATTGGCACGCCGCTTAGAAAACGGCCGCACTGGTTGCACAGTCCATGGTATTTTTTGTTACCATTGCTCGCGCATGTGACCGGTTATACTGTGGTTGTGTTCTGCTGTCATACATTACTGCTGACATTCCAGTCTAAGCAGTAATGTAAAACAATCAAACACACTTTTGTATTCAAAGTACTTGTGTATAGAATGTCAATGATATAAATCACTACATAGTATAAAACAAACAACATCGTGAGGAAACCTGCATGCTTCAATTTCGGGGCATGTATTGTACCTACTGTCCATTACAAGTGGCGACGGGCTCACTCCCTGTCACACTGGACAGAGTTTCGGTACTACTAGTGAAACGTGGATGTTCTGAAGTTTCAGAATATCTCTGACTACCCCCTCGGGGAATATAGTCGTGAGCATATGCTTATGCTAGTATAAAACAAAGTCGCTTCCCGCTGTCTGTCCCTATGTATACTTAGATCTTTAAAACTACACCACGGATTTTGATGTGTTTTTTCTTAATAAATAGAATGATTCACGAGGAAGGTTTATAATATGTATATTTTAGTATCAGCATTGCACCCGTGCGAAGCCGGAGCGGGTCGCTAGTATATCTATAAAATGAACAGTTGTTGAGCTGCGTTCAGAACCTACACCCTATGTGCACCCAGAGTGAACCCCGAGCGCAACTTTTCGCACTAAACGCCGTTCAGAACCTCGGTGTAAGACGTTTTACTATAGAGCGAGTTGAAAAAACAACCGCACAAAAAGGTTCAGAACGCAGCTCTGGGTCAGAGTGTCATCTTTTGTTGAATATTTTCACCTTGCATTAGCAGTCTAATGATGCATTATTGATGTACAAAAAACAAAAGGAGAAGGCCATCACAATGTCATGTTATGCACTTTTCAAGCTCCTAGGTAATGGGAAAGGTAAATAAACTCACAATAGCCTTTGTATAGCAGTTCATAGCATCCTCGAAGCGTCGTAGACTGAACAATCTGTTGCCCTGCTCCTTCAGTTCCTTGTCCGTGAGATTCGCCGTCGAATACATGTGCTTACTCATGTTTGCAGTTATTTTTATTTTGTTAGAACTCAAATAACAACAGCAGATCTCATTATAAAGAACTCAAACAGTGCAGTGGAATGTCTGTTTACACCCGCAAAAAAAGTTACGGCACTAAACGAAATTTGTCAAATTTGTTTTTCTTTCTTCTAGAAAATAAAATTAGGGTACCTATATCAACCTATATGTCAGTCAAGCAACAGTCAAGTCAAGCAAGTGTCAACTGTCAACTCAAGCCAACCAAACCACAGAGCAGGGCTGCGTTCACGACCTTTGTATGCGGTTGTTTTTTCAACTCGCTCTATGGTAGACCATCACAATAACGCGGCGTCAATGACGTCACTGACGCCGCGTTAGTGTCGCTTGGCTCGAATGCCGTTCCCTACAATTTCATACATTTGCATAGAACATCTGCACTGGTAGCATGCACACCCGCGATAGCCGTAATACGGCTTTATCACGTCTTTCATCTCGTTCTTTCGGGCGCAAAAGAACGAGATAAAAGACGTGATAAAGCCGTATCACGGCTATCGCGGGTGTGCATGCTAACAGTGCTGAACATCTATCTGTCGCGGCGTCACTGTCGCGGCGCCACTGACACTATAGACGCTCAGTTCGAAAGGCTAAATTTTGTGCGAAAAGTTGCGCTCGGGGTGCACTCTGGGTGCACATAGGGTGTAGGGTCGGAACGCAGCCCTGACCCTCTAGCATGATTTCTCTACATGCTGCACGCACTTCTAGTACCTATGATTTTTCCACACGCGCGCGACGCGCCTTCGCTTAAAATTCTTCGCTTATATTTCAAATGCAACGACAAAAATTTATAGAAAGGGACAAATTAAAAACACGTAATACAGAAGGACGAATACTTAGCCCGTGATGCACATTTGCCTCCACAGCAGATCCACAAACGCACCGGTGCGGTTCGCAGATAGAGTACCCCAGTCTTAACGCTGCTGCTGTCCTCAGGGAGCAGTCATCAAGCAGGGTCCCCAACTGTGGTGATGGCAGTGCATGGAGCCACGCCTCCGCCTCCGGCCTCGACACCGCCAGCAAGCGCGCCAAATCCCTACCCACGGCTCCATCCATCAAAAGGTTCAGTGAGACCGTCGAAACGACATTATCCCAGCACCTTTGAGATGACTTCTCCTCGGGCAAAGCCTCGTTAGGGCACAAAATACCCCAGGCTGACAATGAGAGTTTTTCTTTTCTTTTTTAATTTTAGTTCCTAAAAAACTCGACAGATGACATGATTATCGCTCCATAGAGACGTAGGCCTGCAGTGCTAGCATTATTACTCGCTTGACGCGCGCCTGCGGGTTTGAAAACCATACCCGCGTCTGTCATTTATCCCGCGATGCTGAGCATGATTTGACAGCGCGCCAGCCACTCTACTGAGAGATAGCAAAGTCGCGGCGCGGGTTTGTTGGGTTACCTTACCGGTTAAAACTATCAATTTTATATATTGAAACACCGAATCGGTAATTAGAGCCCGCGCACAATTGGCCGGTCGCGACCATAAAGCGCTCTCACTCATATTATTTACGCTATGACCGAACGGTGATCATGCTCGCATTTGTAGACTAGAGTCTACGAATGACAGTTGAGCGCTCGCGTCATCGTAAGTCGCGGCCATCATGTTAGCTACTGTAGAGACAGAGGCGAAGGCGCGCTGATATAGAGATATGGTATAGAGAGACTCGAAGTCGCGGGGTATCATGCTAGCACTACTAATCCTCTCAAAATCATGTCAAGACTGTGCCTGACTTTTTTTTAAGGCCAAGGGATCGAGCCCATACAACAGCCATACAACAATGTCAGACGTAAAAAGTTTTATATTTTCGATTAAAATGATTCGTAAATAATAATAATAATAATAATAATAACCCCGCGGGGGCAGCTTGTGGCGAGCTGACGGTGAGTGGCGACACCGCGGACCCCTATCCAGGGGGACCATACAGACATGCGCTCACACACACACACACCCACACACACACCCCCACACCCACACACACAGTAACACATCCCCCTACCTCTGGCTTGCCTTAATTGGCCGTCCAGAGTGGAATCGCAAGAGCAGAACCTATGCTCCAGGTTGGAAGTGTATTGCACGTAATGGCGTAATAACGGGGAAACCCGCTCACGGGGGTAAACCCCGCGATGGTGAAACCGGAGCCGCACCTCTCGACAACCTTCAGCCGCTCAATGAGATGTTGCCCCATTGTCGCACTTTGTGCGTGCGGCCGTTTTATGGGGCCCACTCGACGAGTCGGCGAGTCACCGCCTGCCCTATTTACAATTTTGAGACTAGTTGTCATGGCAGGCGTCCGTTAGTCTCCTCCCATAGCCCAGTATCCATCCATCCAACTTTCACCTCCATAGCCCAAGACCTTATTTTTCCATCGCGGCCATAGCGCCGTACTCCAATAGTCTTTACACAAGTGGCGGGGACCATCCCCGTGGGTATCATGTTGTATGCTCGGAGATGGTATCCGCCATTTGTGTATCCCTTACATTTAGATTAACTTGTCTTTTGAACGGGCCTCTACATGTTGGCTTCGGCCCCATGCACGCCTTCCAAAGGTCCGGGACTTAATTGCCCGTGATTACGGAACGTAAGACATATAATAATAATAAGAAATTTATTCATCAGCAAGTAAGTAAATACAGATACAAAAGTGATCTTAAATAAGTACTAAATAACATGCTATGATGAATAGGCATGAGCCTCAGCATTACTGCTGTTTTTCAGTCTCCGCCTTGAGATGACACTGCACTGCCAAAACTTAATCTAATTAACAAAAGCAAACATTTCGGATCTTACTAATTATGGTATTAAGCTACTGTTATGAACTTATTTGGTATGTCAGCAACATAAAGTATAATAAGTATACATGTATAGGTTTAAAGGATGTGTGTATGATTAAATATTTATTTGAGAATATATATGTATGTACTTATATATATATATACTATACTATTATTTGATCAGTAGGTAAATAATAAGGTTTGTGAAAGATTATAGATAATTGATATTTAATTAATGAATTAGAGTATTAGAGGAGCTGGATATTCAAATCGAATCGATGGCTACGTAAAACAAAATTTAATTTAATTCTGTGGTACCGGAGACCAGCAGCATGCTTGTTTTTGATTGGTCAGGAGCCACTGCTTGCATTGCCTTTTGAATGAATATAAGGAATTAGAATTCTTAATTGGCGGGGGGAGGTCATTCCATACCTTAGAAGCTGCGAATCGGAAACTACCCCGGTAGGAGACCAAACGAATCGGTGGAGAAAAATGTGCTACGGGAAAGCGGGCAGATTTGCATCTTCCCTTTCTCCGATCACTCCAAAATAGTTTATCAGCCAGATAACTTGGCGTCCCAGAACTCCTTACGTTGTAAACAAACGTTGATAATTTTAGAGTTCGTCTATTGGCCATATTCAAAATGTTGTATGAGTTGAGAAATGGTGTTATATGTGAGCGGGGTGGTACGTTATAACAGAACCTTATGCAAGAGTTTTGGATGCGTTGAACCTTCTTCTGAGTTTTTTTCAATAGGCAAGGCCCGTATACAATGTCACAGTAATCAAGAATTGATAATATCAAAGCCTCGGATATACTTCGTCTGACAGGAATACTCAAAAATGGTCTAATCTTGTAAATTTGTTTTAGTGTACCATAGCATCTGCGTAGTTTGGAACCAATATGCTCTTCAAACTTAAGAGAGTTTTCAAATATAAGCCCTAAGTTTCTAGCTTGATATGATTCATCTATTGGGTGGCCGTTTATCAAAATGTTCGGCTGTCTGCTACGAATCAACTCTATTTGCTGATTGGTTCCTAGAATCAAATAACTGCACTTATGAGCATTAAGACTTAATGAATTATTATGAGACCATTGTACCACAGATTCCAAATCAAGATTTAACTCATGAATAGCATGGTCTATTTGATCAGCGTCCAGGTTTACGCGTTTTATAATTTGAGTATCATCTGCATACATATGGGAAATACTAAATTTAATATTAGATGGCAAATCAGCAGTATAAACCGTGTAAAGAGTTGGTCCCAAAATTGAACCCTGCACGACACCCGTCGGCACCGACAAACAAGTTGATATAGTTTTTTTAGAATCTCTATCCAAGCACTCGACAAACTGCATCCGATTTGCAAAATAACTTCGAAACCAAGTGCAAACCAGCTGGTCGCACCCGAAGCTTTCAAGTTTGGATATGAGGCTACATCTATCTATACAATCAAACGCTCTACTAAAATCAAGAAGAACCAGAATTGTCCCCAGATTTTCATTGGAAGCAGTTAGAATTTCATCTAGGATATGTGTAAGTGCCGTAGTAGTACTGTGATGTTTGCGGAACCCAGACTGGTTTACTGGGATAAGACGATTTGATTCTAAATATTTAGATAGTTGTGCATTTACAATTTTTTCCAGTATCTTTGAGAGAACAGGTAAAATTCCTATGGGCCTCAAGTCATTAACTGTTTCAACATTTGTTTTCTTCGGTATAGGTTTTATCTTCGCTGTCTTCCATGAGTTGGGAAAAACACCCGTTTTTAGCGATTCATTCATAATTGCTGTTATTGCTGGAAGAGAGTACGGCAGTGTCAGTTTGATCATTTTGATTGATACGCCGTCATCGCCAGTAGCATTGGAAGATATAGAGTTAACCACCTTGAGCACTTCTTCTGCCGTAATCTCTTTAAAGCCAAATGAGTAATTTGGATTGAGGTCAAAATTAGGATATCTCACGTTTGTGCTGTGAATAGGTTTCGGAGTGGAATCAAGGAATGAACGATTTATCACCTCAGGATTATTTATATGGTTTGGAAGTACATTCTCAGTCGTGTTTCCCAGAATTTTATTTAAAGAATTCCACATTTTATTAGGACGGTGTACATTTTTATTTATACTTTCAGTAAAGTATTGCTGTTTTTCATTCCTAGTTAAACTTGTTACCATGTTACGTAATGATTTATACGACTTTATATCCTGTTGAGTACCACTTATTTTTGCACGTGCACAAGCTTTATTTCTATCAATGATCATCGCCTTAATACTGTCAGTGACCCACGGGGTTGGAGGCTGCTTAAAAACTCTGGTGCGTTCCGGCACAAAATGGTTAAACAAGCCAAGTATCAGTGAGGTAAAGCATTGAACCATGTCCTCCACATCACTGCACGATAAAACCCACTCCCATGGAGTAGCTGAGGATGCGATTTTGTATGTATTTGCATCAAAATGATTGAATGGTCTGTAGGTTACTGTTCTAGGTGCTGGCTTAATTATTTTAATTGGATATTGCGCTGACACTAAACTATGATCACTAAGACTATCGTTATGTTTCACGACTACGTTTTTTACCTTTAGACTGTCTGTGCTACATATAACGTCGAGGAGAGTACGAGTTTTAGGGGTTATTCGTGTTGGTTCGTCCACTGCTAAGTTAAGATTGTTTGATTTAAGTAAATTCAAAAAAGACATCTGACTCTTTCCGCTTTGTTCCAACAAGTTAATGTTAATATCACCAGTCAGGAACACATAGTTATATTTGGGTGTAATGATAGAAAGTGACTCTTCTAATTGATCTAAAATATAAAATAAAAAAAATAATAAAATATTAAATCAAAAGATGAGTTGGCATCTTTTTGATCATCTTCTCCCTCTTTATTATTTTAAAGAAACACATTTTGATATTTTGACTTTTATTCGCACAGACCGTAACGCCATCTATCGATCCACTAGAAAACCAAAAGAAAAACGCTCATTGCATTGTATTGTGTTAAGAATAAGAGCATAGAAAATTTGACTAAAGACGACGGCCGTAAAGGCTAGATCCCATTGCCTTTCCGAATGAATATATTACATTTAAAATTAAAAATAATTAACTGTCAACTCAAGCCAACCCAACTCGAACATTTTTATTATTTTATATTCTTATTCAAAGAGTAGAGTAATATATCGGAAAAAGAGAGCCCTCTAGTGCCATTTTAATGCAAATAAATTTGAAACGCCACCTATGATATTTAACAAGAAACAGTTGCTATATATACGCATACCTATAGCTATATGTATGCTTTACAATGGAATCTACTTTTTCTCAGTAATGAGCTATTTTGTTCTAGTTTAGAGTAGTAGCCTCAGTAACAGGACGGAGGAATAATCTTGCCTCAACGTCTGAAGTGAAGATCAACACTCAAATCACAAAATGGGCGCAAAACACAAACAAGCGTACGCGCAAGTTGTAACGGCGGCCATATTGTGACAACTTGTGTAGCTGGTGTTGCTAGGTGACAATAATATGGTGCTACCGCAGAACATAAGTTAAATTATTTACTAATTTTAATTAAAACAGTTTTGAAATATTACGTAAATTGTATTAAATAGGATCAAAGTTTTTTTTATAATTTTAGTAATAAATTTGCTTTATTGTTGAGTTTGAAGAGACATCTATCGGAAATTTGAGACAATATTTTTGTAGTTACACGTTATTCAAAGAAGATGCCGCTGGTTTCTTTGCGTTTTTCCTCAAAGTTCCCCTCTGTCCCCCCTCTGTTCTTATTCTTACTGATCCTGTGCATTTTTGCGTTTTTCGATTCGATACAAATTTTTGTTTTGTTCCGTTTTATTTAACTTTCTTTTTCATTTTACTCGCAGAAAGATTTCATCCAAAAAATTCACGGAAAATTCCAAAATGTATTAGTCCGTCGGCGCTAAGATCAAGGTTTCTCGGTAGAGAGTAGTTTATATGGCTTTACGAATTTACGAAGTGATTATTTTTGTTCAGTGCTTGCTTGTGTCCAAAATCCCTGACAAATTCCCTGAACAATAATTTCCTAATTGGTGAGATGCATTCGCGATGTGCTGTAGTGGGTTGCCCAAATAAAGCTGGGCATAGATTTCCCAAGAATGAGGTTAGAAGAAAGAAGTGGATCGAGGTGATGAAATTGGACCAACAGAGAAATATTGGGTGGCACTTGAGCCCGGGTTCATCTGTCTGCTCGCACCATTTTAAACCCTCTGATTTTGATCTTAAATATGATTGGAGTAAGTTTTTTGCTTCCAATATTTTATTGCTTACCTACCTATTTTTGGGTTCCCAAACATAACTGCGACGTCGCATCGCAAATATCTGCGAGAGCTCGATGACTTTATTACGATGACTTATGTATGATTTTCGCTCGCAGATATTTGCGATACGATGCGACGTCGCAGTTATGTGTGGGCACACTACCTTTTCCTGTTTACACCATCATATTGACTGCCTCCGTGGTCTAATGGTTAAGAGCACTGGCTCTCGACACGAAAAACAATGGATAGAAAAATCTGATAATTTTTATTATAAGCCAGAAGCCGTAGCATGCTACACTTGATACGGCTGTATCACGTCTTTTATCTCGTTCGTTCAAGCGCAAATAGAAAGAGAGTGAAGATGTGATAGCGCTGTATCACGGTGGCATGCTACCCATGCAGGAATCAATTCTAATCACCAAATGGTTTTCGATTTTTATAGGTGTGCCAATCTTCGAACTCTACATTTTTTTTTAAATAATAGTAGTTTTGTTTGTGATTCAATCTTCGGAAAAATCGGATCGGATCGGCGCATCCCTAAACGGAAGGTTTTTTAGTATCCCACAGGTCAAATTCGGGAGTTAGGGATAGGGGGGTAATTATTGTGATAATTAGAGATCGGATAATCGGATGCATATTTAAGGTCAGTCGCGAAGCAAGCATCATACTTTTTGCAAATTCATTTTAATAGTAAATATTTTGATTTTCATTCTCTTTTGGCCATCAAATTGAGTATTTTAATTAAGATAGCATATTTAATTGGCAATATAAAAAACTGAATGTTGCAGAAATCGGATAGCTTTTGTTGGATATATGCCGTCTTTAAGTAAAAGCATGCTCGCTGCACATGTGCTGGTTCCCGAAATGGGGCAAGTGCAGCACACGTTTATAAATAACATTTGTTAAGTAATGTTACCTTGTTTTCATCACATAAAACAACAATTAAATAATATTTTTAGATATTTTACTGGATCTCGGTTAACTTAAAATCCAGGTATAAATGACACCAAAAATAAAATGGTGTCTTATACCATGGCCCAATAAGTTTCGCCATAAACAATTTGTGTTAGGTATAAATGACACCAAAAATAAAATGGTGTCTTATACCATGGCCCAATAAGTTTCGCCATAAACAATTTGTGTTTTATACTAAGATTAGGTATAGGTATATACTAAATATATTATGTCAAAATTTTGAAACTAGAGGCACTTACCCCGTAGAGGCACTTGCCCCAACTAACCTTACCTAAAATTACCGATCAAATCATGGCCGACTTGGACAACTCTGACTTGACAACATAAACAATTCTGACAACATGAACTATGCATCCAATTAAGTACTTTCAACAACAAAACCACATGGACAACATGAACAACTTGGCCAACTCGGACAACTCTCTCAACTCAGACAAGTTGACCAAATTGTCAGAGTTGTTCATGTTGTCCGAGTTATTCAAATGTTCTACAATATTTTGTATGTCGATAAATCCTTTAGCTATACCGGGACTTCAGAATGATCCTGAGATTCTTTCATAAAATAAATGAATTTATTTGGATGTGTCCACATTATTCTTGTGAAATATAAATATTAAGTAATTAAATATGCATCCAAATATCCGAGCTCTATGCAGTTTTCCCATTTGTATGAAGTGACAGCCAAGTGTTCAAAGTGTGCTGCACTGCTTTTTTTTTACGTAACTTGAATCTTGACTACTTTTATTTTACAGATGGAGTTCTGCAGTCTAGAAGACTAAAGACCCACGCTATACCATCAATTTTTCCATCAGATAAGCCTTGCTATAAGGAACCTACATTTGACGCAAGCCAAGTAACCAAAACTTATAGCAGGAAAGGTAAGTTGGTATTTACTATAACAAAAATATAAATTCTACGAGCTTTTACCCGCGACTTCGTCCGCATAAATTATATACCAGATTTTAAGTCAGATGATAAGCTATCAAACAAAAAAAGTTTCATCAAAACCGGTTCAGTAGTTTTTGCGTGATACTCGAACAAACAAACACCCAAACAAACAAACAAACAAACAAATAAACAAACAAACAAACAGACAGACAAAAAATCCAAAAATTGGTGATTTGGAATCAGGGACAGGTAAAAACCATGCAGTAATTTTTTTTTTGTAAATATCTTCAATGTACAGAGACACTTCAGTTACAGTTTTATAATAGTCTAGATTAATATTTGGAATCTATGCACGTAACCAGGGAAAATGTTTTGATGATGATTGATGACTGATACAATCCATTTCAGCGTGGTCTGGAACTTAGCTACCATAGTACTTGTACCGGGTGTAACAAAACACCCTAGTAATACTTAACGGGCCGGATGGAATATGTCCACCCAAACCTGTCAAGTAATACATTCTATTTTATTTGCAGAGCGTCCACTCGCTTTTGTACCTGAAATAGCATTTATGGATTCTAGAACATGTGACAACACTGAAATTGATCCTTTACTAACTGATGTGGAAATAAAAATTGAGCCTTCGGTTGACAATGATGAATCTCTTCCATATATTAAACAAGAAAATATGAGTTTTGATGTGGACATTATAAACAATATAGATCAATGTCTCAACACAACACTTTTACCGAAATACGAAGAAGTGGACTCAAATGAAATCAGAATAAAATCAGAAATAACAGGAGAAACTGATTCAAATCGAAACGTAATAAAATCTGAAATAACGACAGAATGTGATTCTAATGAAAACATAATAAAATCTGAAATAACTACAGAAAGTGATTCGAATGAAATCAGAACAAAATCTGAAATAACGATAGAAACTGATTCTGTCTACATATAAACCTTTTAGTATTAACCTAGTCCAGTTTATACTGGATTTGGAGACATTTTGTTAAAGTACTATTTGTATTTCAAAGTCTTGAAGAAGGTTACACATAAATTGAAAATGGTCCAGCAAAACAAGAGTTTGTGTGATGGCATTCCAATGGAGAAATAATATAAACCTTTAAGTTGACAGGGAACTGTCTATGATTCAATAAATGATCATTTTCACCACTGAGCAAGTAATCACTACGTTTTAATTTTCACCAATTGATGTATTAAATAGAACTGACTTTTTCGCCACTTCATTTTCATGACGAGTATCCTGTGACAAAGATTCTATGCTAGATGCTATGGAATTCCCCATCAAGAAACCAAAGAGTGCACGAAAAGTTATTTTTCAACCTATAATAGAAGTAAAAACCGTCCTCCATTTTGTGGTGGGTCTGCAACAGAAATCGAGATCATTGAAAAGTGGAATTTGAAATTGAAAATATAGTTGATTATGACGTCAATGTGCAAGATAATTTAAATAAGATAAGGAGAAAGTAAGATTAGGATTAGGGAGTTATTAAAGTTAAGAAGCCATCATTTTTTGTCAAACTGGATCAAATCAATCCTGATTTTCTTGTGCCATGCAAAAAATTGGTAAAATAAAACTTGGAATAAATACAGGAAGAATAATAGCTCCTAAAACTTAAAACACACGTATAAAACTGATCTAAGCCATAGTTTTTAAGTTAAATACTTATTTTGTTTGAGCAGTTTAGATTGTCAATTAAAATGTCGTCTAAAAAAAGCATTTTCATTTCATAAATGGGATTCACATTACAGAAACTATTAAAACACAGGTAAGAAAGGGAGTGCACAAACTACCTAAATCCATTTCTATCACTTAGTGAAAATTGCTGTCCTATGCATTTGAGTCGAGTTGTAACTTTATGGTCGAGTTAATGTTTGCATTGCAGTTTTGTATGGGACAGCAGTTTTTTTTTTCGCGATTTCGATATTGGTCCCATAGAGAAAGTTGTTCAGTTTGATGGTCTGAGCATACCCTTAAAATAGTTTCAGCTAATTTTGTTAGACCTTATAATAAAACAAATTGTACATAACAAAACATAATTATATTTAATTAAACAGGTGACTGATAGGAGGCCACTTTGAACACTTTGTACAGGCTGGAGAAGTCGCGGCTCCACAGGCTGAAGTGCTTAGTGTTTTGGTCCTTCGGCATATTAATCATCATATTCGCGTTTGATATGGCTCGCTTCTCTTTCGTAGACTTCCTGCAAATTCAAATAAAAACAATATCGGTTCTGAGTTTTGGATAACACCTGCTACCTCCACTAGGCATAAGATAGTACAGCAGTACCTACTTGAATTAAGTTTTACTGACTGCCTAACTATGTATTTATTTTTTATATGTAACTACAGGGTGAAATCGAAGACATTCGACAAATTTTGGTGGCGAGTTGTACTCCTGATTTAGATCTTATATTGCAGGGTTTTCTTGAAATCTAAATTATGAAAATAAAAGACATTCTAAGCATGCCAAAACATTCAGAAGGGGTTCATAATAAACGCTCTGTGTCATACACACTTTAAATAAAAAAAATGTTTTTTAAATTAAAATTAAATAATTCCTTAAATAAACATTTTCTCATTCGAACTGTACATTTCCACCGGCCGGTGGCCCGGTCAACGTCCATCCCCTCGCAGGCGGAGCACCCCCGCACAACTCTAGCGAGCGCATCCCCACCGCTCGGCAAGGTCGCACGTGCCTCGCAAACAAAACAAAAACAGTTTCCGTTTGGTCGCGATCTGATTAAGAGGTTACCGCGCTCTGTAATCAATCAGTGCCCGCTTACGTATCGGAACTTGGATTTCAGTGCAGTGTCGTATTAGGTTCAACCTGAATTTGTAAAAAAAAGTCGTACACAAATCTGCAGTTTTTTGGATATGGTGATAATTTATTAGTGAGAAACACGGAGGCTTCGTGAAACGCAAAGACGCTATCGCAAGATGCACCCTGCTTCTCAAGTATCATCCCTTATTTGTGGGGGGAAATTAAAAGATGTGTGTATGAAACTGAATCGACCACAGTGAGTGAACTGAGAGAAAAAAATGTCAGTGCATTTGAAGGTGTAAATCACAACCAGCGCCGTGTCGGGCTCAATTTGTGCATACGAAATGGAGGTGGTCACTTTGAACATCTGTTAAAATAAGGTAAGGACATTTTCTTTTAGTACTTAACGGACAATGGTATACCTACCATTGATTCTTATACCATAAAAATATCGTGCTTTAAATGCTTAAATTCGCCAAAACTCAACAGATGGCGCTATTGTTTCGTACCGCTCACTCTCGCTCGCCGCGTATCGGCCGCGCATCTGTACAGTCAGTCACAAATTAAATCAGCCACAATTAATAATTACGATATTTTAAAATCTCGGACGTTATTTAATTTGGTCTAAATCTATTTTTAAAACCAGCCATATCTCGAGTATATAACACTCTCTTAAATTTTGTCGATTGATTTCAATTTCACCCTGTATAGTTCAGTTAATTTGTACTCAAAAGGGTACCTAGTGGGAAAGTTTTGGGGTAGTGCTGATTTATTTCATTCTTTAAGTATTTTGGGGTGCTGAATGAGGTTTGCTAACAAAATATCGCGACGCAACATTGACAAAATCACAAAAAATGTGTAAAAATTTCAGTTTTTTCCGGAATTCCAAACAAACCAGGGTCCTGGGTTCGAATCCCGGTTCGGTCATGGATGTTTATATGTTTGTGCCGTTGTTGTATGGTTTCCATAATAAACAGCCTATAAATAGTGCTGTCTTGGGATCATTACAATGTATGTGCCTGTGAGCGTTATTTATTTATTATTTTATTTATTTTGCTTAAAACTCAGAAACTATAAACTTTAAGTAAATGGCCCTGTTCACCGAAATCAAATTTGACAAAATTTTCTACAACACAAGCTGTATGTACTTTTGTCATAGGACTTAACCTTTCAGAGCTACAGGGCCGAGAAAGTAACAACATTTTAAAAATTATGAAATTTGTCTGGCGACCCTCATGAAAGTAGAAGATAAAAAGAAAATGATTTCATATTAATCAGCGACCCTGAAAACCCTCGGATATAAATTTTCAGTCGATTCGGTGAACCTCTAAAAGCTGCTTTGGTCCACGGCAGCCATCTTGGATTTCGCTATTTTGGATTTTTTTTACCGCCATCCAAATCTGACCAGGGTCCTCTATGACATTTGTTTGAGGTCCATAACCCTATCTGTCGTAGTTTCCACGGGCCGTTGACATCATCCGCCAGGAGTCGATCTTCCGAGGAAGTCAAAATTTTCCCTGTATCACCAGAGCATCCATATGATGAGTACTTGGATAATTGTTCGCCGAGTTCCCGCCAACTATAATCATTTCAAGGATCATAATAAGGATGTCCTGGTGATGAAAGGAGTATTTCGACTTCCTCAGAAGGTCGAACATTAACAGTCGTGTCAGGTTTAATTTATAGGGTTCTGTACTTACCCAAAAAGTGCCAACGGGAACCTATTCATAAGTCTACCTACGCAGTCCGTCCGATTCAAGGGCCATCGTCCCCACACAAAAACGTATTTTTTTCAAAAGGTAGAGCATAAAACTTGGTGTGATATGTAGATGCATACTCTAAGGTAAAAAAACAAATAAAAACCGGCCAAGTGTGTGTCGGGCTTGCACCGAGGATCCCGGAGAAAACAAAATTGGTAATAAATGCGAGCGAGTCCGACTCGCACTTGGCCTTTTTTTAAATTTTCTGGGCCACGTAGGAACTAAATATAGTATGGTATAGGTACTACAGTCCATTCGATCCGACGGCTGTCCGCTTAAGGGGCTATGTGAAAAAAAAATGGATTCTTCAAAGCTTCATATATCATGAAGTACTAACAGTAGGAGTGTGATTTTCGGATATGTGTAAATTGAACATATAATTGAAGTTTTGATTAGAGCCAAAACACGATTAAGACACATTTTCTCGATAGAAAAACAAGCCAAAGTAGCCTCCGTTTTTAGCTATAAACGCTTGGAACTGCTAAACGGCGAATAATAGAAACACAAGACTTGATTTAAAAAAAAGAGATTGATATTTTCTAAATTTTGATTAGAGCAGAATTGAACTTACATAAATAGTACAATCACAATTAAATAAAGTTTGATTTGGCGCTCGATTCGTTTCAGGCGCGCGCGCCGCCCCATCTCTTTCTCTCGCATCAGGCCGTAATATAAGCTATCCCACGCCTGTTTCGCTTAAATTATTTTTCGACATAGGCCCTTAATTGTCAAGAGAAGGTAAGAAAAGAACTTACGCAGCCACCGCAGAAGGATCTCGACGGAGAGGCGAACTCAAAGGAAGATCGATGACCTGCTTCATCATTGGGCAAGGGAAGTGCATGTCTCCCAAACGAAGCACACCTTCTTCAGGCTTCTAGAAAACATTGAGGTGAGAATTTTTAACATAAATACTTACCACAAAATACCTACTTACTTATTATAATTACCTACTACCGTAAGTTGACCGTAAGTTATTCAAGAATAATATTTTATTCAAACATATTTTTCAGGAGTGCTACATATTTTTTAGAGTCGCACGTCCTATTGTAGTACTCTCCGTACCTAACCTACCTATTACTACGAATAAATTCCAGGGAAAACGGCTCTAACTATTCATAAATACCTAGTTTACAGGTGCATTGATTGATGTAGGTGGTTCGTTTTTCGTGAGGCGCATTTCAAGTCTTATTGCTTTTCTTTCTGCTTGCTAGACCGAGCCAGGTTCTATTTGGTCTACAAAGGAACAAACATACA
Source organism: Agonopterix subpropinquella (assembly GCA_922987775.1). Classification (NCBI taxonomy): domain Eukaryota; kingdom Metazoa; phylum Arthropoda; class Insecta; order Lepidoptera; family Depressariidae; genus Agonopterix; species Agonopterix subpropinquella. The sequence continues at coordinate 7,630,087 of OV277695.1, read as the reverse complement.
TAAGGGGGCGTCCATTAATTACGTGAGCTGATTTGGTGATTTTCGACCTCCCCTCCCCCCTTGTGAGATGTCGTGAGATTTGGCTCGATCATCTCACGTGATATTTTTAAAATGCGTATTTTTAGTGTAAATAGGTTAATCTGTGCTTGATCTCACAATTTACACTGTTTCTTGCAGAAAAAAATTACGTGATATTTGCCGAGAGCTCCCCCCCTCCGTCTCCCCTAGATGAAGTGTGAGATTTGGCTCGACCCACCCTTTAATGGACGCTCCTAAGTGCATAGCTGATAAACTCATTACCCTCCTTTGCGTCGCGCAGTCGGGTAAAAATGGCCAACCTTATTGTATTTATTCTTGGATTGTTTAAGAATATCGTCGCACCAAGCCCACAGGTTCGGATCGGCGGCTCCACGTCTGTCCAACCTCTCTGTCAACTCAGCCAGGTTGCGGATTGGCTTTTGTGCCTGTAATATCCAATTAAATTGGTTAGTTCGCCAGCGTGCGAATTATGGTTCTCTCCGTCTCACTCTCTCTTTGGTGAGAGGAACCCCACTACCCAGATAGCAATTAGTAGGAATAAAGTTCTGGCAAGTTTATATTCAACAGTCTGATATGTAGCTAGAAAGTTTGATTCAAACTTTCTAGTTAACCCCGACAAACATGTAGGTATATAATGTTTGCCAATTAATCTTTATCATTACACTTCCATAACAATCCACAATCCAGTATGGAAGAAGTACTCTGGTGTAGACGTCAGGAAGCATGACTACTCCAAATTGGTTAATAACTCCATCCATACTGAACTGAAATGGAAGTGTGATGATGATAAAGATTACACAGGTTTGCATTAGCAAACATTGTACCTACACGTTTGTCGGAGCCCGGAGGGTAACTAGGTAGTTAGGTATAAACTTGCCACAAGTTTACGTGCTATATGGGTACCTCCCAAAATGACCACTGGCAGCTAGATCTGATAGTGAAACTCGATAAACTAGCTGAAATCACTCACAATTCTTACGGGATTCTTCAGTTTTTCATCAATAAAATGCCTGAAGGACACACCTCCGGCCGACTTCTCGCTCGGCCTCATGCTGGGCAGCACCTTCACCCGCGCCGAGGGCGCCAGGCTGACGCCGATGGAGCTCGGCGCTGCATACCCCATCTCAACCAACGTCTCCATGCTTGTGTCGTATTTTAACATTATCGCCTGAGAAATAAATAGGTATAATAATGCCACAACACGTACCCGATTCTCCAGAGGGCCCGGATTGATTTGGCCCTCACTTCCTGTCTTGCCTTGATAACCGGCCGGCCAGGAGTGGAGTCGCAAGAGCGGAACCTATGCTCCAGGTTGGAAGTGTAAAATGTCATAACCTGCCTGGCTTACTGATGCTGTTAGCACCGGGAACTGGCGCCCGCAGACTCTCTCACCTTAGCCTCAATAGAATGTTGCCACTTGTCGCTCCTTGCGAGCGGAAATTTTAGGTGTCCATCAAATGAGTTGGTCACCCATTCATTGGTCACCCAGGCATTGGTGCATCGCATTGCATTTAAATATAAATGTCTCAAAGGAGCCTCTGTGTACGCGTTGGACTTGGACCTGTGTGTCCCCACGCAAGCCTTCCAAAGGGTACGGGCTACGGCACGTGAAACATCTGCTGAGATACGTATCTACCTAAGGTATAATTAGGTATAACAGGCACAGGCGAAGAATCTCTAACCGATTTACATAGGGTAGTGAGTATATGGGAAAATTTTAAGAGGATACCTAGGTCACAGTATGTAAGAAAGAGAATCTATTACTAGATACAGTACGGATACTCCCTTCCTCCTACCAACTTTTTACCTCACCCCCTCTGGTTACCGCGCACTGGTTACTCGTTACCTACGAAGAAGACTTAAGGTTCAATTTCTTTGGTTTCGCATGTGCTGACGTCATCTTGTCAATTTCAAATTTTTGTATGCAGTGTCCGGGCTGTGCCTAGGTATAATCAGACCGTCAAACTGAACATCGTTCTCTATGGGACCAACATCGAATCGCGAAAAAAAAATCAGCTCTTCCATACAAAACTGCAAACCTACTCGAGCCAAATGGAAGGGACAGCAGTTTTTTTTTCGAGATTTCTATGTTGGTCCCATAGAGAAAGTTGTTCAGTTTGACGGTCTGATCATCGCCTTAAAAAAGTGTCAGCGTATTAAGAAGGACCCTGTATAATCGATAACGCGCTCCAAACAAACGAAGTTAAATTATATTTTGGACGCTCTCCAATCTAAGGACTATTCTCTTATACTTAGGTAAATGCTGCCGAGACGGTTACCTGTAATTTCTCCAGATCGGCGTTCAACTTCTGCCTGGCAGTTAACTCAGCTTTAAACTCATCGATGAGATAAGCCCAGTACTTGTTTACTTTGGCATAATCAAGAAGTTGGGAGCGAGGCAAGAACGACATAATGTGCTTGCCAATCGACGAAGGTAGCAGTTGAACCTGTAGATGAAAATTTATACTTACATTCCATTTAACACAATGTTATTATACCAAAAAAACGCGCAAAGTGAGGACTCGAAAACGACCCAATTGTGACGTCTTTCAATAGTCCTCGTCAGGCAATGCTACGAGCGAGACGGCTGTGGTGCGGCACAATTTCACGCACCATTTTCTATGGAAGTAACCTATAGCCACGGACCTGAAAAAAAGACGGACGTAATGTCACATTAAAAAGAGGTGAAGCATGCAAGGTGCTACAATTTCGTTTGTTCTAGGTTCTACAAAGCACCTACACTCACACAGACGCACCAGTTCTAGGCGCAGGTGCGACAACCCGCCGCCATTTTGTCCCGCGCAACAGGGCGATAGCACGCACACTCATATACCTAAATGGGTGCTTCACTTTTGATTAGACGAGATTCCGTCCGTCTTTTTTTCAGGTCCGTGCCTATAGCGTAAAATATAATTGATTTAAAGAAAAATAAGTGCGGAGTCCTGAACTTTCAATCGGTTCAAATTGTTTATTCCGTACGTTATACCTAGAATACCTACAGACTGAAAACATCGTGAAGAAACCTGTGATAAAGAAAAAATTCTAATGCAAATGTGAAATCCACTAAACATTGAGTAGGTACCTACCTACCTATCGCTTCGTGGACTAACGCCCATACACCCGCAATATGAGGAGTAGACCGAAAGTCCTAATGTGCTCTCCAATAGAGGAGATACAACTCAGAGACTAAGAAGCTGGAGTGTCCAGGTGGTGCCATTACACCACACCCCCGGCACTCAATAGAACGATCACGATGCTTAACTAGTCCTGATTTATAAAAAACAAGATCTTCGGGACATGTATCACCTCGTTCACACACGCGCGCTTGCTGTACGGATGATTTGCTTGGCTCCCCTAACGCAAAATTATAGTCTTCAGAAATTGCGGGGTGACGCGATCCACACCCCGCACTTTTTGGATATTGCAGTATCTGAAGTCAGAGAGGTAGGAAGTGGTATTTCTGTATGTATTAACTATTATACTACTGTTTATTCTTTTTTTATTTTGTTAATGTTTATATTCTTCCTATTCTTTTTGTAATTTTAATTTAAAAATAATAATATTGAATTGAACAATTTTATTTTACAATTTTAATAATGTGAATGTATGTATTTCAATTTGGTTTGTTTATTATTACTACTAAGATGGAATGCCCAATTCAACGTATCATTTAAAATATTAATTTAACTTAAGATTGCTGTGCCCTAACAGGGTTCATGTTTGATACCTACTATGCCTAGCATTTAAGACCAAAATGTTACAACATGAGTGCAATAAATGATTTCTATTCTGTGCCATTACTAAAGTAGGTATCCAACTTACGAAATCTACGGTCTCAATGGCCTCAGGCTTCACGCGGTTGACCTTCCAAATCTTTCTCTTGGTGCCGTCGTTGAACGTCATCTCCAACTCTTCGAGCTTCTGACTGTCACGTATGGATTTTATAGCTGCATTCCACGTTGCCAAACTTATCTCCAACTGGCATGGTAAAGACAACGTAGTTTACTTAGGTAGATAAAGGTACAGTGGCGTAGCGTAGATTTTTGCCGCCCGGGGCAAAAACTGATTTTGCCGCCCCCTTATCTTTTTGCGAAGACTAAGGTCAGGTGGGGTAAGGGGGACACCGGGGGAAGATGGACTAGGGACCATAACTAGTAAAACAAAGCGTATAGCACTATGAGCTTTCCGTCGATAAAACAGACAAGGAGAATTAGTTTGAACGGTTTTCAATAGACGTCGCTACGTTACTCAGAAGCCGCCAAAAATTAAGAAACGTCTGACAGTTGTGAATTCGACTAGCACAAAGTTGTCACGTAATTTTGCAAACCAATAATTTCTTGAAAAAAAGAGTGCTGGAATTAATTTCAATGTAAAAATACACGGAGAAAACTGTAAGTATTAGTTTATATTTGTCATTTTAGATTAAAAACAACTAATAACACAAGTTTCTTTCGCTTGTAAATTCAAACCTCCAAAAACATTAGCTGGGGTAAGAGGCTCACTATTGACGGGGAAAGAGGAACATATGTTTCTCTTCCCCCGTGTCAGGAGAGACAAACATTTTGAAAATAGTCTATAATTATAGATAGTCAAAATGAAAAGAACTGACTGACACATTCATACATTTTTTAATGTTCTGTATGTATTATATTTTCACATATTTTTATAAAAGCCTTAGTGTTATTTTTGAAGTCTTTTTAGAAGAATTAAAAGACTGATTCGCAATATTGATCTTGTTACATAGTGCCATTGTTATTTTCTGTAAGACAGTTTAATCCTATTATCTAATTATTACTATTTGTATGGAGATTAAATAAATATACAGGGTGGCCGGGGAGTTGACGTTCAAACGTAAAATTTAGGTCCGGTATGTCGTGGGGTATCCGAATCACCCCCATGTATGTTCCGCGATTTTTTATAGTTTTCGAGTTATGATGATTTTTCCGATTTTTTGAGGAAACTCGACATGACCGGCTTGAACAACTTCTAAAAAAAAAAGTGTAAGACTTTTTAGACATTCTTTTTTTGCAACTTAATCTTCATGAATTGTGCCTTTATTCATAACATCATCAGCATCGTCACTTTGATAAAAGTTATGAAAATATTGATCTAAAGTTAAAAATTTGCGATCCGTGAATTATGACTAAATTTTCAACTTTAAATTAAAACTCCAAGCAGGTGACCTTATGATTTTTTAGCCAATCCCAAAAATGCGCCCAACTCTCAGCTTTCATAATCATAAATAAAAAGTAGTACTTAAGAGGGCTAATTTGGCTAGAATTGATCTTCAAAGACAACAAGGCGGAAAATTCTTAAATTTAAAAATATTTTTTTTTGCCATAACTATCACGCCTAAGGCTAAATAATGATTAAAGAATGCTGGAAACCGAAACGGCGACGGGTTATGCCGGACTCTTACCGGCTAAAACCCCACCGTGTTCCACCTCATCCCATATTGCCGTAGAGCCTGAGGGCCCGTGAGGAATCTTCCACACTCTACGGCGCAGCGACCGACCTTACCAGGTCTCATCTCTGTTGGCCTTGACAAGCCTACAGGCCTTTAGGTGGTGCGTGGGAACACGCACACAACCACCTCGAGTCCCTATGATCGGACGCCGGACCCCCAGCCCGACGCCCAGAGACTCAAAAATTACGGGGGAGGCAGACCGCGAGCAAACGCAGCCCGTCTGCGCCCCGTGCGTCTTTGGCGGATCGGGAGTTCAGAAGTCGACTCCCTCTCCCTCTCCGCCGTCTCCTTCTGGAGCATTACTGCCTCACAGAAGGAGAGAACCGCGCGCCAAGACGCCTCACTGTCGACCATAGCGCGAACCATGGCCGGCAGCGAGAGGTCTGAAAATACCTGGGAGAGCTCACTGCGCTCTCCCGCCCACGCAGGGCACTCCTGCAGCACGTGCTGCGCCGTCTCGTCGAGACAGCCGTCGCAGTGGTGGCACCCGGCTGTCGGCTCCCTCCTCCTAGGTTAGGTTAGGTTAGGTTATCTACTTTTTACTTAAAACTTTCCTTATTCCACCAACACGATAGGTTTCCAGCATTCTTTAATCATTATTGATGAGACCTGGTAAGGTCGGTCGCTGCGCCGTAGAGTGTGGAAGATTCCTCACGGGCCCTCAGGCTCTACGGAAATATGCGATGAGGTGGAACACGGTGGGGTTTTAGCCGGTAAGAGTCCAGCATAACCCGTCGCCGTTTCGGTTTCCAGCATTCTTTAATCATTATTTAGCCTTAGGCGTGGTAGTTATGGCAAAAAAAAATATTTTTAAATTTAAGAATTTTCCGCCTTGTTGTCTTTGAAGATCAATTCTAGCCAAATTAGCCCTCTTAAGTACTACTTTTTATTTATGATTATGAAAGCTGAGAGTTGGGCGCATTTTTGGGATTGGCTAAAAAATCATAAGGTCACCTGCTTGGAGTTTTAATTTAAAGTTGAAAATTTAGTCATAATTCACGGATCGCAAATTTTTAACTTTAGATCAATATTTTCATAACTTTTATCAAAGTTACGATGCTGATGATGTTATGAATAAAGACACAATTCATGAAGATTAAGTTGCAAAAAAAGAATCTCTAAAAAGTCTTACACTTTTTTTTTTAGAAGTTGTTCAAGCCGGTCATGTCGAGTTTCCTCAAAAAATCGGAAAAATCATCATAACTCGAAAACTATAAAAAATCGCGGAACATACATGGGGGTGATTCGGATACCCCATGACATACCGGACCTAAATTTTACGTTTGAACGTCAACTCCCCGGCCACCCTGTATAAACACTTCCCCCACTTTTTTTTAGTTTGTCACCCCTGACCGAACCTGTATGTTCCTCTTACCCCAAATTGATTTATTATTCTTTTTCATTCAAAATTATACCTTATTCCAACGATAGTAAGATCTAATATTGACTGAAGCAGTTCAACCTAGAAATTAACGAACATTTAGCAACGAATATTTGAATTCAAACTCAATTTTTATGAAATACAATGACTGTCCCTCTTACCCCATGTGAGGGGGAAGAGGAACGTTTGTGCTATCTGGTCATTTACGCAAATATAAAAAAAAAATATAAATATATGTAAGAAATGTTATTAGCGTAATGAAACTTAGCCCTCGGGAAGCTAATACATAAAGGCAAGTTTTGTGTATTTCAAAGATCTTGTAAAACTTTAGCTGCTCTTCCTAGCAATCAAAACATTTTACTAAAAATAAAGTATGTTCCTCTTACCCCACCTGACCTTAACACAAGAAACAAAAGAGCGAGCGCAGCGAGCTAAAATTTTTTTTGCACATTTATCCGGGTTGTGATTAGACATCTTTTGGTTTACTCTAGCAAAAATAGAAACTTAGAGCAAGCTAAGCGAGCTCGACTTTTTCTCCTCAATACGAATCGGTTGGAGACAGCTTTTTACGAATCTACAATACTTGTGCAAAGTAACCTAAGTAAAAGCTATGGAAGCAAGCTCGAAATTTTTAGCACCGCATCTTAGATGTTGTCATAACTCTTAAGGATTATGGTAATAAAATTGCAAAGTAGGTAATTAAATCAGAAACTTAGAGCGAGCGAAGCGAGCTCGACTTTTCTCTGCTCTAAGAATTGATTATAGACAGAGCTCAATCAATCGACATTTTTCCCGAATTTGCCGCCCCTAATAAAGTGCCGCCTGGGGCATTTGCCCCCCCTTGCCCCCCCCCTAGGGGGGGGCCCCTTGCTACGCTACTGGTAGGTGCGTTAAAATAAATGTTTGGTAGTATAGCGACCACTTCTCTGTTCCGTTATGTCATCAACACACACTGGTCGAAGACTTTCGTTTTGAGACACTTATTTGGGATGTAAAGATACTACGTAGCTTCCTGAAATAGGTACTACCTTTCCAAAAATCTAAATGTTATTTAATTCGATACCTAAGAAAAATGTGTCTAAAGTGAATTGATCTACTATATTCTTGTATGAGCTTGAAACGGGCTTACTGGTAGGACTCTGTCTGTGTCTGGTGCCTACGGATCGAAAAATACCTAACTCACTTCTTTCGTTGCATTTTTCTGAGGCGGTTTGAAGGTTACGTCAGCTGTTACTGACGTGCCTGCGGAGGTTTTGGAAGAGGCTGCTGTCTGACTCTGTGTTTCTTTTTTCTGAAATTTAGAAAAGTTTTCTATGTAATTAAAGTACTTATTTATTGATGACTACATATAGTTTTTCCGCGACTTCGTAAAACTCCACGCATGAAGACACATCTATGGTATTAAAATTCCACGCAACCAACCCTTCCCAAGCACTTTATCCCGAGGCGAGGGCTCATAGGCGTTTAGAAAATTAATTTTCAATACATACAGGGTGTAACAAACCACGCCTAGTAATACTTAAGGGGGTGCTTCAAACCATCAATCTGAACAACTTTCACTATGGAGCCAAAACGTCGAGAAAAATAAAAAAAATCTTCCGTCCCATACATTTGAGTCGAGACGGTACTGCAATTTTGTATGAAAGAGCGGATTTTTTTTCTCGATTTCGATGTTGGCTCCATAGTGAAAGTTGTTCAGTTTGACGGTCTGAATCACCCCCTTAAGTATTAATAGGGTGTTTTGTTACACCCTGTATACTTAACTCATTTTTTTGAACGTGCTTCAGATCCTCTATCTGCAGTTAAACCAGGGTTGTCCACTGCATGGCACACACACTGACTGATTTTTTAAACACTTTAGGGTTTGTTAAACCTTTTGTATAGGGTGGGATGCGTTGTCAACTTTTAGCTCCTGAAATCTTAGTATGGAACAGTTGACTTTTTTGAGATTTCTTGTTTGGTCCTATGGGACCGTAAGTATAGTATAAGTTGTTCAGTTCGATGGTTTAAACCACCCTTGATGGAAAGTGATTATAAAATCAGCTATAATGCGTCTAAGATGCTTCGTGATTTTGACAGGCGCTTTTATTCGAGATTTTGATTTTACTTTTTTAAAATAAAATATTTATTATAAATAACGGCTACAATATTTTCAGAAAGTGAAATACGATCCATCAAAATCACGAAGCTTTCTTGGACGAGGAGTATTTAATAAACATAAAATGTAAAGTATACCTTCTCAGGAGGTGCCGGGGCCGGCGGCGGCAGCTTTTCTACAGGCTTGTCAGGGTGATCATTGACAACGATGCATTCCAGAAGATTCAGCAGGTTGTCAGTGCGGTACCGCTCGTAGATGTGCTGGGCACGCCGCATCACCTCCCACATCAACGGCCCACCAGCTACAGCAAGCAGTTCTGAGAGTACCATGACTTGGGTTTCCTGCAAATTCATCATCATCATCATCTCAGCCGATGGACGTCCACTGCTGGACATAGGCCTCCCCCAAGGATCGCCATAACGACCGGTCCTGCGCTGCCCTCATCCAACGTTTTCCCGCCGCCTTCACCAGGTCGTCGGCCCACCGTGTGAGGGGCCTACCCACGCTGCGCTTTCCGGTACGCGGTCGCCACTCGAGAACTTTTGGCATGTCGGGCCACGCGCAGGGTAGGGTTCCGTAGTTGCCCGTCACAATATACGGATTTAGAAGGGAGCTTTTTGTTTTATACTACATTAATATTTTTCAAGATTTTATTTTACCACTTTGTCGGCAACATATGCCAAATTACAGCTTTCTAATATTAAGCGTCTCTGAGCTAAGCCGCGGTCAGACGGACAGACAGACAGACGGATGGACATGGCGAAACTATAAGGGTTCCTTGTTGACTTCCGAACCCTAAGAATCATACTCCAGGAGTGCGATTTTTGAAAGCCAAATCAGCAGTACAAAGATATGCGTATCTCCATAGTAATTTTGACATTTTCAACTGCTGAACTGAACTCAGCGAATGAGATTAAAAAATCGCACTCCTGACTGCCTGAACCACATCTATAGTGTCAATATTGAAATTGCGATCAATAGATGACGTTCCATAGAAAAATTTCAATAGTTGCTCGACTCAAATGTACGGAACAGGAACTTTTTTTTTGCCATTTCAGTTTTTGTCCTATAGGTAGGTTGTGAAAGTTGTTCAGCTTTATGGTCTGGAGCCTATCTTTAAGTATGTAATGCATTTAATTTAACATCCTGTATGGCATTCCTGTGTTATTTGAAGATATCAGAATGGAATGACGTGTCAAGTGGTGATAGGTGGATGTGATGTGGATAGCCTGTCGCCCATTAAAAACTCTGCAGTAGAAACGTTATTTTTATTTTATTTTTACTTTGACACTTTATTGTACACACGGAAATATAAATGAAAACAGCATCATAGACAATTACAAAGGGCGAGCTTATCTCTAAAGATATTTCTTCCAGCAAACCCGTGAAAGAGAGAGAGCATATAAAGTGAGGCAGGCATAGTGTGCACATTTCTAAACAATTATACTTAAAACTGTAACAGAAATTGTGTCTGTACATTGAAGATATTTACAAAAAAAAAAGGTTTTACCTGTCCCTGATTCCAAATCACAAATTTTTGAATTTTTTGTCTGTCTGTTTGTTTGTTTGTTTGTTGTTTATTTGTTTGGGTGTTTGTTTGTTCGAGTATCACGCAAAAACTACTGAACAGATTTTGATGAAACTTTTTTGTTTGATAGCTTATCATCCGACTTAACATCTGGTACATAATTTATGCGGACGAAGTCGCGGGTAAAAGCTCGTAACTAATAAAACAGTATTTAACATCTAAACTATTATAAAACTGTAACAGAAGTGTGTCTGTACATTGAAGATATTTACAAAAAAAGATTACGATATGATTTTTAGATGTCCCTGATTCCAAATCACCAATTTTTGGATTTTTGGTCTGTCTGTTTGTTTGTTTGGGTGTTTGTTTGTTCGAGTATCACGCAAAAATTACTGAACCGATTTTGATGAAACTTTTTTGTTTGATAGCTTATCATCTGACTTAAAATCTGGTATATAATTTATGCGGACGAAGTCGCGGGTAAAAGCTCGTTAATCTAAACTATTATAAAACTGTAACAGAAGTGTGTCTGTACATTGAAGATATTTACAAAAAAAGATTACGATATGATTTTTAGATGTCCCTGATTCCAAATCACCAATTTTTGGATTTCTTGTCTGTCTGTTTGTTTGTTTGTTTGTCGAAGTTGGACGAAGTCGCGGGTAAAAGCTCGTAAATAAATATACTTATATAAAGATACGGGTACATACTTACATTGATACATTCATACAGATATATAAAATAAGATAAACAAATAAATATACTAGTTTATAGAATGAAGAGAGAGATAGTGATATTTGACTTGTTTTTTAAATGAAGCAATTGTTTGACAGTCTCTTATATTAAATGGGAGAGAGTTCCAGAGAGAACCTTCCCTGCCTATCCTGTAATTACCTCGTACGACACCCACGGAAAGATGTCTGTATGTTGAATAGGTAGGTACTTACAGGCTCAAGACCATGGAACCACTTGCGATCGTTTGTCATGACTTGCGCGAGAGTCTTCACCGGTTGTGCAGTCCTGTTGTGATCCATTGGAACTTGGTCGTAGCTGCTCCACACTATTTCTCTAGACACAAATACTATGTTACCTAATCATCATCATCAGCTTATAAACATCCCACTGCAGTGAACAGGCCTACCCCAAGGAGGTATGGGCGAACTAAAGGGTGAAATTGATATCATTAGCATCCTTTGAAACTAAGAGTCTACCCATCAAACTGAACAAGTTTTACTATGGGAGCAAACCGATCGGAGCAAAAAAAAATCTGCTGTTCCATACTAAACTGCAATGCCTACGCGACACAAATTAATGTATGCAACAGCAGATTTTTTTTTTACTCCAATCAATTGGTTCGCTCCCATGGTAAATTGTTTTCAGTTTGATGGGGGTAGACAGACTCTTAGTTTAAAAGGATGCCAATGATATCAATTTCACCCTGTATATGCAGGTTTTCTAACGATGTTTTCCTTCGCCGATTTAAGAGCAGCCGGTCGTACATAGGTACCTACCTAAGATTAGAAAAACTCATTGTTACTTGCGGGTTCGAACCTGGGCCTCTACCCGCACATTCGAACTTCGCAATTGCGTGAACGTTTCCGTTCCAATGTCAACTCGATTACAATGAAGTGCGGACCGAAACAGTGGCGATATATCGAACATCGAAAGTCCGGGTACAGGGCCAGGGTCTCAATTGCACTATTTTATACGGTTTTACCGTTCGGACGGAACGTTTTTGGTTTTGGTTTAGTTTTGATTTGGTTTAGCTGATGTAAAAATGCTATCGCATTATTATTTTCTGAACGGTTAAATCGCACAATACAGAAAATTCAATCGAACGGACATCAAACGTTACGCCAACGTATCTTCCGAAATAAAGCTAAATCATTACCGTTAATATAATTTGCGCGATACGAATTGTGCATAACGTAACGTTTTTGGTTGTGGTTCTGTTTTGGTAGTATCGTTCAAACTTAGGGCGATTGAGGCCCTGGCTTGAGCGCCCATACCTATCCGCAATGCGCCACCGACGCTTCTATAGTGTCCATACCTAACGCGAAGACCGTAAAATCTTTACCACAATTCGTTGTTTAAAAATTAAAGGCTACTCACTCGGAGACGGAAAGCACAGCGTCCTTCGGCCGGCAGTTCCACATAGACTTCAGAAGCAATGACAATGCCCAAGCACTTTTCACATCGTTCAAGAGTGTCAAAGCATATCGTCTCTTATTTGGCCAGGATATTCGAGCGAACCAGTACTTTGTGGCCAGCAGATGCTTGCTGAAGGTAAGCGCTTCTTGTGCGTATACCTCCGTACCTAGTTATATTTGTTGACTCTGAATCGTATTCATAAACACTCGTCTATCAAGCCAAGCTTCCTAAATCGTAATGGCTTGGAATTATCTCATTCAGTTGTCGTCCTGCGATCTCGCGTCAGCTCTGATGTACCTACATAAATGCCTATGTACCTAGTTTGGTTAGACGGCACCTTTAAGCCCCCAGTAGACCAGCATGCCACCCCCGAGAAAACGATAAAAATCGAGATGTGCCTCCATCTTTATTATTTTACGTAGGCCCGAAAGAGCGCGCATGACGTTTTTCTCGTTTAAACGCTTTGTCGTGGGTGGCATGCTAGCCGTGCAGCTTATCCTATAGGATAAGCAGATTCAAGGTCATGTGAGAAGCTGGATCCGAGAGGGTACTTAAGTAAAGCATTTCTTCATTTGAACCTTCAAAACCTTTGCTTTGTTTCTTCTTTTTGGTATATTTTTATTGGTTTGTTTGTTTCATCAAATGATAGGTACTTTGAAAGCATACCTACCGTATGTCATATCCGAAAGAATTAGGTCATTAATCAAATGCACTTGTCTCGTTAATTCAGCGAAAGATGTTATCTTCGTGTCCATAATTTTTATTGAAGCCTGACCTTGTTTTTTTGGAAATCGGGAACCCACACAAAAACTAAAATATAAAACTCATAGAAAACAAACATGAACATGACATTGTCATTAAGACAGTGTTATTTATTTCTTTCTAAATCAGGCATCTGGAAAAGAATATCTGAACCTCTTTTATGAATATCACGAAAATAATAAGTATTAGAAATAATTTAAGCTTCTGAAACTGTGTCAGCGTATTTACACTGTTGAAGATATCACCATAATTTTGTAAGACGCACACACTTGATTACTCGCAATTTGCTTGTCGCTACACGGCAGATTGGAGTGCAGGGTCAAGGCACAATAGCCGGTACAATACTCTACGTAGATCGTAAACGTGTGATGTTCCAGATACGAATCTCCGCCACATCTGGCTGTCAGTCAGAAGTTGCGATGACGCGAGTTGATACGCGAAGTCCTCCTCGAATTGTTTCTATCAAACCAAATCCGAAAAGCGCTAATTTCTGCCGGTTCCTCTCTATTATAGCGTCGGCCTGTATCCTCCCTATTGTTTACTTCGTTGTAAAGAAACCAGAGTACTCTTTAGGTGACCCATCTGATCAGTTCGTAGTGAAGAATGTTCCGAAAGTTTACACGCGGTTGGAAGGTGTAGATCCAGATGAGAGAGATTTATTTCAGGGGTTCAGGACTTCGTTCTTGCCGCCTGAAGAACTAGTGCTAGCTCGGTCCCAATCATCGTCGAAGAAAGAGATTTACGAAGGTAATGTGACGAGTGACATCCTGATATGGGGCAGCTCGGACAAACAACATGCCACCCCAACCAGGGTGAAACGTATGAGCCATTTCACGTTCACATCTCAAGATTATAAGTAAGTAGCTCCTTTATCTACAGCTGCGATAGGTTGCTCTTGTGAAAAAGTTAAATGTCAAACAGAGACATCTTTTTCCAGCGCTGACAATCCAGCACATCGTAGATTTAAAGACGAAGGTGGTGAAGGTGACGACGACGTTGAAGGTGAGAGTGAGGCTGAGGAAGAATATGAATCTTCAGACACTAGTGACCAGTATGAGGAGGATGAAAATATACAAAGGTATAATCTGTGATGATGCTGGCCGGTGCTAAGTTTAAGAACTACAGGGTGAAATTGAAATCATTGGCATCCTTTTAAACTAAGAGTCTACCCATTAAACTGAACAACTTTTACTATTGGAGCAAAAAGACCGTAGCAAAAAAAATTTGCTGTTGCTACGATTTATTGGCTCCCATTTCACCCTGTTATATTCCATTTTATGTAGGTATTTTGAAAAAGATCTTCCATGATCAGTATAAACCTATCAATGATATCTTTTGTTTCGGCACTAATACAGGGCAGTGCATCCGGAACCTCACATGGATCGCGGACCACTGGATGACGTAGTAGAACAAGTGCGAGGACAACCAGAACTTGAGGAGGGAGAAATGGGTACCTCAGCCCACTTATACAAGCCTGGTAGATCGTATACGGGTAAGTAGGTATATCCGCATTACAAAATGATAACGACATTTTTGTAATTTTTGTTTTTAATTCATTGAAATGCAGATAAGCAGTAAGATCTCAGAGTACGATATACCTATTTAGGTACCTAATTAATCAAATGAGCCGCTGTAGCGTTCCCAAACAAGTTTTGATATCTATCTATATCAGATAATGGTTTATTCACTGTACGACACATTATCCAATTGACTATTGACCCAAAACGAGTCAAGGTTAATAGACGTGTGAACGAACCAGCGACAAGCATTATGCAAGTACCCACTTATCGAATCATTATATTTGTGCGAATCAGGTATTCACGCATTTTGGAAAGGGCAGGGAGATAAAGAAACCATTCGAATTACGCAGGCAAACATAATGAGACAGTACATGGACGCCGGAGCTGATCCTTGTCATGATTTTTATCAATATGCTTGTGGGAATTGGGCAGCACTGAATCCTATTCCCGCCGATAAAGCAGGGTAAATATTAATCAATTCTACCTAGGTATTTATTATTTTGGAAATAACTGGGATTACATAGCAATACGATCTGCGGATCTTCTGGATATTGCAGAGGCAAGATATGCGTGGCAGTATCGATGTGGGGATCATGTACCTTCTTAGGTATAAGTATTTACAGTCAGTACATTTTTCAGCTACGACACTTTTGAAATGTTGAGAGAGAATCTTGACACCGTTCTGAAAGACCTATTAGAATTCAAGGATAACGAACAGATCAACAGCATATATCCGGGACCCAATTTAGATTTGGATAACAATTTGTTTACAGAAATTTTGATTAACGAAGAACCTAAACCACTAATTGACTTTAAAAAGATCTTTGATCCAATAACCAGCAATTCACAAGAATTGTTAACCAACACCGCATTGAAAGAATATACTCACGATATTCATGCAAAGAAATATTATCGATCTGACATTTTAAATCGTATAAGAAGATATTTAGACAGAAAATCCAAAGCAATACTGAAACCGATTTCTAAAGTAAAACACAAAGTTCATAAATATTTCACCAAAAATAATAAACATCAAATCGAAGTAGGACAACGGTTGAAACGAAATACATTGAACCGTTATCGAAATAGGCCGAAGAAGTTTAAACGTAAATTCTTTATTAAAACGAAGCAAATAAGAGTTGGTAGGAAACTGCAAATGTACAGCAAAGCTAGCAGACTTCATCACAAGAGAAAGGGGAGAGAAGCAGATTCTGACGCTATGGCAGATGTACTCAATAAGATGACGAAAGAGACTGATGAGGATCCAATTACGGGTGACGCTACCTTAAAAGCGAGATTTTTGTTCAAATCTTGCATGAACTACGAAATACTGGACAAACGTGGGCACCAGCCCCTTCTAGATTTACTAGACCTCTTTGGAGGTTGGCCTATAATAAACCCAGCGTGGGACGGTAGTCATTTCGATTGGCTTGAATTAATGGCAAAATTAAGATTATACAATAATGATATTTTAATATCCGAATGGGTGGGACCTGATATAAAAAATTCGGATGAATTTGTTATCCAGTTTGATCAAACTAGTCTAGGTAAGTACCTTATCTTGGCATTAATGCTTACCATTCATAACAAAAAATTTGGTAGTCAAAATAGGTCACCAATCGATTTAACAATGTTCATTTACAGGACTGCCTACGAGAGATTATTTCCTACAAGATTCTAACAAAGTGTATTTGGAAGCTTATAAAGATTACCTCATAAAAATTGCTTTATTGCTCAACGGAAATCCAGAACATGTACTTGCAAGTGCGAATCTATTGATTGAATTTGAAATAAAGTAAGCTTTTTAATCTTCTATAAAATAATCTTCTTTGTATACTTAATCATCTTTTACGACTTCCCTGTTCTTCCAGATTAGCAAAGATAACGTCAGCACCTGAAGACAGGCGAAATGTTTCGGAATTATACCGGAGAATGCCACTACACAAGCTTGAAGCTCTGGTACCTCAGGTCAAGTGGAGGCGATATCTATGTGTTGTGATGAATAGGACAGTACACTCACATGAAACTGTAGTTTTATTCGCTCTCAGCTACGTCCGGGTAAATAATTTCTAGTAGCTTTCCATTGCTGTTGATACTTCCTATATCGTCAGCCTTCTTTGGTATTAAAAATATTTGTGAAATTTAATTTTACCCCATAAATTTTACAGCATTTGGTACAATTAATAAAGGAAACCGAGCCCAGCGTTTTGTCCAATTACTTGCTGTGGCGATTCGTGAGGCATAGAGTCAACAACCTTGATGACCGCTTCCAATCAGCTAAACAACAGTGAGTTTATTAAGCTAATAATTAGGTAAATGACAAAACTGTAAAAATACTAATATGAAAATTTGCGAACATAAAAAATAAACTTGTTTACTTCTAGATTTTACTTCATTTTATTTGGACGTGAACAATCTCCACCGAGGTGGAAGAATTGCATATCCCAAGTAAACTCTAACATGGGTATGGCTTTGGGGTCAATGTTCGTAAGGAAGTACTTCGACGAGACCAGCAAAAACGACACCCTCACTATGACCAGAGAAATACAGCAATCCTTTAGAGAACTGCTACGCATAACTGATTGGATTGACGATAAGACGAAGAAACTGGCAGCACATAAAGTAGATGCTATGATGCTGAGGATTGGGTATCCTGATTTCATACTGAATAAGAAAGAACTGGACGAAAGGTACAAAGAAGTCAAGATTCATCCGGATAAGTACTTTGAAAACATTTTGAATATCCTTCAGCATTTGACGAAGATGGAACAGTCTCGGTTAGTACCCAACAGCCAACATATTTTGTTCATTTCAACTATTAGACGTCACAATTTATTTTATAAATTTTAACGGGCTCGTTGACTTGTCATCTCATCTCTTGTCATGTTTCAGCCTCGGCCAACCTGTAAACAAAACCCTCTGGAACACAGCTCCAGCTGTAGTGAACGCTTACTACAGCCGTAACAAGAATCAGATCATGTTCCCAGCTGGTATCTTGCAACCACCTTTTTACCACAGGCATTTTCCTCGATCACTTAATTACGGCGGCATTGGTGTTGTTATCGGTAAATCAACAATCTTAATAACAAATGTATGTCATTATAATTATTCCCTCTTTAAAACTGCTGTCTTGAATACATAATTATCCATCCAGGTCATGAAATAACCCACGGTTTCGATGATAAGGGTCGTCTCTTTGACTGCGACGGTAACCTTCACCGGTGGTGGTCCGACAGTGCTATAGAGGCGTTCCACCGCCGGGCTCAATGCCTCATCGATCAGTACGGTCGCTATATTGTACCTGAAGTCAACATGAAGCTTGATGGTGTTAACACTCAGGTCTGTGTAAACCTTGTACTTACATCAAATAAGAGCGAATGCCACAGAAATCAGAAAAATATTTCAGATTTTCCATAGTCTTAAAAAAACAGGTCTTCTCTTCCCAGAGTGACACAAGCATAAGCCTACGTCATAAAAACATTGTCACTTTATTTCAACACTAGAGGACCGCGGCGAACTTCGTACCGCCTTTGAATCTTTCCGACACACACTTGGCCGTTGTTTTAGCCTATGTTCATCACGGATAATGTAGCATTCTAATGGTGAAATAATTATTCAGATCGGTCCAGTAGTTCCGGAGCCTATTCATTACATACAAACAATCAAACAAACAGAAGTATAGATATAGATAACTTGTTAAAAGGGTATGATGACGTAGACTTGTGTCAGTCACATGATCGGAAGAGATTACCAGGAGGAGTATATTATTGTACCATGAGCAGGAGGGCTGCCAGTCGATTTTTTATAATTATTCAGAACTGTCCCTGAAATTATACAAAATTGACTCGCAGGATACATTCAGGTGTAAAAGACTCCGAAACAAATCAAAATGTATTTTTTTTCTGGTTTTTCATCACATGATTTGAATTTTAGTCTGTTTTTTAATTTGCTAGTAGTTTTTCATCAACTTTATAGCATCAGTTGAGCCGAAAACGACAACATTTAACAAAATTTGAACGAAATTATAGCGGTCTGACTCGATTGAATTTAAAGTTACTGAGTATTTATGTTACTTTTCTGCGATTTTCAGACTAAAACAGGGTTTTTAAATTCAAAAAATGATTAGTTCTGTTTTGTATCCAATTATACATGAGAGTCCAGGATACATTTAGGATACAAACAGACACCTAATTATACAGTTTTCGTATCCAATTATACAATCTGGCAGCCCTGACCATGAGAATTTCCAAACAATGCAACTTCCTCCTTGTATTAGTGTTCCCAGCAGAGTATAATCCGGTTTTATTTTAAAAAACATTTTAGTTCTTGTGAAATGTCTCAGGGTGAAAACATCGCAGACAACGGGGGAGTAAAGCAAGCTTTCCGCGCGTACCTCCACTGGGCACAAAGGCACGGCACAGAAGGCGAGACCCTCCCAGGACTAAACCATACGCACACTCAGCTCTTCTTCCTCAACTTTGCACAGGTAGGGCGGTAGGCCAAGAAACAAGAGATTAGTTGTATATTGTAGTATACAAGATGTCCAAATATTTCTGAGCAGCGTTAATTTTCATTAAATCCTTTACAATATCTAAACGTGTATTTTGTCATAAATATCTGAACAGCGAATTTTCAATAATTTCTTTACAATGTCATTTAAAATTAAAATGCAAAACACCGGAGTAAGGTTTTCTTCCGAAACTGTTCAGATGTTTGACCACCCTGATTGCTTAGATATATTTCATGCTCTAGGCGTTCCTATATTTTTGATTGGTTATGAGTAAAGAAATTATTGAAAATTAGAACTGCTTAGAAATATTTGACCATCTTGTTTGCTACGATATATCTGCTGGTGACTGTACCTACTACACTGCATACTGCATAGGTATGTACCTATCTACCGAGTACCGACCTAAGTACTAACTGTAGTTAGTACTTAGGTCGGTACTCGGTACTGGATAACTGTTAAAATATTTAACAATACATATCTACCTACAAAAGATACATCTTTTGTAGGTAGATATGTATTGTTAAATATTTTAACAGTTATCCATGTCACTAATAAGTATTTCTTATCTTATCTTATCTTGTTGTGGGGGCTGGCAAGCCAGCAACACTTCGACCCAGTGGGATCTTTTATGTTAGCCCCAATACTTTTTGCTTTCTTCACCCTTCAAATACATGGTCAATGAAGGAGGCAATACCATTGAGGGGAAGAAACCTAAGATCTCCCGGTTTTGGGTATCCATCCCCGAGGAAGCTCATGCGTTAAGCCGCCAAGACAGTCACAAAGGATATGTTCCATGGTCCTTCATCCTCTAATCATCATTCATCTCACTAATAAGTATTGCAGCTGTTTGTAGCATTAGTAGCATATCATGTCGAGTTGAAACATGTCGTGGTTGAAAAGAGGAATTTTAACACAATGTTTTCTTGCCAACAGGTGTGGTGCGGTGCGATGCGACCAGAAGCAATGAGGAACAAGCTGAAGACAGCAGTTCATTCTCCAGGCAGGTTCAGAGTCATCGGCACTTTGTCCAACTCTCATGACTTCGCTCACGAGTTCCAATGTCCGCCTGGCTCACCGATGAATCCTAACAAGAAGTGTACAGTTTGGTGACTTTTCTCGTATTAAGCAATTGACTGATTTGCATAATCTCGGGTCTGCTGCAGGGGAATTGTATTAATAGGGTATTTGACAGCATGTAAAATATAGGATCTATTGATGGCATCCGTATTGAATATGAATTTTGGAAACCAACAGAATTATTTAGTCAGTTAAGAAAAATACTGGATACCTATTTTAAGAGAAAATAGATAAAGGAAATATTATTTTTGTCTACTTTAGTCACATGATCGTAAACGACTGTGATTGGCCGAATGGTTGATGACGTCAACTGCATGTAGACCGTTGCGTGTAGAGTATGAGAGTGCCACATGCAGGTGACGTCACGATGACGTCACCTGCATGCAGACACATATTTTCCAGAAATACGTTTTCGCGTTTTTGTTTTCGTTTCTTCTTGCACTATAATGGAACGTAAAATACCTATAGGTACATTTTCTATGGCGTTCTTAGAAATCAGTGATTAACGTAGAACCAGCTAGTTACTTAGTATTACAATACAGAAGTCTGTGCGTAGAAGTTTTTAAAAGCCTTTCAAATACCCTATTATTCCCAACTGTTGTCACTGTATTGACTAGAAAGCTACAATATTTGGCAAGACCCAACTGGACTAAGAAAGTTGTTGTCAACTGCAACGTTCTTGAGAAAAAAGCATCGAACGAATGTACATAAATAATTATTGAACAGGTTAACTAAAGCAGCTTACCTACAGCACTATCAATGTGCTGCCGATGCGATGCCGTGAAGTAGGTTCTTCGCTATTTAACACTAATTATGTAAAACGTAGTGATTACTTGCTCAGTGACTATATTAGTTCAGTAAATCTGTTTGGAAAATGATACCCTACCTGACAAAAGGTCGGGTATCCGGGATTTTTGGATATGTTATACAGGTAGAGGTCCTTAATAAAAATACAAGTTTTCGACCTTGGGGTCCTGCCTCTGCGGGCTCTGGTGTGACCATAAAACAACGAAAATTTTGAGACTTTTTCAGTAAAACTTAAACGTTGGGTTTTAGAGCAAACTTGTTTACTAAAGCTTTAAAGAAGACCAAATCCGCTACAATTTGATAGTTGAATCATCTTTATATACTGAATAGTTCCCAAGATACAACACCACAAAGTATGGAGAGGTATGACTAATTCCTTAAAATTTCGTTTTTATTTTTTAAATCATATATGTTATTAACTTTAGGTTTCACTGTGAAGGTGTTCAGAAGAAGTATAAATAATGCGCTACAATATGTTTTTTGAACCATAAGATGCGACACTTGTAAATTTTCAGCAAATGTCAATTGGTAAACAAATACTTAGATATCGAACAGATCTTTTTTTTTACAAAATAAAATGTAGCCTATGGTAATCAGGGATAGTGTAGCTTTCTATCAGTGAAAGAATTTTACGAATCGGTTTGGTACTTCCAGAGATTACCTACATACAAAAAACCCTCTTGAGCCCAGCTTTTCTGCACCCACAGGCATAGGGCAGTTAGGAATTAGCCCTAACTGCCCTTATTTTGAAGTGCTGTATCTCGGTAACTATACAGTATAAAAAGATGATTCAAAAACCAAACTGTAGCGCATTTAATGCTCTTAATTCCTCTAAAACATAATTTGACTCTAAAACCTAAGCTTTAGATTTTAAATAATGAAAACTGAAAAATCTTCGAAATTTTCGTGCTTTTATGGACATGGCAGAGCCCGCGGCAGCGCCTCAAGGTCGAAAACTTGGATTTTTAATAAGGACCTATACCCGTATAACATATAAAAAAATCGTGGATACCGGACCTTTTGCAAGGTAAAATGTTTACATTTACTAGGCTATATGTAGATACAAGCCAAAGCTCTGCCACGAGGGCAAAAGGACATAGTCGTGTCTTTTGTTTTGCCATACACGGATACACGCCAACTCTAACAGCCGGAATCCTTAGTTGCTTACTCAAGATTTCCTCCTCTCTAGTTGGCGTCCACTCAGTCAAACATATTGTAGGTATTTCAAAAATCTTGTCCAAAACGTCCTCGACTCGAGAAATATAAAAAGGACACTAGATACCTACCAGACTAAAATACAGGTTTCTTAAGGTAGCTAAGTTTTTGACATTGGTATCAAGGCCAATTTTAATTCGGTATCGCCATTTTTAGAAAATAAGTTGATTATTTTAATAATATTGTTAGATTGTACACCTGTTTATCGCCTGTTTTTAATTTATACACGTTTTACCTCTTACCTCATTGTTTTAGGTAGGTTACCATTGGATACCAATTTATTTTTGGGTAAATGAAAGATCGATTTAAGATTTTGTTTTATTTAAAACTACGAATATAACTGGTTTGCACAAAAACAAGCACATGATTCAATAATAAATTAATGAATGAGATTAATAATGATACGATGACTAAGCACAATAAATCCTGAAGGGATCCTTTATACCTAGCACCACTATAACAAAAATAACGAATATTGACTTTTTCATCTTGTCTTATAGCTTTGTATGGCAACTTTAGACAGTCTTACTATTACGTATGGGTATTGAACTAAGGTGAAGAACATGACATTATAGAAAAAAAACGGTAACCTCGAAATTCAAAAATTTGAGAATTTTTTTTTAGTTTATTTTTGCTACGGCGGGTTGTGATCTTTAAGACTCGGGTTTTTATATGTCATTTCGTACCCTACAATAATATCAAAACGGCAATCGGTAATCTTTTTTGTAATTAAAAAGTCCCGTGGCTACAGTACTGTTAGTATATGAAATCTAAGGTAGATACACATCTCACTATCATTCATATCATGCTATATCATATAATATAGCTATATTAGTTATAGATAATAGTTAAGTAGTGGTATCTTTGTTCGTAATAGGTAAACACGGCTACTAGGCACTACAATCAGGGAATAACTACTTATCTACACCTTTTTTTAGAGAGATTTAGGTAATAATGAGATAAATAGCATGCATTTCTAGTTAGTATAAAGTTTCGTCATTTACTAGAACCGTGGGATAAAGTTAGGTGTATAAAAGAGCACGCAGACCCTTTATAAAAATCCTTGGTTTTCCTTGTTTTTCCTTTAAGAGGGCTATCACAGTCCATTGGCGCCCTCATCACATTAAAAAAGATTTCTCAATAAAGAAAGCCTAAATTAAAAAGTGCTCAACAGGAATACTACAAAAGCCTTCAAGCTATTTTCATAGAATACTTTAATAGGTTTTTTATAGGTCTAAACATACACATTTTGAAAAAAGAAAAAAAACGACCGCTTTTGTTTTTATTCGAAATTGTCTAAAAGTGGAATGTTTAGAACCTATAAAAGTATTGTATAACAATGGCTTGAAGGCTGTTGTAGTTTATCTGTTGAGTACTTTTTTAATTTAGGCTTTCTTTATTGAGAAATCTTTTTTAATGTGATGAGGGCGCCACTGGACTGCGATAGCCCTCTTAAATCGCTACAGTAAAATTGCTGCTAAATGCATTGGGTCTCAAAACATATAGTATAAGAGATACGAGGAATTTTGCTAACCATCAGCTGCAAGGCTGATTTAGTATTCATGGGGTGTAGAGCTTCTCTGTGATGGGGATGGACCAGGTCTGCCTGCAGAACTCCAGTCGTTTTAGGAGTTACAGCCGTTCGAATGTCTGTATCAAATGAACGAAAGCTGCAAGGCTGATCATAGGATATTATTGTAATATGCACTGTAGCTCAGTGAACAGTACAAAAACTGTCATGTTCTGTCAGTCGGTTTAGGAGATACCTACAGCTATTCAATGTTCCGACCTTTGAACGGCTGTGTCTCCTAAACCGACTGATAGACCATGTCAGTTTTTGTATTGTTCGCAAAGCTACAGTGCATATTACAATATTACCTGCATATTAATGCATATTCATTTTTAGGAACCATACCAGACGTTTGAACGGCTGTAACTCCTAAACCGACTAGAGTTATGCAGGCAGACCTGGTCCCTCCCCATCACAGGTATACTCTAGGTACTCTACACCCTATGAATACTGAATCAGCCTTGCAGCAGATGGTTACCAAAATTCCTCTCATCTCTTAGACTTATAGGTGTTCAATAAACATAGTTGCGAACTTCAATGCTCTGAACGTCTTCGTTGCTCCAGAGGGTCTCCACCTCGTAGGGCGGGGGGCGATGCCCGGTGTGGTCGCGACGCTCCCAGCGCGCGCGCACCAGCCGAGCTATCTCCAGCCAGAGCCTGGCTTCCAGCACTGCAACCATAAATCTTGACTAAAGTTAATGCTCCTGACAATCTAAAATAAGACCCTACCCTAACCCGAGGAAATTTATGCGAGCAGCAAACAAAACATAACATAAATATTCTTTATTTGCACACCAAAAACATACAGCAACAAAAACAGAATAAAAGAACGTAAGGGTACAAATGGCGGTCTTATCACTAAAAGCGATTTCTTCCAGACAACCATGGGATGGAAGAACTCTTAAGTAAAAAAACTTGCTATGGCGGTAAACCAACAGTATCGAATAGCTAAATAAGGTAGGGTCTTGGTCGACGGTTTTTTAAGGGAACGATCAGACCATCAAACATGGAAGAGAAGATTTTTGTTACGCCCATGTTTGTCCCATAGGAAAAATTTTCAGTTTGATGGTTTCATCGTTCTCTTAAGAAACCGTCAGCATATTAAGAAAGATCCTGTATTCTATACAACGTGTTAATGAATTAACGCAAAACCTCATACACCCCAACTGATTCATATCAAAACAATTAGATTGAAACAATAATTTCATTATTTTTGTAGTTAAAATTTAAAGTTATTCGCATTTCAAGTTTTGAGGCAAAAATGATTTTTTATCATTTCAGCAATGAATGAAGGCGCTAACATACTCATGGATACATTTTAATAATCTTGTTTTGGTAGTAAGTAGGGTGAGTGTGCCCGTGCGGTCGGTTGAAATCGGGTTCAGTTAATTTAAAATTTCACAAAAAATTTATTTAATATTTTGAAAAAAATTATCCATGTTGAAACCATGATAATTCGATTCGGCTCTCGATTCTAAACAAACTACTTTCTAGTTTTGCGTTAATTCATTAACACGTTGTATATGTATTTTATTTTGCCTCGCATTCCATACTATTTCATTATGCACTGTTGACCCAAGTCGTGTCTGAAGTGCCTAAGCAGACACGACTTTTGTCAAAGAGCCCCCTAGTCTTAGGGCCTGTCGAGATCGGTGAATCATACGAGTAAGATGTTTCTTGTAGCGTTTATTTGGGCGAAAAGGCTATCAACCGCTCGGTGCCAGTGACCCACACAGCACAGAATATCTACTAGATATCTATTAGATATTTTGTAGACACTTAGATATTTTGTAGATGTCTATTAGACATCTTGTAGACATTTGTGCTGTTGGGGATCGTGGCCAATTTTAGCTTGAGGTTCAAAAATATATCGCGAAAATCGTTACCGTTACCATCAGGTGATATTGAAGGTAAATGCAAGCCCATACACGTCTTGCGATCCTAAACTAAAGGACCGTTAAATGGAGCTAGAACGATTTCTGCAGTGGTTGGGGTATATCAACTTTTGTCTCCTTTCAGCTATCCTAATAACAAGTAGAGGAAGTGGAGACGCACCTAATATGATAGGTACACCACTACTAAGCACGATAATGAAATATTAATTCAGAGTTTCCGATCGATGATAATTACAATTTGACATTAGTACTAGTATACTATTAGGTCTATTAGTTAGGTACTCTACTCGAATTAATTTTATTCTAGATCATAGCATAGCATAGCATGTGCTCACGACTATATTCCCCGAGGGGGTAGTCAGAGATATACTGAAACTTCAGAACATCCACGTTTCACTAGTAGTACCGAAACTCTGTCCAGTGTGACGGGGAGTGAGCCCGTCGCCACTTGTAATGGACAGTAGGTACGATACATGCCTCGAAATTGAAGCATGCAGGTTTCCTCACGATGTTTTCCTTCACCGAAAAGCCAGTGGTGTTACAAATCGTACATAAATTCCGAAAAACTCATTGGTACGAGTCGGCCTGGACGGGGATCGAACCATCGCCTCCTGCACGGCAGGCAAGGTTACTCGCCACTGGACCACCACGGTTTTTTTCTTCTAGATCAGTTTCTAGATAACATCAATTGTGTCGTTATGTCCTAAGGACATGTTGCCCGAATCATGCGAAACATAATGGGATCCGGCTCATCCATAACTCACGGAAAAGAAACGAGAAGGCGGTTAGGAACAGTGGGTTGACGTTCCCGTTGACAACAGCCATGGTGTAGAGCAGGGCGCCGGCCGTCGGACCCTGGCGGAGGAACAGGCCTCGCAGGGTGACTCCCAGCCATGGCAGGAAGAGGTACTCGCTTAGTGGCGACCGCTGGAAGCAATTGTGTTCATATTACTGCGAATATTTAACTTATGCCGTACCCCTGGCTCTCCGTATACAACAAAACACACGATTGAGCAGTTATGCTGCAGAAACAAGATGCAGCTTGCACGCGTGCTCCAGTTGTAGGTAGCTTCTTGCTCGGCTCCCCTAAAAGTACCCTCGAAGTGCGGTGAGGTATCTGACGTCAGTGAGGGGCAGAAGTGCGATTTTTGAAAATCATACGAGCGACTTGGCAGTAGAAAATGTCAAAATTACTATGGAGATTATGTATCTTTCTACTGCCAAGTCGATCGTATGATTTTCAAAAATCGCACTTCAGAGAGTAATCGTTCTGTATGTAGATTGTAGAAGGTAGGTACCTACTACATCCTAGTACTTATCAATTCTGTGCTTCTGCTAGACTAAAATTTTTATTCAGTTTGCTAAAGATTAATGCTAAATGCTTAGGTAGTTTTAGCAAAGCTTCTGGGTACTTACTTACTTCAAAAGGAAGGGCCGTGAGATTATGATTTGTATAAAATTTTCTTATAAAGTATCTAATTATACAACGTGTAAGGTAAGCGTTCCTAGTGTTATGGTTCGAATCTTGATTTATTAAAGTCAAGAGTAAACTATGATAGATTATTTTATAATGATATTAAAGAAGAAAAGAAACAAAGTACCTATGACTTCCCAAACTTTTCAATGTAACTAGGAAATTTATTGAAAATTATTACAGCATTATCTGTTACGAGCTTTTACCCGCGACTTCGTCCGCATAAATTATATACCAGATTTTAAGTCAGATGATAAGCTATCAAACAAAAAAAGTTTCATCAAAATCGGTTCAGTAGTTTTTGCGTGATACTCGAACAAACAAACACCCAAACAAACAAATAAACAAACAAACAAACAGACAGACAAAAAATCCAAAAATTGGTGATTTGGAATCAGGGACAGATAAAAACCATGTCGTAATTTTTTTTTTGTAAATATCTTTAATGTACAGACAGACACATTTCTGTTACAGTTTTATAATAGTTTAGATATCTACCCCAACCTGCAATGTTTTCGAATTACCTTCGGACTGACTGAAGCATATCTGTCTCTGTGTCTGTGTGTACACCTGCGAAGGTAGGGTTTGGAGGGCCTGACAAAATGTGACTGTAACTGCAAATGGTATTACCCAAATTCCACATACAATAAATTATTATTTCATTATTTCATTTCATTTCTGTTCATGTTGTTATCTATCATTCATTCGGTAATAGAGCATTTAGAACGTAACGGAAACGATACGGCATTTGAACTACGCGTAGGTACCTAGACAATTTAACAACCTATTAACAACCAACGGACAAATCACGATCATCACTTTCAGGGTGGCAAGGGGGCAGGGGGTGCCCCCTTGCCACCCTGAAAGTGACTGTTAATGAAGATTTTGGCCACCAAGTTCAGGGTGGCCAGAATCTTCATTAACAGCCAATTCGTCATCATAAGCTGCTTTCATTGCTCGTGAAAGTTTGCAGTTCTTGAAGAATCCCCCACTGACTTCACCAGCTTTTGAGTCAAGGGCCACATGAAGCGCTGTCTGTGCCCCCTCTCTTGGAGTCTTGAACATATTTGTGGATAGTAACGTTGCGATAGTTCCACAAAACTTGTTGACACTGTCAAAGATCCTAGTCCCTACTAAACCGGGGTCTACAGAGTTGATCACAACACTACAATCTTTCATCCTTTTCGTTAACGCGTGTGCAAATAAGACTAAACACAACTTACTGGTGCCATAAATTTGAACCTTAAACCAGTAACCAGTGCGATTCAAGTTGTCGATGCTCACATTTCCGATTTGATGAAGAACTGATGAAACATTTATTATTCTGCTCGGTTCGGAAGGCTTCCCTGTCTTTTTCAGAAGAGGTAGAAGTAAAAGAGTCAAGAGGAAGTGTCCAAAATAGTTGACTTGCATTATGAAGTTCATTCCGTCCGCTGTATGAACATCTTTCGGGACGCCAACTCCAGCGTTATTCAATAAAATATCCAATCTGTCTTCAGTTTTTATAATGTCTGCTGCGAATTGTCGTACGGAGCTCAAAGATGCCAGGTCTAGACGTTTAAAGACGACTCCATCGTTGCCGGTTTTATAAATGATGAGTTTTCTAGCGTGTCTTCCTTCTTCAGGGAAAGGGCACGCTATGATGACCCTCGCTCCTCTCGCTGCGAAGTCTGTTGCAGATTCTAATCCCATGCCAGTGGTCCCGCCGGTAACTATTACTGTTTTTCCATCGAGTCTCTTAGTTGATGCGCACACGCCATTTGTTTTCTTCTGATAAAATCCTACCGCGATCAATAGCAAGACGACTAACGTCAAAACTGTAATTGTTTCTAACATGCTTTTAGTTGTGGTTATGTGTTACTGATACCGATATTATGTTGCCACGATCTTTTATAAATATTATGTTTGCGCGAAGTTCGCCTAATTTCAGGGCTGGCAATGACTAAAAATTTTATAATTAATATCACCTAACTTACTATACGGTAGGTAGGTAGGTATATAATATAAATATGTAGGTTTATAATAGGTAGATTTATAATATAAAGTTGAATCAGCAGTTTGCAGCAGTGCCGTTTTTAATTTTAATTATTTAAAACGTGAAAGTTGTGCATTACCGCCCCGAGTTGGTTTTGTTTTGATTAGGTTATTTTTTAAGTGTTTTCTTAAAGGTAAAGATCTGATGCAGCGTTTCGGAGATAGACAATGGAATTCCTTAAAAGTTGATAGTATCTATATCATCGGCGATTGATAGAAGTATTTCGTGTTGATGTACCCCTTACATGTAGCGGTAATTACAACTGATATCAATATACCGCAGATTACCCCTAATAGGTAGCGCGTACAAGGCTGCCGACGCGTGCCACAGATGTGTGATTTTGCACTGATACAAGCAACGGACAATTGCGAGCTCGGAGTAGTGCAACCTTGAAATGGTTAATCACCGTGCATTGTTTCGTGCCCCGCTACCCGCACCTACCGCCAAAAATGGTGACTTCTGGCCTATACAAAATTTTCATCATGCGGCATCTATTGGGGGTAATCTATGCAATATACCTACCTAACTCAATAGTATGTATTAGTAGGTACGCGTAGGAAGTTTTTTTTACAAATTTCAAAAAATGAGATCCGTGTTTCTTATCTAAGTAGGTATATCGATATCATTCTACTTTTATTAAGTTAACGCTCATTAAAGTTAATCCTCCATTAAATCTCATGTTGTCACTTTTTGTCTTGTTGACCTAGTAAAAGCTAGCAAGATTTAATGAAAGGATTAATTCTAATGAGAGTTTTTGCAAACCCCACTGCTGGGTTTTGTTTGACGCCATGTAGAACGGTCCTACTATGTACCTAATACCTAATCACAAACTCTAACATATTTTAATAACCGTGTCTGGTATATAAGTGTAGGGGAGCAGGGGGCAGGGTGAATCAGGGGGCACAGTGGTTAATCACTAATATCGCGCGCTATTCATTACACACACTCTCACTTCGAACGATTGCTTGATCCATCCAATACCCCTCCCTCCCGCCGGTCATCACCAAGCTCTCACTGCTGGAAGTCGCGCTGCGGCCACTCCGCGAAACGTAAGCCGCCATATTTTTTTCTCGATGCTATTTTGTGGATCTTTTTAATGAACTTAGCCATTCAAATTGTTTATTTGTTTGTTTTATTTCTAATAACCGTTCTTCTTAAGAAGAAGAAGAATAACCATTTAATAAGCTACGTAAATCGTGGTTATTCTATTCATCATCATCATCATCATCATATCAGCCGATTGACGTCCACTCCTGGACATAAGCCTCCCTCAAAAATGGGGGGGATTTGCCATAATCGCCACGCTTGGCAGGCGGGTTGGCGATCGCAGTTGGATTGAATGTGTGTACTCAGAGGATGCTGCTGCCCATCCTCCGGTAGATCCCTTAGTCGCCTTTTACGACACCCACGGGAGGAAATGGGATAGTGCTATTCTTAGCCGACACCACACGGTTATTCTATTGCGTTACGATTAATTTAGATAGTAGTTTCAGTTAATATTTTTAATTTGACCTTGTGTGTGTTGGCTGTGACCTAATTTCATATGGGGCACTGTGGACAGTGATTCTTAGTGCCAGATATATATATTTTTTTTTAACTTAAACCTTTATTTTAATTATTATTATGTGAATTTTGACTGAAGTTCCTATGGTATTCATTCGTACCTACATATTACCTACAGTAAAATGAAGACTGCTAAATATGAAAGTTTAATTAAATTGTTTACGTAATAATTAAGATACTAAATGTAAGTACATAATGCCTCAAAATGTAACAAAAGAGACTGATTTGTGCCAATTAAGAAATAAACAGCTTAAATATGTTACAACCAAGGAAATTCAAACCCAAATCCACTGTGCCCCAATGCTGGGGCACAGTGGATCATTATCCACTTTTTTTAAATGTTCACTCCCTCAGAAACTGATGTGTTTATTGTTTATTTTAATGTTTTTTTGTATAGCTTTAATACCAATTGGAAGTAAAATATAAGAACCAGCGTTAAAGATAAATGTAGTAAAGAGCACAAAAAAAAAGTGGTTCACTGTGCCCTCCGCTCCCCTAATCGATCGATATGTAGTAGTCACTTAGATATAATTGTACTGATTGTATAAGTGTTCTGTTCGTATGATTATCTTTTATAGTTTATACATACTTAATGATAAGTCCCTAACAACCGGCGTTACGAACAAACTTGTTATGGATTATAGTGCGTCGATATTTGTTAATTTACAAAACATTATGACTATTTCATCAAAAAATAAATAAAATAAAAAACATAGTCGGCTCCTCTACAGATGCCATCTGTCCATCTGATGGGTGCTAAGTCTGCCCACTGACCGCTTCACCCGCGTCTACCAATCCGTCTGTCAATCCCTGTCTGGCCAAGTGGTGCGCACTCCAGAGTCAAAACTAAAAATCCACTTGCCGATGTCTGAAAAGCTCCGACGAGTACCTAAGTAGTAAAGAAAGTACCTCGCGTGTTAGTGTAGAGTTGTGTTGGTTTGCGGCACTCGTACCGTACGCTAAACCATTACATTTCACAAAAAAATTGAAAGGACAATAAAAAATAGGAAATTGTCTCTATTTTCATCGTAAAGTGAGTCGGAAAGGAGATACTGTTAAAAAACTGTTTTAGGCGCCATTTTCCAATTAAGGCGGGGCGCGAGCGGCAACGAAAAGTGGTAAAGTGAAAATTTGAAAAAAGCACGACAAAATCTATAAAAATAAAAAATTTCTACACTCCCGGAAATCATTCCAGGTAAACCCCCTTTTGACTACCAAATGATAGTACAGTCGCCATCAGATATATCATAGCATACAAGGTGTCCAAAAATTTCTGAGCAGTGCTAATTTTCATTAAATTCTTTACAGTAAATGTTACCAATTATATCTAATCGTGTATTTTGTCATAAATATCTGAACAGCGAATTTGCAATAATTTCTTTACAATATTATTTAAAATTAAAATGTAAAACAACGGAGTAAGGTTTTTTTCCGAAACTGTTCAGATGTTTATGACCACCATGACTGCGTCGATATATTTGATGTTCTCGGCGTTCCTATATTTTTGATTGGTTATGAGTAAAGAAATTATTGAAAATTAGAACTGCTTAGAAATATTTGACCACCTTGTTTGCTACGATATATCTGCTGATGACTGTACCTACCTACTACAACCTATATAACTACAACAAACCCAGAATCAAAAGTTAGTTTTTATGAAAACAAAATTGATGTTTTAGAATATGGTTACGGAGTTAGTTAACTTATTATCTATTAGGTAGAAGACCCATAAGAATATCATGATGATATAATAGGTAGGTAATAATACCACAGATTATTTTAATACTTAGTTACTACCGGTAATACGTTATAAAAAATAGGCATGTAGGTATGTGATCGTACTGGCGATGACGCGACGCATCGTCAGTTATAAAGTGTAGTGTAGTGTACCAATATTTTATTACTGATGTGTGGATGCTGAATGAATACACGCACGCACACACTTCCTTATCATGACAAACAACATTTGTATACTTACATAATACACTATAGTAGTTTAGTCTGCGGCGATCCACACCGGCGGAAGGTCATCTAGTTTTTTAGCTGAATTTACCGGCAAAAGGTAAGTTGCATATTGATAACCAGTTTACCTAGTCTTAACTATAAATCCAGTGCAAATGTTGATAGTGGGATAATTTTCATAGCTCTAACCACAGAGTTAGGTATTTTACTTTTTGAAAGCATTACTTTATACTTAGTAATAGGTACATAGTTAACATAAATGTAAATACGATTTAAGTTATCGCGATTGTCGTTGTTGTGTATGTTCTGAGGATTCGGAATATCTCTGAATATCCCCTCGGGGAATATAGTCATAAGCATATGCTAAGCGATAAGTTGTATAATGTCTCTGCCTACCCCAATGGGAGACAGGCGCGAGAATTATGTTATTCGTATACCTACCTACGGATAACACAATTTGAGCATTTATAGATAAAAATTTAACAAATGGAGTAGGTACCTACTTGATTACTCATGATAAAGAAGTCACGCTAGCGCGAACATAAAAACTCTGCAGGTCAAATTACCTGCTAGACTTTATTTATTTTATTACACCTACGGTTTCAATCGTTTTAGAAATTTTTGTTCGTGGGTGAGTTAGGTAGGTATCTACAGTTTGAAATTGATATTATCATTAGCATCCTTTTAAACTAAGAGTTTACCCATCAAATTGAACAACTCTGTTGCATACATTTGAGTCGAATAGGCATTGCAGTTTAGTATGAAACAGCAGTTTTTTTTTGCTCGGATCGGTTTACTCCCATAGTAAAAGTTGTTCAGTTAAATGGGTCCTAGACTCTTAGTTTAAAAGGATGCTAATTACATCAATTTCACCCTGTATAGGTAGGTAGTGCACAGATACAAACCGGGGAACTACTTTTTAGGGTTCCGTACCCAAAGGGTGAAAACGGGACCCTATTACTAAGCCTACGTTGTCCGTCCGTCCGTCCGTCCGTCCGTCTGTCCTACCAATTTAGGGCTGTAACTTTTGAACCGTAATATGGTAATAGCTAAGACAGTTGAAATTTTCTCAAATTATGCGTTATTACGGCGGATTTGTTAACAAATAATAAAAAATTTAAAAAGTTTTAAATTAAGAGGGATTCTCAACAAGAAACTAGTTTTTATCAACGTTTTTTCTTCACGCTCTATAGTAAAAACGGTAATACATACAAGCGTCAAACTTTGTGTGATTATAGATCAAACTCTATAGAATAACAACAAATACTAAAAACCGGCCAAGTGTGTGTCGGTCTCGCGCTAAAGGTCCCTGACAAAAAAGTTTTTTTCTAAGTTAATAATGTTTTGTTCTGTGGTGGTGTGGTACAGAACCCTCGGTGCGCGAGTAGCCCGACTCGCACTTGACCGGTTTTATTCTATGTCGTTTTAAAACTGATCACTTTTTCGTGTCCTTCACACTTTTCGGTTGCCGGGGTAGCGCGGGCATTGGGTGCCCGGTGACTGGAACGTGGGAAAAGGAACTTGTTATCGAAACGGTAATTTCCATGAAAATTCCCTACATTGTTTCGAAAATGAGAAACTAATTTATACTATTGTTTCATTCCAGTTGGCGTCTGTTTATCAACACATTCACAATGGTGAAGGCACGTAAATATGTCGTCAAGAAGTATTTCGAGGGAGTACCGAAACGCGACGATTTCGAGATTGTTGAATACGAACTGCCTCCCTTGAAAGACGGAGAGATCCTCGTAAAAGCGGAATGGATCAGCGTTGATCCTTACCTCCGTGCATACAACCAACGTTCAGAACTCCCCTATGACCAGTTCAGTTATCAAGTGGCCGAGGTGCTAGAAAGCAAGAGCGCCGCATACCCGGTCGGCTGCAAGGTAGTCTCCCACAAGGGTTGGTGCACCCACACTATCCTCGACACTAAACCGTCCACTGATCCCAACCAAAGAATCTATAAACTGCCAGATCTACATGGCCTATCTCCATCTCTGGGCGTCGGTGCCATCGGCATGCCAGGAGTCACCGCTTATTTCGGATTCCAGGAGCTCTGTAAACCTAAAGCAGGAGAGACCGTCGTGGTCACGGGCGCCGCGGGTGCAGTGGGCTCTCTGGTTGGTCAGATTGCGAAGATCAAGGGCTGCAAAGTCATCGGCTTCGCTGGTTCTGATGACAAAGTGCAGTGGCTTGAGAAAGAGCTTGGATTCGACAAGGCTTTCAACTACAAGACCGTTGATGTTAACAAAGCCCTGAAAGAAGCCGCTCCTAAAGGAGTGGATTGCTACTTCGACAACGTCGGTGGAGAGATCAGCAGCATCATCATGGGCCAGATGAACCTTTTCGGAAGGGTTGCAGTGTGTGGAGCCATCAGTGCATACAATGATGACCCGACAAAGATGCCCAAAGCGACCATTTTGCAACCGTCTCTGGTGTTTAAACAACTGAAGGTCGAAGGTTTCATAGTATGGCGTTGGGCAGATCGTTGGACTGAAGCTTTGACTCAACTTATCCAATGGATCAAGAGTGGAAAGATACAGGCAAGGGAGCACGTGACGGAGGGTTTCGATAAAATATTTGATGCTTTTATTGGAATGTTAGCCGGCGAAAACAGCGGCAAAGCTGTGGTGAAAGTTTAGAATCAATAATACGATGTTTAAGATCTAAAATTCAAGGACACGAAATACACCCTTTTAGCTCTTACTTTAATGTGCAATAGATCAAATTAAATTTTAAATGTTGTCATTAATCATTATGGAGTAATAAATTATACCACCTACTGTTACCTAATTAGTTCACAAATCTTTGCGATAGCTCAATAAATAATACCACTAAGTTAATAACCACTAAGTTGATATACCACCACAGTACCTAAATGGAATAATGACGAAATAAATTTTATAGAAAATCTATAGTATCTTTTTATGGCCCCGTACCTAAGGCGCTGTCCTATTGCCATCGCTCGCGCGATCATGCGTTCGTCCGACGAAAATCATTGTGCCACTGTGCGTTTAAACATACTTATATCTGCGGAATATCATATAGAAGGTCGTGCTATCATGAGATGCGATCGAATTGTTCTATTTTTATTCAGATATAAGTATGTTTAAACGCACAGTGGCACAATGATTTTCGTCGGACGAACGCATGATCGCGCGAGCGATGGCAATAGGACAGCACCTAAAGAGTAACAAGGGTTGGCACGGCACCGGGGCCTGATTCATAAGCCTGCGCTGTCCGTCCGTCCTAGCCTAAGAGCACTTAGGTCTCCCTCGTAGGTCTTCTATAGAACAGTAATAGGTAGTAATAGGTAGGTAGCGAATTGAAATGTTCACAGAATAAATGTTATTATTTTGGATTGGCCAACAAATAAAAAAAACACAGAGTAAAAAATTAAGTAAGTACAAGAAACGTGTTTTTTTACTAAGTTTTTTTGCTTGATCGGAAAAACGCCAAAAACTACATACAAGCGTGAAACTTGGTGTGATCATAGTGCATAGGTACTCTAAGGTAAAACAAAATGTAACAGAAACCGGTCAAGTGTGTGTCGGGCTCTACCGAGGAAATCAATTTTTTTTATAATTTTGTATGGTGGCACGGAGCCTGTCGTTGTGCGCGCGAGTTCGACTCGCACTTGGCCGGTTTTTTATTATGTTACCTGCCGTCTATAGATATTTTTTGTTCACCTTCAGATATTTACGTCACAAATTTACCTAACTAAATAAATACTATTGTACCTACTTATACAGGGTCCTTCTTAATATGCTGACACTTTTTTAAGGGGATGATCAGACCATCAAACTGAACAACTTTCCCTATGGCACCAACCTCGAAATCGCGAAAAAAAAATCAGCCATCCCATACAATTTGGCTCTAGCAGGCTTGCAGTTTTGTATGGAAGAGCAGATTTTTTTTGCGCGTTTTGGATGTTGGTGCCATAGAGAAAGTTGTTCAGTTTGACGGACTGATCATTCCCTTAAAAAAGTGTCAGCATATTAAGTAAGACCCTATAGAATTTAGATCATGCCTGTAGGCATCCTGTAGGGTAGGTGATCCGACAACAAGGTCCATTTTCCTAGAGAACACAAATAAAATAATTAACCCCCGGGAGCTCATTACAGAAATGCATACCTATACCTAACTTAGAATGATTTCCGCCATGCCTTTGGCCATGCCTTAGGTCCGAGGCCATAATAATGTTTTTTGCCATAATATTACAGGGTGTAAGTGACAGCCTAGCAAATACTGAAACGGTGAACTCAGACCATAAACTTAACAACTTTCACTAAAACTGCTGTACCTACCCGACTAATATGTATGTATGTCACAGCTGATTTTTTTTTTTCGCGTTTCCTGAGGTAGGCTCAATAGTTAAAGTTGTTCAGTTTGATGATCTGAGTTCACCGTTTCAGTATTTGCTAGGCTGTCACTTACACCCTGTATAGGTAATATCGTACACCTACCTATAGATTGCGACGGACGTCATCTCTAATCGTACAATTTTGTTTCTTTTTCTTTTATAAAAATTATATTGGTTCCTGATAATAATTTATAATTCAAAATAGCATGTTATAATAATAGTAGTTAATTAATTACAATTGTGTTGCAGACGACAGTGTAAATGCCTACAAAGGTAGGCTTCAGTGAAACTTATCAATGCCAAAACACCTGCAAATGTTTGTACCTACCTACACCTCAATCCATACCTACACAATAAAGTTCATTTATCACAATTTTAGGTAGATTATTTGAAAAGTCGAAATGTACCTACCAAATCTTTGGTACCTACATATTGATAAAGACTAAGTAGGTACATGGTAGGTACCTACGTACACGAGGCTTGATACCAATTTATCACTAAGTTTAAGTATCACTATGAAATCGTGGCCATGTGATCAAGATTAATAAAATCCGATAAGCATTAAATTACGATAACGGATTTTGATTTGATAGTACAAAAATAGTTGGTACTCCAAAAAATATCAGTCAGTGTGTTAAAAATATCCCGTGTAGTCGCACCGAGCTACCATGGTGAAGGCACGAAGTTACGTGGTCAAGAAACGATTCCAGGGCATGCCAAAGCGCGATGACTTCGAAGTAGAGGAGTCTCAGCTGCCAGCTGTCCAGAACGGAGAGATCCTCGTGAAGACCGAGTGGCTTAGCGTGGACCCGTACCAACGCGCCTACACTAACCGATACGCGCTGCCTTACAAACAGTTCGGCTACTCGGTCGGAATCGTTGAAGACTCCAAGGATCCCAGATATCCAGTCGGCTCAAGGATTGTCTCGCACAAAGGATGGTGTGACTATTACATCGTAAACACCAATGACTTTAAAAATCCAATGGATAGAGTGTACAAGTTGCCCGATTTGAAGGGATTATCGCCTTCTCTGGGCATAGGTGCTGTTGGCATGCCAGGAGCGACCGCATACTTTGGTCTTTTGGAATTATGTCGGCCCAAATCGGGTGAGACGGTCGTAGTGACGGGTGCAGCTGGAGCAGTCGGCTCTTTGGTTGGCCAGATAGCGAAGATCAAGGGCTGTAAAGTCATCGGATTCGCTGGCACTGACGATAAAGTCGAATGGCTAGAAAAGGACCTTGGTTTCGACAAGGTTTTCAACTACAAGACTGTGGATGTTAACACCGCTCTCAAAGAAGCCGCTCCCAACGGAGTCGACTGCTACTTCGACAACGTGGGTGGAGAGATCAGCAGCATCATCATGGGCCAGATGAACCTTTATGGCAGAGTTGCTGTGTGCGGGAGTATCAGTTCCTACAATGACGATCCTAGTCAAATGCCAAAAGCCACTATTATACAGCCGTCCGTGGTTTTCAAGCAGTTGACAGTAGAAGGGTTCCTGGCGCCGCGGTGGCTGGACAGATGGCCTGAAGCGTTCGCGGAATTAGTTAAGTGGGTCCGGAGTGGGCAAATAAAGCCGAAGGAGCACATCACCGAGGGCTTCGATAAGGTCTACGATGCCTTCGTAGGAATGTTGGCTGGTGAAAATGTTGGAAAAGCTATAGTCAAAGTTTGAGTGATGTTTTTTGTGATTACATATATTTTTTGTTACCTAAGTAGTTGGTTATTTCTAATTTAGTGACATACCACATTGGAGCTGTTCCATATAAGCAGGCAGCTAATGAGTACAACGACCATGTCTGAGGCTTCAAGACACCACATTACCCCTGTAACAAAATGCATGTGTGTAAACACACTACTTCGTTTTTTGAGATCATTTAGATAGACAGATGGTTGACGAGGCTATATAGGGTCCAACTTAATATGCTGACACTTTTTTAAGAGGATGATCAGACCGTCAAACTAAACAACTTTCTCGATGGGACAAACGTCGAAACCGCGAAAAAAAAATCAGCTCTTCCATACAAAACTGCAAACCAACTCGAGCCAAAAGTAGCAGCAGATTTTTTTTTCGCGGTCCCATAGAGAAAGTTGTTCAGTTTGATGGTCTGATCATCCCCTTAAAAAAGTGTCAGCATATTAAGAAGGACCCTATACAACGTGTTAATGAATTAACGCAAAACTAGAAAGTAGTTTGTTTAGAATCGAGAGCAGAATCGAATTATCATGGTTTCAACATAGGTAATTTTTTTCAAAATATTAAATAATTTGTTTGCAAAAGATAAAAATTTCTGAATCCGATGTCAACCCACCGCACGGGCACACTCACCCTACTTACAACCAAAACAAGATTATAAAAATGTATCCATGAGTACGTTAGCACTTTCTTTCAGTGCTGAAAAGGTATCAAATAATTTTTGCCTCAAAACTTAAAATGTGAATAACTTTAAATTTTAACTATCAAAATAATAAAATTTTTGTTTCAATCTAATTATTTTGTTATAAATCAGTTGGGGTGTATGAGGTTTTGCGCTAATTTATTAACACGTTGTATAGGTATCTCATATTACCTACCTTTTACATAGGTACACCTACAACAAGTACAAGATAATAAGTAGGTAGGCATTGTCATAGTGTAATAAAAACTACTAGTGGTGAAGCTCAGTGGTCGGCGGCAGGTCTGTGGTCGGTGGCGCGGCGGGTCTATGCTCGCGCGGTGTGCATAGCACGGGGCACCGCGCACCGGCAACGTCTCGGTAGGTACCTCTTGCGCAGGTAAGTCGGTACTGGCACGTAATTACACTATGACATTTTGTCACTATCGAGCTTCGAATTTTCTCAAAGTAGTTTAGGTATTTGGGCGCAGGTGGGCTATATATTAACTATTCTGTGTTCAACGTAAATTTGTGTACCGTCAGAGTGTCGGTGGCGCGTTGCTGAGAGGTATGGGTATGGTATGGGCAACCGGTCGGTTCAATCCGGTCGAGTCGGGACGATTTCGCATGGACGATACCTGTGCATGTACTTACCAATAAGTTATTCTAACTAATGTATTGTAATACAGACTGCTCTCAAACTGTGAAGGAAAACATCATGAGGAAAAATGCATACGCTGAAGAAATTCTGATACTTATGTTAAGTCTACCAATCCG
The DNA here is from genome assembly GCA_922987775.1 of Agonopterix subpropinquella. Taxonomy (NCBI): domain Eukaryota; kingdom Metazoa; phylum Arthropoda; class Insecta; order Lepidoptera; family Depressariidae; genus Agonopterix; species Agonopterix subpropinquella. The sequence goes on along the minus strand of OV277695.1, from coordinate 7,589,517 downwards.
CATTGGATACTCGTGGTGGTCTAGTCCTACTCCATAACGCTCATACTCCCTCCCTGAGGGTAGGCCTGAGTCCTGCAGTGGGACGTATTGTATATTGGCTGATGATGATAGCATTGGCAAGTTCTTTTATGAGGTGAGGCAGAGATGTGTTGTCACGGAGTATATTTGTGTTGTGCTAATTTTATAAATCCGAATACCTATGAATTTGTGTTTTTTTAAGTCTTCAAATCAGAACTACGGGGGGAATTTTTTTGTGAAAAATGTAGGGTAGGTAAATCCGAAAATAGACGCTTTTTAATAGTTGTTCGCAAGCGCAGCACCGGTACAAACCTAGTGAAATATACCGTATTTAGGGCCCTACTTGTGTACTTATTATGCTCACACTTTTAAGGGGATGATCAGACCGTCAAACTGAACAACTTTCTCTATGGCACCAGCAATCAAATCGCGAAAAAAAATCTGCTGTTCCATTCAAAACTGCAAACCATACTTGAGCCAAATGTATGGGACAGCGGATTTCTTTTTCTCGATTTCGATGTTGGTCCCATAGAGAAAGTTGTTCAGTTTGATGGTCTGATCATCCTCTTAAAAAAGGTTCAACATATTAAGAAGGATCCTGTATAAGTTCTAGTGACTATCAAAGGTGTTAGTCACACGCCGTATATTTTTTACCCGACTGAGCCAGAAGGAGGGTTATGTTTTACTACTATGTTCTTTATCTAAACTATGTAGGTAATTATTAAACAGTTTGATGATAACATTATCTTTCTTTTATCTTTAAAAAATCGCTAGTAAATTCTTTTAAACAATCAATTTCACAGAGGATCCAAAGTACACTTACTAGATACGTCGATATCATCGATATAAAGATTGTCTTCCGTGCTTAGAAGCATGAAGTGTAAATCGTTGACCAAAGGCTCTTCATCGAATGTTACGACTTCGAATTTCACATTAGAAGCGATGCCAAGCATTAGGCATATGGTAGCCATGAAGGTAGCAGAAAGAGTAGCTCGAGTTGCTTTCGCATGAAGCTTCTCGGCTTGGGCGAAGGTCTTACGCCGAAGATATTCGAAACTAGTATCCATATAGTCGATTAGAGCACCGATGATTGGAACTTTAGACTTGGAGTAAGTCAAGTGTTTGGGTAAAGGAGTATCCCCGCTGGCCATGGCGAATTAATTTTTGTGCACTTCGGATAATTGGTAACAATAATTTCAAAAACGTAACTATTGACACTTCTTAATTTGGCAGATGTGACAATTTAAAACTTCTATTTTCTTTTTTCCGGTTTCTGTCCTTTCTGCGTTGCTCGAAGGTTGAAATACAAGAACTTGTTGGGTTTCTTTTTTCATACAAAGTGTCCTACTAGAGTTGTAAATGCTATGTAGCCTAACACTGCCTACGGTAGTCTACCGGTAGATTATGGTAGACTACGGTAGACTACCGATTTATACCGTAGATTATGTAGATTTCAAATAAAAAATCGATGACGATTTATTTAAAAAAAAAAAATTATTTTTGTTCATGTAATATGTAATATTTATTTCACACCACCCGCTCGAAAATGGAACATTATATGCCATGTAACTCGAACCTAAAGCAAGTCATTATCAGTCTATCGCAACTGCATAGATGCGAGAAAATGTATGGGATAGGGCAGAACTTGAATGGGCGTCTATATTCGTCTCTTTTCTTGACCCTCTCTTTCATGAAATGTCACGTGACGTAATTCAGATGTTTTTCACACGTTATGAAACGGACTCTGTCTAAATTATTTAAAATGTTTTTGGGTGTTTATTATATTTAGAATTAATAAATAAACGTGAATATAAAACATAAAACACAAGTAAATTCAGTGTATTACGTGATATTGCACCATAAAAGCTTAAAATTAAGTACTAGAAATGCGAAATATGCTGTGAAAGGTCGGAAAGAAAAGATGGTAAAAACGTAACTTCATAGCAAGATTTCCACTGGATGAAGCTCGGTAAGCATAAATTTATCCTATTTATTAGCCCAGGTTTATATTTAGGCAATCATTTTCGTAAAGAGTGGAAGTATTTGTAAAGAAGTGAGGGATTTGGAGAAATGTCGATATCGATATAATTGTTGATACATACATGCAGACGCATACGGATACGAACGACTATGCTCCCCGAGGAGGTAGTCAGAGATATTCTGAAACATCAGAACATCCACCATACAAAAATCATCCATCATATTTTTGATGATATGATAAGATTACACTTTTGTATACATGTTTTATTTTCAGATGCAAAAAATGGGTTCAAGTTACTGGAAATGAAGATCTAGCGTACCTACATACCAATCGAAAAATGAACCAATTATTATTTGCGAGAAACATTTCCTGCCTGGAAGATTTTCATAAAAAATGACAAAATTGAAACCAACTGCCAATCCATATCCATACGGCTCACTGCATACTATCCTGTAATTAGTCCGTAAGTTTTCCTAAAATGAATAAAAATTAAAAAAAAAAAACAAAAGTGGTACGGCTAATATTGGCGTCTTTTTTTTTAAGCGGCCAGGTACCAAATGTTGTGGGTATTTTAGGGTGAATATTACCTTACATTGTTATGCAAAAAAAAATTTCCTGCGGTGTAACGTTTCGGAGATATTTAACTTTAAAGTTTCAAAAAATTAACTGTACAAAAGTCATTAAAAGTAACTCGTTTTGGGTCTTATACCACACATTATTTATTTTACAGCCCAGAATTATTAGTTTTAATTATTTATGATATCATAACGCACATTTTGTGCAGGAACGCACCGCAATCCTCACTCGTTTGCGGTGATGGTATGAATGTTGAAATTTTCTATTTTGTAAGATATTGTATTGATTTATATATATTTGTAGATTACTTATGTTACTGGCCAATGCTGTGTGCGCCTGTTATACTACCCGTTTGTTTGGAGGTGGCCGTCGATGACCGTTACAAAATTTCGTCAAAGGCACATTAACTGGTCCCGTCGACAAAAAATAATATAACAAGCAAATAAAAATTTAAAATTAAAAGCGATATTAGTGATCGGGACGGATGTGCCGTACGTGGTTGCGTTGCTAAAGGTTATAAAATTGCGTTTCATAGGGTCTCTTAGGGGTGCGGTACGGTGAAGCGGGAAGGGAGGGAGCGGCCAACTCGAAGCAAATGACTAGTATGTGTGTGTATTAGAAATTGATTTTTAGCGTTCCTATGTTATTGTAAATGTTTAAATATGTATACTGTTGGTGTGCCATATTAAATAAAATAAAATAAAATATCTTAAATGTACATAGAGTCTTCTTTAAGAGTTTCATAACAGTTAGGATAGCCAATCTAACCTATTATTTCAATGTGGTATAATTTTATGTAAATTAATTATAATTATTAATACCTACGAATGTCTTTTCTTTATCTCAAGACAGTCCCAGACTTATTAGTAGGTGGCTAATTGTTTGTTTTATTCTAGTGATTGGATTAACATCAATCCATCACTAAAAAAATCTGCAATTTTTAAATATCAATATCATATGGCAATTTTTTTTTTCTGCAACTATCGATATCGTTAAATATTCACAGCACATCACTACTTTGCACTGTCATTTTGTTTTCAATATTGGCAACATGTTGCTCTATGTTGGCTATGGAATGGTAGCTTCAAGTCATACAAGTTGACGTTTTTTACGATTATTTTGCTCCAAGGAGTCCCGTCTCTTAAAACGTAGTGATTATATTCTCTTTGGTCATTATAGCCCTGGGCCTAGCCGGGCAATAATATTGTACTGAATTTCATTATAACCCGCTGGTCAATAATGAGATTTGAATATGGAACCGCATCCACAGATTATTTAATAGTTACTACGATCCTTACTTAAAATTCGTATGAAAACCTGTGATTGCCTGTGATGAAAACTAATTATGGAGACAGGCACCAAAAAGAACTTAATTCGAAATTTGAACTGGCCACCACGAGTATTGAACACAAAAAAGAAAAAAAGGCGCGAATCATAAAGGTATCATCTTTATGGCGCGAATACTGCATATCTCTGTACTTGCTCTGTACCTATTATTGCCTTCCTATTGCTACGAACAAAGTAATAAAAAAATATTACATTGTCTTTCCACAACTGGAGTGCGATTTTTGAATCTCATTCGCTGAGTTCAGCAGTTGATAATGTCAAAATTACTATGGAAATACGCATCTTTCTACTGCTGATTTGACTTTCAAAAATCGCACTCCTGGAGTATGACTTTTTAATGTCAAATCAGCAGTAGAAAGATCCGTCTCCGTAGTAATATTGACATTTTCAACTGCTGAGTTCAAAGAAAGTTTCAAAAATCGCACTCCAGGAGTGCGATTTTTGAATCTCATTCGATGAGTTCAGCAGTTGAAAATGTATGGAGATGCATATCTCCATAGTTGCTTTGACATTTACAACTGCTGAACTCAGCAAATGAGATTCAAAAATCGCACTCCTGGTCTAATGTTTCAAATATCTACTTTCACTTTTAATATAAACTATTGAACACTAATACTTTGTTATAAACTCTAATAAAAGAATTGGTTTCTAACCATAGAGAATTTACACGCTCCCCTGGGTTTCTAACAGTATTGCTTTTTATTTTCTCGCGGAGGGTGTGAAAAGTAGAGTATGGTCCTCGGGGATAAACGTGTTTTCATCTTGGGCGAGCTTGAACCCCTCGCTTCACTCAGGATTCTAGTCTTAACTCCCTCGCTTCGCTCGGGAGTTAACTCTAAACACCCTCGCTGCGCTCGGGAGTTAACCCTAGAATCCCTCGTTACGCTCGGGATTCAATATCGCGCCCGTGATGAAAGACACTGCTTTATCCCCTTGGTACATAATCTACTATTAGACGGCCCGGTAGCACAGTTGGTAGTGAACCTGCCTGCTGTGCCGAGGGTCGCGGGTTCGAATCCCGTAAGGGACAAATATTTGTATGATGAATATGAATATTTGTACCCGAGTCATGGATGTTTGTATCTATATATGTATTATATATCGTTGTCTAGTCATCATAATACAAGTCCAGGCTACATTCTGGTACTTTAAATGTGACTAGATGATTTGTGTGACATTGTCCAAGAAAAAAAAAAAAAAAAAAAAAAAAAAAAAATATGTGAAAGTACTACTAATCAATACAAATTAATTAACATTATGTAAATATTTTAAAACGTCAACAAAACACGATTTTAAACTTTAAAATATTTTAAATTGTCATTAGCCTATAAATTGCCCCTCTTTTCGGACATGAAGGTTTCCTCACGATGTATTCCTTCACCAAAAAGCCAACGATAATTCTTTAAAACCGTCCGTACCGACATAAAATATTAATTATAAAAACCACATTTCAGTATTACGTACGTGCCCTGGGGATCGAACCCATACCCCTAGGAGCTAGGCTATCGAGGCTTAGTGCATAATATCACATTTTAAACAACCTTTTTTAAAATAGTGTATGTCAATGTCCTTTTTTCGCGTTCTAGATTGATTTTTACTTTCTCTAAAATTATTGCCGAAACTCTCTTAGCTTATTTATCACAAATAATAAATGGCAGCCGCCTTAAATATTGTGAACTAGCCAAAATTTCTACGACTGAATAATCTACAATATGCTACCGTAGGTTATGTTATGTAGCCTACCGGTAGTGTACCTCACGATTTGGTAGACTACGGTAGATTTACAACTCTATGTCCTAATAAGCGTCCAAGAAGCGATGCAAGCAGGCCCATCTTTCCCACTGGGCACTCTGGGCAAGTGCCCAGCCAGGGCGCCGCCATCGATGGGGCCCCCCTTAGTTCCTGCCCGATCACCAACCGATAACCGATACCAATTACCGATAAATACATTATTTTCCGATAACATCAGTTTTTTGGTAGGTATTCTTATGAACCAAGGGGCCTAACAAACAGTAGCAACAATTTAGCTGTCTACCTACAACTTGTAGGGCTAAATCTAGAAATTTGCTTACTCTTTTTGTATGTGTTGCATGTTGTTAATAAAATAGTCTTCTGTCATATTCATATCAGTATCATACTTAGTCATGGGGCCCCATTATCATAAAGTACCCAGGGCCTCCAACTCTAAGGACTTTGCTTACCACACATCTTATAAAAATACATCTACGCATCACATACATTTTGACAAACAAAACATATTTATAGCTAACGAACATTTACCCGCGACTTCGTCCGCATAAATTATATACCAGATTTTAAGTCAGATCATAAGCTATCAAACAAAAAAAGTGATGCTCGATCAAACAAACAAACAAACAGACAGACAAAAAATCCAAAAATTGGTGATTTGTAAATATGTATCTTTAATGTACAGACACACTTCTATTATACAGGGTGTAACAAAACACCCTAGTAATACCTAAGGGGGTGCTTCAGACCATCAAACTGAACAACTTTCACTATGGAGCCAACATCGAGAAAAAATAAAAAAAATCTGCTGTCCCATACATTTTAGTCGAGTCGGTACTGCAGTTTTGTATGGGACAGCTGACTTTTTTATTTTTTCTCGATGTTGGCCCCATAGTGAAAGTTGTTCAGTTTGATGGTCTGAAACACCCCCTTAAGTATTACTAGGGTGTTTTGTTACATCCTGTATATATTTTATAATAGTTTAGATTTAAAATAATATACCACGACCAAATAAATGGTCTTCTCCGAAAAGGACAAGTGCGTAGCACCCTCAACATGCATGAAGAGATCTATGAAAGTGTATGAGGAGCGAGACAGAATCGTAGTGAGTGAAGAGCCATGTCTCTGCCTACCCCTGTGGGATAGTGGCGTGAGTATTTCTGTATATGTATGTTAAAATAAAAGACGTCAAATCTATAATCAAATTGTGAATTTATTAATGTAAACTTAATACAACATAAATTAGCACACATCTAGACATAACAAACGAAAATTAAATCTAGCAAGTTGTTTATTCTTACGATAGATATTATGGACCGTTTATACGATGACAATTTCTAGGCGCCAATTCTGCGGCGCCTAAAATTAGCACCGTGTAAACACGGCGGCGGCGTAAAATTGTCGTGCCTTAAAGTGTTTACACGATGCTAATTTTAGGCGCCGCAGAATTGGCGCCTAGAAATTGTCATCGTATAAACGGTCCATTATGATTTATATTCTAATTAACTAGAAAACTAAAATAATATAATTAAGTAAGTAAAGTAAAATTAAGTAATTATTATTATTATGATATGAAAAAAAGAAACAAAAAATCTGGTTTAATTTCATGAACTAAAAATGCTATGTGGCAGTAGTTTGTTTTAAAATTGACCGCTTTTACCCAACATACTAATTAAACCAATACTAGTGGTGAAGCTCAGCGGTCGCGGCGAGTCTATGCCCGCGTGACGTGCGGGGTACGGCGGGGGGCGGGCGTACCCTAACCATTGGCGTAGCTAGAGATTTTTCCTGAGGGGGGCAACCGCCCACCCAGCTTATAGCTACCGCCCCAGTGCCAAGATTCACATTTCTTGTGGCATGATCGGATCCAAAAGTTAACTTTCCTAAGGCTTCCCCGTAAACAGAATATGGCTTGCGATTAATATTCAAGGAGGTTGTAGAACATGTTATAAAGGTGTGCTTTAGCCCTTGCATGCCTATACATCTGGAGCGAGCGAAGCGAGCTCGAAATTTTGCAATATTGCCTCTGAGTTTTGGCTAGAATTTCACAAGAACATGATTCATGACTGAAACTATTTAATTAATTCTTCAAAACTTTCCATTTTTCTAAGGGGGGCGAGCGAACGAGCTTTCTGAGGTTGCCCCCCCCTTGCTACGCCAATGACCCTAACTCAATTCGCTGTTAAGGTATGCGCGCAGGCAGCGTGGGCCGGGACGCACTCCTCCCGGCCCTCGCACGCCTCGCACGATTGGCCTGCCGCGACCGCTGAGCTTCACCACTATTAGTTCTTTACACTATGCCAATACATACGAAACATTCAAAGTGCGCCGTGGTTTACAATCAGTCAATCCGGCTAAAAAGGACTAATCGAGCATAGGTAACTTGTAGCAGCTTAACACGCGACGAACGCATTTATTGGCCTTTTGCGTTTTTGGTGCTTTCCACGAAAATCGCATAAAGATTTAACCGATTTCCTGATACCTACTGGTTTGGCTTCGCCCGCGGCGCGACCTCGCAAACCTGGATAGTGAGACTTTGGCGCACACGCCAATAGATCTCGGCTTTCGGCCTCGTACACGCAGCTCAGTCCTCGGCCTCGGCATTCAGCTTACCAACACTACATGCTTCATTAGTGTATTGGGCTTTTACTAAACAGTCCTGTTATAGCTCATTATATTTCACCAATTAAGTTTCTGTTGTTGTTATTGAAGACGAAACCTGGTTTCTGGGTTATACCCACGCTCTGACGTTAAGGGTGCCTGTCCATTGACGCGGAGCTAGCTGGCGGAGCGGAGTAACGAGGAAATATTAACCAATCAGGATTGCATAAAATCTCTGCCGAGATTTTGATTGTTTCATATTTCCTCGTTTCTCCGCTCCACCAGCTAGCTCTAAAGACTCTAAAGAGCGTACCAAAAGTCATAAAATTCTTCCAGGTTTGACCGTTGCGGTGCGGTGTCACTCGTATAAACCTTGAATAAACCATTAAAATTTTATTTTATTTTATTCGAGACCCAACGCACAGTCGAGGTGGGATCCTACAGATTATAACTTTTTTTTATAATATTCAATGAGGAATTATTGATAAACTGGTATGATCACGCGCGTCAGCCTCCCTCGCAATAATTTACAACGTGTTCCTAATTAGTTCAGTCTTGCCATGCGCTTGCTTCGTCAATACTAAACTTTATAAACTACATTACGTCTACGGTAAGTTATCTAATAAGGAGAGTGTCTGAACCTAACATTTTTGTATGTGTATTTTGGGACAACTGCATATATTTAAATTATACACTTAATTTACAGAACCTTAAATTTGAATTTAGTGATTTCAGGTATTGAAACTTCAATCATAAAGAGCTGTACCAGAAAATGCATAATACTTAAGCTGGCATAGCTTTCATACTTTCGATGTTAACTGACAAAAGATTTAGTCACTCTATTTTTGTAATGTCTGAACTTAGCACCAACTTGCTAAACAGTTTAAGACGATAGGTGCGGATGAGAACTGAAAAATGAAATTTTATTCGCCATGGTCACTTGTTACTTGAAGGTCTTGAAGTGTTAACTAAAAGTGTTTCGAGCTGCCGACAGAGTTACGTTTTAAATAACAATTCAAGTTCAACTCTATGACTATTAAGTTAGGTTCAAATTCAAAGATATTCAAGGCGAAATAAGTTCAACAAGAATTATTATTTAAATATCGGGCGCAATATCGATTTCTGATCGAAAATTAAGACCGAGTGCAAACGACTGACAAAGCTAGACATCTAAAAGTAAAAAAAATTGTCTATCGCCGATTTAGGCCCAAGTACTTTAAGCACATCGGCGTCCTAAGACCAGTATTTCGCAACGAGAAGACTACTGACAAATTAATGGCAAAACGTTCCATCCAAAAAAATCATGCTCAAATCACACCTAACATTACCCAACTGCCTCCAAAACGAAATTATACAATATTTAAGACCTTGACGTGAATTTATTTAAGTATATGTACAAAATATTATTAACTATCTCAGATCAAACTTCAATACTAAGTTCAGACGTTCCAGAACAAGTAAATCATATTCACGTGTTAGCCCTCTTAGCGGGCGATGGTTCGGACTCGCTGGTCTTGCGCTTCCTCCTGATAAGATGCGATATGTCGGAGGCGGCCGGCCGGGAGGAGCTCGACGCCGAGCTGCTGGTGATGGAGAAGCTGGACGAGCCCCCGGCCGCGTTGGACGAGTCCCCTGCACCGTTGGACGAGCTCCCTGCCCCGTTGAATGAACCCCCTGCCCCGTTGCCGCACAGAGTCTCACGTACTCGCTTTATTGTCTGTGGATGGTGTGAGCACAAAATAAACAAACCAGAAGGTTGGCTCCATGGAAGGAATGAAACATGCGCACGCATTAGACGTGGACGTACGGCTACTAAATAAATTGAATGATATATGTTGTTTCACCTTAGAGTCAGCGCATACCTAGCGGAGAACTGTTCGAGCAGTTCAAAAAAATCAAAATTCAATTTTTTTTAATTCAAAATAATATCATATAGATAGAATCAGCTCGGTGTCTGTCCGTCCGTCTGTCACAGGCATTTTTCTCAGAGACCGTAAGACATAGGAAGTTGAAACTCGGTACGGATATAGCATCTGGTGGTCCAATATCATAAATGAAGTAAAAAAACGAAATTTTTATACTGGGGGGCAATTTAGGGAGTAAGAAAGGGTAAATAAAAAAACAAAATTTTTCTACCCTATGGTGTGGGGTATCAATTGAAAGCTTAAAAAAATACGAGTCTAAAATATACTTTTCAGATTTTTTATAAAAACTTTGTTTAACAAAATTTTCAATTCAATCCGAGAAATTGCTGTCCCCACCTCTATTTCAAAAAATATAGCCGTATAAGATCTGAAAAAAATCATGAACATCAGAAATAACATGTAGATGACGGGAAAATTATCGGAGTGGCTCTAACTTGGATAGTTTTTTTTCTATATCCAAAAAACTAACACCAGAGAGACCAGTGTAAAATGATCTTCAGTTTATAGTGTTTGGTATAAATGACCCATGTTAAACAACTGGTAGTACGGAACATTAATTGCCCGAGTCTCGACTCGTACTTGGCCGGTTTTTGTTGACTCTACTTTTGACGTCTCTTTGGGTAAGTCCTTTTTCGACGGATTCCTTATTGGACGGATTCCGTTAATGCCCGATTCTTGTTTGGATAGATTCCTTTTTCACCAGAAATGTATACATGTTAGGAACCTGGCAAAGGTATTTGGTTTGTATCCATGATACATATAATCAATTAAAATGTACCGTCAGTCGTCGTGTGTCGTGTCTCTGACTACCCCCTCGGGGAATATAGTCGTGAACATATATACAACGTGTTAATGAATTAACGCAAAACTAGAAAGTAGTTTGTTTAGAATCGAGAGCAGAATCGAATTATCATGGTTTCAACATAGGTAATTTTTTTCAAAATATTAAATATATTTTTTGCAAAATTTTAAATTTACTGAACCCGATGACAACCCACCGCATTGGCATATTCACCCTACTTACTACCAAAACAAGATTATAAAAATGTATACATGAGTACGTTAGCGCTTTCTTTCAGTGCTGAAATGATAACAAATCATTTTCGCCTCAAAACTTAAAATGCGAATAACTTTAAATTTTAACTATAAAAATAATGAAATTATTGTTGCAATCTAATTATTTTGTTATAAATCAGTTGGGGTGTATGAGGTTTTACGCTAATTCATTAACACGTTGTATACATACATACATGTACCGTCAGGTAGGGGACGAAAAAGATTATCCGTCCAATAAGGAATCCGGCGAAAAAGTACTAAACTAAACCACAGTTCAAAAGATACAGCCATTTATAGGAAGGAAAGACAGACGGACAGCATAGTCTTATGAATAGGGTCCCGGACAGCTGATTTCTTTTTTTTTCTCAATGTTGTCTCCATAGTAAAACTTGTTCAGTCTGATAGTGTAATCTAAAGTCTAAACCACCTCTTTAAATATTACTATGGTGTTTTGTTATATCCTGTACTGTGCTGTGGTGCCTTTATTAAATTAGCACTCGATAGGCGACTTCTGTCTAGTTTTTCTGGATATTGTCTAAGTTTATTTTTCATGAAACCATAACTATGGTCTACCTAGTTTACTGTCTTCACTAAATTAACAGATTTGTATAAAACTTGGCACTCTAAGAATGATAAAAGGGGGGGGGGGGGGAATGGGGGCAAATCTGAACTCGCATTCATAACTCGGTGACAAAATGACTTTGACGGGATTATGAATGGATCCATCCATGTCAAAAATTGATCGTTGAATTATTAATTTGAGTTAAGTAAGTTTTACAGAATGGAATTGGTATCATTAGCATCCTTCTAAACTAAGATAAGATCAAACTGAACAACTTTTACTGTGGGGGAGCAAAAAGATCGCAGCAAAAAAAATTCAGCTGTTGCATACATTTGAGTAGGCATTGCAGTTTAGTATGGAACAGCAGACTTTTTTTCCTCCAGTCTGTTTGCTCCCATAGTAAAAGGTGTTCAGTTCGATGGGTAGACTCTTAGTTTAAAAGGATGCTAAAGATATAAATTTCACCCTGTATAATGATCATGGATTTGACATCAATGGCCATGACTATTATTATTAATTAAATAAAAGAAAACCACATGGCCATTAATGTATCGGGCATGAGCTGAAATAATACAAATTACAGATTTGGAACAATTTTTATTTCAAAAAGTATACAAAAAAGATACAAAAATGGCCACGTGGTTTCTTAAATTTATGTCCTACGAAAGAATACAAAGTAAAACTTAATCTAAAAGTATTAAAATTCAACTGAGACTCATTAAGGCACTGATTGGACAAATCTATAAATACCAATGATAATAATACTGATAACAAACAAACAGTCTTGCGTTATAAATGATTACACGTTTTAGGTATTGTCGCATTACGAAATTGTACACATTTACATCGAATATCACAAAGCTAGATCTGACGGTCAACCAGGTTTTAAAGTCTTTTCACCACATACTATCCTAACAAATAGTTTATTTATCTGTTGAATAGGCTATCATTTCCTTATCAGCGCCGACTTATCAGGAAATTGTGAAACAGGCCTTTAGTCGACTACTAATCATTCAATTCATCTATACTATCCTAAACTTGAATCTAAGGCATAAGCCGATAGCCGTCAGATCTATAATCTTATTTAAAATCCAAGATTAGGAACAATCAAATAACAATTTTTGGAATGTATTCAAATAACTTAAAAAAAACTAGAGTAATAAAGATGCCACAAAATAATAATAATCAGTCTTAAGCGCAGTCTACATAGCAGCGATTTTTCTCCTTCAGAAACATGCCTCTAAGCATGGTCCTGGTTTCCTCAACACAGTCACAGGGTCTTACCTCAGCTTTGTAATCCATCATATCCTGGATCTTCTCCTGGATCTCGGGAAGGAGTTCCTTCAACTCCTTAATTTCGCTCTCGATTGTGTAGCCAGGGTCAGCGGTGGTGAATTTCTTGACGGTAGCATCTTCTGCGGCGGCGGTGGGACTTTCTAGGGATTTTATTCTGGTTCCTAGAATGTTCGCTGCGTTCTTGAAATGAGTGATGGCGTCTTCGAAGTTTGAGGCGAGGGAGTTTGCCAGGCCTGTGGAAAAAGGTTTATATGCCTATAAAAAACTCGTTCTCGCTTCATCGTCGCCAGCCCCAACTGCTAATGCTACAATTATGAAATTTGGACAGTAGTTTCGTTTTGTCTTATGTATTTATACGTCCCACTGTAGTAACTACACATATCTTCTGTCAAGAATAAAGTTGAATGCTATATGCCACCATGCGTGTGAACATACTTCTTTATAACATACTTGTAGATAGCAAAACCATGATAACACTAAAGCTGGTTTTAGAGTTACGCGTACCGTCACTACTGACTGTACGAATCTAATCGTTCAAACCAATCAACGGCCTCCTGTGCAGAAGGCGGTGGTTCGATCTCACGGACTTATACCAATGTACAACAATTTTATTTGATGAAAGGTACCAAAAATTCGAAAACCATTTGGAGATTATGTGATACAAAGCTAATATATAATTTACCAGATTTTTCTATCCATTATTTATCGAGTTATGTAGTATATGAAAAATACTAAATTTCAAGCTGGGCTGAATGGGATGAATTTCCTTTGCCTGAGTCTGAATCTACATCAATAATCATCATTTGACATTTATTTAAAATCTTTCAAGCCAAAGTAACGATGACATGTTGCCTTAGATGTCAGAAAAATGCAAACTTCATTAAAAATTAAAATAAGTAATGAATAAAAATGTAATCGAAAAAATATGTATTAGTTACTTATTTTTAACCATATTTTTAAATTATTCAATAAAATAAGCTTAAAATAAGTAACTAAAAAAAATGAAAAGTTGTTTAGTTTTTTAACCGACTTCAAAAAAAGGAGAAGGTTCTCAGTTCGACCGTATATTTTTTTTTTTTTTTTTAATGTGTGTTCGCGGATAACTTCGTCGTTTATGAACCGATTTTGATGATTCTTTTTTTGTTAAACCTTACATATGCCTCAATTTCGAGGTGGATTTGATTTTGTCTACTGTCCAAGTGGCGACAAGCTTAATTTAGTGTCGAATGCACTACAAGTAAAATGTGGATATAATTGATTAATCCCTCGGGGAATATAGTCGTGGGCATATGACTATACCTATTTTTTTCCTTTAAAGTACGAGTGAATAGGCTTCTTCTGGGTAAGCTCGCTACATCTTCGACTCCATCTTTGTCCTGAGGACTGGATTGAGGTCAAGAACTCAAGAGCAACCCCATACGCTCCGTAAAAATGAAAAAAAAAGACTATGCTTAAAATAATAATACAAGTTCTTATTTACCTATTTGGTAATGTGTTTCCGCGATACGCCTGTCGTCGCTGCTGTATAGTTCTTTCTGCAGTTCCAAGCAGCTTTCTGTAGCAAATAATAGTGTTTAAACACTCATATCATTACTAAATTAAAGAACATTGCATTAGTTGTTTATTCACTGCAGATTTTTACCATTTATTCTTTGAGTGGGAAAAAATAAGTTAGTAGTCTTTAGTCCTTGTAATTTTGGATATTTTAGTGTTGTGCGAGTGTGCAGATTTGGATAGATTCAAGCAAATTTGACACAGTTTCGCCGAAAATAGTACAAATTTCTGCCACAGCGTGCGCTGCGATCAATTTAACGGTTCCTATCACTTTACCCACTTGGCATGTAGTCAATTGGCTATGTGCACGACACTAGCGCGGCGTAGCGCACGAACTATGCCAGACAGCCGTGAATTATCTACACTATTATAGTACTGTAAATACTCTGTGTTTGTTCGAGGATTCTGCCAAAACTGCTGGACCGATTTTGATAAAACTTTTTATATTTAAAAGCTTATTATTAGGGATAAAAACTAGGTTATATTTTATCCCGGTACGATGACGAAAGCGGATGCGGACGAAGCCACGGGCAAAATCTAAATTGTATCGGAATTCGCATACAAACTTTTACCTCAGTTTTAACACCTTTGGAGGTTAAAATACGACAAACCGTTTTTAAGTGAGCATCTAGATGCCAATAGAAATTTCCATGCCAAATTTTAAGTTTGTAGTTTTGACAGTTTTGGTGATTTCGTGTTTAGTTAGTGTGTGGTTTTGCATAGATTTAAGCATGTTTTCACAGCTTGTCCCGCAAAATAGCCCAGTCATTTTACGGTTTGAGCCGGGACTAATTAATAATTGATTTTTGTTTTCGCTATAATATTGAAGAGCCAATTTGAACTTAAATATGTACCAAAATTAAAAAAAAAATCACTTCAGCAACAGTTCCAATTTTAAAATTTAGATATTATCTCGTTCTAAAAAACCTGAGTGTAATTTTTTTTTGCACATTTTTAAGGCTTTACCAATTATACATACTTTAAACATGGTGTAAATGTTTTTGTGTAAGTACTTAGAAGGCTTTGAAAATTACATTCGTATTTTCTAATAAATACCTCATTTTTAAAGGACATCTGGCACATAATACCCAAAAATGTATAACCGTCCTTCTATTTTTATTATGGACTATGGAACACTAGAAACTAACTGCAGGCATTAGTTTATTTTATAATGATTTATTAGTTGTTATCATTTTTATATAAAAAAACATTGTGCTTGCAACACCTCCTCCCCTCCTCCTTCTAAACAACATTGACAGCCATGTTGGGGTTGCTGCTTTTTTATAATTTATTAATAATAAATGATTAAATAACTCGTTAAATAAAAATAAATGATACTATCTGAGTCGTTTTTATAAAACCTCATAATTTATTACACATTTGACTTCAGTCAAAACTTCTATACATTTTAAGGTATTTTTTCAAGGGAGAGCGGCGGTTGTCCTTTCAATGCCTATTTTATTGCTCAAAAATAATTTATATTGTTAAATCTAATTTAATTGAGTGCATTGGTAATAATAATATTAATTTAAAAGCCTTCTGGGACACACAATTTTGATTTCTATGTTGCGTAGCAAAGTTTTTTTTTATATTGTTTAGGATAGTATTTTTGTCACTAAATGGTGCT
This sequence comes from Agonopterix subpropinquella, assembly GCA_922987775.1. NCBI lineage: Eukaryota > Metazoa > Arthropoda > Insecta > Lepidoptera > Depressariidae > Agonopterix > Agonopterix subpropinquella. Next base: position 7,573,225 of record OV277695.1, on the reverse strand, counting down.
GGTTACAATTTAAAAGTCCAATTAATAATTACTCCCAACTCCGCCTAACAAAACTCCGTAAAATGGCTGGCCTAAAAGTACAAATTTCTGCCACCCCGAGCGTTGCGAATGACTTGACAGTTCCCAACACCCACTTGGCACGTAGTGAATACTAACGCATGTCGAGCACGGCCTTGTCGTAGGTCTCGCTCTCGAGCGCGACCTCGCCCAGCGCGAGGTGCACGTCGGCGAGCAGCGCGCGCGCCGCCCGCCCGCCGCCCTCCTGCACGCGCCGGTACAGGATGCTGCGCGCCAGGTCTAACATCACACAATACAATACTATACTATACAATACAATACAATACAACCACAACACGCTCCACTTTACTAATCAATGTGCAGATACAAAGCAAATAAATCCAAACTATTATAAAACCGTAACACAAATGTGTCTGTACGCACGGCCACAGATCAACCTAGTCGTAATTTTTTTTGTAAATATCTTCAATGTACACACGGCGACAGATCAACCTACCCATAGTTGAACTCTATGTTAATGGACATAAGGTCCGAACTATCATGTTTTTTACTTGTCCCTAATTCCAAATCACAAATTTTTGCATTTTTTGTCTGTCTGTTTGTTTGTTTGGGTGTTTGTTTGTTCGAGTATCACGCAAAAACTATTGAACCGATTTTGATGAAACTTTTTTTGTTTGATAGCTTATCATCTGACTTAAAATCTGGTAGATAATTTATGCGGACGAAGTCGCGGGTAAAAGCTCATTATTAATAAAATTATCATCCTACGATTTATCAAAATCGGTTCAGTATTTTTGCGTTATACTTACTCGAACAAACAAACACCCAAACAAACAAACAAACAGACAGACAAAAAATCCAAAATTTGTGATTTGGAATCAGGGACAGGTAAAGACCGTGTCGTAATTTTTTTTTGTAAATATCGTCAATGTACATACACATTTCTGTTACAATTTTATAATAGTTTAGATAGGAGGATCATAATTGTCCTGTCTTGCAGTGGACGTCTATTGGCTGACATGATGATGATGATGAAATCTTATTAACATCCTAAAATGGTTGTCTTCGAGAATATTTGTTGGCGATAAGACCGCCTTATTTTGTGCCTCTTGAATTTTTTATCTTTATTTTACTGTTTGTATTGGTGTAAAATAAAGTACACGTTCACAGACCTCCGCAAACTGAAACGGTGAACTCAGACCATCAAACTGATCAACTTTCACTATGGAGCATACCTCAGGAAACGAAAAAAAAATCTAGATCAACATCGAAATCGTAAAGAAAAAATCAGCTGTCCCATACATTTGGCTCGAGTAGGTTTGCAGTTTTGTATGGAGCAGCTGATTTTTTTTCGCGATTTCGATGTTGGTGCCATCGAGAAAGTTGTTCAGTTTGACGGTCCGATCAGTGATCATCCCCTTAAAAAAGTGTCAGTATATTAAGAAGGACCCTGTATTGATAATAAATATCGAAATATCCGATATTTACGATATATTGGATATTGGCTATGTGCACGACACTAGCGCCACACTAGCGCGGCGGAGCGCATGAACTATGTCGGCCAGCCGTGAATTATCTACACTATTATAATAGTACTGTAAAGGACTGTGTTTGTTCGAGGATCCTGCCAACACTACTGGACCGATTTTGATAAAACTTTTTATATTTAAAAGCTTATTATTAGACTTAAAAACTAGCTTATATTTTATCCCGGTACGATGACGGGAGCGGATGCGGACGAAGCCACGGGCAAAATCTAAATTGTATCGGAATTCTCATACAAACTTTTACCTCCGTTTTAACACCTTTGGGGGTTGAAATACAACAAATCTTTTTTAAGTGAGCATCTAGATGCCAATAGAAACTTCCATGCCAAATTTTAAGTTTGTAGTATAGACAGTTTTGGAGATTTCGTGTTTAGTTAGTGTGTGGTTTTGCATAGATTTAAGCATATTTTCACTGCTTGGCCCGCAACAGTACAAATTTCTGCCACCCCGTGCGCTGCGATCGACTTGACAGTTCCCAACACCCACTTCGCACATAGCCAATAGGCATAAAATCACTCACCAAGCATCTCCCACGCTAGCTGCAGGTTGTCCACATCATCTTCATTTTCCAGGTTGACTGCAGACTCATTTCCCTCGCCATTTGATGTTTCCTGTTCAACCAACATTATTACCATTATTTCTAGAGCCGTGTGCATATGAATCTAAACTATTATAAAACTGTAACCGAAGTGTGTCTGTACATTGAAGATATTTACAAAAAATATATACGACATGATTTTTACCTGTCCCTGATTCCAAATCACCAATTTTTTTATTTTTTTGTCTGTCTGTTTGTTTGTTTGTTTGGGTGTTTGTTTGTTCGAGTATCACGCTAAAACTACTGAACCGATTTTGATGAAACTTTTTTTGTTTGATAGCTTATCATCTGACTTAAAATCTGGTATATAATTTATGCGGACGAAGTCGCGGGTAAAAGCTCATAGATAATAATAGTACACTACAAAAACGAAACCCCCGCATTAAATGTCAAGATTCGCCTACAAAACGTCAAGATACACCTACCAATCTCATGTTGGTTTATCCATAGTTTCGCTTCTATAGTGTACTATGATTATCCGTTCATATACTGTGTGGTTCCAAAACAGAACTGGTGGACAGTTCTGTTTCCATTCCATTTCTTCTGATGGGTATCGTACGTAGGGTTGCCAACCGTCCCGCGAGAGGCGGGACGTCCCGTTTCTAGACCCTCAGAGGATGCGTCCCGCGATAGATGTGTGCGGGACGCCTATTGTCCCGTTTTCTGGCTAACCTTTATGGCAGAAGTGGTTATGAGCTCAGTTGACTCAGAAGAAGTGATATAAAACTTTATTTAGTTTCTTCTCAAATTTTTGCATTTTTATTTCTTTTTATTGAATGCTTAAGTTCAAAGTTAGATCTATTCTTCTTCTTTTTCTTTCATGTCAGCATGAGCCATATCGCATAACTATTTATTCATGATGTATAGGAAAGATTAGCCAGCTAGTAATTGTAGTAACAAGGCTGACTGTCCAAGGTGTGCCTGACGTACCAACACAGGTTTCATTAAACTGCTGATTCCTGGCACCCCATGGTACTAACTTTTATGTTTATAAAATCATTTAAAAGTTTACTTAGGTAATTGACCGATTTTAATTTCTGATTCGAATGCTCCTTAAAGTTAAAGTTTGATGTACTTATTATTATAGTTCAGTTGTTTGTGTTATTATAATAATCAAAAAGAACCGAAAACTACAATTTTTTATTTTTCTTCAAATCCTCATTGTTTTTTCGACTTTTTGTACTTTGACCGCCGGGTCCCGTTTTTTTTAGCCACGTCCCGCATCTTGATTGCAAATATCCCGCTTATCCTTGTATTAAGGTTGGCAACCCTAATCGTACGGGACTAAAGGATGAGGTATCTTATGCTATGTTTTGGTTGGTTTTACCAACCCCGCTAGCCACCTATTGACACGTCATTTCATCTTAAAACCTTCAAATGTATGATAAAAGCTCGAGAGTAGTTAATACAGCCCTCCGCAGACTAAAACTGTGAACTCAGGCCATCAAACTGAACAAATTTCACTATTGAGCCTACCTCAGGAAACGCGAAAAAAATCGGCTACAAAACTGCTGTTACTACCAGCCAGACTCAAATGTATGGGACAGCAGATTTTTTTTGCGTTTCCTGATGTATGCTCAATAGTGAAAGTTGTTCAGTTTGATGGTCTGAGTTCAGTTTCCGTTTGCGGGTAGCGGTCCTTTACACCCTGTATTATACTATGCACACTAAGACTGAGCGTTGGTGCAACTGAACAGGGTTACCTCAGTCTGCGATTTGGGGGTTCACATTTCTCATGATTTCACTTTTCGGTCTCATATTACGGAAGTATGCAAAAAAGCATACAGAAATCTAGGATTCATTCTACGACAGACTAAAGACTTTCATAGCTTGGCAATGGTAAAAACATTAAACAGTGCGCTAGTAAGAAGCTGACTTGAAACTAGTTCGATTATTTGGAACCCACACGAAACCAAGTATACTCTTATGGTTGAAAAAATTCAAAATAAATACATAAGGTACATGTACTTCAAACAGTATGGGGTATATCCGTTCTATCCCCTGATGTACCAAACCCTCTTTGTACTTGGTATGGTCGGTTACAACAGTCTGGAGGTTAGAAGAAATATTGCCCTCACTACATATGTTTTTAAAGTGTTTCGCGGCATACTTAATAACCCGCAAATACTGGAAAGTATTGGACTGCGCGTCCCCAATACGAGAATGCGTAGAGGCCCCCGAGATCAGGTGTTTGTGATACCAAAGTGCAGGACCAATATATTAAAGTACGCTCCATTAACCACGGCACTCAGAATACTAAACGCGATATCTAAGGAGGTAGATATATTCCAGTGTTCATTGACAAAATTCACAGAGGCCGCTTTAGATTATTTAAGTAAAGGCAAGTTAAATAATAAGTAATTATATTATCAATTTGCGTGTAAAACTGTAAAGATAATGTATTTGTATTCTTTAGTTTAAATAAATAAATATGAAATAAATAAATATGAAACTGTATGCTTCAAAAGCGGGTTGGTAGTTGTGGCATTGTTTCTGACCACCCCGAAAGGGACGCCCACAGAGTATTTCGGACATTAAAAAATTAAAACCGCATTTGCAACGCATCCCAAGGACAGTCAGTTCTATACAGGGTGTAACAAAACACCCTATTAATACTTAAAGGGGTGCTTCAGACCATCAAACTGAAAATCTTTCACTATGGAGACAACTTCGAAATCGCGAAAAAAAAACAGCTGTTTCATACAAAACTGCAGCACCGACTAGACTCAAATGTATGGGACAGTAGATTTTTTTTTAACTAACCATTTCTTCACCACCTTCAGCCTCTTTGGTGCTTCCAGGTTCCTCATCCTTTGTAGTAGACTCTGCCTCACTCTTCTCCACTTTTGAACTTTCACCATTTTCCTTTGATGCTTCACCATTTGTCTTCTCTGCCTTTGTTTCACCGTTCTGTGCTTCTTCACCATTTTCTCCATCCTCTTGATCTGAAATTATGTGGATTTAAGTTATGTTTGATTTAACATTTATTTTGGTAAAGTAAGACGAGCAAGGCCTTGAATGGACAGAAACAAAAGTATATCTGTGGTAAAAACAACAAAAAATACTTCTGACTATCAACTTGTTGAATAGTCTTAGGCTTAGGCATATGCTATCTATACTTTTTAGGGTTCCGTACCCAAAGGGTGAAAACGGGACCCTATTACTAAGTCTACGTTGTCTGTCCGTCCGTCCGTCTGTCTGTCCTACCTATTTACGGCTGTAAATTTTGAACCGTAATAGCTACATAGTTTTTTCTTCACGCTCCATCGTAAAAACGGTAATAAATACAAGCGTCAAACTTAGTGTGATTATAGAACATACTCTACAGAATAACAACAAATACTAAAAATCGCCCAAGTGTGATTCCATCTTTACTTTGTAGGGTTCCTGATTAAAAATGTGACAAGAACCGGCTAAATATTAAACTGGATAACTCTTAAGAACTGCTCCAGTAATCAGAAGTTTATAAAATAGGTCAAGTACCCTCGTTGTCATCATCTTCTCCAGCATCAGCATTTGCTCCCGGCATACCATCTCCAAGAACACCACTCTCTTCTCTAGACAAACCCAGAAGAGATTTGCCGTACCTGCAAGGAAACAGAAATTTTTACAGAAGTTGACTATTATAAGATTACGGAAGTAATTTTAGTACAGTCTGTGAGCCCTTAGAATAGTCAGTTACACTGTCTCCGTGGTCTCTAATGGTTAACAGGATTGGGCTCTCGAGACGGAGGTCGTGGGTTCGATTCCCATGGGGGACACCTAGTGATAAGTCACTTTGTGCATTTTTCCCCAGTTGGATAGGACATTGCAGGCTGAATCACCTGATTGTCTAAATGAAAAATGATTCTGTGCTTCAGATGGCACGTTAAGGCGGTTGCAGAGGGGACAATTTTATACAAAACTTTGACGCACAATACGCATAGACGGTATTAATATGAGTAACTTTGTATATATTGAAAAATAGTTTAGAAAATCTAGATGTCGCGTATCAAATAAAATTTGCAATTAATAATATAATTACGAAGATATACAGCTTTGAAATTGTTCATACATAATTTTCAAAGCTTTATATCTTCGTAATCATATTATAAATGGCAAATATTATTTGATAAGCGACATCTAGATTTTCTAAACTATTTTTCCATATATAAAATATTACTTTTAATTATTCCGTCTACGCGTATTGTGCGTCAAACGTTTGTATGGACTGAAACCACCTTAAGCCGTTTGTCGCGGCTACTATCAACCACGTCAGAGGCCGTAAGGCGGACTGAAAAATATCTGACACCAGAGCTCTGCCCACACAATAAAAAAGAAAGAATAGTAATGAACTCACCACAAGTATGCCTCGGCGCACTGATCGGCGGTGTCACCGTGTTCCTTAGCGAGAAGCTCGCAGGCCGTGGCCAGGGATTCAGCCGCCGCACTGAAGTCTCTCACGGCGAGGTGACGACGCCCTGTGCCCAGGAGCTCGGTCGGGGATGATGTGCTCACTTCTGATACTTCTGCCATCTGTAACGAACAGATTGTAACTCAATATTCTGCTGTGTTCAAAATTCAGACATAAGTCTGAATCGACAACATTTCATTTTAAGAAAGGTACCAAAATTTGAAAACCATTTAGAGATTATGTGATTCAAAGCTTATATCAAAATTATCAGATTTTTCTATCCATTATTTCTCGAGTTATTTAAAAAATACCTCAAAATAAAATAGATGTTGAATGAGATTTTATTCCTTTGCCTGCTTGGCTTTTCTATTGTATTTTACAGTTTTTATTTTATTGCGGCCAAGGTATAAATCCAATGTTTCTCACAAAATTCAAAAGTAAATTAAAAATAGAAATATCAGTGAAAAATTATATCGGGAAAATACATATCTCTTGTTTTTTAACCTATTTTAATATTTTTCATTAAAAATAGGTGGTTACAAAAATGAAATGTTGTCAATTGTACAAAGTTACAGTAAGGTATACTCAGGTAAGATCGGATCGGTAGCAGGCCTGTCTCACTCCACAGCTCAGGTACGTTCGGAACTGCACCATGGGGTGCCTCGTCGCTCATTGACATAAGATGCATTTTACTTCTAGTTCTAAGCGCGTGTTTAAAATTTGAAAAATCAGGTTGAGTGAACTATCTGTTACAGTAGTAACTATTAAATAATCTGTGTCGGTAGTAAGAACGGATAAATCAAATATTCCTATTATGCGTCAGAATTTTGTATTTCTAGTAACATAGCGTGAGACACCAATTCGTGCTGCCTCTTTCTCTATACCGCAGCTGCCACTATGATGTACTGGTAGAGTGTAACGGGATGTCACAAAAAATTCAGAGATTTTTTGATTTTCGTAAGTACCTAAAGATCGGATTATTACATGCTTCTGCTTTAAGCGACATTCGACAATAGTCCGATTTCGTCTGAGAGCATCTTTTCGCAAAAAAAATCGTGGATAAACTTCGTTTCATTGTTAACAATAATGCACTATAGTTTTTTAGGATAAAAAATGCCAGAGAACAGAAAAACACTCTTTTTCCAACCCACTAAAAACAGTTCGATCTTACCCAAGATAGCCTTACACAAACAACTTGAACAGAGCAGGAGGGTTAAGGGTATGCACAGTAGCGCTTTCGCCTACAAATTTTGTTCCTGCTCAGTCAAGGTCTTGCTCAAGATGTTTGCCGGCCATTATATCAAGGTAAAGAGATAATGAAAAGGAATTAGGTACAACATGGGCGAATTAACTTGGCACCTGGCTCGGAATAAAAAAAACTCTGAAAAAAAAAACTCGAAAATGCTAAAGCGCAGGGACACATGCAACAGTAACTAAAATGCTATGCTACGACTTCGCACAGCGACTGTGGAGTCCCGCGGGGGGGGTAGCAGGAGGCGTGTCAATTTCCGAGCCACGTGCGAGCCAGGTGCCTAGTTAATTCGCCCGTTGTATAGTGACAAGACAGAGCTGCCTTCTGAACCTTTGGGTGCGGTTGTTTTTTCAACTCGCTCTATGGTAGAATGACTTTCACCGAGGTTCTGAACGGCGTTTAGAGCGAAAAGTTACGCTCGGGGTGCACTCTGGGTGCACATTGGGTGTAGGTTCGGAACGCAACCCAGGAATACCAAAAAAAAACTGCATAACTTGGTTAGCGATTTCTAACTCTAGGTTTATTATTTATTAATTTACTGCATAGAGCCAACCTTTATTCAATGATAATAATTTATTGAAACGAGTCAAGATTAATAGTCAAGTTTGTTTGCGATCGAGTTGAGGGGTAATTTGACATAATTTTCGGCGCCAATTTTTTTGTCAATCGATCGTCATTCAATTATTACTTTTTGCAGTTAATATTTCTATAATAATTTCGTGAATTTGATTATAACCAATGGTATTAAGAAGTGAAACAATTCCAAGTTAAAATAATTGTGTAAAAAACTACAAAAAGACGGTGGGTAACGGACATGAAACCATTGTCCAAATGTGCCTATTCAAAGTTTGCATCGCTTCGCCACGTGCCAATCTTCAGTGCCCTTCCTTTCAAATTACACAAATGCGAGCATTTATCTGCCGCACCTACGCCCGTTTTGAGACATTTGTAACTATAATAAGTTAATAACTAGTAAAGAATTATAAAGTTTCGAAAGGAGTGTCGTCTGGTGTCAGTCGAAAAGGTATAATTTCACCAGAAACTGGACTTTGAAATGTAATTTTATAGATGGGACGGTTACACTAAATAGTTATATACTTACTTTAGAAAAAAATTCTAGAAAATGTTCACTTATTTAAACAAAAATCCTTTTAGAAATAAAATAACGTGTCAATCGCTCGCTTTTCTTGAAATACTTTTTTTGTTTTTTTTTTCAACTTTTGGCTTGGCTTGGCTTCTTGCTAATTTTTTTAATAATATTTTTTACGGCACTGGCTTCTAGTCTTTTTATGTCACGCGTTTTTTTTTGTTTACCTTTATAAATTATACAGTTTGCCTTTTTTATAATGGTAGGTTTAGACGATGACAATTTCGCGCCGCCAATTCTGCGGCATGCCGTAAAATTGTCGTGCCACGTCATCGTCGGAACGTCATTCTGACCGTGAATTTACCTAGGAATTTACCCTTTTTTTAACCTTTTTGAATTTTTTTCTTTTCTTTTTGTCGGCGTCACAAGTTAATTACGTCAGCGTACCGAACCAAACTGCGCAGTGCCGTTTGACAAACCGTTCAAACCGAACTCAAACGGTCTCATCAAACACGTAAGGTTTGAGTCCAACCGTTTGACCGTCTCGAGGGCTCTTAAGATCTTGAGGTATTAGCACAGAATAAATACTAGTACTACCCGTACAGAAGGATCACTTCAAAAATAGATTTAAATAAATAACGACTCTCTCGTCACAGCAATAAGGTGCAAAGTTATTCGCACCCGTCCTATCGTACAACTCGCGAATAACCTACCAACTGTCACAACGGCGCGCGTGCAAACAAAAATGAACCGAATCATTAGGCATGACAGCTTCCTTTACAAAGTCTCCTTCTTTCATTCTTTCACGTGCTGACAGCGTGACATCGCTAGGGTTTTCAGTACTCACAAAATGACGGCAAGTCATAGACGAAGAATTTTTCTACGATCGGAACTAAACTTTTTTCATTTTCATGACAACATCATGGAAAACGTCAAACTGTCAAACATCGAGTGCAGTTCAAGGAATATAACTTGGTGCAGTTTCATCCATTTCAAATCAAAATTTACCGTAAAATCTTTAGTTTTGTCCTTATTATTATTTCAAATGGATAAAGCAACAAAAAGTGGTGCTAGTCTAGTAATTCAGTATGTTATTTTCTGTTACGTTTGGAGGTATATCATGCTGGGAAACTTCGAACAAATTGTATGTTATTTACAAGCGATTAGCTGATATGGTAGGTATTTATTTACTCTAATATTGCATTTTAACAATAGTTGTCAATAAATTATATCAATTATCGTAAGTTATCATCTGAAAAATAATTATTTAGGGGATTTCGTTTCGAGTTTGGGTTGCACGAGGTTCCAAATTGTACATATTTTAAGTAGGTATGCGTCGACCGCATAATTTTGACCGTCGCATGTCATTCTCGCATGTGATATTTTTTGTTTTGCTTAGTTTATCTTAACTGCGAAAAACATTTTTTCGATTGCTTTTTTATGGTTTTTCTCTATTGTTTTCAGGAAAACATTTAAACCGCAAAATTGATCCGTCCGGAATGCATCGATAAATAAAAAACTGCCATGCTAGGAAATGGAAATCGTAAAAAGAAGAAATGCAAATATCGAACCTTCGAAAATATGACAATCGTATACTGATAAAATTCAGAAACAAATAATTTGAAAGTACAATATAAAGTGTATTTATTACTTCCATATTATTATGCGTTTTCATTATTTTCTTCTAGAATACAGAAGGCATAGCATGTTGCACGTGATACGGCTATATCATTCCTTTTATCTCGCTGGTTCGCGCGTAAATAGAAAGAGAGTGAAGGTGTGATAGTTCTATATCTCGCTGCCATGCTAGCCATGCAGTTGCATAAATTTAAAATTTCTGCAAGGTGTAAAATTTAGCTGCGGGGCTAGTACGCCAACCCGTGATAGCGTGATACAGCGCTATCACGCTTCCGCTCTCTTTCTATTTGCGCGCGAACAAACGAGATAAAAGACTAAATTTTACAGATGGATATGTTAAATGTCGCTATCGCGGGTTGACGTACTAGCCTCGCAGCTGCCAGAGCTAAATTTAGCTAAATATAGATAACGTTTTGCATAAACTTTTGGAGTAAATACAGCAAGTATCAAAATAGTTTAGGTTGTAGTGTAGTGTTGCCATGTAAAGCGACAGTGGCGTTTTTGGCCATGCTGTACCTTATTTTAATCTTTTTGGTGACCACCGAGGGGTGAGTGGCAACCTATTGCGATTTACACCTCGGAGGTGTCCGGCTGTCAAACGTACCTGAGCTGTGGAGTGAGACAGGCCTGGTATTAGGCCGACTTGCTGAGAGTCAGAGACAATTTTTGAGTCATAGTTCGAACCAGGTTCGAACTAAGTAGGATCAAAAATGTATGGATTTTGACATACGGGAGTTCGAACTAAGGCTGAGATTCAGAGACGATTTTTTAAGTCATAGTTGCCTGGACACTGCGATATTGATGGAAATGAGGCTGCTGACGAGCTGGCACGGAGAGGGGCGGAAGAGGACGCTATAGGCCCCGAGCCTTACTGCGGCATCTCTCGCAACACCTCGAGACGTATGCTAATAAAGGAATGGGCCGTGAACCAAAGCCGTAAGCTCTGGTTGGATACACCAGGACTGAGGCATGCAAAAGAACTTGTGACCGGCTTCTCAAACAGACATACCTCGGATGCCATCAATTCAAACCGCAACGACTTAAGGCTATTAGTACGAGCCTTAACAGGACGCTGCAAGTTAAACAAACATCTACACAGAATGGGGCTTGTAGATTCACCCACCTGCAGATTCTGCTATGAAGCAGAGGAAACGCCCATACTTCTCGCTCTGCGAGGAGTTGCCATCTAGGTGGATAGGTATAATAACACCTACTGACATTAGGGACCTCCCCTCCAAAAGCATAACACGGTTCATGAAGTCCGTGAGCCCAGGAAATGACCTTTAGGTCTAGGGTGACAGCTACAATAGATCTATCCAGGCCGCAGCAGTAGCTATTGGTCATTGAACAAGCCCTTACAACCAAATAATAATAATAAAACTAAGTAGGGTCAAAATGTATGGATTTTGACATACGGGAGTTCGAACTTAGACTTAAAAATCGTCTCTGAATCTCAGCCTTTGACTTAAAAATGGATGCGGAACCGTTGGATGCAGAACTTTTGTTGTCTTATCGTCTCGCTTTTTGGCTTTTTCTGTACAACTTAACATAGTAAGTATTTTGTTGTATCAGAATGAAAAAAAATTTGGAGCCTGGGCCTAGCACATTTAGTTTATTGTGCGATGGGCTAGGCCCAAAAAAACCAAAATTGAATGGAAGAAGGCTTTAGAATTTCGAAAGACGCGTAGTGGCGCCGCGTCGTAAATAATTCTTAGCTATTGCCGCTGGACAACAGGCCTCCCCCAAGGATCCCCAAGTAAGTATTGAAATCCCTAAGTTTTAATAGGTAGTGCGATTTTTGAAAATCATACGAGCGACTTGGCAGTAGAAAATGTCAAAATTACTATGGAGATTATGCATCTTTCTACTGCCAAGTCGCTCGTATGATTTTCAAAAATCACACTTCTGGACTTTTTAGTCCATGAAACACCAAGATGAAACAGAACTTTTTATTTCCAGTTGTTAGAGAGATTTAGGCCGAGATTCAGAGACGATTTTTAAGTCTTAGTTCGAACTAGGGTCGAAAATGTATGGATTTTGACATACGAGAGTCAATCGAACTAATACTTAATTAAAAAACGTCTCTGAATCTTAGCCTTAGGGCGATATTTTTTGGCATAAAAAAGTGACACCCACGTTTTATTGAATTACTTCGACAAAGTTTTTAATTATGGTATGTGTCGAACTTCCGCGCGTCAATTCAAAAGTAAGTATTTGAGAAAAAAAATTTTTGTTTGACCCAATTACTTCGTTTGACCCTAAGGTTTGACCCTAGTTTGACCCCAAAAACGCAATAATATTTTTTACGGAAATCTACAGGGTGACATTGATATCATTAGCATCCTTTTAAACTAAGAGTCTACACATCAAACTGCACAACTTTCACTATGGGAGCAAACCAATCGGAGCAAAAAACAAACAAAGTTACCGAAGCTGTCTTTGCGAACTACGCATAACTCTTGAGCAAATCAGCAAATCGCATTTCAAATAATATGGTCAGGGTTGTCACCTATTGGGGTCACTCACTACCCTAAACTATTCAGCTTATAAACTATTTCAACTTCATAAACTTTTCTTCACTTTGAGACATTATCATGAATAAAATAATTATAGGTATGTAGTAGGTAGGTATATCATTCCTTCCTTCCTAAAATCATAAGAATAACGAATTATGCTATTTAGAAGTGGGACCCTCGCACCAGATGCTTTCAAGCGTGTTTCAAGCCAAGATATGCCTTCCGATACGCCTACCAATAAGTAGGCGTATCTTGATGTCTGGCACGGCACGGAAGTCTTACGCCTACAGTCTTGTGTTGGTTTAATCAGCGCAGTGTCGCGCGAAGTTTCGCTTCTACGTATACACGGCGATACATCAAGCTATACAAAACCAACAGAAGCTGGCCGCGCGATGTTATACGTTACTGTACTCCTGCCTAGCTAGTACGCCAACCCGCGATAGCCGTGATACGGCTATATCACATCTTTTATCTCGCTCGTTTGCGCGCAAACAAACGAGATAAAAGACGTGATATAGCCGTATCACGTCTATCGCGGGTTGGCGTACTAGCTAGGCAGTTACTCGAACTACGCGCGGCCAGAAGTGCGATTTTTGAATATCATACGAGCGAAGCGGGGCAGCAGAAAGATGCATAATCTCCATAGTAATTTTGACATTTTCTACTGCCCAGTAGCTCGTATGATGTTCAAAAATCGCACTTCAGCTTATGTTGGTTTTGTATAGATCGATGTGTCGCCGTGTGTACGTAAGTATAGTAAGAATTAATTAGTCTTATGCTAGAACTACGATACCTAATTGCATTTATTTTATAGCTATGTGTATAGGTCAGGCATGTCAAACTCAAAGTCATTGGTGGGCCAAATGATAGTAGAATCAGTGGGCCGCAAAGAACTTAGACAAATTGTATCGATCATAGAAAAAATTACAATTTCTTCCCAGGAAAACGTCTCTATGAATAATAATAAGTATTATGTTCATTTCCGGTAAGGGGTAATTACGAGTATATCTGCAGAAATCAACTTCCAAACCGCATCTAAATCAGGGCCGTATTAGCTATGCCGTAGCTAGAATTTAATGTAGGTAATTTAGGTAGGGTCATGGAAGGGCATAGAAAGATTAAGGGGGTTTGGGACTTCCTTAATTTGATAAAATTATTGTTTAGTAGGACTTATTAAGTTTTCAGGACCCTTGGCTCTGCTCTGCAAACCATGCAAAAAAATGTGTATGTGAGCGATTTTCCACATCATGATCCAAAACAGTAGTATTTCATAATATGAGTACCTACCACTTGTAAAAGTCTGCACGCTCTTGGGCCGCATCAGGAAGCTGTTCATAAAATTGGATCGGGCCGCAAGAAAGAGCAGTGCGGGCAGCATACGTCCCGCGGGCCCCATGGTTGACATGCCTGGTATATGGTGTAGGTCGGTTTTGTGTAGGTAAACCGGGTAATTAATTATGGTGCAGCGTGCATCGCGTAATGATACCAGTAGGTATCGACTTTTCCCAGCCCCGCCTACAAGCCGCGCGCCCAATTTACCTCTAGTGATGTGACCTATTAAAAAACCTCATAAAAGATGACCTACTTCTACTTGCTACAGTCAAACGTTAACAAAAACGAAAAAAAAAGATTATAAAGAAAGTTACCAATAAGTTTCAAACATTAGGAAAATTATTTTTTAATCTTTCACTGTCATATCTATCTAGATCTAGGCTACAGCATTGGTTACAGAAATATTTATTACAAAATTATTAAGTCCATCACATCAGCTTATCGATATGAATATGCAATGCAGAGAAACCTACCGCACCAAATGAACATCGATAACTAAAACATCCCCCGTGGAAAGCACTACAAATAGCTTCATTTTCACATTTTCCTCGAGTATTCCCCTAGTCTGCCCGTAACGGTGGGTCTGAACGGACGTGTACCGGGGTTCCCGAATCAACCGCGAAGATCAACAAACCCATTGTTTTACGATAAACCTTTCTATTACTCCAGAAACATAATAAAATTAAAATGTGACGTAAAATCCTTAACGTTCCTGATGCAAAACGATGGAGAATTCTTCGAAAGCGTAAGTTGTATTGTTTTGATATTATCGCATGGTAGATAACAATAGATAAGGCTGCTGGTTGATTTAAGTTCCTATATACTATGCCAGTAGATTGTTTCGAGTTTTTACCATAAAACAGACTGGGGTACACCTAGTAGGCATGCTAGACATATCACTAGTATACCGAGTGGACCTAACGTTGAAATTTGACGAAGAATCAAGGTCGAAGACGTGGGTAAGCGGATCACAAAGTCGAAGTGGAGATGGGCAAGATACTTGACTAGACGGTTAGACGGCCGGTGGACCAAGGCAATATCAGAGTGGTGGCTGAGAGAGGGAGGGAGGTCAGTAGGCACACCACCAGCATGTTGGTCCGATGTCATAGAGAGAGTGACGGGTTCGCATTGGATCAGACTAGCATACAGGACCGTGAAGAATGGCGCAGTAAAAGGGAGGCCTATGCACAGCTGCAGTGGGTTGATGTAGGCCAGTCATTTTACGGAGTTTTGTTAGGCGGGGTAGGGAGTAATTGCTAATTGGAATTTTAAACTGTAACCGGCACCATTTAGTGACAAAAATACTATCCTAAACCAAATTTAAAAAAATTTGCTACGCAACATAGAAATCAAAATTGTGTGTCCCAGAAGGCTTTTAAATTAATAATATTAAAACCAATGCACTCATTTGAATTAGATTTAACAATTTAAATTATTTTTGAGCAAAAAAATAGGCATTGAAATTTAAAAAATGAGGTATTTATTAGAAAATACGAATGTATTTTTAGTACCTTCTAAGTAGACAAAAATATTTACACCATGTTTGAAGCATACTTAATATATACAAACATGAATGCAACATGCAACATGCATTATACATATATAATGATAAAGCCTTGAATATGTGCAAAAAAAAAATTTACCATCAGGTTTAGAACGAGATAATATCTAAATTTTAAAATTGGAACTGTTAACGTGTTTTTTTTTTTAATTTTGGTACATTTCTAAGCTCAAATTGGCTCTTCAATATTATAGCGAAAAAAAAATCAGTTATTAATTAGTCCCGGCTCAAACCGTAAAATGACTGGGCTAATGAATGTGCGCTGATTGATTGGGGCACAGGTGTTTATAACTATTAGGCTATTTAAGCTCTAAACCCAATCTTCTAAGGTATAATTTTGACCACAGGTGAGGAGTGAAGACTCCTCGGCGACCAGATGAGCAGTTTCAGTGTTACCGGTAGCGATTTAAGGCCACGAAAATTGCTCCCCACGGGAGTCCCGCGCGCGCGTACATCGCCTACCACAAGCTTGGCGCCGGCATGGAGACCCAGACCGCCACCCCGCCGCAGGAGTGCGAATGTGGGGTCCACCCCTCGGTCTTTTACCTGCTGGCAACATTACTGCTTACCAGGTTAGTTTCTGTGTTGTTGCTAGGGCCTTACTGTTGACACAAGGGGTCGGGTTGTAGGTCTGCTATTAAGTGGTCACTTCGCGTGACGGTCGTCGGTTGCTCCCCAGCCTACAACGAAGCTCTAGTGGTGGCTCACCAAACATTCATTTATAACCGTACAACTTTAACCACTTTTGCTACATAAACTAGACATTGGCTAAATCATCTAAAACCAAGATGGACGCAAAATTTTTAAATTAGAATAGAATAGTTGACACGAGAGTACTCCCTACACCATAGATATAGTAACTAGATGAAACCATACCGTGGCCGCACATGAAACAGCAATAGTGTGACTTTTCCATACAAAAAGTCGGTTTGTTTGGCAAGATGTCATCAACATTCCATAGGTTAGACAATGCTTTGACATCTTACCAAACAACAAAACCGGCCACGGTGACCGAAACAAAAAATTATGTTTGTCTTTTTTGTTTACATAAGTTTTTATAACTGGCTATCCCACTCTCTCGTTTCTTGGCTCCATCTTTCAGCGTAAGCGAAAAGTTTTTAATCTAAGCCCTACACCTACACAGACAAAGCTTCTACTCGGAGTCGCGTGGCTAGAGGGCTTTCGAGTGGACGTCTGTCGTTGGCTCGCGATTTAAGTGGCCACGCGGCTCCGCCATTTTATGGTGGTTTCGAGTGTGTGTTTTTGTATAAAAACAGGGCTTTGAGATCGCCATATCCAATTACCGTACAACGTCAAGCACTAATTGCTCTTTTTAAACTAGATACTGGCAAAATCCACCAAGGAAACGCCATTAAACAAAAATAGAATAGAATAGAAGCTTCTACTCTGCGCACTAAATGATCACGTGACGCGCTCGACCATAGATTGTCCACTGGCCGAGCCGGTTTTTCCACGGGCGTCGTGTGTATGTCAACTCGTCGATGAAAGGTCACGCACATACTGTCGCGCCTTGGAGAATACCTAACGAAGGGCAGTTTTAGGAAGCTTTGTCTGTATAAGGTATTGACTCAGGTGCTGATGATTCAAACATAGCCTAGCTTTCATGCCATAATAATAAACGCTTAGACGGACAAGTTCTAACAGAATATATAGCATTAGTTTTTGTTGGCCGGCACTTTCACATTTGTACCAAAAATGTATGAAACGCTTGTATGAAACGGATGTCCTTTACCCGAAACCGGTGAGAATGCATGAAACGACTGATAAATGTTGTTGAAGCTAAAAAGGTGTTTCAGCTGCTGGCAATCTGTTGCCTCTGCCTACCCCAATGAGACAGGCGTGAGTGTATGTATGTTCCTTTCTACAAATTAATAACTCATTTACTAGATCCATGAAACCTTATTTTCTAAAATTAGTTAGTTTAGGTACTAGAGCAGAATTTCCATCAACATTATATTGGCGCCCAGATTGGGGCTCAAATATTAATCTAAAAATTAATTAAGCTGTAATCTCTAAGGTAGATATTTTGCAGAATAGATCAACTCTTGGCTGGAGCTTATCCAAGTAATAAACTGGACTAATAAAATCGACGAAAAACGTAATTGGCAAACTCTAATTTCTCTTGAGAAAATATCACCTCATTTTCTCAGTGAGAGCTCTTTGTCGTGAACAAATTGACTTTACCCGGCGTCCTGTGTAATATTCTCGGAGTGTCATTTAGTTCATAATAATGGATAGAATGAGAACTTGAGAACCTCCATCAATATTCGTTAACGTTCTACTCTGTTAACTTTGTCCAGAAACTTGTAGTCATGAATTAAGGAGGGTGTATTAAGGACCGGAAAACTTGTCACACTTTATACCGACTCAGTATAATGTCCATGCTCAGGGTGATAGAAGTTATTGTTTTAGTTTAACTAGTTTAACTTAGTTAAATGTTCATCTAATATTGCAGATGTTTGTAACAAAGTAATTATAGTCATTATTGTCTAGTTACATACTATTGTTCTAGTTAGTTCCAATTAGTGTTCCTATGCAATTCTACAACAGGGCACAATGCTCAATGTTGTCTACTATACCAAACCAAACATCCTGAATTACTTTAAAATCCCGGTTATGTCTTGTATGTTATATAGATCTATTTATCATCGGTTCTAGTATCTCTATCAGTCTCTTACTCACTAGTAACACCTTACTAGTGCTTATAGTGTGACCGCAATCGCTAAACTGCGCCTTAGGTAGATGCGCGGCGAGACGGGGCAGAGCAGGGAGTGCGATTTTTGAATCTCATTCGCTGTTCAGCAGTTGAAAATGTCAAAATGACTATGGAGATACGCATCTTTCTACTGCTCATTTGACTTTCAAAAATCGCACTCCTGGATTATTCTTTGAGCAGTAGAAAGATGCACGTTTCCGTAGTAATTTTGACATTTACAACTACTAAGTTCAACAAAGGAGTTTCAAAAATCGCACTCCAGGCCCTGTACCCGGACTTTCGATGTTCAAAATATCGCCACTGTTTCGGTCCGCACTTCATTGTAATAGAGTTGAACTGGGCCAGCTTTGCTCCACTCTGTCAAGGTCTATCCACATTAGGACTGGCGGGCACGGGCGACAATGTAAAATAATACCTGTTTTAATAGCAATTGAGTTTAAGAGAACAAAGATGCTCTATCCTTGTCGCATAGTTGAACGGAGCTTTCTCTGTCAACGTATTTTATTCGCTACCAATATTATAATAGAGTCAATTTTCCATTGCTTTGTCGATTTTGCATTGTCGATGTTTCGTTGCAATGTGAATAATTTCGCCGTCGACGTTTACGGTAAGAATTAAAAAATTGAACGGATGTCTGTTGCGAAATAACAGAGTGGAGCAAGCTGGCCCTGTACCATATGAATAGGTAATAATAGTTTGACTATTATTACCTATTCATATGCCCTGCACCCGGACTTTCGAAGCTCGATATATCGCCACTGTTTCGGTCCGCACTTCATACTAATAGAGTTGATATTGGAACGAAAACGTTCACGCAATTGCGAAGTTCGAATGTGCGGGTAGAGGCCCTGTTTCGCCCCCCGCTCGCCGCGCACCTACCTTAGGCGCGGTATAGTGCTTGTGGTCACACTATACATAATATACCCTTAAAATGTCCATGCACACTCTATATAAATTATGTAGGCTACCATAAACAGCATTGCAAAATCCTCCATAAAATGTTAATATTATTCTCTAATAATAAAATGAAGATACTCGATCTTCACTTTGAGGTCAAAACGAAGATGAATGATTCCACAATTAGATAACAATTTACTTTCGCAGAAACCATTATGAATTCCCCCTTTAAACCATTTAGTCGGTATCAAACTCAGTAGAGCTCACAAAGTTAAATTTGCATCGTAGTGCAGCAAACTGAATTAGTTGTTTTGCACAAACTTTAGCCAACGTTTTAAACAAGTCTGCGAAGCGGCGTGGAACTTTGGTCTCCCAGTCGACTATTTAATGCAGATTAAAGAGCTTGTGATTTCTAACTGAATAATTAGACTAAAAGACCTGAAAACTAATTTATTTAAGCTCATGACTATACAGGGTGAAATTGATATCATTTAGCATCCTTTTAAACTAGGAGTCTACCCATCAAACTGAACAACTTTCACTATGGGAGCAAACCAATCGGAGCATAAAAAAAAATCGGCTGATACATTTGAGTCGAGTAGGCATTGCAGTTTAGTATGGAACAGCTGATTTGTTTGTTGCTCCGATCGATTTGCTCCCATAGAGAAAGTTGTTCAGTTTGATGGGTTGACTGTTAGTTTAAAAGGATGCTAATGATATCAATTTCACTAGTATTTCCCAAGGGGGTATCTAGTCAGTTTTTACTACACATCACCAGCAGTGCCAAAAATCTATCCAGCAGGTAGTGAGCCCAGCCGACGCCACTTTAAATGGATACTGGACAAAAAAATGCCTCGAAATTGAAGCATATATGGGATGTTGAACATTTTCTGTGTTTTATATGTATTAGTTTTTAAACTAATTTTGCAATAATTAATTCTTCGGAAATTGGTATCGCTCAGTTAAGAATGAGTCATAAAATTGTGAACAAAGAAAAAGCCTTTGTTGTGAACAATAATCGTTGTCTATGTTCTTTACGGGTTTCGTCTACTTAAGTAAGCGGAACCGACTGAACCGTGGAATATTGGATATAATAATATAATGCCTGGGTACTTAGTTTAAAACCGAATGCCAAATTGTTAGAGTTCCATATTCAAAGAGTGAAAACGGAACCCTACAATTGCTATTTACTACTATGTCCATCCGTCCGTCCCTCTGTCCTATCTGAAAGAGCTGTATCTTTTGAACCGTAATAGCTAGATCAGAGAATATGCAATATTATTGACATATATTCTATGAAAATTTCTGGCTACCTACCTGTTTGAAAGATACAGCCCTTTTAAGTTAGGACGGACGGATGCTTAATCCTAAAAACTTGACTCCTAATGTGGTAACAAACTATAGCGTATAGCCGACAATCATCGACAGTGCATTCTACAGGGCGTTCGGGTGTTGCATTACTTTAAGAGGTGATTGTACCCATGATACTGAACAACTTTCCCAAAGAAACTTATAGGAAATTAGCAATTTTTTTTTTCAACTTTTCATACTAAAGTTCGATCAGCTGATTGCATTTAGTATAGGAAGTACAAACAATTTTTTACGAATTTCCTATAGGTTTCTAAGGGAAAGTTGTTCAGTATCATGGGTACAATCACCACAAAGTAATATATTACAACTGTTTAACCTAACACCCTGTATATTACTATTATTACTAGATAGTTGATCATTAATGTTGGGCGTCATGATGATAATGCCTGAAACTTGCATAAAAATCTAGAACCGTTGATTAAGATATTTCATTAGTTTCATTTTCATTACACAAAGACGCGCCCCATTCTTTGTTCGTTCCACACTCATTCCTTATATTAATGCCTACCTAATTATTTCTAAACACTTGTATATTCTTTGGTACTAGTTACCTACCTTTCCTTATGATAATAAATTCCAAAACCAAACCCACTATACATACAAAAGAACTTTACACTGTCTAATTTACTAAAATGTTTAGATATAACGTGGTAACTTTAAATCACTGTCAGCAAGGTAACCCACTCAGATTAGGGACATACGTAGTGTTTGAGTTGAGATTTATACAATCTGTTTACATTACACGGTGGAAAACAAAACCCCTTCTGAAAGGAGCTTAGCTACGAAAAGGTTTCACATTTCTGATTTAAGTAGGCTTACATTTTTAGGCTGTTAGAATGTTAGGGTAGGTCTTATATGGATTACATTTATAATTTAAGGGTTTACATACTGTTATCCTGTTCAAACAAACGATTTGATTTAATGTTAATTTAACCTCACAACATGATAATGAACGTTTACTATACCGGGTGAAATTGATATCATTAGCATCCTTTTAAACTAAGAGTCTAACCAACAAACTGAACAACTTTTACTATGGGAGCAAACCGATCGGAGCAAACAAAAATTCAGATGTCCCATATACTAAACTACAGTGCCGACTCGACTCAAATGTATGCGACAGCAGATTTTTTTTTGCTCCGATTGGTTTGCTACCATAGTAAAAGTTGTTCAGTTTTATGGGTAGACTCTTAGTTTAAAAGGATGCTAATGATATCAATTTCACATTACATACTAGCATATAACAAATGAGCTGTCGACTATAACAAGTGGTTAATTAAGCGAGCGTTGGCTTTGTTGCAGAAACACGTACGTGCCTTGCAGCCACACTCAACCATAACCGACCCTGGGGTGATATTTTGAATTTCACATGTTTCAACTGCACTCATATAATGTAACACATTGCTCGTAGAGCAGATGGCCGTCGGGGCCGAACAGTTATCGAATGGTGAACGCATACCAGAACGCGCAGCGTGGGTATGCCTGTACAAGTCCACTAGATTGAAGTTCTTTAGATGAAGCCAGCGCAGGATTGGTCGTTGTGGCCATCCTCGGGGGAGGTCTAAGTCCAGCAGTGGACATATTTCGGCTAAGCTAATGATGATGATGATGAACTAGTGGTTAACGTGGTAACTTTAAATCACTGTCAGCAAGGAAACAGATTAGGGACACTTATTTACATTCATTATTTTAATTTTCAGTATGCAATTTTCTGTTTTGAAGAATCTTTGTTTATTTCTCTTTTCGACATGAGAAAATCTTAAAAACTAATTTTACGGTGGTAAGGCTCTGACCACTCCGAAAAGAGACTATGGCCGTGAGTGTATGTATTTTTATTATTGTATGTCTTACGTTCCGTAATCACGGGCAATTAAGTCCCGGACCTTTGGAAGGCGTGCATGGGGCCGAAGCCAACATGTAGAGGCCCGTTCAACAGACAAGTTAATCTAAATGTAAGGGATACACAAATGGCGGATACCATCCTCGAGCGCACAACATGATACACACGGGGATGGTCCCCGCCATGTGTAAAGACTATTGGAGTACGGCGCTATGGCCGCGATGGAAAAATAAGGTCTTGGGCTATGGAGGTGAAAGTTGGATGGATGGATACTGGGCTATGGGAGGAGACTAATGGACGCCTGCCATGACAACTAGTCTCAAAATTGTAAATAGGGCAGGCGGTGACTCGCCGACTCGTCGAGTGGGCCCCATAAAACGGCCGCACGCACAAAGTGCGACAATGGGGCAACTTCTCATTGAGCTGCTGAAGGTTGTCGAGAGGTGCGGCTCCGGTTTCACCATCGCGGGGTTTACCCCCGTGAGCGGGTTTCCCCGTTATTACGCCATTACGTGCAATACACTTCCAACCTGGAGCATAGGTTCTGCTCTTGCGATTCCAATCTGGACGGCCAATGAAGGCAAGCCAGAGGTAGGGGGGTGTGTTACTGTGTGTGTGTGGGTGTGGGGGTGTGTGTGTGGGTGTGTGTGTGTGTATGAGCGCATGTCTGTATGGTCCCCCTGGATAGGGGTCCGCGGTGTCGCCACTCACCGTCAGCTCGCCACAAGCTGCCCCTGCAATTTATTATTATTATTACAGCCTTTATGGTTGAAGGGTTTACAATATAAATTACATAGAAGGTTTTTTTTTTGAGTGTATGTATGCCAACTAAGGGTTATCTTTATTAATCTTAATACTTATCTTTCTTAATGGTTATCTCTGCTCAAAAGCCAGGTTTTGTAACCAATAAACCATTAGAATAAAATATATTATAAACTTTAAATTTGAATCTAACTTATCTAATCTAAAATCAGAGTAAACGTAAAATTAAGATGGAGCTGAATCACAGCGCTGGAAATACGTGATTTCGAGAAATTCAACTGCAAATATTTGAGTTTCATCCGTAAGATGCGAGGAGAAAGCCAGGGAAGCTGGCCAATTTCGAGGCGCACTTACTCGTATTTTACGGATTCTGTGATTTCGTGCAATAAATCGAACGAGGGCAATGTTTACCTTTCGTCCGTTTACAAGATCAGGTATGGTCAAAGTAACAAAAGTTTGATATACTTACCTACCTATAATCCCACATTCATTGGAGAAAGCAACCAGAACGATACATGCGATGGGTCCCCCTGTGTACAACAGGCTGCCTGTTGAAATACGGGATGCCCCGAGCTTTGTTAATTTTAAATACAAGCTGCGTAAATGGCTTGTCGAGCAGTCCTTCTACAGTCATAATGAATATATGTTACTTAAAGTAACCACAAATTGATTATTTTTATATTTGACATTATTACTCTTGACATTTATAATTATAACTTTGTTAATTGTATTATTATTATTTTTTGTGACATGTAATGAATATTACGAATAAATTATGATTATGATTATATCATTTTATTATTCAAATTAGAAGACAGTTTTTTATCGTAGCGTCAGCGTGTTGAATACGTCAAGACTTTTAGTTTTATTTACAGACATCAAAAGCGTCTTTATTATAATTATGATATATCATATCATTACAGGGTGTAACGAAACACTCTAGTAATACTTAAGTATTACGGTCCCCCTTAAAGGGGGAGCTTCATCTCATCAAACTGAACAGCTCCATAGTGAAAGTTGTTTAGTTTGATGGTCTGAACTGAAGCACCCCCTGAAGTATTACTAGGGTTTTTTGTTTCACTCCGTATAATCACTATTTATATATAATTAGTAATTACATATTGTATAAGTAATTTAAAGTCCCCCGCCGCGTTTGTCTGACGTCTTGGTCTGTATAAGCTAATCTGAGAAACGACTCCAGGGATTTTGCAATGACGTTCTGTAATAATAATACCTACGGTTTTATTAATAATAAAAAGTCTGATTCTCAGGTAAGGTAGTTATCATTATATTTCATTATTACTAGTTATCATATAAAGTGGTTGCATTTCAAACACATAATAATATCATGTCATATAAATTAGTGGAGTCAAATTAGGGTTTTACAACAGAATTTTGGTTAGTAAACTCGTAGTGTCTTCCTGTAGAAGGTACAGGCAGACTGACAAATAAAAAGATATAAAAGCTAGTATTAAAAGTGTTCCTCTAGAGTTCATTAAAAATATCTGAAACCTGATGACGTCACACAATCTTTCAGCTCAGCCGACTTTCAATATTATTATATTTATGTCATGGCATTCAATACTTTAAGATCTGCGAGTTACGACATATTTTATGACGTTAGATAGCATAATGCATTTATGATACGCTGCAGGATGCAGGCAGCTTCATAAAAGCTTTTACTGCACGTTGGTTGAATATAAAACGGGTGTCTCCCCTGATATTGCATGCAATAAACATTCTGCGAGAAAAAGTGCTGTGTCGTCCGGCTTCCAATAGAACCAACCTAGGAGTGCGATTTTTGAATCTCATACGTTGAACTCAGCAGTTGAAAATGTATGGAGATACGCATCTTTCTACTGCTGATTTGACTTTCAAAAATCGCACTTCTGGGCCTATACACAAAGTAACATTTTCTATTGGCGTAGACGCTAGTAGAAATGACAGAATGTATGAATTTGACATTGGCAATCGAAACATTTTGACGTTTGCTTTCGCCACCATACGTCAGTCCATACTTTTTTTATGTTTTCTCCTGTCGATAACGCTAATCGAAAGTACTTTGTCTAGGGGCCCTGGAGTATGATTTTTTAATGTCAAATCAGCAGTAGAAAGATGCACGTCTCCATAGTAATATTGACATTTTCAACTGCTGAGTTCAAAGAAAGTACTAGTAGTAATTTCCCCTCGGGGAATATAGTCGTGAGCATGCTATGCTTATGCTGAGTTCAAAGAATGAGTTTCAAAAATCGCACTCCAGATGGGATAATCATAATTCAGACTTTAGAGCTTCCTCATTAGCTTTCTCATCAAGCTGTACGTTTTGTTCCATTAAAAAATATAATCCCGATAGAAAAATGATTTTAAACTACTGAACTTAATCTTAACTTGGTCATGATACCCGTCTCTTGGTCGTCATGGTCGCCCTGTTTGCCTGTTGTGAATTTTGTCGAGCGAGTCTGACAAGCTCAAGAAGTTTGTAGCTTTGACACAGCCCCGGATCTAGGGGGGGTCAAACCGGGGCCCACGCCCCGGGCGGCAGGTTAGAGGGGCGCCAAAATCACGAGTTTGAGAAATAATTTAAAGCGACGACTTGAAAATACTGCAAAAAAAAAAATCGGCTCCTGACTTTTTATTGTATTAAACTTAAAGCTTCCTAGTCATGTGAATTGTATCAATGCTTCCCATTGCAGAATTCTATCCATATTTTAGATCATAATTGTTGCGACGAGCTAATCATATTGCAGTAAAACCTCGAGTTCGCTTCGGTCCCTCTAAGTTTAAGGTATGTTTATTGCAACGACCTAACTACCGTGAACCTACCATCTTTGTGAAAAAAATATTACTACTCCCTTGGAGGGGAGGGGCACCAAAATCAAGTTTTTGCCCCTGCTCGGAAAAATCCTAGATCCGGTGCTGCTTTGATAGTAGCTTAGCTTAGATTTTTTAGTAGTATAAGGAGTTGTACTTATCGGATGACCGAATTCCCATAACTAAAATTCACATCACAAGTACCAGTTTTCAAGTAAAAAAAAAATTCTGGGGCTAAAAAGCAGAGATACTCAGGCTAAATAAAATAATTTGAAATCTTTCTAATTTAGATAACATTTTACTTTGTTTCCAAAGTCCAAATGTATGCTTTGATGTGGCCTTTTACAGCAAGAATTTTAGGTGCCTAACCACAATTATTCCAAAAACACCCAAATTTTTGCTTAGATCCACTTACTTTTATCACCATTTAACCTTTGTCCCAGTAATATGCTCGTTATAATAACAATACAAAGTAATATTCCTGTACAATGCAAACTGCTGACTAAAACATACCTAGGTACCATGCTAAAACCTAAGTAGGTACTTTGACAGTTTCATGTATAGGCTGACTCTAAAAAAAGGCCCGATAGCTCAGTTGGCAGTGAACCTGCCTGCTGAATTGCTGATCCGAGAGTCGCGGGTTCGATTCCCGCGAGGGGCTAATATTTGTATGGCATTTGCTCACGACTATATTCCCCGAGGGGGTAGTCAGAGATATTCTGAAACTTCAGAACATCCACGATTCACTAGTACTACCGAAACTCTTTCCAGTGTGACGGGGAGTGAGCCCGTCTCCACTTGTAATGGACAGTACAATACATGCCTCGATATTGAAGCATGCAGGTTTCCTCACGATGTTTTCCTTCACCGAAAAGCCAGTGGTGTTACTAATCGTACATAAATTCCGAAAAACTCATTGGTATGGTGAATACCAATATTTGTTCCCTAGTCATGGATGCTTCTATAATCGTATACGATATGCTACATAGTTGTCAAGTTATCGTCTTACAATTCTGAACTGAATTTTAGTACTTCAATTTAGTAGATAGATAATGTGTGTTATAATAGTAGATATTTAACGAACATTTTAATTAGAGGTACTTACTTAATTTCTTTCAAACCAGGGAATTCTTTTTCCCTTTATCTAAGCTTTTTCCTGTGAAATCTAAATATCAATTTTCTTTCACAAACGGTTTCAAAATATACAGCAAATATCACCAGATACGGCAAATACTGGCAGTGCCCAAACTCGTTTAAATGTAGCACAAGCTAGTAGCAACAACAAAAAATTTGGCTTAGTGCCTACACTCGAGAGGTGACCTAGGAGATGTAAGCATATAGCATACAGTACAACTAGTGTACCTATAGAAGGTGACTAGGCATAATACGAATACACATGAATTTTATGTAATATCCTTGAGTAGGATTACCATTTGTCAGGATTACGCTCGACGTGTCAAGCATTTTGTAAATGTTCTGCTACTTCGAGACTAAACTTGAATAAGTGTTAATAATTTTATAAATATTTTATTTATTATATTTTTACTTAATTGAGAAAAGCAACTATTCCTTAAACTTTTTCTTATCGTGTGGGCAGAGCCCTGGTGTCAGAGTTTTAAACTAAAATAAATATATTGCCAATAACAGATTTTCCTCAGTTAATTAATCTGATCTTAATCAGGCATTGTCCTGGAGTGCGACTTTTGAAAGTCACACGTTCAAATCAGCAGTTGAAAATGTCAAAATTACTATGGATATTATGCGTCATTCGATCGTGATTTTGAATCTCATTTGAAGCTTCTTGAATCTCGCAATTGAAAAATAGCACTTCTGATGTGCAACACTGTATGGCTCTGGTATGGCTACAGGCTATAGAGAATTTACAAGCTCCCCCTGTGCTACAGTCACATAGAGAATTTACAAGCTCCCCCTGTGCTACAGTCACATAGAGAATTTACAAGCTCCCCCTGTGCTACAGTCACATAGAGAATTTACAAGCTCCCCCTGCTACAGTCACTGTAGCACAGTTACCACCTCTGATCGTATCGCTTCCCTATCCCGGAGAGCATAAAGGTGCGAAAGATATTATGGGTTTAAACTCGCAGATTTGGAATCTGCTATGGCGACGGTAAAAGTGAAATAACAAAGATTCGCTATTATTTTTATTAGTTGGGATTTTCTATCCCAAAGCCGTTATCGGCGTCAGAATAGTGTCACTCTACGTGATGCAGAGTGGTTTTACGTGTCGTTTTATAGGACACGAGTAGAAATAGTTGACCTCATAAGCTTTTTATAATATTAGATGGAAGCTCCGCCCACTTTTTACCTCCCTTGTGTTGTTGCTGAATAATTAGGTATGAAAATTATTGCAATCAAAATAATATTTTCTAAACAGGGTGGTTTAAATGCGTTTATATTAAAGGGTGATTCAGACCATCAAACTGAACAACTTTCATAGAGCCATCATCGAAGTCGTGAAAAAAAAATCTGCTGTTACATAGCTACATTTGGGTTCCCTACGGAACATCATTTTCTTCGCGTTTTCTATGTTGGTTCCATAGTGAATATTACATGAAATTCATTCATAAATATATTTTTTGGTGCCTATTTTAATTTATTCGCAACCAGTTTAAGGGACTGTATGTTTTTTTTTAACATTAAGGATGGGTTTGCTCTTTACTTCAATCCAGTCCTCAGGACGAAGATGGGGTCGAAGATGTAGCAAGTTTACCCAGAAGAAGCCTATTCACTCGTACTTTAAAGGAATTCGGGTTGTAAGTACTCGGAAACAATGACGCAGGCAGGGCATTCCACTCCTTGGCTGTGCGCATTATAAAGGAATGTGTAATACTAGACATTATTTGAGAACTAAACCTAACTTAGTAGACTAGTAAACCAAAATAGTTAACCTAGTTTCTAGATTTTTATTTGAAATTGAATCCGATATAAAAGTTAGACCGTAACATGTCTGATGCTCTACTTTAATTCTATTGATTTATTTTATTTATAAATTAGATTTTTATACAGCCCTAATAATATTTAAAGGGGTGGTTTCAATTAAACCGTCAAACTGAACAACTTTCACTATGAAGACAAAGTCGTTTTTCGTTTTATATGTATATCAGCTGTCCCATACATTTGAGTCGAGTAAGCACTATAGGCACTGTAGTTTTGTATAAATAGTACATTACTGCAGTGGCCAGCAACAGAGGCATTGATGGACGAACGTGTAAATGTGGGCCGAGGCGAAGCCGAGGCACACATACGTAAGTCCATCAATGCCTAGTTGTGGCCAAGGCTTGTATAGTACTTTTCTCAAACAATGCGCGGAAATTAAAACAGTAAATTTTCTCAAATAATGCGCGGAAATTAAAACTAAGTTTTCAATCTAGGCAGAACTTTTTATTTAAAAATACAGTTGTGGAATGTACAATTTTTGAAATTTAATGTGGACTTTCCGGGGATTATGTTGGTTTGGGATAATTCTAACGAGGTCGAAGTTTGTTGCATAGTATTCTCTTCAGTGTGATTCTGTATTTCAAAACTTTGATGGGAGGTCGATGGACGAGATTGAATACTTTCGTTGATTTGACGTGTAATGCTACTTTTATTTTCAATTGATTCTTCTATGTAGCTTTCAGCTACCCGGTCAGAATTCCATTATTATCACACCCTCGTTATTTTCTACGTCTTTTATAGTAATATTTGTAATTTCTATACATCGGCATGCACCAAAAATGCCGAAAATAAGAATAACCTGCAACAAAAACAAAGTAGGTAAGTACGTTATAGCTTACGTTCACATAGGTAATTTTCCTAAAAAAAAAGAGGTTACAATAAAATAAAAATAAAATAAATAATGCTCACAGACATTGGTTAATATTATCAAGTGTAAAACTTACTTTGAGGTCCAGATACACACTGTCTGGTGCTTCAAACAAAAACATTTTTACATTTGATGCGGTGAAAACTTTTGATTTTTTACATTTGTATCCATCCGTCTTTTGAGCATTGAAGTCAGGTTTACATACTGTTTTAAATTCACGTTATGTTTCATTAAAACTGTACATTTTAGCATTGAATAGATGACCCATAGCGTTGTCGGCTTAACTTTCTTGGCGAGTTCACCGAAATAAGCCAAAAAAACGTTTTCGGATAAGGATTTCGATTTTCTTTCATTCTTCCACTGAACAAAATTTTCATAGGCTTTCAAATATTTTTCTTTTGATTTTGGCGGTAACAAGTTTTCTATTACGGCTCTTGCAGCCTCTTGAATTTCAGGTGGCGTTAAAATAACTTCAGTATACTCACTGTCTTCACTTGAACTCGTTTTGCCAAATACAATTACTCAACAATTACTTATTTTTCCCGCGGTAGTGTTCTTTTTTTTTCAATGAACAGCAGCTTTCTATTTGCAAGTCAGTTCGAAATTTAAATAAAACCTTTGATAAGTTACCTCCTTGGTCGCCATGTTTCGGAGAAAAAGATCGTTCCATTTTTAAATTACACGACAGATATGAGTTTAGTATGTAATTTATTTGGTCGCTAAACACGACAGATATGGATTTTCATACAAACATTGCCGGCCGCTGCGCGCATGTATTTGGCCAGTACTGCAATTTCGATTTATCTCGAAGAAGGTTATCAAAATAATGCTCACATTTCCAAGCATGTTTGAGAAAACAACATTTACATTCATGATATTTATTTCTCGATGTCGGATAAGTTTTCAGTTTGATGGTGCTAACCACCCCTTTAAAAATATTACTAGGGTGTTTTGTTACACCCTGTATAGTCGGTCTTCAACTCATAATCATCGTCAGCCTTCATACGTCCCCCTGTAGGGCACATGCCTCAAAGGGCAAGAAATAGTAAGTAATAACTCTTTGAATGAAGACATTTGGCTACTACTACGCCGTAGACGCCTACGTCAAAACCGACTACGGCGTAGACTGGCGTAGGCAGGCGTAGGCATCACTGAACTAACTTTTCTTAGTAATTTTTAGGGTTCCGTACTGAAAGTGTAGCAGCGGGAACCTATTGCTAAGCCCACGCTGCCCGTCCGTCCCTCCTAAAACTCTCGATTGAACCATAATTGGTAGCGAGTTGAAATTTTCACAGAATCTGTTAATAATTTGGATTTGCTAACAAATAATAAAACACAAAAATATTTTTTACAAAAAAAAAACCGACTTCAGAAGTAAAAAAAGTAAGAAATAATATTTCAGTTTATGACTTTTACGTTCGAATCTATAAGAAAATTAATTTGTTTTATTGGAGTCGGTTTTTATTTTTTTTGTAAAAAATTTTTTATTTCATAACTTTCAGTGATTAAATATGTTAGTTCGACTCAGATATCAGTTATATACGCAAATATAACTGATATGATGAAATAAAATTGAAACAAACCAAATGGTTCAATCGCAGACGATTTGCTTTTTGCTGTCAACTTTTGAGGAGTTCTATTGTATAGCTCCAAAGCGCGTCATCAGATCTTCACAAAATTAAAATGGGACCACCTCGGGAGTATACAAACAAAATACGATTTTTTTAAATTGGTTCATAATTGACGAAAATATCGGTGAACACACATAAAAAAAAATACATACAGCCGAACATAGAACCTCCTCCTTTTTTTTATTTCGGTTAAAAAGTAAAAAACTACGAGAGGTCTGCAAGAATCGTTTTTCAACGTTTTTTTGTTTTGGCTCTATCGTACCGTAGGTATATTACATACAAGATGATTATAGTGCATACAGTAAGGTAATACAACAAACAATAAAAATAACGGTCAAGTTTGCCGCTAGTAAAGTACTAGCGGCCCGTCCCGGCTTCGCACAGGTGGACGTCTAAGAGGGAGGTTACATGTTCAGTATTTCGTCATTCTGGTCCATCAGTCTGATCATGTTTATTTGATTTGAAGGGAAACTGATATACTGAAGCACCATGTTAGTCGGGTCAATCTCGAGTCAGTTTCCCTTCAAATTAAATATATATGACCAGACTGATGAAATACTGACCGTGTAACCTCCCTCTAATCTTTTCTAGCAATAAATATAGCTTATGTTACTCAGGGTGAATGTAGCTTTCTAATAGTGAAAGGATTTTTTTAAATCGGCACAGTAGTTTTTGAGTTTATTCATTACAAACATTCAACACACACACAAAAATACAAATCTTTCCTCTTTGTAATATTTAGTATGGAAGTATAGATATAGATTCATTTCTTCGCCACTGCTATAAGTTAGAGACGTGATGAATCTAATATGGACGTGGAAGGATTCGTGGTGATCGATCGAGATAGCTCAAAGGGATTTTAGTTGCCTACAGGAAACACGGGTAACTACGTGAATAGCCTATATTAGACAGGTACGGTCAGCAAAACAGTGAAATTGTACAGGGTCCAACTTAATATGCCGACGGTTTTTTAGAGGATGATCTGACCATCAAACTAAACACCTTTATCTGTGCAACCAAATCGAAATCGACTAAAAATTTATCTGCTGTCCCATACATTTGGATCGAGAAGTGTTGCAGTTTTGTATGGAACAGCAGATTTTTTAACATTTCGACGTTGGTCCCATAAAGAAAGTTGTTTAATTTGATGGTCTAAATAGACATTAAATACTAGCTAAATGTTCTGGGGCAGCATGGAGTAGTTTTTTAACCGACTTCAACAAAAGGAGGAGGTTCTCAATTCGACCCGTATGTTTTTTTTTTTTTTTTTGTATGTTTGTGACACGATATCTCGTCAATTATGAATGAATCTTGTGATGATTATTTGTTTGTTTGGTAGAGCATACTCCAGAGGTGGTCCCATATAAATTTTATCGTAATTGGTTCATGACTTTCTACAAGAATAACAAATATATATACGTGACCTGATTACTCGTCAATTATGAATTGATCTTGTAGTGATTCTTTTTCTGTTTGTTGTGAGGATTCTCTTTCTGTGTGGTGGATCATACTTCAGAGGTGGTCCCACATAAATTTTATCGAAATTGATTCATAACTTTCTACAATAAAAACAAATATTATAATACAGATCAATATACAGATGACGTTTTGGTTTGTTCAAAGAGAATGGAATCACTACGTTTCGGATCAAAGACTACATTATTAGATTTTTAATGTCATAACATGGTCATAACCAAGAAGTTTGAAATCATATCTGTAGGTAGAATTTCAAAGAAGGTGGCATAGGTATACCGAAACCATGGATATAAACTAATGGATACCAATCCTCCTTACAAACATTGAAACACGACAGTTGAACATGGGGCGGTCGGTAATGTTCGTCCTTTTTCTAGGGTTCCGTAGTCAAACATGGAACCCTTACTTTCGTCCATTATGTCTGTCTGTAATAATTTATTCAATATAGGAGATTAAAGCCCACTTATTAAACGACAAATCTTTTTTAACCGACTTTAAAAAAAAGGAGGAGGTTCTATGTTCGGCTGTATGTATTTTTTTTATGTATGTTCACCGATATTTTCGTCAATTGTTAACCAGTTTAAAAAATTATTTTTCTGTTTGAAATGCTATACTCCGTAGGTGGTTCCATTTTAATTTTGTGATGATCTGATGACACATTGTGGAGCTACATAATAGAACTCCTCAAAAGTTGACAGCAAATCGTCTGCGATTGAACGATTTGCTTCGTTTCAATGTACCCTCTGCGTGTATAACTGATATCTGAGTCGAATTAACATATAGGTACCCTTTGCGTGTATAACTGATGTCTGAGTCGAACTAACATATTTAATCACTGAAAATTATGAAATAAAAACCGACTTCAAAAGTAAAAAAAGTTAAAAATAATATTTCAGCCTATGACTTTTACGTTCGAATCTATAAGATTTTTTTTTTCTAACCTATTTCATCCCTCTGCTGGGCAAAGGCCTCCCCTTTAATCTTCCAACCATCTCTATCTTGGGCAAGCTCTGGCCACTTGTCGTCAAAAGCATCCAAGAAAATTAATTTGTTTTATTGGAGTCGGTGTCAAGCCAAGCCAATAAATTACTGCAAGCCCAGTCGCGAATCGTACCGGCTTGACAGCGACTTCAATAAAACAAATTAATTTTCTTGGATGCTTTTGACGACAAGTGGCCAGAGCTTGCCCAAGATAGAGATGGTTGGAAGATTAAAGGGGAGGCCTTTGCCCAGCAGAGGGATGAAATAGGTTAGAAAAAAAATATCGAAAAAAGATTCGAACGTAAAAGTCATAGGCTGAAATATTATTTTTAACTTTTTTTATTGAGTTTAAGTTTGAACATGCCAAAATCCATAATTATGTTTTCGACCTAACAAAGACATAACTTACACTCAAAAGACGTTAATCTCGGCCTAAATGTGAACCATATGCCTATACTATCTTATCTTCTGATAGAGGGTGGACAAAAACAATGATACAACTACCTAGACTTGTATGCATCACTTATCTATCTACTGAAATTATGTCTACTGTCATCGAAGATGATTCCGTACTTCGGATGGCACGTTGAGCCGTTAGTCCGCGCTACTGTCTCGTGTGGTAGTAGTCGTTACATAAAAACCACGTCAGAGGCCGTAAGCCGTTTTGTAAAATTCTGACACCAGGGCTTACTGCCCACACGATAAGAAGAAGATGGGATCTTACGCGTCGTTTCTACGTGAATGTGTTACGACAAAATATACAGGGTGTAACAAAACAGCCTAGTAATACTTAAGGGGGTGCTTCAGACCATCAAACTGAACAACTTTCATTATGGAGCCAACATCGAAATCGCGAAAATAAAATCCGCTCTTTAATACAAAACTGCAGTACCGTCTCGACTCAAATGTCCCATACATTGGCAGATGTTTTTTATTTTTCTCGACATTGGCTCCATAGTGAAAGTTGTTCAGATTGATGGTCTGAAGCACCCCCTTAAGTATTACTAGGGTGTTTTGTTACACCCTGTATAACATAACCAGACGTTTCTTTTTCTCAAATGGTCTCTGATCCGACGTTACGTTTCCCCACTAATAAAAGACGTTGAAACGCCCGTAGGACTACGTGACTAGTACCCAAATAGTTCCACATCTACGTTATAGGTTGCCAAGAATTTTGCTTCAAGTTGGAATTACGCGGTCACTGACACGTGTAAGCCGACTGAGCTTTTCGAGTTTGCTTCATAATCAAGATTCTAGATTGAAATTAATTAAATCGGGCGTCACTTTGCAGAAATCCATGACTTATTGGTTATGTGCACGACACTAGCGCCACACTAACGCGGCGTAGCGCACGAACTATGACGGAGAGCCGTGAATTATCTACACTATTATAGTACTGTAAAGACTCTGTGTTTGTTCGAGGATCCTGCCAACACTACTGGACCGATTTTGATAAAACTTTTTATATTTAAAAGCTTATTATTAGTCTTAAAAACTAGCTTATATTTTATCCCGGTACGATGACGGGAACGGATGCGGACGAAGCCACGGGCAAAATCTAAATTGTATCGGAATTCCCATACAAACTTTTACCTCAGTTTTAACACCATTGGGGGTTGAAATACGACAAACCTTTTTTAAGTGAGCATCTAGATGCCAAAAGAAACTTCCATGCCAAATTTTAAGTTTGTAGTCTTGACAGTTTTGGAGATTTCGTGTTTAGTTAGTGTGTGGCACGCCGTGGAATGATCATACAAAGGCTGCATAACGCTAGATAACCTGTGGTTAAAGTTCTTAATAATCTGTGCTTCGTCGATACACTAGACATTTAAAAAAAAATTGCCATAGACACCACACCACACTCTTGTTCTTCCTTATCTATGAGCTTGACATGCTCGAGTGACAAGACTCACATCATTGACAGTTCTATCCGTAAGCAAATTGCAGTTTATTTTTGAATATAAGATTATTATTTATTTACATTTAATGTATGAAAATCGGGGGTATTGTCGTGTTACCGTGTGCTAACGTGATATGGCGGAGAAGTGTTGCATTCCTGGTTATACGAGCGCAAAGCATTAAAGTGCGTCTTCACGCTTTTCCAAGAAGTGAGAAAAGATTCCAGACATGGCTAAAGTCTTTGAATGATCCTGCTTTGTATAAGCTAAACAAGAATGTGATTATATTGCGACGAAGACTATGATGCAAACAGCTAAACACTTTGAAGCTAAGCTAACATCCGACAAAAGCCGGCAATGAGAGTCCAGTTTGTTCACAGTCCTGATGCCTATCCTAATTCCTACATTATTTACGAGACGGGGACGACGGGAAGTGGTTAACCTACCAACTAAAAGCGATTTCAATGGTAGGTAAATCGAAACATTTTTTATTTACAGATTAGGTAATGTTGATAAGGTATTTTAGTGATGTGATGGATGTGACAATGTGAAATGTCGACTATCGATATTTGTAGTCGTCCAGTCCTAACCTTAGATCAAAGTAAAATGAATGGATAGGCCCAAAGTGCTTTAAGTTGAAGCACGCAAAACTAGGGCACTTCAATACAAATTAGGGTACTTGGTCTGTCATCTCAGTACATTTTCGAAGTAAAACTGTCAATTGTTTTGCCTCATTTTTCTGGTTTGAAATGTTTGCGTAAGGCCTGTCCATTCATTTTACTTTGGCCTAAGGTCCTAACCATGATAATAGTGATCAAGTGTAATTTTATCTTACATGTTTTTTTTCATTTATTTACAGCTCAAATTGCTTTATCCAAGCCCATCAGCACAATGACTACAACTGCAGATGCCGTCAACTTTTTTGATCAGTTACCTATTTGACAGTTGCAATGGTGGATGTCTTCCCTCATTAATTGAACAACTACGATTAAGAGTGTCTAGAAAAATTGGGTTTTCTTGTAGGTAAAGTAAAGGAATTTCTCGTTTTATGCTCGAATTTTTAACCGAGATCCTACTTCCTTATTATCTTAATTTATTACCCGACTACGGCGAAGTCAAAAACAAGGTTATGATTTTTGACCGGTATGTGTATAATGTGTATGTATGTTCATCTGTTCCCTCATAATTGATTATTAGTTATTACTTTTAGAGACTGTTATTTCAAATTGTATTCACCAAGATGTTAATAAATGCCATAAAAGAAAACATAAGGACTAATGCCAAGTTTTTTACGACATGATATCTAACGCGATGCACTAGCGATTTAATTACACAAGATATATCTAGCGTCCATAATTGGATCTTACAAAGAGAAAGAATTGTATTCAAATGTTGTTCTGTACCTTACTTACCCCCCTCGTTCGGTTAAGGTCAGTTTCGCTATATGGCAGATTCAGTGGAGTCCCTGAAGGTTTTTACTTCGGAACCCGTCAAAACTACTATGATTTCGATAAAAAATAATTAAATGAAGGTTATTTAAAATACTACAACCTTTACAGTAAAAAAATTTACGCTTTTTCTTTCGTATAGAAATCTTTGAGCCAGTGTTACTTTAAAACTACATAATTATATAACATAACAGAAATCTGATAAACCACAGACAAGGATATTAGTTTCTGGATCGTGTTAAAAAAATCATTAAGTTAATTTGGTTAATATTCAAAATTGAATCAAACTTCGTTTGTATGGTTTGTATCTCAATTAAAATTGCCTCAATGTAAATGTCCTGTTCTTACATGAACTCGCAAGTTATGAAGCATTTTTTCTTAAAATTTAATTTTTTTGGGTTACAACTTTTTACTTGACTGAGAGCGTCAATTTTTAAACTATAAAGGTTGTAGTATTTTAGATTGGAGAAGTTTTAAAAAAATCATGAAAATCAGAGTAGTTTTGACCGGTTCCGAAGCAATAGTACTTTTTAAAGCTACAGGTACTCGGTTAATTCGCGTTACGGCAGATTCTTTTTACGGTTAGGGCAGAAGTTGGCCCTAGTCCATTGATTATTATTACAAATATCTCGGAACTCAGTCCGAACTGGGATATAAAGGCTTGAAGTGCACGTAATGGTAATATTTTCATCTTCGAGCCTTTATATCTCCGTCCGGACTGAGTTTAGGGATAGGTAAGGTATACATATTACATAATACGTTTTGTTTGTTACTTTATTCTGAAATAAAATATTTATGTTTGGTTGCTGGCTGCGCCAAAAACAACGCCGAAAAATAAGGCGCCAACCTTACATACAAAACCAGCCTTGTCTTTTGTAATACGTTCTTTACTGATCAAGCTTTCGAAAAAAAAAAACTCAAAAAATTTAGGGAAATATACTAGTCAAAATACAACTGTGATCGACACAATGGACGTTCAAAAATAGATACGTACACTCGAATAACATAACCCTCCTTCTGTCGCAGTCAGGTAAACTTGAGGCGATCTTGAGGGTCCCATGTGGTTCTCTTGTGTCATTTGAAATTGAGACTTTTTCCAGGTTATTAGTAAAATACTCTTTTCTAGGCTTTCCAAATTTACGTGAGATTCAGAATACCCATTTAAGATATTAACCCAAATAAACGAAATTGTTAATAAAGAGCATGTTTTATTAATTTCATCCTAGCTTTTCCCTGCCACTCCGAATCTAGAAATTCGTATTTGCCACCGACAACCGGGATATTATAAGCTAGCAATAGTGATAGCTTATAATATTCCGGGTTGGTGGCAAATACGAATTTTGGGGTACAAACCCAGGTTCAGTTGATTGTGTGCAATACTATCGATGCGCTAGTATCGATACAATTGCATACAATCAATAAGTATTGAACATTCTGAGATATACTACTATCGATAGTGCGCACATCCCTAGTAGTGTTGCCATATGAATGCGGCTTTGGAGTATATGAATGTGTTTTTCTTCTGGCAACACTTCTTTGAGGTGTATCTCAGAGGAAGGATCTCCTTACTAAGGTGTATCGATACCCTCCCCCCCCGTACCCCTGTCATAGCGTTATTCCCCTCGCCCGAAAGATTCCAGTCTGTACGGTAGTACATATAATAGTCTGTGGTGTGTGGTTTTGCATAGATTCAAGCATATTTTCACAGCTTGGCCCGCAACAGTACAAATTTCTGCCACCCCGTGCGCTGCGATCGACTTGACAGTTCCCAACACCCACTTTGCACATAGCCAATAGGTGACAGTGACACCGACTCCACGTAGTGATTATATTCTCTTTGCCGACTCCATTGAAACAAATTACTATTGCGAATTTAAAATACGCTGTTTATAATATTATTTTAGTACTTTTTTAGTTTTCAAGTCGGTTTTTATCATGCTAAGTATAATAATAATAATAAATAATAAAATCATTTATTTTCTCTCAAAACAATTACACACACAAAAAAAAATACAATATCTTAAAAACACCTGTACTTATACAATTGGAATTACAGTTTTGAGAGACTGGTGTCTGAGCTAGGAACAGATCTGTGAGTCACAGAGCACCAGGTTCTCCCTTCACGGATCGGTTTCAACATAAATAAACATTAATAAATTCTTGCTGTGGATACTGTGGGTGGGTGTTAAATTTTTACCAAGTGGTGCAAATACGAGTGTATATGTGCAAAGTATAAAGGTGCACCTGTTGGAAGAAGTACAAACTTTACTGCCAGTTGAATTTAAAAGAAAATAAAAGGAAAGAAAAAACAAAAGAAAAACAAAAAGTGTATATACATATATATATCTAGTTAAGGAAATAAATAAATAATATGTAGGGAAACTATTACTTCTTGGGTACGGGTTAATATATAATAATAAGGAAATTGGTGTAAGAAGGCTTTCGGTTTCAGTATAATTTAGGTTTTGGATCTGGATTAGGTTTTAGGTGGAGGATACTCTATGTTTACACGGGCCCTTTGTCAGTTGATGAATATTTAACAGTATGTTACATTTGTTGTACAAGTAGGTGCCTAAAAAGTAGAAGAAACGCTGGGAAAATTAATTATAGTATAAGAGATTGCTGACAAATTCCCGCCGACCAACTTTTTAACTTTATCTACAAGGTCAGAAGCCGTAGCATGCTACATGCTACGGCTGTATCACGACTTCTATCTCGTTCGTTCGCGCGCAAATAGAAAGAGAGCGAAGGTGTGATACCGCTGTATCACGGTGGCATGCTACCCATGCTGGTCGATCGACAGTAACAGCAACTGT
Organism: Agonopterix subpropinquella; assembly: GCA_922987775.1. Lineage (NCBI taxonomy): Eukaryota > Metazoa > Arthropoda > Insecta > Lepidoptera > Depressariidae > Agonopterix > Agonopterix subpropinquella. Next base: position 7,532,789 of record OV277695.1, on the reverse strand, counting down.
CAAAAACGGCACGTGGTCTAGGCCTTTTCTATTCGTTTTCGTTCATTTCTACAGTAATTTTTAGGGTTCCGTACCCAAAGCGTGAAAACGGAACCCTATTACTAAGCCTACGTTGTCCGTCCGTCCGTCTGTCTGTCTGTCCTACCTATTTAGGGCTGTAACTTTTGAACCGTAATAGCTAAGATACTTGAAATTTTCTCAGATTATGCGTTATTAAGGCGGATTTGTTAACAAATAATAAAAATGTCAAAAAGTTAAAAATTAAGGGGGGTTCTCAACCAGAAACTAGTTTTTATCAACGTTTTTTCTCCACGCTCTATCGTAAAAACGGTAATACATACAAGTATTAATAGAGATACCCGATGTTGGCTCTATGAAAGTTGTTCAGTTTGATAGTCTGATTCACCCTTTAATATAAACGCATTTAAACAACCCTGTTTAGAAAATATTATTTTGATTGCAATAATTTTCATACCATTAATATTCAGTCACACTGGACAGAGTTTCGGTACTACTAGTGAAACGTGGATGTTCTGAGGTTTCAGAATATCTCTGACTACCCCCTCGGGGAATATAGTCGTGAGAATATGCTTATACCTATGCTATTAATATTCAGAGTATTTTTTTTTCATTAACACAGATACTTGAAACTTGGTTTATTAGATTAGATACACATCTAACAAACCCCTGAAAATAAAACAATTTACATACCAACTTTAATTGGGGCGCTGTTGGCAATTAACTGCCAGAAATTGGGTTTTTATAAAAATTAATAAAAATTTCTGTTAAAAATCAACAATTAGACTTCGTCTAACACATGTATGGCTCAAAATGTTCTAAATGGTGTCAATTATCATCCCCTTAAATATTTGCACCCAGCTTCCAAACACCCTGTAGAACTTATCAAAGGATTAATTGATAATAATTCCTGGCCAAAATACAGATTTCTTAACATCAGCAGTATTGACTTTAGCCTTTCAAGGCTCTGCTATCATTATCATTCATTATTGTTATGCTTAGACCTAAGGCTTAGACTTGTCAAGTCAGTTCGGGAGGGAAAGAAATAAAGAATTTCTGTCTCTCCCGTACTGACATGACAAGTCTTTAAGGCTACTCCTCCCATCTACAAGGCTCTCTTTCTTACATGCAAACTTTTGCAATTAGCCATCCCACTTCAATTGCGCGGCTCCGGTCAGAATTTTCCGTTTTCTTTGAAAACTTGTATGATTTTTAATGAATTTTCAAAAAATAAGAAAACCACATCATTTTACATTGTATTGTGAAGAATATTGTAAATTTTCATATTCTTCTGATCAACAATGTAAGAGTAAAACGGTTACAACTGGAAAAAAAGAGGTGACTTTGCAGTCATTTTTCTTCAGTTCTATTAATTAAAATAGATTTCGAGAAAAACCACATCACTTCTCATATCCTGTAGATTGTTCAGTTTTGTTTTCTGCTTAAAAAGTTCCATAGCTAATGTATAAAATGGTTACAAAGTTACTCAAAACCGGACGGACGCCCCTTTGAAAGAATCGTGATGCTGCGACTATCATCATCATCATCATCATCATCATCATCAGCCTATACAGGGTCCTTCTTATAACACCCTTCCTGAGGGTAGGCCTATGCCATGCAGTGGAACGTATAAAGGGTCCAACTAAATATGCCGACGGCTCTTTAAGAAGATGATCAGACCATTAAACTGAATACCTATCTCTATAGGACAAACATCGAAATCGCGAAAATAAAATTTGTTTCAAATATTTTGGATTTTTAAACATGTTATAGCCATGTTGTGCTATTTCGAATCAAATTAAACATTGAAAAATATTTTTTTGGCTGGTTTGCTAGTTGCTAGTAGAAGGTTGGCTAGTTTGTAATAACTTCCAGTAGATGTCGCACACGCACACGAAATTTTCAATCTGTTGCGTCTTGAGGGGTCAAGACGCAACAGATTGAAAATTTCGTTCTCTGGCTAGTGGACTCGGTAGCGAAATTGGATAGCGCACTTCCCCGGTTTGGAAGGGTGCGGGTTCAAGTCCCGCCCAAGACTAAATTTTTCAATCTTTAATTTGATTATAAAATTTGTTGTTCCATACTAAATGCAAACCTACTCGCATGGAGCGCGTAATTTCTCTATGCCTACTCGACCTAAATGTATGGACGGAAGCATTTTTTTTTTCGATATTGGTCTCATAGAAAAAGTGGTTCAGTTGGTCTAACCATCCTCTTAAGAGGGGGTGATACCTATTTTGTCAGTTTTCGAACCGATTTTTGATAACCAAATTATTACATTTAATATATATGTATAGTTCACATAACAGTGTAGATACGTTCTTTCTGCAGAGCATCTAACCGTTGAAAACACGATTCTATTAAATTTTCTCGATAGAAAAGAGGAGCAAAGTAAGTTCGATATCAGATTTATAACCAGTTTAAAAAAAATCACCTACACCATTTCTACTGAATATACCATCATTTGAAAGGTAATTAATATTAGCAGTGATTCTACCCGATGGATTTTACCCCAAACACCCAAGAGAAAAGATATTGATGAAAAATGCGTTTTTTTGCGATATTGCTTTCAATTGAAGCGGGATGGCTAATTGCAAAAGTTTGCTTGTTAGAAAGAGAGGCTTGCTCTAGGACATCCAGCCAGCTCCACGACACACGTTGGACGTTCCACTGCAGGGCACAGGCCTAACCTCAGGAAGGGTGTGTGGGCGTTAGTCCACATCAGAATTTCTTCTTCAGCGTGTGCAGGTTTCTTTGACGATGTTTTCCATCACTGTTTGAGAGCAGTCGGTATTAAGTACATAAGTTAGAAAAACTCGCTGGCATGTCGTCCGTGTGGATTCGAACCCGGACTCTCATGATTGAGTGTACATACCTCTTTTTATTATGATGATTATACGAACAGGCAGCAAAGATTCGAAATTACAAGGACTCCAGTTTTTGTAATTCAACAACGAAAGTTAAGAGACACAAACCTGAAAAGATAACTTTTCCAGTAAGTACACACGGCGTCACATCAAGGTATACAAAACCAACATAAGCTGGCCGCGCGTAGGTCGAGTAACGGATAACGTCGCGCGGCCAGCTTATGTTGGTTTTGTATAGCTTGATGTGTCGCCGTGCGTACATAAAAATGTTTCATACTTTATGATTCCGTACGTTACTGAATCCAGTACTTTTATCACCAAAATTGCCATAACAAACGCTACTACACTCCAATTAAGAACAAGTAAAGTTGTTTTTTCCGCCTCTTTTGTCCCTTCATCCAGAAAACCTCTCGCAAACTAATTACAACCGAAACATCTCGGATTACGGCAGCTTTCACATTGTATACTACACAACACATTATTTCTGTTAATCTCATAATAGATAGTAAACTCTGACTTACGGGTTACGACTTTTTTCCCCCCTTTCACTAGACACTTTGGCGCCAACCGAAAATCGATGTAGCGGTATCACAGACCCAGAAATTATTATGTTGAATATTTATAACTAAATATTAAAACGAGCGTTGGATGTGTATTTTATGAAGTGAATGACCGGTAAGTTCTAAATAACCTTACCCTAGCGTCCCCTAGCACTCGTAGTGACCTGAATTCTTGTTATAAATTGCACAATACCGGCTTAGCATCGTTTTATCTTCACTTCAGTTCAAGCTGGGATAAAAGACTGCGTCTCAAGATTTTATTTGCAACAAAATGTTGAGAGTTTGATAATTCTCTAGCTTCTAACGTTTTCTTTGCACTGTCTCGGTGTTCAGCGTATTATCATGAGTAGAAAAGAAGCCTTTAATAAAAATGCAAAACATGTACGATAAAATGTTAAATATATCTCTCCATTTGCATATCTCGATACGTGTTCTGAGCACTAGTGCAGTTATTCTTTCAAAAGTTTAACATTTATTCTGTTCGCTTAAAACTCACGTTAGCTATAAAGGTTCTTCTTATTGTCAGCATGAGCTATATCGTATAATAGTCACTTTTACTGTAGTGGAAAGAGTAGCCAGTCAGCAATGGTAGTATCGATGCTGCCCATGGTGTACCAGACAGCATCAGGTTTCTTCACTCGCCGGGAGGCTCTTTCCTTGCAACCCTAGGCAGTTTAAAACATCGTACTTACCTACATTTATTTTAACACTTAATTATATAAATAAATACTTCAATCAATCAATCAAATATACTTTAATATCCTTTCACACTTTTTCAATAGGTTTCTAGATTTTAACACTTTCTTGTTTGTATGACTGAATCATAATATGACCAAAGCCGAACATGACGAGAACATGATCAAACCAGAACATGACCAAACAAGAACATGACAAAATATGAACATGACCTCCAGCGAACAATCAATGAAGAGATGATGATGATGATGAATAAAACAGAGGCAAATACTAGGCAGTATTTAATTTTATGCGTAGTCTTTTCAGATGTTGTAATGCGTACTAGTGTCAATAGGAGTATGCGTGTAATTCCAAAAAAAATCTTTCGCTGTAGAGGTTAAAGTATACAAATAAAACCGGTCAAGTGCGAGTCGGGCTTCTCGCGCACCGAGGGTTCCGTACCACACCAACACAGAACACAACATTATTAACATAGAAAAAAAACTTTTTTGTCGGGGACCTTTAGCGCGAGTTTTTGTTATTCTGTAGAGTTTGCTCTATAATCACACTAAGTTTGACGCTTGTATGTATTACCGTTTTTACCATAGAGCGTGAAGAATAAACGTTGATAAAAACTAGTTTCTGGTGAAGAACCCCACTTCATTTTTCACTTTTTGACATTTTTATTATTTGTTAACAAATCCACTGTAATAACGCATAATCTGAGAAAATTTCAACTATCTAGCTATTTCGGTTCAAAAGTTACAGCCCTAAATAGACGGACAGACGGACGGACAGACGGACAGACGGACGGACGGACGGACGGACGGACGGACAACGTAGGCTTAGTAATAGGGTCCCGTTTTCACCCTTTTGGTACGGAACCCTAAAAAGTTACTTTCAAATATCCCTAGCAAATTCAGTCGATGTAGCAACAAAGTACAACCTTCACAAGTAATCTCGTACAAAATGTTACTCTCACTTTTACGGTCCTCCCCTCAATACACAGTAAATCAGAGGACTAGACGAAGGTTTGTGAACCAGGCCCTCCGTGAGAGGGTCTGAATAGAAATTTATTGTCAGTTTAGGTGTTTCGTCCTTTGATGAATGTCTTAAGTTACAGTTTTCTAGAACCCTTTTTGGAATTCAGAATGTTGTTAGGTGCCTCTACTTTCGCAATTGACTTTCTTAAGATTTTGACCTTCACCAATTACGTTTGAATGTCAATCAGAATAGTCTTTTTATTTCATACGAGCTTTTACCCGCGACTTCGTCCACACAAATTATATACCCCAGATATCAAACAAAAAAGGTTTCATCAAAATCGGTTCAGTAGTTTTCGCGTGATGCTCGTCAAACAAACAAACACACAAACAGACAGACAAAAATTCTAAAAAAGGTTGATTTGGAGTCAGTGACACCAAAAAACCATATCGTAATCTTTTTTATTTAGAAATATCTTCAATGTACAGACACACTTCTCTTGCAGTTTCATAATAGTTTAGATTAAAATAATGTATGGGTGATGGTTTCTAACTGGTATAAGGTTGTACAACAGAAAAAACCGATGGTCGATGGGGCCGAACACAAAGAGTTGTCGAGTTGCGACCGAGTACCCGTAGGTAGGCCCCCACATGGTGGACCGACGACCTCGTGAAGTCGGCGGGAACCAGCTAGAGCTAGATGAGGGCAGCGTCTATCAGCTGAGATGATGCAATAAAGGTATGAAAAATATTGTGATTAGTCCACTCGTGGCTATCGCTCGCAAACACCCGTGACCCGCATGCGACAACCCTAAAACTCTTGAAACGTGACCAGAATTTAAAAAAATAACTATTAAAATATTCCGAGAAACTCTCCAATTATTTATGACAAAATTTTCATCTTTAGCGAAGCCTAAATGCAAATTACATTATTCTAAAAGTGAACTCAGACCACCCTCTTACTTTGTTATCCCGCAGTGCTTATTAAGTTTATGTGTTATGTAAGCCTCTCGGCTGTTTCGCTTGTTTAAAATTAAAAATGTAAAAGCCTACGTTTTGTCACCCGAGGTGCGGTCAGATGGAACTCTTTATGACCTTCGTGTTTTATACTAATCAAAATGTACTATATAGTTATGTTATGTAGGTACAGTATATTAGGTAGTTTGCCTATATCATTGTTACGAACTTTAGTTCGGTCACAGAATAGATACTTGGTTTGGTCATACCGTAATTATAATATAGTGTCAGAAACGAGCGTGTTGTGCCGGGACCGAGAGGAGTGCGTCCCGGACGCGTACCCTAACAGCGAATATAGTTAGGGTACACCAGTCCTCTGCACTCGATTGACCTGCCGCAACTGAGTTGTTTCACTATATTATTACAATATGGGTTGGTTCTAATAGTATTGATGGTGGGACCCATAAGACTATGAGCGCCATGTTGTACTTGCAATGAAATGTACCTAACCTATGACACTCCCTGTGATTACACGAACACCTTTTCCGTCGAAGTTGAAGCTTTAGGCTGTATGCTTAGTTGGTAACTTGTACTTACTTGGCCACTTAAAAAAAATTCCCTTTATCGTAGCTGAGTAAAATCAGAGAAACTTTGAAGATTGAAGAAAATGTAGGATATACTTATGTAAGTACATATTTCTTAAGACAATGTAGGTATCATAGGTACCTAACCGGAATGTACCGTGATTCCGTGATATTATAGACCGCGTGTTCATACCATTTTATACCATAATTTGCACAGTTATTGCCTGAATTCATAGTAAAACTTCTCTAAATACCACCGTACATAATAAATACGTGTATAAATGTGAAGTCAGAGATATACTAAGTAGTAACATTATCATTGGAAAACATTTAAAAAAATTACAGTAAGTACCTAATGCAAATCCGAAGTCTACAACAACAATAAGTATCCGGATATTGATTGAAAAATACGCAGTGCTGTATTATTATTGGTTGCTTTCAACACAAGAAATGATACGTGTATGTATTATATTCAACAAACAAACAAATCGCTAGGAGAGTGTGGAAATGACAGGTCATTATTTCCTGAATAAAATATTAGACGGTTAATGACCCACGTTATATGGTACGATCTGTGATACGATAACATAAACGTTGTTATTATTATTAACTACGAGTATTGATGTCATTTCGCTTCATGATGGTTCGATTTGTTTTTGAAATTGACACTGTAATCTTGACACACGAATTTGATCCTATACCTACTGATGTTTTCTGTAATTACATGATATTGTTACACAATGTTTGTCTTTAACATGTAAAAAAACATAACTAACGTAGGTAGTTTACCTACGTTAATTATGTCTAACTATTATCGATGTATCTAGATATAAGACCCCAGTATATTGGCTGCTCTGAACCAGCGTAATTGCACTCATCGTAGCCTTTAAAGAAGTACACAACAACCTTAGAAATGAACAAAAGAACACAGATTAACTATTACACTTCATCAATCAGAATTTGGCTCGTAAATATATGATGTGATTGCTTTTTAACGACATGTAGGTCGAATAAATAAGTGTTTGAAATGACAATTTCTACATAGCCTTGATTATGAACCTGTAGATTTCCATAAACCGCCTTTTTTCGGAGAAAGACAAATGATGACCTTATTCTACAGGGTTTAACAAAACATTCTAGTAATACTTAAGGGGGAGCTTCAGACCATCAAACTGAATAACTTTCACTATGGAGCGAAATTAGAAAAAAACGGCTGTTTCATCCAAAATTGCAGCACTGACTCGACTCAAATGTAAGGGACTGCTGATCTTTTTTTCATGATTTCGAAGTTGGCTCCATAGTAAAAGTTGTTCAGTTTGATGGATGGTCCCCCTAAATATTATAGGGTGTTTTGTTACACCCTGTATGTAATGCTGGCCAATTTCGGCCACGGCATGCCACGGAGATTTCTTTACGCCCGCTTTTTGGAGTCGATGGCAATATGTCATAGAGTTTCATTTGCCATAGCACAGAGTACTATAAATAGTTTGCCAACTTTTAAAAACGTCCGTCGATACACCGTCTTTCGCTGCAAGTTAATTTGATGCACGTTCGGATAACGGTGGATCGGAAAAAAAAAATCGGACTTAATGCATTCGGATATGTGTAAATCGGTCTTGCGTTTCGGACCCATTTTAGTCTGCTATTGGCGCTTAAGTGTTCTCATAGCGTGCATTGCATTCCACCATGATATTAACCTAACCTAACCTTATTACCTTCTTTCCCAGTTGTTCAACGGCAATGCTGTGCGCGGCGATCATGACAGACCACTGGGAGAACGTGGCGTGGGAACACGCCGCGCTGGCCGCGCTCGCCAACGCCTCCAACACGGCGCTGCACTGGCTGCTCGACGAAAAAGTCGCTAAGGTACCTACTGTCAAAGTTCTACGGGATTCATAATTATCATGTACGGATGGATAGCGATTGCTAAAGTTTCTTGGTAGATCTGCCAGTTAATACTGGAGATTTTTTGGGACTGGCGTAGTTACCATATATCTTAAACTGTCAAGTGTTATGGCATATGAGCTAGAACTACTAGAATGTGAGGCATCCTCTGGGAGCATACATTACTATATCTCTGAGCAATGTGACGAAAAATAGTCGAAAGTAGGCGGTAAGTTATCGAAGCCGTCTTGCTGCTGCTGAATTTCCTTGATGATTTGGACTTCCAAGCATTGGACTGGACCTAACAATGATCAGATTTTATGCTAGGTAACGACATGCTATAGATATTTCACGACCATGATGTAAAGTAGTCGAAAGATTAGCCAGTCAGCAATAATCGCATCGAGGCTGGCTTCCCAGGGTGCACCAGACAGGTTCAGATTTCGTCACTCGGGACTCCCGAGGCGAGCCTCCCAACTCGGTAGGCTCTTTCCTTGCACCCTAAACTCCTACGCCAGATGCGTTCAAAGTCAAGATACCTACGTCTATCTTCTCGTGTTGTTAGAACACTAGATCCAAAGTTGTACTTCTATTCTAAAGTGAAGATAAGATGATTTTCGTCGTGAAATATCTATAGCATGTCGTTACTGTCATTTGTTGCATAGCCTAGGTACATGCAGCGCTGGCAACGGCTCGGCTGCTTAACAAAAAAAACTGCTATGGTATTGCAAAAGTTCTGAATCGCGCTAACGAAGTTCTCCTGGATTAGTATAAAGTTCCGATGGAACGTGAGCGCTATGAAGGCTTGCGAGATTTTCTCGGAAGATGCTATCACTTTAAGAAGCTTTGTAACTATGATCAAAGAGTTTTGGATTTAAGATGGCTTAGCAACTGTTAATGCAAGTGGCGCTTGTCTTTAATAATGTTTAATAAATGTTTAATAAAGTGTAATTTAATTTTAATTTTAATTTTAATCTATAATAACTTGATTCTCTGACAAACTACCTATGTAATGCTCTTTGTATGGGACCTGGTTTCCTGAAATAAATGATTTTTATTTTTTATTTTTTTTTATTTTTATTATTTATTTTATTTAATAAAGATTTAGTCAAGTAATAAAGACTAATGCCGAGATTCAGAGACAGTCTTAATTCGAAGTAGGTATGTCAATAATTCCTTTTCGGCTCTATCTATAGGTTCGTTACTTACCGTGGACTTTGAATAAGCTCACGCTCACGCAAAAACATATCTCAAAAATAATCTTATCTTCACTTTAGAATAGAAGTACAACTTTGGTTGTACAACAACACGAGAAGATAGGCGTATCTTGACTTTTAAACGCATCTGGCATAGGAGTTTATGGTGCATGGAAAGATTCTACCGAGTTGGGAGGCTCGCCTCGGGAGTCCCGAGTGACGAAACCTGAATCTATCTGGTGCACCCTGGGAAGCCAGCCTCGATGCGATCATTCCTGACTGGCTAATCTTTCGACTACTTTACATCATGGTCGATGGTCATGCAATAGAACTAATGCATTTGGTACTAGGCTAATGCTGACATGAAAGAAAACTGGCATGTTAACACAAAGTATGCGAAAGATACAAAAACTCCTAAAATAAAACCTGCTAAAAACCTGCGTTAGCTTACTATGATAAAATGGTAATAAACACCCTCGTTTCGACTCGAACCTTCTCAATATTTAGCCTTGCTACAGTCGTAAATTCGTCAGTAGTATAAAAACCTACTTTATCTTTGTCCGCGCAAAATCTTTGGAGAGCTATAAAATAAACACTTCATGGAGAAATATGGCAAAAAAGCTTTTTAGAGTCTCAAGAGTAGCAGAAATACCGTTAAAAATGGATTAGAATCGTCTTTAACATCGATTATCTAAGGTTTTTTAACGATAAGTCGAGAGCGAATTTTCTACTGTACCTACTACGATCGGTAATATATCACGGATGAACGTAATCTTCTATATCCTGAACAATCTCTACCCATGTTTGATTATACAGCAGTTTTACCGTGACGGAGTACACACAACTATAATATAGTAGGTATATTATACCTATAAATTCACGACCAAAATCGCTTTCGGGGTTTTCAAAGATACTTACTTATACTTATACTACAATTATGAACAAAGCTCACCTTTAGTACCTACTTTGAAGGTGCAGGTTAGAATGACGTGTCATGTTAAGTATGGCGATCTTCTTTCGTGTCAACATGAGATAATACCTACACGAATAATAAATCGAATAAAATGTGGTTAGACGCAGCCCTCGTGTTCATACCGCAACGGAACCGGTTCGCTCCAACCAAAGAAGTCCCTACGACAAAACCTTAATCCATTGAACTAAGGATCAAAATGGCGTGTATACGGGCTAGCTCGGCCTGCGGCTCGCTTGGCGGCAGACTGACCCCGGAGACCAGGTCCACCAGGCTTCCAGGGGGGACGCTTCGGAGCTTCGCTCCTACGCGTAGCTCGGCCTTCGGCCTCGCGCTCGGCTCGGCCTGGAGTAGCTAGTCCGCAATGGCCGTATCGAGACTGACTGCCCAGGATAGGTACGCCAAGCGAACTCAGGTTTCGTTACCACGGGGAGGCTTCTTTCATGCACTCCATGTGTTTTGCCTAGAAGAACACTGCATGTGAAAGCTCATCATTTAGTCGGCATACGAAACTGGCAAGAAAAAATGGGCTGATCCATTCTAAGCTGGAGCCATCATGGTTTTCCATTAGAGCTGTGCGTGGAAAAGCACCTTTACATATCCTGGACCTACTAGCAATAAAAATCCATGGATACAAAATAATAATGTTATATCCAAACTTTTCTCTAATAGGCCAGTCATTTTACGGAGTTTTGTTAGGCGGGGTAGGGAGTAATTACTAATTGGACTTTTAGTAACTGGCACAATTTAGTGACAAAAATACTATCATAGACCATATTAAAAAAAAATTCTACGCAACATATAAATCAAAATTTATTGTCCCAGAAGGCTTTTAAATTAATAATATTAATACCAATGCACTCGTTTGAATTAGATTTAACAATTTAAATTATTTTTGAGCAATAAAATAGGCATCGAAATTTAAAAAATGAGGTATTTATTAGAAAATACGAATGTATTTTTAAAAACCTTCTAAGTAGACAAAAATATTTACACCATGTTTGAAGTATGTATAGCCTTAAATACAGGGTGTACAATAAAATGGGACAGCTACTTAAAGGGGGTGCTTCAGACCATCAAACTGAACAACTTTCTCTATGGGACCAATATCGAAATCGCGAAAAAAAAATCTGCTGTCCCATACATTTCAGTCGAGTTATGTTTGCAGTTTTGTATGGGAGAGCGGATTTTTTTTTCGCGATTTAGATATTGGTCCCATAGAGAAAGTTGTTCAGTTTGATGGTCTGAAGCACCCCTTTGAGTAGCTGTCCCATTTTATTGTACAACCTGTATATGCAAAAAAAATTTACCATCAGGTTTTTTAGAACGAGATAATATCTAAATTTTAAAATTGAAACTGTTGCTGACGTGATTTTTTTTTAATTTTGGTACATTTCTAAGCTCAAATTGGATCTTCAATATTACAGCGAAAAAAAAATCTATTATTAATTAGTCCCGGCTCAAACCGTAAAATGACTGGGCTCTCGTATATTGATTGCTATACAATCAATACTACTACCGAAAGTCGAAACACATACTTCATCCTACATTAGGCTGACCAATAACATGTGGGTTGTTTCCATGTCACCAATGTACCCACATTATTTATATTTTATACGTGATTATCACGCGAACCAACTACAGTAATTGGAGTTTGTGACTTTGCTCGGACAATGGCCACTTATTGCTGATGGGGGTAGTTCGATGCTCTAGATAATTGTGTTTTACACCCTCTATGTAATTTACTGGTGAATTAGGCTTGAACTTTATAGACAAATAAATTGTTTGCTATCAGCGATGGTTTGTTGAATATCAAGAAGCAAATTAAGCTGACCTAAATGGCTTACTAAGAACTATGAAAGATGAAAGCATAGAGATATTTTTTCAATACTGATACCACATTCACAATAATATCAATAAGAATAACCGATCAGTTTAGCCGTTCAGCGAGGAAATGCTGCCAGCATCTTGGCTACCCTCCCGTGGCGCGCGTCCAAACCTGCACCATATTTTAGGTTAAGTTAGTTTTATGTTCTCAATATTTTTATTTATTTTTAATGTAAGTACTTAGGTACCCACTTTTATTTGTTTTACCAATAAATTCAATTAAATACAAATACAAATAATACAAATACAATATAATTTATTAACTAAAATTAGTTTACACATACGGTTTACTTGCGGACCCGTACAAGGGAATGCCTGGAGTACGATGGTCCAAAAATATTTAATATAACAATAATAATAATTTTATTTAATTAAATTTTTATTCGCTTTAATTGTGACAAATTTTCCGCATTAATAAACGCATTACAATGATTGTAAGTGTCCAGTGTGTGGTATGGATAATACCATACCACACACTGGACACTTACAATCATTTTAATGCTGAGTGAGTGTGAGTGAGAGAGGAATACACCACTGATTACTGTCGTCCACCTCTCGTGCCACCGAGACATAATAAGACAGTAATAAGATAACAGATCATAAAAATAACTATAAAAACTCACTTTTGTGAGGATTAGCGATATTTATTAAGCTGTTATTAAGTATAACCATTGACCTATAGTTGCAATATACAAATGGCAAACAATGGCAAACTTTTCGAGAAGTATAATTTATTGCTTTAGCTAGGTATAAAATCTACCTTATTGATGTACCTTATATATGTATATTGATGTATGAATTTGTTCTGAATAATTAACTATGGTAGTATTGATAGTGTATTAGAAAGTTATTCTATGATATGATATTTACGACTGCGACACGTGCATGACACATTACCTTAGTAGGTACCTAGTACTTACGGTAGTATTAAAGATTATAGTAGGTACTCTGTGCTAGTACAAACTCAAACCTATACAGGGTCACAGATAAGATAATACTATACCAGTACAGGGTGTAGGAAAAGTATCATTAACCTTTAAACCATATACTCTATCCATCACACTGAACAACTTTTACTATAGGAGCAAACCTGTCAGAACAAAAAAAATCAGCTGTCCCATACTAAACTGCAATACCTACTCGATTCAAACGTATGTGACAGCAGATTTTTTTTGTTCTGACAGGTTAGATCCCATAGAAAAATGTGGTCAGTTTGATAGGTAAAGTATGTGATTTAAAGGTTAATGATACTGTGTGGTTTTGAACGCTGGTTCAAATTATACTTGTGTGGACTGTAGGTATGTAGGTATAAAATTATGAAAGTAAGACGTGTAAAACAATCTCCACCATTCAAAGCGAGCAAACACAACATCCACTAACCTTGGTCTTCAACCCTCGTATGCGAGGACCAGCAGACACCGACTTCAGGAGGCGGCAACGTGGCAAGGTTGAGGTTATGTTTTCCTTCAACGCTGACAAATGATGGCACCAAGGTGTTTCACACAGTTTATTTTATTCACAGCACGGCTGTATATATGTTCGAAGGACACTAGCAACTGGAACGTCCAAAAACTAGGCACTCCCGATTTTTAAGGGATATTATTTCACCGCAGACGCGCACGGCGGGGCAGCGGGATGGCGAAGAGAAGGTACCAACGCAAAACGAAGGTATCCGAACCAAAAGTTGGTTTGTGAATATTGGTTTACCCACATAAAATAAATGGAGATTGAACATACCCCCCACCGAAATCAGTATGATGATTTCCTACATGAGTAGAGTATGAAAAAATGTAATAGTTAAATGTAAAATAAACTAAATGTAGAGTGTCACTACATGAAGTGTACTGTAGAGTGTACAATGTAAGTGTAATACACATAAACTAGCCTAACCTATCTATTTAACTAAGATCTGCATATTCAAGAGAAATATAAATCTAATTTGCATAAGGCAGAGGACAAACCTTATTTACTGGTCGTTTGTAAATGCCCTTAGAGGTTCTAACAGTTACGACACGCACAACACTGTCAACACCGGGATGAACAGCTTCAATCCTACCAAGAGGCCATTGTAGAGGCCGAGTAAGATTCGATTTCAACAACACTACGTCCCCGATTTTTAAATTAGCGACAGGTGTAAACCATTTCGCTCGCTGTTGCAGTGTATGTAAGTAGTCATCAGACCAACGCTTCCAAAATGATTGTGAAGCCTTCTGTATGAATTGCCAACGTGACAATCTATTCAGAGGTACATCTTGAACGTCATATTCCGGGACGGCTAGTAAACTTTGGCCAACTAAAAAGTGGCCAGCAGTCAAAACTTCAAACTCGTTAGGATTATCTGATAACGAGCAGAGTGGACGTGAATTCATTACTGCTTCAATTTTACAGAAAAGAGTAGTTAGTTCCTCGAATGCAAGGGCCCTGTCACCTACAGCACGAGCTAAATGGTGTTTTGCTGACTTAATTCCAGCTTCCCATAGACCGCCCATTGAAGCGGCGTTAGGAGGGTTTGTACGCCATTCTACATGACGTGTGCTCAAACCATTCATAATGTCATCCTGATGGGACACCACTTCTTTTAAATGTTTAGCAGCAGCTATAAAATTTGTACCGCAGTCAGAGTATAAACAGGAACAAAGTCCGCGCCGAGCTACAAAACGATCGAAAGTAGCTAAAAAACAATCACACGAAAGGTCAGTGAGCACCTCCAAGTGAACTGCTTTAGTGGAGAAGCAGATGAAAAGGCACAAATAAGCCTTATTAACTTTCGCATTACGGCGAGAACTTTCTTTAACAAAGAACGGTCCACCTATGTCACAACCGACATGTCTGAATACCTTATCAGGTCTGACACGAGAGGCGGGTAACATACCCATTAACGGTTGGGAAATCATAGGTCGAAATTTAAAACAATTGGCGCACTTAGAAAGCACGGAACGTATAATGCTACGAGCATTTATAATCCAATAGTTTTTGCACATAATTCCCTGTAAGGTGCGAGGTCCAGTGTGCAAAAATATTTTATGAAAATATTCAATCAATATTTTAGTAGTGTGACATTTTTTAGGTAGCAATAAAGGATGCTTTGTATTATAAGGAAGGTCAGATTGCAAAATCCTACCCCCCACCCTGAGGAAACCGTCGGAATCAACGAAGGGTGATAGTTTACGTAGTGAAGCTACGTAGCCCCTTTTAACCAATGTCTCAATCTCAGATTGAAAATAACTTTGTTGCACAACCCTTATAATTGTGTTATGGGCTGCCTTTAATTCTGAAGTATTCAGAGGCCCAGTAACCACATCCGCTCGCTTTAGTTTGCATTTTAGATTATGAACAAATCGTTGACACCAAGTCATAACCCGTTGAAGTTTATTAAATGAGGAAAATTTACAAAATGTTTCTTCAAGGTCATTATTTAAGAACTGATTTTTGTCACTACTTGTGAAATTGAAAGATTCTGTCTTTAATTTTAATTCAGGAACGTTGTCTGAATTATTCAAAAAGAAAGTACTTGTGGGCCACCCTTGGGGGTCCCCATGTAACCACTCGGGGCCATGGGTCCATTCATGTGAATTATTTACAAGTTGCGATGGCAACGCACCGCGCGAGGAAATATCAGCAGCGTTATTTTCACTTTTCACGTGAAACCAGCAGTTAGGTGGAACAACATCGATTATTTTACTTACTCGATTGGCGATGTAAGTTTTTAGTTTATAAGGCGGCGTTTGGAGCCACGAGAGAACGACGCTCGAATCGCTGAATGCGACTAACTTTAATTTTAAATTTGTTATATTTTGTAAGACAAAATTAACCAACTTGGAAAGAAGCACGGCAGCCTCTAATTCAAGTCTTGGTATAGACAATGGTTTAACAGGTGCAACTTTACTTTTCCCTGTTAAAAAATTTATTTTTATATTACCATCAATGTCCGAACTACGCAAATACAAGCATGCTGCGTAACCGCGTGATGACGCATCACAGAACGCAATCAGGTATACGTCACCGGTGAACGCGGGAGCAAGAAGATGCCGTTCAATGCGCATGTTTACTAGGGTTGGCAAATCGGAAATAAATTTATCCCAATTATCACAAATTTCTTGTGGGATAGGATCGTCCCAGCCTAGACCTAATTTCCATAGATCTTGCATGATGCATTTGGCAACAAAAGTACAAGGTGATAAAAATCCAATTGGGTCGAAAATACTCGCTAGCAGCTTCAGAACAGAGCGTTTTGTATTTTTTGTATCAGACATATGAAAATTGAATGAAAAACAGTCGCTAGATGGCAACCAAGTCAAGCCCAAAATCTTTAATGATGACAATAACGTATCGTCTTCAAAATTAACCACTGAAACTTGATCTTCCTTCATTCTGTTAAGGAGATGTGGACAGTTGCTTGCCCACTTACGTAAGTCAAAACCGCCAGTATGCAATAGTGACATAAGGGCGTCCTGTAAGGAACATGCCTCTTCAATGGTTTGGCAAGACCATAATAAATCGTCTACGAAAAATCCTTGCATTAAAATTTCAGCAGCTTTAATAGCATAGACGTTTGAGTCCTCATGTGACAACCCTACTGAGTTTTTTATTCGAGCTAACTCGTCAAGCGCAAGCTGGTGCAGCGTGCGAACAGCTATATACGGAGCACTTCGAAGGCCGTAAGTGTTAGTTTTTAATTCAAAAATGCGTAAGGGTTCCGTAGGTGATTCACGCCATAGAATATGTTGATAAATTCTATCAGCGGGATCAATAAGGATGGCGCGGAACATTTTGGAAATATCAGCGGAAAAACAAACATCATAAAGTCTAAAACGAGTTAAAACCTTTAAAATGTCATGATGTAGTTTTTTTCCTGTCAAAAGAGTGTCATTAAGTGAGACTCCGTTGGTGGTTTTAGCAGAACCATCAAATACAACACGCAGGGGTGTCGTCGTGCTAGACGGACGTAATACACAATGATGCGGGATAAAATATTTCGACGGCTCGGTACTCTCGTATAATTCCATATGTCCTAAGGACTCGTATTCAGCCATGAAGTCAGAATATGCCTGTTTTAGGTTTGGCGAGTAAGCTAACCGTCTTTCAACTTGAGATAATCTTTTCAACGCAATATCATATGAGTCACCAAGGATCTCATGACCAGGATTTAATAAAAGTGGAGAAACGTATCTACCAGTTTTATCGCGATAATGTTTAGTAATAAACATATTTTCAGCGATTTCCTCATCCGGACTAAGTTGAGTCGAGCACGGCACGTCTTCAACCTCCCAAAAACGTTTGAGAGTGTCGTTGAGAAAATCATCTTCAGTAGTGTACGACACTACAGAAGTAAGCGAAGTCGTAGAAGTCACGACATTAACATTAGTTGAAGACGGCACGGCCAGTCTTCCTGTTATTACGTAACCAAATACGCTGCTCAGGTATGTCGTAATTAAAAACAAATCTTTTCCCATCATAAACGTGTGGGAAAACGTCTGCTGATAAAATTAAATCGATCGGAGATTTTTTATAAAATTCGGGATCGGCCAAATTTATGTTCTTATATTCATTAATCACCTTTTCCGGGATTAGAACGGTTGGTAAATCAGCAGTAATTTTTGTAAGAATTACTGCATCAATATTAAACATAGGTGCATTATTATGACGCGCCTTTATAACACATGAAGTCATGCCATGATTTTTTAAGGATTCACCACCGAGTCCGTGTATATTGAAAGTGCATTTACGCTGAACTAAACCCAAACGCTGTAAACAATCAAGTGTAATAAAGTTTGATTGCGCGCCAGAATCTATCAGAACCCTGCACGGTTGATAGCAGTTAAAACTATCTAGTACGTGTACAACAGCTGTCCCTAAGATAACAGTCGCGTTATCATACTTCGATGACGTATGACAAGTCATCGCTGACGCGTTTTGTTCAGGCGGTGCCGACAGAGCTAACAGCGGCGCTGGGGGAGTGAGCGCGAGAGGAGAACACGGTTCACCGTTATTAAGTGCACCTGCACCACGCGGACCTACCGACGGCGGCGGCAGAATATTATTATCAGTCGAATCTACATGCAATAAAATGTTATGCAGTTTCTGACATATAAAACATTTATAACTGCTTTTACACTCGCTCGCGCTATGATTAGATTTAAGACAATTGTGGCACAATTTAAGGGCATCAGCACGGCTGATACGTTGTGCATAATTAAGTTTACGAAACTTATCACAACGGAAAATCATATGATCTTCTCCACAGTGCGCACAGGGTGTTTTCAAGCGCGACGTTGATGACGAAGCATGCGAATATTTTGTAGCTGATGTCTTTGGTTTACTTGTAACTGACTGATTTTTTGATTCTTGTATATTATAAGAATTAGTATGATTTAAAATTTTTATTTGTTTCTGAATGAAATCTGTAAGCATTTCAAATTCAGGTATTGTGCTTTGATTCAAGTTTTGTTCAAACATTTTCCTAGTTTGTGGGTCTAGGGCCCTTAATGCAATATGACAAAACACATAGCTACTCAAGTTATTTATATTGAGTGCTTGTATAGCTTTATATGAATGATCGAATGTTTCAAGAAACATATTTAAATGAACTGCAGACTCCTTTTGCAATGTTGAAAAACTTAGCATTTTATCGAGGTATCTGTCTACCAACATTCGATTATCTTGATATTTATCAAGTAAACTTTTCCAAACTAAGTCGTAATTAGACGCAGAAATCGGAACACTCTTTACAATGTTTAGTGCAGAACCTTTTGTGCAAGATAACAGATAGTGAAATTTATCTATCTTAGGAATGTTCTCGCGATTATGTACCAATGAACAGAATGTCTCGTAAAACGTTATAAAATTTTCGATATCTCCGTCAAACGTAAACAGCTCTAATTTTGGAAGCCGAGGTAACGACTCAGTCTGCCTTGAATGGGGAATTTCGTTAGGTTTTGGTTCAAATCCTTTTACATGCATTTTTATACGAAAATATAAATCATCAAAAGACACTAATTCATGAGTTCCCGCAGTTGCTTCCGGATCTAGTTTTAATTCGCATTCGTAAATCTCAAATATCAATGTACTGAAGGTATTACGTAATTTGTCAATCTCAGTAGCACGTAATAGGAATAAATCTTTCGTTTCTGCTAACATCTGACCTTTTGTTAGGTCATAAATTAATTGAATTTGCGCAAAAATACTTTCTTTGCGTTTAATCAAAGTATTTAGATGTATCTCATCTTCCGTTAGATTATCAATAGGTATCTTTCCTTTCGGCTTAGTCATTTTGAACTATAGTTGAAATACAATCGTCTATAGAACGTCTATAGGTAAAATTATTGTAGGTAAAACCTATCCTGGTTCGATGGACCAAAAAATTGTGTGGTTTTGAACGCTGGTTCAAATTATACTTGTGTGGACTGTAGGTATGTAGGTATAAAATTATGAAAGTAAGACGTGTAAAACAATCTCCACCATTCAAAGCGAGCAAACACAACATCCACTAACCTTGGTCTTCAACCCTCGTATGCGAGGACCAGCAGACACCGACTTCAGGAGGCGGCAACGTGGCAAGGTTGAGGTTATGTTTTCCTTCAACGCTGACAAATGATGGCACCAAGGTGTTTCACACAGTTTATTTTATTCACAGCACGGCTGTATATATGTTCGAAGGACACTAGCAACTGGAACGTCCAAAAACTAGGCACTCCCGATTTTTAAGGGATATTATTTCACCGCAGACGCGCACGGCGGGGCAGCGGGATGGCGAAGAGAAGGTACCAACGCAAAACGAAGGTATCCGAACCAAAAGTTGGTTTGTGAATATTGGTTTACCCACATAAAATAAATGGAGATTGAACAGATACTTTTCCTTACACCCTGTATAGGTAAGGGTGCATAAATCGTTGTACAGGCAAGGATACCCAAATGTTTATAGATGTTACCTGACTTGACGAAACTCGATTCGGAGGTCAAACGGCAGGTGTTCCGAGAGAGGGTAACAAACCTATATATATAAAGTTTAAATTAACTTTGGTGCTTTGGGTAGGTACAGCTGTTGTTTGTAGAGTGACTTGGTAAATCTGACCTTTCGCCATGAAACTATGCAGTTTAGTAGTTATAATAATAACGGCCCGATAACTTATGTTGGTAGTGAGCCTGTCTGCAATGCAGAATGTTGCGGGTTCGAATCCAGCAAGAGGGAAAATATTTGTGTAATGAAAAATAAAAAATTAACATATTATTCCTACAACTGAGGTGGTCCCCCTTTGGAGGTGCAATTATTATTTTAAACAAAGTTCGCATATGAGTTTGGGTTACATAGTGAAATAACATGACCAAGTAACGGTGATTGGCTCGCAAGCCACACAACTCACTCCAGCATCTTATCCCTTAGTCGCCTCCTATGACACCCACAGGAATATAAATTGGTCTATCCTAAACCGTCACTTCAATATTTCATTTTAATAACGTTGAATAAAACATAAGTTCCAGCAATAAGTAAACTAAGTCTTGTACTTAGTAAGAAAATTACTTTACGAGAACGAATATACAAACTGCGCAGGAAAAGTTCATGAGAAGAAACGTAGACCACTAACTCACTTAGGCCGTAAAAATAAGTCTTTCAAAACATTTTCTAGCAAAATGTATAAGTTTGTGGAAATTGTTCAGAAGTTCCCTTCACAAGGCGATATAATACGACCTGAATACGACAGACTGTCTAGTTAAAACTTCGAAACCTCTTTTAATATTCATTATTCGTTTTACCAAACTTGTCTGTTTTTAACCGACTTCAAAAAAGGAGGAGGTTTCTCAGTTCGACCATACGGTCGAATATATATACATATATATTTTTTTTTTTTTATGTGTGTTCGCGGATAACTTCGTCGTTTATGAACCGATTTTGATGATTCTTTTTTTGTTGGAAAGGAGATGTCCCGAGGGTGGTACCATGATAAGGAAACCAAGATCTGATGATGGCATCATCATCATCGAAAATCGTACTGCCGACTAGTGCGTTTTTTAATTTAAAGCACTCCTATTAAATCGAACTAATGAATTCACCACTGAAAATTGTGAAATAAACAAAATTTTAACAAAAAATTTAAACCGCCTTCAAAAAAACTAAAAAGTTAAAAAATAATATTGCAGCCTATGACTTTTTCGTTCGCATCATAAGAACATTAATCTGTTTTATAGAAGTCGGTGTCAAGCTAAGCCAAAAAATGCAAGCCATGTCGGGAATCGTACCAGCTTGACAGCGACTTCAATAAAACAGATTAATGTTCTTATGATGCGAACGAAAAAGTCATAGGCTGCAATATTATTTTTTAACTTTTTAGTTTTTTTGAAGGCGGTTTTAATTTTTTGTTATGTATTCATTATGTTAAAATGCTAAAATACAGATACCTACCAAAGGCTGCGTTTCCACCAGAGATGTGCGAGGTGAGCGAGGGATCAATCCGCCAATAGCGCGTTCGCTCAATCACGTCATTGGGAAATTGAAGCACTCTGATTGGTCGATTTTTTCCTCGCTCACCACCTCGCTACCTCGCACATCTCCGGTGGAAACGCAGCCTAAGTCGTGAGTTATCACAAGTGTAAGTAGTGTAAGTACTGTAATTATTTTTAATGTCAGCTTTATGAACTTTCACAGAAATTATTTAACTTTGATATTGATTTTTACAAAGTCTTCTTCATCAGCATCTGTTCCATACATCGTACCTACTGTAGGGCACTGATCTCCTCTAATGAACAAGTGTGAGAGGGAGCTGGTTATTCTCCACTACGTTACGGCCCCAGCCCAGGGCTGCAATCGCGGTAAATATTCTGTGATTGAACCGTTTTTGCTTTTGATACATTTGGTATTGTGCTAATCGCGGTACTGCTCTTGAGTCTTGACAGCCGTTAGAGCCGTTTTGACAGAACACTCAGACGCTAAGGGCTGTCAGTTACATAAAGTTTAGCGCGATGCGGAATTCAGCACAGTTGAATATAAATTGGATTGCAATGTCATTAGAACTGTAATTGGATAAGAATAGAACTTCGATGTTTTAACTTTGCGCAATCGGGCCCCTGAGCTGATTAATGTGCTTTGTTGCTCCCACTAGGTAAACGCTGAGCCGGTCCATATTTTTTTGACGCAGTTGCGGCCAAAATCTGTCAATCATAACCACCTACTTCATCTTCTAATCTACATCTATATCCTATATTTATAAAGCAACGTTAACAATAGGTAGGTATAGCTACCTATTAATCCTATGTACCTACGTAGAGACTACTTTTCTAGGGACTTACGACTTCATTTTCAGCCCTAAAATCCTTTAGTTAAGTGTTAACGACCGTAACCATTGGGGAACATTTACACGAAACGTGCGTGGGGAAATTCAGTAGGTACCTACTCATTAGTAAGAACAATATTTATTACGTTTGGGTTACTTTGACCTGAAGGTGTGAATTTATTTATTGTAATATTCGTAATATCAACCATAATAGATTATGACTAGGTATCTTTTGATTACTTGAATCGCGATTATTAATAAGTAGAGGTAAATGAATAAAATAATTCTCTATTTTCTTTTTCGGGCATAGGCCCACCACACTTTCCCACCGCTGTAACTCCTGTAAACCAGGATCAACAGCGGCCACCATTCACAACACTAGACAATGAAGTCCAGCGAGCCCGGGGGATGACTCTAATCTGTCTTGGAACCCGCAATGAATTAATTACAGAAGATAGGAGGAGTAGGAAAAAGAAATATCCGACTTCCCTCCATTGCAAACGGGAGACAGCAATAAAAAAAAAGCATGACAGAGAGCCAATTCCAGAGATAATTTATGGCAGTGTTAAAGACTACTGCAAATGCACCAAAAATAAAAAATACTTAACTAACATTATACTGAAAACACCTATTTTGCTTCCAGTAATGGGTATCGCAAAAACATCTGAAAATATTAAATAATTCTCTATTGTAATTATTTATCCTTTGAAATAAAATAAGTAGTACCTACCTAAAGGAACCTAGCTGTGGCTCAGAAACTAGTTTTGCCGTAGGTCTGGAGCCAGTTTCTGAAAATTATGAAGCCAGTCATTAGGTTTAAATCTATACTTATAAAACAATGTGCAAATAATATATTTGTTTTGATTTGAACAGTTCCATGACTGATTCACTGAATGACTGACAATGCACGGTCTAAACCATTGAAGGTAGAAATACGAAATTCGGAATACTTATTTTACAAAGAATGCTCTAAGATTGATCCACGCGGACACAGCTAAACCGGAAAAAGCTAGTTAAATCATAGTTAAGTAGCTACGCCGTAAGACCATGCAGGTTAAATTAAATTATTGGATCATGTTCTCGTACCCCTGAAGAATCAATTTCCCTGTAATAAAAAATAAATAACTGGCCAAGTGCGTGTCGGACCACGCGCAGGATATGGTTCCGTAGTTGCCCGTCACCATATAATATGGACTTAGAAGGAGGCTTTTTGTTTTATACTACGGTTTAACGGCTAATAAAGTCTCAAAAGTACATTTTATAAGTTGATCGACTATTACTCGTAAACTTGTAAAGCCTACTTAGCGGTGATAGTTTTCCTTTTAATTTCCTTTTTTTCATTATTTTATTTTACCACTTTGTCGGTTTGATTAATACATATACCCATGCCAAATTACAGCTTTCTAGTACTAAGCGTCTCTGAGCTAAGCCGCGGACAGACGGACAGACGGACGGACATGGCGAAACTATAAGGGTTCCTTGTTGACTTAGGAACCCTAAAAAATCATAATGCATACCAAAAAGCTCACTGTTTTCTGTTTTCATCGTCCTTATAGGTAAGTCTATAAATTAAAACTATAGTTCTATAACAATTTGTAACAGAGAATAACGTTCTGTTTTGCATAGTTTATTTTAATGCTTCTAGTAGAAGTCATCTTGATTTAATGTATTTTTGCCTTGCACGCAACGGTTTACTGAAATAAGTTGAAAGGATATGCTAATTTTTGTTTTGTAACTGCTTCACAAAATTCACAAAAAAGCTCATTAGTTCTTTCGACGTTTCTTTTCTCCGAATGAAAAAAATACGCTCTATATATATTCCATGCTTCGGGGTGCCAACTTATAGTTGTATTGTAGCACTAGCAATGCTAAAATTTAGCAGTTTAAGTTTCAGGGTGAGAGAGGTGGCCTTTCACTCACATAAACACTGCATAAGAAATCTTAATCCTTGCCTTACCACGGAAGAAATTGTGGTGGTCTGTTCTAAGATGGAACCACCCGGGTCTATTATAAATGGAAATTATACCTAAGTAGGTACTTGGGGCAGATCATTTGTTTAATTAATGTTATCTAATAATTCAATGATGATACCGTCGTGTTATGTATAATGTTTCCCTTTGAGATGTTCTAGAGTTAACACTGAAGTCTACTCCTTACTATTTTTTTTTAACCTAGTTTCATACTCATTTTAGTACAAAAATCTTCACATATTTTTACATTACAAAAAATATTATTTTACATGAAATATAAAGCAGTTACCCACCCCACTGCAGATCTACCTGTGAGTAGGTACCGACACAATATACTTATTATACCTATGATGATATATAAAAATGTACTTAGTTGAATACTATAGTTTATTGACCTTATAAATAATCTTATTCTAATGCATTATCTTGTCGAATTAGTCTATTAAATCTAATAAACTGAACGAAATTAAATTAAATTATCTAGTCTATCTATTCATCTACATCGCATACCTAAATTAGTTTTCAAATGTGAATTTAGTCAGAATCTATTAGCATGGCAGGTCTCGCCTTGAACTATGTTCTATTTCAGTTTAGCTATGCTATTAGATATGTTTGAACACTAATTTACCTCAATTTCATAACGTTCTAATCTCTATTTGATTATGCAAAATCTTACCTAAACCACAGTATAAGAAAGAGTATCTATTACTAGATACAGTACGGACACTCCCTTCCTCCCAACAACTTTTAACCTCACCCCCTCTATCGCCCTCTGGTTACTTCGCACTGGTTACTCGTTACCTAAGAAGAAGACATAAGGTTCAATTTCTTTGGTTTCGCATGTGCTGACGTCATCTTGTCAAATTCAATTTTTTGTATGCAGTGTCCGGGCTGTGCCTAAACTGTGATCATGATAATTAAGCTCCTGAGTTTTTAATTATAATAAATAGTATCTTTAGAAGAATACAGTCAGCAATAAATACCGAGGTACTCTAACAGATCAACATTGCGGATTCCAAAACAGATTGGAGTCATCCCCCAAGCTCGCCGGATTTCACTGTCTGGAGTCTAAGGTAATTCATATTCGAAAGTGACATACCTAAACACACACACAATCGCTGTAGAGGAGACTCTAAGAATAAGAATAATATTTATTAATCACAAAAAGCCATTTTACACAAGGATTACTATTATAATTTTGTTTCTCTACATTTAAATATTAGGCTAGGCATATTGGTAGGTACAGCTGATGCCATGAAAGGCAGGGACTACCTGCCTGAGATATTGACATCAGCTATAACTGTCATATAGGTATAATAGGTATGTCACCTGTTAAATGTACAAATTGTGTAGGTACTTGTAAAATGTGTGGTTTGTATTAGTGTGTGAATAAGTACTCTGATGCATACCTACCTATGTGAAAGTCTACCAATCTGCAATAGGCACGCGTGGTGGACTATAACTTGTATAACTTGTAAAATTAAATGGGACACTTACTTTAAGGGGTGCTTCAGATCATTATTATTTGTGGTTGGGCTATTGAAAGCAAGGGTCGTTGTAACACGGAGACCAGCGCTGGTCCTTTTGTGTTCGCCCCAAGCTCACCCATATTTACGCATACCTCCGAACTTATGGTATTTTCTTTTCATTCTCGGGAATCACGATGTTTTCCTTCACCGCCGAGCTAGTAAATGATAAATACAACCGTACATAAATTCCGAAGAACTTAGTAGCCTGTAGGCCAGAAATCGAACCGCGGCCTCAGTATTGAGGCGCTAGCTCTCTTCCGTATCATCATCGCTCACTTCTGACCATCAAACTGAACAACTTTTACCATGCGACAAAAACAGAAATCGCAAAAAAAAAATGCCACAGTCCCATACGAAACTGCAAACTTAACTCGACTGAAATGTTTGGGACAGCAGATTTATTTTTTCGATACTGGTCCCATAGACAAAGTTTTTCATTTTGATGGTCTGACCATCCCCTTAAAAAAGTGTCAGTGTGGAGCGTGGACTGTAAGTAGGGGTTTCTTTCTTCTAAATAAAAATGCCGATGAAATCTTCAGAATGTGAGCCAGGCTGGAGGGTGGGGCAGAGAGGGCTAGTGGTCGCAGAGAGTTTTCTTTCTTCAAGATGTTTTCTTCTCGAGTGCTGGATCCGGACTGAATCTGCGCCGAATCGGCGCTTCTTATATATCATTTTCGAGCGACCACTCCCCTTCACCCCGCACTCTTCCCCTGTACTCAAATCTCTTTATTTACATGTCAATCTTATATTCTACAGCAAAGAAACAATGTTCATTACTTACTTACTTATTTTCTAACATCCAAACATATCATTCTCATCGTCTGCCGGCGCAAAACAGAGTGAGGAGCGCGCGCGAAAGATTTCAATATTTATATGACCCCGTCCCCCGCTTCCGCATACCGCGGATTCGCGGGAGTCGGGGCCCCCCTCGCTCGCCTGTATGCGCCGACAGGGACAGTTGCACTGTCTCTTTCTGTCGTTGATTTCTCTCAAGTTCCTACCTTTTAATGAGATACTAAGTCTAATCAGGGTAAATTCTAACTGGAATTATGTAAGTTAATCGTGTTATTTACTTTAAAATCTGATGAAACTATGTGCTAATTTAACTAGGGAAATGTGTACCTATCTAACTGAGGTAGGAATCTCAAGGGAAATCACTTAAACAATGAAATACAAGCCCTATTCTAACTATTTACATAACTTATGTTCTAGGCCCTAATCCTAATAAGAAATTACGACTTTATTAAAATAGAAACTTATCCTATAACTAAAACAATACAAAACAATGCAAAGTAAAGTAAATTGAGACAAAAACTATGTACAAATGGTCGATTCATATTCTGTCGTGCACATTTCTCCCGCCGTCGCAGCTCTGCGATCCAACAGGTAGCACGACGATCCTCTTGGTCGGTCTTCGGAGGACGTGCCCGTTGCTGGTTTCGACGTCCACGATCCTCACCTCGCCGTCTCGCCCTGGGTAGACTGCGATGATGCGTCCTCTCGGCCATGTGTTGCGCGGCAGGTTGGGGTCGCAGATGAGCACCAGGTCGCCGACAGCGGGTGGCGCGCCGGTCGTGCGAGGCTCCCGCCGGTGTTGGAGTAGCGGCTGGTACTCCTTGACCCAGCGGCTCCAGAAGATGTCTGCCAGGCGTTGTGCGCGCCGCCAGTGCTTGCGCGCGGTGAGGTCGTCTGCGGTGAACTCGCCAGGTGGTGGGACGTGCGAGTTGGGTCCCAACAGGATGTGGTTGGGTGTGAGCGCCTCCGGTTCATCTGGACTCACCGCCACGTGGGTGAGTGGGCGGGAGTTGACGGTGTTCTCTGCCTCGGCGATCAGGGTGAGTAGTGTCTCGTCGCTAGGGTACTGCTCGTGGAGTGTGACGCGCAGTGCCTCCTTCACGGTGCGTACCATGCGCTCCCACGCGCCGGCCATGAAGGGGGAGGCCGGGGGGACGTAGCGCCAGGCGATGCGTCGCGCCGTCGCCTCCTCGCCAATCGCCGCCAGCGCGGCCTCGGCGAGCTCCTTCTCTGCAGCTTTGAAGCACGTCGCGTTGTCACTCCACAGCTCCTTAGGCACTCCTCTTCGTGCCACGAACCGTCGTAGGGCGCAGATCGCCGAGTCGGCGCTCAGCGAGGCGGCGACCTCCAGGTGTACGGCTCGTGATGTCATGCAGGTGAAAAGCGCGACCCATCTCTTCTCGTGGTGCCGTCCGACGGTGACTTCCACTGGCCCGAAATAATCCAGGCCTGTAAAACTGAAGGCCCGCGCGTGGTGAGACACACGCGCCGGGGGCAGGTCGCCGGTCGCCGGGGACGTAGGCTTCGCTCTTCTCAATTTACAGCGCTGACAGTGCTTGATGACGTCACGCACCGTCGGTCGTATTTTCAGTATCCACATTCTCTGTCGTAGCTCGTTCACTACCATCTCGATGCCGCCGTGGTGTAGCCGCTCGTGTACGTGATGTATGTACAGTCGCGTAAAAAGATGTTTCCCGTCGAGTACAGTCGGGCTGGCCGTCTCTTCGTCGATGTCAGGCGAAGCGTGGATTCTTCCCCTGAGGCGCAGAACTCCATCTTCGCCGACCACTACTGATAGCGCCGATAGCCTGTCTCCAGGTTGAGGCGCCGCGCCACTCTTCACTCGACGTAAATCTTCGAAAAAACAATCTTCTTGTACCGCTTTCCACCACAGTTTTTCGGCGCGAATGAGATAGTGCGCTTCGATTCCGACGATATTGCCATCTCTTTTCTTCGCGTGTGTCGTCTCGTTCTTGCGTGTTTTCTTATCAGTCTTCTTATCAGTTTTCCAATCGGAGTCGTTTTTCTTGTTTTCTCGCGTTCGTTTTCGCTTCGTAGCCAACACTGTTTCATTTTTCTTACGCCTACATAGGTCTACGAACTGTAGCACGCGTGCCGTAGCTCGTAGCAAGCGTGTGAACGACGAGAAGCGCTCGACTCGAGGGAGGTGAGCGTGGTCAGGTCGCTGGTGGGTGACGTGACATGTCTCCCTCTCTTCTCCTGTCTTCGGTGATTCTATCTTCGTTTCTTGCGGCCAATCTCGTTCGGGTTTGCGCAGGAAGCTCGGCCCGTTGTACCATCGGTGCGTAGCGTTGAAACCGGCCGGCGTAGCGCGCGTAGCGTCGTCGGCTACGTTGTCAGCCGTAGGCAGCCATCTCCACTCGTTTTTCTTCGTGAGATCTTCTATCTCAGCCAGGCGGTGCGCTACGAACGTTTTGTACGCGCGCGGCTCTGACCGGATCCATGCTAGCGCCGTCCGCGAGTCGCTCCAATAGTACTTTCTTCTCGCGTCGAAATCGTGCTCGCGTGCGGTGGTTTCGGCTAGGCGGACGCCCAGCAGTGCGGCCTGCAGCTCCAGCCGAGGGATGGAGATGGGTTTCAGCGGTGTGACTCGACTCTTCGCCGCAGCCAGGGCCACCTGCACGCTCCCGTCGGCTCGTTCGATCCGCCAGTACACGGCGGCGGCGTAGGCTTCTTCGCTCGCGTCTACGAACGTGTGTAGGTCGCGCGCGCTCGCCGGCTCGATGTCGTAGCAGCGCGGGATTCGTAGCTCTTCTATGTTTCGTAGCACTCGTAGCCACTCGTACCATTTATTCTGTAGCTCGACCGGCAGCGGTTCGTCCCAGCTTGTCCCGTAGCGCCACGTTTCTTGCATTATTCGTTTCGCCGGGGTTGTGACAGGCGAGACGAGTCCTAGTGGGTCGAACAGAGACATTATTATGCTTAATGCCTCTCTCTTTGTCGGCGGTCGCTCGGCGCTGAGAACTTCTCTAGGCGTCTTGAGTGTGTTTAGCTTGAAACCGATGCAATCTGTCTTGACGTCCCACAAGAGACCGAGTGTCTTTTCTGTCTCGCTCCCGCCGATGGCGACGGTGGCGCCGCCCGGGTCGGCGGCGAACTGCTGTACTACCGAAGTTGTATTGGACACCCATCCGCGTAGCTCGAAGCCGGCTTGCCGATGTATGTAGTCGACTGTTTTCGATACTTCTTTCGCTTCATTTTCGGTTGGAAAACTTGTTATGTAGTCGTCCATGTAGTGATTTTTCTCGATGGCTCGCGCGGCTGCGGGGTACATCTCTTTGAAGTCTGAAGCGTTTCTGTTTTTCACATACAGCGCGGTGCACGGTGACGACGTTGCTCCGAAGATCACCGATGTCATGCGGTACTCTCGCGGTCGTCCGTTGCCTCTCTCGTTGCCTCGCCATAGGAACCGTAGTGCGTCTCTGTCTTCATTTTGAATCCTTATTTGCATAAACATCTCTTTTATATCAGCTGACACGGCGTGTTGATGTTGACGGAAGCGCATCACGACTCCCGGCAGCGGCTGCAGCAGGTCTGGCCCGGAGAGCAGCATGTCGTTCAGACTGCGTCCGGCGGTCTTCGCAGCGGCGTCGTGCACGACCCTTATCTTCGGCTTCGCGGGGTTGATGACCGCGAAGTGGGGTAGGTACCATGTTTTATTTGGTACCGGCGGTGAAGTTGCTTCCTCGGCGTAGCCCGAAGTGAAGAGGTTTTGCATTCTTTCTTCATATTTCATCTTCAGGTCTTCATCTCGGTCTAGTTTCTTCTCTAGATTGTGCAGCCGTTTGAGTGAGTTTTCGTAGTTGTTTGGAATCTTCACGTCGTCTTCTTTCCATAGAAGTCTTGTTTCGAAGCGTCCGTCGGGCAGGCGGCGACTCGTATCGTTCAATATTTTCAATGCGCGCTGCTCTGGATCGCTCTTCTGTATTCGTTTTTCTATCCCGATGGATTCTAACTCGAAATAATTCTTCATCATCTTCTCCATGCTGACTTCGCTGTCTTCCTCGAGGCTGATGTGACCGCAGAAGGTGACTGGATACGCCATTGACGAGCGGCAGCCGTGAAGAACCCATCCCAGCTTTGTGTACGATGCGACGGGTTTATCTTTCCGTCCCGCTCGCACCGCGCCCGAGATAATTAAATCCCAGTTGTCTTGACCGATGAGTAGCTTCGGATGCGCCTCTTCGTATACGAGCTCGGTTTGAATCTGATTCAAGTGCGGGCAATCTGCGATGTCTCTTCTGCCGACCCTCTGTGTAGCGAAGTCGAGCCCTCGCACGGTGCGCGCCCCGCGTAGATCACAAGTTTCGTCTGCGTATTTCCCGCGGATTTTCAGGTCGACGCGCTTGCTTTTCTGGAACTGTAGCTCTGTCCCGCTCACACCACGGACGCGCATTGGATCGGTGGGCCCGTCGACGTCGAGTTCTTGTGCGATTTCCTCGTCGATGATGGTGATTGTAGAGCCCTCGTCGAGTAGCGCGAACGTTTCAACTTCATTTCCGTTGGCTGCGGTGAGAACTACAGGAACGATTTTCAAATAGGCGCGCCGTGCGGTGCCGTTGCTCGCTGTGTTATTCGTGTCTTCGTACGTAGAGCCGACTTTTTCGCGATGCGGCGGCTCTTGAGTGCGACGCGGTGGTTCTTCGCTACGTGGTTCTTCGATCTTCGGTCTCGATTGATGAAGAAGCTTGTGATGCGATATGGTGCAACCCTGATGACCACATACCTTGGCTCTGCAGTCGGCGTGGCGGTGGTTGTTGCGCAGGCAGCGGAAACAAACACGACTTTTCTTCACTATCTCCCACCGCTCGTCCGTGCTGGCAGCTACGAATTTCTTGCAGTCAGGTAGGTTGTGTGGTCCGTTGCAGGCTGGGCAGCGTAGCGTGTTCACATTGAATGTTCTTTCTTGTCTTCTCTTCGATTTTTCTTCTGTGACGGTCTCAAGTGAAGCGTAGGCGCCGCATTTGTCTGCTTCTTCGTTCAGGAAGGTGGCCAGTCGCTTCAGCTCAGGAACGTCTTCTTTGTTTCGGGCGGCGAAGTCGAACCATTTGCTTCTGATGATTGGAGACAATTTTTCAATCACGTTTCGCGCCATTTCGGGATTGTACAGGTAATGGATTTTCTTCAGTGCTTCTACGGTCGCGACGATGTTCGCTATCTTATTAGCGAACACGATGAGGTCGCGTGGGTTGTCTCCTACCTTCTGAAGTGTTCTGATCTTCTCCATTTCGCCCATGACGATAGCTTCAGGGCGACCGAATCTTCTCTCGAGCGTGGCGATGATGACGCTCGGCTCCGGGTTGGATAGGAGCAGGCTCTGGACCGCTTCTAGCGCGATGCCTCGGAGACTTTTTCTTAGTCTTGCTATGTTCTCGGTGTCGGAGAATCCTCTCGCCGTGTCTTCGTACGCCGCTTTGAATGGCAGCCACGCGTTCGATTGTCCGTTGAAGATGGGTAATTCTTGAATGTACTTCGGCGCCTCCCTCGTAACAGATCTCATGGCCTGGGTGATGGCCGCCGCCAGTTCAGAGATGTCTTGACGCGCAGGCCGGGGCTCTTCGTTGCCCTGGTGATCACCGCGGTGATCGCCCTGTCCTCGTCCATCCTTCCGTGGCGCTTCCCGCTGCGTGCGGGGCGGGGGTGACGTCGCTCTTCTTTCTTCTTCTTGTTTCTTCAACCATTCTTCGACTCGAACGGAGGATTCTTCTTTTTCTTGGTTCTCTTCTTCTTCGTCCGACGATTCAGCTTCTGCATGGATCTTCGCTAGACGAAGCTTCGCGATTTCTCTGTCCAGCTCCGCCAGGCGCTCCCTGGCCTCCAGCTCCGCGAGGAGTTTCTTGCGGGAGGCGGTAGAACGACGTGACGGTGCTCTCGACGGCGCTTTCGACGGCGGCTTCATTGTCTCTTGCGACGTCGCAGCGGTGCCTGACGACGTAGCGGCGGTGCCCGACGACGTCGTGTTCGTTGCCGTCGTGGTGGTTCCGGACCCGGTGGCGCTTGACTCGGCGCTCGTGGTGGGGTTTGACGCGTTCCGCGACGTGGTCTGCGACCCGTCGTCCTCTCTACCAGACTGGCTGCGTGTGGTAATCGGCATCTTCAATTCTTCAAAAATCTCTTCAAAATCTCTTGAAATTTCTTCAATATCCGCAGATTCTTCTTTATTCGGCTTCCGGAGGACCAAAATGTGGAGCGTGGACTGTAAGTAGGGGTTTCTTTCTTCTAAATAAAAATGCCGATGAAATCTTCAGAATGTGAGCCAGGCTGGAGGGTGGGGCAGAGAGGGCTAGTGGTCGCAGAGAGTTTTCTTTCTTCAAGATGTTTTCTTCTCGAGTGCTGGATCCGGACTGAATCTGCGCCGAATCGGCGCTTCTTATATATCATTTTCGAGCGACCACTCCCCTTCACCCCGCACTCTTCCCCTGTACTCAAATCTCTTTATTTACATGTCAATCTTATATTCTACAGCAAAGAAACAATGTTCATTACTTACTTACTTATTTTCTAACATCCAAACATATCATTCTCATCGTCTGCCGGCGCAAAACAGAGTGAGGAGCGCGCGCGAAAGATTTCAATATTTATATGACCCCGTCCCCCGCTTCCGCATACCGCGGATTCGCGGGAGTCGGGGCCCCCCTCGCTCGCCTGTATGCGCCGACAGGGACAGTTGCACTGTCTCTTTCTGTCGTTGATTTCTCTCAAGTTCCTACCTTTTAATGAGATACTAAGTCTAATCAGGGTGTAGGGGCGATTGTGACTCCTACACTATTTATGTTATATGTTGAATGTTATGTTATGTTATCGAAGGAAACGGGATGTTAAAGAAAACTGTTAATTGTGTCCGTCTCATTCGAGAGTGTATTTTGCACTAAAGTAGGTTGCGCGTCGAGCGCATGAATTCGCTATGTTAGCAGGATCGATACAATTATAGAAATAAAGTAAATTATAAAATAATGTCGAGTAAGCTCGTACATCCTGCCAACTACAAAAGGATAAACATAAAATAAGCCATTAACAATAAAAGCAACTTATCTTAAATTTCTAGAAAATAACCTTGTATTACATAAGTATTTGTATAAAAATGTAAACAGTAGTTAGCTTATTAAACTATTTGTATTACGCGCGGAACGGAATAGGAGATGTTGCGCTGTCCATCTTCTTGACCTTCGCCCTTGCTATGGGTAGGCTAATCGTTCGAGTGACTGTTCGCATTTGTCTTGGTTCTTCAGGTTGAACAGTAATTTCTTCCATCTCGATCTGTTCCGACGATTCATGAACTTTCCTTTGTCCTGTTTCCCCACGGTTGCAACTGGTACATGCTGCTTTCAATTTGAGACCGCGCCATATACCAACTGCTAATCCACAAAATATTATGAAACCATATAGTACATAATGGTGGGGGTCGCTTTCTAAGGAGTGAATAGTCATCGTCTCCTGCTGTTCTTTCACTTGAGCTATTTTGTTCTTTAGTATTTTGAGCTCCTCATCGTGTGATACAGGCTGCATGTCATAGAGAGACATGTTGTTGTTTGTGTTAATTAATTCGTTGATACTCTGTTGTGGTGCGTCCAATTCCTCATCTTCTATCTTCATCTCGCTTTGTAAATTGTAGTGTGCGTGAATCAGATGATGTTCCCCGCGTAGTACGCACCCGTTAGATAAGTTGATGATGCCAGTGTTCCGTAGTTTCTGTGACGTGACACCAGCTGGGCAGAAAATGCGCACAGAGCATTCCTCGCAACACGTAAACAGCCAGGCGGTCCGACTGTGTAGGTTCGTCCATTCATCTTTGCAACTTGATACCTCTGTGCGGCAACTTGACGCCGGCGCTTCTTGATTGTTTATTATTCGCGCCTCACATAATGAGTTTGTTTTAATTTCGTAGATAGGTATGTTTAGAGTACACAATAGATTATTTTTATTGAAGTGTACGCATGTAGAGAGGTCCTGTTGCTTCATAGGAACAAGCATGTCCTTTTGAAGATTTATGGCTAAGTATTCTGCTGTAGGTACGACATGTATCATTGTTTCGCCTGTAATGTTGTTTATAGGTATGACTTTCGTTAACTCGTACTGTTCATTAGCCACAAGTGGAATTTTAACTTCGAATAAAATGAAATCTTCGATCATTTTCACATGTACTCTTGATAGCCGATACATTTCGCGTGTGCATTTGTGACTACTTGTGCAAGGTAGCGATAGTCCTTTTGGTAACTGGCCCGATATTATGTTGAGTTGATTTTCGAATGCGTCAGGTTTCAATAAATGTATGTCAACCTTGCCGTTTCGTACATCGGTGACCAAATCCCATATTGTATCTTGTACTCTGCGTAAGTTTGTTATTATCATGTTTGCAGCGAGAGCCGCGGCAGTGACGTACATTGCCATATCTTCCCCCATCTTAAACCTTTGTTCAGTTTCTCTTAAATGTTTGTTGATAATGATAAACTGATGATTCATTACTTGCTCATTTCTTTTCAACAGATTGTATTCTCCTTCTATTATCGATGTATGTTGCTTGTAGAGACTTAGTAAGTGACCTTGGTCGCCTTGAAGTAGTTTAATATCCTTGTTGTACTTTTCAGCAAACCTGTCATCTAGCACACCGAAGGCGTAGTTGGCAAGGTTACCGATCCCGTTAACGAGACCTCGTTTTGTACGTGTGCCATGTTCTGATTGTAGCATTTGATTGTAGTGTTTCAGTTCATTCAGTTCGTGTGCAAACTGAGATGCTATTGTTAAAAATGCTAGTTTTTGCTTGCAGAGGCTTTGCAGATGATCGACATACTGTTCAATGTAAGTCACACTTTTCCAGTAAGTGGACATGTTATAGTAGACTACCATTTTCCATTCCTCTTGTATGATTTGCATGTCTGCGACCTTGTCAAAGTATATGAGTCGTGTTGGCTCCAGCGTAGTAACGTTGACCAGCTGCTGCGTAGATGGCGCTACGCACGCAATGAGAAGGGCCACCAGCGTACTGAAGTAAGTAGCGAAAGTAGCCGTCTTAGCCGTTGCTGATCTCAATTTTCGCTTCGATTTGGCAGTCATGGTGTTTGACTCTTTGTAATCTAGCTGTTCTTCTGAGATCGTTGTCTTGTTGTCTCTCTCTTGTAGTCGCCTTCTCGTTGGTACGCATGTGTGGTTGCGTAATTGCTGTACTAGAGTAAGTTTAGCGCCGCCGTGGAGGGTTGTTTTGAGGCTTTGATCAACTAAAAGTTCTGTTAGCTTGTGCCTGCTGGGCACAATGTAAGGATGTTTTTGTTGTTGATCAAAATTCAGATGCTGTAGTCTTCCTCTCACTCGCATTTCTCGATTTTTGTGCAAGGCTGGGTTCAAGTTTATAATGTTGCTTGTTGACCGCACTTTGTTATGTTTATGAAGTTGTGAAATATATTCGACAAAGTTAATGTGCTGCACGGTCTTGATAATTATGTTGTGAGCAGTCTCTATGTCAGCTGACGTTAAGTGCCAAGTTCGCTTGGCTTGGTTGACGACACGTGCATTGTTTACAAAGCGCATCACCCAGCTCAGTACTAGAGTTACTTGAAACATAGAGCTATGATTCGCTAGAAGTGCTAAAACAAGCGATGCTTTTGTTTGTGTTACGCACACTTGTTCCCTTTTCTTTTCTTCTGTTATAGTGAACGTGCCGCTGCCAGATAAATTGTTTGATTTTGACCAGGAGGGTCCGCTCCACCAAAGTGCGTGTAGAATGATGTGAGAGGGATTCAGATCTCTGCTTTCTTTGGACTTGATGTGTCTCCAACGAGATAAGGACATGTTTTCCTGTATCTGAGTTGCTCTGTTGGCTATAAATGTTTTCCAGCGGCTGACGTCACTTTGTAGCCATCCCATCACGACCATAGACTCTGTCCACCCATGCAATGTTACTGTCTGAGAGCTTGTTATGTCTATGACTTTTTTCATAAGTCGGGACGGTGCGACCGCACCGCATAATTCTAATTGTGATAACGAAATAGACTTCTTAAGCGGCGCTGGTTTGGTTTTTGCTAACTTGTTTGTTGTTAACCTCTTTTCGTCTGAAGATTTGGAATAGAGGACGCATGTGAAGGCTCGTTCAGAAGAATCGCAGAATCCGTTGGTCTCTATAGGTTTTAGTATGTTACCTATACAACGGGGTGTTTCGATGTCTTGAATGCACGTCAGTTTTTGCCGGACGGCATCGGATAGCGTGCGCTTAGTGATGACGTCACGCTTGTTGCTAAGTCGCGTTCGTTTGTATGTAAAGTGATCCGTCTGGGGATTCCATGTTATGCCTAATGTTTTATTCGTTTCTTTGTCTTTGAAATCGAACATGTTCTGGCTGATAAGATTCTCTGAAATGTTTTGAAGTAAGGCCGTGTCGATGCTAGCCCACTTGTGTAGGTTGAATCTTCCGCCCTTCAGCATGTTGATGAGATGATGTTGAGCTTCTTGTGCTAACATGAAGTCGTTGCTGCCGCCAAGTGAATAATTGACGTGCGGTTGATTGTAGAGCATGTCAGCTGCTAAGGGGTAGCTGGTGCCATCCTCTGGTTTGTTTGTTGCTAGACGTTTTCCTGACTGTTTGAATTGTTCGACTGTCTGTGGCGTCGAAGCCCCTGATTGTTGTTCAAAGGTTTGTTTAGGGATTTTTGCTTCGCATAGCCCATCTTCCAGTCGTTTTGTTGTGTTAGTGTACAGGTTTTCGCTGGACTCGTCTTCGGCTGTTATTTGTTCTTTCTCCATAAAGCGAGAGATGTCTTCATTGTTTACCAACACTGTGTGGCAGTTGAACGTTTTCGTGTTGCCGACCAGCACCCACCCCAATTTGGTTTGTTGTGCGATGGGTGCATGGATAGGGCCTCGTAGGATGCCACTCATGATGATGTCAGCATAAACTCCAGCGTCGAGTAAGATGTCTACTGCTCGTGATACGTTGTATTCTGGATCAGCTAAGTTGATGCTTTGCACGTGAGGCCAATCCTGCTTCTCAAAAGAGTAATTAGGCAGATTGTTGAGCATTTTGACCATCACTAGCGCTTGTGTAGCGAACTTGTAGTCACCGTACAGTGATTCACATTGTAGGTGAACTGTGCCGTTGCTTTGATTAGTTGTACTGCCGATTCCAGACACTGTCGAGTTTTGGTTTTGTCTTTGTAAACCAAGACGTTGGGCGGCAGCTTCTGTAATAATGTTTATCTGTGACCCCTGGTCGAGAAGACATCTTAATGTTATGTATGTTCCATCGGCTGCTCTTATTCGGAGTTGTGTTGTGGCCAGTAGAACTTCGTTGAAATTACCAGACACGTGGTTCGCCTTGCCTTCTGGAGGAGGCAAAGGGTTGATGGGAGGTTGTTGACCTGATGACGTCAATAGTGGCGTGGTGTCGCGTACCACGTCATGCAGTGTAGTATGATGCGCGTTATTGCAAACCTTGCATCGTTTGTTAGAATAGCATTTATTTCCATTGTGTGGAAATAAGCAATTTATACAAATGTTGTGTTGCTCAATAGTCTTCATTTTCGTATCCGGTGACATTTCTTGAAATGATTTGCAAATAATTAATATGTGACCTTCTTTGCAAATCGGACAGTTTTTTGATGTACTTGCATGATATGTTTTAGGATATCGTTTGAACTTGTTGAACTGATTGTTAGGCGACGTGCTCGGCGGCTCCCTGTTTTGAGTGTTAGGTTCCTTTTTGTATGGAACCAAAGCTTGTTTTTTCCTTGCTAAGGGCTCAAGGGCTGTAAACTTGCCCTCAATGAATTGAATAAATTCTTGAAATGAAGGTAATTCTCTAGGGGATGTTCTTGCTTCCATGTAATCAGAATAGGTTTGAGCGTCCAGCTTTTGTGTCAATATGTACACCAAAATGGGATCCCACGTGGTGGCATCCACTCCCAAGTTATGGATAGCGTGTATTGTTTCGAGGCTGGTGTCATGTAACCGCTTTAGCTCGTGCGCGCTTTGATGTTGAATAGTAGGCTGATTCATAAAGACTTGCATTTGGTTTGTAAAAAGCAACTGTATGTTGTTGTAGCGATGGTTGAGAATTTCCCAACATGAGTCGTAGTTATCAGCCGACACAGATAAATGTTGCACGAGGCGCTCTGCTTCTCCCCTGAGTTTTCCCTTCAGATGCTGCATCTTGCGGGCCTTAGGTATCGAAGGGTTTTTGTGGATGGCTTCTGAATATAGATCCAAAAATGTTGGCCACTGCGAATAGTTCCCGGAGAAGATAGGTATTTCGATTTTTGGAGCACTTTCACATTGTTGTATGGCGCTGTTAAGTTTGCTGCTAAGCGCTCTCTTTGTTCTCTCGTAGATGGCTTCATATTTCGAGAACTCAAGCTCTCGGTCCACGTCACTGCCGATAAGTAGGTTATCGATCTGCCAATGAACATCATCGATAACTTTCCATCTTGACTGGAGTGTTCGAAGCTTGTCTTCGATTTCCCATTTTTCGGTGACGTGATCGATGTTTAGGTTGCGAATGAAGCGAGAAAATGCTCTAAAGTTTGTACCTTGTAATGTTTTGAGTTCGTCCGTTTTAGACAAACCTCCGGCTTCCTTTTCAGATTCACCCCCAGATGTTTCACTAGCGTCATACGGTGTGCACGACTCTAGCTTTTGTTTGATTGTTATGAGGTCGGTTTTGGTCTTCTCGTACGCCCGAGTGGTGAAGTATTCATCTGTTTTGTTCCTAGCTCCTTGAAGCACGGTATTGTTCATGTCGAATTCATCCCACAGGGCTTGAAGAGAGTCCAACCTCACCTTAATGTAATTAGAGGTCTTGCGATGAGCGCTGTCTTTGCTGAAGTTTGTGCCGATTTTTCGTATGGCCTGTGTGACAGCCTCCTGACGCTCTAGTAGTTCTTGATGTTTAGATTCCATTGTTTTGTTTTGATGCTGATGCTAAACGAAGTATCTGTTTGTTAAAGGCAGTTTGCCTGTTGTTTGTTTGTTGATAGCTTAGTGTGACAGTATCCTTGCAGCGAGCGGTAGGTGCGATATTCCTTCTCAATCAACTGGTGAGACCCGCTGGTGGGAGGCCAGTTGACCGATTCGCTACCGAAGCTTGAATAACAATCACACGTCACTGAACTTCGCTAACACGTGGATCGCGACGTGGAGCTGATGATTTCCACAGTCCTGGATCCGGCTCGAAGAACCAAAAATGTAGGGGCGATTGTGACTCCTACACTATTTATGTTATATGTTGAATGTTATGTTATGTTATCGAAGGAAACGGGATGTTAAAGAAAACTGTTAATTGTGTCCGTCTCATTCGAGAGTGTATTTTGCACTAAAGTAGGTTGCGCGTCGAGCGCATGAATTCGCTATGTTAGCAGGATCGATACAATTATAGAAATAAAGTAAATTATAAAATAATGTCGAGTAAGCTCGTACACAGGGTAAATTCTAACTGGAATTATGTAAGTTAATCGTGTTATTTACTTTAAAATCTGATGAAACTATGTGCTAATTTAACTAGGGAAATGTGTACCTATCTAACTGAGGTAGGAATCTCAAGGGAAATCACTTAAACAATGAAATACAAGCCCTATTCTAACTATTTACATAACTTATGTTCTAGGCCCTAATCCTAATAAGAAATTACGACTTTATTAAAATAGAAACTTATCCTATAACTAAAACAATACAAAACAATGCAAAGTAAAGTAAATTGAGACAAAAACTATGTACAAATGGTCGATTCATATTCTGTCGTGCACAGTCAGCATATTAAGAAAAGTGTCCCATTTTATTTTACACCCTGTATATTCCGTGCTATAACGAAGACACTCCACCCTCCCTGAGGGTAGGCCTGTGCCCTGCAGTGGGACATATGGACCGATGATGATAATTCCTAATCAGTAACCAATATACATATTAATCTATGTAATCAGTATGAGAGCTTATGCATTATTCGATCATGATTTTGAAAGTGTGAGAATAAAAAATAACACTCGGGTATCATGAGTGCACACCGCTGTTACATCTACTGAAAATTATAACATTTTATTTATGTTTAAATATTTGTATCCTAACACTGTCTAGGCAATATAATACCTATGTACTTACTACTAGCTACATCTACGATACAACGCGCATTAATCACTCGAGCACTCGGGGACATGTCTGAATCCAAAGTTTCTATTAAATTACAAGTTGGGCGCTTGATCGATTGATTTCAACAAGTCTCGGTCATTTCGTGAGTTATTGCTTTCATTTTGAAACAATATAAAATGTCATCGTGGATAAGGTTTTCAATTTGTTTAGATAGTCTGGGTGACTTTAGTGATTTGTCTGTCTGTAGGATACGAGTAGGTATTTTGCGTTCACTGGTAGGTATCTAATCTAGGTACCTACTATGGACAAATTCTTACTAATATTTTATTTCTGATGTAGTCCGATTACCTAATTCATTCAGTTCCCGATTTTTTCCAATCCGCTTTGAAAATAAGGAGCCTACGCCACTATAGACATACATTATAGTTATGATAGAAAACTTTGAAAAAAATCTATCTACAGAGTGAAATTGATAACATTAGCATCCTTTTAAACTAAGAGTCTACCCATCAAACTGAATAACTTTTACTATGGGAGCAAACCGATAGGAGCAACTAAAAAATCTGCTGTCCCATACTAAACTGCAATGCCTGCTCGACTCAAATGTATGCAACAGCTGATTTCTTTTTTGCTCCGATCGGTTTGCTCATTCGTAGGTTTGCTCCCATAGTAAAAGTTGTTCAGTTTGATGGGTAGACTCTTAGTTTAAAAGGATGCCAATGATATCAATTTCACCGCCTGTATACACAACTTTCCCTAAGGAACATGGGTCGTAAAACTAGAAAATTTGTTGGGCCTCCCATACAAAAGTCCAGAACCACCGATCTATTTTCTATGGGAGGCCCAAACATTTTTTCGTTTTTTGACCAATGTTCCTTAGGGAAATTTGTTTAGTTGACACCCCTACAACAACAACCCAGACAATGGTCTGAACACGCTGCCACCCTTTAAATATTGTTAGTCTATGGCCTCGATTCGGACTGTGCCACGACTTAACTTAACTAAATTTATCCCTGTCACTTCCTAAAATAAGATTAGAAAAGAGACAGAAAACCAACAGCTGACTTTAGTGCTGTCAAAGTGACGTTACACGCCCAAAATAAGATGCCATCATAATGTACGCCATCTTATTTAAAGCGTTTTTGGGCGTGTAACGTCACTTTGACAGCACTAAAGTCAGCTGTTGGTTTTCTGTCTCTTTTCTTAATCTTATTTTAGAAAGTGACAGGAATAAATTTAGTTAAGTTAAGTCAAGTTAAAAACTAGGAGTGTCATACGTTATACGTATAACGAAATGTTGTAAATCGGCCGCAATGAGTTATATACACTTTAGTACTACGACGTAGAACAAAAGTGTATACAACTTATTGCAGCCGACTGTACTTTGCAAGAATTTTCATACAAATCACCTTATTTTAGGTTTATTTACTTTTAGGACGCATAAAACGGATTTCTCCCCTGAAATCTCTCACCAACGTTTTGTATAAATGAACAGCTACACCTTTTCAATGTATGCACCCCAACCTTTGGTTAACCGAAACGTTTACATGTTTAACAGTTATCTACGACCTTTTGGCTTAGAGCCCTTGCATACAACCCTCGGTTAACCGGCATTTAACCTTGACCGTACACCATTTGCATGCAACGGTTAAAACTATAGTAATTTATGGTTTGAGCACAACCCTGCGCCCCCGTCCTTCGTGAACTAAATCGATACAGGAAACAATTTTATAAATTATCTGGGAATGACATTGTAAAAACTTTGTTATTTGTAAGTTGTATTAAGTGTAGGTAGGTAGGTACCTTAATAGGGGAGTTGACTGAATAAAATATATTTTTACTAAAATATGTATGTTTGTGATATGACATGTGTTGTATTGTACAAATATGAGTTTTTTTAAACTATTACTATTTAAGTAGTAAAATTTTTTACTCAAAGCGCTGGTTTTGACGTTCAATAAAGAGTTGCTGATTTGACTACCTAGTTGAAAATCCGCGGATTGACAATTAGTCAAATCAGCATCTCTCCACCATCACCATCATGTCATACTTGTTTTGAGGTCAGATTCTTTGTATGACAAATCTAAAGTACACTCTTGTGACGTCATCTTAGATCAAAGTAAAATGAATGGATAGGCCCAAAGCGCTTTAAGTTGAAGCACGCAAAACTAGGGCACTTCAATACAATTTAGGGTATTTGGTCTGTCATCTCAGTACATTTTCGAAGTAAAACTGTCAATTGTTTTGCCTCATTTTTCTAGTTTGAAATGTTCGCATAAGGCCTGTCCATTCTTGTTTACTAATGTCATTGGACGTCATCCACATTTTATTACTTACTTTTTATAGAGTTTATCCTGTTATAAAAAAATAGTAGCTATTCGAGCTAAAAAATTACAGAAAATGTGAGTTTTGCATTGTTTTCAAACGTTCATTTTACTAAAAGAAAAAAAGAAAATACTTTTTTTATTGCAATCAAATACTACTTCATGCTTAGGTATATTGGTCTATCGTCTATCCCTACAACATGATTAATTAGCATTGTTTTCTACATAATGAAGTCTCTAATAACTACGGTACTGAAAGTTGAACACGAGTTTCGGGGAAAGTTTTGACGTTGTAAGTTAAATTAACGATAGAAACTACGTAACACTAACATATAAATACATGAATAAGTACATGTTACATTACCAACTACAGAATTAGCCTTCATGATTATTTTCATGAGTGTTATACCTACTTACAATTAAACTAACCTAAATAAAAGCGGACAGGAATGGACACTTTATCATGAGGTAAGGGTCCGGGATCGAAACCGCGTGTATGACATGCCATGAAACAATGAGTTTTTAGGGTTCCGTACCCAAAGGGTGAAAACGGGACCCTATTACTAAGCCTACGTTGTCCGCCCGTCCGTCCGTCTGTCCGTCTGTCCGTCTGTCCGTCCGTCCGTCTGTCCTACCTATTTAGGGGAGTAACTTTTGAACCGTAATAGCTAGGCAGTTTAAATTTTCTCAGATTATGCGTTATTACGGCGGATTTGTTAACAAATAATAAAAATGTCAAAAAGTTAAAAATTAAGGGGGGGTTCTCAACAAGAAACTAGTTTTTATCAACGTTTTTTCTTCACGCTCTATCGTAAAAACGGTAATACATACAAGCGTCAAACTTAGTGTGATTATAGAGCAAACTCTACAGAATAACAACAAATACTAAAAACCGGCTAAGTGTTAGTCGGTCTCGCGCTAAAGGT
Source organism: Agonopterix subpropinquella (assembly GCA_922987775.1). Taxonomy (NCBI): domain Eukaryota; kingdom Metazoa; phylum Arthropoda; class Insecta; order Lepidoptera; family Depressariidae; genus Agonopterix; species Agonopterix subpropinquella. The sequence continues at coordinate 7,488,317 of OV277695.1, read as the reverse complement.
CCCGGACAAAAAAAGTTTTTTTTCTAAGTTAATAATGTTGTGTTCTGTGGTGGTGTGGTACGAAACCCTCGGTGCGCGAGTAGCCCGACTCGCACTTGACCAGTTTTTATTCTAAATGACCAATGTGCGTAATACCGATTGCTCCTCGATATAATTCGGAGCACGCTCCATACAAACGAAGTCTATTCTCAATGCTAACCAATTAAAGTCAAAGAAATTTTTCAGAAACAATCTATAAGTAAACTAATCTATGTTTGTATTGTGTTATATTTTTGTTAAAATGTATAGTTTTAAAGTTACAATGCCTCAAAGATTTCCAAACAATTCATACATTAGTTCTAAGCGCATCGCATACCCGCCGCCTCGACTCCTTCTGTATGCTATACGCCTATCCGTATATTTTAACTAAAATCTGACACAATATACAAGCAAAGAGTTAGTTTCTTGATTGGTTCTGAAAAATTGCATTTACTTTAATTGGTTAGTATTGAAAATATAACCACGGAAAGCGTCGTCAATCAATTTTATAAGACGCAGAATAAAAAACCTCCTCCTTTTTACCCGACTGCGCCAGAAGGAGGTTTATGTTTTTCGAGCGTATGTATGTATGTATGTATGTATGTATGTATGTTTGTATGTATATTTCTTTGGCACGGCCTACAGCCTAAACGGCTTGATGGATTTTGACGTATGAGGTGTCGTTAGATTTGTTTAATAAGGCGGTTGCGAATTTAAAAAAAAGAGGGGGAATAAATTTTTTTTTTGTAAAAAATTACAATGGGTATCAAATGAAAGCTAGTGAACAGACGAATCCAAAAATACATAGCTAATTATAGTGCTTTTATGCTACCATTTAGACACAAGACTAAAAAGTATGAAATAAACTAAATTATTAAAAAAACAAAAAACCCGACTGCATAAAAAAACTATTTAACTGAAAAGAGAAAAACAAGCTCTTTAATCACTAATCAGATATACCAACTTTGTTTTCTTGAGTAAATATAATTTCAATGTTATTAGGTAGGTATTGCAGGCGGGGACAAACCAATAATACTTAGGTAGCTACATTTTATAATTCTTCTTTGTCCCCGTTTGCGATACCTACCTAATAACATTCAAATTATATTTGCTCAAGAAAACAAAGTTGGTATAGCTGATTAGTGATTCATTTGAAGTCGGTTAAAAGGGCGACTTCAACGAAATCACGGATACCTACCTTAGCTTTTATAAGCACGTGTAACAGAAAAGAAATTGAAATAAACGCGACAAACCCTTTCTAACACGGACAACTAGAGTTAATTTTAGACCCTTACATCTCATTAGCAACCACGCATTCCTCTGAAATGAGCTAAAGTTTTATTAATATTGCCACATTTCCCTTGTTTTAGGCTTCTCGGCTGATATTTGAAAACTTCGGTCCTTTTTGACACACGTATTGTTGTTTATAATGTGTACGCATTTAGTGTGTACGTTATCTCAAGAGATTTAGAGAAGTTTAAGCAGGTAATATAAATATTTTACCCAAAGAATAATATACAGGGTCCTTTTTTAAGGGGATGATCAGACCATCATACTGAATAACTTTCTCTGTGACACCAACATCGCGAAAAAAAATCAGCTCTTCCATACAAAACTGCGAACCTATTCGGGCCAAACCAAATGTCGCGATATCGATGTTGCTCCCATAAAGAAAGTTGTTCAGTTTGACATATGATTCGCCGAAATTCGACATTAGGCCCCATTACTAAAAAAAAAATCGCGCGGGGCTCCAATGAACATTTATTGGTCGATTATTTTATAGATACTAATTATAAATCAAATCAAAAATTTGTATTTCCAATAATATCACATAGATAGTTTATTGACGTGATTTTGTTGACTCTACCACCATCACCGCTCTGTATCGTGATTCTTACGTTCGTTGTAGAGAAGATGCGGCCAGAAACTCTACAACACATCTCTCACAATCGTCATCACAATTACTTACAACAAAAGAAATGCATAGAATTACATGGCGTTACATTACTTTGGTCTACGCAGGTTAAAACAAAAAATACCCTCGTTTCTAAACTCCGTAACTTCGAACCTACTCTATACAGGGTGTAAGTGACAGCCTAGCAAATACTGAAACGGTGAACGCTAAATAAAATCAGCTGTCCAATACAAAAATGCTGTAGCTAAAATGTATGGGACAGCAGATTTCTTTTTTCGCGTTTCCTGAGTTCAGTATTTGCTATTCTGTCACTTACACCCTGTATCCTTGATGTAAAAAACAATTTCTTTCATTGTGGAGACAAGGCCGAAAAAACAGTTTTGTATGAAACAGCCGATTTTTTTTCAGGATTTCGATGTTGGCTCCATAGTGAAAGTTGTTCAGTTTGATGGTCTAATTTAAACCACCCCTCAAAACATTACTAGAGTGTTTTGTTACACCCTGCATAAGTACTAAACAGATAACCCTAGACTCTCGAGTCTAACCAAAACAGTTATCTAGACTATTATAAAACTGTAACAGAAGTGTGTCTGTACATTGAAGATATTTACAAAAAAAAAAAGATTACGATATGATTTTTAGATGTCCCTGATTCCAAATCACAAATTTTTGGATTTTTTGTCTGTCTGTTTGTTTGTTTGTTTGTTCGTTTGTTTGTTTGGGTGTTTGTTTGTTCGAGTATCACGCAAAAACTACTGAACCGATTTTGATGAAACTTTTTTGTTTGATAGCTTATCATCTGACTTAAAATCTGGTATATAATTTATGCGGACGAAGTCGCGGGTAAAAGCTCGTATTGAAATATAAGTAGGTACACTTACCTAGATTTATATTAATGCCATACATATTAACCACGTTGTCATTCAGGTCAAGGTCCAGATTTGCGGCGCCATCAAATAATAATAAAAACAATGCGGTTCCAAACGATTCTCTAATCATTTCAACTGCCATTACCTTGGAACTGCACCTCGGCTTCTCACGCAATCTGAACCACCTTACTTTTCCGTATCGCTCCGGTAAAGGAAGGGGGAGAAAGGTGAAGGGGAAACTCGTAACATTTTATTATATCGATGGTGTTAAGAGGATAGGCGGGCTGAAATGCTAATTTGGAGAATAGGTCACTTTTCCGACTGAATATGTATTTGTCCGATCCGCCCCACCCATACACCCCGCCGACTAGAGTGCGAAAGAGACAACTGCAGCTCGGACCGATTTTATATACAAAAAATCGACGAAATCTGCATTTCGTATTCCCCTGTTTCCTCCTCCAAAACTAAAACGATTTTAATAATTCTTTCAAAAATAATATGCAAAAGACTTTGTCTGTCTGTATGTTTTGCTTTTTTTGTTTATATTCGTCTTTGTTTACTGCGTGTCTGAAAACGGGCGGTCAAATTGGTCATTTTCGAAGGTCCCTAGTTCTTACTGTAATTAATTAATGCAAAAAAGCAAAACATAGGGACATGGCAGAGGTGATATACATTGTATGGTAAAACACTTGCTCTAGTGTCATTATCCAGGGAGAAAACAGGGGAATACGTTTTGTATGGAAAAAAACCGTACTGGTCTATCCTCTTAACGCGCATGTTTTCTCGGAACTGTTGATGTTTAAACATTAAAATATAAGTTTTATTACTTCAAAGAAGTATAAAATGCTTCGACCTAACGCGCGGATAAAAGCACTAAAATACAATATATCTTATGTCTTTTGAACTTTCGGAGACAGATCGCAACTGCGATAGGTAAAGTTGTAATTCAAGAATTATATTATTTAGTGGGAATTCCAGGAAGAAAGACAGTGCCCATTCAGAAGTCTAAAAAGCTTCTACCTAAGGAGCGGATAAATGCACAATGTAATACCAGGAGTGCGATTTTTGAATCTCATTCGCTGAGTTTAGCAGTTTAAAATATCAAAATTACTATGGAGAAACGCATCTTTCTACTGCTGATTGGACTTTCAAAAATCGCACTCCTGAAGTATGATTTTTGAAAGCCAAATCAGCAGTAGAAAGATGCGTAATATCTCCGTACCTAGTAATTTAGACATTTTCAACTGCTGAGTTCAAAGAATGAGTTTAAAAAATCGCACTCCAGACCATCAAACTGAACAAGTTTTACTATGGGACCAAAACAGAAATCGCAAAAAAAAATTCCTCTGTCCGATACAAAACTGCAAACATAACTCGACTGAAATGTATGGGACAGACAGCAGTTTTTTTTTTCGCGATTTGGATTTTGGCCCCATAGAGAAAGTTGTTCAGTTGGATGGTCTGAAGCACCACTTTAAGTAAGTGTCCCATTTAATTTTACACCCTGTATTATTTTAAATAAAATCTTTGGTGAGAATTACAGGATGAAAGACGTATCACTTTTGTATAATATGTGCTTACATCACAGATTGTAGAGTATAAATACAGAGTAGGTACTATAATTACAAGTATAAACAAGTAATTTAACTTTATTTATTTTGACTCTTTTTAATAAATACCTATAGACGGAGATCCGACCGTAAAATTATGCACCTATTCCTTAGGCGAACGAAATGTAATTCTAGTGTATGTTTATACAGGGGTTAATTCAACGCCGCCAAGTTGCCTAAAAAAATCTTGCCGCAAGTGCCTTTTCCATTATAATTTTTGGTATAACTTTTTCCACGTGTTTGTTAGGGAAGTGAATGAGGTGCCATCAGAAAGAGACTGATTTAAAATACTTTAAAAACTAGGGTTGCCACCTCTCAATCTGCCGCAAGACTAGGGTTGCCAGATTAAAAAATGACATATTTGGACCTGGCAACCCTATAGTTGCGGCAGATTGAGAGGTGGCAACCCTAGTTTTTAAAGTACTTTAGACCAGTCTCCTTCTGATGGCACCTCATTCACTTCCCTAGCAAACACGTGGAGTTATACCAAAAATTATAATGGAAAAGGCACTTGCGGCAAGATTTTTTTAGGCAACTTGGTGGCGTTGAATTAACCCCTGTATAAACATACACTAGAATTATATTTCGTTCGCCTAAGGAATAGGTGCATAATTTTACGGTCGGATCTCGGACTACTAGTAAGAAATTAATTAGGTACTTACTACTTACGTATGTAATGATAAATAACAACTTACACTGTGTTCGCTGCTCCGAGAATTTCATTAATTCTTGCCGGACACACTATTCATTTCCAACGTCCTAAATTCATATTTTATGCGCACGAAGACCCCTAAATAGTAAGTAAGTATAACTAAGTACATAATTAATGTCCAGAAGAATGAAATTGCAAATAATTTACAAAATATGATATTCTAAGGTTGCATAAGGTTCCATGTAATAATTATTGACGCGTGTTATTTATTTCGTCTATGGTTAACAATGATTTAGGTATGTAATGTAAATTACGTAACCGACTTAATTATCGGTGCTATGCACCTACTACCCGTTTGTTAGGAGTTGGCCGTCGACGACCGTTACAAAATTTCGTCACAGGTACATTAACTGGTCCCGTGGACAAAAAATAATATAACAATCAAATAAAAATTTAAAATTAAAAGCGATATTAGTGATCGGGACGGACGTGCCGTACGTGGTTGCGTTGCTAAAGGTTATAAAGCGGGAAGGGAGGTAGCGGCCAACTCGAAGCAAATGACTAGTAATTAGTAACTATTAAGTAAGATAATGGTAAGATATGGCCTAATTTAAATTAGTTTTACCAACATTCATTGTACTCTTACACAAGAACATTGATTCTCCGACTATTTTCTGGTTAAAGGCGAGTTAAAGGTTTATTTTATTCTCTAGCAGTCTTTCTTTCTTTGTATGTTCTTTTACTACCTCAATGTTAAGCTAACGAAGTGAACGTTAAAAGGAATATTTTTTTGGAAGAACAAACAAAAATACAAAGGAAAAACATTTTTATAAAGCGTGGGCGTCTCGTAGGCCTCGAAAACCGCAATCTTTTCGTAAAAACAAGTGGGTGTACCTAACTGCTTTATTAGTTTTATTTATTACGTTACGTTTACTTTTACGCTGATAAAAGACCACTACGGTATAAAAAATGTAAAAAAATATAAGTATACGGTCGAATTGAGAAACCTCCTCCTTTTTTTGAAGTCGGTTAAAAACATGTATCTTTATCCAGGGTGTAAATAGCACTTTGTTAGGTCCATGCATGACCGCATGGAAGCAGTAATTAGGGCAAAGAGAGCTAAAACTAGGTTTTAGGTTATTTTCAGACACATTTTTTGACGTTTTTATTTTGTAAATGAATGTGGCCTTTGCCCAGCAGTGGGATGAAACTGGCTAGAAAAAAAAATGCACGTTAACACGAAAAACTAAATTTTTCTCATTCTACGATTAATTTTGTTTGTTCTTTCATCGTGTTAAAAAAGCCAAAATAAATAAATAAATATCTTGGACAGTGTCACACAAATTATCTAGTCACATTTAAAGTACCAGAATCTAGCCTGGACTTGTATTATGATGACTAGACAACGATATAGAATACATATATATAGATACACACATCCATCCATACAAATATTTGTCCCTTACGGGATTCGAACCCGCGACCCTCGGCACAGCAGGCAGGTTCACTACCGACTGTGCTACCGAGCCGTCAGCCAAAATGAATTAATTATTCCTAAAATTCAATTAAATTACTTTTCAAATGATACCACATATTCATACCCTGACTTTTGTCCAAATGTGCGATTTTTGAAAATCACGAGCGACTTGGCGGTAGAAAGATGCATAATCTCCATAGTAATTTTGACATTTTCTACTGCCAAGTTGCTCGTATGATTTTCAAAAATCGCACTTCAAGTAGGTTTAAAAGTAGGGAAAACTACCTATAGGTTGATACCATTTATATCGGCAATAATTTATTTTAATTTTATAATGAGGAATAAAAGTCATACACGTTAATAATTGTTAAATTATTTGACAGGTATAAAGTGGACATCCTTTCGAAAGGTGCGATTTTTTAACGCCCAGTGTTTTATAAAACTGTTTGTTTCTAACAGCATCATGCGAAAACTACTGAACCGATTTTGATGAAACTTTTTGTTTGATCCCTTATGATTTGACTTAAAATCTGGTATATAATTAGTGCGGAAGAAGTCGCGGGTAAACTCTTGTGTAAAATAAAAGCGAAAACCTTTTACGCACTCATGAAGCCACTTACACGTGAAAACGATCATGTTAATTACTACGCTTAGATTGATTCCCAAATAGCATGGGAAGCCACATAAAGGTACGGAACTACGGATTACTATGAAATCCATGGTCCTCTTTAAACCTACATTCGTTATTTACATTGTAAATTTTACAAGATACTTAGGTACTTAAGGCTGGGTTAATACCCATACTATTAATGTAGAGCAAGCCTCTCCTTCTAACAAGCAAACTTATGCAAGTAGCCATCCCGCTTCAATTGAAAGTAAGATCGCAAAAAAACGTATTTTTCATCAATATCTTTTCTCTTGGGTGTTTGGGGAAAAATCCATCGGGTAGAAGCCCTGCTATAATTATTTACCATTCAAATGATGGTATATTCAAAAGAAATGGTGTAGGGTGATGCCCTGCAGAAAGAACGTATCTACACTGTTATGTGAACTATATACAACGTGTTAATGAATTAACGCAAAACTAGAAAGTAGTTTGTTTAGAATCGAGAGCAGAATCGAATTATCATGGTTTCAACATAGGTAATTTTTTTCAAAATATTAAATAATTTTTTTGCAAAATTTAAAATTTACAGAACCCGATGACAACCCACTGCACAGGCACACTCACCCTACTTACTACCAAAACAAGATTATAAAAATGTATCCATGAGTACGTTAGCGCTTTCTTTCAGTGCTGAAATGATAACAAATCATTTTTGCCTCAAAACTTAAAATGCGAATAACTTTAAATTTTAATTATCAAAATAATGAAATTATTGTTGCAATCTAATTACTTTGTTATAAATCAGTTGGGGTGTATGAGGTTTTGCGCTAATTCATGAACACGTTGTATTGCAGTGAAAACAGACAAAATAGGTATGACCCCCTCTTAAACTGACCTTTGTATCCCTTTCGGATTCTATAATCAGGATTCATTGATGTAGATTTTGTCACAACTTTAGGATTTCTAGTTACAAAATCTACACTGTAACAAAACACCCTGTATTATTTAAAGGGGTGGTTAAGTTTAGAACATCAAACAGAACAACATTCACTATGGAGATAATGTCGAAAAAAAATGATGATAATGAGTCAAGTAGACTCAAATGTATGGTGACTAATGTAGTTTTGAATGAAACAGCAGCACGGCTAGCATGCCACCCACGACAAAGCGTTTAAACGAGAAAACCGTCATGCGCGCTCTTTTTGGCATACGTAAAATAATAAAGATGGAGGCACGTCTCGATTTTTGTCGTTTTCTCGGGGGTGGCATGCTAGGCCTACATGAGTGCGATTTTTGAATCTCATTCGCTGAGTTCAGCAGTTGAAAGTGTCAAAATTAGTGTGGAGATATGCATCTTTCTACAGCTGATTTGACTTTCAAAAATCATACTTCAGGAGTGCGATTTTTGAAAGTCAAATGAGCAGTAGAAAGATGCGTATCTCCACAGTAATTTTGACATTTTCAACTGCTGAACTCAGCGAATGAGATTCAAAAATCGCACTCCAGGAGTGCGATTTTAGAATCTCATACGTTGAACTCAGCAATTGAAAGTGTATGGAGATACGCATCTTTCTACTACTGATTTGAGTTTCAAAAATCGCACTCCTGGAGTATGACTTTTTAATGTCAAATCAGCAGTAGAAAGATGCACGTATCCGTAGTAATATTGTCATTTTTAACTGCTGAGTTCAAAGAATGAATTTCAAAAATCGCACTCCAGATATCTCAATTTTTTTCTCGACGTTAGCTCCATAGTGAAAGTTATTCAGTTTGATGTCTAAACCACCCCTTAAATACTACTCTAGTGATTTGTTACACACTGACCATAAAAAATGTATAAAAATTTTGAACATAACAATATTTCTAAATTCTTGATGCTATAGGCCCTATTATATGTATGAGAACCCTATAGTATAGGCCTATAGGGTTTAACTAACGTAGGTATAATAACTTTATGGGTTTAACCCAAGTTTAACCTATCACTTAGATGAACATTTATCTACTTAAGGGCCTATGTCGAAAAATAATTTAAGCGAAACGGGCGTGTGATAGTTTATATTACTGCCAGATGCGAGAGAAAGAGATGGGGCGACGCGCGCGCCTGGAACGAATCAAGCGAAAAAACAAACTTTATTTAATTGTGATTGTACTATTTATGTAAGTTCAATTCTGCTCTAATCAAAACTTAGATAATAGCAATTTCTTTTTTTTAAATCAAGTCTCATGTTTCTGTTATTCACCGTTTAGCAGTTACAAGCGTTTATAGACAAAAACGGAGGCTACTTTGGCTTGTTTTTCTATCGAGAAAATTTGTCTTAATCGTGTTTTGGCTCTAATCAAAACTTCAATTATATGTTCAATTTACACATATCCGCAAATCATACTCCTACTGTTAGTACTTCATGATATATGGAGCTTTGAAGAATCCTATTTTTTTTACATAGCCCTTAAGGGTTTAATTAATATTATGACCTAATCAAAGATCTCTCATCTATGTATTTTTTTGTTTCAGATAGAGGAACCAGGAAGAAAAGGTGGGGGGACATTTTTAGTTCCCATGAACGGCGGTATTTGGACGATGTGCGTTTCCTTGGAAGGTACTTCGTTATTGTTTCTCTTTTATTGTTCCCATTTCGTTTTCCGGAAATATCCTTTATATCTTATCTATTTTCTCCCTAAGGGGCTGTTTAAACAGAAGTGACGTGGCGCGGACGTAGCGCGCGGGCGGGGTGCGGCAATATAAGCCTTATAGTACGTAGCATAGCGTCGTTTAGAGAATTACGCCCGCGCCTCCAGTACAGGCGACGTCGCCTGGTGGCGGGGGCGCGATTTTTCTTTACGTCAAAAACGACGCTATACTACGTAAAAAAGGTTTATATTGGTGTTACTTTGACTACCCGCCACCGCCACGCGTCTCTTCTGTATAAACCCAACATAACATTGTCGAAATATTCCATAGATCTGGTAAGAATTTGTTAGACGTCAAATTTTGCAATTATGCTCTTTAAAAGCAATTAAAATTGCATTCAGATTAAATGAAAGTGTGTACAAATCTTACTATAAGATTATTCATTATAATAATTCAGTTTCTTTATTTATCATCATTAGCCTATATACGTCCCACTGCCGGGCACAGGCTTACCCACAGGGAGGATGTATGGGCGTTAGTCCACCACGCGTGCCCAATGTGGATTGGTAGACTTCACATATGCATCGGAATTTCTTCATCAGCCTATGCAGGTTTCAATACGATGTTTTCCTTCACCGTTTGAAACCAGTCGTTATTACGTACTTATGTTAGAAAAACTCATTGGTACATTTGATGGCATATCGTCCGTGTGGATTCGAACCAGGAGTGCGATTTTTGAATCTCATTCGGTGAGTTCAGCAGTTGAAAATGTCAAAATTACTATGGAGATATCATCATCATCATCATCATCTCAGCCGATGGACGTCCACTGCTGGACATAGGCCTCCAAGGATCGCCATAACGACCGGTCCTGCGCTGCCCTCATCCAACGTTTTCCCGCCGCCTTCACCAGGTCGTCGGTCCACCGTGTGAGGGGCCTACCCACGCTGCGCTTTCCGGTACGCGGTCGCCACTCGAGAACTTTTTTGCCCCACCGATTATGGAGATATGCATCTTTCTAATGCTGATTTGACTTTCAAAAATCATACTTCAGGAGAGCGATTTTTGAAAGTCAAATCAGCAGTAGAAAGATGCGTATCTCCATAGTAATTTTGACATTTTCAACTGCTGAACTCCGCGAATGAGATTCAAAAATCGCACTCCTGGACCTTAAGTTTCCGTACCTCTCCGCAACGCGCCACAGACGCTCTTGTTTTTTTTTAATAACCTGTCAACATGATATTTATTTATTACAGAGGAAGAAATATCGATACTGTCAAGAGCTGGGTTCCCGAAGCAACCTTTATGCACAAATTATTTAGCAAATAGCGATGATGATGAACCGAGAGCTGATTGGCAACATAGTGAGTATTGTCTTACCTCAGAATATTTGGCATATAGGGAGGTAGATTGTTATCAAAGTTATAGCTAGGTAGGTATGCATAGAATTGTATTCTAAGAAAATCGTTCCTTTTCTGATGCACCTGCAGTGCGATTTTTGAATCTCATTCGCTGAGTTCAGCAGTTGAAAAAGTCAAAATTACTGTGGAGATATGCATCTTTCTACTGCTGATTTGACTTTCAAAAATCATACTTCAGAAGTGCGATTTTTGAAAATCAAATCAGCAGTAGAAAGATGCCTATCTCCATACATTTTCAACTGCTGAGTTCAACGTATGAGATTCAAAAATCGCACTCCAGTAGGTAATCTTCGAGTGAATTCGCAGAAAGAGAAAATTTAGGTACTTACATTACGAAATGAATGAATGATCGGTTTAGATTTTATTAAGGGGTAGGTAAGTACCTACCTCACCTCCTAGTTCATCTCACCTCACCTAGTTCATCTCACTTCATTACCATTTCGGCCACTTGGCCACTTCGGTGGTAATGGTATGGTGGTGAGATGAATTGGAGAACTGAAAATTCTTGCACTTCCCAACTGAATTAGTAGGTTAGTACCTATTATAGTGTCGGTCCCTTAGAAAGTGTCAAATCATCCCTCAGATAAGCCAAGAGTTCGAGAACGACTGGCTATACCATGTACTTAATTTGATGATAAATAACGATGAAGAAAGATTTTTATCGAATTAAATATACCTACCTACTCTACAATCATAATCTTACTTGTGAATTCATACGTAGGATCAAGGTAGGTATACTAGCGTACTAGTAACAATCTAGTTATTAATTAATATTCATACATCACTTAAGTCGTATGTAAACAAAACACGAAATGTTTATGGACCCAACCTTGATATGCCTGGGCCTCTACCCTCTTTTTTATTGAACTACCCTGACATTCGAACTTCGCAATTGCGTGAACTTTTTCGTTCCAATGTCAACTCTATTACAATGGAGTGCGGAGCGAAACAGTGGCGATATATCGAACATTGAAAGTCCGGGTGCAGGGCCTGGTATTTTTCACGATAGTTTAACATTATTTTTTTAGTTAAGGCGACGCCTGACTATAACCTTAAAGTCTGTTATATTTTTAATACCTATCTAGTATCTAGTCTGAGCTCTTAAGAGCAATTAATAATATTAAACAATAATCCCCAGTGTCACTGACCTTTCCCAGCTTAGAAGGGCGAAAACAAATCAGTCCGTCGCAGTGCGTCGCGACATAGGCTCGATGCTGATCACATCAATTAAGTCCTCATACCTACTTACGTTTAAATTAATATCTAACGCGGAATTTTTATTTTATACGAATTATTTCTTTCGACTTTCCATATCAAAAATTTTTGACTTTTACAAAGGGAAAAGACAGTTTTTTTATAAAGGTACAAAGCCAAATAAAAATTATTTTAAATGTTGTTCAAAGCTTTCCAAACACTTTTTAAACATTTTTGAGTTCATACATAAACTGAAACGAAGAACCGAACTGAACTGAAGTAATCACTTAGTATGTATAATGTGTAACATAATAATTAAGTGTTAATGTAATGTTAATCCCGCAGGAATGCAGAACCTGTCAATATCATGCGCCCTGGTCTGCCTTATAGTGCTGGGCAGCGCGGCGCTGGTCGGAGCTTTCGGTATCTGCAAGCACCAGATCAGCGCCGTGCTCGTCACTGGAGTCATGTATCTGTTAGCCGGTTAGTATCGTACTGCATGTCAATATCATGCGCCCTGGTCTGCCTTATAGTGCTGGGCAGCGCGGCGCTGGTCGGAGCTTTCGGTATCTGCAAGCACCAGATCAGCGCCGTGCTCGGCACTGGAGTCATGTATCTGTTAGCCGGTTAGTATAGTAACTGCAGGTGAATATCATGCGCCCTGGTCTGCCTCATAGTGCTGAGCAGCGCGGCGCTGGTCGGAGCTTTCGGTATCTGCAAGCACCAGATCAGCGCCGTCCTCGTCACTGGAGTCATGTATATGTTAGCCGATTATTATAGTAACTGCATGTGAATACCATGCGCCCTGGTCTGCCTCAGCAACGCGGCGCTGGGCGGAGCTTTCGGTGTCTGCAAGCGATCAGTGCAGTACTCGTCACTGGAGTCATGTATCTGTTAGCCGGTTAGTATCGTACTGCATGTTAATATCATGAGCCTCGGTCTGCCTCATAGCGTTGGGCAGCGCGGCGCTGGTCGGAGCTTTCGGTATCTGCAAGCACCAGATCAGTACAGTACTTGTCACTGGAGTCAAGTATCTGTTAGCCGGTTAGTATAGTAACTGCATGTGAATATCATGCGCCCTGGTCTGCCTCATAGTGCTGGGCAGCGCGGCGCTGGTCGGAGCTTTCGGTATCTGCAAGCACCAGATCAGCGCCGTGCTCGTCACTGGAGTCATGTATCTGTTAGCCGGTTAGTATCGTACTGCATGTTAATATCATGAGCCTCGGTCTGCCTCATAGCGTTGGGCAGCGCGGCGCTGGTCGGAGCTTTCGGTATCTGCAAGCACCAGATCAGTACAGTACTTGTCACTGGAGTCAAGTATCTGTTAGCCGGTTAGTATAGTAACTGCATGTGAATATCATGCGCCCTGGTCTGCCTCAAAGTGCTGGGCAGCGCGGCGCTGGTCGGAGCTTTCGGTATCTGCAAGCACCAGATCAGTACAGTACTCGTCACTGGAGTCAAGTATCTGTTAGCCGGTTAGTATAGTAACTGCATGTGAATATCATGCGCCCCGGTCTGCCTCATAGTGTTGGGCAGTGCGGTGCTTCTTGTTTATCTAGTCAGATTTTTGTATTGAATTGAAAACTTTATTCGCATCGGTTTTATCTGAATGTATTCTATAACTATTTAACTTTTTGCAAATAATTTCTAAGTTATAACACACGCAAAGTTTAGTGTTATCATTATTCAAGATTAATTTGATCATACTTTCGGTAGGTACTACTAGTGAAACGTGGATTTTCTGAGGTTTCAGAATATCTACCCCCTCGGGGAGTGTAGTCATGAGCATATGTATGTTTGTTATGTATGTATTAATTTAATAGTAATAAAAGAACCTCCTACACCCACCTGCTCGAATATTTCAATGCAGGAAATTCACCCGCACCTCGTAACTCCACACGCCTTTGATTATGTTGATGTAAAAGTAGGTATACGTTTCCCACAGGTCTCTTCGCGATGTTCACACTGCTGATTATCCACTGTAAGCGGATCCAGCGCGTCTCTTCCCGAGGCAGCCCACACGCCGACGACACAGCCGACGGCGTGATTGGTTCACGGTACCCGGCGCTATCCCTCCTCTCTGCCAGGGAATTCTCGACCTCATGGTCATTGGAATTAGGCTGGGGAGGCGTAGCCCTGGCCACCACAACCTCACTACTCTGGATACTGCTCTCAAAAATAATGAGATACAACCCTATTTCTGCTATGCTGTTGTAAAGATGACGGAAAAATACAGTCAATTATGGAAGTTATTAAAGCTCGAAGCAATGACTAACATTGAGATTGCCTAGCATTTATCTACAACGTGTTAATGAATTAGCGCAAAACCTCATACACCCCAACTGATTTATAACAAAATAATTAGATTGCAACAATAATTTCATTATTTTGATAGTTAAAATTTAAAGTTATTTGCATTTATTTATTTATTTATTTATTTAATTGATACATGATAATACAATGTTTAGCAAATCAACAAATATCGACGCACTATAAACCATAACTGGTTTCATTTTCATTTTCTTTCGTCCATTTCAAGTTTTGAGGCAAAAATGATTTGTTATCATTTCAGCACTGAAAGAAAGCGCTAACGTACTCATGGATACATTTTTATAATCTTGTTTTGGTAGTAAGTAGGGTGAGTGTGCCCGTGCGGTGGGTTGTCATCGGGTTCAGTAAATTTTATTTTTTGCAAAAAAATTATACATTATTTTGAAAAAAAAAATCCTATGTTGAAACCCTGATAATTCGATTCTGCTCTCGATTCTAAACAAACTACTTTCTAGTTTTGCGTTAATTCATTAACACGTTGTATACCTACTTTTCACTGTTAGAACTAAACAAACAAATACTAATTTGTATGAGTACTTTTGACAGGACAGCAAAATAACGGTTTTTAGTCGTAGAGTAGCATATTATATTGGTATCTTGGGAAGAAAGGATCCCAGAGCTACACTTTCCTGTACTCAACACAACAGCATAATACCGAATTGAAAAGTATAACATTTTCCATACAGTGAGGCTGGCTCTAATATATGTTAGTTATTCCTCTGTGATTTAAGGTGACTTCATATTTTGTTTTTGACAAAGTCAATTTAATGAGATGTCTCATAGATGCCCTAAAATTGAAAAAAAAAAACTTTTCTAACATCTATTTTAAAAACCGATGTCATGAATCGCACATACAAAAGCTTCAGGTTACCGAACAAAATATATTACGAATAAAAAAAGCTTTATACATAAGCGTAGATAATCACAGAGCTTGCTACCGTCCATTGCTACTCGTTTAGTGTTATTGTTGAACATTCCCTTTCTAAAATTGTACTTTTCGTGAACCATTTGATGTACCTACCAAATACTTGTTATCTAAAGCCAATTTTGTGGTTATTTGATAAACTATTATAATTGTTTTTCGCATACTTTATCTTCAAAATTATGCATAGAAGCTTTTCTAGATACCTCTATCTTATAGCTTAATAAAAACATTTAATAAATTAATACCTAAATAAAAATGATCCTAGCTCCTGTCCTATAATCTAAAACAATATTTTGAACGTAGATTTCATCCAATGAGTAGGCTGCCTGTCCGCTTATGCGAGCTGGCTGCGCGAGCTGTGTAGCTGTGTAAATATTAACCAATCAGGAGCCCGGCCGAGATCGGCTGAGCTCCTGATTGGTTAGGTTTAGCTACACAGCTCGCGCAGCTAGCTCGCGTCAATGGACAGGCAGCCTTGATGCTTAAATGAAAACAAATGAGGAAGATGCATCATTATTCATTACGTTACGTGATTGGCGCTCAACAAATAACAATAAATAAATATGACATGACATGGCTCAATGGGTAAACTGAGTTCAAAGGACTTAAATACATACACACATGGCTCGAGTAGTTAGGAGTCGGACTAATGACCCACTACGTTTATATTTGTACCGCGCCTAAACGGAATAAACATGCCACATCTTCCTCATTTTGGTCGTATCTAAGATAAGAGGTATTAACTAAGAACGAAAGCGAGCAGTGTGTTTTGAAAGATAATGCTGGTACTGCGGTGCTGTGAATAATTATTTTACATAGTTAGAATCAATAAAAAGTTACCTACAATAAGAAATAGCTAGAGTCAATCTACGAATAAACGAAATAGAAAATTCTAGAGATCGCTTAGAGAATTGTGTTGTCCATAACAAAAGAAAAGAAATTCTTAGGTACCTTTCCAAATATTACATCTACACAAGATTTTACCATTGAGTTAATATGTTCTACGTAATAGAGTTGAGACGACAAACAAATATTATGCGTCCAAAGTATGCGTCACATGCGGGTAAGAGCGCATGAAAGAGATAGCGACAGTGATTTAGTACGATGTGGCGATATTGCCGCTTTAAGTAGGAAAGCTTTGTGATGTGTATTGTCATCCCCACAGATTACCCCCAATAGATACCGCATACAGGGCAGCCGCGCCGACGCTCGCCACACATCTATGGTTTTTCACTGATATAAGCAACGCGAGTGAGCGAGCTAACAACTAACAACGAAAGTGCGACCTTGAAATGGCCAATCACGTTGCACCGTTTCGTGCCCCGCTACCCGCACCTACCGCCAAAAATTGTGACTTCGGGCGTGAACAAAATGTTCATTATGCGGTATCTATTGGGGGTAATCTGTGGTCATCCCTAATACATAGTAGGTAATTAATAATAATAACTCAATGGAAAATTACTACCTACCTAATGTACCTACGTTATATTAATCTTAGATAGTAAATAATTAGACAAACAAATCTACATTCATTGAATCGTTCCTATTCTTCTTATTCTAATTCATTTTAAAAGTGATCTCATTTCTTCTTTATGGTAGTGAAATACATGTGAAAATTGCAGTTCAAAGGAAATTGCACTTTACACATACGGAAAATAACGTTTTTTTTTTATTGGCTAACAGAGCTGTGTTAATTAGCTTCTATGCACTACAAGAGAAGAGAAATAAAAACCAAAACAAACCAAAGCTTTTCTTTAAGGTTAAACGTCACGAATTATACTCTAAACAAATTTAAAACAACCAAAGCCATAGAGAAACACGTACTCCTTGACAGGACGTTGACAGGAAACACGTTTTTCTCTATGAACAAAGCGAACCTAAGTGTTATTAAAAAATACGCGAGTATCATTGTCAAAATAATACAAGTAATAAAATAAGTTTCAGTATTTTTTTTTTGAAAAATACATTTTTGTGTCAATGTGTGTGTGTTTGAAAGTATTTTGTTCAAAATGTTTATTATTATTTATTACACAACGCTGATTTTAATAATATTTAGTGGAGATTCTTTACATTTGGGGCCTGTTTCACCACTTTTCGATATGTTCTTGATAGCTTACCTGATAAGCTAGTCAGATCAAGAACTTATCCAGCTTACGTAACATGACAGAGGTGAGAACGACACAAGTCACTTCTAAACGTCAAATTTGAGTGAGATACTATGGAGATAACCGCCAATTTGACGTTTAGAAGTGACCTGTGTCGCTCTCACCTGTCATGTTACGCACAGGCAGAAGTGAAACAGGCACATAGTGTTCCAAAAATTGGCATTGGTTGTTTTAAGTTCGTATAAATTATGATGCGAAACGATGACCCTTAAGCACTTTCGTGGAAAAAGTGTTAATATTGTGATGTTGTATAAAGTTTATTTCGATGTAAATGTTGTTTGATCTAACTTCAACTTCGTACATTCGTTTGTTATGTTCTTTTGTACTTTTAAATTAAAGCAATGTTATTTTGTTCACGTGTAGTTTTATTTAGTAAAAATTCAGTTAAGTTCAAAGATTTTTATTAGAAATTTACTTATTAATAATATTTACAAGCATTTTTACATAACGTACGTAGAGTAAAGGATTCAGTCAATTCAAAAACCGATCCGAATAGATTTTTTTTACACACTTAAAATAATTATATCTTTCTCCATAGAAATAAGGCATATTTATCTCAGTAGCAACACTTTATGTCCATACCACTTGCAACTAGTAGCATTTATGGATTTACATCTTTTTCCAAGGCCTATAAGTAGTCCACTACGAAATGTGAAATTGTTTGAGTCTAACAATAAATTAAATTACATACCATCATCAAACAACGTCCTTATGCCTGACGTTATAAGGTGCACTTTCTAATCTCCATTATCTCGTAACAATTCGTCTTCCAGGTCAATATCTTCGGCCTTCCGTTTCTTTGGCCTCGGCCTCTTGCCGTGCAACATTTCTAGTTTTATCTTTTTGGACTGCTTCTTCTTTTCTTTTAGTTGAAGCTTTCTCTTCGCTGCTTTCTCTGGATTGTTCACTTTTTCTTGGAGTAGAACCTAGTAGAACATAAATAGGTTTAAAATTGAGTAGAACAATTGGTATTGGTTTTTATTGCACTATTTCATTTAGGGTAATGTTTCTTTTATAAATAAATAAAAAAACTAAACGAAAATCGGTTCATCCGTTTGGGGCCACCTAAGATACCACAGACAGACACGTTAAACTTATAACACCCCTCGCTTATTGCGTCGGGGGTTAAAAATAAAGGGCGCCACACTTTACGTAAAACGTAAAAAATCACGCATAACCAGCATGACTAGCATGCCACCCACGACAAACTGGCCTACGTAAAATGATAAAGATGGAGGCACATCTCGATTTTTATCGTTTTCTCGGGGGTGGCATGCGAGGCCTACTGGCAAGATCGTCCAACATTTAGTAACTGCTGTTACCGTTTTCTCCTCTTTTGGCAAAGCTGTATATTGTTGAATAGATGGCCGAATGGATGGTAGTGGTATTTACCTCGAGCGTCAAGCTGTATACAACGTTCTAATGAATTAACGCAAAACAAGAAAGTAGTTTGTTTAGAATCGAGAGCAGAATCAAATTATCATGGTTTCAACATAGGTAATTGAGTACGTTAGCGCTTTCTTTCAGTGCTGAAATTATAACAAATCATTTTTGCCTCAAAACTTAAAATGCGAATAACTTTAAATTTTAACTACTAAAATAATGAAATTATTGTTTCAATCTAATTATTTTGTTATGAATCAGTTCGGGTGTATGAGGTTTTGCGTTAATTCATTAACACGTTGTATAAGGGTTGGTTTTGAGTGGGTGGGAGAGATAGGTGGCATTAATCCCCCCCTAAATCTTAATATAACAGCGTAACAGCGTAATAGTACAGTGATAACAGCTACTTTTACATTGTTTTTCAATAAATGCTTGAGGGTTTTTTGTCTTGATATATTGCTAACATGAAACTTCGTACCAAAACCGAATATGTATGTAACATCATTGCACTTTAAAACGGCGTGTTATAGTGAGACGCCCGTACACTAGACGGCGCGTGACTTATGTGAAAGCCGAGCAATTACCTTACTTTTTTGATGCCATTTTGGAGCGCGTGCAACGCATCTATACATATAAAAACATCTTAGGTCACTTCGGACACAAAGTCCGAAGGACGCTTTGCTGAGATTTTACACGAGACTATGCATCTATTTCTAATATTTGGGTCAATCAACTATTTTTTGTCCTGTTGGTGATGTTTTAAAAAAGTATTTAGTACCCTTTTTTTGACTTTCATTAATTTTGTAATATGGATATATTTGGGTCAATCAACTATTTTTTGTCCTGTTGGTGATGTTTTAAAAAAGTATTTAGTTCCCTTTTTTTGACTTTCATTAATTTTGTAATATGGATATATTTGGGTCAATCAACTATTTTTTGTCCTGTTGGTGATGTTTTAAAAAAGTATTTAGTTCCCTTTTTTTGACTTTCATTAATTTTGTAATATGGATATATTTGGGTCAATCAACTATTTTTTGTCCTGTTGGTGATGTTTTAAAAAGTATTTAGTTCCCTTTTTTTGACTTTCATTAATTTTGTAATATGGATAACTTATCAAATGTTATGATTCTTCTAAACACATCCGCATTACACCATCTGTGTTGAAGTACTAGTAGTTTTTAGCGGTTGTCCGATAGACCAACAAGCTTGGGGACAACAAAATAATTCAGAAATTATCCGATAGGGGGAGAATAATGTAATTTTTACACGCTTTTGAGAACTAAACAATAAGGTGAAATATTATAGTAAAATTAGTTTTTGTATGGCAATAGTAATTTTTTTCACTGTATAAAGTTTTGTTAACTAGTTTTGCTTGGGGACCGACAGTTGTACTATGAAAAGATACTTTGCGTCCATCGGACAACCGCCAAAATTAAAGTAAATATCAAGTTATTTTGCAAAACCGCGTATGTATTTAATAAATGGAATCCTTAGTTATTCAACAAACATTAATTTTTGGAGCAAACAAAACCTGAGCTTGAGCCTGAGCCTGAACATTGAGAAAATTTTATGCAAATGACTGGGACAAGGTATGGACAAAAAATCGGTGATCTACCCATTTAATCTATGGTAACAACTAACCTTCTTTCTTTCAGCTCTCCTGATATTCAACCTGGTCTGAGCCTCGGCCACCAGTTTCCCATACTCTATATCCCCAATCTTCCTCCTCAGCTTCTTGCCGAGTCTACTGGCGAGCTGCCTGACCGGCGACGCGGGCGCCATCGCGTCCCCGGTGGATAGCTCGCGAACTATCGGCGGGAGTATCACGTCTACGATCTTGTTGAGGAGATCCGGCTCCATCGAGCTGATCACGTGCAGCCACATCGTGAATATTGATGTTCTCTGTGGAAGAATTAAATTATATCGTTATATCCTACTAATATTATAAACGAGAAAGTTTGTATGGATGGATGGATGTTTGCTACTCTTTCACGCTAAAACGGCTGGACCGATTTGGATGAAACTTGGCATATAGATAGTTTATAGCCCAGAATAACACATAGGCTACATATTATTATTATGTCCACGCAGACGGAGTCGCGGGCAAAAGCTAGTTAACCATATATAAAGGGTGTAAGTGACAGCCTAGCAAATACTGAAACGCTGAACTCAGACCATCAAACTGAACAACTTTCACTATGGAGCCTACCTCAGGAAACGCGAAAAAAATCAGCTGTCCCATACATTTTAGTCGTATAGGTAGGTACAGCAGTGTTGTATGGGACAGCAGATTTTTTTTCGCGTTTCCTGAGGTAGCCTGAAACTGAAAGTTGTTCAGTTTGATGGTCTGAGTTCACCATTTCAGTATTTGCTAGGCTGTCACTTACACCCTGTACGGTTTTAAAACTCGTCAGTCGCGACAGGTAAATAGTGCGGTATGCGCTGGATCCATTCCAGGGGGGTGTCGGTTATTGTCATTATACCTCATAAACATGCTACAATGAGGTAAACCATAGACAACCCTTACAATGCTAAGCTAATAGACGCCATATTGGCTATGTGCGAAGTGGGTGTTGGGAACTGTCAAGTCGATCGCAGCGCCCGGGGTGGCAGAAATTTGTACTTTTGCGGGACAAGCTGTGAAAATATGCTTGAATCTATGCAAAACCACACACTAACTAAACACGAAATCTCCAAAACTGTCAAGACTACAAACTTAAAATTTGGCATGGAAGTTTCTATTGGCATCTAGATGCTCACTTAAAAAAGGTTTGTCGTATTTCAACCCCCAAAGGTGTTAAAACTGAGGTAAAAGTTTGTATGGGAATTCCGATACAATTTAGATTTTGCCCGTGGCTTCGTCCGCATCCGCTCCCGCCATCTTACCGGGATAAAATATAAGCTAGTTTTTGACCCTTCAAGCACCAACCTATAAAAAGCCTTAAGATAAAAGAAACCTTTTTTTTCAATAAGGTATAATTTAGCCTTTAGCTTTAGCCTAGTTTTTCGATCCTTAAGGATCGACCGGCGCTCCAGAGGTTAAGACTAATAATAAGCATTTAAATATAAAAAGTTTTATCAAAATCGGTCCAGTAGTTTTGGCAGAATCCTCGAACAAACACACAGTCTTTACAGTACTATAATAGTGTAGATAATTCACAGCTGTCCGGCATAGTTCGTGCGCTACGCCGCGCTAGTGTGGCGCTAGTGTCGTGCACATAGCCAATAGTCGCCTCATCGGCGTCGCGCGTGAGGTCGTAAGGGGTACCTCGCCATAATTATGTTTTATGCACCTTCGTTGTACCTATGCTCTTTGTTGCGAAATAATGAAGCGAATGGTAATAGGTTATTTGAAAACTTGTCAAATCAGCAACTCTTTATCGGATGTTAAAACGCACGCTTTGCATCACAGAACATTATAAGAGGGGTTAGAAGTGCAAAGTAGGTAGTGGATCGCGTCGCCACAGGTTATGCATTGATTTGCATAACACCATAAGGCGCGCGGCGTGGTGCGAGCGAGAGGGCATGAGTAATTGTAGCAGCGTGAGCGGGAAGACAAGTGGCGACAGCCGCCTCCGAAGCAAAAGCGCTACTTTGCATTTCTAACTACTTTGAAGTTCTGTGCTTTGCATGATCAATTTTATTGTACTAAATACACTCTTGTGGGACTTTACTCACGCGCAGTTTCATATACTCATAGGTGATGGTAGTGAAAACTGTTAATAACTTTACTTGTACTTACAATATTCATAGAATTGGGTGCTCGAGCCACTTCAACGTTGACAGCCCTCCTCAACTTGAACAGAATCCACCTGATGTTGACCTTCCCCCCTCCCCCCACCTCCTCCTCGTCCTGTTTACTTCTCAACTTGAAGCTCGACATTGAATTCACTATATTTAGTATTTGGAATAGTACACTTGTTACCTGAAACAGATAATGACGGAAACTAAAATATTTTAAAATCCGGCTCGAAGGACCAGAATGTAAAAATTTTTTTTTTTTTTTAAGTTTATTTTTTTTATTTTTTATTTATAATTAAATGGACTCGTTAGCACTGCATTTCCGCCAGTGTCAAGTATTTTATGGGAGAATTTATCCCAATCTCAGGGATTGTTTTTGGACAAGAACAAGAAGAGATTGAAGAATGTGGAGCCTCGTGGCAGGCACAAACGCGACGCGCGAAACCACGCGAGACGTGTACTCGGGTCAGTTCCTGCAACGTGACTCTTAAGTTTATTTATTACAGGGTCACACCCTGGACACTTTACTGTCACTTCATACAAATAGGCTTAAACTATCATAAAGAGGAAAACACGTGCGATACTGAGTGTGTGCGAGTGAGAGAGGACTACCTTATTGCCTACTGTTGTCTTCCTCCCATCGTTGACGGGATCATAACTAAAAACCGAGCCAAGGTTCTTTTTCTCTTCCACTCATCCTTTGATTCGAATCTGTCATAAAAATCTGTCCAGGCCCTAAACTCGGACTATTTTCGATATATCGTGATCGTTTTTTTTTTTTGAACTTTATTGAAATATTGTTGACATTTGAACGAAAACGTCCACGATACATCGAAAATGAAAATCCGTACCCCCAATTACAAAATAAAATAAAGAAGAAAAAAATTACTTGATCAGCCATTTCCTTAGAAACACTAGTTGTATATTGAGCACAGAGATCCAACACCAAACTTCTAAACGTTTCTTCAGTATCGTAATAAATAAATCCTCTATCATTCTCCCCCCTTTTCACCACAGCGTCTAATTCTTCTGCGTCTACAACTGAAAGTATAGCTCCTAATATCTTAGCTGCTCTTAACCTGACCCAGGCGTGAGGATACGCCAGCAACGCTTGACATTGCTGGGCTATTTCATCAAAATCACTCTCATGTTTCTTATTCTTCAAACTCGACGCGCATTGGACTGTAATCTTGTCCAAAAGATTCAACATCTGTATTAGACTATGGTCTTTTTCTTTCTGTTTTTCCTCATCAGTTTTATCGTCTGTTTGCTCCAGCTTTATTTTAACGAATCGTCCTTCGGTAATATCGTTGCTTAGTAGGAGCATTTTGCCGGAGACTAGGGAAAGGACGCTTTCGAGACGGTGTTTAAATTCATCGCCTTCGACGTTCACGAATCGTATGCTTAGTTGAGCTGCGAGTTCGAAATGTACGGGCTGTGGAATGAAAACAGATTTATGTAAATAATAGCAGGAAAGCTGAACCGATGTCGATTACGCATTCATTCCTGGCATTCATAATAAATAACTTGTGATTGTGAGTAAATAGGAAATTCGTAAAGCCGTTTTTTAAGGCCCCGAATCCACAAAAACGGAGCTGCGTAAAAATCAACCAATAGAATTCTCCAGTTTTCCTCCATTGACAGAATCGAGCTATTTTAATATATTAGTTGATTTTAAACATTTCCGCTTTGGTGCATTCCGGGCGCCGATGCGCCTATCTACGTGCGTGTGATAAAAGTTATTGAGTCATTTTATCTTATGCTTCTTCGACAGTATTCTTATGCTCCTAGTAAACAGAATCTATCTATCTAAACTATTATAAAACTGTAACAGATGTGTGTCTGTATATTGAAGATATTTACAAAAAAAAAGATTACGATATGGTTTAGGTGTCCCTGATTCCAAATCACAATTTTTTGGATTTTTTGTCTGTCTGTTTGTTTGTTTGTGTGTTTGTTTGTTTGTTTGATCAAGCATCACGCGAAAACTACTGAACCAATTTTGATAATACTTTTTTTGTTTGATAGCTTATGATATGATCTAACTTAAAATCGAGTATATAATTTATGCGGACGAAGTCGCGGATAATTCCGCGTACTATTATAAAACTGTAAATTAAAAAAAGAAGTTTGTTTGTTCGAGCATCACGCGAAAACTACTGAACCGATTTTGATTAAACTTTTTTGTTTGATAGCTTATGATCTGACTTAAAATCTGGTATATAATTTGTGCGGACGAAGTCGCGGGTTAACGCTAATATAATAATATTTGTTTAGGTCCTATCGCTAACAAAACCTAATAATGTTGAATCATACTTGAGTATCTTGTAAGAAGGTGAGCACCAGATCGAACAGTTTGTTCCTATCGAGGGCGGTGAGACGTTTCAGCATGGCTTCAATACAGGCCGCGGCCGCCGCGCGACACTCCGGCGCACTGTCGTTCAACATACACGCGCCCAGTGCGAGGAGCAGGTAGTCGCTCTGCTTTGATAGCTGCGGCTGAAAATAATATTAGTTTGGTGAGCTGCATATTTTAGGGGGGTACTTTTGACCATCAAACTGAACAACTTTCAAAATGGAGCCAACATAGTGATTGGTGGAGTTGGTGGAGACCAAGCTTCATAGCCTAGCCCACCGCTTGCTTGTCGGTCTTCTATACATTGTATTTTAGTGAGTGTGCCCATGAGCTACATGATCCCACCTTCCCCTTTCTAATCCAGACGCACCGCGGGATATCACCCCTTCTTGGTTGACATCCCACTTATCCGCACCAAGCGCCTTTCTGAATCTTTTATTATGCGCACAGCCAAGGAGTGGAATGCCCTGCCTGCGTCAGTATTTCCGAGCGCTTACAACCTGAATTCCTTTAAAATACGAGTGAATAGGCATCTTCTGGGTAAGCTCGCTACATCTTCGACCCCATCTTCGTCCTGAGAACTGGATTAAGCTCAAGAGCAAACCCATACTTAATAAGAAGAAAATAGAAAAATAAAAAACTAAAATCTAGAGATTATTAGAAACAAATCGACATGTGTTACATAACTACACGAACTATACGCTTATGGTACAAAAACTGACAGCCCATGTCAAAAGTGACAGGGGTTGTTACCAAAAGTGACAAGCGATATCAAAAGTGACAGGGGTGGTGCCAAATGTAATAGGCGATACCAAAAGTGACAACATATGTCAAAAATGACAGATGAAAAATAATGGCAAAAGTGACAGGCGATCACCCAAACTCCTTTTATCGCTCTTCCATTCTGTCGCACTTCCGTGAGTCGAGCATGTGTCGCATATCCGTGATTCGCACCGTCGGGATGTCGCACTTCCGTGATTCGCAATTTGTGTGTCGCACCTCCGTGATTCGCTCTTTGATTATGTCGCACTTCCGTGATTCGCTCATTGGTAGTGTCGCATCTCTGGGGTAACATCGTATAAATGGCTTACCAGAGAGATCTTATTGATGATCATATCAAGGAACTTCAGCGAGGACTCTCTGCCGTGCTGCAGCTCGTAGTTCAGTTGGGAGACGAAGAACTGTATGAACTTGTCCAGTCTCTTGCCCGGCGAGTAGTTCGTTAGGTAGCTCACGAATATCGCTCGGGCTTCGTCTCTGCAATTAATAATGGAATGATCATATTTTCAGTAATATTAAAGTAAAAGACATTTTTTTAAACACGATCTAGAAACTAATATCTGTGTTTGGGGTTCGACAGATTTTCTTTAATAGTTTAAATGCTAGGATTACTTAAAGATTTGTATAGAAGAGAAAAGGTGCCACTTGTAAACTTCCTACCTATCTTATCCTAAATAAATTGATACTAAACTTGGACTAACTAAATAAAGCTATGAATCTACTAAGAACTAAACTTAATTATGATTTTATTTTGAGTTGAAGATGTTGTTTTGGCCAATTGTGATCTCTAGTGGATAGAACTAACGTTGTGAACCGCATAACAGTAACCTAGGTTGCAACAGACTCGAGGTTTATCTAGCATTCTAACAAACAGGGACATAGAAATACCTAAACTTAATATTAACATAGCTTAAACAGTCATACCTAACCTAGCCTATCCTACTTAACCTAATGATAAGTAAAACCTGATCCTATTATAATAAGCCTAACCAAAGTACTACTTCATGATAACCGACTTAAATTTTCCCTTGAACTTAGTTCTAAAATTTTACCTAAGTAATGGCTAAAAGATGTGATCGTCTAAGACCCCACATTGCTAAGTAACAACACAGATTTGTTTAGAAGGACTTAGTAACCTAGATCTTATCTGCACTAAACCTAGAAATAATCCTAACCTGAATAAACTCTTCCCTAAACAGTATAATTATACAGGGTGTAAATCTTAAATTAATTAAATGTTATAAGAAAATGGTAAGCATATTTTGATTCGATAACATTGTGATTGTTTTTATGGGGACACCCCAACCTAGTTAGTGAGGTCGGTTACAAGGAGTAATGGAGAACGATTATTATACACTTATATTATAAATACCATGATTTTGTACCATGATTAGTTAAGACATTGATATTTTCAGCTTTATCTTAAGTGTAACGTCTCCAATCATCTTAGTATGGAGATTAGCTACGGGCTGCTCTTTGCTCACCCAAAGACAAACCAAAACTATCAGAACCTCAAGTTGACTTTTCCAAGAGGATTATTTGTTATATTAATAATTGTAATTCTCATAAAATTAGTACCCTTTTAGTACCTTGTAAAATTTTAAAATACAAAATCCTTCTCAAATACTTCTTTCGGATAGGGTATGACCTCAAAAAAGACTCTACCACCACGTCACTAGGGGTCCTAACTGCAGAGAAGATGTGGCCAGAAACTCTACAGTGATATCTTCAAAATTCAGTAAGTATGAGTAAGTATTTAAAATAAAGAGGACAGGAGAATTTACTTTCATTCATTAGTCTTAGTCAGTTTGTTATAGTCTATAAGACAACTGGGATAAAAATAGAAAATATTCTATGAAACTAAAACAAGTAGATTAGGGTTTCTTTCCTAATAGTATGCTTAACATTCTCTATTAACAAGTCATCAGCTTTGACGTAAAATTCATACTAATTATTCTTAACATAGTTCCATTCTTTCATAAAACCAATATTGTAAATAAGATATTATCAGCTAAACCAATATTTTCCTTTTAACTGTACAAGTATAGGAAATATGATTTCCCTATGAAAACTGTTATCAATCCCTCCCAATCTAGAAAAGTTACCTATCCTATCCTAGCCTATTTCTAAAACAAAACACGATCTTTAAAATCTAACCAATGTCTAAAATATTCCTATTCTAAAGAAGTTTCCCTAGTGTTAAGATAACCCCGGTGTAAGGGCATCTGCAAAGCTAGGGGCAGACCCCACATTTACATTTAATCGTGTAGGTGTGTAATGTAGATTTTCCCGTGTTGTCTAGGGAAGAACCTTCTGAATAGCTAAATTAGGTGTGCGAGTAAGTCAACTCTAGTGTACCTAGTTCCTATGGACTTGTGTTTTATGGGAACTCCGTGCGGCCGAAGCTTAGAGATCAGGAGTACCCAAGGTGAGTAATATAAGTGTGTGAAATATATAAATAAGGGGACTGAATTTTGCACCCCAGAAACAAAGTACTTGGCTCCCTAAAGAACATCCTCCTCTTGAACGGTGGATTACCAAGCAGCATTTGGCCCAGGTTACAAAACTCAGGTGGCTAAAGATCGCTATGTAGGTAAAAAACGATCGCCGGCGCACCACAAAGCCAGGCTATGAAAATGGAAGTTATTGACACTTTCACAGTATAGCACTGCTAGTCGTGAAAGCACCAAAAACCCACGATACTCCATCGTGTACCAAAAGATTCCTCGAGCTCACAATTTAAATATTAACTCCCCAATAAATTAACTTAACAAATAATTAAAGATATGAAACTCCCAGAATTTATCCCAAAAAATCAATAAAGAAAGTTTACTACTTCCCCTTAAATTATTTTACAATTATCCCAAATTATAAACAAAACCTCCCAAAATACTTAGAAAATTTAAATAAAATCAAAACGTAAACCGGCAACGAGATAGTGAGCTCTCAGAATATAAATGACGAAAGACTGACCCGATCTCCTATCACTCCCGCCTATTTATACTCAATCCCACGCGTCCCTGAACTCCTTGACCTCCATGGCATCCACACGAACCGTAGTTTCCGTGATGTCCGCCATTTCCCTGCGATCCTCAATGACCAAGCCTGCCTCGACTTTCAAATACACAATATTGAGCTCTATCTTGATGAAAATAAAGTTGCGTTCAGTTATGCCTGATGATATTTACTTAATAAAAGATTTGACCTCTATTTACTTTTCATTAAAGATGAATTTCATTTGTACTACTATCCATAATTTTAGTTTCTTAATTAAATGGTCTTACAGCCCGATGCGCAGACTACCTATAGTAAAAACTTAGTCAATTAAGCTTTCTTGCCCTGACATAAGATTCATTTTTAGCTAGCGAAATCCTCCTCGCGCCAATTTTTACTCCTTGCATTTTTAACTTTTCCGCGCAGCGTCCCCAAGCTATCTTGCCAACCAACTACGCATGCGTCAGATGTATCAGCTGTTTTCTGCTAACTCATATTTCCGCCATTGTTTTGCCCTTTTTAAGATGCTTGATTTATATTACCATTTTTAATAATGAAAGTAATTTTCTAATGAAATATTAGTTAATTATGTCTGAAATATCGAATTCTTCCTCTGTTTTTATAATAATTTGAATGAAATGAGTTCCCTCTCTCAAAAAGCTAGTTAACATTATTATTTGAGCTTTAAATAAAACTTCTAACTTCGAGTTTTGCTAAGTTTTAACAGTAGTTATTTTATAATTATGGTTCTTTTGTTTGAAGCAATATATTAAGATGTGTCTGATGACTAGAGAGTAGCATATTCTTTACTGGTGACTACCTAAACCAGTACATTTCTTCCCCCAAAATTTACGCAGATAAAAATCAGATCAAACAGGAGTGATTTTAGAATCTCACTCGCTGATCAGATTGGTTCGGATTTCAATCGGAGCTAAATTTTCCTTAACTTTAAATAGTAACAAAAAAAAATAGTTTATTAATATTCTTCCTTGAAATGTTCTCAGTGTGGTGTGTATTTAAACCGCACAAATACCAATCATAAGAGAAATAACTTTTAGTGCTTCAACATAAGTATCAATTAATGCCCAAAAATTAGCTTCAGCCTACTTCGTCAGTTCTGACTAGGGATCATATTTGTGAGATACAACAATCCTGTGATAACAAACCAGACATTCCATTACCGATCTCTTTCTATGCGAAATTGAGTATATGGGTGCCCGATAAGTCCCCGTTTCCCTAACTAATTTAACAGCCTCCAAAAATATCTGTGCACCAATTAACATAACTCACACTAAACTCTCTCCCGTCTCACAACCAATAAAAGCACGGAGTATGTAGAGTGTTCTCGTATTTGCATATCCTACCAGTGGAGTAAAAGCCTTCTTGTGGACAGTATTTTCTACTGTTACTTATTAATAATCTTAATCATCGTCCCAGCCATTAAAAACAGCTGTCGCGACAACTAAAACCCTCCTAACAGATCTACACAAGAAATCTTTTTGTATGGTGTAATGTGTCCAAGTCAGAATACAAATAACCTAATTTTCATGTCCCTGATTTCTGCTAATTCCAAAAGGCCCACATTCCTCATACTGATAAGTTTTTTTTTTAATAATAAAATATAATATATAATATGGTATAAAGATTTTAATGTCTCATATACATTCTGCTTGTCAACATACTTTTTTTTTCAACATTCATCTCTGTTGCATTACAATCAAAACCCCAATGAAATCAACAGATCAATGACACGAAAGGTAAAAGAAATATAATTTATCCCGAACAAGTCATCTTTACATTGTAAAGAGGTTCTAAAACAAGCTATAATAAATGATTCAAAAACGTTTTGAAATTCGAACATTTGCTTCCCCCATTCCCAATTATTCTAATAATTAATTACTCTTGTCACCATCACTCGCATATTACTCCAATTTTTATGTCCAATATAACTCTTAAGTTAAAATTTTATTTATTATTGTTTACCAATAAAATTCTTTCACGAATCTAACTTATTTGAGTCTGATCTTTTGACAGTTCAACTTAATTTTCTAGAAGGCAAGTGGAATCAGCCTTACAGCCTAATCTTTCGTGATTTGACGACCCGGTTGGTGTGATGGTTGGATATTTATTTTAATTTATTTAATCGAAGTTCTAGGTTTTATTATTATTTTAATTATTAAATTAAGGTTTTATTTTAATTATTGTTTAACGACCCCACAGTAGCTATCCTTAACATTCCTCCTTTAGTTTAATGCTTAACCTTAACTTAACCTATAGTGTAAATAACCCTATTAGCAGTGAAGTTTCCTAAAGATCACGCAACAACCCTATGTCTCGGCAATATAACAGTAATAATATAAAATATATAATAGTAGGTAAATAAGAATACCCAAAAATAATAAATTTTAAAATATACAAAACAGTTGACCCAGTTAAGGACATCAGAGGCAAGCGCAACACACCTTTGATTTTGCTTCGCTTTGTAATTTTTTTTTCCAAAATACTACAATTAACCGGTAACCTAAAAATCATCATTATTAAGAAAATCTGCTAACTCCCGCTAAATACGTTCTATTCCTAAATAAACTACTCCCTGAAAGACGCACTTCCCCCCTAACCTTATTCTTTTTTTTTTCGATAAAATTAATGTCACCTCAACCCTCCTGTATTTCTACCAAGCTCAAACCCGACTTCGACTCTTGATAGCAGTTTATTCAAATTAATGTTCAGTCTTTGAACCCCTTGAAACATGAAGCATCCATCTTGTAGAGTTATACCTATTTCCCCCAACTTCAATTAATTTTAACGTGCTTCTATAACATAAAATATATTCATTCATTGATGTTATCAACTACCCTATATGACAACTCCAAAATTTTCTCTGCCTAGATGTTATGACCCGCAGACTAAGAAGTCCGGAAAACGCTTCCCCCCCTATCTTCGACTCCTTACGCACGATTGACCATTAGATGTATCTAACGTTACTACTAAATCATTAACATACACCTAAAAGTATATTTATTATAATGAGCAAGTATTAAATCAAACGCGCGAAAGTACTAGACTAATTATTTTTGTACTTTTATTTCAAACCCCATCTATTACCGGAAGTGTGCTAACACAATAGTGTATGAAAACCTAATATTATTAGCGTCTCATGTCATGAGATACATGATGCTACAGACTTCCATTGCAGTCAACATACGCGAGTGATAGATCCCTGAACCAATACTTAAGTCTAGAGATCCCTACACTAGGATTAATTTTAAACTAACAATAACTAAAAAGCCGTAATAACTCGCATTCTGGTTCAATCAGGTAACTTGTAGTAACTATCAAATACATGTCTTTACGAAGTGTTTTTTTTTTTTTTTTTAATGATTTAATCTAACAAATAACAACTCTAAAGTAAAGTTATAGTGCAGACCTCCAACTGGATCCAAGTTGACTCAGCTTCATAACAACACTCATTCTCTACTGTCAACTACTTCATTCCATATGAACGACCTCCACTAATGCGACCGAATGACAAATAACACACATAAACCATTCTTGTACTCTATATTTGTTAGTTAAAGGCCCTTTTTGTTTTCACTTCAAAATCACCAACCATACTTTGCAGATAAAGACAGAGACAATACAAACATGTATGAAAATTTTCGACCCTCTTCTTAACTAATGTAACCCTTCAAGCTAACCTCGCCCCTCGTCATCATCACAAACACAGCATACATACAAAAAGAAAAACATCACAGCCACTCTTCCACTCACTCACTAAGTCCAATGTATAATCCCGTCTCACTCTCACAATCATTAACATTCCAAATCCTTCTATAATCTTTCTTTTCCTACGCCTATTCTATAACTATACCACAGTATAAGAAAAAGCATCAACTACCATACACAGTACGGACACTCCCCTCCTCCCAACAAGTTTTCACCTCATCTCTCTCTCGCCCTCTGGTTACCCATTACCTAAGAAGAAGACTTATTCAATTTCTTTGGTTTCGCATGTGCTGACGTCATCCTGTCAACCCCTAATCCTTGTACGCAATGTCCGGGCTTATACTATACTATGTATTATTTACCGACAGTTATCATAAAACTTTCTGCTATCACCTTTTGTTTCAGGTTGTACCTGCCCATTTTAATTAAGTTTTACTTTATAAAAAATTTCCTGAAATCCTACTTTTGAAATACCTACTTGGTCTAAGATGTTTTTACTTGGTAGAAAAAAACTTCCAAAAGAAAGAATCCTATATAAGTTCATTCTACTTTAGTTCATAAAAAATGACTATGACTGAATAAAATTATTATTATTTGCTTTATTTATTATTATTTTCCACGCTTGATTTACTCAACATTGAAATTAACTAATTTATGATTTAAAACATAACAAAACCTCTTCCACCCAAGTCTTATTTATTTAAACCTATAATAATATTACTGCCTTTTATTCTTAATGTACAATCATCTCAACAACCCTATTTCTATAATTTAGTTAAAATTAAAATCTTAATTGGTGACAACATACTATTCAAATTAAAGATTGGAAAAATCTATCTCGGGCAGGATTCGAACCCACACTCTTCCAAACCAGGGAAGTGCGTTATCCAATAGTAAAACATGGCTGTAACATGTTTAAAAGACAATGATGTTTGAAACATAATTTTCAATTTCATTTGATTAGGTGGGTACCCTAATATTTGACTCAAAACTTATAATTCTCTTTCACTCCCTATGTTATCTCTAAGCTCTACTAAATGAATAGTGGCCTGCGTTCAGGACGTTTGGGTGCAGTTGTTTTTTCAACTCGCTCTATGGTAGAACGTCTTTTACCGAGGCTCTGAACAGCGTTTAGTGCGAAAATTTGCGCTCGGGGTACACTCTGAGTGTACATAGGGTGTAGGTTCGGAACGTAGCTCAGCTCTAGCTCATGTTACTATTTCCTAATATGATATGCTTTTAGTTTCCCACACTTACTTTAAAATAGTCCTAAACTATTAACTTCAGTCACATTATTCCCCATTGAAACGTTTATTGTACCTATTCTAACACAGACAAACTTCATTTTACTATTTTATTTTTACATACATACAACATCTAAACTAAACTAACTAAATATGTCTGACCATCCCCACGAGAAACACTGTCGTGAGTATATGCTACGATGATATGCTACCTAAAGAGTCCTATTTTAGCACAACCTGGCTCAGATTCTGCATAAAGATATTTGATAAATAACCGACCTGACTGACGAGGGCTTCGATCCGTGGATCATGTTTTCTCTTATAGAAGGGCCTCTCATTTTCGGAAAAAGAGGTAGAAGAATCTGAACTCGGTGCATCGGGTCCGCCGACCTCAATGTTCTGAGCAATTAGTGTTTCGTTATCATCACTCATATTTTAATGTAGAACTACTGTGCACTGCACAAATACACTACTTTGGCACACACTTTCGCTCACTTTGTAACTTTATTACCAACTTTTTACACTAAAATTATCATATTGAAAACTTTTATTGCGCCGCCTTGTGACAGACTTGACAAATGCATGACAGAAGGTTGCACGTCCGGAAAGCAGAAATTCGTTCAGAAACCGTAAGCAAAAGGCTGGAAATATGGTGAGTAGGTACCTACACTACACTGCTTCTTTACTTAAGAAAGCTGCGTTTTAGACAGGCTTTAAATCTTATGATTTGACCATAAAATATAATTAAACTTTTTGGATTTGACATTACTAAACTAATATTTTAGCACGACTTTCTAGTGAGAACTTCGAGTTCCATTGCACTCGTAGGTCCACCGAATTGAACTAATATTGATTGCGGGGAGTTTTTGGCGGGATTTGAACGGATACGTTTGGAGTCCTCATATTTCATCGAATTTTTATTGTTTATAGTGAGTTTTGGTTCGTAAAATCGGTGTTGTTTTGCGTAACAAAGTGTCGTGCAAGTGAACAATATACAGTTCAGTGAAATATGATGGTGTGGGTCGTGAACAGGAAAAGTGTTCCGTTCTTTTGTAGCGCGGCAAGCGGTCGGTTCACCTCTTTCCTGTGGACTTCTCTGCGTTTCCTGCGTTTCTCGATTGCCTCCAAAAACTCCAAAGAAGCGTTGAAACGTCGAACACCAACGTTTTATTTGCTATAAATGAGAGTATTTATTCCTGACATCGGTTGTATGCGATACTATAATCGCTTTACCTTGAACTGAACCAAAAAAAAAAAAAACTAATATTGATTGCATCCCACAAGGTTGTCTAAATTGTTTTAACTTTATTTTAAAGTTGTCTAGCATGATTTTAGTGTCCCTTTTCTTTCTAAAACTATGAAAACATAAAATCCCATTCTATTTTATCATTTTAAAATACTGTACTATAAGAAAGTTTGGTTTTGTGTACCTTATTGAATCAAAACTCTAGTTTAATTAAAATAAAAACAAAATACATGTTATCCGTTTCCTATACGTCTTAGTTCTTTTGAAGTTCTTTTGGACAACTAGCGCCATCTACCAAGCTCTACTGCGAAGCTTTTTATGCCTAAAATCAAAATGAACCTAAGAAATTCTTAAATTTCCCCTTTTAACTTCTTATTCCCATTATTAAATAAGTGAGCTACCTCTTTTATCTATTTAGCATAATTACTGACTACTTTGGACAACAAAATTATACGTAAATCCGATTCTAAGATAATTATAATAGTATCATTTGAAACAACCAGCGCCATCTAGTTATCCAATCTTTAACTACACTACAACAAAAACGCCATTCACGGAAAACGCCAATGATTCATTCATTCAATCTTCCAATCAATTCAATCATTCAATTCGTTTACCTACTTAATTAAATATAACAAACATTTCGAATTATTTGAATATTTGTTTGTAAATCACAACTAGTAATTCGATTTATTTTAGTTTTTGCATTATTCAAGTAATAATTTAATACTTAAATTCTAATTTTGGCTTTAAAAGTAAGTATCATGACAATTTTATTCTCCACCCTTGGACATGCCGCTTATTGGTCGCTTAGCTTAGGTACTTATTAGCCAATCAAATTAGACGTAGTCCTAATGAACTTTGTAATCAACCAATAAAATCAATAGAATTTTTATACGTTCAGAATTTATCAACTTCCGTTCCGTTCATTCATTCTTTTCAAACAACAAAACTTACAAAACAAAGCGAAAAGAAAACATGGCCGATTTGCCGTAAAACTTTCAAACTTTCAAGAATTTCCTCGTCACACATCCAGACATTTCTACATCTTTGCTACGAAAACATAACGAAAGAGAAGAAGTTATTCAAACTCAATTCAGAACCTACGTTCCCGTCTACTTGAAAAAAGAAAACAAGAAAATCTAACAGAAATCGCTTCCCCCAGCGTCCTATAGCATCAAGAACCCGCCAAATTTCATCTCCACGCTACGCTCATGGCTCCGCCTCTATGGATAACGAAAAAGAAGAGATTGAAAACGTAATATTCCAAACTCCACGCTCCTGTAACCATCTACTCACGGAATATACCATCTACTGGAAAAAGAAAACTACCAGAACAATATATCTATGACCAGAACCCATTTCAAAACCACAGTTCAAAACCTGACGCTTCTTTCACGGCGCGTCCTCCCATGGCATCGAAACTCCAAGATCTTCATTCTACGCTACTCTACTATGACAGAAGAAAAGAAGATATTCAAAACACTAAATTTCCTATCTCCACGCCCTGCAACGAAAAGAAAACTCGAAAAGTGAAAATTTACCTCACTCAACATCAAAGATCACCCTAAAATGCAATCCCTACAACCCTTCTGCTTCATCACCTGGAATCTTGAAACGCAGCCCTCAGTCAAACAACTTAGTGAAACAGCAAATAACCCCAGTGAACCAAAATTTACAGTGCAGTGCTCAATAAAATATCTAGTGAACAGTGCCTTTTTAGACAAAGTGAAAATCCAAATCAAATACCAATATAACCCTATTGTGAATGTAAACAATTAACCCATGTTATCAAAAATTAAAGCATATTCCCCATTTTTAAATAAACTAATTATTTACCCTGCATTTCTAAGAAAAACTAACTACATCCCACGAATACCTACAACCTCAAGAATGCATATCGTTCTTCACAATACCAAATTGTAGCCCAAAAGGCTAGCTAAATAATTAGATTCCAACTCAAAATAAAATCACAACATTTCAAACCCTATTTTCTTAACAATCCTTGTCACGGAACACCATATTGTAATGAAAATCTATCCTGGTCATGCGCACACCAAATTGTAAACTTCCTACCTATCTTATCCTAAATAAATTGATACTAAACTTGGACTAACTAAATAAAGCTATGAATCTACTAAGAACTAAACTTAATTATGATTTTATTTTGAGTTGAAGATGTTGTTTTGGCCAATTGTGATCTCTAGTGGATAGAACTAACGTTGTGAACCGCATAACAGTAACCTAGGTTGCAACAGACTCGAGGTTTATCTAGCATTCTAACAAACAGGGACATAGAAATACCTAAACTTAATATTAACATAGCTTAAACAGTCATACCTAACCTAGCCTATCCTACTTAACCTAATGATAAGTAAAACCTGATCCTATTATAATAAGCCTAACCAAAGTACTACTTCATGATAACCGACTTAAATTTTCCCTTGAACTTAGTTCTAAAATTTTACCTAAGTAATGGCTAAAAGATGTGATCGTCTAAGACCCCACATTGCTAAGTAACAACACAGATTTGTTTAGAAGGACTTAGTAACCTAGATCTTATCTGCACTAAACCTAGAAATAATCCTAACCTGAATAAACTCTTCCCTAAACAGTATAATTATACAGGGTGTAAATCTTAAATTAATTAAATGTTATAAGAAAATGGTAAGCATATTTTGATTCGATAACATTGTGATTGTTTTTATGGGGACACCCCAACCTAGTTAGTGAGGTCGGTTACAAGGAGTAATGGAGAACGATTATTATACACTTATATTATAAATACCATGATTTTGTACCATGATTAGTTAAGACATTGATATTTTCAGCTTTATCTTAAGTGTAACGTCTCCAATCATCTTAGTATGGAGATTAGCTACGGGCTGCTCTTTGCTCACCCAAAGACAAACCAAAACTATCAGAACCTCAAGTTGACTTTTCCAAGAGGATTATTTGTTATATTAATAATTGTAATTCTCATAAAATTAGTACCCTTTTAGTACCTTGTAAAATTTTAAAATACAAAATCCTTCTCAAATACTTCTTTCGGATAGGGTATGACCTCAAAAAAGACTCTACCACCACGTCACTAGGGGTCCTAACTGCAGAGAAGATGTGGCCAGAAACTCTACAGTGATATCTTCAAAATTCAGTAAGTATGAGTAAGTATTTAAAATAAAGAGGACAGGAGAATTTACTTTCATTCATTAGTCTTAGTCAGTTTGTTATAGTCTATAAGACAACTGGGATAAAAATAGAAAATATTCTATGAAACTAAAACAAGTAGATTAGGGTTTCTTTCCTAATAGTATGCTTAACATTCTCTATTAACAAGTCATCAGCTTTGACGTAAAATTCATACTAATTATTCTTAACATAGTTCCATTCTTTCATAAAACCAATATTGTAAATAAGATATTATCAGCTAAACCAATATTTTCCTTTTAACTGTACAAGTATAGGAAATATGATTTCCCTATGAAAACTGTTATCAATCCCACCCAATCTAGAAAAGTTACCTATCCTATCCTAGCCTATTTCTAAAACAAAACACGATCTTTAAAATCTAACCAATGTCTAAAATATTCCTATTCTAAAGAAGTTTCCCTAGTGTTAAGATAACCCCGGTGTAAGGGCATCTGCAAAGCTAGGGGCAGACCCCACATTTACATTTAATCGTGTAGGTGTGTAATGTAGATTTTCCCGTGTTGTCTAGGGAAGAACCTTCTGAATAGCTAAATTAGGTGTGCGAGTAAGTCAACTCTAGTGTACCTAGTTCCTATGGACTTGTGTTTTATGGGAACTCCGTGCGGCCGAAGCTTAGAGATCAGGAGTACCCAAGGTGAGTAATATAAGTGTGTGAAATATATAAATAAGGGGACTGAATTTTGCACCCCAGAAACAAAGTACTTGGCTCCCTAAAGAACATCCTCCTCTTGAACGGTGGATTACCAAGCAGCATTTGGCCCAGGTTACAAAACTCAGGTGGCTAAAGATCGCTATGTAGGTAAAAAACGATCGCCGGCGCACCACAAAGCCAGGCTATGAAAATGGAAGTTATTGACACTTTCACAGTATAGCACTGCTAGTCGTGAAAGCACCAAAAACCCACGATACTCCATCGTGTACCAAAAGATTCCTCGAGCTCACAATTTAAATATTAACTCCCCAATAAATTAACTTAACAAATAATTAAAGATATGAAACTCCCAGAATTTATCCCAAAAAATCAATAAAGAAAGTTTACTACTTCCCCTTAAATTATTTTACAATTATCCCAAATTATAAACAAAACCTCCCAAAATACTTAGAAAATTTAAATAAAATCAAAACGTAAACCGGCAACGAGATAGTGAGCTCTCAGAATATAAATGACGAAAGACTGACCCGATCTCCTATCACTCCCGCCTATTTATACTCAATCCCACGCGTCCCTGAACTCCTTGACCTCCATGGCATCCACACGAACCGTAGTTTCCGTGATGTCCGCCATTTCCCTGCGATCCTCAATGACCAAGCCTGCCTCGACTTTCAAATACACAATATTGAGCTCTATCTTGATGAAAATAAAGTTGCGTTCAGTTATGCCTGATGATATTTACTTAATAAAAGATTTGACCTCTATTTACTTTTCATTAAAGATGAATTTCATTTGTACTACTATCCATAATTTTAGTTTCTTAATTAAATGGTCTTACAGCCCGATGCGCAGACTACCTATAGTAAAAACTTAGTCAATTAAGCTTTCTTGCCCTGACATAAGATTCATTTTTAGCTAGCGAAATCCTCCTCGCGCCAATTTTTACTCCTTGCATTTTTAACTTTTCCGCGCAGCGTCCCCAAGCTATCTTGCCAACCAACTACGCATGCGTCAGATGTATCAGCTGTTTTCTGCTAACTCATATTTCCGCCATTGTTTTGCCCTTTTTAAGATGCTTGATTTATATTACCATTTTTAATAATGAAAGTAATTTTCTAATGAAATATTAGTTAATTATGTCTGAAATATCGAATTCTTCCTCTGTTTTTATAATAATTTGAATGAAATGAGTTCCCTCTCTCAAAAAGCTAGTTAACATTATTATTTGAGCTTTAAATAAAACTTCTAACTTCGAGTTTTGCTAAGTTTTAACAGTAGTTATTTTATAATTATGGTTCTTTTGTTTGAAGCAATATATTAAGATGTGTCTGATGACTAGAGAGTAGCATATTCTTTACTGGTGACTACCTAAACCAGTACACACTCCAAAAACACTGCTTAAACCATCTTCAACAGATGTAAAGCAGAAGAAGCAGAGGCAGAACAATGGATGCGGGATGTAGGATGATGATTACGATGTGTAGAAATCTTTGAGCTACTGTTGCCTTGAAACTATAAAGTTTTAACAAAAATCAGACAAACCACAGACAGATATTAGTTTCTAGGCAGAGATTAAAAATAAATTATAGGTTAATACTCATAATAGAATTAAACTCCGTTGTATGGAGCGCGCTCGCGGGTATGGACTATATAAAAATTTTTTTTTTGGTCTATACGACCAAAAAAATCTTTGGACTATATATGTTGTTATCCTAGAAATTACACAACACATAAGCAAAAACAATTGAATAATTACCTGGATCGTGCCGATTCACTCAAAATACAAATCTTGGAAACTTTCTCCATTACTTCGTGTAACTCAGTCGATACTAGTTTAGCTTCTAAAATGGCTTTCAATAGAGAGAAGGAGTTTGACTGTCGCTCGTCGTTCTGACAATCTTCTTCGGCGTAAAGAAGAAGGGTTTTTAGTTGATCTGATTCTAATGTGTAGTATTTTACGTTACGGACTAGTACTGTCACGGCCTGGAAACAAACAAAAAAAACCGGTCAAGTGCGAGTCGGGCTGCTCGCGCACCGAGGGTTCCGTACCACACCACCACAGATCACAACATTATTAACTCAGAATAAAAACTTTTTTTGTCCGGGACCTTTAGCGCGAGAACGACTCACACTTGGCCGGTTTTTAGTATTTGTTGTTATTCTCTAGAGTTTGCTCTATAATTACACTAAGTTTGACGCTTGTATGTATTACCGTTTTTACGATAGAGCGTGAAGAAAAAA
Source organism: Agonopterix subpropinquella (assembly GCA_922987775.1). Classification (NCBI taxonomy): domain Eukaryota; kingdom Metazoa; phylum Arthropoda; class Insecta; order Lepidoptera; family Depressariidae; genus Agonopterix; species Agonopterix subpropinquella. The sequence goes on along the minus strand of OV277695.1, from coordinate 7,446,931 downwards.
CGTAGATAAAAACTAGTTTCTTGTTGAGAACCCCCTTAATTTTTAACTTTTTGACATTTTCATTATTTGTTAACGAATCCGCCGTAATAACGCATAATCTGAGAAAATTTCAACTATCTAGCTATTACGGTTCAAAAGTAACAGCCCTAAATAGGTAGGACAGACGGACGGACGGACAGACGGACAGACGGATAGACGGACGGACGGACAACGTAGGCTGAGTAATAGGGTCCCGTTTTCACCCTTTGGGTACGGAACCCTAAAAATGTGCAGTTAAGTAAGCTATAGCCTCCAGCCTGCGTAACATGACAGAGGTGAGAGCGACACAGGTCACTTCTAAACGTCAAATTGGCGGTGATCTCCATAGTATCTCACTCAAATTTCACGTTTCGCCTGTGTCGCTCTCACCTCTGTCATGTTACGCAGGCCGGATCATATAACAGGGCAAAGACCGCCTGTCGCTAATAAGGATGAGGGGGAACTGGTCATAATCCACCAAGCAGGCTGATCGGTGGAAGTTAGTTATCAGCTGCTGTCAGTGTTTTATTTTGATGTGCAAAAGAAAAGACACCATATTGAAGAGAATACTTTGATCCATTTTAGAATGTTGCTCTTGGTAAAATCCATCTTCGTTGGCATAGAAGAACTAAGAAGAGAGAAACTAGCAATAAGTATTGTCGGTGTTTACATATTTTTGATGGACCTATGACCTGAGACAGTCGTTGGTAGCGGCTGGATGCAGTGGCCGATAATTATAGCTTGATGAATTGATGATGAATGTCGACGACATGTTACAAATTTATTGCTTTGTAATGCTGTGCTATACTTTTACAAACTCAAATATTGGAAAAAATCTATTAGCTAGCAGGATACACCTGCACTTGAGATATCGCAACTGACACTTTGCAATAAATCTCCAAAAGTAGTATCGTAGTAAGTGGCGCGCCCTGGTCTCTGCCTACCCCACTGGGAAAGAGGCGTGACGTTATAGATAGATAGGTAGTAGCATCTTCTGGTTCTTGAATCCCTCTTGCCATCTTAGAATAAATTAAATGGTACTTAGTGATTTTTTTTCATATCTTACCTTAAAAGCATTCCTCACTAAATGATAATTATCATTCTGCTTGCTAATTTCAAACGTCGCATATTTATGCAGTATCGAAAACATTGTCTTCACAATCTCCTCCACCATTTCCTCAAGCGTTGGAGTGCTAACTCTGATAGTCCACAACGTCGCTATACATTTCATAGCAACTGTCGTCACTTTCACATGGTCACTATTCAACGCGTCAACTAACAAAGGTATCAGTGGATCTACGAAAGCTCTGCAATCCATTCTAGGAACTTTCTCTCGCTTCAAAATAACGTATAGAATGTTCAAGCTGAATTCTACTAGAACGTGAGCGTTTGCTTTACCAGAAGTTCTGACGTTTTTCGCCTGAGATTCCTTATTGCGTTTTGGTGCTTGAGGAATGATGAAGCAATCTGGTTTAGCCCTCATCATTTTCTCTCTCTGTACATCAGTGAGCACTCTCTTAGGGGCGCTTAATACAAACTCTGGTATACTCTCAGATGCAATGCCGTGAAGAAACACGAACAAAGATTCTATATCTATAAATTTATTTGTTACTAATCCTGTAGTTATATGCAATAGGGCTTCTTGAACTTTCACGACAATCTTTTTCGATTGATGCTTCTGTAAGATTTCTTTGAAAGGTAACAGAAGGTTTATTAAGCATTTTTCCGTTATATTTTGTGACACAATCATAAGTGTAACGTAACTCTTTTTGCTGGGTTTCGCTTCTGGTGTTTTGTAGTGTAGTTTGTCTACTTCTTTCTCTTCTGATAAAGACCCGAATAAGTCGTTAGTACAAACGTCGAGTATGTAATGCAAATTGTCGTTTAACTCCCCAGATTTAAAGTCCGATTTCAAAGCGTCGAGAACTGTGTGTATTGTAGCTACCAATACGTGGACTTGGAAACCTCTGGTCAGAAGTATAGTTAGGTGTTCTAACAATATTCCTATGTACTGCGTTCCGACTGTCAACATAATTTTCTTGACTATATCTCGAGCTGCTATTCTTACTTGCTTTAAAGGTGATTTCAGAAATGAACAGAGTTTTATTATTATTCTGAAAAATAATTAAGATTTTGCTTAAATAACAATTATACTATTCAGCGTCTCCATTCATTTCTTCATTTATTGGTTGCTTCCTTAATATGCTGACGCTTTTTTTAAGGGCATGGTATGATCAAACCATCAAACTGAACGACTTTCTCCGTGGGACTAACACCGAAAAAGCGAAAAAAAATTGCTAAAATATTAGAGATACCTATTTTTCCTCAACTGAACGTTCTATTTTAATGGTAAAAAAATAAACTGTCAAAGTCAAAGAAGGACAGTCGGGCAAGCAAAGGAATACATCCCAAACATTTCATTTTTCAGTATTTTTTAAACAACTCGAGAACTAATGGATAGAAAAATCTGATAATTTTTGTAAAGTTTGTCACATAATCTCCAAATGGTTTTCGGATTTTGGCACCTTTCATGAAATTAAATGTTGTTCATTCTAATGTTAAATTGAACTCACCCAGGAAGTTGATACTTCAGCAGCTCGCCGGGCAATCTCTGGAGGAGCTTGACGAGCGCGAGAGCTATCGGCACTCGCAACATGTCTTCCTCCTGTCGTTCGATACCGTTGCGTCGACGGTTCAGCTTGTGCGACTCTTCGTGCTCTGTCATTTTGCCTATTGATCTGGAATATTTAATTACTTTGCTACAGAACCGTAATTTGAACTGAAAAAAGCCACTACCCAAACAATGTATCTAATGAAGCTTTTCGCGTGATGACAAACAAACAAACAGATAGACGAAAAATTAAAAAATAGGTGATTTGGATTTAGGGATTTAGGGACACCTAAAAATCATGTCGTAATTTTTTTTTCAAATATCTTCGATGGACAGACACTTCTGTTACAGTTTTATAAATACACGTACTAATAGCCTTTACCCGCGACTTCGTCCGCATAAATTATATACCAGATTTTAAGTCAGATATCAAACAAAAAAGTTTCATCAAAATCGGTTCAGTAGTTTTTGCGTGATACTCGAACAAACAAACAAATAAACAAACAGACGGATAAAAAATCAAAAAATTGGTGATTTGGAATCGGGGACAGGTAAAAACCATGTCGTAATTTTTTTTTTTGTAAATATCTTCAATGTACAGACACACTTCTGTTACAGTTTTATAATAGTTTAGGTATTGGGTTTTATTTTAGTTTACATACCTATTTAGCTGTGGTAACAGCCCAGCAGAGAGCGACTTGATAATCCTCTTGGCGACAGAAGGAGACACGCTTGTTACCCTCTCAAACGCTGGCACATTTGTCACTTCTTTAGATATTTGTTCTTCATTCTCCACTTCATCATCCGCTTTTTCTAATTCTGTTTCTAAATCTTTATCATTCAGTGTTACATCTTTATTCATTTCTACATCCTCTTCATCTTTTGTTTTATCAATTTCTGCGTCATTTTCTTTGTTTGCTACGTCATTCTCTTCAACTTTTTCCATATCAATACCTTCCTTCACTCTATTACTGTTCTTATTATTAACTGCAGCTTTATTTGCCTTGGCTTTTGGTTTTCTGAAATCTATATTAGTCAACAAAGCTTTTGGCAATTCAATGTTCTTTACTTTTGAGAAGTCAAAATGGAACGCGTCTAAAATGCCGACCAATATTCTTGTCAATTGCTTCTGATGTTCCGACGAATGACGCATTTTGTTCAAATACAACTTTAGTATAACTTCATAGTGATACCAAGGGAGTAGTCTGCAGCAAGTCGATACAACTTCTATACAAGCGTCTATCAGAGTATTCTTATCTGTGTATTTATCATCACACATATACACAGAAGCTAAAGGCAGTATAAAGTTTGTAAGAGTCCTTGGAGCGGGACATTTCGTTACTTTCTTAGCAACTTTACTGAATTTAAGAAGAGCTCTGACACGTCTATGCATTTGAAGATGGCACATGTTTTCGAAGAAATCAACTTCTCTATCTTCTTTATTAGTCAAATGTGCTAAATCTGTCAATACGACGTCGGCATCAGGACACTCTCTTGCTAGTTCTCCGAGTAACGCAATACATTCATTTCGTAAGATATCATTCTTAGTATCCTTTATGCCTGTAGAAATAAGAGACAAAACAGTGTCTCTGACTAGAAACTGTCCATCTGTTGTTGACCAGTACTTCATGAGGAGTTTTGGCAATATTCGTTTCAAACAAAGACCAGCGCTATCTCTTAATCCAATGTCTTTCTCTGTGCGAATAGAATAGAAGCAATTGTTGACAATCAATATAGCTAGATCAACGTCGATTTCATTATTTTCTGATAGCTGATATATTTTTTTGTAAGCATCTAATCTTCTGTCAAAATCAGGTTGTTCAATCCATCTTTTGTTGAAAGCATTCATTTCAGTAACCACTTCAGACATTCTAGTCAATACATCTTTATTTTTATCAGTATTTTCTGCTATTGATAAAAGTAGTTTTATAAGTAACTTTCTCACTTCAACTGGCGCTACTTTATTGAACAATACTGCAATATGTTTGATGTATATTTGTGGGTTTGAGCTATGACCCAACAGATTTATAATAGTGTTAACAGCATATTCCATATTTTCCTCTGCCATGTTCAAACAGACTTTCTTGACCAGTATTGGTAGGAGTAAATTTAGTAGTTCATCACACATTTCTGGTGAAGCAACTAATTCAGTAACCCTGGAAAGAATCAACAAGTCTCGTTTGTTTACTGTGTTTGATTTAGCGGTGTTTGCTATGCGTCTCTTCATGACTTCCAATATGCTTGAAATATGCGGGATCAGTATTCGACTTCCGTAGTTAATACTAATATTATCTTTGACTTCTAGAGTGTTGAATGATTCTATTGCAGGTATTTCTTTGTCTTCCTCGTCTTCAGTTAATGTCAATAGCTTCTCTATCATATCGAGAATCATGTTAACAACTCCAGGGGTAGTCTTTGGGGCCAGCAAAAGTTTGAATATGGCTGGTATAGGACTCAAAGAAGAATCATTTTCTGAACAAGTCACTAATAAAACGTAGTAGCGTGGATTTTGGCACCACGAATTCAAAAGTTTTAACAGTGCAGTAGGGCTATGAATACCTTCGATATGCAACTTCGGTAGCAAAGGCCATATTAACGTTTCGAATATCACATGTAGCTCATCTTTCTTCCACACATACTTGTCAAATTGATCGAATAGCTTTCTTAAAGTGACTAATGCAAGGATACGTAAATTCTTCATAACTTTTACGTAGCCAATGTGAACCTTATCCCCTTGAGCAACAACATTTGCTAAGATCGAGCAAACGGCATAATAAACTTTGAACAGTTTTGACAGTAATTCCTCTTTCATGTAACCACCAAAATATTCACGAATGACTTCAAACAGATTCAAAATGCTGTGTAATTTTCCTGGACTGGTTATTGATTTTAAATCTAAAGTTGATATGACATTTTCAAGTATTTCTTTCGGTTGCATAGTCATGTAATGTTTAAAATGTGAAAACGCCATTTCGATAAATGTTCTTAGTTCGTTTTCGGTACAACCAGCTAGATATCGCATGACTAGAGAGCGTCTACTTTGTCCTCCACCTTTTTTGTCTGCTCCTAATTTAGAAGTCATTTTTCCATACAATATTCTCAATACAATCGGAATAACGTGTTCTCTGTCAGCAGGTTGTATATTCTGTGCATCTTCTGTTATTTTAAAGAGTGTTAGTTCATCTTTAAACTTTTTCTCATCAACTAAGTTACACAAATTGTTCTTGTAAGGGACTATGCTTTTGTTTTTGTAATTAAGTACACAATCCAAAGCATATTTCTGTAGACCTGGGTTCTTGTGTTTCAAGAACTCCATGTAAAGATCCCAGAATATGGGTTCCTTATGGAGTGCTCTCGGATTTTTGAATTGAGCTAATACTTGCATTACATTTATGAGGGTTTTGAATACAATTTTCCCAGATACTGTTTCCTTTACTTCATCAATATCTTCAGTTAATTCTTCAAGGTTTTCGGCGTCTTCTGGTTTTTCTTCATCGATCTCCATATCAGTATTCCTTGTTTCAACATCTATTTTCAGAGCGTTTGCATTGTCATTCCTTCTGTATTCTTCATCAATGAAATTGAGAAACAGAACTACCACATCACGATTTTTGGCTTCACAAACATGAATGCAATTGCTCATTATTTTGAGTATTAAATTTCTGTAGTTAAAGAAGTCTGGTCTTTCAGAAATGCTATTGTAATCTGAATATAAATCTTTAAGGAGCTCGTAATTTGAGTCAATTTCGTCATCAAACTGAAATTGTTTTAGGTTTTTCTTTGCATTTGCAAATGATGATTCTAAAGCCTTATAAAATGATGGCCAGAATTCGTCAGCCGCCAAGGCGTTGCCAAAACCAGCAACAAATTCAGTCACAGGTTCCCAGAGTAGCTTGAAATTAATGTACAATACCCCCAACATATAATTTAAGGCAAAAAGATGGAATTCCGTTTCTTTAGCTAGAGCATACTGTGTTGTGTTGAATGCCATTTTCTGCAACATATTTACTTGAGCTCTGTATTCTTGAATAGACGGTTTTATAGACTCCACTTCATAACATCGGCTGAAAACTGAAAATTTCTCAACATTGCCCGCAACTTCAGCGGATTTATTCAACTCCTCAATATTCTCAAATAACTTGTAAATATGTGTTGTCAGGAGCCGCACCTGAAAAACAAATAGTATTAGGATCTATTTTTAAAATGTAATAAATGAGTAGAAAAATGAGAAGAGTACTTACTATGTGAAAGGGAGACGAAACGTTAATCTTGAGATATGAATCTACCAGCGACAAAAATGGATAAGTCAATCCATTTTCATGTTCGTAGGCCGTCAAATACAAATCTAGTAAGTGCAAAGCAGCCAGATAATTCGGATCTGCCGCGCATGGAAGTATCACAGGCAACAAAGTCTCTATGTCACATATTTCCTTTAATTTCTTGCAATTTGATATATGAATAGCACTCTCAAAGGCATTTGCTAGAATAAATAGCACTTTTCTAGCGCATCGCGACAGTGCATTTGTGTCACAGTGGAATTTATTCTCCTCTAACTCATTTTCCAGATTGTAGCTAGCAAGGACTTTAAGAAGTTTAGTAATTAGTTGATTAAGTCCTTTTACACAGATATCAACATCGATTTGTGCGACATGAGGCAAACAGAACAATAAATGCATCAATTTAGCTGGATTCTCAACGATATCGTCTATGTTTTCATTCAAAACAGCATTGAAATGTTCCATGAACTGTGGTAATCCCTTTCCAAAGTCAATCGGATATTTTACCCACTCAAAAAGTTTTATTCCATTCTTGGACAAAGGCGACTTCGCCAAACAGATTTTGGTAAGCGTGTACATGGCTTCCGCATCAAAATTTGATTGAGTAACATATTTAATAAAAGGTGGCAAGATGTGCATGTCAAATTGGGAGTAATCAATGACATTTTGGACAAAGTTGATCAGTATGTTAGGGTATGGCAATGGCAGTAACACTTTTACTATAATCCCAGCGTGCTCTTGAGAAAGAGAAATATTTGGTGAGAGAAGTAACAAAGCTCCGATTTGAGAACAAACTTCTAACACACTTTCCGATGACTGTTCGCAAATAACTTTCACAAGTAAAAGTACAAATTGCTGAGGGTTAGTTAAGTATCTACCCTTCTGATGTTCTATAACCTGACCGGCCAGTCTCAAGATGTATTCTAACCCTTTGCTTTCCTCATCATCCTCTTTCAGAATTTCTTCAGTGAATTTTAAAACACTTGTCCAAAAGATTGTATATTCTTTTGGAGATATAATTTGTAAACTATCTTCAATAGTTTGTGTTAATACTTTGAACAGTATTTCTTGATGTTTCTTGTTGTCTTTGAGGTGTTGTAAGAGAAGTGGTAGGAATGTTTCTATACAGCTGTGGAATTTGCCACTGACACCTCTTAGGATTTCGAAAATTAGATGACCACACCCCGTTATAGCCTGTGGAATAAAGCATTGCGTTAGCGAAGAAAACACGTAATAAAATTAAGTATTGTTGACAAGTTAATAGAGAGTGTCATGCAAACCATGTACAAACCTCACAAGTATTCTTATTTTATTAAAAAAACCGGTCAAGTGCGAGTCGGGCTACTCGCGCACCGAGGGTTCCGTACCACACCACCACGGAACGCACAACATTATTAACATAGGAAAAAACTTTTTTTGTCTGGGACCTTTAGCGCGAGACCGACTCACACTTGGCCAGTTTTTTCTTTTATTTTGTAGAGTTTGCTCTATAATCACATAAAGTTTGAAGCTTGTATGTATTACCGTTTTTACGATAGAGCGTGAAGAAAAAGCGTTGATAAAAACTAGTTTCTTGTTGAGACCCTCCTTAATTTTTAACTTTTTGACATTTTTATTATTTGTTTATTTGTAATCCGCCGTAATAACGCACATTCTGTGAAAATTTCAACTATCTAGCTCATACGGTTCAAAAGTTACAGCCCTAAATAGGTAGGACAGACAGACAGATGAAGGGACAACGTAGGCTTAGTAATAGGGTCCTGTTTTCACCCTTTGGGTAAGGAACCCTAAAAATGTCGCCTAACATGACTGGGTCTAAAAACATAATTACATAGAGTGTGGACCATTAATTTCCAGTGGGACAGTCTGACATAGCAAAGTTGGTCTTATCTTTTGTTCGCTTAGCACATAGTAGAGCGGGAAAAACGACGCGGGTAACTTCCTTGTAAAGCATTGTTTTTAAGTTTCTGATGTGTCAGTCAAAGCGCTCTTTATTGAAAAGATATTTTAAGCATAATTATGCCAACCCCTTTTTTTATTTTGTTAATAAAAAACACAATCACTTAAGGTAATAAAATTAAGGTTCTATCTTTTAGTTCAGGTTATGCATGTCAGTTAGTCAGTCAGTCCGGTAACTGTTTTATACATATCCAGGGTCCTTCTTAATATGCTGACACTTTTTTAAGGGGATGATCAGAAAAACAAACAAAAACAAAAAAACAAAAACAAAAAACAAAAAAAAACAAACAAACAACAAAAAAAAAAAAAACAAACAAACTGAACAACTTTCTCTATGGGACCAAGATAGATACCGCGAAAAAAAAATCTACTGTCACATTTGGCTCGAGTGGGTTTGCAGTTTTGTATGGAAGAGCAGATTTTTTTTCGCGATTTCAATGATGTTGCCATGATGCCATCTCAGAGGAAGGAATCTCTTTATCTAAACTATTATAAAACTGTAACAGAAATGTGTCTGTACATTGAAGATATTTACAAAAAAAAAATTACAACATGGTTTTTACCTGTCCCTGATTCCAAATCACCAATTTTTGGATTTTTTGTCTGTCTGTTTGTTTGTTTGTTTGTATGTTTGTTTGTTTGTTTGTTCGAGTATCACGCAAAAACTACTGAACCGATTTTGATGAAACTTTTTTGTTGGATAGCTTATCATTTGACTTAAAATCTGGTATATAATTTATGCGGATGAAGTCGCGGGTAAAAGCTCGTTCTGAATAAAGAGACTCCTTCCTCTGAGGTTGCCATAGAGAAAGTTGTTCAAATGATGATGATGATGATATTAAGGGCCCTATAGATACAAAGTTAACTTACATCGTCATTGCTCTGCAAATAAATCAAGACGAGCTCCACAAACTTCTTCTTATCCCTTATATCTCGAGCGACGAACGCAAAGCTTTCCGCAGCAAAATTATTTATATACTGCGGCTGAGATTCACTCAGCAGAGGAATTATTCTCTTCAGCACAACCGCTACATCTTTCTTTAGGTACGGTTTTAGGATTTTGAACAGAAACGCTAAACAGATTAGAGTCCATTCTAGACGTTCGGCGTCTTTTGTGTTGAGCAGTTTGATGAGGATGTCGAGAAACCTCGGGAAGTGCGGATAGAAATCATCCCGCAGGTCTTTTGCTATTGATACAAGGATTCTGAAAACAGACAGATTTTATGGGTTAATCTTTGATAACTTGATAAGTTATAACTTATATGTCAAGTTAAACAGTCAAAGCTATGAATGTTAGAACAATATCAACGATCAATATCAATATCATCTAAGTTTAGGCTGATAAACCCTGTCACTATACACGCACACAGAGATAAGTTGTATTGAATTTGTTTTAGAATGTTAGAAGCATGAGGTTCTACCTTGACATATAATTAATCAAAGGGGTTAATAATAAAACTTGAATACGGACAAACATTAATTAATGATATTTTTTAGTATAGTACAAAATTGATTATTTTTTCTTGCTTCACGAGATGGACTGATGTGGTAAAAGAAATGACCGAGACAACACTACAGGCCAGCATACACCGGGCTCAAGATCGAGCGGCCTGGAGATCTGTGGCGGCACAAGCGACCCACAATGGTCACGTCCCTCAGCCATGAGTTTACGACCAGAAGAAGAAGAAAAAGATTATTTTTTATTTTATTTTTTTAAATTATTATTATTGGTTAAGTTAGGTAATTTTTTATGCCAGAAATTAAAACTCTAGCATAATAATATTACACAGAAAAGAAAGAGTACAGTGATGTTTTCTCAACTGTGTATATGTGTTTAATAAATTGTTAAAATACCTAAATAAATAAATAAAATAAACTGAAAAAAAAAACACTTACTCCAACAAAGGCTGTAGGCACAGCTGATCCTCCAAATTCAAATATTTTTCCAATGTGTCCAGCACTTCCTCTTTTCTGTGCACCAACTGTGGCACAGTGATCACACCGAACACTTCCTTTCTAAACTTTTTAAAGTTCTCCGTCAGATTGAGTGCGTACCACTTCTGTAGTGCCAGGCTAAAATGCGTCTCATTCTCTTCAGGCTGTTTCGTGTATGCATGCTCGATGTGGTATAATGCTGCATGGCGGATATCTATCGAGTTTATACGTTCGGCGAATGGGACGAACTGAAAATAAAATTAAAATAATTCATAAACCAGGTTCAATAACTGGTTATAAAAGACGAATATGATGTATAGAATATGATAAGTCTAACATTAGATTTTTTTTTAAATGACTGTTGTTATTATAGTAAGCCTTCATCTTACCTAACTGGGGACTGACAAAATTATTTAAAGACAATTTGGTTTAAAAATGGTGGAATTTATAAACCAAAAGTGGTGGACTGAAATAAACCAAAAGTGGTGGACTTTTAATAATGAAATTTTAAAAGTAGCTAGGTAACTAATGGGAAAACTAACTAACTTGAACATAATTCTTGTACAAGGAGCATTGACGTAGAATACTATAGACGGCAGGTCTAGTACAAAATGCTCAAAAAAATTGTCAGAGACTGAACTACAAAAACCAAAGTATGTGTAACTACTAGTCGTTTTTTTCGAGTTGGCCGCTCCCTCCCTTCCTGTTTCACCGTACCGCACCCCTAAGAGACCCTATTAAACGCAATTTTATAACCTTTAGCAACGCAACCACATACGGCACGTCCGTTCCGGTCACTAATATCGCTTTTAATTTAAAATTTTTATTTGCTTGTTATATTATTTTTTGTCGACGGGACCAGTTAATGTGCCTGTGATGAAATTTTATAACGGTCATCGACGGCCAACTGGAAGCGATCGGGTAGTAGTAATATAAACCAACTAAAAACATTAAAAATGCTGAAATTCCCACCCTCCAATCGGGCCACGGCGCGTGCGGTACGCTTATTCGGCCGATCAAACGAAGACATAATTGGTTCTCTTTTTACGTTTTGGTGCTCTTTTAGTTCGGAAACTTTTGAACGCGGACCCTACGTCGACAAGGAGGCACGTAACACGTTGTATTTATTTATTGTAAAGTGCGTAACCTAAAAAGTTATAGTATTGCTCACCCGGAAAGTGTTAGTAGTTTTATGTTTTACAGGTTTACTTTTCATTTTGTAAACTTTTCCACATCACATATTATGAGATAAGTGTAAAATGAAAATTGTTTTCACACAAAACAAGAAAATCCGCTATCTGCCACTAACACGTGCGATTGACATTGACATTGACAAAAAGACAATATTTTTTTTAATGTAGGGTTGTCAGGCGTAGATAAATTTTCCTCGTACAAAAGCATGAAAAATCTCGAACTTTACTAGAGTTGTAAATCTACCGTAGTCTACCAAATCGTGAGGTAGACTACCGGTAGGCTACATAAGCTACGGTAGGAATTGTAGATTATTCAGTGGTAGAAATTTTGGCCAGTTCACAATATTTAAGGCGGCTGACATTTATTATTTGTGATAAATAAGCTAAGAGAGCTTCGGCAATAATTTTAGAGAAAGTAAAAAACAATCAAGAATGCGAAAAAAAAGACATTGACATACACTATTTTATAAAAGATTGTTTAAATATGATATTATGCACTAAGCCAAGATATCCTACGGGTATGGGTTCGATCCCCAGAAGTGCGATTTTTGAAAATCATACGAGCGACTTGGCAGTAGAAAGATGCATAATCTCCATAGTAATTTTGACATTTTCTACTGCCAAGTCGCTCGTATGATTTTCAAAAATCGCACTTCTGGGCACGTACGTACTACTGAAATGTGGTTTTTATAATTTATATTTCATTTCGGTACGGAGTAGTACGGACTGTTTTAGACACTTAATGTTGGCTTTTTGGTGGAGGAAAACATCGTGAGGAAACGTTCATGTCCGAAAAGAGGGGCAATTTAAAATTTATTAAAATCTTTAAAGTTTAAAATTGTCTTTTGTTGGCATTTTAAAATATTTACATAATGTTAATTCATTTGTATTGATTAGTACTTTCTCATATTACATATTAAATGAACAAAAATCCATTTTTTTTTTAAAATAAATCGACGATTTTTTATTTGAATCCTACATAATCTACGGTAAAAATCGGTAGTCTACCGTAGTCTACCATAAACTACCAGTAGACTACCGTAGGCAGTGGTAGGCTACGTAGCATTTACAACTCTAAACTTTACGTATTAAGCCTTGTACACACGGCGGCGACTGTCGGCGACACATACCGTACGCCAACCGTACGCTTTCGTTCCGTACCATAGAGCGAGTTGAACAACAACCGCACCCAAATGTCGTGAACACAACCCTGTGAATGGGCCCCTTTATACTGTGACCGTCGAATCCGTCGATCATTCCTCAGAAGTGCGATTTTTGAAAATCATACGAGTGACTTGGCAGTAGAAAATGTCAAAATTACTATGGAGATTATTTATCTTTCTACTGCCAATTCGCTCGTATGATTTTCAAAAATCGCACTTCTGGACCGTCTCTATGGCCACAATTTCATAGCTCACAGTGCTAACGTCCATAATCGCTGGTCCGAAACAAAAAGCGCGATTTCACAACTTACGGCGCTATTCAAATCGGACTGCTTTTTCCGGTCTCAAACCACTGACAGTTGTATTCACGTTATATTGTATCAAAAACCGCCATAAAACGTCAGTTTGACATTGACAGTGACAGTGGTTTGACATTAAAAGGGGTTTGACATACGGCTCACGGTGATATCGCTGTGGGAGTCGCGTGGCTAGAGGGCTTTCGAGTGGACGTCTCTGTCGTTCGGCTCGTGATTGAGGTAGCCACGCGGCCCCGCCATCGCCATTTTATGGCGGTTTCGAGTGTGTGTTTTTGTATAAAAACAGGGCTTTGAGATCGCCATATCCATTACCGTACATCGTCAAGCACTAATTGCTCTTTTTAAACTAGATATTGGCAAAATCCACCAAGGAAACGCCATTAAACAAAAATAGAATAGATATCGCTGTGGAGCATGGGCGCAGGAATTCCAAGATGGCGCTGATAATGACGTCATCAATGACGTCACGCCGCCGTCTAACGTGATCGCGCTTTCACCAAATCGGGACGCGTTTGAGAGGGTATCACGACAACTCGTCCCCGAGACAACTCAACCCCGACAATTCAACCCGGACTACTCGACCCGGACAACTCAACCCCGACAACTCGACCCCGACAACTCAACCCCTGACAACTCGACCCCGAGACAACTCAACCCCGACAACTCAACCCCAACAACTCAACCCCGACAACTCAACCCCTGACAACTCGACCCGGACAATTCAACCCCGACAACTCAACCCGGACAACTCAACCCCGGACAACTCAACCCCGGACAACTCAACCCCGGACAACTCAACCCCGGACAACTCAACCCGGACTACTCAAACCGGACCACTCAACCCCGGACAACTCAACCCCGGACTACTCAACCCCGACAACTCAACCCCTGACAACTCGACCCGGACAACTCAACCCCGACAACTCAACCCGGACAACTCAACCCCGGACAACTCAACCCCGGACAACTCAACCCCGGACAACTCAACCCGGACTACTCAAACCGGACCACTCAACCCCGGACAACTCAACCCCGACAACTCAACCCGGACAACTCAACCCGGACAACTCAACCCCGGACAACTCAACCCAGGACAACTCAACCCCGGACAACTCAACCCGGACTACTCAACCCGGACCACTCAACCCCGGACAACTCAACTCCGGACAACTCAACCCCGACATCCACGCACTCAACGCCGACCCGAGCGCAGCATAAAACGGCAGCTTCGCGCTCGAAAAATCGAGAAAATCAGTTTTTTCGCTCGAATCTACCCGAGTCATAATTATATTAAAAGTTGCGGAGTGACGAGCCCGTTAAAATGGTGCAATTTTCGTAGTGATGCGTTAACATTTCAACGTGTAGTGACCAAAAATGAGCAAATTAACCTAAAAAACATTTTACACCACTTGTAGTGCCTCTTCTACCTGTCGGATCCTCATAGTGTATGTGTCAAAAGTTGCTTAATAATGTGCTCTTTCTAGTGGTGATTGTCTCAGTTCTGTGGCTGAAGACCCAGAACTAAAAGAGTGAAATTCTGTGGCAAAAAAGTCATATAAGTGCGTGCGGCGCCCTCCCAGTCGCTCTAACATAATTTTTTTTTGTGTGTGAATGGTAGAAGGAGACGCGACACAACTTCACACAAAGTTTGGGATTCTTCTGACATACGGCTCCGGAGTTATCCACGAAAAACCGAAAACCGAGTGGCGGCTGATCTCCGAATCCAGAGGCGTGCGGCTGATTTGAAAGGTGCCATCAGATCGCTAGTGACGTCCCCTGGCTGAAGGCACCTTCAAATCAATCCGGGGACATCGGGTTCAGCCGCAATCTACTTTCTTCTGCTGAAGACAACCCTCGCCAAGGTTTGCAGCGTCACAGCTCGTCCAGGAGACCTTTGACACCCAAGTTTTTTCACTGATATCGCTTAAGAAATTCATTGACTTCCTCCAGTCGAAATTTCAGAATTTTTCAACTAGTAGTTTCGTCGCTTTTAACTTTTTTATCAAAAAGGACCAAATTTTTTACGTAAATATAATCGCAAAATTCACTTTTTTATCTGTGGATTCCAAACTTCTATAAGCATTTCAGTCTGTAGTTCTGCGTTTAAAAATAGGTCTAGCGGAAAAAAATTGTTCCTAACCTTATTAGTTTAGTTTTTATAGGTCATCTTCTGTTCTCTGTCTACCTATATAGTTCCTTGTTAAAGTTTCTAAAAATTCCCCAAATACATTTTTCAAGGATTTTAAGTTATGTAGTATTTTTAGAGAGCCCTTCTGGCCCTCTCTGAGATACTTTGTGCAAAAAGTGAAAAATTTATACAGGGTGTTCTCGTATACAGGGTGTAAAAAGACTACTCCCGAAAACTGAAACTATGGATTCAGACCATGATACCTAACACTTTGGCACTGAAATTTATTTTTTTTATTTTCACAAATTTAATTTTTTTTTCGGGCCTTTATTTCTACAATTATGAACATTAAAGCCTACCAGTGACATAATACAATACAATTTTAATTGTTAAACACAAGCATTTCGAAAATAGCAAAAATCCGCAATGTAAAACGCACTCATCAAACTCGTCGCCAAGCTACGGTCGCGCGCCACACAGCTGTAAGGTCAGTGCCCGCTCAACCGAGCGAGCGGGCAGTGACCTAAGTGTCTAAACACACTATACCGAAAGTACGCGACCGAAGATCCGCGGCTGAGTTTACGTTCCGACCATGTTCCGACGTATTCGGGTAATATGACACACCATAAGCGCCGAACTTACGCGGCAGAAATTCAGTTGCGTAAACTTGCGTAACTTTGTTCAGTGTCTCTAGCGCTGTCGTGGCGTTGTGCCGTATTTCTACACGGACAGACAGACGGGGAAACAAAGTGATCTTGCGTTGGTTCCGTTATTACTTTTGATGTGCGAAAAACGAAAAATGGACTATTTTACAGTAATAGCAATTGCTGAGGCTTTAGAAGAAGACAAATACAGGAAAGAATATTGGGTGCACCCATTGAATTCTACGAGACTACAAGATGGCCAGTTTCAACGTTATGCAAAGTACAGAGCCTTTCCCGATAGGTTTTTCAATTATTTTCGCATGACGATACAATCTTTTGATGAACTGTTATTTCTCATCAGTAACAACATTTTGAAAAAAGATACTACATTCAGAGATTCCATTTCACCTGCAGAACGATTGATGGTCACTATAAGGTAAGTAAATTAATGATCCATATTTGCAAATCTTCATTTATTTATAGGTATACACTTATATTATTATATTCATATTACTCCTAGACATTATGAGTGCTTATTAAATGCAGCAATTTACGATTCGCTTTCATCAGAGTTGTTATTAGGCAATAAGCCTGATTGAGTTTCAATATTATGAGTTTGTAATATATCTTCAATGTCTTCAGTTGAATAATGCGAATGTGCGGGTGAGTCGATACTATCGTCTACGTAATCATGAGTACGAGTCGTATAACCATAATTATCTGAATTGTTGTTGGAGCTAATTTTTGAAGGATTATATTCATATGCACTGGTAGATGGAGTTGATGACAATGATGTAGGTTTGCTATACTTTATTCTTTTTATTGCAGTCATAATTTCAAATTTAAAATCGAATTTTTCACTGTCTGTCATTGTTTTCATGTCAGGTAATAATGAAAGCAAAAAATTTTTATCGGGATCATTTTCTTCATTGACAGACATTCTATTTAATATAGATTTTTGAAATGGTGTCAAATTCTTATTCCTACGCTCAGAATTGGTCAGTGCGTTCGACGGTAGAGATGGCGAACTAGTGACTAGCGGTGGACTAGTAGTTGGTGGTAGCGTATCACAACTGGTACTATTTTCATCTTCGGGTAAACTGAGGTTGCTATCATTATTTCGATGTTCTATAGTAATATCCAAAAAAGACAACATCTGAAAATATGAAGTGTTTCTTTTCTTGGCTGGCGCGGCACTACCACTCTTTAAACTGTCTTTTTTCTTCTCTCTTATGTAGTAATCTCTCAAATGTTTCCATTTCTTTTGTAAGTCATCAACTGAAATGAAAAAAATAATTTTATTTTTTGTTCACAGGTACTTGTCAACTGGAATGACCTTCCAAAGTTTATCAGAAGATTTTTTAATAGGCCGATCAACTATTGCTCATATAATTAAAGAAACGTGTGTTGTAATTTGGAAGATATTACAACCAATTGAAATGCCTGAACCTACCAAGGAAATGTGGCTCGACATAGCAGAAATTTTTTTTTCTACAACCAATTTTCCAAACTGCATTGGCGCCCTAGACGGCAAGCACGTGCGGATTGAGTGCCCAGCACTATCAGGTTCTCGTTTTTTCAATTATAAAAAATATTTTTCAATTGTTTTATTGGCACTTGCTGATGCCAATCTAAATTTCATTGTAGTTGATGTAGGTGCTTACGGCAGGGAGGGAGACAGTGCCATTTTCAAAAGATCAAATTTGGGAATACGATTGGGAAGTGGAACATTAAATTTACCAGTTAATAGAGAACTACCTAACACAAATGAACCAAAGCTTCCATTTGTAATAGTAGGCGATGAAGCGTTTGCTCTTGACAAACATTTAATGAGACCATTTCCAGGTAATAATTTAACCAGAGAAAAACGCACGTTTAACTATCGTCTCAGCAGGGCACGAAGGTGTGTAGAATGTACATTTGGTGTTTTGTGTAATAAATGGAGAATCCTACATACTCCAATTTTGACTTATCCTGATTTTGCAACTCACATTGTAAAAGCAGTTTGCGTACTTCACAACTTCGTCAGAAAACGTGATGGATACAACTTTAAGGATCAATTATTTGTAGACGACTTAGAAACAATATCATCACAATCGTCACATCAGAATATCACTAATGCCACTAATGTTAGGCAAAAGTTTACGGAATATTTTAACAATGAGGGGCGGGTAGTTTGGCAGGACCGCATTGTACATTGATTGCTTGTGATAAATAATAAAAATATTTAATAAAATCTATAAACTTACTTGTTTCATTTTTCTTTTTGGCACTATAAGTACTCCAATCTTCGTAGAATTCTTCACCTATTTGTTCCCAAGCAATTTTTCTCATTGATCGATTACTATAGCTTGCATCTCCATTGTTCCATAAACACGGTCGCGACTCAACCGCGATAATTAATTTTTCTGAATCAAACATGACGTAGGTGTAGGATACTACACAATAATGATCGCAAGTACAATTCGAAGCTTATATTTTTTGAGATGCAACGGTAACTAAGTAAAGTAAAGTAAACAAGATCGCGCATGCGCGGTGGTGTTCGCACGTGTGTCATGCGCAGACAGAAGCAGCGAAATGAACGAGCGAGCAAGAGACACGCGGGGTGCGGGGCTCGGGCGGGCATTACTGCCTCCCCGCTGCACCCCGCCCCCGGATTTTCGTCGGCAATCGAACCGAACTTCGGTCGCGTAAACTCGCGTATAATGTGTGCACTACAGACTAAGTTGCCGCTGAACTTACGCCCGACCGAAGTTCGGCTGTACGCTATAACGCAACGTAATTTCGGCATAATGTGTCGTCGTTCATTCAAATAGCATTGCTGGCGTAATCGTGCCGAACTTCGGTCGCGTACTTTCGGCATAATGTGTTTAGACACTAACAGCTGAGTGGCGCGCGACCGTGACTACCGCGCGCACCTTGGCGCGCTTCTTCTCTGCTACAGTTTGTACCTACATAACCGCAAACGGTCGTGTGACGTAGTGTTACGACAGCAGCGTGTTGTACGCTTTACATTGCGTGGCAAGAAAATGGAAAAATCACGAATAATTTTTTTAAATTTAAAAGGTTAGCGCCATTAATTTTTATATAGGTTCAGTGATATGTTCTTAAAGTTTTCGGGAGATGTCTTTTTACACGGTGTATAGTGTGCAGGTCTCCCTGTTCCCTACCATCCGGGCGAAGCGGGAGTGCCGCTGGGTTATTTTAGTGGGTATACCGGTGACATGCACCGGGGAGTCCCACATACCCCTCCCGTCCCCCAACGGGAGGGGATGCGTAATGCATTTTTTCCCAGCATCAAGCGTTGAGTTGTCGGGGTTGAGTTGTCGGGGTTGAGTTGTCGGGGTTGAGTTGTCGGGGTTGAGTTGTCCGGGTCGAATAGTCGGGGTTGAGTTGTCCGGGTTGAAATGACGGGGTTGAGTTGTCCGGGTCGAATAGTCAGGGTTGAGTTGTCCGGGTTGAATAGTCGGGGTTGAGTTGTCCGGGTCGAATAGTCGGGGTTGAGTTGTCCGGGTTGAATTGTCCGGGTTGAATTGTCGGGGTTGAGTTGTCCGGGTCGAGTTGTCCGGGTCGAATAGTCGGGGTTGAGTTGTCCGGGTTGAAGTGTCCGGGTCGGATTGTCGGGGTTGAGTTGTCCTAGACTCGTTTGAGAGCGCTAAAATCGATTTTGGCGTGAATCGGACCGCGGCCTGTTTTTTTTCATTTTTTTTTTATTGTCTAATGTCAATGTCAAACCAAAGAGAATGGAATCACTTGTGTCAAACTTCCCGTCGCTGATTGAAGGTTATTTGAACATTTTGAAAATTGAATGTTTTTTCCATGTAACATAATATTATTATTAGTTTTTGTTCAAATTAACAGTAATAAATAAATAATTTCAATGCTTGCTAGGTTTGTAAACTCGCTGCCATCTGGGCTGTCTCAGCAAGTCACAAAGCTTTACTTCCGGGGTATGTTTTATCTCACCAATAACAAATAATGTTACGCCCGGTAATAAAGTAATATTTACCAGTTTTATTTGGATTTAACATTTATCATAGGTACTTATAAACATCCTTACTAGGTACATTTCTATATTTCAGAGCACTTTCTGGCTGTTAAAGTGTTTCTTTTTTAATTTTACTTTTTTTTTCGTGTGCAGCCTTGCAACTGAAACAGCGCGGGCAGCACAGTGCTCCAGACAACCACAGCTTCAAAACCATGGAAGTGACAATATTGCCTGCTCTCCAGGACAACTATATGTACTTGATCGTAGACAAGGCGACTAAGCATGCTGCCATTGTGGACCCTGTAGCTCCACAGACAGTGCTCCAGGCTGTCCAACAATCTGGTGTCAAATTGACCTCTGTTTTAACTACTCACCATCATTGGTAAGCATTACCTATCCATTGACGTAGAATACTATGGAAGCCGGGCCCAGTACAAAATTATCGAAAAAAGTGTCAGAGACTGAACTACACAAACCTAAGTATGTGTAGTAATACAAACCAACTAAAAACATTGAAAATACTGAATTTTTTTCCCACGCATCAGGGCACGTTGTGCGCCATCCGTCGTCGGCCGATCAAACGAAGACTGTCACGTAATTGGTCCTCTTTTTACATTTTGGTTCGGATACTTTTAAGCGCGTACCCTATGTCCAGTAGTTGGAGAGTCAATGGCATTATCACACCCTCGTTAGTCAATAGAACAGTCTCACGATGCTTGACAAAAGACAGCTCTTTAGAGATAGGACGGACGGATGGAGAGCATAGGTCCCGTTTGGCCCTTTTGCACCCTTTGTGTACGGAACCCTAAAAACACATTAGTAACATAACATTAATATTCTTTATATTCTTATTATTTTCTTTAACACATCTCAAACTGCTTAATTCATTTTAAAATACATACCATCATTCAACAGATTATCTAAAATGTCATTACAGGGATCATGCTGGAGGCAATGAAGAGCTCGCTAAAGCCGTGAAAAATCTGCAAGTTTACGGAGGAGATGAGCGTATTGGAGCGCTAAACTTCAAAGTGGAGCATAACACACAGTTTCATATCGGGAACCTGGCTGTCCAATGTCTCTACACACCGTGCCACACTAAAGGCCATATCTGCTATTTTGTGACCGCTCCGGCCGTGGGAGACGCATCTGAACCGGAAACTGCAGTTTTTACAGGTTTGCTTTTGTTTTCATTCTGTTTCTTGGTTGATCAATCAATCATACTTCTTACGTCTTTGGTCTTTTCCTTTTGGGAACCTATGTGGACATTCAATTTGTATTATCATATTAATTTATAGTCTTTAAATTTTCAGTCTGACTTAGGCGCTATCTCCTCGAGCCATATTATCGCCGAATCACCAAATTCCATATTAAATCCTACAGCCAAACCATAAAACATGGTTTTATAGGACTATAATAAAAAAATGTATATCGAAAATTATTATTAAATAAATAAATAAAAAAGTAAGTAAAGAGTGTAATACCCACATTTTTTTTTATTTTTTTATTTTATTGAATAAAGAAATTTACAAAACACAACAAGGACAAAAACCCGTCCCACGAAAACCTGTAAGGGTTTATCTGGGGAAGGGGCGTTCACATTCGCGGACCAATTAGGTATTTCTACTTTTACATAGGTATGTTATTACATAGGTATGTTTCGTTAATTAATGTTACATTTAGTTATGAATTTTAGGTAAGTCAAATTAACTTTTTAGGTAGGTATGATACACATAAACACATAAAGGATGACTCGTATGAGCATTGCCACAATCACCATCCCAGCAGTGAGTTTTTTTTTTTTTTTTTTTTTTTTATGTGTGATAGGTAAGCATTTGACCCCAATCTCACCTGATGTTGAGTGATGATGAGGCCGAAGATGTAGCATGCTTACCTAGAAAGATGCCTATTCACTCTCGCCTTGAAGAGGCCCAGGTTGTATTGCTCAGGGAACAGGTCCGCAGGCAGGGCATTCCACTCCTTAGCCGTGCGCATTATAAAAGAAGAAGCAAACTTCTTCGTGCGAATTGCTGGTAGGTCAACGACATAGGGGTGGAAACCCAGTCTGCGTCTCGTCCCCCGCAGATGAAAGGGAGACGGTGGTATCAGATCGTGTAATTCAGTCGCACACTCTCCGAAATGTATCCTAAAAAAACAGACAGACAGGCTACCTTGCGACGATGCTCAAGACTTTGTAGCCTCGCCACCGAGGTTGGATCACCTATGAGCTTCCTGGCACGCCTGTCGATTGAGTCCAGCGCGGCCAGCTGGTATTGGGCAGACCCGTCCCAGAGATGGCAGCAGTACTCCATACACGATCGGACTTGTGCTTGATAAAGTTGTAGAAGCTGTCCCGGAGTAAAGTACCGTCTGACCTTCGAGAGGACGCCCAGTTTTTTCGCTGCGGTTTTCGCCATGGACTCAATGTACCGTCCGAAATTCAGATCGGACGATATGTTAATGCCAAGGAGCTCCAGGCGATCAGCTATCGGTATGGACACATTTCGGAAAGTCGGGGTCAAAGCGAAGGGACTCCGTTTTGTGGAGAAAAGGCACGCCTGTGTTTTGCTTGCGTTGAAACTGACCCGATTAGTATCACCCCAGTCGGACACAGATTCAAGGGCCAAGTTTATTCGCTGCACCATGGCCTCTCGACAAGACTGAGTAACGTCCAATTTGACCCCTGCACCGGACAGATATCTGTCAGCAACAGTGCTGTCGTCTGCATACCCAAAGGTTCCGGGCACAAGCATGTCGTTTATATGCAGCAGAAATAAAGTGGCTGACAGAACTGACCCTTGAGGAACACCGGCATTAATAGCCATTTGATCCGATGAGTAGCCATCAATGAGTACTCGAATGGATCGTTCGCTCAAGAAGTCAGCTATCCAGTTGCATAGGTCAATCGGAATTCCATATGAAGGAAGCTTGCTTAAAAGGCTTGCATGCCAGACCCTGTCAAAGGCTTTGGATATGTCAAGAGACACGGCAAGTGCCTCCCCGTATCTCTCGACAGCCTCGCTCCACAGATGAGTGGCATACACAAGAAGATCCCCCGTGGACCGTCCTGGGCGGAACCCATACTGACGGTCACTGAGGAGGTCGTTATGTTCCAGGTATGCCAGGAGCCGGTTGTTAAGTACACGTTCCATAGTCTTGCAGAGTATGGAAGTGACTGATATTGGTCTATAGTTGACAGGGTCGGCACGACTGCCTTTTTTGGGCACGGGTTGCACGTTGGCAAGCTTCCATGACCTTGGGACTACCGCAGTCTTAAGTGAGAGGCGATACAGGCGTGTTAAAACAGGAGACAACTCTGGAGCACAGGTGCGTAGGACAATCGCTGGGATTCCGTCGGGTCCGCTAGCCTTGTTCACGTCTAGAGAACGCAGGATTTTAAGAACCTCTTTTTGGCGAATGTAAACTGATGCCATTGAGCATTCAGTACGAGGAATGGTAGGTGGTGTTATATCTGAGCTCTCCAGATGCGAATTCCCGGCAAAAAGATTAGCAAATAAATTTGCTTTCTCCTCCGCCGAGTGAGCTAGCGATCCGTCAGGTTTTATTAGCGGTGGCAGGGAGGGACGGCCGAAGTTTGCTTCCACTGCTTTGGCAAGCGACCAAAACGCTTTGCTGCCAGCTGGATAGGAGGCAAGCTTAGCCCCTATACGACCTATATGGTCGAACCGGGCTTTTCGCAACACCTTTTTGCAAGACTTGGCGGCTTTGTTGTAAGCTTTCTTCAGTTTTTCTGTGTTCGGAGCCTTCTGCTTTCGAGCATCAGCCCAGGACATATACGCTGACTGTTTTAGCACCTCAGCACGAGAACAATCAGCGTTGAACCATGGGCGAGCTTTGGCGCCGGTTGACACGTCAGAGTACGGAATAAAATATTCCATACCCTG
The DNA here is from genome assembly GCA_922987775.1 of Agonopterix subpropinquella. NCBI lineage: Eukaryota > Metazoa > Arthropoda > Insecta > Lepidoptera > Depressariidae > Agonopterix > Agonopterix subpropinquella. Next base: position 7,422,793 of record OV277695.1, on the reverse strand, counting down.
ACGTATCACTTCGGCAACCGCGTTCGCAGCGCTCGACGATTCCCCTGAAGAAAAGCAGGTTTGCCGCCAAGGATAGGAAGCAAAGAAGTGTCGCATCTCGTCCCAATCTGCTGACCTGTATCGCCACACCCGTCTCTTACCACAATGGCCCTGATCAGGTGGGGAGTACACGGATACAGTTTTCACCAGACAGTGGTCGGAGGTACCTAAAGGGGCACATACCGACACAGAATATCTGTCTGGATCAGTTGTCAGCAGAAGGTCCAAACAGTTGGCCGTGTGAAAGTCAACGTCAGGTATCCGTGTGGCACAATTGACCAGCTGGCTGAGATCTAGCGATAGTGCAAGTTTGCGCGCCTCTCGTCCAGCGTGATCGGTCTTCTGGTAGGGGAACAGCCATTCTTGATGGTGAGCATTAAAGTCGCCCAGAAGGGTCAGTTGCGCCACAGGATACCTAAGCTGAGCCTCCTCAGCCGCCTCTCCAAGATAGTCGAACAACCTAGTTGTCTCCTGATCTCCACTGTGCGAACGGTAGACACAGGCGTAAACAATTCGTTCGAAACCTGTTTCCACCAGTATCCACAATACTGAGAAGGAAGGGTCTTCAAGGTTTTTGAGACGCTTGATGCAGATGTCATCGCGAGCGTACACACAGAGTCCGGCGTGCGGAACGAACCTATGCTCCAGAGAGTACCCAGGGTAGCTGAGGTACGCCGCGTCTGCCGGACATCTGATCTGCGTCTCGGTGAGAAACAGCAGTTGTGGTTTTTCAGTCTCTAGGTGGTGGTGGACTGCTACGAGATTTGAGTGCAATCCTCGGATATTGCAAAGGTGCACTTTTAAAGGGAGAACGTGCAACCGCTGTTTAACTTTCTTCCTTTTAGAACTTTTCATAGTTTTTTCGAAGAGCGAATAGGCAGGAGGACGGTAGTTGAGCGAGGAGTCGCATCAATCGAGCCAGATAGTATACTGAAGTCTGCCACACATTAAGATAGCTGGGTTGGAGACCGCGGGGACGCCCGAACCCCCCGGGATTGCCCACCAACTTCTCCCATCCGGTCGCCAACCGGCATGGTGGAGCAACCCGGGATTTTTCGCTAGGTGGCGGGGCAGCCTTTCACGGGTGGCTTTCCCGCTAATTGGGCCCCCTACTTCCTGCGGTCGGCCAGCGGAGCACCGTGCTTCGGATCCCGCTAGCCTCCAAAACCAGCCAGCCGGTGTAGCAGAGTTCAGCAGCCTGTGAGTTGGTAGTTGTGGCAATGCCTGATGATGATGGATGATGCATACACATAACTGCACAGTTAAAGGATATAGTCTATGTCGGTAAGTGATAATGATAAGTAATGTTTTTTTACAATGGGTTTAAACTTAGGATTTGAAATGTAAGTACTTTGTATATCAACTGGTAGACTGTTAATTATCTTTGGTAAGACATGATTACATAATCTCTTTCCGTAATTGTTACTATAGTTAGATACTACATACTCTTTCTTATCTGTTAGCTTTCTTAGCCTACTATTTCTTATTTTTAAAGGTAGGTTACATAATTGTGAGTATTCGTCTTGCAATATTGCTATTTTTACTTTAGATTGTACTGTTAATATGTTACAATAAGCAAATAATTCTGTATAGTCATGTTGGTATTTGATTTTAGTCTTGTTAGGTACAATAGTTTTTAGTAGTCGGATTTGTAAATTAAATATTTTATCCAGATTAGATTTGTAAGTTCTACCGTAGCTGCTGATCCCGTACCCGATCACTGAGTCAGCCATCGCCAAATACAACATCCTCAGAGTACTATACGGCAGTTTGTATTTAAGTATGCACAACCTACTCAATATGGCTCTTAGCTTATCACAGATATAGTTGATGTGGGGGACCCAGTTAAATGACTCATCTATTATCAGACCAATGTACATATGCTCTTTTACATTTTCTATTGCGGTACATTTACAAGTGTTTTTATTTAAATGCAAACATTTGTGTTCGTGGGCAACGATGGTGGGCTGGCGATCAGTCTTATTGTGAGATGAATGTATGTGTAGAAGTTTAGTTTTTTGAGCATTGATCACCAATCCAACATCGTGTGCCCACTTACACAATGTGTTGAAGTTTTGTTGCAGCAGTCTTTCTGCCTCACAAATGTCTTTGTTAGCTACAATGATACACGTATCGTCTGCAAACTGATATACAGAGCCATTCTTTATTATATTGCACATGTCGTTAACGTACAGTAAGTACTCGGTGGGTCCCAAAATGGAACCTTGGGCCGTTCCTTTCTCAGTTTTAACGCTGTCGCTAAGCGACTTATCAAACATGGTGAGACGCTCGTGCGTTTAGTATGGAATATTTTAGTTAAGTGAGATTATCGCTATGATAATATACACACAAAAGCTCTCATGGAGGTAGGCAGGCACTACGGACCTCCAAACGCTACGATTCTGACATACCTCTAGCCTCGATTATGCAAACAAGTGACAAAATATGCAAATCTTTTTAATGTTCTAGTTTTAATGCACATGTTTTATAAATTACACATCAACCAATTGATATGCTAAGAAATATATTATAATAGGGCACTAGGGTTGTATTTATTTAGTTCATATTACCTGTATACTTTATCATGTTGTGTGAGATTTATGATTGACACAAACACGGAAATTGCAATGCAAGAGCACTATTTAATTAACCCCCGACGCAAAAAGAGGGGTGCTATAAGTTTGACGCATATGTCTGTCTGTCTGTTTGTCCGTCTGTGGCATCGTAGCGAACAAACAGGTGAACCGAGTTCGATACGTTTTTTAAAAATAGAAAGCTAACTTTTGCGAGAGCGGTCTTAGCTTCGTTTCATGAAAATCGGTTCAGCAGTATTCATGTATCTTTAATATCATTAAATTACAAATAAAAAAAACCCTCAACGCCTAAAACAAACATTTGAAAACTAAAAGAACTAACTAACTTACTAGACCTACTTTCGACAGATAAATGATTGATTGATTGATTGATTGAAAAAATAATTCGGTCACCTATTATTTTTCATGTAAGCGAATGAATGTTTTACTTCTTAACTCTCTTTAAGATATTAAAGGGCAATTAATTATTTATACTGTTCTTTTTTTTCAGGCGACACCCTTTTTATTGGTGGCTGTGGCAGGTTCTTTGAAGGCACGGCAGAGCAAATGTATCGTGCTCTCATTGACGTCCTGAGCAAACTCCCTGAGAAAACCAAAGTGTTCTGCGGTCATGAGTATACATTGCAAAACCTGAAGTTTGCTAGCTTCGTCGAGCCGATGAACGATCAGATAATGAAGAAACTGACCTGGTCAATGGAAAGGCGACAGCAACGGTTGCCTACGGTAAACACATTTTCCTTATTATTTAAAACTAAAGTCCAAATTAGATTGACACTAAGTAAGGGTCAAAAATGACTTCTTTGAACCTGGCAACCCTAGAGTTGCGGCAGATTGAGAGGTGGCAACCCTAGTTTTTCCAGTACTTTAGATCAGTCTCCTTCTGATGGCACCTCATTTACTTCCCAAACAGACAGGTGGAAAAAGTTATACCAAAAATCATAATGGAAAAGGTACTTGGCAAGATTTTTCCAAGCAACTTGGCAACGTTGAATTAACCCCTGTGTAAACATACACTAGAATCACATTTCGTTCGCCTAATTGATTATTTGTGGTTGGGCTATTGCAAGCAAGGGTCGTTGTAACACGGAGACCAGCGCTGGTCCTTTTGTGTTCGCCCCAAGCTCACCCATATTTACGCATACCTCCGAACTTTTGGTATTTTCTTTTCGTTCTCGGGAATGCAGGTTTCCTCACGATGTTTTCCTTCACCGCCGAGCTAGTAAATGATAAATACAACCGTACATAAATTCCGAAGAACTTAGTGGTACAGGCCAGGAATCAAACCGCGGCCTCAGTATTGAGGCGCTAGCTCTCTTCCGTATGGGCTATCATCGCTCAAAACTAAAGAAATAGGTGCATAATTTTACGGTCAGATCTCGGTCTTTCACTTTCGATCGCTCATGAACAGCAAAATTTATAACAATACTGTCTTTTGACATGAACTTTTTTCAAGTTATGATCAATCAATCAATCATACTTTATTGGTGTATATTTACACCGCCAAAAACAAGAGATAATTATATTTGTTAGTGCTATGATGAAATAATTTCCCCCCCTGTATAAACCTCAGCATGCAGCGCTATGTCAAGCTCTGTTACTACGGACGGGTATGGCAGCTTGATATAGTGCTATTCGCTCTCTTTCTATTAGCGCGCGAACGCACGAGATAAAAGGCGTGAAATAGCCTTATCATGCGCTGATGCGCATAATTCAGAGCTATTAAAAAGTCCCGTAAAAAATTGTAATTCTTGTTTCTTTTTTACTAAATAAAGTGGTCTACACTCATAAAAAAGATAAATCCGGCACTGCTAAACTGCAATGTCGACACACGAGTTCGCGACTCAAATGTATGCAAAAGCTGATTTTCTTTTTGCTCCGATCGGTTTGCTCCCATAGTAAAAGTTGTTCAGTTTGATGGGTAGACTCTTAGTTTAAAAGGATGCTAATGATATCAATTTCACCCTGTATAAGAGAGACGCTTACATAGAAGTAATATCAGAGGCCGTTGCTACGGCCTACGTAAAAAAGAAACAAGAATTACAATTTTTTACGTGACTTTTTAATAGCTCTGAAATCTGCCGCCCCTAGGACGCTGCCGCCCCTAGACCGCGGCCTATACGGCCTATTGACCAATCCAGGACTGCAGTTTAGTATGGAACAGCTTTATTCCTGTATATTCGGTGCTAACTATTAAATAATCTGTGCTTATAGTTTATTTATAATTTATAGGTGCCTTCAACAATAGCTGAAGAGAAAATGTACAATCCATTCATGAGAGTTGATCAGCATTCTGTGATGGAGCACGCTGGCATACACGACTCGATCGAGGCCATGAAGATCATACGCATGCAGAAAGATAACTTTAAGGGATAGGTAATTGAATTAATGTGATAGTAATAAAATAACGCATTTATGGAAAATTGGGCACAGGTTTTATATTTACATTTGTTTCATTTGGTTTTTATTACAAAATAAATTGTTTTTGTTTGTCATCTTTATTTTTTATTAGCTATGCCCTAACTAATTAATAAGCAGATTAATAAGATATAAGAGTGAGGCCCAAGAAGTTTAAAATACCTACATAAAGGTGGAGCGACAGATAAAGGCGATGCGGTGCTGCCAGATGAACAATCCTGTAATATTATGGTTAAGAAAATGAAATAAAATATTTATAAAATACTATATTTAATTATTAAATAATTAACCTAATCTTAAAGCTGCTATCACAAGAGAATTAAGAGCTATGTTCGCATGGATGACTGTCATTGTTCTTTCTTTATGTATGCCGACATTTCTTCTGCGTATTTCTCTTTCGATCTCTCGAACATAGCCACATAGACCTGAAATAAAAAACTCAATAAGATTTTGCGAAAAAAAAATTGTAGATCTGAGGGAATTCCTGCCTGCCTGCGTAACATGACAGACATGAAAGCGACACAGATCACTTCTAAACGTCGAATTTCAGTGAGATACTATGGAGATAACATTTTGATGTTTAGAAGTGACCTGTGTCGCTCTCACCTCTGTCATGGCAGTCAGTACTTCTTTATGAAATTCCCAAACAATCACCCACTCCCATTTAAACATCTTTAGGTTTTGAACTTTGAAAAACTTCTAGGTGCTCCCTAGAAGCCAAGAGAAACAAATGCGCCAGTGTATTGTAGGATTCAGGTTGTGATGAGTCAAGTGTTTTGATTTGGCTATAAAAAAAAGGAGATAGGATTCTAAACAATTTCATATGTTGTACCTAATGTAAATTAAATGGAATTTCTGCCCCAGTAGGTAGTGGGTTTTAGGAGTATTGTAATCTCAAGGTTCATTTTATGTACAAAAACACATTAGAGTTAATATAAAATGGCGCACCCTCGTGGCAAAACGAAGCATCCGCTTTACAACTGCTCACAAACAAACTTGCAAGGCAGCTCAGGATTCTTAATTATTATCTAGGGATGCAACGATTACGAAGCGGTGCATCGTTTTGCATCTGTAATCGTAATAATCACGATTAATAACGATGCAATGCACCGTAGTAAGAATCGTACGATTATTAAATCGAATTGAAAACGTCAATCGGATTGCACTTGTTGACAAATACCACACCTAAATACTAGATTCTAGACCCGAAAAACAAAATTAAAAAAAATCTGATCTCTAGCTGCCATTTTAGCTCATTTTGAGCTAAATCTCACTTTTTTGGGTCAGCTTTGACTCTCATAATATTTTATTTTTAAATTCTACTGACAAGGTCTATGATTTGATTTTCGGTTTGAAGTAATACATACATTCTCGTTCTCGCGATATCTCATCTACATTTTAAAAGATTAATCTCCCACGTAAATCGGACGAGATATCGCTTGAATAACGAGATTATTCAGAATCACGTTCCATATTGTGTTTTTCAAAGCAAATTGGCCTCTACGCATCCAAAAATCAGAATCCTGACCAATTGAACCTTTTGACTTCAATCTCAAATAAATTAGTAGAAAAAGATACAAAATCATGGAATTTTTTAAAGTTTTTTTTTATGATTTAACTTTCATTGGAATGCAAAGAAACACTATAAGAACTCATTCTGAGGATAATCTCAACTAAATTTGTTCAAATAATCGTAATGCATCGGTTATCGTAATAAATAACGATTAATATCGTAATCGTAATCGTAATGGCCGAATCGTTGCATCCCTATTATTATCCCATGGCTTTTAAATATGAAATTTGTATCCTCTTGAAAAAATCACTATCAAAATAATGGGACCAAGACATAACAAGCATTTTGCTGTTGCACCGCTACAAAAATTTAGCACAACTGTCGTAAAACAACCAAACCTGAATGGTTCTGAAGCTTGAACAGTAAGAATAATTTACGATGCAAGTAGAATTAGATTTACCCTTTTCTCCTCATTGGTGAGAGCTCTCCAACGTGACGCAAGCTGTCTGGTGACTTCCTGCTTTGTAGGCTCGGCACCCATCTCCGAGCTTGTCTCCGCTACCACAACCGGCCGCTGCTCTTGGCAGAATTGGAAGAAAGCATTGCACGGTTTCTTTGGTGCATTCGGATCTCGTTCAGGCTGGAAGTTCACATTTGAAAATAATAGCATGTGGTGTGTCATGTCCATGTGCGATTTAACAATTTCGCTGCTAAGCTCAAAACCATGATCCTCGCGCAGTGCTAAAACTGATGCCCCTTGTGGGTCGTGCGCACAGTCGTAACGTAAAAAGACCAATGCGGCTCACCTCATGGGTCACCCGCACAGGCGTAAGGTTTGGGTGACTCACACTGTAGGTCATAAGCACAGGCAATAGAACTTGACCGCCCTCATAGGTCATGCGCGCGGTCGTAATGTTACAACGATAAATGTGGCTCGCGTTGTCACCCACGCAGGTGTAAGATTTTCGGTGACTTGTGCAGTAGGTCATGATCATGAGCATAGGCGAAATGCAATTGAACCGGCTCGTTACGTGGGTTCTTCAGTACTGTGAGCCATTTGTCACCGACCTACAGCGGAAGCTGCATCAGATATAGATAGTTCACTCCTCAAAAATGCATCCCACTCTTGTCAGACAGCAAGAGCAATGACCTCTTTGAAGAGAAGTGCATATTAAGACATAAAAATCACTCTGGACTCTTAAACCCCTAAAGTGGGACAGGCTCTAACTTTAATTTATTAACAAATCATACATTTTAATCTCAATTTCAAAAACAAAACTATCAGCTATGATAACAATTCTGTTTCTTTCTTTTTTATTACTTCAGTAGTGTTCAATTCAAATGTTTCATTGAAGTTGACTGCTAGTCCTGTAGTCTACCAAATTTTGTGATGATGATGATGATGATAACTATCATAACCTCTTAGAGATCATAATGGATGTTTTTGTGGTTGAACTTTAGAAACTTACTACCTTAATCAAGAGGATAGGAGGTTGAAGGGGACACCCCCATTGATTGAGGTGGGGGCATGGGCGTAGCAATGATTTTTTCCCAGGGGGGGGCCAGGCCCAGGGTCGTCGCAACAAAACCTAAAATGTGGAGCGAGCACAGCGAGCTCGAACTTTTAACAAACGAAAATCTCTAAGTAACAAAGCAAGCTCGAGATTTTACTTCACTATGAAAACACATAGGATCCAAAACCCAGAGTGAGCGAAGCAAGCTTGAGATATCACAAAATTAGGTAAATAGTTGTGATTCAGTTCTGATTGCAAGAAACCTAATATGATTGTCGCTTAGTAAAGGTAACAGTTAGTGCTAATTAAGATATTTTTATAGAATTTACCTTATCAGCTTTACTTTTTCTCTTAGGCCCAGGTTTTTTGGGTGCCCCAGCATTCTGTTTGTCAGTCTGCTTGGCAGCTGCAGGTGCCTTGGCGCTCGGCTTGGTCCGCGGCGCGACCTCGGGCTTGATGTCTACTTCCATCGACGCGGTCCTGAACTGATCGCCATGCTTATCAAGTCGCTCCACCAACAACTTGATATCTTTGCGATAACGCTTGGTGATTTTCTTCGCTTCATGTATCCTGCAATGATATAGAATAGTAGCGCACCCTCTATTACGGAATTTACCGTGTTTTAGCGCGTTGAGACGGACCTATTAACGATTCTTTCGTTATCCTGCTGTAACACTTCACATCGCTCCAATAGCAACTGATATTTTCGCCTGTAAATTTCTTCCTCCGATGGTAAACTAACCATATCATCAGAGTCGTCAGAAATATTCGAGTTGATCTGCTGGACTGTCATTTTAATTTATTTCACGGCATCGAAATCCAAGCGAACGAATTTCTTTTTATTTAGCTGTCATTTCGCACATTTTGTTACTGGTTGTGGCACGCTGTAATCACTAAAAGTACTTTGAAAAAGAGATAGACGCTTCGATCTTGTATGGCGCTATCTCTTTTTATTATTCAAATGGTAGTGTTATTAGCGTACAACTAAAACGCAACCGTTCCGTGACGTTCGAATACACGTCCAACACCAAAATAAAATAAAGGCCCGTAAAGGCGGGCAGGCAAGAAGCTTGAAATTTTCCCTACAGAGAAATTTCAAGCTTCTTGCGGGCAGGCATTGTTTTCACAAAAGTGAAAGTTGGACAAACGAATGTTTAATGCTTAGGTTTAATCAAGAAGCTTGAAATTTTCCCTACAGAGAGAAAGTTTCAAGCTTCTTGGGTTTAATGTAATATTGAAGCAAGAAGCTTGGAAACTTATTCTTTGTATCCAGGCAATAGTATTGTAATTGTATCGAACCCCAAAAAGAAAACCGATAATTACGGAAAATTTCGCACTCCCATCACTACGAGCACTTCCGTTTCCGGGAAATCCACATCCGCTACATTTAGCGCGTTTTCTTCGCGTGTTTGGCAGCATTGGTCGATTTTCAGTGGCGGACCCTGGAAGAACATGTAAGTGGTAGTAAAGTGTGTTGTGTTGTATTTTCTTCCTATGTGTGCGTTTCATTCATCTCCCGGGAAATTATATCGATTTTGTTCTGTCGAAAATACTGCAGTGTGTTTCGATTTGAATGCCAAGTAGGTTTATAAAATGCATGTAGATTTTCTCAGTCGTGTTTATAGGTACCTAAATACCGAATAGTATGGGAAATCTTTAGTGACATTTTTATTGAGTAAATGCTTAGTAAATGTGAGCAATGAATTCGAAAAATCGCAATGAAATGGATACCGGCTTTTTCGAAGCGAACTATGTTTATATCTTTCATATTATTATTTCTATTATATTTATTTTATGCTTTGAATTCTTGTTTAGTTGACGAAAAAAAGGTATGTATGTTTTCTCCTTATTTTTTTAAAGTTACGACAAATAATAATAAGAAAATATGAAACTTTGTACTTACCTACCTTTTTCAGTTGACGCTGAAATTTGTTTTAAAACGTCACATATCAAGCTACAGAAGTGCTTCAATCCGCTTCGCTTCGTTCTTTGGCATTGATTTGGGAGGGAGCGGACATAAATACAGGAGGTTGATGAAGAACTCTGTGCCGGTGAAGAGACTGCCTGGTGCCTTGATCATCGGCGTTAAGAAATGTGGGACAAGAGCGCTTTTAGAATTTTTAAGGTACGTCAAAGCTCTATTCACATTACGACCGACGCGACGGGCAGGCGCGGACGGGCGCCGAGGGTGCAATGTAATATACCTATTTCAATATCGATAGAGTTCACAGAGAGAACGGGCGGAGGACGGAGCTTTCTCTGTGAACTCTCATCTTCATCATCATCTCAGCCAATGGACGTCCACTGCTGGACATAGGCCTCCCCCAAGGATCGCCATAACGACCAGTCCTGAGCTGCCCTCATCCAACGTTTTCCCGCCGCCTTCACCAGGTCGTCGGTCCACCGTGTGAGGGGCCTACCCACGCTGCTCTTTCCGGTACGCGGTCGCCACTCGAGAACTTTTCGGCCCCATCGGCCATCGGTTCTGCGAGCAATGTGCCCCGCCCACTGCCAATTTAGAACTCTGCCACTGTGAACTCTATAGTATTGATATATGTATCATTTTACATTGCACCCTCTGCGCCCGTCCGCGCCTGCCCGTCGTAATGTGAATAGAGCTTCAGAGATGTTTTTGTTGTCGATATAATTGAATCTAGGTACATTTATTGTAGGTAGGTAGGTAGGAACCTAAAGTATATGGGTGATCTGGACTGTTTATGTACAAAAACACATACTTGAGCAACCACAAAATAGCGGAGCCACGTGGCCACCTAACCCGCGCGTTGAAAGTTGAAACACGTCTGTCGATCTCGCCGATTCCAAGAAGACACGCGACTCTACATTTGGAAGCGCTAGTAGGTGGTACATGTATACAGGGTGTTAGGGTAAACAGTTGCATTACTTTATGGGGTGATTGTACCCATGATAAATAAGCAAAAAAAAAATCGACTTTTCATACAAACGTTCGATCAGCTGATTGCAGTATGGAAAGTACACAATTTTTTTTGCGAATTTTCTGTTTCTTAGGGAAAGTTGTTTAAGTAGTGCAACTGTTTACCCTAAAAACCTATTTACCCTATCGTGGGCACAATGTAAGAGAGAGTAAGGGCACATCCGCGAAACCCCTCGTTATGCCTTAATTTTTTTATTTTTTTTATTTATTTATTCTCTTTAAATTAAAGGGTACATGTGTGTCTTAAAAATTACCATGCCAAACTGTACAGCAGTTTGTCGGCGATGCGCTCCTAACAACTTATGTTTTTTGTACCTTACTATTACTACACTAAACTAACTTAAGCCCCTATGGTTTGAAATACGAGTTTATTTTAAACTTTTCTTTAACAATTTAACTCACAGATTGCATCCGGATGTCAGAGCAGCAGGATCAGAGGTTCATTTCTTTGATAAGTTTTATCATAAAGGCTTCGAATGGTACAGGTAAGATAAACAAATCGTATACTTAGCTAAATCATTTGAAAAAATCGGTTAAGAATTGCCGAAGTTATCGCGTAAATACGTACAAACCAGGCCGTCACACTTTCACGAATTAGTCCATATCTTGAAAACTACTGAACCGATTTTGATGACTTTGCACTGTACCCTAAGTTGGAGTAAATGTTAGCCAATAAAAAAAGAATGGTCAAAATCCGATTAATAGTTTCGGAGAAATGCGTACATACATACAGACAAACATACATACATACATACTCATACATATATACAATATACATACACCTATGACATTTTTGTATATTTGTTTAGAAGCCCTAACATAACAGATTAATATATGTGAATATTTTGCAATTCCTATAATATTACATAGGTACATACGTATCGAATTGATAACCTCCTTTTTTTTAAGTTGGTTAAAAATTAAATGGATTCTTTGTTAGCAACTTTCCCATACATACATATTTGTATACTTACCTAAATAAAAATGGTTACCACTTTTGGCATTTCTAGCTCTAAAAATAATTGTGGATTACTCTTGAGCATAATGCTTGTTTCTTTCTTTCCAGGGAAAGAATGCCGCCGACACTGGAGGGTCAGATCACGATGGAGAAGACACCGTCGTACTGGGTGACGAGGTCCGCGCCCAAGCGCGTGTATTCCATGAACCCCTCCACGAAGCTGCTCGCGGTCGTCAGAGACCCCGTCACGAGGGCCATCAGTGACTACACGCAGTCTGCGAGGTATATGCATGCTGCTGTATATAAGCTCTATTCACATTACGACGGGCGGGCGCGGAAGGTGCAATGTAAAATAATGCTTATTTCGATACCGATAGGGTTCACAGTCTCCGTCCTCCGCCCGTGGGGCTCGTATGGGCGTTCTATTTGTTTACTCTATTTTCTAATTAGCTTTGGCTTGATTATTGATTATTTGTGGTTGGGCTATTGCAAGCAAGGGTCGTTGTAACACGGAGACCAGCGCTGGTCCTTTTGTGTTCGCCCCAAGCTCACCCATATTTACGCATACCTCCGAACTTATGGTATTTTCTTTTCATTCTCGGGAATGCAGGTTTCCTCACGATGTTTTCCTTCACCGCCGAGCTAGTAAATGATAAATACAACCGTACATAAATTCCGAAGAACTTAGTGGTACAGGCCAGGAATCGAACCGCGGCCTCAGGATTGAGGCGCTAGCTCTCTTCCGTATGGGCTATCATCGCTCTTTGAAGCTTTGGCTTGCAATTGTTCAGGGTGCTCCCGATAAAATTTACGAAGATCTTACTTCCATGAATTTTGGTATGCAAATAAAGAATATTTACTTACCATGTACTACTGTCATAAGAATAAATAATAATTATAGTACACCTACTGGACACTATATTATTTTAAAGTACCTATTGTTGATCTACCAATAATCTGTAACAGATGTCAAGGCCTATGATGACGATGATGATCGTTGACTACTCGTGTCAGAAATATAAGTATCCATAAGCATATTTTGCTATTTAAACCTACCTACAAACTATTGGACTAAACATTTTATCAATAAATTCCCAGCAAAAGGCCAGCACTGCCCCGCTTCGAAGACCTGGCATTAATCAACAGCACCATGGGCTGGGGCGCCTCGTCCGTCGTGGACGCATCGTGGCCTCCCGTGAGACTGGGCGTGTACGCCCGCCCGCTGAGGAGGTGGCTCCGAAGGTTTCCACGCTCCAGCCTCCTGCTAATCAGCGGCGAGAGACTGGTCGCTGATCCTGCTGCTGAGATGGCAAGAGTTCAGGTGATACAAAAATTCACTGTTTGGAGGTGGTTTGATTTGCTACAACTACCTTATAAAGTATCATTATCATCATCAGCCGATAGACGTCCACTGCTGGACATAGGCCTCCTCCAAGGATCGCCACAACGACAGGTCCTGCGCTGCCCTCATCCCAGTTCCCACCGCCTTCACCAGGTGGTTGGTACACCTTATGGGAGGCCTACCCTCGCTGCGCTTTCCGACGCGGTCGCCACTCGAGAACTATTCAGCCCCATCGGCCATCAATTCTGCAAGCAATGTGCTCCACATTGCTTGCAGAACAGAAGCGTTGTCAAGCATTTGTATAATCATTATAATGTACTTATTTACTATTACAGGAATTTCTCGGCCTGAAGCACGTGATAACAGAAAAGCACTTCTACTTCAACTCGACCAAGGGTTTCCCGTGCCTGCTCAAATCTGAGAGTCGCTCCACTCCGCACTGCCTCGGCAAGAACAAGGGTCGCAGCCACCCCCATATCAACCCCGTCACCATTGAGAGACTTAGGGAATTTTATAGACCTTTTAATGAGAGGTTTTATGAACTTTCTGGAATTAATTTTGGTTGGCCTTGATTAAAACAGAAAGCAAATGGCGATCATATAGGTAGATAGTGAAATCTAGTGAACCCTGGGTTTACAATAGTTTCAAGAATCTAGAGGAAAGGAATCTAGATTCTAGAGGACTGAGAAAAATGCTCATGAATATGACAAACAGTTTGCAGAGATTAAAAACATGGTTTTAGAATAAGCATTTGTATAGATTTGTGGCGAATGGGACAAATTGTGCAGTTTTGATGAAATTGTGGCTTTTATCAAACGTTCTGTCTAATAAATAAACAAAAATTTAGATAAACTTTAAATGTAATTGCTTTCCAGTTCCTAGTAAGAATCTATAATTCCTCTTCAGTGATCTAGAGTACGTTGTTTTTAGCTTCATAATTTATACGATTGTGGAGTCAGATACGTGGTAGGTTTTTAACTTTTTATTAATATAGTATTTGGCTAATATAGTAAATAATAAAATAATTACATCTTCCACTAATCATTGTAGCAAACAAATAATTTAAGGATGGTTATTAATTTAGTAGCACAATTTTTTCTTGTAAGTAATTAAAGAAGTCTAATGGACACAAAATTGTTAATGACGAAAGATTAATTAAATCATATGTTGCAATTTTTAGTACCTATTTGTTACACTCTATTGAAGTCTTTATATTCTGCTTACAAGATATCAACGATACTTTATATTTCTACTAGTTTATGATATAAAAATAATACATTTGGGCTACGAATAAGAAATATTCACTGCATTTGGGTGTTTTTTATAGTGCACGGTTGCAAGGACATTACTAGCAACATTTTATTAGGCTTAGACTTTACACAAACTTAGTATTAGCTAACCAATGGTTGTGTAACAATGAACGAAGTAAGATAAATAGATATAGTATCCAATGGGTTTGAGTTACCAAGTCCCTATTTGACATTGATTGAGGATCAATTAATATGCTTTTGATAAATATTTAAAATAGGGGAGGTTTTTAAGAAGGTAACGAGCCTCCAGTGTTCCCCTTAATCGTATTTTTTATTTATAAACAATTATACAACATTTAAAAAACAAGAATGTCATATTGTAGTCATTGTAATTTTTCTATTTATCGAAACATTACGGATGACTTGTTTTATGTTTGTAGTTATTATCGTTAAACGCGACAAAAGTGGCCTCTTTTGGCGGTTTTAACGATAGTAAATGAAAATCAGCAATGACTACAATGTGACATTCTTGTTTTTTGGTAATTTTGTATAATTATGAAGAAATTTAAAAAATACTATTGAGAGCAGAATTAGAGGCCCTCTTAAAAAAAAGTTGCTACACAATTTTGTAAGCCATCCATAACTCGTAAGTGCCACGTAGTTTAAAAGCAATTATTATACTTCTAAATAAAGACAATCAAAGTCATGTAAATAGAAATGAAGTTTTATTTTAGTTTAACGACACAAAGGTCTATACTTTTATATAATAAATAAAATAACAATTTGAAACTCAAAGCCGCGTTGACATGATACAAGTAAACTTGTATGAAATTAGCTCGATTGAGTCAATTTCTACGTATGTATATAGGTCTCATCATCAGCCTAAATACCGTCCCACTGCAAGGCAACCCTCAAGGAGTATGAGCGTTAGTCCACCACGCGTGCACAATGCGGATACAATACCTATACAGGGTGTAAGAAAAAGTATCATTAACCACTAAACCACATACTCCATAGATTAATATGTATATTGGCTATAGATAGGTAAGTCGCCTTGAATTTTAGGATGTCCTAATTATTTGCGTTGTCGCATATTAGCACGGGGGGAGCCACATTATGAAATAAATTTGAAAAAGACGGCCGGCCGACACGAGGCTCGAACCATAGCACCCGAATCGTGAGCCGGTTGTCAAGACCACTAGACCAACAAGACAAGACATACGGGCGAAATCTCTCACTAGTACAGCGCAGCGGCGTGCCGGTGACGTGTAGCGCGCTATCACTTCAAGAATCAAGATACGAACCATTTAGTGCAACACTTAGTGCTTCGAAACGTAACCGATAGATGGCGAAAGCTGTATACTTGTGTTCCACTTAGAATGTTCTAAGATAACATAGCATGACATAGGTACTCTACCCATCAAAATGAACAACTTTGAATATGGGAGCAAACCAACAAAAAAAAATGTCCTGTTCCATATGTTTGAGTCGTGTAGGTATTGCAGTTTAGTATGGAACAGCAGATATTTTTATTGTTCTACTCGTTTTGCTCCCATAATAAAAGTTGTTCAGTTTGATGGGAAGAGTATGTAGTTTAAAGGTTAATGATACTTTTTCTTACACCCTGTATAGGTATGGCGCGATTAACTATAGGTTAGTGCATATAGTATACTTATACAATATCATCCGAATGCACTATTCGAGGATTAGATTGTATCGTGTCAACGCAACTACGATATACAGGTATTTAAATCAAACTAATCAAGTAAAATCGTTACTTGGAACACAGACAGGTAGGTTGGTGGGCTTGATCTGCAAGTATGAGATAGATCCCAGAGACACGACGGCAAATACAATGGCCACATTGTCATCATATTGCGCTTGGAGTGCCTTTACATCAATACCCGTCGGGAAGCTTGATGATTCACTGAAAATAGAAAAATAATGTTTTATGTCAAAATCTAGCGATACAGGGTGTTAGATACATCAAAACTATTATAAATCTGTAAAAGTAGTGTGTCTATACATTGAATATTAAAAAAAAAAAAAATTAATTTACAAAAAAAAGATTAACATATGGTTTTTAGTCCCTGTCTCCAAATCACGAATTTTTCGATTTTTTTGTCTGTCTGTTTGTTCGAGCATCACGTCATTACTGATGAACCGATTTTGATGAAACTTTTTTTGTCTGAAAGCTTATGATTTGACTTAAAATCTGGTAAAGAATATAATTTGTTGACGAAGTCACGTATTAAGAGGGCTATCGCAGTCCAGCGGCGCCCTCATCACATTAAAAAAGATTTCTCAATAAAGAAAGCCTAAATTAAAAAAGTAATCAACACGAACACTACCTACTAAAGCCTTCAAGCCATTGTTATACAATACTTTTATAGGTTCTAAACATTCCACTTTTAGACAATTGCGAATAAAAACAAAGGCGGCCGTTTTTTTTTTTTCCCCAATTTGTATGTTTAGACCTTTAAAAAACCTATAAAAGTATTCTATGAAAATAGCTTGAAATAGCTTGCTTGTAGTGTTCGTGTTGATTACTTTTTAATTTAGGCTTTCTTTATTGAGAAATCTTTTTTAATGTGATGAGGGCGCCACTGGACTGCGATAGCCCTCTTAAAGCTCGTACATACTAAAGGGGTGCGTCAGACCATCAAACTGAACAACTTTTACTATAGGAGTGAAATAGAAATCACGAAAGAAATGCAGCTGTTCCTTTATTTTTGGGTCGAGTTTCCTAACCATTAACGTTTTCAATGAAGCAATAACGTATCTTTTCTCTATTTCAATGGTGGCTCTATAATGAAAGCTGTTCAGTTTGATCGTCGGAAGCCTTGAGCCTTGTGTAACGCATTTAATTTTACACCTTGTACATTTAATGGAAATTGAATGGAGTCGGTATTGTACTAATTATTATACTTACTTCAAACAAATCACCCTGAAGTGTGGCTTAGGGGGGTTAGATTTTTTGAAATTTTGAACATTTCTATTATATACATCAAAGTCTATGCAAAGACTAGTTTCATCATCAAGTTTGTCATAACTTGGTATTATGCTTAATTTATTTAGAACTGATAGCATATCCGTGCAGTCTTCTGGTCCTATTATAGATTTCAATTCAGATCTATCTTCTTCAGTGACTTCACTTTGGACAAATGCAGCTGTCTCCGCGATACTTCTCAAAAATGATGTTTTTATATCTAACCAATTATCAAAATGGTTTTCTTGATTTTTTATGAATTCGTATAAATATTCTTCTCTTTTGCTCTCTATAAGATAATTATACATATTGCTCTTAGGAGGTACTTCCGCCCTACCAAAATCATCTTCACTTGGCAGCCAATCTTTAAATGTTTCTTTAGTCAATTGACTGTATCTTTTATCCTCAAGATTAATTGATTCATCAGTCTTCATTTCTTTGCTGGTAGTAGCTTTGGAAATACTTGAATTATGTTTTTCCGATAGTCTTTTTAGAATGTTGAATGGGTTTCTCAGCTTCTTTCCACTAGGAGTTGCGGGTAATTCTTCTACGATACAATCAGAATCTGAAGAACTATCAAGACTGATGTGTCTCTGATCGAAAACGTCGTAATTGGTCATAGATACATCAGCGTCATAAGATTTATTGAATCTCTTCACTAAGTTAGAGAAAGCCCTTCGATGTCGAGCGGTTGCCTTATTTTTTACATCAAGATCTTTGAGTTTCAGTGCCAATTGTTTAATTCTGTTAAAATTCTCTTCATACTTATGGTGTATAGATTCAGTTCTTGGTTTTTTAGTTGATGACTCATCTTCATCGTCTAATTCAATGGTTTCAACAATGTTTTCATTGTTAACTATTTCAAGCTCTTCATTTAGTATCAAATTCACTTTATACCTCGTGTTGTATGTTTGTATGAGTCTCTGGAGCGACACAATGTTCTGTGTCTGCATGTGACCTAACTGAAGTAAATGTTTAAGTCTGAATGACAGCCTTTTAATAGCTTGCAAGTGATACTGTTTTGCTCCATCTCTCATTCTCTTTCTGTTATTTGGCACATTTTGGTTTTCACTATTTGTATTGAAATTAGGAGCATTAGAGAACTGAATTAATGGCGGTGGCCTCGGAAACAGTTGTAATCGAGGAAAAGGTCTTTGAAACATTTGAAAGTTTGTATTCGCTATGAAGGGACGTTGAAAAAGTAGGTTAAATTGAAAGAAATTCATATTAGAGCGGGGCGGCCTCCATAAATTGAATTGTCTGAATTGATGGTTCTGTACAGTAAATCTTTCGGTGGGAGCAAAGGGTTGAGACCAGTTATTAACAGCTACATTTGGGGACGAATCCCCGACTCTAGGTACATGGGCTCCATTAACTTCGTCTGGAATGCTGTATGTTCTTGAATCAGTCAATGTTGGTCTATCATTAGCTTTACTTTTAATTTTGTCAATATGAAGAACATAGGCTGTGTTGTTTAAACATACATTAGAAGGGACATACTTTTCTTCTGCTGCTTTGACGGTAACAACATGTTTTTGGAAGATATCTGGCACTATTTCGAAACTCTTCTGTATGTCTTTTGAAATACATGGTTTTAGTTTTCTGTTTTCTAAAATTTCTAGTTTACTTTGATGATTACCTGGATAAATCGTATTGCTTTGTGCAGTACAACTAGATGACACACCCTTATCCGTTTTTATTGGAGTTTCAGAAACATTATCCGTTTTTATTGGAGTTTCAGAAACATTATCTATGTGTGCATCTTTAGCATCTATTTCTATTATGTTTTCCGCTTCCATTACATTTGTGTTATCCATGTTTGTTTTAGGTGATTCATCGTTTTCTTGCGGGACAGAACTACAGGCATCATTATTATTTACATTTGTATCTGAAATATTATTTAAAAAATTATAGATCATGAAAATGTTTACGTATGTTCATAATACTGGAGATAGCTACATTAACAAGGTCACAATTCAAGAAACAAATCATTTGATTCAAGTTTATATCGAAATTTTAACGCACATAATGATCTCAGAAAATCGTACCTGTAGAATCTTTTGTAACATTATCAGTGTCTGTTTCCATTGTGACTAAAACTTCTTTCTCTGTATCGTTAGTGTCAGGATATTTACTACTCGAAACGACATCTTGAGTGACGCTATTACATTCACTACTGGTATTGTTATCTGTAAATAAACACATTTCAATGTTGAGAGATTTCTACTGTGTAGTTAATTGATAGGTAAATCTAATAAATCTTTGGAACAACAAAACTGGTTTAAAATACAGGTATGTGTGTATGTCATATGCTGCACGAATGCTTAGCAAACACCAGTTTCAGTTTTCAAGAAGGTATATTTAACTTCGGACAATTTGGCAGATCGTTTGTTAAAATGGGCCTTCTCAACACACACACACACACACACACATCCCACACACATCCACATCTGCACATGGCCACATCTTCTTCAATGTCCAGGAGTGCGATTTTTGAATCTCATTCGCTGAGTTCCGCAGTTGAAAATGACAACTGTGGAGATACTATTACTATGGAGATACGCATCTTTCTACTGCTGATGAGTATGATTTTTGAAAGTCAAAACTTTCAAAAATCATACTTCAGATGATTTGATTTGATGACTTAATATTTTGAATAAATATATTTTATAGGCAAGTTATAGTGATTCCTAATGTAACTAATCATAAGAGCTCTATGGAGTTACATTGCAGGTTTCACCGCGAGCAGTTGTCTTTCGCGTGGTGTTCCCGCGGTTCACGTTTGAGCCTGCCACGAGGCTTCACAATTCTTCTCAGGTGTATTTTCCTTCCAATCCTTGAGATTGGGGTAGATACCCACAAACCATTTGATACTGGCGGAAATGCAGTGCTAACATACAAGCAAGAGTCCATATCATTTATGAATAAAAAAAATCTTTAGGAAATCAATGCAATAAATTAAGGCTTTGACTTGACTTCATTTGATAAAAATACAAATAGTGCATAAAATAAAATGTTACCTACCAATTTGTTCACTTGTAGCATTCTCATCTATTTCCATTTTAGGAGAATCGTCTATATCTTCTTTTTCATCACCGTTTGCATCACTAGTTTCTACATCATTATCAACAGTTTTCGGTCTACAGGATTCACTTGTTTCCTTTTCTGATAGTTTCTTATCATGTCTGAAAACTTTGTAACCCAGTCTTCCAAGCGAAGCATAGACCTTGTATTGGAATAGCGATATTTTACTACGTAAAAGTAAAGAATATGCTTGTTGCAGTGAGACTGTCACATCATTGTGTTTTAGTCGTAAACAGTTCTAGAAAAGAAATATTTATCTGATTATTTAACTGAAATAGAAATTTTTTGTGCAATCAGTGCCTTCTCAGTGTTTCCTGTTGATGCATATGTGAAGTCTGCCAATCTCAATTGGGCATATGTGGGATTGCATTATATTGCCAGCTGTTTTGTATGCAATTGTAACAAGACTGACACTTAGTTGACTCTTTCTTATTCACTAATACACTATTGTTGACATACAATGTAAGCATTGTAACAACATTAATGTAGAACATATCTAATTGGCCATTCTCTTAGCACTGTAAGTTACTAAAATCACATTTATAATGCTGTAGATTTTCCAAATAAATAAAAATCTAAATAGCTTACTATTTCAATCAAATACAAGGCTTCCTCAGGATTGAGAAACAGTTGCTGCCCAATGTTGTGACCGAGGTACTGCCAGTGTCCACCACACTTCTGTGTCACTTCGGCCAGCATCAAATCTTCCCGCCACTCTGCGTGACTTAGTACACCACTGTAAAATGTTACATCATTAGCGTTGCTCTGATTTTTGGTAGCAATTATTAAAATGACAGTTTACAGCTATATAGCAAGTAATTTACAAACATACGCTCAGTTGCAGAAACACTCATTTACTCCTCCATTTAATCTCTTGCTGTCACTTTTTGTCTTGTTGACGCAGTTGAAGCTAGCAAGAGATTTAATGGAGGATTAATTCTAATGAGCGTTTCTGCAGCTGAGTGATAGTTAGCCAGCTTTAAGCTCGGTTCAGATTACGACGGACGGGCGCGGACGGACGCGGAGGGTGCAATGTAAAATAATACCTATTTCATTACCAATACAATACAAAATACAATGGGAAATGGAAACTTCAAATGGAATGTTTTGAAATAGGTATTATTGTACATTGCACCCTTCACACCCGCTCGTCGTAATGTAAATTGAGCTTTAGGTAATGAGGGGTATTAATTAAATAAAAAATTGTTCAGTGGCAATTTAGCGGTAAGATTGAAAGTGTTCAGTTTTTTTCTCGATTCCCTAACTTTAAGGAGCAATTTGTTGATTCATTAATAAGTTTATTGTGGTTTTAATATGAAAGACATTTTGATACTTTGAATTGATCAACCTTTTGTGCAGTCATTGTTTGTTTATGTACAAACAAACAAACATTTTCGGTGCTCTTAGATATTTATTGGTTTTATTTTTATTTTTAACCGACTTCAAAAAAAGGAGTAGGTTCTCAGTTCGACCGTATATATATATATTTTTTTTTAATCTGTGTTCGCGGATAACTTCGTCGTTTATGAACCGATTTTGATGATTCTTTTTTTGTTGGAAAGGAGATATCCCAAGGGTGGTCCCATGATAAGGAAACCAGGATCTGATGATGGATCCCAGAGAAATCGAGGGGAACCTTCGAAAATCGTAGTGCCGAATAGTGCGTATGTTAATTTGAAGCACTACTGTTAAATCGAACGAATGAATTCAGCACTGAAAATTGTGAAATAAACAAAATTTTAACAAAAAATTAAAACCGCCTTCAAAAAAACTAAAAAGTTAAAAAATAATATTGCAGCCGATGACTTTTTCGTTCGCATCATAAGAACATTAATTTGTTTTATAGAAGTCGGTGTCAAGCCAAGCCAAAAAACTAATGCAAGCCATGTCGCTTGACAGCGACTTCGATAAAACAAATTAATGTTCTTATGATGCGAACGAAAAAGTCATCGGCTGCAATATTATTTTTTAACTTTTTAGTTTTTTTGAAGGCGGTTTTAATTTTTAATGAAAAGACTTTTGGATGCATCAGCACTGCATTTCCACCAGTGTGAAGTAGTATACAATTGTAACCAAGCGGTTGTTGTGGACACAAACATCTTTTCGAAGCTCATTGTGAAATGCACAAACAAAATATGTTTATCACTTTCAATGTATGAAAATGACAAACATGTTTATAAATTATTTTTGTTTTCCATTTTTACCTATTGAGCTATCATGTATAAGAGGTGACGTGACAAACAAACGTCATGCGCCACATGCGATAGGAGCACTGGCTGGCGGAAAAGAATCTACCAATTCACTGAGTGAAGTACGGCGGTAACGCCGCACTTGAATGGGATGTTGTTATGAAGTCACTGATTACATTAAAATAGCAAGATCGGTGACTAGCCTATAACGCATGGGCCGCATAAATTGAGCCCCATCACCTAATTTACTTATTGAGATACTTTTTTTATTTTGGGCAGGATAAAGGTACCACAATGTCTTTGCGTGTTTAAAACTTGTACAAATCGTTCAAAAAGAAAAAAACTAATCTTACAGCATTATTTTTCACTCATAAGTAAATGAAAAGCACATAAATTTTTGGAGTAGGTACGTAATGCAAGAACGTCACCCGTCTTCCGCTATTTTAATTTAATCAAAATATGAAGTACAGTGTCGCCTCTAGTATGTAGTAAGTATTTGAACGTTTCGACCACCCCAGTAGGCCTCGCATGCCACCCCCGAGAAAATGATAAAAGTCGAGATGTGCCTCCATCTTTATTATTTTACGTATACCAGAAAGAGCGAGCATGACTTTTTTGTCGTTTAAACGCTTTGTCGTGGGTGGCATGCCAGCCGTGCTGTTCATTTTTAATAATAAATAAACTATAAAGTAAACTTCTTAGCATGTGGGCGTCAGAGCCCTGGTGTCAGAGTGTTTTCAGACCACTTACGTGGTTATAAATAATGTAATAATAAAATTAAACGCACCATTTTTCAATCCTCTCGATTGCAATCAGGTGTTTCCTGGCTTCCAAAGCTGACTGGATCTGTTTTTGTTCCAACCACAACCCGTTTGGGATTACATCTTTGAGACCTATTTCTGGTAAGGAACCATCTATTTTTGTTGTGCCCCTAGCAACCAGTTCGTGCCCTCTGTGGATATAATACACGAAAAATAACAATGTGCATGACCTTGAAGGGCCGTTGGATAACTTCACTCGGTTGACAAAGGAATGTAGACTCTATGCAAAGGAAATAATCATTTGAATGACTCGAGTGAAGTTCGTGTGATTGCGTTACGTCACATTTGCGAGCGAGGTCATGCACATTGTTATTTTAAACTCATATTTGGTAAATTTATACAATTTGTAATGTATAGTTGTAGGTTACATTTATGAAGTAAATATGGATATTACGTCTACTTACGATAGTATCTTGGGTTTATCCATAACGTATTTGTCTTTATTTTAAAACAATCACGGCGATTTGGACTCATTTATTTTCACGAAAACTGATACAATACTCGTTAAAATTAAAACACCTCCACCCACCGACATGACAGTCATGACATGACAACAGTGTTGCACAAGGAACATATGTACTCTCTACCGAGAGTGTGTTGCAAAAGTGACTTCAATAAAATCGGTACAATTCGCGACTAAAAATCGGTAGAAATCGGTGGATTGTCTAAAAGTTAAAGAATGTTTGTAAAGTTCTGATTAAAACCAGACCTAATATAGGAGACATAAAGGGTAAGGACCTTATCAAAGATAAAATATAGGGGAAGATTAATAGTATAAAGCGCAGCATAAAAACGCAACTTTTCTTCTAGTCACACTTAGGACGAACGTCCATTTGAGTAAACGAGATGACAATAGTAAACACATGTCATCTTGAACGGGCGCGCGCCACTTTAAGTACCTACGGTCTTCCAGCTGGAAGACTTTGCATTGGATTGTTATTTGGAAAAAAATTACAGATTTTCTAGTAAATGATACAAAACTACGTACCAAAATTATAATATTGTGTGCTGCAGTGGATTGTTCTAGCCGAATATGTGCCTTAGCAGAACATAACCAACAAATTTCGTTCAACCGGTAAATCAATTTAAACAAATCTCGACATAAATCACTCACTATCATTCTTATACACTTATAATTCACAATAACAATGCACTTGTATGCGTTTATCAGATCTAACAATAACATTTGTGTAAAATATTTTGGGTTACTAAGAAAGACGAAATATTGTTTGCAAGAAATTGTGATTTGACAACTCACCTACCATACCAAATAGTGTTGAACAACATTCATCATAGGTTTGCCGATAGAATCATATCATCGATACACAGAGAAGTGTGTCAAATAATTTCAAAATCATCTCAAGATCGTGCCTTCCTTTTTTAAAGGCCCAGAGATCGAGCCCGATACAACCACAGTCAGACGCGATAGTTTAATATTCCTTTAAAAGATACTTTTGCATCTTTTTGATCATCTTTTTCCTCCTTATTACTTTAAAAGAAATTCATTTTCAAATTTTGACTTTTCCTCGTGAACACAATGGAACAATCTAGCAATCTCCTAGAAAAAACTTTACAACGACGCCCATTGGTAAGATGTCTCAAATCTTAAATTTTGTGATGAGGTCACCACAATAATTAACAATCAAGTTCCGTATATTAGTAGGGGCACTACTTTTTTTTTGCAAGACATACACTATTATACTCAAAAACTAAAACACAAACATGAAAAAAACATAACGGATATCGATACTTTGCATCCATAAAGGCATCTATAGTAAAAGTCAAACCCTAGTTTAAAAGGTGGTTCGCTTCAAGAAAGCGGTGATATTAACAGATGAACGTATTTCGAGCTCTTTCACTCTTATCGGTGTGCGATTGTAAGGAATGACTATACATGTTTTCGTACAGTTTGATATTGGGTAAAACTGGTCCTTATTTACACAAAAAGGCAAAATATTTAAAGATTTGTCGAAAACATCTGCTATAAATAAATCGGTAGATTACAGCCTTAAATCGGTATATCGGTAGATAGCACTTGAAATTTGTCGAAAACATCTGCTATAAATAAATCGGTAGATTACAGCCTTAAATCGGTATATCGGTAGATAGCACTTGAAATCGGTAGATCTACCGATAAAACCAAACCGTTTGCAACACTGCATGACCATTTTTTTTAAAAAGCTTTTTTCTGTGTCAGAAGTGCGATTTTTGAAAATCATACGAGTGACTTGGCAGTAGAAAGTGTCAAAATTACTATGGAGATTATGCATCTTTCTACTGCCAAGTCGCTCGTATGATTTTCAAAAATTGCACTTCTGTTCTGAAGTGCGATTTTTGAAAATAGAAGCGAATCGGCAGTAGAAAGATGCATAATCTCCATAGTAATTTTGACATTTTCTACGGCCAAGTCTCTCGTATGATTTTCAAAAATCACACTTCTGGCGAAAAAGCAAACGGATAGAGCCGTAGACAGAGAATACTGATAAAGCCAAGAAGATACCTTCTTGGATAGAGCCCATACAGTACAGTCGTCATTAGTTGATACGGAGGGATTTAACAAAAAAAAATATTTAGTTTTTTATTTATTTTATTTTATTGTTTTTGGACGTGACCAACAGCACAATGCAACACATTATACAGGGTGTTTGGTGCATCGTTGGCCAACTTGAAATGGTGGATAGGAGGGATAGTCAATGGCCTCGATTCGGAGTGTACCACGACTTAACTAGACTAAATTTATTCCTGTCACTTTCTAAAATAAGATTAAGAAAAGAGACAGAAAACCAACAGCTGACTTTAGTGCTGTCAAAGTGACGTTAAACGCCCAAAAACGCTTTAAATAAGATGGCGTACATTATAATGGCATCGTATTTTGCGCATTTAACATCACTTTGACAGCACTAAAGTCAGCTGTTGGTTTTCTGTCTCTTTTCTTAATCTTATTTTAGAAAGTGACAGGAATAAAAGTTTAGTTAAGTCGTGGTACACTCCGAATCGAGGCCATTGGCCTCGATTCGGAGTGTACCACGACTAAACTAAACTAAATGTATTCCTGTCACTTTCTAAAATAAGATTAAGAAAAGAGACAGAAAACCAACAGCTGACTTTAGTGCTGTCAAAGTGACGTTAAACGCCCAAAAACGACTTAAATAAGTTGGCGTACATTATGATGGCATCTTATTTTGCGCATTTAACGTCACTTTGACAGCACTAAAGTCAGCTGTTGGTTTTCTGTCTCTTTTCTTAATCTTATTTTAGAAAGTGACAGGAATACATTTAGTTTAGTTTAGTCGTGGTACACTCCGAATCGAGGCCATTGGCTATCTCGCCACGACCCTAAAAAAAATTCCCGCATCATGGATTTTATTAGGTGAATTTTTTAGGGATTTTCTCAATAAAGTCCGAAAGTTAGCATTTAAGCTTGAATAAAATTAAAAAAAGTTGTAAGTAAACCTCAATTTTTTTTATTTGATTGTCCTATGTTTTACGGTTCTACTAAAATTTAAATTACGTGGCCTCTAGTTTTTTTTTTTATTGACCTTAACTTTTTTTGAAAAAGGAAAAATAAAAAAAAACTTAAAGCGCTCGAGTTCTTCAGCTCAGCACAGAAGTGCGATTTTTGAAAATCATACGAGCGACTTGGCAGTAGAAAGTGTCAAAATTACTATGGAGATTATGCATCTTTCTACTGCCAAGTCGCTCGTATGATTTTCAAAAATCGCACTGCTGGCATGCACACCTGCGATATCACGGCTATCGCAGGTTTGCATGCTACCAGTGCAGATTTTTTAAAAACTTGTCTAGTCTATCTTCTTTCTAACGATACTCCATATGCCATGAAATCCGTGCGGGACACGTTTTGGCCGATATTCGATAAAAACAGGATAAAAAGTTAAAACACACGCGTATTAGGTCGGAATTGCATCTCCCTTCGGCGCAGTGAACTCTGATTGCTATCTCTTCCTCTTACATACTAGTCATTTGCTTCGAGTTGGCCGCTACCTCCCTTCCCGCTTGACCGTACCGCACCCCTAAGAGACCCTATTAAACGCAATTTTATAACCTTTAGCAACGCAACCACGTACGGAACGTCCGTCCCGATCACTAATATCGCTTTTAATTTTAAATTTTTATTTGCTTGTTACATTATTTTTTGTCGACGGGACCAGTTAATGTGCCTGTGACGAAATTTCGTAACGGTTATCGACGGCCAACTCCAAACAAACGGGTAGTAGGGTTCTAACGGACTTGAAATTAAAAAAAAAATCTTAATAATCACATTATACACTCACCGGCACGGAAACTTGGCCAGACACAAATTCTGCCGCTATAATGGTTATTTTCAAAATCGAAAAACATGGGATCTACATTATAGTTAGTTCAGTTAGTATACGAAGATTCATGCTCTAATTTAAAGTAGTTTTTGAATATTTACGGTTTATTATACGATTTGGAGGTAATTTTGTGATCGTTTTCTATCGAGAAAATTATATGGAATCGTGTTTTCACCACACATAGGACCTAGCATTGGTCCTCAACTTCAACATATATGCATTACAAAGTGTATGATGTAGTACTTTTAAAATAACAAAGGATTAAGCTAAGCGATTTGAGGTATCATCGACTCTTAATTTCTCGGAGTTTATTTAAATGTCAAAGTAAATAAATGTTTAAATTCGATGTTTCAATCGCTTTTTTAATTTTCAGATTTGAAATTAACAACACTAAACTTAAGTTTAAAAAAAAGACATTTCAAGTAAATTGTTAAGAGATTTTTAAAACACTAAAGAATCAACACGGCTTGATTTTTTTAAAATCTTCCATTAGTTTCCGAAGGGGTCTTACCTCCTCTAGCTCTAATAACCGCCTGCATTCTGTCTAGCATGCTTTGGATAACATTTCTGATGTCCACTTGCCGGATGTCGTCCCAAGCGGCTCGTGCAGCATTTACCAGCTCTCCGAGAGTTTGTGGGGGGTTTGAATGGGATTTGATTTTTCTTTTCAGCTTGTCCCAAATGTGCTCTATGGGGTTTAGGTCTGGGCTTCGGGCTGGCCATTCCAATTTCTGAATACCAACCTCTTCCAGGTTTTGGAAATCTTAAGAAACCGATTCCTTACTGCAGTTGAGATCAGACAACGGCTCCAAATCATTTGAGGTGTCAACGTGAGCGAGCGCACGGTGAGAAGACGAATGGAGGAAGAAAATTTAAAGGCTCGTAGACCAGCGCGAGGTCCAGAGCTTCTCAGACAGCATCGAGTAGCTCGGCTACGGTTTGCACGAGAGCACGCTAACTGGTCGCATGAGCAATGGGCTAGGGTTCTGTTTACTGATGAGTGCAGAATCGCTTTACGAGCTCCAGATGGCCGAGAACGAGTGTGGAGGAGAAGAGGAGAACGGTTTCTTCCCATTACTACCAGACAAACTGTCAGTTTTCATGGAGGCTCCATAATGGTGTGGGGAGGAGTGAGTTCCGAGGTCCGTACAGAGTTGGTTATTGTTGAGAACCGCCTGACTACGAATCGGTACGTTGAAGAGATTCTTCAAGACCACCTTGTACCGTATTCAGGGTTCATCGGACACGATTACTTCCTCCTAATGCACGACAACGCACGCTCACACGTTACACGTTGGGTAAATGAATACCTGGAAGAGGTTGGTATTCAGAAATTGGAATGGCCAGCCCGAAGCCCAGACCTAAACCCCATAGAGCACATCTGGGGCAAGCTGAAAAGAAAAATCAAATCCCATCCAAACCCCCCACAAACTCTCGGAGAGCTGAGAAATGCTGCACGAGCCGCTTGGGACGACATCCGGCAAGTGGACATCAGAAATGTTATCCAAAGCATGCCAGACAGAATGCAGGCGGTTATTAGAGCTGGAGGAGGTAACACCCCCTTCGGAAAATAACGGAAGATTTAAAAAAATCAAACCATGTTAATTCTTTAGCGTTTTAAAAATCTCTTAACAATTTACTCAAAATGTCTCTTTTTTTAAACTTAAGTTTAGTGTTGTTAATTTTAAATCTGAAAATTAAGAAAGCGGTTGAAACATCGAATTTACACATTTATTTACATTGACATTTAAATAAACTCCGAGAAATCAATTAAATTATAGTAGCGGCAGAATTTGTGTCTGGCCAAGTTTACGTGCCGGTGAGTGTATATAAAAAAAAAATACAACTCAAAATTAAAAAAAACTAGAGGCGGCATCCATGTAATTTAAATTTTAGTAGAACCGTAAAACATTAGACATTCAAATAAAAAAAAAATCGGACTTTTTTGAGAAATCCCTAAAAAATCACCAAAAAAAATCCATGATGCGGAATTTTTTTTTGGGGACGTGGCGAGATAGCAAATGACCCTTCCTATCCACCAATTCAATTTGGCCAACGATGCACCAAACACCCTGTATAAGTAACAGAAGGCCTCGCGCGCAAAGGCCTCGAAGTAAAGGTCTCGCGCGCAGGTTTGACGATTTCCAGCCTCCCGAACAGGCTGGTTTCCGAAAGGGCTTTAGCACTGTGGACCACATACATACGCTTCGGCAAGTTATACAGAAGACTGAAGAGTATAACCTGCCCCTTTGCTTGGCGTACGTGGACTACGAGAAAGCCTTTGATTCGATCGAGACTTGGGCTGTACTGCAGTCTCTTCAGCGTTGCCAAGTAGACTACCGGTACATCGAAGTGCTGAAATGCTTGTACAAAAACGCCACTATGTCAGTCCGACTACAGGACCAGAACTCGAAACCTATCCTACTGCAGCGAGGCGTGAGGCAGGGAGACGTTATATCTCCGAAACTGTTCACCGCTGCACTGGAAGATGTTTTCAAGGTTCTGGACTGGAAAGGGCTAGGCATCAACATAAACGGCGAGTACATCAGTCACCTTCGGTTTGCCGATGATATAGTCATCATGGCGGAGACTATGGAGGAGCTCAGTCAAATGCTCGATGATCTCAGCAGAGCCTCCGAACGAGTTGGTCTGAAAATGAACATGGACAAGACGAAGATCATGTCAAATGACCATGTTGTACCCACTCCTGTAATGATCGGAAACTCTGCGCTCGAAGTTGTTGACCATTATGTTTACCTGGGACAAACTATTCAGTTAGGTAAGTCCAACTTCGAGAAAGAGATCAACCGTCGAATCCAACTCGGCTGGGCAGCGTTCGGGAAGCTACGTAGTATCTTCACGTCCCAAATACCGCAGTGTCTTAAAACGAAAGTCTTCGATCAGTGTGTGTTGCCAGTGATGACATATGGAACAGAGACGTGGTCGTTCACTCAAGGCCTCATAAAAAGGCTGAAAGTCACCCAAAGGGCAATGGAGAGGGCTATGCTCGGAGTTTCCCTGCGAGATCGAATCAGAAATGAAGAGATCCGCAGAAGAACCAGGGTAACTGACATAGCCCAAAGAGTTGCTAAACTTAAGTGGCAGTGGGCGGGGCACATTGCTCGCAGAACCGATGGCCGGTGGGGCCGAAAAGTTCTCGAGTGGCGACCGCGTACCGGAAAGCGCAGCGTGGGTAGGCCCCTCACACGGTGGACCGACGACCTGGTGAAGGCGGCGGGAAAACGTTGGATGAGGGCAGCGCAGGACCGGTCGTTATGGCGATCCTTGGGGGAGGCCTATGTCCAGCAGTGGACGTCCATCGGCTGAGATGATGATGATGATGAATTAAAGGTCCTCGCTAATTAATATACATCAAACTAAAAAAGAAAGAAAGATCTAGTACAGCACCAAAAATGCATATTAGTTATTAATTATAACATGACGGACAGCCCTCCGCAAAATGAAACGGTGAACTCAGACCATCAAACTGAACAACATTCACTATGGAGCCTACCTCAAGAAACGCGAAAAAAAAACAGCTGTCCCATATAAAACTGCCGTACCTACCCGATTCAAATGAATAGGATGCTGATTTTTTTTCGCATTTCCTGAGATAGGCGCCATAGTGAAATTTGTTAAGTTTGATGGTCTGGGTTCACCGTTTCAGTTTGCGGAGGGCTGTCGCTTACACCCTGTATCTGCATATTGAACGGTGCTTGTAACCATCAAAATGAACAACCGGAACCTTATAGAACCGAAGTTAATCATGCATCGACAGGGCCGGTCAGTCTTGAAACATATCTAGGTACCAAGCGTAATCTGATAGATTTGAAAATTACTTAACAAACATTCTATAATATACCTATAAAAATATAGGCACTAATATTGTTTACAAAAATACGCATCGGCAATTCGGCACATTCGGCTTGCTCAGTTGCAATTTGAAATAGAAATAGAAATAGAAATATTCTTTATTGCGATGTGGAAGCCCAATTATCTTATTACTACAAGAATTTGACTCATCGCGACCAATCCAACGAACCCAAACTCTGTGGGTCTCCCTGTCAGCCCCGGATCTAGGATTTTTCCGAGCAGGGGCAAAAACTTGATTATGGCGCCCGCCCCTCTCCTCTAAGGTAGTAGTCATAATTTTTTCCCAGGGACGCCAGATTCACTTTAGTTAGTTAGGTAAGAAGAAGAAGAAGTTAGGTCGTTGCAATAATACTTACCTGAAACTTGGTACCACTAAGTTCTTTGGTACCACTAAGTTCTTTGGAACCACTAAGTTCTTTGGAATTTATGTACGGTTGTATTTATCATTTACTAGCTCGAAGGTGAAGAAAAACATCGTGAGGAAACCTGCATTCCCGAGAATGAAAAGAAAATACCATAAGTTCGTATGCGTAAATATGGGTGAGCTTGGGGCGAACACAAAAGGACCAGCGATGGTCTCCGTGTTACAATTACCCTTGCTTGCTATTGCAACCACAAATAGTAAACATACCTGAAACTTAGAGGGAGCGAGGTGACCCCGAGATTTTACAGCAATATGATTAGCTCGTCTCAATAGTTATACAGAAATTCTATTCTATTCTATTCTATAATCCAAAATATGGATCGAATTTTGCAATGGGTATGATATTATGAAACATGACTAGGAAGCTGATTTTTTTTGCAATATTTTTAAGTCAGAGTAAATTATATAGAGTAAATTATTTGTCAAACTCTTGATTTTCGCGCCCCTCTAACCTGCCACCCGGGGCGTGGGCCCCGGTTTGACCCCCCCTAGATCCGGGGCTGCTCCCTGTTACTACCTTCCGGCTCCATCATCAGATCAGCTCCTGGACACCAAAATACCTATTGCATTTTCATCTGGTTTCTATCTATCTAAATCTAAACTATGATAAAACTGTAACAAAAGTGTGTCTGTACATTGAAGATATTTACAAAAAAAAAAGATTACGATATGGTTTTGAGAAGTCCCTGGAGTGCGATTTTTGAATTGAACAAAATTACTATTGAGATAAACATCTTTCTACTGCTGATTTGACTTTCAAAAATCGCACTCCTCATGTATGATTTTTGAAAGTCAAATCAACAGTAGAAAGATGCATATCTCCACAGTAATTTTGATATTTTCAACTGTTGAACTCAGCAAATGAGATTAAAAAATCGCACTCCTTATTCCAAATCACCAATTTTTGGATTTTTTGTCTGTCTATTTGTTTGTGTGTTTGTTTGTGTGAGCATCACGCAAAAACTACAGCACCGATTTTGATGACACTTTTTTTGTTTGATAGCTTATGATCTGACTTAAAATCTGGTGTAAGTATAATTTATGCGGACGAAGTCGCGTATAAATGCTCGTGCTCGTACTATTATAAAACTGTAAATTAAAAAAAAGATTTTTTTTGCTTTGTGTGTTTGTTCGAGCATCACGCAAAAACTACTGAACCAATTTTGATGAAACTTTTTTTTTTGATTGCTTATGAAGTTATGACTTGACTTAAAATCTGGTACCTATATAATTTGTGCGGACGAAGTCGCGGGTTAACGCTAGTTCTATATGTTTGTATAAGCACCAAGTTTCATCTCGATAGAATACCTAAAAGTACCTAAGTCAAAATACCAACCAAAGGTTTATATAAAAATGGAATATAAAAATGCCATTGTTTTTTTGTTTTTGGCGCAGGCTAATTCACCACTAGCGCCTTCGTACTTCGGAAGGCTTGTTAAGAAGTTGGTGCGGATAATCCCGTCAGATGGCGGAGTATAACTATTCGTTAACTCCAAGATAGAAGCCTATTAAGGCGACTTGAAAATTTCCTGACAGCAATTTGACCACTAATTTGCCTCCACCAATTCGCATTAGGCCCGCGAGGTGGAGAATGGTCCATTCCACCCATTCCCTACCCTCAACCTTATTAGCGAGAGGCCTTTGCCCCACAGTGGGATTCTGCTTATCCTACTTCCTACTAATGCAAAAGTTTGTAAGTATGGATGGATGGATGGATGTTTGTTCCGCTTTCACGCAAAAACTGCTGAACGGATTTTGATATAGACCATGGCCTGGATTATACGAAGTCGCGGGCAACAGCTAGTTAGAAGAATAAAAGATAATGCTTCTATTATAAACCCTTTTATGAACTTGTTTCCTCATTTTCCATTCTGTCTGCAAGGCTAACAATAAATTGAATAGAACGGTGCGCGTAGTAGCCGTAGCGTAAGCTACAACGCGTAGACTCGCGTAGTAGCTACGTTTGTAGCGTAGCATGCTTGACGGCTATCGATTAGTCCTCCGGAATCAGCCGAAGTGTCCCGACTACGCCCGAACGCGCCCGACTATCCCCGACACCACCGTCCATACATAGCGGAAGTAATGAAATGTACAGAAAGATATGAACCGGAAAAATTGTCGCCCTCCTTTTTCTTCGCGTCGGGTCTTATCCGTGTCCCTAAAAAGGCTTCCTTTGTCGGTTTTTCCTTTCATCGCATTTCTTTCGCGTAACGAATGGATGTTATATGCAAGACGACGTTTCAGTCCTTAAACAGACGCATATTTAAAGTTGATGCTCAATTTAATTCATTCCTGAAGCTATTCTTTTCGGCAATAAAAGTGTGATTGATAGTTTATGATCAAACCTGATTTTTATTAGGCAATAGAGTTCGAAGAACGAACCCTCTGTCACGTGCCAGTAAAACTCTAAAGCCCAGCTTTTTAATGGAAAAGCGTAATTAAAGCCTCGTTAATTGGCTGTTACATGTCGAGAGCCTACTCGGGTATGTCGCCGGGGCTGCCGTGCCGGCGCGGCCGCAGTCGACGAACGCCGGAGGCAGTTTAACGTATTGTATAGTACTCGAAACGGGTCGCAAGTCTCCCCCGCCTCCAGACGGGTTCCGCCGACACCATAGCTCAAATAGTCTCCCGTCCACGCACGCTGACGCCGGCCGGCATCGATTTTAATTTTTATTTCCAATTCAGAAAAATTCAAAATCGAATTCGCTGTGTTCCTTTTGTCGTCGGTCGATCGAAGGGTGAAGGGGGTGAGAGGTGGCCCCGTCGCTCCCCAGATCCGTACGGTGTTATTTATGGTATATTTTGACGTGTACGCTCGCAGCTAACTTCAGGGTGCGTAGGATAATGGGGTGATGGATAGTGTTATCGGTCGGTATTCAGGGTGAACCGTGTTCAAATCGTGCTCTTGATATTATACATGTGTGTTGTGGAAAATCCAGTAACATTACCGATTTACGTAGGGCTGTTGTTTCTTCAGTGCTGGTAGTTAACGCCGGTGTTTTCTCCAATGCGGATTTTTGTTGTTAATTGACTAGAATTAATGGTTAATGTTTCTTTTTAAAGTTCGCAAATTAAAGGGCGAATATTTTTTCTAATAAAGTGAAGTGATGTTCATTTATTGTAGTTGCATATAGCTAATTTTTCGAGATTGGATTCGAGATCGTCTTTTAACATCGTGTCTTCACAGAAATTAAAATAAGGTGAGTTTTATTAGATTAAGTCCTCAACGTATTTGCTATTATATTTCCAGTTAATATACCTACCTACTTACACATCATTATTAGTTAAAAATAATAGTGCATAATTATACTGACGATTAGGTATTTGCAGACCGTTAAGTAATTTTTCTTAATCCCTTACAATAATTTTCTTCAAAATCTTCATGACAGCAAAATGCATTTGCAGAACATTGCAGTAATCGGTAAACAGATGAAAATGCATTTCAATGACAACGCCATCTATCGTTAGTATCACTAAGCGCACGATTAGTTCCAACGGCTGCCGTCGTCCAGCGCCAAAGTGTCAGCCGCCGACACGCCTGCAGTCACGCGGCGTTGACGCGCGTCGCAACATGTTTGCGGGGGTGTAGATCGCTTCGTGATAAACAATTTTATGTGTTTCCCACCTTATCAATACTAAACAAGTGCTCCTTAGTTGCCTACCGTGAATTATTGGCACTGTGTTCCGAGTTGCGGAATGTTCATAACAGTGTGCTTTGTGGATTAAATGAGAGTGCGTCTGTGTGTGTTTTGTTGTCGCCGAAACAGGGGAGCAGGATTCTGGCCGTGCAGTAAAGGTTTAGGGCCGGCATGAGGAAAATAAACGGTGAGAATGAGGGCTTAGAGGTTAAATCCTCCATGCTGCCATCTCATGATGCTTAAGACTAACCGCCACTCATGTAAAGATAAGAAATACTTGTAAAAACTGACCGGGTTGTGGACAGAGATAAGCAACAACTTGGGAGGCAGCGAGCGAACTTCGCACAAGCTAACAGTACTTACAAAAACTGGAATATTGTTTTATTGCTAAAATGTCAGATAACCTTTCACGGAGCTTGCTTTTCGATATGCCAAGAACATGGGGCGCTTCGATAATAAAACTGGGGGACCATATACCTTTGGTAATAATAGCAGAAGTGAACAGTTGAGCATAATCCCGAGGGTTGTCAACTGCAGCGTTGATTAGGAAGCTAAATTGGAAATCTGCAATTCGGTTTTATTCTTGAATCCTTTTATGATTCCCATTATCTTTACTTATAAAAGAGTTCCGTGACTGACTGACTGACAGACCGCTGAAGATAGAAACATGAAATTTGGAATCCCTATATATTCTGCAGAGGATGTAGGGGTGCACTAAGAAAGGATTTTTGAAAAATCGACCACTAAAGGACCACTAATCCACGCGGATGATGTCGCGGATCAAAAGCTCGTTGTGCATAAACAGAATATTCTAATAAGATACACTCACATTAACAAATGTGATCAAGATCAAAATCCAAACATGTCTAATGGGCGGTGTTGGTCGTAAGAAACATCCCTAAACTAAACAGAGATTGTCTGCACTTTCATCATGCCCCTAGGCAGCTGCTTTTTACTCTGCAAATGTGCTTACCTCTCTTTTGCCTTTGTTGATTCTGCCAGCATATTTCGCCTATCAAGTTGGCGACCTACCTATGATGTTCTTCAACATTGGTCGCAGTAACAAACAGTTACCTATGAATAATGCTTTTAATGCTTCCAACACTTTATAGCCAAAAAAATAATAGATGATGATGATCATAGGTAGAACTCTAAAAAAGTCAAGATTACAAAATCACTAAAAGAAACTCGTGCGTGACCAAGAATTCTCTTCCTCAAACTAACAAATCTTCACTGAGCACAGTTAAAAAAAGTTATTAACAATAAGTCTCGAAATAGAGTTGCTCAAGTCGGCCGAAATCATTAACCGTAGCAGATCCCATACAAATGGTCCATAAACGTAATCCGACAATGTTTGATGGGTCTCCGCCGACCGCCCCGCGCCGCGGCGCTGGTTACGAAACCGGCAGTACGCCGCTAGGTCACCGGTCGAGGCTGATATGATATCGACTCAAGACATTCTTCTCATCTCGCAAAATTTAAATCAATTATATTGACGACTGGTGATTATACAGCGAAACAAGATGATATTTACATAGGTACAGACCATTAATATTGTTGCTACATCATTGTAATTATTGCAATCGTCGCTTATTATTTTAATTACATGCGACATTATGTAAAGTAACAAGTAAATAATAATAAAATCAATTTCGATGAAATGTAACACGTTGTGAGGCAAACATTAGAAGCGGGGCAGTTGCAAGATTTATTGTTTAATGATTGCGACAGACGGCGTAGAACATCTATTTGTTTTAATAACATGCTCGAATGAAGATACATTCAAAAGACGAGAAGTATCGTACCATGCGTGTAACAGATGATAGATAACATTAGCAATTTGCCTAATACACACTCACGTCAGCGTTCAATCGAAGACTGTTGTTATTGTTGAGGTTAATGAATAATAAAAGCTTGTGGCAAACGTACGCGGCGCTCATATCGAACTTGCGGGAGTTTTACGAGCTGAAGAAATGATGGAACAAGCATGGAGTTCAACAACCGAAGCTTAGTTAATATGGTTGCACGTAGCGGCAGAAAATCAAATAAACAGTCGCTTTCATCTCCGGTTTATCGGCGATGCACTTCGTAGCCTTGCACTTTGCCGTGTGTGCTCAACTGTTCAGTCGCCGCAACCATTACTCAGACGCTGCGAGGTTGTTGACTCAATAACAATCATTTCCAATTTATTTCATTTGCATTTCGATATAAAGTTACTCGAATGTACCTATAATAAATTATATAACAGAAGTGATGTTGAGTAAAGAAAGGAAAAGGACTCGGGAGTTAATTAACACGAATTATTAGTTCCCCGCTGAAATGAAATATTACGAATTTCGTAAATTGGATACTCTACCTTTCAGGCGTAACCAAGTTTTTAAATTAAAATTGCTCAGTCTTCGCTGTTATTTCACGAATCTGTAACATTATGCTGCAAAAGCATTTCTGAAGAGCCTTAAAGAAAACCGTTGAAGCATGAAATAATTTTCTTGTTAAAATCCCATTTTGTTTTACTTTTCTTTTCTTATATCCGCAAGCTTGTTTGTTTTTCACTAGACAGTAAAACAATTCCCCGCAATCATACTTCCAATAGCCGCTAATGTGTCTATTGATTTTACCAGTGGTTCGGAACACTCCATATTGACAATGAGCGGTAGTTTAGACGCTACTACGTGCTTTGGGAGTTGATGAGCATCCTACGTGACTCCCAGTTCATTGCTCCAGTTTTTTGCCACTTGATCTTGTGAATGAGTTTGCAGACCTTGGCTATATGAGCTTAAACTTAGACAAGGATCTTTGAATTATAGCTGCAAAAAACACTTCACGCGTACTTGGTTCTTAATTTGCGCATAATGAATTAGACAGTTGGCGAAATAAATGTGCTTAATGACAGTAGCGAGTTGCTACTTAATGTTAATAGATGTTTAGAATATGCCAATGTAACAAGTATTATTGTGAAAACAAGTAAGTAAAAGCTTCAAAAGACATGTGTCGCTGTTGGCTGTGATAAAGTCGTCATAACAAGTTATCAGTTGGATGGAACCGGTCGTAAATCAGCCGTCATGGAATCAATGAGTGTAACTAGGCGTGTTAGTGCTACGCTGACGGTGTGAATGCTGATTTTCAATACCGCCACATTAGCAGTAGTTGTGGTAGTGAAGCGCGTGATTGCCATGTTGATTGAGATCGTATACGTCTGTTGCAAATTGTCGCTCCAATTCGCATGTGACGGGAATACATTTCTCTCTGTCACGGCTGTAGAAAGCGTTGTTGTTAGTTCACACGAATTAATTTCCTCGTCAAAGGATGATGAATACGATAAACGCAGTTGTTGACCCACTAGTTTCGGGTACATTTTTTGATAGCCTTTTCAATTTGCGCAGTTCCGGGTTCACGCTTTTATCTCACTGTTGTTAAAGTCAAAAAGGCCAATTTAACTAGGTCACCAAAATCTTTAAAACTCTTCCTACCAAATTCTCAGCTACAGTGTAATTTGTATTACCAGTCACAGCTTTCGTATGTAGCGTGTTAATGAAGATACCATCATTTATATTCTCAATCTAAAGCGCAGGTAACGAGTGTACTTGGCTCGCTCGTTTACCTCGTGGTGTGATATATTCAGGACCCCATTTAAATATTCCCAGGGGTGATAAGGGGTAGGGATGCGCGCCGGTTAATCAAGTAACGTGATCCATTTATCTGGAGCACTCTTGATACGGTGTTGGTGAACTTTGGAATATTGTTGGCTCATTTGGATAGATTGAGAATGGTATCAGGGAGTAAACTGATTTCGGTCCCCTGTTTAAGATGTTGATCTATTTGGGATTACCACTTAACCGGATAATTGGAGTCTTACCTACTGAGGGTATTAGATGATATAAACAAAGGGTTGATGGGAATATACCCATACAGGTTCTCAATCAACTAACTAGGTATAGTATTCCGGTTTCGAATGATTATAATAGCTACTCACAATGAATGTCATTATGCTTGATATTCACAGATGTATTAGATTCAAGGAAACCAATAAATCACAATATAAATTAACATTTATATCATTCGTAACATTACTTAGATACCTAGTTCCGCGAATGTCTTGTTGTATAAAAATAACTTACCGGATGATCTTATTTTATAGCGTTACGTTTTGATTGACATTGTATTGAAAATCAAGGTCTATTCTAGCATGTGTGCTAATGCTTTGTAATTTTTTATGTTACTGCGTTTTATAATTTAGTTTCCGTGTTTTTGCTAGATAAATGCCACTGCATTCATTTTGTTCGTTCTTTGCGGAAGACTAAATTCAGCCACGCTACTGGGTATTGACATAGACACAAATTTAAATTGGAAAACACATATTCAAAAATTATCTAACAAACTAACCTCATTCTGCTACGCACTCTCCCATTTGAAAAAGTCACGGATTTCAAAACGGCCCTTTCGGCTTATTACGCTTTTGCTCATTCTAGACTTACCCATGGAATCATCCTATGGGGAAATTGCACTGACATCGATCAGATTTTTATTCAACAGAAAAAATGTATTCGAATTCTAACTAATATTGATCAAATGGAATCGTGCAAACCGTATTTTATAAAACATGGTATACTCACACTAACATCAATCTATATATTAGAGGCATGTAAATTTGTCAGGACCCACGAAACCCTGTACTCCCCAGTTAAAACAATAAAAAGAAATAATCGTACCCAAAACCAACTAAAAAAACCCTTCTCAAAACTAAAATTACTCGCATCTGGACCCCACTTAATGGCAATTAAAATATTTAACGCTATCCCTAATGAAATTAAAAAAATTGAGACAAAGAATTCTTTTGCACAAAAACTAAAAAGCTTCCTCATTTCAAAAAGTTACTACAACCTTAATGATTTTTTCCAGGACAACAATGTTCTAATATTTTAGGCTCTTGACGTTAACGTCGACATCTCTATTACTTAAACTAATAATTAAGTAGACAATTGTAATTGTTATAAAACTTTCAGGCCCTCTGCAATTATATTGCCATGCCCTAACAGGGCGTCACAATAATTTAATAAGATCTTGTGTTACACGTGAGTATGTACTTCATTATTGTGATACTGCAAATAAATACTGAATACTGAATACTGAATACTGACTTAAAACCGAGTACTTACCTGTAGATTTAAAAAGTCTATTATTTCGGAACCGGTCAAAACTACTCCGATTTTCATGTTTTTTTTAAACGTCCGTAGTCTAAAACACTACCTAAATCTTTTTAAAAATTGACGCTCTTAGTCATGCAAAAAGTTGTAACCCAAAAAATACAAATTTTAAGAAAAAATGCTTCACTACTTGTGAATTCATGTAAGAACAGGACATTCTCTTTACATTGAGGCAATTTTAATTGAGAATGGTTGACGAATAAACGCCTTGATGAGCGCGCTCCATACAAACGAAGTTTGATTCTATTTTGAATACCTATTAGCCAGATAAATGTAATGATTTTTTTTAACAAATCCAGAAACTAATATCCTTATCTGTGGTTTGTCAG
Source organism: Agonopterix subpropinquella (assembly GCA_922987775.1). NCBI lineage: Eukaryota > Metazoa > Arthropoda > Insecta > Lepidoptera > Depressariidae > Agonopterix > Agonopterix subpropinquella. The sequence goes on along the minus strand of OV277695.1, from coordinate 7,381,330 downwards.
ATTTCCGTTATGTTGTATAGTTTCAAAGTTACACTGGGTTAAAGATTTCTATACCTATTAAAAAAAGCGTAAATTTTTAAACTGTACCTAAAGGTTGTAGTATTTTGAATTACCTACATTTAAAAAAAAATTCCAAATCGGAGTAGTTTTAACGGGTTCCGAAGTAAAAACCTTCAGGGACTCGACTATTATTATAAAATAAAATTCTTGCACATTATTGGCATTGCCACATAATTATCCAGGATTATTTCCAATTTTGTTGTCTTGTCAACAAAACAGGGCCTCTACCCACACATTCGAACTTTGTAATTGCGTGAACGTTTTCGTTCCAACTCAAAAATTTCAACTCTATTACAATGAAGTGCGGACCGAAACAATGGCGATATATCGAACATCGAAAGTCCGGGTACAGGGCCAGAATAAAATCAATATACAGTTGAGTTTAGTATAGAAATTATGTGTGCAATGTTTGTATTCATTACATAAATATTTGCCCGTTGCGCGTTGCGGGATTGGAATCTTTCACTTCTCATACAGGTTCATTGCCAACTATAATTATGTTATAGGGCTGTTATTTGACGACCCGGTTGGTGTAATGGTTACCACGCCGGACTGCCAAACCAGGGTCCTGGGTTCGAATCCCGGTTCGGTCATGGATGTTTATATGTTTGTGCCGTTGTTGTATGGTTTCCATAATAAACAGCCTATAAATAGTGCTTTCTTGGGATCATTACAATGTATGTGCCTGTGAGCGTTATTTATTTATTTATTATTTATTATTTCTCAGAAGATTCGTTTTGACTTTTTAATGTACCTATTTAGCAGTTTAATTCAAGTGACATGCATCACAAACACTGATTAGTCAGATGTGATAGTGTTTCGTCTGATCCTATCGTTTCTCTGAGATCTAACACTGCTGCACGACTAGGCATGTTTACAATTTCTAACTGACAGATGCAAATAATCTGATTTGAATGATGACTGTGATCCTTCACCACGCCGTATTACGGGCATTACCAAACTAAAGGAGTGGTGTTTTTCAATCTCAAAACCAATATCAATTTTGTGCAGTTGTTATATAGTTTCCAATTCCATAATAAAGCTTGAAGTCACAATGGCCCCGATTCGGACTGTACCACGACTTAACTTAACTAAATTTATTCCTGTCACTTTCTAAAATAAGATTAAGAAATGAAACAGAAAACCAACAGCTGACTTTAGTGCTGTCAAAGTGACGTTACACGCCCAAAAACGCCTTAAATAAGATAGCGTACATTATGATAGCATCTTATTTTGGGCGTGTAATGTCACTTTGACAGCACTAAAGTCAGGTGTTGGTTTTCTGTCTCTTTTCTTAATCTTATTTTAGAAAGAGACAGGAATAAATTTAGTTAAGTTAAGTCGTGGTACAGACCGAATCGGGGCCAGTAAAGCATTACCTAAGTTTTAGTGAGCGATGTTAGGAATTTAAAAAAGTTTTACTCAGATAGAATTATGTTATCCTGATATTGGTTCTGCACAAAAGGATTTCAGTTTTTGCTGTCCTTTTCACTCGTGGTAGTCTTCCTGTCTCTCATTTGGCTGTCAACTGACCTATAGGTTAAGGGTATCAGAAATCCAAGACAATACACCGAAGGCAAGAAAACAAAACATAAACAACAGTCCAATATGCTAAACGTCTTGTAAACTTGTATCTTATGTACAATCGTAGCACCACCGTACCGACAACGGAATTCTATTGATCGTAATGCAGTGAAGTTGGAAAGAAGCCGGCTCAAGTCGGGTGCAGCGTTTGCCTCGTTTTACTGCATTCGATCTATTTACAGCTTTATGAAGACGATAAACTTGAGGCTCGTTGAACTGCGGACCCGATTGCCTAACTAACGAATACGATAGACGTCTGGAAACGATTGACGTGGACGCTTTCCAATTATCGGCTTTTTATTTCTTAGTGACGTAATGTTAATGGGATCTAAGCAAAGATATTTTCTACGTTCGTCGTAAATTGCTGAATAATGGGAAGGTTTCTTTTGTGATAGGAGCGTCAACATTGCGACGATCTAGCAGCCCTTTTAGCGACACAAACAGTATTTTGTTTCGATGAATGATATTGGTTGATGCTGTTGTAGAACTCAAACTTGAGCTATTTGTCCCTTTTTACTTAAGAAAGGGTAAATCTTTGAATATGAGATAGTCAGAAGAGGGTAAGAAGAGATCCGTGTTTACGTGCACACTCAAGTAGGTACCTACCTAACCGAAATTATCCTACCAAACTTCTTTTCTAAATAAGCAGTCACGACAGTCGAAATCGACTATGAAATAAAAGCTTTTTAACAAAAAAATTCAACCGCCGAAAAAACTGAAAAGCAAAAAATAATAATTAATTTTACCTTAATAACTAAATTCTTAAACTAATGTAAGTATATCAAAGTATATAATATTATTTTGCAATTATTTTGAGTTTTTAATTAACCTTAATAACTAAGTTCTTAAACGAATGCAAGTATACCTAAGTAATTTTGAGTCGGCGCCAAACAAGAAAATTAATTAATTGCGTGATGCGCGCCAGCAACCCGAACGGGCACACACCACGTAACGTAACCAATATAACATCACTATCCACACAGGCCCTGTACCCGGACTTTCGATTTTCGATATATCGCGACTGTTTCGGTCCGAACTTCATTGTAATAGAGTTGACATTGGAAAGAAAACGTTCACGTAATCGTGAAGTTCGAATGTCCGAGTAGAGGCCCAGGTGCATACGTCCCGTCTCGTTGCTAGTGGTCGTGCGGAGAGCTTGCATTGTTAATTTCATTTTGGTTATTTCTTTAAATTTAAGGTTATTTAGTGATCTTTGTTCATGGATTGTTTGGCGCCGACTCAAAATTACTTAGGTATACTTGCATTCGTTTAAGAACTTAGTTATTAAGGTTAATTAAAAACTCAAAATAATTGCAAAATAATATTATATACTTTGATATACTTACATTAGTTTAAGAATTTAGTTATTAAGGTAAAATTAATTATTATTTTTTGCTTTTCAGTTTTTTCGGCGGTTGAATTTTTTTGTTAAAAAGCTTTTATTTTATAATTTTTTGTGGCTATAATCTTCTAATTACTACATGCATAATTTTCGATTACTTTTAAAATAGCTACCTACTTTTTAACCACAGTATAAGAAAGAGTATATATTACTACATACAGTATTGTCCATAGCCTCCCTGCCTCCCACCAACTTTTTACCTCACCGCCTCTGGTTACCTCGGCAATTACCTGTGTTTTGTTACAACCTTTTTTTTTTTTGACGCTGGGAAAAAATGCATTATGTATCCCCTCCCGTTGGGGGATGGGAGGGGTATGTGGGACTCCCCGGTGCGTGTCACCGGTATACCCACTAAAATAACCCAGCGGCACTCCATCTTCGCCCGGATGGCAGGGGACTGGGAGACCAGCAGAGTCTTTACGTCCTGTCCCCCGCCGGCGAGTTTTGTTACATCCTGTGTTGAGGCCTGATGAGCTAGAAAATATAAGTCTGGCAGAATTTGCTGTGCGATACGAAACGATTCCAAATAGTATGTGGAGTGAGGAAGATGGTGATATCGAACTGAGAGAACCTGATGATGAGCCTATAAGAATAAGATATATACGATTGAGGGACGGTTCACGCATGCGAGTAAGAAGTTTAGTTGAATATTTTTTCCTCCTATCCTCCACTTGTGATCCACTTATCCATGTGCTTATAAAGTGATCCCAAGACGTAAGTCGTAGGGCTGGATAAGTGGGTGCACATAAACATTTTATTTTAATTATTTTGTCACACGTATTCATCCAACCCCTGCCTACACACACCCACAAACACACACACACACACTCACACACAACCCCACACACACAAACACAAACACATCCAAACACACCAACACATGAGCGCGCTTTAGCGTGCACTGTGCACTCATATGCAGCAGATCTCTGCGTACCCTCTGGCCTTATGGCAAAGTATGTAACTATATAAGGAAGCTGATGCTTTAATCACAGTTTTACTTTTTAAGCATCAGCAGCTGAGTAAGATTGAGTAAAATTAAAATACAAAACCAAAAATTGTTTTGTTAACTTGTAAGAACAAAATGTATTAATGTAACTTTATTAGCAAATTATAAACAAACACACCAACACACGAGCGCGCTTTAGCGTGCACTGTGCACTCATATGCAACAAATCTCTGCGTACCCTCTGGCCTTATGGCAAATTATGTAACTATATAAGGAAGTTGTTTTGTTAACTTGTAAGAACAAAATGTATTAATGTAACTTTATTAGCAAATTATAAAAATTCTGTAATTTACGTGTAAAATTTGGTAGCCTACCTACCAAATAAAACAATAAAATTTCGTAAAAAATATGTTTTTTCTTTAAAAATTACAGTAATTTATTGTTTCAGAATCCAAAAAACAAATTAATGTTCTGATAGATGCGAATTTAAAATACGCTGGTTATATTATTATTTAGTAGGTACTTTTTAGTTTTGAAGTAAATTTTTTATTTCAAAATTTTCAGTGTTGGTGTTATATTGGGTTAACATATTCATTGTAAATGTAAAGGGAGCATGAACACGAATCATTTATTTCAATCGCCGATGATATGCTATAGATTTTTGAGGAGTTCTATTGTATATCTCCCTTTACCAGATCTTCACCAAATTAGAATGGGACCACCTCTGAAGTATGACCTAAAATGGAACATGAACACGAATCATTTCTTTCAATAGTCGATGATATGCTCTAGATCTTTGAGGAGTTCTATTGTCTATCTCCGAAGCCCTTTACCAGATCTTCACCAAATTAAAATGGGACCACCTCTGAAGTATGACCTAAAAGGGAACATGAACACGAATCATTTCTTTCAATAGTCGATGATATGCTCTAGATCTTTGAGGAGTTCTATTGTCTATCTCCGAAGCCCTTTACCAGATCTTCACCAAATTAAAATTGGACCAGCTCTGAAGTATGACCTAAAAGGGAACATGAACACGAATCATTTATTTCCATAGTCGATGATATGCTATAGATCTTAGGGGAGTTCTATTGTCTATCTCCGAATCCCTTTACCAGATCTTTACCAAATTGAAATGGGACCACCTCTGAAGTACGACCTACCAAACAAAAAAAAATTATCAATATCGGACTACTCTGTAAGAAGTTATCGGATCATTTATTTCAATCGTCGATGATATGCCATAGATTTTTTGCGGAGTTTTATTGTCTATCTCCGAAGCCCTTTACCAGATCTTCACCAAATTAAAATGGGACCACCTCTAAAGTATGACCTACTAAACAAAAAAAAAATTATCAAAATCGGACTACTCTGTACAAAGTTATGCGTGTTCATACATAAAAAAAAAACAAATATACGCGTCGACTTGAGAACCTCTTCCGTCTTTTGTTTTTTCGTCGGTTAAAAATCATCGTCATCATTGTTATTATTGTACCGGTGTTAACGTATAGTTCAGGTTTTATACGCGGTGTCTCTCCAATAACAATTTTATGTTTCCACGTCATATCGAACCGAAGAAACAACGGTCAGAACAATAAAAACTTTACATCACAAGATAAACGCTATAAAATTAAACGAAACATGCAAAATTTATTCGTCCCTATCGGCAATGAAAGGAAATTTTGAGTCAAAGTTGGATGCTTAAAGTTCGTGTTCGTTGAACAATATCGATCTTATCTTTACTCGGCGTTGGTGGATGAAGCAGAGGAGAATAAAACAAAAACACCTGAATCTGAGTCCTGCATAAACAGCCACCGCCCACGCCGAGCCTTCGAGTTGGAAAGTATTATGAGATGAGATGACTGTTGTTACTATTTTTTTTCTCTACTTATTGCTAGAGGCAATTTGTAACACCACTGGCTTTTCAATCTATCTTGAGGAAACTTAAATTTCTAAGCGTGTTTTGTCCACTGTTAATCAAAAGTAGCTAGACTTTTGATTCTGGGGGTCAGTTATTGAAACAAAAATGGCAGGCGAACGCGGGCGATGTCATCCGCGTTGGATAATAGATGTTAGATTTCACAAAAACATTGCGCAGGAGACCCGGATTTTAATTTGTATACTTACATTTATTTGGATTTCGGGAGGGGATAAATCCCAACTATCCCCTCCCCCCCCCCCCCCCCTAGATACGTGCTTGAATTTGAGTAGCTCACTACCTGTAGCACTGGACGAGGGGCACTGCTGAAATGTAGATGACTATTCCGGTGTTATAATTTTAAGCATAAGCATATACTCACGACCATATTCCCCGAGGGGGTAGTCAGAGATATTCTGAAACTTCAGAACATCCACGTTTCACTAAGAAGTACCGTAACTCTGTCCAGTGTGACGGGGAGTGAGCCCATCGCCCGTGTTATAATTTTGAAGACTTTAATCATGTGTGGTATGGTCTACCAAATCTAGAAAGTAGAATTTCACACCTAAATTCAAGCGGGTCTGTAAATAACCGAGATTATTCTCAAGTATTTTGAAAGCTAACTTTTTGAGGAATTTCATTCTCTCTATCTTAACGAAACATGAACGCACGAGCTTAAAAAATTAGTACAATTATCCAGCCTTAAATCCAACTCTAATACTCGTTTACATTACCAGTTATCGGCTAGCATACCTTACTATAATGTAAGTCGTTCATCGGCCCAGGAAGTGACGTCATACAAGGCCTCACACGCTTCCTGCCAGTCATCTCGACCTTCACCCGAAAGCCTGTTGGTTCTCTTCACAATTAGAATACGAAGTGTTACTTTATAGAGTTTATAGCATGGACCAGTAATCCTCTGTGCTTTATACTTGATGGTGAAGAACCGCTAGACTTCTGGGAAAGCTTCGTCTAGGTGCAGCGATTTATTTTTCACTCCTCTACCGTCTGTTGCATTATTTATGATGTTTTGTTTTCCTTTAAGAATAAAATGCATTTACAACGTGTAAGGCAGAATACGCCTTTTATATGGAATAATTTAAATATAATTATTTATGTATAAATTATAATAGCAAGTTAACATACTCCATATCCTAAAATATACTAAAGCTTAATTGTTGCCTTCTGTTTCATTAATGAAAATCGGTCAAGTACAAGTCGGGCTGCTCGCGCACCGAGGGTTCCGTACCACACCACCACACAACATACTAACTAAAAAAAAAACTCTTCGGGACCTTTTACACGAGATCAACTCACACTTGGCAGGTTTTTATTATACTGCAGAATCTGCTCTATATGCGATGATTTTTTTTTTATTTCAGTTGAAAGCTAGGTTGAAAGTCATCCTGTTAGACATTGGCCTTTTCTAATAAATTCTGAATCTTGACTATTATAAAACTGTAAATTTGAAAAAAGAATTTAGTTTGTTTGTTTGTTTGGGTGTTTGTTTGTTCGAGTATCACGCAAAAACTACTGAACCGATTTTGATGAAACTTTTTTTGTTTGGTAGCGTAACATCTGACTTAAAATCTGGTATATAATTTATGCGGACGAAGTCGCGGGTAAAAGCTCGTCTATTATAAAATTACCTACACGTATTATCGCATACGATTTTATAAGAACGTGTGCACGTTTCAAAAAACAGCTCTACTTGCCACCTACTGCCCCACATAATTGCACATAAGATTAAAGGATACTTTTGAATAATAACCCCCAATTAATATTGGCCTTTCACCGAGATTTGTACCTCAGACAAATTCCACACAAAGCCACTGTCAAGTTTACTTGATCAAAAATCAATGTCACACCGAACAAAGGGCTGGATGCCCCGTAGGTCATGTTGGGCAAATAAATAAGCATTTTGTATGACTTTCTTGGCTGATTAAGCGTGGGTCGTGAGTCACGAGGATGTCGAAAGCCATCGCTACCGTGTTCACAATGCAATGTTTTGCTCCTCTCTTAACAATGTATGTTTTGATCGGACGAGGAAATCCTCTGGGATCGGCGTAGACTGGCAATGTGCCGGTGAAACTGATCTTACTAATACTAGGCGTGAATGATTGACGAGTTATCAATACCTTGATCTCAATAGCTGCGAGGAACTTTGACATTATTTTGTTTCTTTTCGACTGTCACCCTCAGTGATTGGGGATAGTTTGAGGGCAGTTGGGTACAGCTTGTGCTCTTTCTGTGCATAGTGCATATTTTAGCAATGACCATAGCTAAAGAAACACGTCAATAAAACTAGTATCCAAATCCAAGATCTGTTATAACTTTTAAGTAGGTAATTACCTACAATTACACACATACATTACATTACATTATTACATTGTATAATTATACAGCTAACAAGATTTGTGATCTTTTGTACACCTGTATTAGGTACTTTATTGACGTGTTATTTCAAATAACTGAAAATAATGAAGCTTCATGTCATGTTACTAGCATTGTACGTCAGTAAACACATTCCGGGACCAACTTCCATTGAATCTAAGCCTAACATTTAAACTATAGCTAGCAGTAAATATAGGCATTGTTTTCAAACAACATTACTGCCTGGCTGATTCCAATGATAATGAGAGAGAGCTTGCGTATCTTGTCATGTATATTTCAAACGACATCCCACGTGGGGACAGGGCGGTGGGAATCGCCACACCGGCTGGGGCCATGCTGCTGTCTACAAGCACGAATCAGGAGTTTCAGGGAGGGATCTGAATTCTTATATCTTTATTTTTGGATTTACTTTAGTAAGCATAGTAAATAATGTGAACAATTTAGTGCAGTGCTTGCCCCGGTCAAAGGCAGGTCACAGACAGATTAACTATTATTTCAAATCCAAAATCTTGTGATAGGTATTCCTTATCACATTTCCTACACCAGCATGAAAAGTAAAAGTAGAAGTCACAATGGTATCGGGTTAAAAAGTAATTTTTATTTTCCAAGACAATTGTTATTTTCTCAAACGAATTATATTTAACATTTTAGACGTATAGCAAAAAGACAAACATACATTCGGATCTGTCCATCCAATAAGTATTAGTATGGATTTATGTCCTAATAAAAGTCTTGAATTAATCATAACCCTCCTTTTTGCTCCGCCGTAGTCGTGAAAAAATGGCTAATCACGTAGTGCCGGGTCTACTGAACCTACCTCAATACATGCCTGAACTGAACCTAGTCTGCAAGCAGCGATCTTTAGCATTGTAACTCGTAGGAAGTCCTATTCATTTACAACATTGTAAGGTAGGTATAGCTCTTGAATAGAGCTCTATTGTCAACATGCGCGTTGTTCATACAATTATTGAATGGCCTATTTGTTCTAAGGGTCGGGTTTTGCTATTTTGATCACTAACTGCATTATTTTACTAACTTCCAACTGCAATTGTCTGGGCCGATCCTTGGTTTGCAGCACCTATTCGAAAGTGTGGTTTGTCAGTACTATTTGTCACGTCTACCAAACAGATTGGCCTATAGAGGGTGTACATAACAAAACACCCATGTAACCTCATGAAATTTCAGACCATGAAACTGAACAACTTTCACTATAGAGCCAAATTCGAAGTCGAGAAAAAAAATCAGCTATCCCATACATTTTAGTCGAGTCGGTAGGTACTGCAGTTTTGTATGGGACAGCTAATTTTTTTTTCGTGATTTCGAAGTTGGCTCCATAGTAAAAGTGGTTCAGTTTCGTGTTCTGAATCCTAGGGTGTTTAGTTACACCCTGTATAGAAAGTCATTGTGGCCTAAAATGAAACCAAGGGGATAAGATTGTTCTAATCTGCATCACAGATTGTAGCGTATGGAGTTTATTAAGAAACTATAATATTATGAGTTCTCGATGGAAAAAAGGTTAAATATAAACAAAGGCTCTCGTGCCACAGCCAGTGAAGGACAAATTAAAAGCGACTTTGGTTCACAACGAAGTTCAGAGACAATGGTGTGCCAAAGGTTCAAGATCACGGCGTTCGCGCTGGCCCCCGACATCAGTCCACAGAAAGTCCTCTGGTGGAACTCTTGTGACCACTGTTTAAGTACGAAAATAACTAGTTCGAGGAGACTTTGTTATCGAAACGAACTGTAGTATATTCCACGATGGAAGTTCCCTTTCAGAACTCTTAATGACTTCGTCATAAGTACGACAGTAACTTGGTTCGCGGGACTTGGAACGAGCTTTATGTAAAACGGACTGAAGAATTAATATTCCGCTGGCTAGGAAGCCGTGCAATGCTGTGGCATAATAGATTCTTTGTCTGTCTGCAAGTTACGGGTTTTTAAGTTTTAATTTTGATTCGAATCAATAGGTACAAGAGAGAGTAATGTAGTACCTATTATATTTATATTTTATTCTGCGGTTTAGAGTATTATGTACCTACTCAAAGATTGCTTCTTCTTTTAGGTCAGCGTGAGCTGTATCGCATGGTCGAATTGAGAAACCTCCTCCTTTTTTGAAGTCGGTTACAAATAAGGGATACTTAGGTATTTTTTTATTTCATCATGCAATTTATGGCCATTTTGTTGTCTCGGCCGGAAACGATGATGTAAGTTGATTTAGAAAATCTCAGTGATGTGTAAAAAAAATTCAAACGATATTCAGATTCAGGCAAAGGAAATGCAGCCCATTTCGTCGCAAAAGTAATTTTTCAGTATTTTTTATAACTCGAGTTTTTTTATACAGGGTGTAAGGAAAAGTATCATTAACCTTTAAACCACATACTCTACCCATCAAACTGAACAACTTTTACTATGGGAGCAAACCTATGAGAACGAAAAAAAAATTCAGCTGTTCCATACTAAACTGCAATACCGCAAATACCTACTTGACTCAAACATATGGAGCAGCTGATTTTTTTTTCGTTCTGACAGGTTTGCTCCCATAGTAAAAGTTGTTCAGTTTGATGGGTAGAGTAGGTAGGTATGTGGTTTAAAGGTTAATGATACTTTTCCTAACACACTTATTATAATTATAATTTCCGTGTGGTGTCGGCTAAGAATAGCACCACCTCCCAGTCGTAAAAGGCGACTAAGGGATCTACCGGAGGATGGGCAGCAGCATCCTCTGAGTACACACATTCAATCCAACTGCGATCGCCAACCCGCCTGCCAAGCGTGGCGATTATGGCAAATCCCCCCATTTCGGGGGAGGCCTATATCCAGCAGTGGACGCGTCTATCGGCTGATATGATGATGATGATGATGACTTATTATAATAAGCTTTGTAAGACATAATTCCAAATGGTTTTCGAAATTTGGTATAGTCCATGGTGTTGTCCATTACTAATAGGTACCTAAAATTTAGCAATCTTTCTTTCACCCGAATGCAATATTAAACTACTTTTACTAATGATTTTACTACTCGCAACTAAAACAAAAGAAAGCGAAAGCGTACGTCAAGATTAGAATCAGCTCAATTTAGTATCATGTCAGAATACAATTGCACAAACAATTTGACCTCTTGGCCGAACGAAAGTGACTCTATATGATATTGATAACCTCTCGTTACATTACTAAATGTTTTAATAGAGTGCCGCTCGCGCTCGATAATCGACTATCGATATTTAAAGAATTTCTATACTTACATAGTATTTATTATCGATGGGTTCGAATGCGGCAGTATTATCAATATTACCTATGTTACTGAACCACATTATTTAATACTCACTAGCGTAACACTGAACTGTTAAAATAATATCGATTTTATCAATAGTTGGAGACGCTTTTGGAATTCGATACTATCGATAGTATTGCTTATGATAATGATAATTTATTTGCAAAAATATTGTACATAAGGTTTTATAAAATTACAATTTCCCAGCATATTCTATCTACCATGAAGGCATGAAAATATGAATTAGGTACACGATATATGAACAGGTATGATTCATTGAAGGAGTCTATTTATATTATAATTATACAGTGTAGCAAGTCAATTATAATTTAACCGAATAACAGTAATTGGTAATTAATCGAATTGAAAATGTCAGAATTTATATTCAAATAGTATGTCTGTTCATCAATGGTTAGTATTATTACCACTTTTTAACAAGTATCATAATTAAAAAGGTCTACTTGTCTTAAATCGGTATTGTAACTGGTTTTCAAGGTCAACTGTCGATAGTATCAGTATCGATCTTTTGGCAACGCTGATGTTGATTACTAGGTGCATTGAAATTATACTGATATTATTAATAATTAACTGGTAACGGATGCGGACTGTGTGATTTTTATTTGATTATGCACTTACTAAGTACAGTTATGCACAAAACGTCTCTCTTTGTGTTTTATTTGCCTATTTATATAAACGAAAAACCGGAAAACTAATTCTCCAGAATCTATAACCAAACAACATTGTATACGGAACTTCTGGAATTCACAAAAAAGCTTATGTAAGTACTGTTGAAGAAACTCTCATTAAAGTTAATCTCTTGCTGACACTTTTTTATTTTATTTATTTATTTATTTTAAAAAAAATGTCTTATTGACGTATAAAGCTAGCAAGAAATTTAATGGAGGATTAACTTTAATGAGCGTTTCTGCAACTGAGTGTAAGTGACATTACGATTTTACCTAAAGCTTAATTTTCGGCCAGCAATACCTATGCCACCTTCCAGTTTTCGGCAAAAAAAAATTGCAAATAGATGCTGTTGCCTGCGACTTCGTCTGCGTTGACGTTTTGAAATGACCCCCATTTTATCCTCTTGAGGGAGCTGTATGATTTTGCAAAAATGCTGAAACACGTACCTAATTCTTTATTTCTTATCAAAGGCTTAAATTAAATATGAATTTTCTGATCCCTTACTTGCGTAATGATGGATTCCCCATACAAACTTTCATGTTCACCCGCTTCCGTTTTTTTTAAACAAACGGTAGCATCTTCCTCTGGATGTAATCTATCTCAAATTTTATCGAAATTATCAGTGGTTTAGGAGTGAAAGGTAACAGAGAGTTATGTTTTAATATTAGGAGATTTGGTGTATTCTTTTAAATAGCACTTCCTCCGTCGACAGTACCAGCAAGTTGTCACTTTCGAGTCGTGCTCGTGACTCACGAAGACAACCCGAAGAGCCTTACCATCCAGGGTCACCCCTGTCATAAATACCTCCCATTCATTGTCTCTATGCCTTACAACATAAGGTCTCAATTAGCACGGCTCTCTGACAGCTGCCGTATTAATGTCATCGACTATAGCTTTCGATCTGTCGTGTTACGGATTATGTAACGGTAATTATGAAATTAGATTGCTTGTTTAGATATGATGATGTGTTCGTATTGTTGATAGAAAAAACTCATTGTTCTTTTGCGTGCCTAATTCTGAAAGGCTAATATTTTTTGCTAATCGTGCGTGCTTTGTGCGAAATTATGCCTCTCGTTGTTTTCTATTTTGCAAATTAAAGTAGGTTGTTTTGTTCAAGTATTGCACAAATACGCAATGGTAGGCGGTTTACTCTTCAAGTATCCGGATGATTTCTGCCTAAGTACTCCGGAAAATTTTATATCAAGCAATTTTAGTCACGTTTTCGTCGAAATGATTATTTGTCTTTTAAAAACGCAAACCCAAGTTATCAAACTTTCCTAATCAGTACCTCCTTTGCGGAGCGTGCAAAATAAGAGTTTTCCGTAAATAATTTTCATCCAAATTCCATCTTTGACTTCGTAATCATATTATAAAGTTACCAAAATCGAACTCAAACGTTCTGAAATAAGGTCCGATGTTCCATGACAGGGCATTCGGAATCGGTAAAGTACTTAATGTTTTCAATTCTGTATAATCGGTTTAGAATTTCCAGAGTTCCGCGCTAGTAATTGGATTGGTGGAAGTTGCCCGCCTCGTCTGTGGTGAATTTTTCAGCAGACTTAACCGCAAGGATTGAGACTTAATGGGAAAATGTATTTGATCAATGTCCTGACCTATCTGTTGTCTACGTGCCGATTGTTATTGTGTTCTCTATACCATGCTATATTATAAGTAAGTATACTTGTATCGAACTTGTTCACTTTCATAGCACCCTACATAGCACCGTATAAAGCGGAACTCGGCTCTTGTAAGCTGATCGCGTACACGCTCAATACATTCCGAGGGGAATTATTAGCGACATACTTCTTCGACATTTTTTATAAACTCCCACTTCGTAGGTCTTTTAATATTGCACGGGGGAGCAGATGTTGAAAACCTTTTACCTATCCGAGCACACATCACTGGGGGGTGTAATGTGCGTCCCGGCGCCCGAGCGCGTAAAGCGTCGAGAGAACTTTAAAAGCGTCTCCTCGTAAACGCTTAAAACGACCGTTCTTCTGATTTATCGTACGATTGTCTTAAACAGTGAAATTCTCACTTGAATACGTATGCAAAGTGGAGTTGTTTGGATTGCCGCGATCTGCGTACCATACGACAATCGTAGCCACGTGTAGTTTTACAAACAATACCTTACGCACATTTATTGCCTCGGTATTGCGCCTCGTGTGTAAATCGTAACAATTGCGACCTTAGTACGTGTTCCAAGGTAAGTATTGTTTCTTTGTATTAAAGGAAAAATAACAGGAATAACTTGACTTGGTAATTGGAATTTCCTTACACTTCTGCAACGTGCAAGCATGCACTCTCAGATAAAAACTTTATCGTAATGAAAAATGTCTAACTCATACTTTAGTTGGCACCTTTCCCCACGTTCGGTCGCATTTCGTGTCACCCTCGCTGAAAATATTGTTATCGATTGCGCAGGAAGCGGAAATATCGCGAGAAAAGTTCAAAGAGCTATTTGCGATTGGGCGCCGTTCGTTCACCCTGTGCTACCACTGTGCTGGAAGCATATTGTACCTACCTATGTTATAAAACATCATAATGCGTACAGTGCGATCTCAAAAGTGTAATATCTCTTCTTTGATGTCTCATCTCGAGCCCCGATGATGTATTATCCCGACTCTGCCACTCAAGGGATAAATTTTAACTTTTCACGCTACCATTCTAGTCCTTTTGAAATATTACTCCATAATTATAGTTGATAATAACCGGCTTCAAAGGGGCGATTGTCCGGAATGAGAGTCCCGGTAGCACGTTTGAAATATTCAGAAGTATCCCAACTTAATTAGGGCGGGTACTTTTGTAAAGGAAGAGAATTTATGATGGCAGGGGCGGTCGTCAGGCGAAAGTCATGGCCGATACAACCCGACCGAGGCGAGTGAGAGGTGTAATGTATGTAAGGGCGAGGCAATAAGCGCTCTCCCTTCTTGACCGGATTGAATTACCGGGCGCCATGCTGTCTAGGGCTGACCGCACCCGCCTATCGATTTTCGGTAGTCCCCGTGTGAATTTGAATATCGGTAAGTCCTTACCCTATTGTTGTTGTACACGCAACCTTGTTTACAGATTGCGCCTGGCATTCCCGCTCCAAATTTAATTAAACAAGATTTGAAGTCCGTAACTAATTGGCTTTCGTTTTATTTCCGATCACATTGTGTTTTGCATCGAAATGGACTGAATGAAGCCGAATGTTTACCATCATGAATTGGAATTATTAACGAACCTTTTATTTTGAATGATCACATCAGTCCTTTTGTTTATGATTGCGTAGTAATGTTAATTTCACAAGAAAAAATGCATTTAGGTACTTACTAATACAAACAATTATCAGCTGGAACAAGTATAATTAATTCAAAATTTTTTATTCAAAATAATATCATATACATAGCTTTTTGACGTCATTTTTTGACTCTACCACCGCGTCGGAAGGTGTTCCATTGAGAGAAGATGCGGCCAGAAACTCTACAACACACATCTTTTAAACAAAACAAAATGTACAAAGTACAATTAAAATACAATATTGCATTACCTACATTGTGTAAAATTGTCAAGACCAGACATTTTGGTCAATCAAATAATCATCGAGTTTATAGTAACCTTTTTTACAGAGGACTTGTTTAACATGAGACTTAAACTTTTTGTCTGGTAAGTTTAGAATATCCTCTGGTATTATTATTATTATTTATTATACTATATAAAGCTCGATCCCCACTGACTGACTGACTGACCCAGTGACAGATCAAGTTCTCCAGGTTCCCCCCCCGGACCGTGGAAAAGCATTAGGGGGTCGTACTCGGGGTGCCCCCGAGACCCAGGGAAAACTTCGACTTCCTTCGAAGGTCGACTCCTCCTCGGTGTGGTCAACGGCCAGCGGAAACTATGACAGATGGGGGTATGGACCTTTAACAAATGTCATAGAGGAGCATTGGCAGATTTGAGTGCCGACGAAAAAAAAAAAAAAAAACGAAATTCAAGATGGCCGCCATACAAATTTCAAACGCCTGTATCTTTTAACCGGTAGGAGATAAGTACAGGGTGTTTGAACAAATGTCATAGCGACCGAGGTCAGCTATATGGATGACGTCATGAAAATCCAAGATGGCGGATAAAGGATGATGGTCATTTTTCAAGTTGCTCCGAACCGACCGAAAATTTGTATCCGGGGGTTTTTAGGGTCCCCGATTCCAAATGTGAAAACCATTTTTTTTATCTTCATTTTTCGAGGGGGTCGCCATACAATTTTTTTTTCGGCGAGCCCGAAGGGCGAGCCCAAGTACCTAAATGCGAGCCCGAAGGGCGAGCCAAGTTAGCGAGCCCGAAGGGCGAGCTAAGCGATCGATGGTGAGGCCGAAGGCCGAGCTACGCGTAGGCGCGTGCGCCGAAGCGTCCACGGTGATCACCATCCATTTCCCTTTTCCCGTGCAATTTTTGCGAGGCCGCAGGCCGAGCCGAGCGCGAGGCCGAAGGCCGAGCTACGCGTAGGAGCGAAGCTCCGAAGCGTCCCCCTGGAAGCCTGGTGGACCTGGTCTCCGGGGTCAGTCTGCCGCCAAGCGAGCCGCAGGCCGAGCCCCGCTCGGCCTGCGCGAGCTTGGCAGGCAGGCTGACCCCGGAGACCAGGTCCACCAGGTTTCCAGGCGGTACGGCCCGCCCCAACCCCAACCGAACGAGGTGTGGCGCCTCCACCCCCTAACGTCAGGGTCCTCGGTCACCTTCTCACCCTTCTCTTCCCCTTTTTTCAGCAAAATTAAAACTCCACAACCAAAAAAACCAGGAGTAAAACTGCTACTACTCCCCCCTCCCCCTCTTTTCCTTTTCCTGACCGACTTCTTCTTCAGACACTGAAAACTAAAGTCCAAAACAATACCCCCCCCCCCATTCGCGGCGACGCCGCCATACACCGCGGGCTGCAAGCCCGCGGCACAGAGCAAAACACTAGTTATACTATATAAAGCTCGATCCCCACTGATTGACAGATCATGTTCTCAGGGTTCCGCCCCAGGAGCGTGGAAAAGCAGTAGGGGGTCGTACTCGGGGTGCCCCCGAGACCCAGGGAAAACTTCGACTTCCTTCGAAGGTCGACTCCTCCTCGATGTGGTCAACGGCCAGCGGAAACCATGACAGATGGGGGTATGGACCTTTTACAAATGTCATAGAGGAGCATGGGCAGATTTGAGTGCCGATGAGAAAAAAAAAAAAAAACGAATTCAAGATGGCCGCCATACAAATTTCAAACGCCTGTATCTTTTAACCGGTAGGAGATAAGTGCAGGGTGTTTGAACAAATGTCATAGCGACCGAGGTCAGCTATATGGATGACGTCATGAAAATCCAAGATGGCGGATAAAGGATGATGGCCATTTTTCAAGTTGCTCCGAACCGACCGAAAATTTGTATCCGGGGGTTTTTAGGGTCCCCGATTCCAAATATGAAATCCATTTTTTTTTATCTTCATTTTTCGAGGGGGTCGCCATACAATTTTTTTTTTCGGCGAGCCCGAAGGGCGAGCCCAAGTACCTAAATGCGAGCCCGAAGGGCGAGCCAAGTTAGCGAGCCCGAAGGGCGAGCTAAGCGATCGATGGCGAGGCCGAAGGCCGAGCTACGCGTAGGCGCGTGCGCCGAAGCGTCCACGGTGATCACCATCCATTTCCCTTTTCCCGTGTAATTTTTGCGAGGCCGCAGGCCGAGCCGAGCGCGAGGCCGACGGCCGAGCTACGCGTAGGAGCGAAGCTCCGAAGCGTCTCCCCTGGAAGCCTGGTGGACCTGGTCTCCGGGGTCAGTCTGCCGCCAAGCGAGCCGCAGGCCGAGCCCCGCTCGGCCTGCGCGAGCTTGGCAGGCAGGCTGACCCCGGAGACCAGGTCCACCAGGTTTCCAGGCGGTACGGCCCGCCCCAACCTCAACCGAACGAGGTGTGGCGCCTCCACTCCCAAACGTCAAGTTTCTCAGTCACCTTCTCAACCTTCCCTTCCCCTTTTTTCAGCAAAATTAAAACTCCAACACCAAAAACCATGAGTAAAACTGCTACAACTCCCCCCTCCCCCTCTTTTCCTTTTCCTGTCCAACATCTTCTTCAGACACTGAAAACTAAAGTCCAAAAACAAAGTCTCCCCATTCGCGGCGACGCCGCCATACACCGCGGGCTGCAAGCCCGCGGCACAGAGCAAAACACTAGTTATACTATATAAAGCTCGATCCCCACTGACTGACTGACTGACCCAGTGACAGATCATGTTCTCCAGGTTCCCCCCCCGGACCGTGGAAAAACATTAGGGGGTCGTACTCGGGGTGCCCCCGAGACCCAGGGAAAACTCCGACTTTCTCCGAAGGTCGACTCCTCCTCGATGTGGTCAACGGCCAGCGGAAACCATGACAGATGGGGGTATGGACCTCAAACAAATGTCATAGAGAACCATGGGCAGATTTGAGTGCCGACGAAAAAAAAAAAAAAAACTCAATTCAAGATGGCCGCCATACAAATTTCAAACGCCCGTATCTTTTAACCGGTAGGAGATAAGTACAGGGTGTTTGAACAAATGTCATAGCGACCGAGGTCAGCTATATGGATGACGTCATGAAAATCCAAGATGGCGGATAAAGGATGATGGCCATTTTTCAAGTTGCTCCGAACCGACCGAAAATTTGTATCCGGGGGTTTTTAGGGTCCCCGATTCCAAATATGAAATCCATTTTTTTTAATCTTCGTTTTTCGAGGGGGTCGCCATACAATATTTTTTTCCGGCGAGCCCGAAGGGCGAGCCCAAGTACCTAAATGCGAGCCCGAAGGGCGAGCCAAGTTAGCGAGCCCGAAGGGCGAGCTAAGCGATCGATGGCGAGGCCGAAGGCCGAGCTACGCGTAGGCGCGTGCGCCGAAGCGTCCACGGTGATCACCATCCAATTCCCTTTTCCCGTGTAATTTTTGCGAGGCCGAAGGCCGAGCTACGCGTAGGAGCGAAGCTCCGAAGCGTCCCCCCTGGAAGCCTGGTGGACCTGGTCTCCGGGGTCAGTCTGCCGCCGAGCGAGCCGCAGGCCGAGCCCCGCTCGGCCTGCGCGAGCTTGGCAGGCAGGCTGACCCCGGAGACCAGGTCCACCAGGTTTCCAGGCGGTACGGCCCGCCCCAACCCCAACCGAACGAGGTGTGGCGCCTCCACCCCCAAACGTCAAGTTTCTCAGTCACCTTCTCAACCTTCCCTCCCCTTTTTTCAGCAAAATTTTATACTCCAACACCAAAAACCAGGAGTAAAACTGCTACTACTCCCCCCTCCCCCTCTTTTCCTTTTCCTGACCGACTTCTTCTTCAGACACTGAAAACATAAGTCCAAAAACAAAGTCTCCCCATTCGCGGCGACGCCGCCATACACCGCGGGCTGCAAGCCCGCGGCACAGAGCAAAACACTAGTTATACTATATAAAGCTCGATCCCCACTGACTGACTGACTGACCCAGTGACAGATCATGTTCTCCAGGTTCCCCCCCCGGACCGTGGAAAAGCATTAGGGGGTCGTACTCGGGGTGCCCCCGAGACCCAGGGAAAACTTCGACTTCCTTCGAAGGTCGACTCCTCCTCGATGTGGTCAACGGCCAGCGGAAACTATGACAGATGGGGGTATGGACTTTTAACAAATATCATAGAGGAGCATGGGCAGATTTGAGTGCCGACGAGAAAAAAAAAAAAAACGAATTCAAGATGGCCGCCATACAAATTTCAAACGCCTGTATCTTTTAACCGGTAGGAGATAAGTACAGGGTGTTTGAACAAATGTCATAGCGACCGAGGTCAGCTATATGGATGACGTCATGAAAATCCAAGATGGCGGATAAAGGATGATGGCCATTTTTCAAGTTGCTCCGAACCGACCGAAAATTTGTATCCGGGGGTTTTTAGGGTCCCCGATTCCAAATATGAAATCCATTTTTTTTTATCTTCATTTTTCGAGGGGGTCGCCATACAATTTTTTTTTTCGGCGAGCCCGAAGGGCGAGCCCAAGTACCTAAATGCGAGCCCGAAGGGCGAGCCAAGTTAGCGAGCCCGAAGGGCGAGCTAAGCGACCGATGGCGAGGCCGAAGGCCGAGCTACGCGTAGGCGCGTGCGCCGAAGCGTCCACGGTGATCACCATCCATTTCCCTTTTCCCGTGTAATTTTTGCGAGGCCGGAGGCCGAGCCGAGCGCGAGGCCGAAGGCCGAGCTACGCGTAGGAGCGAAGCTCCGAAGCGTCCCCCCTGGAAGCCTGGTGGACCTGGTCTCCGGGGTCAGTCTGCCGCCAAGCGAGCCGCAGGCCGAGCCCCGCTCGGCCTGCGCGAGCTTGGCAGGCAGGCTGACCCCGGAGACCAGGTCCACCAGGTTTCCAGGCGGTACGGCCCGCCCCAACCCCAACCGAACGAGGTGTGGCGCCTCCACCCCCAAACGTCAAGTTTCTCAGTCACCTTCTCAACCTTCCCTTCCCCTTTTTTCAGCAAAATTTACAACTCCAACACCAAAAACCAGGAGTAAAACTGCTACTACTCCCCCCTCCCCCTCTTTTCCTTTTCCTGACCGACATCTTCTTCTGACTCTGAAAATTTAAGTCCAAACACCACCCCCCCCCCCCCATTCGCGGCGACGCCGCCATACACCGCGGGCTGCAAGCCCGCGGCACAGAGCAAAACACTAGTTATTATTATTATTATTATTATACTATATAAAGCTCGATCCCCACTCACTGACTGACCCAGTGACAGATCAAGTTCTCCAGGTTTCCCCCCCGGACCGTGGAAAAGCATTAGGGGGTCGTACTCGGGGTGCCCCCGAGACCCAGGGAAAACTTCGACTTCCTTCGAAGGTCGACTCCTCCTCGGTGTGGTCAACGGCCAGCGGAAACCATGACAGATGGGGGTATGGACCTTTAACAAATGTCATAGAGGAGCATAGGCAGATTTGAGTGCCGACGAAAAAAAAAAAAAAAACCAAATTCAAGATGGCCGCCATACAAATTTCAAACGCCTGTATCTTTTAACCGGTAGGAGATAAGTACAGGGTGTTTGAACAAATGTCATAGCGACCGAGGTCAGCTATATGGATGACGTCATGAAAATCCAAGATGGCGGATAAAGGATGATGGCCATTTTTCAAGTTGCTCCGAACCGACCGAAAATTTGTATCCGGGGGTTTTTAGGGTCCCGTATTCCAAATATGAAATCCATTTTTTTTTATTTTCATTTTTCGATGGGGTCGCCATACAAATATTTTTTTGGGCGAGCCCGAAGGGCGAGCTGCGTGACCGAGGCCGCAGGCCGAGATTTTCAAGTACCTAAATGCGAGCCCGAAGGGCGAGCCAAGTTAGCGAGCCCGAAGGGCGAGCTAAGCGATCCATGGCGAGGCCGAAGGCCGAGCTACGCGTAGGCGCGTGCGCCGAAGCGTCCACGGTGATCACCATCCATTTCCCTTTTCGCGTGTAATTTTTGCGAGGCCGCAGGCCGAGCCGAGCGCGAGGCCGAAGGCCGAGCTACGCGTAGGAGCGAAGCTCCGAAGCGTCTCCCCTGGAAGCCTGGTGGACCTGGTCTCCGGGGTCAGTCTGCCGCCGAGCGAGCCGCAGGCCGAGCCCCGCTCGGCCTGCGCGAGCTTGGCAGGCAGGCTGACCCCGGAGACCAGGTCCACCAGGTTTCCAGGCGGTACGGCCCGCCCCAACCCCAACCGAACGAGGTGTGGCGCCTCCACCCCCTAACGTCAGGGTCCTCAGTCACCTTCTCATCCTTCCCTTTCCCTTTTTTCAGCAAAATTTAGAACTCCACAACCAAAAAACCATGCGTAACTGCATCTACTCCCCCCTCCCCCTCTTTTCCTTTTCCTGACCGACTTCTTCTTCAGACACTGAAAACACAAGTCCAACTGCCTCTCCTCCCCATTCGCGGCGACGCCGCCATACACCGCGGGCTGCAAGCCCGCGGCACAGAGCAAAACACTAGTTATTATATTATACTATATAAAGCTCGATCCCCACTGACTGACTGACTGACCCAGTGACAGATCATGTTCTCCAGGTTCCCCCCCCGGACCGTGGAAAAGCAGTAGGGGGTCGTACTCGGGGTGCCCCCGAGACCCAGGGAAAACTTCGACTTCCTTCGAAGGTCGACTCCTCCTCGGTGTGGTCAACGGCCAGCGGAAACCATAACAGATGGGGGTATGGACCTTTAACAAATGTCATAGAGGAGCATGGGCAGATTTGAGTGCCGATGAGAAAAAAAAAAAAAAAACGAATTCAAGATGGCCGCCATACAAATTTCAAACGCCTGTATCTTTTAACCGGTAGGAGATAAGTGCAGGGTGTTTGAACAAATGTCATAGCGACCGAGGTCAGCTATATGGATGACGTCATGAAAATCCAAGATGGCGGATAAAGGATGATGGTCATTTTTCAAGTTGCTCCGAACCGACCGAAAATTTGTATCCGGGGGTTTTTAGGGTCCCCGATTCCAAATATGAAATCTATTTTTTTTTATCTTCATTTTTCGAGGGGGTCGCCATACAATTTTTTTTTTCGGCGAGCCCGAAGGGCGAGCCCAAGTACCTAAATGCGAGCCCGAAGGGCGAGCCAAGTTAGCGAGCCCGAAGGGCGAGCTAAGCGATCGATGGCGAGGCCGAAGGCCGAGCTACGCGTAGGCGCGTGCGCCGAAGCGTCCACGGTGATCACCATCCATTTCCCTTTTCCCGTGTAATTTTTGCGAGGCCGCAGGCCGAGCCGAGCGCGAGGCCGAAGGCCGAGCTACGCGTAGGAGCGAAGCTCCGAAGCGTCTCCCCTGGAAGCCTGGTGGACCTGGTCTCCGGGGTCAGTCTGCCGCCAAGCGAGCCGCAGGCCGAGCCCCGCTCGGCCTGCGCGAGCTTGGCAGGCAGGCTGACCCCGGAGACCAGGTCCACCAGGTTTCCAGGCGGTACGGCCCGCCCCAACCCCAACCGAACGAGGTGTGGCGCCTCCACCCCCAAACGTCAAGTTTCTCAGTCACCTTCTCAACCTCCCCTCCCCTTTTTTTCAGCAAAATTTGTAACTCCAACACCAAAAACAATGAGTAAAACTGCTACTTCTCCCCCCTCCCCCTCTTTTCCTTTTCCTGACCGACATCTTCTTCTGACTCTGAAAACTAAAGTCCAAAAACAAAGTCTCCCCATTCGCGGCGACGCCGCCATACACCGCGGGCTGCAAGCCCGCGGCACAGAGCAAAACACTAGTTATACTATATAAAGCTCGATCCCCACTGACTGACTGACTGACCCAGTGACAGATCATGTTCTCCAGGTTCCCCCCCCGGACCGTGGAAAAGCATTAGGGGGTCGTACTCGGGGTGCCCCCGAGACCCAGGGAAAACTTCGACTTCCTTCGAAGGTCGACTCCTCCTCGATGTGGTCAACGGCCAGCGGAAACTATGACAGATGGGGGTATGGACCTTTAACAAATATCATAGAGGAGCATGGGCAGATTTGAGTGCCGAGGAGAAAAAAAAAAAAAAAACGAATTCAAGATGGCCGCCATACAAATTTCAAACGCCTATATCTTTTAACGGGTAGGAGATAAGTACAGGGTGTTTGAACAAATGTCATAGCGACCGAGGTCAGCTATATGGATGACGTCATGAAAATCCAAGATGGCGGATAAAGGATGATGGCCATTTTTCAAGTTGCTCCGAACCGACCGAAAATTTGTATCCGGGGGTTTTTAGGGTCCCCGATTCCAAATATGATATCCATTTTTTTTTATCTTCATTTTTCGAGGGGGTCGCCATACAATTTTTTTTTTCGGCGAGCCCGAAGGGCGAGCCCAAGTACCTAAATGCGAGCCCGAAGGGCGAGCCAAGTTAGCGAGCCCGAAGGGCGAGCTAAGCGATCGATGGCGAGGCCGAAGGCCGAGCTACGCGTAGGCGCGTGCGCCGAAGCGTCCACGGTGATCACCATCCATTTCCCTTTTCCCGTGTAATTTTTGCGCGGCCGCAGGCCGAGCCGAGCGCGAGGCCGAAGGCCGAGCTACGCGTAGGAGCGAAGCTCCGAAGCGTCCCCCCTGGAAGCCTGGTGGACCTGGTCTCCGGGGTCAGTCTGCCGCCAAGCGAGCCGCAGGCCGAGCCCCGCTCGGCCTGCGCGAGCTTGGCAGGCAGGCTGACCCCGGAGACCAGGTCCACCAGGTTTCCAGGCGGTACGGCCCGCCCCAACCCCAACCGAACGATGTGTGGCGCCTCCACCCCCTAACGTCAGGGTCCTCGGTCACCTTCTCACCCTTCTCTTACCCTTTTTTCAGCAAAATTAAAACTCCACAACCAAAAAACCATGCGTTAACTGCTACTACTCCCCCCTCCCCCTCTTTTCCTTTTCCTGACCGACATCTTCCTCTGACACTGAAAACTAAAGTCCAAACCCCACCCCCCCCATTCGCGGCGACGCCGCCATACACCGCGGGCTGCAAGCCCGCGGCACAGAGCAAAACACTAGTTATACTATATAAAGCTCGTTCCCCACTGACCCAGTGACAGATCAAGTTCTCCGGGTTCCCACCCAGGACCGTGGAAAAGCAGTAGGGGGTCGTACTCGGGGTGCCCCCGAGACCCAGGGAAAACTTCGACTTCCTTCGAAGGTCGACTCCTCCTCGGTGTGGTCAACGGCCAGCGGAAACCATAACAGATGGGGGTATGGACCTTTAACAAATGTCATAGAGGAGCATGGGCAGATTTGAGTGCCGACGAGAAAAAAAAAAAAACCAAATTCAAGATGGCCGCCATACAAATTTCAAACGCCTGTATCTTTAAACCGGTAGGAGATAAGTACAGGGTGTTTGAACAAATATCATAGCGACCGAGGTCAGCTATATGGATGACGTCATGAAAATCCAAGATGGCGGATAAAGGATGATGGCCATTTTTCAAGTTGTTCCGAACCGACCGAAAATTTGCATCCGGGGGTTTTTAGGGTCCCCGATTCCAAATATGAAATCCATTTTTTTTAATCTTCATTTTTCGAGGGGGTCGCCATACAATTTTTTTTTTCGGCGAGCCCGAAGGGCGAGCCCAAGCACCTAAATGCGAGCCCGAAGGGCGAGCTAAGCGATCGATGGCGAGGCCGAAGGCCGAGCTACGCGTAGGCGCGTGCGCCGAAGCGTCCACGGTGATCACCATCCATTTCCCTTTTCCCGTGTAATTTTTGCGAGGCCGCAGGCCGAGCCGAGCGCGAGGCCGA
This sequence comes from Agonopterix subpropinquella, assembly GCA_922987775.1. NCBI lineage: Eukaryota > Metazoa > Arthropoda > Insecta > Lepidoptera > Depressariidae > Agonopterix > Agonopterix subpropinquella. Next base: position 7,355,883 of record OV277695.1, on the reverse strand, counting down.
AGGCCGAGCTACGCGTAGGAGCGAAGCTCCGAAGCGTCCCCCCTGGAAGCCTGGTGGACCTGGTCTCCGGGGTCAGTCTGCCGCCAAGCGAGCCGCAGGCCGAGCCCCGCTCGGCCTGCGCGAGCTTGGCAGGCAGGCTGACCCCGGAGACCAGGTCCACCAGGTTTCCAGGCGGTACGGCCCACCCCAACCCCAACCGAACGAGGTGTGGCGCCTCCACCCCCAAACGTCAAGTTTCTCAGTCACCTTTTCACCCTTCCCTTCCCCTTTTTTCAGCAAAATTTAGAACTCCACAACCAAAAAACCATGCGTTAACTGCAACTACTCCCCCCTCCCCCTCTTTTCCTTTTCCTGACCGACTTCTTCTTCAGACACTGAAAACTAAAGTCCAAAGCAATACCCCCCCCCATTCGCGGCGACGCCGCCATACACCGCGGGCTGCAAGCCCGCGGCACAGAGCAAAACACTAGTTATACTATATAAAGCTCGTTCCCCACTGACCCAGTGACAGATCAAGTTCTCCGGGTTCCCCCCCCGGACCGTGGAAAAGCATTAGGGGGTCGTACTCGGGGTGCCCCCGAGACCCAGGGAAAACTTCGACTTCCTTCGAAGGTCGACTCCTCCTCGGTGTGGTCAACGGCCAGCGGAAACCATGACAGATGGGGGTATGGACCTCAAACAAATGTCATAGAGGAGCATGGGCAGATTTGACTGGCGGTGAAAAAAAAAAAAAAAACCAAATTCAAGATGGCCGCCATACAAATTTCAAACGCCTGTATCTCTTAAACGGTAGGAGATACGTACAGGGTGTTTGAACAAATGTCATAGCGACCGAGGTCAGCTATATGGATGACGTCATGAAAATCCAAGATGGCGGATAAAGGATGATGGCCATTTTTCAAGTTGCTCCGAACCGACCGAAAATTTGTATCCGGGGGTTTTTAGGGTCCCCGATTCCAAATATGAAATCCATTTTTTTTTATCTTCATTTTTCGAGGGGGTCGCCATACAATTTTTTTTTTCGGCGAGCCCGAAGGGCGAGCCCAAGTACCTAAATGCGAGCCCGAAGGGCGAGCCAAGTTAGCGAGCCCGAAGGGCGAGCTAAGCGATCGATGGCGAGGCCGAAGGCCGAGCTACGCGTAGGCGCGTGCGCCGAAGCGTCCACGGTTATCACCATCCATTTCCCTTTTCCCGTGTAATCTTTGCGAGGCCGCAGGCCGAGCCGAGCGCGAGGCCGAAGGCCGAGCTACGCGTAGGAGCGAAGCTCCGAAGCGTCCCCCCTGGAAGCCTGGTGGACCTGGTCTCCGGGGTCAGTCTGCCGCCGAGCGAGCCGCAGGCCGAGCCCCGCTCGGCCTGCGCGAGCTTGGCAGGCAGGCTGACCCCGGAGACCAGGTCCACCAGGTTTCCAGGCGGTACGGCCCGCCCCAACCCCAACCGAACGAGGTGTGGCGCCTCCACCCCCAAACGTCAAGTTTCTCAGTCACCTTCTCAACCTTCCCTTCCCCTTTTTTCAGCAAAATTTACAACTCCTACTCCAAAAACCATGAGTAAAACTGCCACTACTCCCCCCTCCCCCTCTTTTCCTTTTCCTGACCGACATCTTCTTCAGACACTGAAAACTAAAGTCCACAAACAACGTCTCCCCATTCGCGGCGACGCCGCCATACACCGCGGGCTGCAAGCCCGCGGCACAGAGCAAAACACTAGTTATACTATATAAAGCTCGATCCCCACTGACTGACTGACTGACCCAGTGACAGATCATGTTCTCCAGGTTCCCCCCCCGGACCGTGGAAAAGCATTAGGGGGTCGTACTCGGGGTGCCCCCGAGACCCAGGGAAAACTTCGACTTCCTTCGAAGGTCGACTCCTCCTCGATGTGGTCAACGGCCAGCGGAAACTATGACAGATGGGGGTATGGACCTTTAACAAATATCATAGAGGAGCATGGGCAGATTTGAGTGCCGAGGAGAAAAAAAAAAAAAAACGAATTCAAGATGGCCGCCATACAAATTTCAAACGCCTATATCTTTTAACGGGTAGGAGATAAGTACAGGGTGTTTGAACAAATGTCATAGCGACCGAGGTCAGCTATATGGATGACGTCATGAAAATCCAAGATGGCGGATAAAGGATGATGGCCATTTTTCAAGTTGCTCCGAACCGACCGAAAATTTGTATCCGGGGGTTTTTAGGGTCCCCGATTCCAAATATGATATCCATTTTTTTTTATCTTCATTTTTCGAGGGGGTCGCCATACAATTTTTTTTTTCGGCGAGCCCGAAGGGCGAGCCCAAGTACCTAAATGCGAGCCCGAAGGGCGAGCCAAGTTAGCGAGCCCGAAGGGCGAGCTAAGCGATCGATGGCGAGGCCGAAGGCCGAGCTACGCGTAGGCGCGTGCGCCGAAGCGTCCACGGTGATCACCATCCATTTCCCTTTTCCCGTGTAATTTTTGCGAGGCCGCAGGCCGAGCCGAGCGCGAGGCCGAAGGCCGAGCTACGCGTAGGAGCGAAGCTCCGAAGCGTCCCCCCTGGAAGCCTGGTGGACCTGGTCTCCGGGGTCAGTCTGCCGCCAAGCGAGCCGCAGGCCGAGCCCCGCTCGGCCTGCGCGAGCTTGGCAGGCAGGCTGACCCCGGAGACCAGGTCCACCAGGTTTCCAGGCGGTACGGCCCGCCCCAACCCCAACCGAACGATGTGTGGCGCCTCCACCCCCTAACGTCAGGGTCCTCGGTCACCTTCTCACCCTTCTCTTACCCTTTTTTCAGCAAAATTAAAACTCCACAACCAAAAAACCATGCGTTAACTGCTACTACTCCCCCCTCCCCCTCTTTTCCTTTTCCTGACCGACATCTTCCTCTGACACTGAAAACTAAAGTCCAAACCCCACCCCCCCCATTCGCGGCGACGCCGCCATACACCGCGGGCTGCAAGCCCGCGGCACAGAGCAAAACACTAGTTATACTATATAAAGCTCGATCCCCACTGATTGACAGATCAAGTTCTCCAGGTTCCCCCCCCGGACCGTGGAAAAGCATTAGGGGGTCGTACTCGGGGTGCCCCCGAGACCCAGGGAAAACTTCGACTTCCTTCGAAGGTCGACTCCTCCTCGGTGTGGTCAACGGCCAGCGGAAACCATGACAGATGGGGGTATGGACCTTTAACAAATGTCATAGAGGAGCATGGGCAGATTTGAGTGGCGACGAAAAAAAAAAAAAAAAAACTAAATTCAAGATGGCGCCATACAAATTTCAAACGCTTGTATCTTTTAACCGGTAGGAGATAAGTACAGGGTGTTTGAACAAATGTCATAGCGACCGAGGTCAGCTATATGGATGACGTCATGAAAATCCAAGATGGCGGATAAAGGATGATGGCCATTTTTCAAGTTGCTCCGAACCGACCGAAAATTTGTATCCGGGGGTTTTTAGGGTCCCCGATTCCAAATATGAAATCCATTTTTTTTATCTTCATTTTTCGAGGGGGTCGCCATACAATTTTTTTTTTCGGCGAGCCCGAAGGGCGAGCCCAAGTACCTAAATGCGAGCCCGAAGGGCGAGCCAAGTTAGCGAGCCCGAAGGGCGAGCTAAGCGATCGATGGCGAGGCCGAAGGCCGAGCTACGCGTAGGCGCGTGCGCCGAAGCGTCCACGGTGATCACCATCCATTTCCCTTTTCCCGTGTAATTTTTGCGAGGCCGCAGGCCGAGCCGAGCGCGAGGCCGAAGGCCGAGCTACGCGTAGGAGCGAAGCTCCGAAGCGTCCCCCCTGGAAGCCTGGTGGACCTGGTCTCCGGGGTCAGTCTGCCGCCGAGCGAGCCGCAGGCCGAGCCCCGCTCGGCCTGCGCGAGCTTGGCAGGCAGACTGACCCCGGAGACCAGGTCCACCAGGTTTCCAGGCGGTACGGCCCGCCCCAACCCCAACCGAACGAGTTGTGGCGCCTCCACCCCCAAACGTCAAGTTTCTCAGTCACCTTCTCAACCTTCCCTTCCCCTTTTTTCAGCAAAATTTTAAACTCCAAATCCTAAAACCATGCGTTAACTGCTACTACTCCCCCCTCCCCCTCTTTTCCTTTTCCTGACCGACTTCTTCTTCAGACACTGAAAATGTAAGTCCAAACAGGACTCCCCCCATTCGCGGCGACGCCGCCATACACCGCGGGCTGCAAGCCCGCGGCACAGAGCAAAACACTAGTTATACTATATAAAGCTCGATCCCCACTCATTGACAGATCAAGTTCTCCGGGTTCCCCCCCAGTACCGTGGAAAAGCAGTAGGGGGTCGTACTCGGGGTGACCTCGAGACCCAGGGAAAACTTCGACTTCCTTCGAAGGTCGACTCCTCCTCGATGTGGTCAACGGCCAGCGGAAACTATGACAGATGGGGGTATGGGCCTCAAACAAATGTCATAGAGGAGCATGGGCAGATTTGAGTGGCGACGAAAAAAAAAAAAAAAACGCAATTTAAGATGGCCGCCATACAAATTTCAAACGCCTGTATCTTTTAACCGGTAGGAGATAAGTACAGGGTGTTTGAACAAATGTCATAGCGACCGAGGTCAGCTATATGGATGACGTTATGAAAATCCAAGATGGCGGATAAAGGATGATGGCCATTTTTCAAGTTGCTCCGAACCGACCGAAAATTTGTATCCGGGGGTTTTTAGGGTCCCCGATTCCAAATATGAAATCCATTTTTTTTTATCTTCATTTTTCGAGGGGGTCGCCATACAATCTTTTTTTTCGGTGAGCCCGAAGGGCGAGCCCAAGTACCTAAATGCGAGCCCGAAGGGCGAGTTAAGCGATCGATGGCGAGGCCGAAGGCCGAGCTACGCGTAGGCGCGTGCGCCGAAGCGTCCACGGTGATCACCATCCATTTCCCTTTTCCCGTGTAATTTTTGCGAGGCCGCAGGCCGAGCCGAGCGCGAGGCCGAAGGCCGAGCTACGCGTAGGAGCGAAGCTCCGAAGCGTCCCCCCTGGAAGCCTGGTGGACCTCGACGCTCGGCCTGCGCGAGCTTGGCAGGCAGGCTGACCCCGGAGACCAGGTCCACCAGGTTTCCAGGCGGTACGGCCCGCCCCAACCCCAACCGAACGAGGTGTGGCGCCTCCACCCCCTAACGTCAGGGTCCTCGGTCACCTTCTCACCCTTCCCTTCCCCTTTTTTCAGCAAAATTTTAAACTCCTACTCCAAAAACCATGAGTAAAACTGCTACTACTCCCCCCTCCCCCTCTTTTCCTTTTCCTGACCCACATCTTCTTCTGACACTGAAAACCTAAGTCCAAAAACAAAGTCTCCCCATTCGCGGCGACGCCGCCATACACCGCGGGCTGCAAGCCCGCGGCACAGAGCAAAACACTAGTTATTATATTATATAAAGCTGAAACCCCACTGACTGACCCAGTGACAGATCAAGTTCTCCAGGTTCCCCCCCAGGACCGTGGAAAAGCAGTAGGGGGTCGTACTCGGGGTGCCCCCGAGACCCAGGGAAAACTTCGACTTCCTTCGAAGGTCGACTCCTCCTCGATGTGGTCAACGGCCAGCGGAAACCATGACAGATGGGGGTATGGGCCTCAAACAAATGTCATAGAGGAGCATGGGCAGATTTGAGTGGCGACGAAAAAAAAAAAAAAAAACGAATTCAAGATGGCCGCCATACAAATTTCAAACGCCTGTATCTTTTAACCGGTAGGAGAGAAGTACAGGGTGTTTGAACAAATGTCATAGCGACCGAGGTCAGCTATATGGATGACGTCATGAAAATCCAAGATGGCGGATAAAGGATGATGGCCATTTTTCAAGTTGCTCCGAACCGACCGAAAATTTGTATCCGGGGGTTTTTAGGGTCCCCGATTCCAAATATGAAATCCATTTTTTTTTATCTTCATTTTTCGAGGGGGTCGCCATACAATTTTTTTTTTCGGCGAGCCCGAAGGGCGAGCCCAAGTACCTAAATGCGAGCCCGAAGGGCGAGCCAAGTTAGCGAGCCCGAAGGGCGAGCTAAGCGATCGATGGCGAGGCCGAAGGCCGAGCTACGCGTAGGCGCGTGCGCCGAAGCGTCCACGGTGATCACCATCCATTTCCCTTTTCCCGTGTAATTTTTGCGAGGCCGCAGGCCGAGCCGAGCGCGAGGCCGAAGGCCGAGCTACGCGTAGGAGCGAAGCTCCGAAGCGTCCCCCCTGGAAGCCTGGTGGACCTGGTCTCCGGGGTCAGTCTGCCGCCAAGCGAGCCGCAGGCCGAGCCCCGCTCGGCCTGCGCGAGCTTGGCAGGCAGGCTGACCCCGGAGACCAGGTCCACCAGGTTTCCAGGCGGTACGGCCCGCCCCAACCCCAACCGAACGAGGTGTGGCGCCTCCACCCCCAAACGTCAAGTTTCTCGGTCACCTTCTCATCCTTCCCTTCCCCTTTTTTCAGCAAAATTTTAAACTCCAACACCACAAACCATGAGTAAAACTGCAACTACTCCCCCCTCCCCCTCTTTTCCTTTTCCTGACCGACTTCTTCTTCAGACACTGAAAACATAAGTCCACAAACAACGTCTCCCCATTCGCGGCGACGCCGCCATACACCGCGGGCTGCAAGCCCGCGGCACAGAGCAAAACACTAGTTATACTATATAAAGCTCGATCCCCACTGACTGACTGACTGACCCAGTGACAGATCATGTTCTCCAGGTTCCCCCCCCGGACCGTGGAAAAGCATTAGGGGGTCGTACTCGGGGTGCCCCCGAGACCCAGGGAAAACTTCGACTTCCTTCGAAGGTCGACTCCTCCTCGATGTGGTCAACGGCCAGCGGAAACTATGACAGATGGGGGTATGGACCTTTAACAAATATCATAGAGGAGCATGGGCAGATTTGAGTGCCGACGAGAAAAAAAAAAAAAAACGAAATTCAAGATGGCCGCCATACAAATTTCAAACGCCTGTATCTTTTAACCGGTAGGAGATAAGTACAGGGTGTTTGAACAAATGTCATAGCGACCGAGGTCAGCTATATGGATGACGTCATGAAAATCCAAGATGGCGGATAAAGGATGATGGCCATTTTTCAAGTTGCTCCGAACCGACCGAAAATTTGTATCCGGGGGTTTTTAGGGTCCCGTATTCCAAATATGAAATCCATTTTTTTTTATCTTCATTTTTCGAGGGGGTCGCCATACAAATATTTTTTTGGGCGAGCCCGAAGGGCGAGCTGCGTGACCGAGGCCGCAGGCCGAGATGTTCAAGTACCTTAATGCGAGCCCGAAGGGCGAGCCAAGTTAGCGAGCCCGAAGGGCGAGCTAAGCGATCGATGGCGAGGCCGAAGGCCGAGCTACGCGTAGGCGCGTGCGCCGAAGCGTCCACGGTGATCACCATCCATTTCCCTTTTCCCGTGTAATTTTTGCGAGGCCGCAGGCCGAGCCGAGCGCGAGGCCGAAGGCCGAGCTACGCGTAGGAGCGAAGCTCCGAAGCGTCTCCCCTGGAAGCCTGGTGGACCTGGTCTCCGGGGTCAGTCTGCCGCCGAGCGAGCCGCAGGCCGAGCCCCGCTCGGCCTGCGCGAGCTTGGCAGGCAGGCTGACCCCGGAGACCAGGTCCACCAGGTTTCCAGGCGGTACGGCCCGCCCCAACCCCAACCGAACGAGGTGTGGCGCCTCCACCCCCAAACGTCAAGTTTCTCAGTCACCTTCCCACACTTCCCTTCCCCCTTTTTCAGCAAAATTTACAACTCCACAAACAAAAAACCATGAGTAAAACTGCTACTACTCCCCCCTCCCCCTCTTCTCCTTTTCCTGACCGACTTCTTCTTCAGACACTGAAAATTAAGTCCAACTGCCTCTCCCCCCCATTCGCGGCGACGCCGCCATACACCGCGGGCTGCAAGCCCGCGGCACAGAGCAAAACACTAGTTATACTATATAAAGCTCGTTCCCCACTGACCCAGTGACAGATCAAGTTCTCCGGGTTCCCACCCAGGACCGTGGAAAAGCATTAGGGGGTCGTACTCGGGGTGCCCCCGAGACCCAGGGAAAACTTCGACTTCCTTCGAAGGTCGACTCCTCCTCGGTGTGGTCAACGGCCAGCGGAAACCATAACAGATGGGGGTATGGACCTTTAACAAATGTCATAGAGGAGCATGGGCAGATTTGAGCGGCGACGAAAAAAAAAAAAAAAACGAAATTCAAGATGGCCGCCATACAAATTTCAAACGCCTGTATCTTTTAACCGGTAGGAGATAAGTACAGGGTGTTTGAACAAATGTCATAGCGACCGAGGTCAGCTATATGGATGACGTCACGAAAATCCAAGATGGCGGATAAAGGATGATGGCCATTTTTCAAGTTGCTCCGAACCGACCGAAAATTTGTATCCGGGGGTTTTTAGGGTCCCCGATTCCAAATATGAAATTCATTTTTTTTTATCTGCATTTTTCGAGGGGGTCGCCATACAATCTTTTTTTTCGGCGAGCCCGAAGGGCGAGCCCATGTACCTAAATGCGAGCCCGAAGGGCGAGCTAAGCGATCGATGGCGAGGCCGAAGGCCGAGCTACGCGTAGGCGCGTGCGCCGAAGCGTCCACGGTGATCACCATCCATTTCCCTTTTCCCGTGTAATTTTTGCGAGGCCGCAGGCCGAGCCGAGCGCGAGGCCGAAGGCCGAGCTACGCGTAGGAGCGAAGCTCCGAAGCGTCCCCCCTGGAAGCCTGGTGGACCTGGTCTCCGGGGTCAGTCTGCCGCCAAGCGAGCCGCAGGCCGAGCCCCGCTCGGCCTGCGCGAGCTTGGCAGGCAGGCTGACCCCGGAGACCAGGTCCACCAGGTTTCCAGGCGGTACGGCCCGCCCCAACCCCAACCGAACGAGGTGTGGCGCCTCCACCCCCAAACGTCAAGTTTCTCAGTCACCTTCTCAACCTTCCCTTCCCCTTTTTTCAGCAAAATTTACAACTCCAAATCCTAATGCCAACCATGCGTTAACTGCTACTACTCCCCCATCCCCCTCTTTTCCTTTTCCTGACCGACTTCTTCTTCTGACTCTGAAAATTTAAGTCCAAAAGCCAACACGCCCCATTCGCGGCGACGCCGCCATACACCGCGGGCTGCAAGCCCGCGGCACAGAGCAAAACACTAGTCTTATTATAAAAGCGTATACAGTGCCCCATGAAAGATGTGTCGACTTTACTGAGTCGAAAATGTGGGAATACTAATTTATTTTTATTTCTTGTATTGTAATTATGAACGTCACTGTTTTTGGGAAAGAGAGACAAATTTTTCCGAACATATAAAATATTTTCGTAAATATATTGACTGTAGAAAGTAAATTGTTTCCTATTTGATTGTCTTGCACTCAGGAGTGCGATTTTTGAATCTCATTCGCTGAGTTAGTTTTAAATGTCAAAATAACTTTGGAGATAGGCATCTTTCTAATTCTGATTTGACTTTCAAAAACCATACTTCAGGAGTGCGATTTTTGAAAGTAAAATCGGAAATAGAAAGATGCGTATCTCCGTAGTTATTTTGATATTTACAACGGCTGAACTCACCGAATGAGATTCAAAGATCGCACTACAGAACTGTAGTGATTTTACTGTATTGATATTGGTATTGAGGGCTCGTTCTCCCCAACTCGATGTTGTTTTTTCATCGTACAAAACTATCGATACTAGACTAAGGTATATGCTCTTCACTATTAGAAGCCAAACTGTCTTCTTCGGTGTAAGTTATAATGCCCTGAGCGATGGCGGCTGTCGCAGACCATTTCCTTTAAGATCCTTTAGAGTTGAGGTGGCTTTCATTTTATTTCATCCAATATCACTCCTATAACGGTTACTCTGACGGTTTATGTTCAACAGACTTTATAAAATTGACTTTTTGGAAATGGTTCCGTGTTTTCCTGTTAGATATTCAATTCGTAGGTTTCTAAGAAGATAATGGCCTTGACCTCATGCCATTCAGTATCTTCTTAGAAAATTGTATGAGCTTTTACAATAGCTGCCCCAGAAGGAGGGTTTTTACATACTTTAATTGCCATTAAAATATTATGTTCGAACCGTTCCACCTACCAATTTATAACGAATAATTTTTAAGAAAATAGTTTTAACCATATTTTTTAACGTTTTACACGAAACCATATTGCATCAAAAACTTGATTTCCTTGGCAATGCAAATGTCCGCTTTCCAAAAAAGGATAAAACGATTGCTGCAGTACAAAAACGAATAATTAATTAATTTGTAAAAGTAAGATAATTGTATCATGTCCATAAAGCGGAATCCTTTTATAAGTTTGTACAACCTTCCGCGATTCAGTGGAGCGAGACTACAGAAAATACAGAACACAGAAAAATACAAAGTATTTATTGTTTGAAGCAAAATAAAGAGTAACAGTTGTTAAATGGAAATACTAATAAAACCAGCTTTACAAACATACAACAGAACTGGCCTGTATTTGCTATTTGTCGAGTAAATATGTCATCAACAACACGGCAAAGAAAAATGTACTGAGAAATATTTTTTTAACTTTGGTAGAGTACTTTGTTTTATTTGTAGCTTTACCTATTGGTACTGATGAAATGGTTTACCACTACCTACTACTACCTACTAAGCATATGCTATAACGAATGCATTGTATTTTATCCAACTTTCTGAAGTTATACCTATGTTAATGACATGACATTTGATATACGTTGTCTATTCGCTCGCCCACTTATTTACTCTACTGTACCACCCCAAAACTTTTGAGTTCTACTGGGATACTCATAGTTGTAAGAATAAGATGGATCCCTAAAAACAGGCTCGAGTACCACAAGGTGTTTGGTTTCTTGAATAGCAGTTATGTGCGACCAAAATATAGGTAATGTTATTCTCAATGTTAGTCACAACTCTTACTTGTAAAGGTGTTCAAACTGTATACCTATCGCGGTCTACATAACATACGTCGCTTTAACTGATTTTATAATTCTTTTCATGTGATTCTTCTATCAACACTTTAAGTATGAAAATGGAATGAGTTGCGAGTCTTCGCAGATTGAAACTGCTGTGACACATCCTTTTCTCGGCGACAGGTGTTTTTCCTTGGAGACTAACGGCTTGTCCCACACAAAGCCGAGTTTTTACCCTGAATTATATATCAAGGGGTGAGAGATGATCACGAGGCGGGATTTAGGCGAGATACATGTTTCGGCCGAGAAGATTACAGTTGGAAAGTTTTTCGTGCGGCCAACCGCTTAATTTCGTAAGTTTACGTAACTTGTGACAAGGAAAAATCACTTTTACTTGAGAAGTTTTGATTTAGATGAATGAAGGACAAGGGAACTGATTAAATCACTGCCGAAATTCTGGTTTACCGAAAATAATTAAAATTTACTAGGTACAAGCAAAACAAAAACTAGATAGACTCTGACTGCAGAAAGTATGTATGGTAAAAATAAAATAAACTCTTTTTAGTGTTGCCTGTGCCTGGGAATATTTCTGAACATTTCGTCGAGTTAAAAATAAATTAAAAAGTAAAATGAGCAGAAAAAGTCTGCACGCGTTCGTTTTTAAACAATAGCCAACGTTTGGTGTTTGTTGTAGGATTAGCATATTTGTGTTTCCCATGTGATTCAGTACAGCTTTTAACCGGTTATTTTTAACCGCTTAATGTACCTTAAGAGCTTTACACAAAGCTTTTTTTATAATCCTCTATTAAAATAGATTTCCTCTAGCAGGTCAATAAAATATTGATAAATTGTTGTTTCAATTGCTTCCGTGACAGGGTCGTTGAGGTTATTAAATAACTATTTGTTTTAGTCATCTTTGATTGACTCTAACAGTTTCTCATGTGAACGAATTGATTTTACATTATCTACAAGTAGAACTTGACTGACCACCTCCCTTTCATTTCTTCCAACTTCGTCTTACTTGATCCCAGAGATGATTAATTTGGCATCAGCTAATGAATGACCCAGAATTAGCCATATCATATCTTTTAAGTCTAAGCTTTGAAAGCTCATTATCATCAGCGTAAATACTACAAACACTGGAAACTGTAGAGGTATTCGGCAGAGTATACTTACTGCGTTTCTTCTAATCCTTTTTGAATTATTAATATTATCTTAGTCGGTGACTCGGTGTTGCTTGAGACTTGTAAGAAAGATGTCTTGACCACCAGTGCTGAGCAAGGAAACGGAGAGGATCGTCGCTTCATTAGGATAATGAGATGATGAAGCAATGTTACTCAGAGTCGAGTTTCCTCTTCTGTGATCCTACGCCAAAGATTACTGTCCTACAGGTCCATTTCTGTACATGATCATCAGCTTCTATCGTATTGCTGGGACATGAGGTCTCGTGGTAATGATGTATCGTCAGTCACCTCCGAGTGCCCAAAAAGAATAATTAGTGGACTTCATTCGCACTGGAATCAGAATTCATACATAGCCAGCCTTAAATTGCCTCGCTCACTCAAAACCGCTACTGCGTTTCAAACCTCAAGATCTCTATCCCCTATTTAGCACCGGTGTAATCCACACAATCTTGGCTCTCACGCAAAGTCGGCGATACAAATGGGTGGCTGTGGCATGACATCGTTATCACTGCAGATCTTGCGTGTTGACCGCCAGAAGCCGTCTGACACGATATGTATCTCGTGTTGACACCTTGCAGATGAAGCGAACTAAACTATCTTGTTTCGCTTGATTTGCGATCTGACTGCTAGATAAGAGGTGTCGGGTTTCGGTCCTAATTACTGGGATAGATTTCTGCGTTTGTTTGGCAGTTGTCGTTATTCGTTTGTTTTGAACTTTGAACAACAGAGTTCCGAATCTATTCTGACGGTGATGGATTTATTTCAGCACGTTAGATGATTGGCATTGACATCTACTTTAGTCTATTGAAGACTTTCCAAATTCAATCCAGCTCCTAATTTTCAGAATACTTATTCATGTAAAAGTTTATGCTGATAGATTTTTGTTACCTACTCCATAATTCCATTACGCAAAATAAAAAAAAATTCCATTATTAAAATAGGCAGTTCATTTAACTACCTTTTTCTTTTGATTTTGATGAAGCTTTAATTGTACTTCGCGAATGTAGTCGTGGACATGTTTCTATCTATAGGTAATGAAACGCTGTCTAACCGTAATTGGATAAGTGATCTCAAAAATTCTTTACAAGTTCCGACCATTCTTCCTAGCGATAGAAATCAAACAGTCAAGTTCACAAAAAGACGATAACATCCAGCACAATTCCATTCCAGTCCCTTGCGGCGTTCGCGCAGCGTCCCTTGAATTCTGCGAAGAACAAGACCCTATGCGCCTGCGACGGTCTCGACCACTTCCAAAAATGGCGCGACTGCATCGACTCTTACCTGTTTGCGGTCACGGTTCTGCGCGTGCGTCTACGGTTCCGTGTCAGAGCTTATTAGAAAAATATCTGCGGTTGAAATACTAGTTTTACCTCGTGTTAGAAGTAAGAAATTAAGAGGTTGCACAAATTGGCTTCAATGGTAAGAAATATGGCTGCTTTTAACATAAATCAGCGGTTTAATTGACTGGTCGGTGGTTTGGTGTTTAGCTTGTTTCGCTGTGTAGTTTCGATTGTTGGGTTAGTGGGGTTAGTGTTTATATTGTTCATTAAATACACTGGGAAGTGTGATAACGATCAAGATGTAGAAGAAGGATTAACTTGTATTATAGGTGGTCAATAATAATAGGTACCAATACTACCAATGTAGGTACATTGCAAACCACAATATAGGAAATATTGTGGTTTTAGCATTGGTATAGCTTTAAGAGGATTTCCATGAGCGTCTTGCTAGGATACATGGATTATTTTGGGTTGAGTATAAGTTTATGAATCCGATATTTTGTAGGTACGATGATGAAGATAAGTACAAATAAGTAAATGAATATTTCGAGTGATAAAGGATTCCAAATCTCTCATTAAATGCTCCTCTATTTCAATTATTTATTCCTAATTCTGTCATTACAAGACACAAATAACAAGGTAGTTAGATAGGTAGATAGTTTCTAATAACAATAGGTTTCTTGTTTGCAATAATTAGTGTCCTTGGCTGCTTGTTGACATTTGGAAGTACAATGACATGAATATCTCAGGCTTGTATGACAAAACAATAAGCCTAACGTTGTTGTAATGACAACTATCGTTCGTTAGTTAGCTAAGCATGGTGTAATTGATGATTCATGAACATTACTTGCTGTGGAAACAATGATTTTATCAAAGGGTGGAATTATACAAGAATAGAGAGTTAGAGAGAGTAATTAAAAGTGGGTTATTTTGTTTGAATGAGGCTGTTAGGAGAGATAACGATGTTTTTGTTCTATCGTACATCGTACCGATCGCTTTGGTATTCATACATGCCGACATGATGCTCTTTGACAGTAGGTAGGTACTATGAAAATTATGTTTTTATCTCAAACAACTTCGTCAAATAGTTTCGGTGAAAATCGCTTTCGTCAGACGGACGGACGGATATTTGGAACTTTCCGTTTCCATACTAAATGCAATCAGCTTATCAAACTTTTGTGTGACAAGTCGATTTTTTTCCCTTTTCTATTGGTTTCTTAGGGAAAGTTGTTCAGTTGTTTCATGGGTACAATCGCCCCTTACAGTAATGCAACTGTTTACCCTAACACCCTGTATAACATCGTATTAGATTCACGTACCTAGGTAATGACAGGCGGAACCTAGGCGCTGTCCTATTGCCATCGCTCGCGCGATCATGCGTTCGTCCGACGAAAATCATTGTGCCACTGTGCGTTTAAACATACTTATATCTGAATAAAAATAGAACAATTCGATCGCATCTCATGATAGCACGACCTTCTATAGGATATTCCGCAGATATAAGTATGTTTAAACGCACAGTGGCACAATGATTTTCGTCGGACGAACGCATGATCGCGCGAGCGATGGCAATAGGACAGCGCCTATTATATCAGTGGGTTATGTTATGTATGTTGTATTATGAATTATGATTATGAGTATCGCTGTCAATAGTCCATACGGTTACCCTTAGAGAAGCGGGTTATATTTCGGCAATATTTTCAATTTCCATCCGTGAGACGAAGCACCGACAGCTTATCATGTCGCACACTGGTTGTTTGCGAAACAAATAATTCAAATCGTGCGTGTTTTGTTTCGCGAGAACACCTTAATGTCGTTGGTAGGGCTGTCACGCAACGTTTTCCTGCCAAAAATAACGTGTGTCGGTAGCGTTCTCAGGGCTGCACATCATGATACTTTGACATGCTCCTGCTCATATAAAAATTTACGATCACTTTGCCTCACATGTTAATATGTTGGGTGGCAGCTATTTTTCGTTTTGCGTTGGCTGTTAAAAGATGTATTTTCGTGGAATTTTTCAATATTGTTTTTCGGTGTAGCTGGTAAGTTGCTAAATGAAGTTTTTTATGGTTACACTGGCTGTAATAGCTCATTGTGTGTAGTTCGACTTCAATACAAACTCATCACCCCTAGGCACCCGGCAAACTCATGGTATGTCATCTCAGTACGTATTTTGAAGTAGGCATACAGGGTGTAAGGAAAAGTATAATTAACCTTTAAACCACATGCTCTACCCATCAAACTGAACAACTTTTACTATGGGAGCAAACCTGTCAGGACAAAAACAAAATCTGCTTTTTCATACGTTTGAGTCGAGTAGGTATTGCAGTTTAGTATGGAATAGCTGATTTTATTTTTGTTCTGACAGTACCTATTGCTCCCATCGTAAAAGATGTCCGATTTGGTGGGTAGAGTATGTGGTTTGAAGGTACCCATTTTCCTTACACCCTGTATAGGGTCCATCTTAATATGCTGACACATTTTTAAGGGGATGACCGTCAAACTGAACAAATTTCTCTATGGCACCAACATCGTAATCGCGAAAAAAAATCTGCTGTCCCATACATTTGGCTCGAGTAGGTTTGCAGTTTTGTATGGAAGAGCTGATTTCTTTTGATGTTGGTCTCATAGAGAAAGTTGTTCAGTTTGACGGTCTGATAATTCCCTTAAAAAAGTGTCAGCATATTAAGAAGGACCCTGTATATAATACCCGCCGTTTTGTCGTTGTATTTTTCTCATTGAAATGTTCGCGTAAGGCCAATCTATTCATTTTACTTTGATCGAAGGTTTTCACCACGCTACATAAGTTGTAACATCTGTCACACATTTTAACCAATAAAAGGATTTGTTGTCACACTTTTAGTCATAAGAACGCCATTTGTATCCTTATAATGTTTGTTTTATCTGCAAATAAATATATTTTTGTAACGTCAAACTTAAATGAAAAGCACAACAGAATCCAAAAGTTTCTCAGTCAAAAGGAAATGCCAAGCAGGAGCGAAGCCACGTTCAAAAGTTAACTCAAACTCAAAGGTCTCAAAGTTAGCTCTCTGAATTTGGAAGCGTTCAAAGCACTGCACTGCATACGTCAAGAAACTGCATAGTATGTAAACGTCAATGAATTGAACGTATTGAATCGTCTAGTGAATTGGCTGTGATTGGGTGCAGATGAACCTACATCATTAATTCGTTTTGTGTGAGTGCCTCGTGTCCGAGTAGTCGGTTGCGAAAACAAATTATTGATTGATTTGCTTGTTTCGTTACTATAGTGATGTTTCATAGGAAATTTAGACCGAATTTTTTTTTTTTACGCTCACAGCGCGCGTTTAATTTAAACACCTTTTGTGTGTTCTTCCATTTTTCTTCTATAGGTCCTTGGTTTATTCGATATTTTGCTGAAGCCTGGAATCGCGGCATCATTATTAATCTTTCTCTTTCGAGGAGATCTACATCATACTTATCTGAACATCATTTGAGTCATAATCATATCTATTAAAGACCACTAACTTGCCTCCACCAATGCGCACTGGGCGTAAGGTGAGTATACAGATGGGACACAAAATGCAGCCAGAAGCATTACTGCAAGGCCTACCTAGTAAAAGTTAGGGTTAGTCTCCTAAGAACGTTTTCTTGTAGCTGTACCTAATGCTTCTGGTAGCTGCCCTTTGTGTCCCATCTTAACTTTCCACCCTGTATGTTCCTTGCACTGGGCCCACGTGGTGGAGTATGGCCCACTCCTTCTCACCATTAGTGAGAGGAGGCCTTTGCCCTGCAGTGCAGTGCAGTTGCAGTGGGATATAACAGGCTATAACCTATACCGCCTAGGTTTATGCACCAACATACTCACATAACAGTAGTGACTATATAACAGTAGTTTGAACAGTAACCTGGGCCTGCGGTTCTTCAATCAAATACCGCATTTCCGTAGCCTCCGCGCTTCAAGTACTAACACTTTAGTGCCTCACAATAAGTGATATAAATGCATTCTATGTTTTGCATAGGTGTTTTGTTTATGAACATGAACAAATCGATTTGAAACTCCATTCTAAAACACTTTTTCTCTTGGTCCGGAGATGCAACTAGGCGCTCTCACAGACGAGCGACACTTTGCGGTCGCCGGGTGTCGCGGAGGGTCCGAACGTAAAATAAAATGTATGAGCGCGGCAGCAAAGTGTCGCTCGTCTGTAAGAGCCCTAAGAGGAATAACGTGTTTTTTCAGATCTCTTGATACCTACATTAGACCTTTATGAAGTCCTTGCTACTGTTAATTTGTAGGTAATAGTTAGAAAAAATCCAACGGTGATCGTTCCTCAGACATAGGAGGGTAAGGGCAAGAGGGTGCATCTATGTTTAGCGCTATAACACTTCAAAATATCCTGCGTTCTTGACTGCTTTTCTGTAAAGATGAGCAGTGGCCGGTGTAGTCGAAATCGCGTAGGTAATAGGAATCATCTATCTATCCATAGTTAGTAAATTATATAGCATGGTTTCTGGTCTACTTGATGGGGAATAGGGTTATGTTTTCTATAATCCTTTACCTTTCTAATAAAATTCTCTAGGTCATTTGATTCCTTATTTTCAATTCAGATGCTATTACCCAAAAGGTATATAATGGAGAGTTCTAGGCTCAGAGTTTCCCTGCAGGATTGGATCACAAATAAAGTGATCCGCAGGAGAACCAGAGTAAGCCGACATATCCCGAAGAAAGGCGCACAAGGTGGACCGACGTCCTTGAGAAGGTAGCGAGAACCCGTTGGATGAGGGCAGCGAAGGACCGGTCGTTGTTGCGATCCGTGGGGAAGGTCTAAGTCCAGCAGTGCACGTTTATCGGCTGAGATGATTATGGTGAGAAAGAATTCAGGGGTCAATTACGTCAATTATGGGTGGCGTGGAATTGCTCTTGCTGCTGTTGATTTGAAATCAGTTTGGTTCCATAGCCGATAGGTATTCGTACAGTTCTTAATTTTGAATCTTTGTTTTAAAATTGGTCTTATCCACCCTATTAAGTTTCAACCTCAGAATACAGAACATACGTTTAACCACCTTTCAAATCAACAGTTTGTACATGGCCTCCTATTTGGATACATGTGCTGTCCGATTCTTCTATCTCTATATTGTTCTTCACACCTGTTTTCTTATAATAAACACAGACATGCACTCATGTCCTGACCGCATTCGGTATTCTCCACAACTTCCGTGCCGTGTCCGAGCATTAAAGAGAGCTTTACCAAAACCGATTTAGCATTCCACCATCGTATTAGTGGCGCTTCACCAGTGTACAGCGTTACATGAATTATTTAAAAGTTGTTTGTTGTCAAGTGTGGACACTTTACTTGCGTTCTCATTCGATTTATTGAGAGATTGATGAGTTTGGACGTGTAAAATGAATGTAGATTGATCTTTTGATTTGGCTTTTTTATTTAGTATCGCGATCACTCGTCTAATCAGAAAATACATTGTGGGTAATTATTTGAAATATTCAAGTGTTAAAAATATGGGTATTAATAATTATTACCTGAATCACATAGATATTCTTTCTTATGCTGTGCCTGAATCCTGAATGTGAAGACCCTGAATGTCATAGTGATATGAGTATATTCTATACCGTGATTTGTTTTAATGTAATAGTAAACTAGAAGTAAACTAGGCACTTAACATTTTATGATAATTTATAATTACCTAATTATAGTTTGTGTTTAGGTCAAACTATTGATTAATTATTTTAACTACTTATATCTGTTTTTTCTGACCAAGAGTGCGATTTTTAAATCTCATTCGCTGAGTTCAGCAGTTGAAAATGTCAAAATTACTGTGGAGATACGCATTTTTCTACTGCTGATTTAACTTTCAAAAATCATACTTCAGGAGTGCGATTTTGGAAAGTCAAATCAGCAGTAGAAAGATGCAGATCTCCATAGTAATTTTGACATTTTCAACTGCTGAACTCAGCGAATGAGATTCAAAAATCGCACTCCTGAAGTCCTGACCGTATTTTTGTGTGTGGCATAAAAGTGTATTCAATACTTTTGTTATTCTAACTCGTAGTCGTACCCCAATAGTATAAGAGATAAGTGTACTTTTTGCAACCATCAGCAGCAAGGCTGATTCAGTGTTTATGGGGTGTAGAGCGTCTCTGTGATGGGGATGGACCAGGTCTGCCTGAATAACTCCAGTCGGTTTAGGAGTTACTGATGATTAAAGGTCTGTAAAAAATTAACGATCAGCTGCACGGCTGATCGTATGATATTGTTGTAGTAAGCACTGTAGCTATGTGAACAGTACAAAAACTGTCAAGTTCTGTCAGTCGGTTTAGGAGATACAGACAGTCAAAGTTCCGACTTTTGAACGGCTGTATCTCCTAAACCGACTGATGAACCATGTCAATTTTTGTACTGTTCACATAGCTACAGTGCATACTACAACAATAACATACGATCAGCCTTGCAGCTGATCGTTATTTTTTTACAGACCTTTAATCATCAGTAACTCCTAAACCGACTGGAGTTATGCAGGCAGACCTAGTCCATCCCCATCACAGAGATGCTCTACACCCCATAAACTCTGAATCAGCCTTGCTGCTGATGGTTGCAAAAAGTACACTTATCTTTTGGAATACAATATCCGAAGTTGTGTATTGCGTTGTTACTACTACAAACCTAAACTTAGCAACTGACACATTTCCATTACAACGCCCATATAAACCCGCATGCGCCAATTAGACCACAATAAAACAACAATACACTACGTGAGAAGCATCTAAAACTTACTTATTGATAGGTGCGAAGTCCGTTTTATGTGGAATCTATAAAATTACCCGTTTGCTAATTTCTTTAGGATTGTAAACTTTGATTTCTCAATCAGGTATAGACCTACACACGGCGACACATCAAGCTATAAGTACATATGTATTGTTATTTTGGTTCCGATATTTTTATTTGTAAGTATTTAATATCAATATTTATGTTTAGTACGTATTGTTGTTCAGTGCTTTAAGTAAACAATTAATTTGTAACATAAATATATCTAAGTGCAAATGCAACTATCAACTGATTTGTGTAGGTACCCACATTTTTTAAATAAATAAAATAAAATAAAATAAATACGAAACTAACATAAGCTGGCCGTGCGTAGATTGCATAACATATAGCGTCGCGGCTGTCGCACCACCAGCTTATTTTGGTTTTGTATAGGTTGATGTGTTGCCATTGTGTACACAACACTTCAGCTATTAATACATAATTTGTTTTCATAGTATCTTAGGTGGTAAATTGATTATTGTGTCATTGTAGTTTTTGAAGTGAAAATTTCTTTAGCAGAGTTGTGCACTTTTTGAGATGGGTAAAAAGTGTTAAACTCGCATCAGGACCGTGACGTCACGTGACCTGATCAAAAATTCGTAAGACGTGACGTAAGATTTTGGGATGGGTAAAAATGTTAAACTCGCGTCAGGATCGTGACGTCACGTGACAATTCGTAAGACGTAAGATCTCTTAGTTTTAACTTCTGCCGACACTCCCGGAGTGCAACCCGTTGTTTTTTTGTATGATTTTGATGGGATAATATTCGGAAACTGTATGAATAATAAGACTTAGGTAGGTAGTTAAGTAGTAAAGTTTGAGAATCGCTCGTATCACAAGTGGGACGGTTTAGGAATGATTGATCATAGCCGCTCGCTCTTCATCGGTGGTCCTGAGCTCGACGGAATTGTATTGTGCAACGCAAACTCATCATTAATTGTTTTATGATGTAACTTTTGTTTTGGGAAAATTTATTTCAATATTTCAATCATGTTATTTAAAAAAACATATACGTATGTAAGTGACAGCCTGGCAAATACTGAAACGGTGAACTCAGACCATCAAACTGAACAATTTTCACTATGGAGCCTACCTCAGGAAACGCGAAAAAAAAATCTGCTGTCTCATACATTTCAGATATGGGACAGCTGATTTTTTTTCACGTTTCCTGTTTCGGTTGTCCCCATTGTGAAAATTGTTCAGTTTGATGGTCTGAGTTCACCGTTTCAGTATTTGCTAGGTTGTCACTTACACCCTGTACCTATAAAGAACGCGAACAATCTACACCCCTTGTGTAAGTAGATATTCATATAATTACTCATCAGTCATCACATATTTGAATTTACAAGAATTAAATTCATGTTCTAATAAACGTGCGGGAAAATTCAGAGCGCGTGTGACGAAAAATGGAACATAAAAATTAAATTTTGTTTGTTTTTTTGTTGGAAGGCGCAGGCTGATTGCACCCCGGCGACAAAAACGCCCTAGTAATACTTAAGGGTGCTTCATACCATAAATCTGAACAACTTTTACTACGGATCCAACTTCGAAATCGCTAAAAAAAATTCAGCTGTCCCATACAAAACTGCTGTGCCGACTCGACTGAAGTGTATGGGACAGCTGAATTTTTATCGCGAATTCGAAAATGGCTCCATAGTGAAAGTTGTTCAGATTGATGGTCTGAAGCACTCCCTTAAGTATTACTAGGGTGTTTTGTTACACCCTGTATTATTGAGATACATTGCCTAAAGATGTCAAGAGATATTCAAGTGTCAAGTCATATAAGTATGTATTTACATCTATTTATTATTGAAAACCGATATCAGTCATGTTTTAATGCCAAGAACGCCGATATCTTCCGTCCTCTGTTCCCTACATAGCTAAATAGTGTAAGTTCTCAAGGAACTATTCGCCGAGTATGTTTCGAAGAACAAAGTTTCTTGGGACAGACCGACGGACCCCGGGAAGGGGTTGCACGTCGACTATTAACCGCAACTGTGCTGTTAATAACGCTCCTAAACTTTACTTTGATATGGGATATGCTTTATTATTTGTCGTTTAATGTTGTAAGGAGTATAATTGTTTGAGGGGCGTCCGTCCGGTTTTGACTAACTTTGTAACCATTTTATGCATTAACTATGGCACTTTTTAAGCAGAAAACAAAACTGAACAATCTACAGGATATGAGAAGTTGAGAAGTGATGTGGTTTTTCTCGAAATCTATTTTAATTAATAAAACTGAAGAAAAACTAATCCAAAGTCACCCCTTTTTTTCCAGTTGTAACCGTTTTACTCTTACGTTGTTGATCAGAAGAATATGAAAATTTACAATATTCTTCACAATACAATATAGAATGATGTGGTTTTCTTATTTTTTGAAAATTCATAAAATATCATACTGGTTTTTAAAGAAAACGGAAAATTCTGACCGGAGCCACGCTATTGAAGCGGGATGGCCAATTGCAAAAGTTTGCTTGTAAGAAAGAGAGCCTTGCACAAGGGAGGGAGAACCTTAAATTATAGAGATAGCAGTTATTTATAAAGTATACTGCTACTTTGTCCGCACCTGCTCTCGTCTCGCCACCTTCATCATCATCAGCCTATAAACGTCCCATTGCAGGGCACAGGTCTACCCTCAGGGAGGGTGTATTGGGCATTAGTCCACCACGTGTGCCCAATGCGGATTGGTAAACTTCATTGGTGAATTTCTTCTACAGTGTATGCAGGTTTCCTCTCGATGTTTTCCTTCACCGTTTGAGAGCAGTCGGTATTACGTACATAAGTTAGAAAAACTCATTCGTACATGGCATGTGTATGTAAAAATGAAAAAAAAAAAAAACTTTAATTTGGAGTTGTTCACACCAACTGTCCTAAACACCATATTGTAACATTTTCCTTTTTAAATACCTTTAATGTACTCTTCTGTTACAGTTTGATAATACCCAGTAAAAGGTAGTGTAGATTTAAAGCACGCCCTGGGTAGACAGGTTGCGGATTCAAGTTCCGTAAACCACTGAATTTTTTATTTAAACAGTACGAATAATCATTAACGTCTCTTTTTTTTTATCTGATGCTTCCTTAGACAATTTATATAGGGACTCGCCTTGCGGTAGCATTTCCCCTCTGCCACGGTATAAGAACAATTGATCTTGTGCATTTACACACAATTTTATACCTTATCACTAAACGAGACAGCCTATAATTGCGAAACAATAATTTTGAACTTAGAACGTTTGGGGTTCACACGAGACTACTTTCATGATTTTTAACATTCAAAATTAGAATCTAAAGTTATGGGGAATAAAATCCAAAGTTGCGGATTTCATGTTACCTCGCCCTCCGCAAAAAGTGGCAGAAATGTTTCTTAGTAAAATGACACGCGTAACTCGTCCCTATAGAAATTGTCTAAGGATGCTTCAGATAGATATGTTGCTGCTGCAACATGAACAAAATAATATGCGACTGAAAATTAAAAAAAAACTTTATGCCTCATCAAAACTGCCTAAAAACGATGCGTCGCGTCGGAATTATTTTACACAAAAACAGTCGACGTATTGAATTTCAAACAAAAAAATTGTACGAAGCGGGAAGCCCAAAGCAAAATTGTTAGGTGTTTGTTGTAGGTAACAGAAATCCCATTTGAGTTGGATTTTCTCCTACCTACGTAAAAAAACCCGGCCAAGTGCGAGTCGGACTACTGCGCACCGAAGGTTCCGTACCACCACAAAATACAAAAACTAAAAACCGGGACCCTGAGACCCACACTTGGCCAGTTTATATTAGTTGTTGTTATACTGTAAAGTTTGCACAGTACTACAATCACACCAAGTTTGACCTTTGTATACTGTGTTGCCGTTTTTACGATAGAGCAAAAACGAAAACACGTTTCTTGCACCGTAATTTTTTACTATTTGTAGGTATTATTTGTTAGCAAATCCTCCAAAATAAATTATAGTCTACCTAGCGTACCTACTAAGATTCAGAAGATGCAGCTAATTATACCCTCTGAAGCTAGTACGGAACTACGGACAGAGGCTTAGTAATAACTAATAGGGTCCCGTTTTCACCCTTTGGTTACGGAACCCTAAAAATGCAACGAGGTGCAACTAGAGAGTTGGTCCGGACCTGTTCCCGACAGATTTACTAACTTGCATTTAGTTTGATATTCAATTTAACTCACGTTATAAAAACACTGGCTTCCGTTTAGCTTTGTCTAGTACTTACAGAGTATAAAACGAGGTCCTGCATTAGCATTGTTTGGTAGACTCATTAATTCTAAGCCAATGATTCGTAGAATGAGGTTACTGCTAAACTATGTAAAGGAAGATAAACACATTGCAGTTACTGTAAAATTTACCAATACGTAGAGTACTCCGGAATAAAAAAAATACATACAGGGTCCTTCTTAATATGCTGACACTTTTTTAAGGGGATGATCAAAACCAACAAAATGAACAACTTTCTCTATGGGACCAACATCGATATCGCGAAAAAAATATCAGCTGTCTCATACTGGCTCGAGTAGGTTTGCAGTTTTGTATAGAAGAGCAGATTTTTTTTTCGTGATTTCGATGTTGGTCCCATAGAGAAAGTTGTTCAGTTTGATGGTCTGATCATCCTCTTAAAAAAGTGTCAGCATATTAAGAAGGACCCTATATGTACTTAATTGTTTTAACGCTTTGTAATATTCATCTAATAAACTGAACGAAAACGGGCACTACGCTACGGTAAAATTTATGTTGTGAAAACAAACAGTAAGTTGAAATAGTCTCTTACCTATAAAAAGAAAATAAAACACTACTTTCGCAGTAGAAACACGATGTTTACAAATACTAATTAACTATTAAAACTCGGATGTAAACGGTACTACGTTACAAAAGGCAGTTTCCTTCCGTTCCGGGGCATAACTAAAACAATATTTTATCCCGGAGCACCGAACAATAAACGTTGGTTTATAATAAAACCATTTTCTAAACGCAAAGGTATTCAATTCAGCCTCTCTAGGGTCTAGGCTAGGGTACCTGGAGTAGCGGCGGACAAAGACTCGCTTTTCCCAGCTTGAAGTTAATAAAGAACCTGTGGTTACTACGATTTCTCATTAGCTACTCACTCTGTAAGAATGCAGTTCAATTCATGGAAGAAAATTTGCTACCAAACAAACAGACAGACAAAAAATCCAAAAATTGGTGATTAGGAATCACGGACACCTAAAAACCATAACGTAATCTTTTTTTTGTAGATATCTATAATGTACAGACACACTACTGTTACAGTTTTATAACAGTTTAGATTAGTAGAACGTAAACCTATAAAAAGTTGCATAGAGACATTTTAAAATTACAAATTAAATTATTCAAAATTTAGTTTCCACTTTGTATCAGTATCACAATGACGAAAAGTTCCCCAAGAAATAACGCAATTTAATCTAAAATTTTAAATCCATCATCGATGTTCACTAGCTTTCTCTGAAATCACTTTCGAGTTTCACACGACTTTTCATACCTTAGTAGCTCTCCTACAGCTACGTAGCGTGACCTACAGACAAAAGAACGGCTGTTTTATGTGTATGATACATAGGTTACATGGCTTATTGTTGCGGCTTCAGCGAATACTGTAAAATCCGTCGCTTGGCCGGAATTTCATTTGCGTTTTTATAGTACGAAATAAGTTTTCTTTTTTAGTGCTCTTTTAAATTGAGCTTGGGTAAATGGATGAGATTTTTTCGGCTTTGGAATTGAATTGAGAAGGCGATTTTTTTTTTGTAATCGACACTGTCGTCACAGCCTCACAGGTACTCGTATTTCATTAAAATCTAAATCGATGAACACCTGTAGGTCTAGTATGATTTCTCTACACGCGCGCAACGCGCCTTCGCTGCATACAAAATAACCTGTTCCCGCGCTTATCGGAGAGCGAAAGCCGCGCTTGCCGCGACTTGTAGTATGGGAAAAAGCCGAGTCGCGCGCAAGTAGAGAAATCATGCTAGAGGGTCTGCATGTCTAGTATGATTTCTCTACACGCGCGCGACTCGCCTTCGCTGCATACAAAATAACCTGTTCCCGCGCTTTTCGGAGAGCGCAAGCCGCGCTTGCCGCGACTTGTAGTATGGAAAAAAGCAGAGTCGCGCGCGTGTAGAGAAATCATGCTAGACGCTCTGGAATGGGGGGATAAACATAGAAAAACTCACTGGTGATTCCATGATGCAATTGCTTCTTGGGTGACCTACCCTACATGATACGAGTATCCATACCTGTCCTTTATACGTACGTACCTACTTACATATAATTATAATTAAGCTTGTAAAATCCAAAATGTCCAATTTCTACTTTTTCTTTAATGTAGGTATATGCATTTTAAAATCTAGGTAACCTTGATCTTCGAGTATGTTACCCTGAATACGTGAGACGTTCAGTACAGACAGACGGACCGACGAACGACTGAGAAGCGTAACCAAAGCGTAACATTGACATTTGAAAGCAATCAGTACGTGCCAACCAGATTCACGAAGCTCGCTGAATACCGACACATGTAATGGGTTACTATTATTATTAAATATTGTTGGAGTTTTTTATATTTTAAAGACACCTTCATGAGTTGAACATCACTATGCGATATTTTGAATAAGACAATTTGAGTAATAGCTTCTTTTTTCTGCGTCGAAATGTCCAATATTTAATACTTGGTCCTAGCACAGTATAAGAAAGAGTATCTATTACTAGATACAGTACGGACACTCCCTTCCTCCCACCAACTTGTTACCTCACCCCTCTATCGCCCTCTGGTTACCACGCACTGGTTAGTCGTTACCTACGAAGAAGACTTAAGGTTCAATTTCTTTGGTTTCGCATGTGCTGACGTCATCTTGTCAATTTCAAATTTTTGTATGCAGTGTCCGGGCTGTGGCCCTAGGTCCATATAAACAGTCAATTGTTTTGTCTGGTCAAATGCGCTCCTATTACCAGTAGGTACTTTAGAAAAGTAGCACCACAGGTAGCACTCTGTATATACATATTTTATCTATAAGTTTACGTATTTTAGACTTTGCCGTAATTTGTTAATTTAGCCGTCATTATCGATAGTTATTCTAAACTACAAATACTAAACAGTTACAATTAATTTAAACAAAAAATTTGCTTCCCATTTGCGGGATTTGTAAGCTTTCTCGGCATATAAATAGGTATTAGGTAAGTATACATCTTATTAAAATAAGTTTTATACCAATCACAATAATTATCTAAGTCTAGACATCGTTTCAGAATTTTCAGAACTTTGAAATTGACGATAATAATCCGTAACAAAACGTCTATACTTACTTAGATTTGAAGTAGTCGAGTAACCTATCAAGAATGTTCTTTGTTGTCTGTCTGTACAACCACCAAACTTAATATCTATGCATAGTTAATAGTCCGAGATCCGACAGTAAAATTATGCACCTATTTCATAGGCGAACGATATGTGATTCTGGTGTATGTTTAGTATGTTTACACAGGGATTAATTCAACGCCGTCAAGTTGCCTAGAAAAATCTTGCCGCAAGTACCTTTTCCATTATTATTTTTGGTATAACTTTTGGCACCTGTCTGTTAGGGAAGTAAATGAGGTGCCATCGGAAGGAGACTGATCTAAAGTATTGAAAAAACTAGGGTTGCCACCTCTCAGCCTGCCGTAACTATAGGGTTGCCAGGTTAAAAAATGACTTCTTTGAACCTGGCAACCCTGTAGTTGCGGCAAATTAAGAGGTGGCAACCCTAGTTTTTCCAGTACTTTAGATTAGTCTCCTTCTGATGGCACCTCATTTACTTTCCTAACAGACAGGTGGAAAAAGTTATACTTTGGTATAACTTATCCATTAATTATTTATATTAATTAATCATAATGGAAAAGATACTTGCGACAAGATTTTTCTAGGCAACTTGGTGACATTGAATTAACCCCTGTGTAATAACCAGAAATAATACACCAGAATCACATTTCGTTCGCCTATGAAATAGGTGCATAATTTTGCGGTCGGATCTCGGTCTAAAGGTACCCTTACCATTTTACCACGTTACCATACTACCAGATACACCAGAATCACATTTCGTTCGCCTATGAAATAGGTGCATAATTTTGCGGTCGGATCTCGGTCTAAAGGTACCCTTACCATTTTACCACGTTACCATACTACCAGATACACCAGAATCACATTTCGTTCGCCTATGAAATAGGTGCATAATTTTGCGGTCGGATCTCGGTCTAAAGGTACCCTTACCATTTTACCACGTTACCATACTACCACGTTACTGGTGTACCTACCTATTGTACCTATGTAAGAATAAACCTCAAAAGAAACCTTCATCAAGGGTAATTTAGATGCACAATATTAATAACTTGTCAACACACATTATCAATGTCTATTTGACACTAAATTCCTTTCTCATATTACAAAAAGGTGTGGTTTCACCACCAACTTTATGGTATATCATTTACTTATGATTAGGTATTTATAATACCATTGAAAAATGATACTTTTATACGTGTTATTATGATACTTTTTATTACAGCTATGCTTGACAGACAAAAATTATGGGAAACGACTGGCCATTAAGAAAAGTGTTATTATTTTTATGGTGTGAAAATACTAAATTCAAATTTTTGGTCGTTCGGGTTGCATAACAAAAAGTTTTAAGTTAATTCTTAAATCGAATTTCTCTTTTTGTTACAGGTCAGTGAAAAGAAAAATAAAATAAAAATGATTGGTGGAAAACTTCGTTTCAAACCGAATGGGTAAGATCTTTCAGCAAAGTTGTTTATTGGAGCGTACCAAACCTGATATAATGATAAAGCAGTATCGACTCTATACTATAAGGCCACACCATGGGGATAATTTGACGTGCAGTCCGTAAAGTAAATTTGATTTCATGGATCAGGAGTGCGATTTTTGAATCTCATACGTTGAACTCAGCAGTTGAAAATGTATGGAGATACGCATCTTTCTACTGCTGATTTGAGTTTCAAAAATCGCATTCCTGAAGTATGATTTTTTAATGTCAAATCATCAATAGAAAGATGCATATCTCCATAGTAATTTTGACATTTACAACTGCTGAGTTAAACTAATGAGATTCAAAAATCGCACTCCAGAAGTAAATTCCGACGTTTTTGCGTTCAACGAAAGTGAATTTATATATTTTTTTTATCTGTAGAGTCCATGACATCATGTCATTGAGCTTGATTTGCCATTGTGGTAGGTAATGAGATTGACTAGTGTCAATCGGCATTAAAAGCTTGCTATTCGACCAGTGTGCGCCGCCCGATGCACAGCTTAGGTCTGCTGCCACACACAGACGGAATTGCAATCCGGAATTCCAAATCAGGATTGTGATTTTGTGTAGGATTTAACAGCTCCGCAATTCCGAACGGAATTGTGGCGGGGGAAAATCCATACGAAATCGTATGTGTGCTTGGACAATATAATAAGGACTCGCCTAGCGGTAGCATTTCCCCTCTGCCACGGTATTAGATCAATTAATCTTGCGCATTTACATCCAAGTTTATACCTTATCACTAAACGAGACAGCCTATAATAGCGAAACAATAATTTTGAACTTAGAACGTTTGGGGTTCACACGAGACTACTTCTCATGATTTTTAACATTCAAAATTGGAATCTAAAC
Source organism: Agonopterix subpropinquella (assembly GCA_922987775.1). Lineage (NCBI taxonomy): Eukaryota > Metazoa > Arthropoda > Insecta > Lepidoptera > Depressariidae > Agonopterix > Agonopterix subpropinquella. The sequence continues at coordinate 7,326,134 of OV277695.1, read as the reverse complement.
TTATGGGGAATAAAATCCAATATTGCGGATTTCATTTTACCTCGCCCCCCGCAAAAAGTAAGAAATATGGTTCTTAGTAGAATGATACGCGTAACTCGTCCCTATTAAATTGTCTAAGTATGTGTGTGACGGACCTTAATGTGGGCACTTGATGAGATTATAAAATAAGGATTCAATTTGGAACTATATATTTTCACTACTCTAGAAACACTTTTCTTTACAGGTTACATTTATATGTTTAATTCTTATCGCAACTGCTTGTTTATTGTATTGTAATATCAGTCTAGTTGGCAGACATTTTTTGTGACTTTGCTATTGAATTGGGAAAAAACTCGAGACACTTCGATTAGCAAAAAGCTACGTCCTCGTCGGTCGTTGCTAGAAATCTGATATTGTTGCGGTTGCCTTTGTAAGCGACTTTCCTTCACAGGTGGCTTCGCAGTCGACTTATATTGAAATTATTTATTTTATGCCTATACTTTTTCATTCACCGACAAAACATACATATTTTTATTATAGCTTTTTGTCACAGTACCTAAGGTTATCCGTTTTGTCACATATCTGTGCTAGGTTCCTGTGTTTGTTTATGATACGATTAAAAAGAGCCTTGCAGGTACGGTCAGCATCAGAAGTTAATGAATATTTTCTTATCTGATCTTTGTTTATACAGGGCTTTGATAAGTTATATGTCAAGATAGTGGAAACTACTCCCTATCCTATCCACATACACGCACACAGACATATTATATTATATTTATATGAAGCCTCACGCACACCAACCTAAGAAAGTTAGCCCCTTTTGTGCGTGAGGCTCATTCTAGACATATGACAATGGACATTATACACGCTTCAAAATTAAAGCATAAAGCTTTCTTCATTCATCAAGAACTCTAGGTAGTTATTATTTAATCGTATCTATGAACTAACGTGTTTACAAAAAAAATATATCGAATAAATTAATTTAATTTGTTATTCAACAGATTTTTTATTATTACTGTATTTTAGCTATATTATGTTTTTATTGTCTACGTATAAAAATATGATGATTGATTTACAAAGAATATCTAACTAATTGGATTGACCTTATATTGTGAATTATTATTTTACCTACAGATTGTAAGGCCGAGATTCAGAGACGGTTTTTAAGTTCAAACGATAATTTCAAAATCCATACATCTTCGATGCTCGCTGCTTGGACAAAAGTTACTAAAAAAGTTTAAATCCTTTAGAAAACAAAAAAAAAATTGACATTACTAAATGCAATCAGTTAACTTTTAATTATAATTTTATAATACTGTATGAAAAGTAGAAATTTCATTTTTACGAATTTCCCTTTGGTTTCTTGGGAAAAGTTTTTCACAATCATGCATGGACCTTTGACTAAAATGCATGACATCACCCTTTAAAGTTTTAAAATCTCGCTGCCTGTCCGATTTTATTAGAATATAAAATTATGTATAATTATGCTGATAAATTACTAAATTAGTTAATAGGGGTAAATAAAAAAAACGGTTCTATGCTCGTCACTTCTAGCGGAAATTGCATAAAATTGACGACAACTTTTCCAAAAGATTGTCTTCCAATAGTTATCAGAAGTGCCACAAATAAGCTTTACACTCGCACTCAGACGGTTCCAGTCATCAGGGGTGACAAATGCGTCAATTGTCGGCAACGGATGCTGGGGTCAAGCCGAGGACAAATCGCGGGTGTCAGCCCTGAATGCCGCTCGTTTGACGCCTATCGTTTGTATGGGAATTTGTAAGGTTGGGTAGTTGCGCAGATGTTTTGTCGATAGCGTAGAGAAAATTATTTCTTAGTCGTAACGATGGAGACGAACAACGTCGTGATACAATATCTCGTATGTATGCGAAAGATAGAGAATTCGGATGTGTGCGATAGGTATGGCCAGTATTTTTTGTTTATAAATTGAATGATGAAATGAGATATGTATCAAAGAACAATTTTCTTCAGAAAAGGAATAATTAGGTACAAAAAAAATCTATTGAATGCATCACTTGCAGAACAAGAGTTAAGGTGGTGGTTGACAGCCGACCGCACGTCGCACGCCGCAGCAGCATGTCGCGACGACACTACTGGTTTATATGTATTTCTATGAAATACCCTGCGCAGCTCGCAACACTGCGGTCGGTGACACTGCGGTGCATTCGAGCTTCACTGTCGCTCGACCGCAGACCTGTAGTGTCACCGAGTGCTGCCAGTATGCGATAATTATCCTAGATTCACGATATTTTGGAATGGCATGCGGTAGAAAATAAAAGTCTGGTATAACACGATAATTCATACAAATTCCACGATATTTCTTTAATTTAATGAAATCACTATTTTCAACTACATTTTCCGTTAAATTCCAACAATACATCATACTGACGTTTGGTATTTGGTAAAACAGTGTTCAAACATTACTAGATTTATAAATACGAGATGATAATTTTGAGAAACAAATAAAAAAAACATGTTTTTACTTTTTACGAAAATCTTTCCTATTCGTTTTCACGAAAATCTTTTCTATTCACCCTTTATTCGAGCTTCAGTTAATTTGAGACTGGTGGGATGCCTCTAACGTGATAACGAACAATTACAAAATAAAACCCTATGAAAAATTATTACCCTAAAAATACTCTAAGTTGGCAACACTGTCTGTAGCTGCGGAGTGCAGCTGCTGCGTGCGATCGGGTTCGAATTCATAACCGCAGCGACGTGTCGCGGCGACACAGTGTCGTCCGCACGCTTCAATGCGGTCGGCTACCAATTTGCTCCTTTATGGTTTCAAAAGTAATATTTCTGTGGACGAAAGATCGACTTGTCATTCCATCTAGAAATCTGAAATATGTTGAAGCTGAAGTGAATCTTACCTGTAGAAAACTGGAAAGTAATGTAGAGCTATACCATAGTATAATATAAGAAAGAGTGTCTAGTACCTACGGACAGTTGGACACTCCCTGCCTCCCACCGACTTTTTGCCCCCTCTGGTTGAATCGTGGTTCCTCTTAAGCGATTGTATTCCTGTCTCGCTCGCACTCAGTATAGCACATGCTTAACTCTTCTTTTCAATTTTCCCCATTTTTATGACATTACAGCTATCAGCTCAGTGTCCAAGATGAAGCTATTCCCAAAAGCGGTAACGTTTTTGATTTGGTCTTCGTTCAAATTTTTCAGAACTAATAAAATATCGTATCACGTCACGTTATGACTAGCCATCACTAGGGTTGCCTCCCAGTTGTCAAACGGCCACGCCAGAACGGTTTTATTAAGAGACGGATGTGTCAAATGGTCGGAACGGGGGGAATCTTCACACGATTATGGCGGTCATGTACTTACACCCTGCCATATATTAGGTATATATCATTTTTATGTGGACTATTTTTGTTTAGGACATGCCATTTAGTGATGATGCTTTTGACCTTGGTATGGCCAATAAAGTTGGTGTTACAGCTATTATAAACAATCATAGATGGCGAAAATGAGTTCCAAGATAGATTAATGTCATCCCCCGGGCTGGCTGGACTTCATTGTCAAGTATTATGAGAGGTCGCCGCTGTTGATCCTTGTCTAAACTATTATAAAACTGTAACAGAAATGTGTCTGTCTGTACATTGAAGATATTACAAAAAAAAATTACGACATGGTTTTTACCTACCCCTGATTCCAAATCACCAATTTTTGGATTTTTTGTCTGTCTGTTTGTTTGTTTGTATGGGTGTTTGTTTGTTCGAGTATCACGCAAAAACTACTGAACCGATTTTGATGAAACTTTTTTTGTTTGATAGTTTATCATCTGACTTAAAATCTGGTATACAATTTATGCGGACGAAGTCGCGGGTAGAAGCTCGTTTAATATAAAATTATTGATTCTACACATTCAGGGTGTAAGTGACAGCCTAGCAAATACTCAAACGATGAACACAGGCCATCAAACTGAACAACTTTTACTATGGGGCCTACATCAGGAAACGCAAAAAAAAATCAGCTGTCCCATACAAAACTAGTGTACTTACCTACCCGACTAAAATGTACAATGGACAGCTGATTTTTTTTCACGTTTCCCGAGGTAGGCTCCGTAGTGAAAGTTATTCAGTTTGATGGTCTGAGTTCACCGTTTCAATATTTGCTAGGCTGTCACTTACACCCTGTATTGTTTTCAGTTTTTTCGTCCATTTCTTTTATACCCAGTACTTATGTTAATGCATTGGTTGCGATGGAGATACGACAGAAAAGTCTTCGAGTTACATCCGTATTAGTATAGTAGTTAAACAAACATCTACACAGTATGGGGCTTGTAGATTCACCCACCTGCAGATTCTGCTGTGAAGCAGAGGAAACGCCCATACACCTCCTCTGCGAATGCGAACAGCAGGAGTCGATCCACCTAGGTGGATACGTAATAACACCTACTGACATTAGGGACCTCCCCTCCAAAAGCATAACACTGTTCATAAAGTCCGTGGGCCTAGGAAATGACCTTTAGGTCTAGGGTGACAGCCACAATAGATCTATCCAGGTCGCAGTAGCTATTGGTCATTGACCAAGCCCTTACAACCAAATAATAAATAGTAATAATACATCCGTATTACAATACATTTCCCTTTTTGTCCGTCTGTATTCATAAAGTTGAATGACAGCTCTCTACATAAACGTTCACATTAGACTACCTCATTTCAGCAACCGATTTATTTAATCAACTTGTCCAATAACCATCTTAGAATTGACAATATTAATCATTCTCTCTTACAAGACATCCACTCGTCGATGACTGACTTGACTCAAATATATCTACATACCACCTACCCAATTACTTTCGCTATGCCAGCTTTCATTCATTTGAGCTCGTAATTACAAAGATTGAAGGCGAAAGTGATCGTTCAGCAATTAGGCTGATGTTTTGTACCAGTTTACAACCTGATGTTTGGGTATCGTGATCATCCAATACGCATTAGCTGGTAAATGATTGCACGAAGTCATTCTTCTTCTTATCGTGTGGGCAGAGCCCTGGTGTCAGAGTTTTTTCAGACCGCCTTTCGGCCTCTGACGTGGTTTTTATGTAACGACTACTACCATCAGAGATAGTAGCCGGGACCAACGGCTTAACGTGCCATCCGAAGCACGGAATCATTTTTCTTTTCAGACAATCAGGTGATTCAGCCTGCAATGTCCTAACCAACTGGGGAAAAACGCACAAAGTGACATATCACTAGGTGTCCCCCGTGGGTATCGAACCCACGACCTCCGTATCGAGAGCCAATGCTCTTAACCATTAGACTACGAAGTCATTAAGAGACAATCAATTGATATCGTTGTTCATGAGTACCTATTACCTAGAGAAGAAACAATTTCTTTTCTATACAGGGTGTAACAAAACACCCTAGTAATACTTAAGGGGGTGCTTCAGACCATCAATCTGAACAACTTTCACTATGGAGCCAACGTAGAGAAAAAAAAAATGTGCAGTTTTGTATGGAAGAGAGGATTTTTTTTTCGCAATATCGATGTTCGCTCCATAGTGAAAGTTGTTCAGTTTGATGGTCTGAAGCACCCCCTTAAGTATTACTAGGGTGTTTTGTTATACCCTGTATAAATGGGACTTTATGGGACTACTAACCCAATAACCGCTAGTAATTATGCAAATAACGGTTAAAGACATTATTATACCATTGACGCGTAACTTATTTTTGGGATGCTAGACATTGTTAATAAAGCATTGTTATGGCTCTTACAGACGAGCGACACTTTGCTGTTGCGGTGGGTCGCAGAGCGTCGCAATCATACATTTTACGGTCGCGCGACCCTCCGCGACACCCGGCGACAGCAAAGTGTCGCTCGTCTGTGAAAGCGTTTACTGGATTATTATCTACGTCATCATTCTCATCGTAATCAAACAAGATTTTACGATGTTCGATTGTTTTGTACCCATCAGATCTCCGACATTTTGCGCTATCTACGTATGGACCTGCGCTATTATAGTCTCATCCACTACCTATTGGCAAGAGCATGCATTAACCTATCCAATACATCACATCAGCCACTGATTCTATTTATATCTATTAAAAGGCTTCGTACATAAAGTGCTGCAGCTACTATACTTACCTATGTATCTCTTAATGCATTTCACTCTATTGAGTTGACATAAATAACCCGGATCACTCAACGAGCGAGTAGTGCGTAATTGATCCCCTTATACGCTATTCGAACTTATCTGTTCAACCTCCAAACGTTGTAAGAACCACTTACGAGCCACTCGAATCCCAACTTTAGATAGAAGCTTTAGAATTGAAAATGAAGGGTGGGAGCTGAGGAAATTTTTGTAAAGTTTTGTCATCGAGTTACTACGGAGCCCTCTCGAGTTTATTGTTATAGACAGTTACCCTGAGCGGTCATTTTCTTTTGAAAGACCCAAAGTTTTCGAATTGTTTTGGACTGAGCAAGTACTTTTCTGAAAGTGACAACTTTTGGAATAACTTGCTTTATTACGGTGTCGACTTCACTTGCTTAAGGCTTATTTCCTAAACAAGCTTGGCTTTCATCGTTACAGTAATTTTTATTTACTTGCATTCTTCTTGAATTGGATGTTTATGGAAAGAACTATTTAAATACGTTAAAGAATAAATCCGCATGCATACCTCATGAATTTGGTGGCATTGACCAATACAAGTCCAGGCTAGATTCTGGTAGGTACTTTAAATGTGACTAGATAATTTGTGTGACAATGTCTAAGATATTTATTTATTGTCATCATTTATCTTTATATCCATCGATTGCATATTTGTGATCCCTTTCTTTCAAAATTCTTCTCTTCTTATTCTTTCTTCTTCTTATTCTTTCTTATTCTTCTTATTCTTGTTGTTCTCTTCCATTGCTCTTTTATCTAATATCATATTATGTTCATTTGACTGATAGACAGCCAATCTTTTGTCCTGTTCTTTTTCACTTCTAGACCGTTATAAAGTGCAACCCAGAAACATTGTAAAAAGTTCGAACATCGAACAATATCTGAATCTGAATGTACAGTACAGACAAGGATATTATGCCATAAAATGTTAACGTGTAACACCGTGTCATCATTCAAACCAGTAACCGCTAGTTAAAAGCAGTAAATCCATCATTGTAATCGTATATCTTATTCACAATTATGTGTTAATATTGAACATTATTCCGCCACTTAGCCGTTTCGTCGGCGTGCACAACAAATCATGTGGCTTCTTAGTTTCCATTCCAATATGGTATCCGTTTACGATCATAAACAATACACAGAAGGCATGACTGTCTGTCTGTCTGTAATGTGTGCCCTTTTGTAACAACGAAGCGTCTAGAGAGCTTGTTTCTATTGCGTTTTCTCTGTTACGTTGTTTGGTGGAAATATGCTGTAGTAAGGAAGAAGATTATGGTTATTGACTATGATACACAGAAATCTTCGATGAAGAATAAAATGATACACAATCATGAAAATGACAGATTTAAAATTATCATGTTGTAGTTTGGGCGATGATAATTCATAATCATGATATTCATGATACACAGAAACTTTCGTTCAAGAGTAGAAAACTAAATACTCAAGTCTTCAACTGGATACACAATCATCAAAATGACAGATTTAAATGTATCATGGTGTAGTTTGGCAGATGATAATTCATATTCATGGTATACATAGGAATCTTCGATCAAGAATTTAAAAAAAGGCAGATTTAAAAGTTCCTTCAAACAAATATCTCGGGGCACTTTGGTCTTAATATTCTTTACAATAACTATGGTATTGCTGCACCTCGCTGACAATGAACATTTCAATTAAGACAAAAATAAGCTAAGATTTTACATGTGATGATAAGATTTCATCTCGTTCTTATTCAAGGTGTAAAAGAATACCAACATAAGATTAGAACAAAATAAGTTGTAACTATTTTAAGAGACTTCCATACAAAACTGCAATCCTACTCGATCCAAATGCTTTTTTTTTTTTCGCTCTTTCGATGTTAGTCGAATAGAAAGAGTTGTTCAGCTTGGTAGTCTGATCATCCCCTTAAAATAGTTTCACCGTAATTTTGTCGGATCTTATTGATCTCGACATTAAGGCATCTTTGTCAGATCAAGAATAATTTTAATTATTTATAATCCAACCTATTATCAACAATGTACCTAATGCCAACACGATTGTAATACCATTATCTGTATTAAGTCAATGTATTAAGTACACTTTGTATGCAATTGATAAACATTATCATTATTCATAACACTTTATGTGGCTGCTAATAAATACTACTACTACGGCTACTACTTGAGAAAACAAAGAATATGATAATGCCGCCGGGAGTGGATAAAGAATTAATCAATTTAGGACTAGATTTATCACGCGGCTCCGGAGCCGGGCGCTTATTCTTTGATTCATGCTACAGTTACCATATCATACCCTTTCGAGGTGGTCAGAAATATTATCAGCTGAATATTACAACTGCATACAAGAGTATGCAGTTGTAAAGCTCACGTCATTTTGAAGGTTTCTGATAGGTGGCTAGTTTTTCGCCCAAAAAATACACTGAAATAAAAACCCTTAGTCGGCTCGTACCAGACCCACGGGAAGACATGGCGTGGTCCATTTCAAGCCGGAACCACATGGGTATCATACGATTACCATAACCAGCACAATTTTGTAAAATAATAATGACGAAGATAATTTTTAAGAAAAAAAATTTTTTTATTCCCCCTCTTTTTTTTATTCGCAACCGCCTTATTAAAATAATATAACCTATGCCACTTTCACGATTTTTACGAATCTAATGACACCTCATACATCAAAATCCATCAAGCCGTTTAGGCTGTAGGCCGTGCCAAAGAAATAGACACACAAACATACATACATACTTACATACATACATACGCTCGAAAAACATAACCCTCCTTCTGGCGCAGTCGGGTAAAAAAAAACGCAAAACATACACAAACTCACGACCGTCATCCCTTTTGGGATGGTCAGAAACATTGCTACAACTACCAAAAACGTAAAACCATCTTTAAATCCAATCTATACAACTCTCGCGTCCTGAACGTGCTCGCCATCCTGAACAACCTCGTCAGTACAATTGGAGACATCCACAAATGGATGTGACAAACTTCCTAGTCTGATAATGAATTCTTACCGTCCCGTTCTAGCACACTGATTTACTGAATTGCGAAAGGAGTTTAGTTTAATGCTTGTTATTTTTGCAAGGTTAGATGGGGTTAAACTTAATCAATTCCGAGGTTAGAGGTTGCCTAAAATAATCGTTTTAAAATGATAAAATCGTTGTAAGAATAACAAAAATCTGGTATAAATGCCAACTATTATTAGCAGTTTATGGATTCGCCTTATATTAAGGCAACGTGAAGGCAGGGCTAAGCTCCGATAAAGGGGGTGAGGTGCGGGGTCTGAGGGGAGATCGCGAGCAATTCGTTCGAATTTTGAATTTAAATATTAGAGTGTTCAATAATTCTTCAAGATGCCACAGTATACCAACATGTCATATAATTGATACCAGTTGAACAACACCAATAACAAAGTTAAAGTTATTTATAGGTATTATTGTAGGCTATTGGCATAAGTAATTCTTTGATGAAGATCTGATGAATGGCTTTGGAAACAGGTAAATGGAACTCCTCAACAGTTGAAAACAAATCATTGGCAATTGAATAAGTTGTTTGAAATCATCAATTATATGCTATAAGCATGCGCGTGCAGTGCATATAGGCAATTAGGCAGTGCCTACCTGTCTCCTCATTAATTATTAATCAACTAACAATTTACACTCATACTCTATAAACACAAACAAATAAAGCATCCAAAAGCTTAATTCCACATTCAAATATGGCGCGCAAGAACTGTCCAAAGTTCGGGTGGGCCCCAAACGCACGCACGCAGCGCGCAATAGGCAGTTTTCAAACGGCATAAGCTCACGCAATACAAACGATCTATGGCTACCTATGCATTTACACTTGTTAAAAACTATACGACAAAAATGCAAAGTACGAATTAACCACGCGATAATTCGTGACGTTTGACCTTCGCTATTTACTGTCACAAAATAAGCATGCGTAATGTATTAACCAACCTCGTGTGAAAACAACGAAGCGCTTGGCATCTCATTGATAGATTGCATCTTCGCTATTTGGTTGCATGCGCGCTCTTGACGTTGTTCATTTGGCTGCGTTCAGGACCTTTGGGTGCGATTGTTTTTTCAACTCGCTGGTAAGAACGTTTTCACCGAGGCTCTGGTTTTGTAAGTCACACATCCTAATTCGTATACGAAAGTGATACCAAACTCTATGGAATTTATGCATTATTCGTATACGAATCAAGATGTGTGAATTTCAAAAATAGCACTCTTGGACGGCGTTTAGTGCGAAAAATTGCACTCGTGGTGCACCTGGGGCGTAGGTTTGGAACGCAGCCCTTGGCCGATTTTGTTCTGTTTGACTTTGACAGTTTGTTGAATTCCGAGCGTGTTCAATTGTTTCAATTGTTTTTTGTGTTTTGGTAGAAATTAGCTGAATATTTTGTTTCTAGCAGTGTATTTTGTTAATATTAACAAATTATAAATAAAGTAAGGTTTGTAGTGAAAGATCAAATGTGTTTCGATAAATTACGGGCAGTTCAAATATTTTCGCGCAGTTTTCATTTGATTTGTCGTGGTTAATAATATTCATCAACTAGCGAAGATTGATCGTCAATAAAGAGAGCAGTGTTATGAAGAAATAGGTAAGAAGTTAAACGTGAAACAGTATACAAACCAGTGGCAAGTTGGTGACCAACATGCTCACTATCTACCTACTTGCCACTCTGGTGCTGGTGCTGGACAGAATTCAGGCGCTCTCAGCGAAATGGGGATTGTAAATATGGTGGGTATAGTACTAAAAATATCTTTGATAGCAGTCGGGGTAGCAAATTATGCTGAAAACACCGTATAGTTTTTTTTTCCGTTCTGTTTGCCTACTTGTGCCTGGTGGTAATGCACGCCTGTGGCTATAAGTGAGCCTTGCTAAAACTACACGCTTCAAAAGATGGTTAATAGTTGGGGTTAGGTGACAATTCGCCAGCAAAAAATAAAAAACAAAAAATATATATATATTAAATAATAAAGTCCCAACGAACTCCTAGGAAGATTCGCTACGAGCTCTTTGCCACCTTGCTAGCGACCGGAATCGAACTCGCGCCAACCGCACCAAACCGCCGCTCTGCTCTGGAGGCGAGTACCGAGACCACTCGACCAACTGGTGCTGCGCTGGACTCGGCAAAAAAAGGCATGCCTTGCCACAACTACGCTTTACAGACGCTTAGGATGAGTCATACTGACTCTAAAGTGGACACTTTTCTTCAATCTGACATCGGATTCGTGTTCAGGGTCCACGCGGACCCTCAGATATTTATTTTGGAAGCAATCGGTTGAGAAACACAAATTGAAAATACCAGTGAGCAGTTTTTGTAACAGTTATTCAGCTCCATCATTAAATAGGTACTTGTTACAAAACTGTAAAGAAAAGCACTCATCGAGATGATTTTAACGAGCTGAAATTCTATGAGTATACTATTAGCCATCCAAGAGTTCCACTAGCCACCTTCCAGCTCCATCACCAGATCAGCTGGATAATACCATATTATTGTATTGTCATCAGAATCACATGCACCTGCAGAGTCTTTAATGGATATAACGCACCCCCGAACGAATAAAGGTGTAAAGTGCCATAACACCCTTTTCACTTTTATTCCATGTTTGGAATCTACAGCCTTCAATAATACACGTCCTAAATTTTTACTACGCAGCTATGGTGCATATTCATAAAATTATACGGGAAGACATCTTTTTTTTTTATTAACTATGGGTTTGCTCTTGACCTCAATCCAGTCCTCAGGACGAAGATGGGGTCGTAGATGTAGCGAGCTTACCCAGAAGATGCCTATTCACTCGTACTTTAAAGGAATTCGGGTTGTAAGTACTCGGAAATACTGACGCAGGTAAGGCATTCCACTCCTTGGCTGTGCGCATTATAAAAGATTCAGAAAGGCGCTTGGTGCGGATATGTGGGATGTCAACCAAGAAGGGGTGATATCCCGCGGTGCGTCTGGAAGTCCGATAGTAGAAAGGGGAAGGTGGGATGAGCTCATGCAGCTCAAGGGCACACTCACCGAAGTACAATCTGTAGAAGACCGACAAGCAGGCCACTCTGCGGCGGTGGGCTAGGCTATGAAGCTTGGCCTCCACTAGCTTACTATCGCCAATGAGCCTCCTGGCTCTGCGTTCAACCGAGTCGAGTGCGGCAAGTTGATACTTGGCTGAGCCATCCCACAGGTGGCAGCAGTACTCCATACATGATCGGACCTGAGCTTTATACAATACTAAGAGCTGTCCAGGAGTGAAGTACCGCTTCACCTTGTTTAAGATGCCCAGCTTTTTGGCCGCAGTTTGAGCCTTAGACTCGATGTCAGCGCCGAAGTTGAGTTTCGTGGTCAAGCTTATACCCAGAAGCCCAAGACTGTCGGAAACAGGGACAGATGTACCCCGGAAAGTAGGAGTCAGATTAAACGGACTCCTTTTTGCGGTGAACAGACAAGCCTGTGTTTTGGTGGCGTTGAAGTTGACTAAATTATTGTCACCCCACTGGGAGACAAGACTTAAAGTCAAGTTTGTCCGCTCAACCATGGCCTCTCTCTGCGAGCGTATTTTATCCCCGCTGGCCCCTGCGCCAGATACATATCTCTCCATGACAGTACTGTCATCTGCATACCCAACAATACCTGACACAAGGAGGTCATTGATGTGCAGCAGGAAAAGTGTCGCGGAGAGAACAGACCCTTGAGGAACTCCAGCATCAATTGCCATAAGGTCAGAAGAGCAGCTGTCAATGACAACTCTAATCGACCGTTCTCTCAAGAAATCAGATATCCAGCTGCAAAGATCAGCGGGGATATAGTGCCATATCCTGTCAAAGGCCTTCGAGATGTCAAGTGATACAGCCAGTGCTTCACCGTGCTTCTCGATGGCCTCGCCCCAGCAGTGCGTGACATACACAAGAAGATCCCCAGTCGATCGCCCCCGGCGGAAGCCATATTGGCGATCACTGAGTAGATCATTGTCTTCTAGGTATGACAGCAACTTACTGTTAAGTACTCTTTCCATGACTTTACAGAGAATGGAAGTAATGGCGATAGGGCGGTAGTTACAGATATGAGTTTACTATGTAATTTATTTGGCCGCAAAACACGACAGATATGGATTTTCATACAACATTGCCGGCCGCTGGACGCAGGTATTTGGCCAGTACAGCAATTTCGATTTATCTCGAAGAAGGTTGTCAAAATAATGCTCACATTTCCAAGCATGTTTGAGAAAAATTAATATTTACGTGAGCGCCTTCTAGGGTCAAAAAACGCAGTCACCTTTTCAGTCTATTCACCGGCTATTGAAGCATCAAAACTAATGCAGGGCGCTTTGAAAGGCGGGAGTAGCACTCGCACGAGCGATCAGTGCCGGTTGCGTTCGCTAAAATTAATTTGCGCGGTCATCAGAATTTTTCAAATGTTACTCGCACGATCGATACGTCTCGGGTGTAAAGGGATAGTGCGCGGCTGCCGCGCGAGATAATGCTCGATGGTTTGCCACGCGAAGTCGGTACGCACCTGTAAATCAACAATCTTGATTGTTTTGCCATTTGTGGCACCGCCCAAAATTGTTCGCTTTTTTTAACCGACGAAAACAAAACAAAAAACGGTGGAGGTTTTCAAGTCGACGCGTATACAGGGTGTAACAAAACACCCTAGTAATACTTAAGGGGGTGCTTCAGACCATCAAACTGAACAACTTTCACTATGGAGCCAACATCAAGAAAAAAAAAAAATCTGCTGTCCCATACATTTTAGTCGAGTCGGTGCTTTTGTATGGGATAACAGATTTTTTTAATTTTTTCTCGATGTTGCCCCCATAGTGAAAGTTGTTCAGTTTGATGGTCTGAAGCACCCCCTTAAGTATTACTAGGGTGTTTTGTTACACCCTGTATATATATATTTTTTTCATATTTCATATATTTATTGCAATCACATGGTACAGTTAGGTCTTAAATGTAACAACTTTTGATCTACATATGATACCCTCTGGGCACGGCAACATAAACAATAGGTACATAAGATGTATTTTAAGTACATATTATGTTTGAACGCATGCACGTATACAAAAAAATTAGGAAATATCAAAATGATCGTTGAATTTAGCTCAAAAAATAACATAATAATAATAAATTGCTTGCATTTAACTAAATTAAATCTAGTACAATAATAAAAATAAGTTACCTAATTAATTAATGGTTTTTGAAGTTGACAACTGTAATTAACGCAATAAAATATTATTTATCATACATAATCAATCAATAGTTATAAACAATACTAATATCAAATAAAATCAAATCAAATAAAATATCAAATAAAATCAATCAAATAAAATATCAAGTAAAATCAAATCAAATAAAATAGTTTATCAATTAACATAAATTGGGTCCGTGAGGTTTAAGAAGAAAATAGTAGGTATAGTATAAGTAGGTATGTAGGTATTATTATTTGAGTAGCTAATCAGATCTCAGAAAGAAAGTCTTCAATTTTATAATATGATTTATTAATTAGGATATGTTTTAATTTTTGTGTAAATAGGTGATCTTTTTTTTCGTCTTTTACATGTTCCGGTATTTTATTATATATTTTCGTAGCGGTGAAGAACGGGCTTTTGTGGTACATTTCCATTGTTGTTGTGGGGAGGGCAAGCTGGTTTTTTGATCGAAGATTATGTTTGAGGTACGATTTATTAATAAATAAGTGAGTATTTTTTCGGACAAATGTCGCCATTTCTAATATGTAGATTGATGGCAGAGTTAGAATTTCGAAATTAATAAAATATGGTTTACAACTGCACCGGTTTGATATGCGCGCTAGTATGCGAATGCATTTTTTCTGCGTTACGAATACCTCGTGTGCATCCGTGCTATGGCCCCACAAGATTATCCCATACCTTATCAGTGATTCCACGTGACCGTAATACGCAGACAAAGCAGTTTTAAAATCAGTATTCATTCGCAGAGTGTACAGTGCATACAGATATCGCGACAGTTTGGTTTTTGTGTTTAAAATGTGTTGTTTCCAGTTTATATTGCGGTCGATATTGTTTATGATTTTTTTTATGTATGTACGCATAACTTTTTACGGAGTAATCTGATTTTGATATTTTTTTTTGTTTAGTAGGTCATACTTCAGAGGTGGTTCCATTTTAATTTGGTGAAGATCTGGTAAAGGGTTTCGGAGATAGACAATAGAACTCCTCAAAGATCTATAGCCTATCATCGACGATTGAAATAAATGATTCGTGTTCAAGTTTTCTTTTAGGTCATACTTCAAAAGTGGTCCCATTTTAATTTGATGAAGATTTGGTAAAGGGCTTCGGAGATAGACAATAGACTCCTCAAAGATCTATAGCATATCATCGACGATTGAAATAAAAGATTCGTGTTCATGTTCCCTTTACATGTCCAACTGGGTATATTGGGTTAACATGGATATGCTAACCCAATATAACACCAACGCTGAAAATTAAAAAAAAAATATTTTTTTAACAAAGTATGAATACTGACTTCAAAACTCAAAAAGTAAAAAATAATAAATATTACAGCCGATGAATTTTACGTTAGCATCTATTAAGAATATCATTTTGTTTTATTGTAGTCGGTGTCAAGCCTAGCCAAAAAATTATTGCAAGCTCAGTCTCGAATCGTACAGGCTTGACAGCGACTTCGATAAAACAAAATGATATTCTTATAGTTGCTAACGTAAAATTCATCGGCTGCAATATTTATTATTTTTAGGTACTTTTTGAAATTTGAAGTCGGTTTTAATTTTTTGTTAAAAAATTTTTATTCAGTACAAAATCTGTTGGTATATTTTAAATAAAATAGTCTAAATTGTAAATATTAAAGCAATTTTTATTACAGTATTTTTTTTTAATTGTAGTGTACTTTCTTTGTACAGTGGGAAATAAAAGTATAAAATGAGAAAATACCTAAGCTAAACTCGCAAGACGATCCCTTTTCAGAAAATGTAAGTATCCGCTCTTGGATTCAAGGAACCCTACTGTTTTCCACGAAACCCTAAGATACACTTTAGGAACCGCTTACTTCTTAGGATGCCTCGCTATGCGCTACAAAAACAACTTTACCTACATCAGTTTAGCAATTCGTAGCACCACGAGTCATTTTGGTGTTGTCCTACTGAAAGCTATATTCGTGAACTGTGGCACTATGATGGAACTGTCATTTTGCCTACATAATTTACAATTCAAAAAAATTTTTACAAATTAGTTATATCTACAATAATCACAGCTATTATTTACAATTTGAGCAATATTAGAAATATTTATATAGATATTAATACAGAAAAAAGCCGGAAATGTTGTAAAATAAGACGTGAAATTTGAAGAAAAGTTTGACATAGGTCTTACCTCTACAAGCGCTGCCGCGCTTCTAAAATGGCGTATCGCATCGGCAAAATGGCGAGACGCTCGAAATTTCGTAGATATTTTGGAATTGTGTTGAAGTATATAAAGTAAAGTAAACGAAATATACCTAGCTGCCAAGCTTATGTTATGGCCAAGATAATAGTATATTTTATTTGCGTAAATACAGTTTCTTCTAGATATAAAATGATATTAAAAGTAAGAAAGAGGGGTAACTTCGGGATGTTTTTCTATCTAGCCAAATTGTTTCAATCGTGTACTGAATAACCTTCCTGCCTAGGAAATATCCCCAACTATAATATATATTTCATTCAAATCAAAATTATTTCATTTTGAATGGAAAAAACGTAATCGAAAAAGCTATTTTTTACGAGTTTATAAACTCATTACGCCTTAAAGAGAAAACAGTTATCAACCTGTAGGTACTATTTGTTTTTGTAAAGATTTTCAATAAATCATTCACTATCAGAAAATAACTGAAAATGTACACTTTTCTGACAAAACATTGATAAAGAAATTCTTAATACGCTGACACTTTTTTAAGGGGATGATCAGACCAACAAACTGAGCAACTTTCTCTATGGGACCAACATCGAAATCCCGAAAAAAATCTGCTGTCCCATACATTTGACACGAGTAGGTGTGCAGTTATGTATGGAAGAGGAGTTTTTTTTCGCGATTTCGATGTTAGTGCCATAGAGATAGACAATTGGCTAGATAATTTGTGTGACATTGTCCAAGATATTTATTTATTTATTTATTTATTCATTTATTTAGAGAAAGTTCTTCGATTTGACGGTTTGATCCTCCCCTTAAAAAGTACCCTACATGCAAGAAAATCTTCTATCTTCGTCAATCATCAGCTTTTCCCATGAAAGTGTGAGACGAAAGCAAGATGGCTGCCGTGCCGTGGTCCTAATGTTCGGACCATTCAAGTTTAATCACGATAACGTTACCGATATTACGTTTTTACAAACGATTTTACTGTTGGTGTAAGTTACGAAAGGTAGAATTTATTTAAAATAAAAAATGGGTTTGCTCTTGACCTCAATCCAGTCCTCAGGACGAAGATGGGGTCAAAGATGTAGCGAGCTTACCCAGAAGAAGCCTATTCACTCGGAGTGGTAAGTGCTCGGAAATATTGATTTTAAAGGATTTCATAAAACACATTTAGCTGAAACCGATCTTTAGTGAAAATATGAGGAGTACCTATCTACACAGGATAGAGGTAGAGAACATGTTATAGATCCAGAGAAAGAAAAGACTCATAGTCAAAACACTGATCCTCTCCTTTCTTGTCAGAAACCTATACAACATTGTATCAGCGAGAGAAGCAAGGATCATCTGGTCCCCACGGATCACATTCACCTAAATATGCAGAAGTCCCTTAAATACTGGCTTCTGTAAAGGACGGTCAGGTAAAATAAAACATATGTGGGCCAGATCATCCTTGCTTCTCTCGCTGGTGCAGGTGTCACAGAGAGCACTGTCGGGATCCCGACGAATCCGCTCGCGCCAAAACCCTAGACCACACTAAGCCAGCGGGAGAAGCAAGGATAATTTGCGATTTGCTCCGCTCAAACTTTCACCTGGAAGCCACGCTGTGTCACTAACCACGTGTGATAGCCTGATAGCCGAGGGACGTTGCTTAATGTGGCGTGTTACTGACAGTTAGCCCTAGAATCTCTCCTAGTCGACGCAAGGCTAGGCAGAACGAAGTGGATATTTCACTACGGAACTTCCAGTTCTGGGAGTAAAGTATTGAAATTGGTGCGTTCATTATTTGGATGTCTTGACTCATGAGCCGATAAAAAGAGCTTAGCTGCAATTGCTCCCTTAATAATATAGTTATTAGATTTCTGACCACCTCAAAAGGGATTATGTTCGTGAGATTAAGATTATGTATGGACACGGTGTAACAAAACACCCTAGTAATACTTAAGGGGATGCTTCAGACCATCAAACTGAACAACTCTCACTATGGAGCCAACATCGAGAAAAAATAAAAAAATCTGCTGTCCCATACATTTTAGTCGAGTCGGTATTCGGTATTGCAGTTTTGTATTGGACAGCTGATTCTTTTTATTTTTTCTCAATGTTGGCTCCATAGTGAAAGTTATTCAGTTTGATGGTCTGAAGCATCCCCTTAAGTATTACTAGGGTGTTTATGTTGACCCTTTTCATCAGTTTGGCTACTTATAAGTAGCTAAATGGTCTAAAAGCTTAACTGATAGAATCAATCACTTACAAAAGACGATGTCTGAAAGTAAACAAAACTAAGTATAATAAACCTCGACAAAATTAGTAAACAAAACCTTGAGGCAGAGCATAATCCCATTTAAAAACTGCACTTGCATAATATTCATGTAAATTATATTTACCTTTGTTCCGGGTTAGGATAACTGCGAAACTGTGGGCGTTCTTAATAACCTGCCATTGGATAGAATTAAGTTTAACCGAGAACATAAACTTAAAGCTTATGCACACAACTGAGGTCAACATTGAAGTTTAAGGTTTTAAACATACTTAAAGGGTCTTTCTTTAAATGATGACATGATGCTAACGGTTTCTATTAAGGGGATGATTAGACATCAAACAAAACTACTTGAGCACTTCTGAAATCCAAAATAAGAAATCTGTTGTTATGTTAGATACAAAACTGAAATGCTTACTTCTTCATACAGGGTCCTTCTTAATATGCTGACACTTTTCTAAGGGGATGATCAGACCATCAAACTGAACAACTTTCTCTAAGAGACCAACATCGAAATCGCAAAAAAAAACTCAGCTTTCCCATACATTTCGGCTCGAGTAGGTTTGCGGTTTTATATGGAAGAGTGGATGTTTTTTTCTCGATTTCGATGTTGGTGCCATAGAGAAAGATGTTTGGTTTGACGTCTGATCATCCCCCTAAAAAGTGTCAGCATATTAAGAAGGAACCAATATGTATGGAACGAATTTGCGATTTTAGTTTTGCTCCCACTGCAAAAGTTGTTCAGTTTGATGTCCTATAGTCTCTACATTCACTATTTCTTAAAATAACTAGAAATTTTTATCTCCTAGTTTTACATGCTAGTTATAAAGTCGTATGTTTAGAAAGTTATTGTAATGGCTTTTGTAAATTACGTTTGAAATTTGGTACCTTCTAGTGCTGACTACCTATTATTTTTATCACTTTCGTTAATCAATTTATTATTATAATAGTCTTTAATAGCCATTAAAACTCGTTCGAATGGGTGTTACTGAAATTTGACTCATGTGAACCAAAACCCTTTCTATTGGTTAATGGATATTCTCGATTACACCCACGTATTACGTAGTCCGTTAAAGCTTAAACATTTAAATGATTTCCTCAAGGTTTATATACGACAGATAGGAATAGTACAGGACCAAGTTAAGACCCTTGAGCGACACGAAAAGTACCTTACAAGCAAGGCAACTATGTTATCCGGGCTTACTGTGTATCAATGTCACCGCTTTACTATCTAGAACAATTTGACATGAACTCAGTAGATATTTTAGATTAACGACCAATAAAGTAACAAAATGGAGCGACATTTGCTTAACTGGTAGCGGGGTAACTTTCGCCGCAAATCGGCGTGTCCACACGATTCGCCTTGCTCCTGTGCGCGGGCCAGCTTTCCTTTAACCGTAAACTGTTGCAAACTATCTCGGTGACTTCAAGTCCACTATAAATTAGAAGGCCTTAGCTGAAATGATATGCGTAAGGAGTGCCCGTCATTTCACCGCGCATTGTTTTGACCGGCTTAGCGGTTAGTTGTTAACTCTAGTCGGGAAGGCTTCTTTCTTTGGGCATGTCTTTGAAATCTAGTTAATGATTATTATTGTACTGTATGCTTTGATCAACTGAATGGGCGATAGGTAGTCAATATTATGCAGATATAATTGCTTCAATGTCTGAAGTGTCCTCTTTCCTATTAATATGATACAAAGGGGTAATAGCTATAATATAACCTGTGATTTTATTAGCTACCTATATCATCCTTCTCCTTAGCCCATTATTTGGAATCTGTACAATATACGGGGTCCTTCTTAATATGCTGACACTTTTTTAAGAGGATGATCAGACCATCAAACTGAACAACTTTCTCTATGGGCCAACACAGAAATCGCGAATAAAAATTCAGCTGTCCCATATATTTGGCTTGAGTAGGTTTGTAGTTTTGTATGGACGAGCAGATTTTATTTTTTCGCGATTTCCATGTTGGGGCCATAGAGAAAGTGGTTCAGTTTGATGGTCTGAACATCCCCTGAAAAAAGTGTCAGCATATTAAGAAAGACCCTATATTATGTTTACATCTATGATACAAAATACCTTTTTTACGTGGTCAGCTTCTTTAATGAATAGTCATAATTACATACAAAGCTTTTCTTCACTGAATCAAAACAGTTATTTATAAGGCATTGGAACAAGGAACTCAGGCCACATAAGAAAATAGTTTTTTTTACATAATCTATTAAAATCCAGTATTCACGAATAACAGAAATAAATATCTTTGACCTCAGTTTAACCTTGATCGATTACGATAATTACAAAGCGCAAGGGCAGTATAAATCTTAAATGTTTCTAATGTATTCAATAAACATTAGTCTTAAGAGTGCAAACAGCGACTTGATTTACTCCACGTTTGATAGTCATTTAACGAAATACTTAGAGCAACGTAATAAGGATGAAAATTGTTCGGTTTAAGGGACTTGCATGTTGAAAGGACTGTGAGGTGAGACCACGCGAGCTTTGCTGGCTTGCTATGACGAATTTACTTGTTTTGCTACTTAAGTCGAGTTAAGACAGTTTTAGTGTTCTGTTTTGGTGGTATTATGTGTTTGTTAGAGATTGTTATTAATGTCTGGACGGCTTTATTTGGGTTTCGCATTTTGGTATGAGTACTTCTAGCTGGAAAACTATATAATTATGAATCATTTCATTTGTTTGTTGTGCTCTCTTTTAGTAAGTAATTATAGTTACGTTGACAATACAATATTATGCGTAAAACATAGTTCTATTAGCGTAAACTTTTACTTCCCCTTCTGTGCACAGAATAAACAGCGTCATCATTTCACGTCATCAATATTCAAATTTACGTCATTTTATCACATTTTATGTAAAACTGATTTCTTCATACATTCTGTTGTCAATTTTTTTCCTCATTTGAGCTGTTCAGCACGCTTGGCACATTGCCATATAATGACCAAAATCATTCAGGAGCTATAAATCCTTAAAATGTTACCTTATCTGATCATTATTAAAGTTGGTCCAACAGATTTTGTATTATTCCCCTTTATTCCCCTAAGTCTCTAGCAGAACATAATGTTCGTCGCTTACAGCCGGTGATTAATTCAAAGCTATGCCACCCTACTTGGCCTAACTGAGGGTCAAAGTCATAGGGCCTTAAGAGCGTGTAATTAAGTTATTAATCGGCCGCCCTTTGGCCACACGCTGAGCTTTTCTATAACCGCTGACCCTTAATGAGGTATTGTTTTCAGCTATTCCCACTTTCCAAATTAAATAGATTGGTAGAAAGCCTTCTTTAAAGTTGTAGTTAGGATCCCGTATAAAGAATTTATACATTTTGTTTATCCGCATTGGCTGGTCATCTTTAACTCGAGGAATAATTATTGTTGTTTCTTTCTACGTACCTATACAGGTTGTAAGAAAAAGTATCATTAACTTTTAAACCACATAGGCACATACTCTAAGACTAACCATCAAACTGAACAACGTCAGCGCAAAAAAAATCTGCTGTTCCATCATACGTTTGAGTCGAGTACGACCTACTCGACTCCAACGTATGGAACAGTTGATTTTTTTTGCGCTGGCATGTTTGCTCCCATAATAAAAGTTGTTCAGTTTGATGGGTAGACTAGACTCTTAATTCATCATCATCATCATCATCAGCCTATAACCGTCCCACTGAAGGACACAGGCCTACCCTCAAGGAGGGTGTATGGGCATTAGTCCACCACGCGTGCCCAATGCGGGTTGGTAGACTTCACATACACATCAGAATTTCTTCTTCAGTGTATGCAGGTTTCCTCACGATGTTTTCCTTCACCGTTTGAGAGCAGTCGGTTTTACGTACATAAGTTAGAAAAACTCATTGGTACATGGCATGTTGTCCGTGCGGATTCGAACCCGGACCCCCATTATTGGGAGTCCATACCTCTCCGCAACGCGCCACCGACGCTCTCGGACTCTTAATTGATATCATATAATCATTTATACATTTTGTTTGACCGCATAGGAAGGTCATGTTTTCTATTCACAACAACATTGCTATCTTTTAGCTGCTTTTAGGGTGATTTTGGGTTGAAAAACTTGCTAACAACACCAACGACAGAATAGTAAACTCTTAACTTGAGAGGAATTTTAAGAGATAACAAAGAAGATCTTTTTGAACTGAAGAAAATAGAAAGGAGATGAAAATGCCTTAAAAAAGCCAAAAGAAAAAAGGTAAAACCTCACGGAGGAGATAGGATACTTGCGGAGGAGTGACTGGGACAAACAAGGTATTTTTTTTTCGAAATGGAACCATTCAATACAACCTGGCTCTATCTTGACCGACATTTTTAACAATCGCTCAGAGAACAAAGGTTTTCTATAGCTATACCATAAAGTTCGTTTAGGCTTCTAATTAAGAAAGTAGAATATTATCACACGACGTTATGGCACCAATAATGCCATAAATATATTGAAAGTTGATTGACATTAAATTAATTGGATTTATCCTTGTTAAATTTTATAGCAAGCAGTATGCTTTCCCATAAATTGTTAAATTTATGTAGGCCGCGTTTTATTTTAGTTCATTAGTGAGAATTTTATTAGGAAATTAAATTTCAATTATAGCTAATTAAACAAAACAAAAACTCCTTTAAAACTTTACATTGTACTGAACGGTTACCTACTTTCACAAATTTATAATTACGCCGTAAAATACAGTGTAACTGCATTTTGTACAGTTTTATAACATTTCGTTACTAAGAATATAAACACCGACGTATTAAAAACACATGTCTCACTATCAATATTATCAATGATTCTGATACCGATCGTAACAATGCGGATACAAATATTGATAATAATCACATCCAACCTCAAAAGTTTTACTTTCTTGTAATTTTTTAAAATATTATTATTATTAACAGTAAGAATTACTTTATACAGGGTGAAATTGAAATTGTTATCATCCTTTGTACTAAGGCTCTAGATTTATACATTAAACAAATAAAAGTCAGCTGTTCCACAGACGTACGGAGACCGTACCATAAGAGGCTGGGCCACACCTCTGTGTGGCCCAGCCTCTTAAGGTACGGTCTCCGTGCGGCTGCGGACCGGCTGCGGGCCGGCGGCAGTAGCGGCAGCTGTAAACTTTGGAATTATATGCGAGGTGTCACCAATGGGTGTCACACTGCGGCTACCGTTCTTTAGCTGTTCCGCAGCCGCGCCGGACTGCATCTCTCGTAGTGTGACACCTCGCATATAATTCCATAGTTTACAACTATTTCCGATGCCGGTCCGCAGCAGCCCGCAGTAAAGTAGAAATCGTCAGCATATTAAGAAGAAATAATTACATAATTACTAAATATTACTATAGATAAGAACTTCTTAATATGCTGATGGTTTTGTCCTATTGTGTATCGGGATGTTAAGCAATAAGACCCCGGATTAACACCGTAGTACAAACTGAATTCAACCATTATTGACATTATCTTCGTTGTGTTTCATTTGTGTTCTCTGGTGTACAATTATCAGAATGTAGAAGTACCGTGTAGAATCTTTATAAACCATCGCTCAGTGTATGAGTGGTTTTATAAGAAATAGTAGCGTTTACATGAGAGCTCTCACGTACACAAATAATTGTTACCATTTTCAGTATTAGGTTGTATCGTCAAATAATACTGCGTAGGTGCATCAAATAATTCACGAACTTTTAACTGAATATAGGTAATAAAAGCCAATGCCTAAAAATGGCGCCTTTTTTCTTTTTTAGCGCGGCCATCAATCAAACTTGAATATTATACTTCAGAATAAAGTTAAAAACAAAACTTGTTATTACAAATATCTCGGAACTCAGTCCGAACTGAGATATAAAGGCTTGAAGTAAACTTAATGGTAATATTTTCAACTTCAAGCCTTTATATCTCCGTCCGGACTGAGTTTAGCGATACACATGTTAATAAGTTTTGTTTGTTACTTTATTCTGAAATAAAATATTCATGTTTAGTTGCTGGCCGCGCCAAAAACAACGGCAAAAAATAAGGCGCCAACCTTACATACAAAACCCGCATTGTCTTTTCTTAGATTTCCATTGAAAGTTAAAGAGATGAATTTATAGGGTGTAAAATTTAATGCGTTACACATTAAACATAAACAGGGTGCTTCAGACCATAAAACTAAACAACTTTCACTAGGTGGGTTTGCCAATATCGAAATCGCAAAAAAAATCAGCTGTTCCATACAAAATATCAATAACTACTCGACCAAAATGTATGCAACAGCAGATTTTTTAGCAATTTCAAAGTCAGTCCCATTGTAAAAATGGTTCAGCTTGAGGATATGAAGCACCCATTTAAGTATGTGGAGCCCCTAGACAAAGTACTTTCGATTAGCGTTAACGACAGTAGAAAACATAAAAAATGTATGGACTCGACGTATGGTGACGAAAGCAAACGTCAAAATGTTTCGATCGCCAATGTCAAATCCATACATTCTGTCATTTTTACTAGCGTCTACGCCAATAGAAATGTTACTACTTTGCATTGTACAATAATATACTGCGCCTGGTATTCTCTTCCGATCACGTGACTGACCACGTGACTGACACAAGCCTACGTCTCATCATACCCTTTTACCATGTTTAGCGGCCATTTTTTTGTGACGTAGGCTTGTGTCACTCTGGGAATAGAAGACCTTGTTTTTTTAGACTATGCTACTTTGTCTTTGTCCGCCCTGGAGTGCCTCCTTCAGATCGTCGAAGATTTTATACTTATGAGTTTGACCGAATACCGAATTGTCAGCTCGTCGGTTCTGATGTTTCAACTACGAATTTAAGGTTGTGACGATGTTTGCGCTTAATGAATATCATTGCAGGATACTCGTGAAAGCCACAGAGTGAGGAATACAGTGTTGAAACTAAAAGGCTAAATAGCCGATATTTCGCGTTAATTGCTGTTTAATTTATAATGGTTAAGTATCCTTTTGCTATTAATTAATTAAAATGTTAGGTACCTACATAAATCTTGTTGTTTAGTAATCAAATTTCATCACTGGTACTTATTGTAGAGGTAATGAGTTGACTGGATGTTTGTCCTAAGGCTCCGATAGGTTGAGCAACGCCCATTGCTTTCGCCATGAGGAGTATAAAGAGTATAAATCAGTACTTTACAACATTCTATAGTTTCCTAATCATTAATAAATCCTTTGTGGTTACTAATTACTTATTTCATGACTTGCCATCGACTCGATAGAAGAAGAATTATTTCATGATTTCTGCATTTTGAGTTCAGCACGTTCTCTTACTTAGCCGGGATTCGGGGAGCACCGTAGGTTCTGGGTCTCCCTTAACAGGATCCGTACGGAGGTAGCTAGGTGCAACAGCAACATGTTCAAATGGGGCATCAGGGCGTCCCCAGAGTGCGACTGTAGAGCGCCGGAGCAGACGGTCAGGCACATTGTATAGGAGTGTCCTATAAGAAGTTTCTAGGGGGGTTTGGGGGACATATGGAAACTAACGCCGGAAGCCAAGATCTGTCTCCAAAATTTAGATATAGATCTATAATTTGTTGTTTTTTTTGTGTGTAAATTCTTTGTTTTGTATTTTGTTCTTTTTGATTAGAGGAAATAAAAGCCATACGCAAAATAAAATAAAATCTTACTTAGTATGCTCTTAAATTTTATATTTTGCCCACTTAAAGTTACGGAACGGCACATTGTATGACATTTTTGACAGAAAAATACCGCGCAATGAGAATCGACGTACGGTATTTCGTCTGATCGTCTGTATTGGTGTGCAGGATATTTCTGACAGAAAATTCTTATAATGTGCGGCCGCCATAGCGCTGGGGGAAAGTGGTAGGGATTTTCGCGCAGGTTGGCCAGGTTGACGACGTAATAATCGGCCAATGGCGTTTGCACGTCGCGTCGGTTTCCTCCCGTTTCCTGCCAAATAGACCCGAATTTGATTTCTAAGCATTCAAGGTCGTCTCTCGTCACTCATGTATCGTTCTGGGATCTTTACAACAAAAATATCGTTTTCCACTTCGTTTCTTGTTTACCTACCCCTCTTTTATGTTCAGGTTCAGTGCTTAGTCACAGAATTTTCGCTTCGCTTCATCGATGAGGATCGTGCGCCTTTTTGTGCAATACGTCGGACACCTACTTGATTTTTCCTGCTCCTATCTTCTTTTATTGAATTCCTTATGAGTTCCAAAAAAGATTATGGTTTTTCTCCGGGAACGCTAGACTTTATTGTCTAGTGTTAAGAACGGTCACTGTAGATCGTGATTTTTAGGAGTTACAATGGTGGGAATGGGTGATGGGCCTATGTCCGCTTTCAATACGCCACTATGCAGTCCTGTCTTTGGACATGTGGACTGCTTTATTCCATTCTTAGCGTTGCTTTAAGTATTTCACCTATTTTGTTGGAACTCGTCCTCTACAATGCTTTTCCTGCATTTCTCAATCATACAAGCAAGCAGCGATGGGTCCAGCTCCATTCTGAACTTTAAACCGAAAGAAAATTATGACCATATACAAAGAGCACCCTTAACTAGTAGTTGTTCGATTACAGCCGACCTCATAATGGTAGCGTCGTGATAGATCACCATGTTGCGTCAGAGCAATCAGTCGATACTGCCAGATCTATCGATTTATTTACTATGCAACTAATGGATGATAAACGTTATAATGGAGCTCTAATTTGCGGTTATTATTTTTTACTGTCTCGTGACTTTTGTACCAAAATTGTGCAAAAACTACGTTTTGAATGAACACAATTCTAAGCATAGAGACAACTGAGAATTAACTCTGTAATTAATTTTTATTTTTGTTATGGGCATGTAAACAATGAGTTTACTTTGGTTATGTTATCCGATTGCAGTCACTATTTAGTAGGTATAATATGCTCCACAAATAATTATAAATTGAGTATTGTATGAAGGTACATACATTTCGCCATATAGTTTCGAATGATAATGGTACAATCCTTACGTGCAAATGGAACTAAAATTTGCATAAATTTATCTTTTCACTTCAGCCAAAGCACACCTCTTTATTTCCTTATGTACAATAAAGTGTTGCAATAAATACAAAAACAGCAAGAATTAACAATACAATATAAAATCTTCTTTTGTGAAAACTATGTTTTAGCTTGCATTTTGCAAGTTCATAGACACTCAAACTTATCTTCACGTCAGAACTTATAAACTAAATCAAAACGTAATCGCAGACACGTCCTGTAAAACTTTAGAGATGCACCCGACAGAGGGTAACCTGTCCCCTGCCCCCGGGGACCTATAGGAAAGCAGGGCCTGATCAAAGGAACAAGATTTATGACTAGTCTGATACATTAACCAAATGCCCGGAAGAACAGACCCGATGAAAGGGAACTGAAATTCAGGGAAACACAAATATTTTGATTTAATTATAAGTTCTTGATCCGTTTGAGAAAATGTGACCGTTATAACCACAGAATATTAAACATAAACACCAACATTGTGTGAATTAAATGCAACAATTATCGTTTAGGTAGAGGTAGTTCTATGACGTGAAGACTAACAAACAGTTAATGAAACTATGCTTCCTATCTAATTCCTATCATATACTACAATCCTAGATACTAATATCATAAATGTGCATAGTTTGTGACGATCTTTGGATTTGCCACATAGATAGAATATGTTCTGGATACTTACATACATAGGATACTTTATAAAAGTCACCGCAGACGAAGTCGCAGGCAAAAGCTAGGTAGTTGTTTATATTATACTATGTAATAATTATTGGTGAGGATGTTTATTTATATAGTGTAGATGGCTTTAATAAACCGTAAATAGCCTTTCAAATTGCTTATTTTGACATTCTTTCTAATCAACAGGAGTGCGATTTTTGAATCTCATACGTTGAACTCAGCAGTTGAAAATGTATGGAGATACGCATCTTTCTACTGATGATTTGACTTTCAAAAATCGCACCCCTGGATTATGTTTTTGAATGTCAAATCAGCAGTAGAAAGATGCACGTCTCCATAGTAATTTCGACATTTTCAACTGCTGAACTCAGCCAGTGAGATTAAAAAATCGCACTCCTGTATATAATTTTGGGCAATTCTTCTTCTTATCGTGTGGGCAGAGCCCTGGTGTCAGAGTTTTTTCAGACCGCCTTACGGTCTCTGACGTGGTTTTTATGTAACGACTACTACCACCAGAGATAGTAGCCGGGACCAACGGCTTAACGTGCATCCGAAGCACGGAATCACTTTCCTTTCCAGACAATCAGGTGATTCAGCCTGCAATGTCCTAACCCACTGGGGAAAAACGCACAAAGTGACATATCACTAGGTTTCCCCCGTGGGAATCGAACCCACGACCTCCGTATCGAGAGCCAATGCTCTTAACCATCAGACCACGGAGGCAGTTATATGGGCAATTGGTTTACCTTACTCTATCCTCCTATTATTAGTCAAAAGAGCTTGTTGATCTCCATTTTTAACCGACTTCAAAAAAGGAGGAGGTTTCTCAATTCGACCGTATATATTTTTTTTTTTTTTTTTTATGTGTGTTCGCGGATAACTTCGTCGTTTATGAACCGATTTCGATGATTCTTTTTTTGTTGGAAAGGAGATATCCCAAGTGAGGTCCCATGATAAGGAAACCAGGATCTGATGATGGATCCCAGAGATATCGAGGGGAACCTTCGAAAATCGTAGTGCCGACTAGTGCGTTTGTTAATTCAAAGCACTACTATTAAATCGAACTAATGAATTTGCCACTGAAAATTGTGAAATAAACAAAATTTTAACAAAAAAATTAAAACCGCCTTCAAAAAACTAAAAAGTTAAAAAATAATATTGCAGCCGATGACTTTCCCGTTCGCATCATAAGAACATTAATTTGTTTTATAGAAGTCGGTGTCAAGCCAAGCCAAAAAATGCAAGCCCTGTCGCGAATCGTACCGGCTTGACAGCGACTTCAATAAAACAAATTAATGTTCTTATGATGCGAACGGGAAAGTCATCGGCTGCAATATTATTTTTTAACTTTTTAGTTTTTTGAAGGCGGTTTTAATTTTTTTGTTAAAATTTTCTATTCTACTTAGACAAATTAATTCGTAGTTTTCCAATAAGATCGTCAAAGATAGCAAGTTGAACATACATATTCATCAGCTGTGTATGTACAGTATACAATTTAACCTGAGTGCAGGTCTAACCCGTGCCAGCTTTATTACGATGCGATCTCCATTTTTTACCCTTCGGGCCTTATCGACCTATCCGTATGGATTCGTACTCAAAATTTAAATTACTCTTTGAAGAATATTACTGGGATTTGAAATTGCGGAAATATACTTGGTTTACCCCAAACGAAATATGAAAGGATTTCTATAATTTATTTATCATCATCACACATTTATTAATATAAGCATCATACCAGTTATTTTGGTAAGATTAATGAAATGGTTAAGATATTTGCCTGTGTTTACTTCTTTAGTTTAATATCGTGTATTTGAACTGAGTGATCACTGATCACCAAAAATGTTTTGCACTTGATCAGATAGCGTATCATCAAATGCGACAACTTTTTTATGGCAATTCAAACCTTTTTCGCCTGTATACGGGGTGTAACAAAACACCCTAGTAATACTTAAGGGGGTGCTTTAGACCATCAAACTGAACAACTTTCACTATGGGGCCAACATCGAGAAAAAATTAAAAAAATCAGCTGTCCCATACATTTTAGTCGCGTCGGTACTGCAGTTTTGTATGGGACTGCAGATTTTTTTTATTTTTTCTCGATGTTGGCCCCATAGTGAAAGTTGTTCAGTTTGATGGTCTGAAGCACCCCCTTTAGTATTACTAGGGTGTTTTGTTACACCCTGTATAGATCATAAACAGTTTTCTAAGTAATATGAATCAGACGTTTTGGAGTCATTATAGATAGGTACGCTATAAATGCTAGGTACCTATTGCACCAACAAAAAAGATCTGAATATATAAGTAGCTACCATTGGGATGAAAAAGGAACAGATTCCAATAAAGTTGTTCAACAACCAACAAACGGAAACAAACTCTTCTCATATTAGAAAGCAATAAATCACAAAATTCGATGGCACACGTCGGAAACCGTTTAGCACGTAATATGTAGAACAGACCCTCGTTGGGTATGATCGCTGACGCATCGAAAAAGGTGTTTGAAGGAACAATCAATAATATGACCACCGATTGAGATCCCTGCTTGAAAGGAAGCTTTAGCAGAATTGTTTGATGTCGGGGAGGTCTGGAAGAGTTGGTTTGTACGGAGTTTCAAGCTCTAACACGTCAGTGGGTATAATCCGGTCAATAACATAAATTTCTTCGAGGCACGCTTCTTTATTGGATTTGTCGGCGCCCGGCGAGCTATTGAACCCAGTCTGTTACCTATTGGCACGGACGAAACTATCCTAAATAAAATTTTGCGGAAAATCTGACAAATCTTTAAACAAGTTGGAGTCGGGAAGAACTTGTTTTGTTAGTGTTTGAATTGTTGGACGGTTTTATCATTGCTCTTCGTCTTAGACTATGATATCATCTATGATACTTACTTAATTACAATGTATGCCTACTCTGTGATAGCGGCATTAAATATCTGTGCTGTAGTTTCCCCTCAGGGAATATAGTCGTGAGCATAATATGCTATGTTATGCTATGCTATGCTGCAACCAACTTGTCTCTTTCCCCAGCGGCTTCGGGACATCTCTTGCATGCATTTTTCCTTATGCACATAAATTGTTTATTCATTTCACTTTATTGATTTGTCGATTTTATCATTAGGTACTTACTTCTTTTATTTTGGACACCCAAATATACCTACTTAATTTTATTTTTTATTTTTAACCCCACAGATTTTCTTAAATATACAGTTTCCATTATAGTCACGTTCGTAATCTTTTACGATCTTACGAACAAATTTTACAACCAGTCTCAAACTTGCTACAGTTTCAAACTAAAACTTTCACATTCAGCGTTTTGACAAATTACCCTGTTGGTAGCAGAAACATTTCTACACGTGTCACAGGACTCATGCAAAACACTTTTGCACTTGCGTTTTGTCTCAGACAATGTTTAGCGAAACGTTGAGCACTTTATCTCTGTCGGCAGTGTCGACGACTTCTTGTCTCTGGGATAAACTTTGTAGTTTGTACCTACACTACTTAGACAAATCTATGACTAGTTGTTTATTCGTTTGACTTATTTCAGACTAGTTGAGTTTTAATAGGTATAAGATTATAAAGTAAAGGGGGCTAATATATTTTTACACAATCTTCATAAGCGATATCTTCTATGAACGTTGCCACGTAAGAAAGAAAATCTTTCATTGACGTTCGAGCCCATAACCTATAAACACTGTCCAATGGTTTTAATAATATGTCAACATTGTCAACGCAACATCTTGTCTGCTCAGAAAACAGTAACCTGAACAAAAAGTGCTTAACTTGTTGTTGAACGTCTTGAAGTGTTTCGAACACAATAATTGCTCTAATCTAATTTCATTCATATCTTTCAATGACTGCTGCTACTTCATCATCTGATGATAATGTAGACTGATGTCTAGCATCGTCTACTGCTGAACATAGGTCTCTCCCAAGGCGTGCCACAAAACTCAATCCTCGGCCTTCCTCATCAAGTCGTTCCCGCTCCCTTTTTAGGTCGCCGGTCCATCTACCGCAGAGTGTCCCACACTACGCCTGTGGGACTTCTGCTAAAATACATTACATATTCTTGTCAACATTAATTTTGTCGTACAATTTGGTATTATTTATTATTCCTTTTGTTTTTCATGTTTTATAGTTTCTTGGTAGTATTACTCACGTGTGGCATAATTAATCTTTTTTTAGGGTTCCGTACCCAAAGGTTGAAAACGGAAACCTATAATTACTAAGCCTACGTTGTTCGTCCGTCTCCGTCTGTCCTACCTATTTAGGGCTGTAACTTTTGAACCGTAAGAGCTAGATAATTGACATTTTCACAGAATGTGCATTATTACGGCGAATTTGCTAACAAAATAATAAAATATTTCAAAAAGTAAAAATTAAAGGGGATCATACAAGGAACTAGTTTTTATCATCGTTTTTTCTTCTCGCTCTATGGTAAAAACGGTAATACATACAAGCGTCAAACTTGGTGTGATTATAGAGCAAACTCTACAGCATAACAACAAATAATAAAAACCGGCCAAGTGTGAGTCAGTCTCGTGCTAAAGGACCCGGAGATTTTTTTTTAAAAGTTAATATGTTGTGTGGTGATGTCATACGGAACCTTCGGTGCGCGAGTAGCCCGACTCGCACTTGACCGGTTTTTATTTTATATTATACACTTACTTAGTATGAGTATGAGTTCGGTCTCATCCGAATCGGTCAAGTTTCCATAAAAGGTAGTCCCTCGGAATTTTTGCTGCCGGTGAAAGTTTTTGTATGCACGCCGGCGACTCGGTCATCCCTTGGCTTTTAAATATTTGCATTTCTTTTGCATAGACGGTCCGATAAGACTTTTCCAAAGATTCTTTCCGTAGCTCCGGCTCTTTTGCCGCGGTTCTTTAAATAATCTTCAGAATCTTAACAAAAACTTTCTGAATATTCAATTCCTTTGTGTTTACACAGCTTTCTGTTATTGAGCTCTCGCCAACATTCACAAATCTTTAATCACAATCAGCATCTGGATCACACTGACTTTTAGACAGATGTTACACGGGTACCTATGAATATGAAGGTACATAATAATTATACATGATAATATAATACGATGATATTACACGTTTTATAACGGCCAATGTAACAAGCATTCATCAGTAAATTTTTAGTTTTAAGATGGAGTGTCAAGTGATGATGTGTATTCATCCACTAATAGGTACACTACGAAAGAAATCTTATCTCTTAGTCATCTCCTATGAAACCCTCAGTAAGAAATTGTGGTTTTTTCTCTTCCCTTAAAGTGTCCAATCGTAGAATTGGGTAGATCGTGATCTGTCTGGGCATTTCATGATATGCCGCGATTTCATGATTTGACTGATTATTTCACAATGTACCTAACAGAAAGTCGGACGGATTGATGAGAGCAACATATTTGTCGATATTCCCAGATAAACACTTCGCCAAATCATGAAATGCCCAGGCAGATCACGATATGCCCAATTCTACGACCGGACTACGACATAAGCAAAGCTTTCCTAACGAGATAATAATATAAATTAATCTGCCCAAATACTTAAAATCCTATAACATGCAAAATCTCACTGCCAAGTCCAAGAGACTTTGAAAATGGAATTACCCATGTCATCACAGGTTACCTGTCACGGTCACAAATTCATTTCACGTGACGTGACTCTTATGCCTTCTTCATTATGTATGATAATAGCTAGGTCAGCGGGACGTTGTGGAACGAACATTAAAACTCAGCGTCATTATGTCCGGGATTCTGAGCCGGGACACGTATTGTCTCCTCCCCTCCCTCTCCCCTTTCATGACGTCATCGTCCACACTCACTATTGTCCGCTCTAATTAAACGCTCTAATATAGGTGTGTTGATTGAATTTTAAGGTGCTAGGTGGGCCTGCGCTTGATTGGGGTCGGTATCAAGAAAATTGGGTTGGAAGTGCTTTGAGGAGTTGATAACGGTCTTTGTGTTATAGAAAAGGTTGACATTTCTCTATTAAAAGGTTGATAAAGTGCGGATGGAACGCTTTTTAATGGCAGCTTGAAAATGAGTTGCCTTATTCAATTAGGCACATCTTTTTTGTGAATATACCTAACTATAACATGAATTTAACATATACCTATATTATACCATCACCATTATCTACCATAATTTTTAGGGCTAATAAACTAAAACATTTTTATTACTTGTTCATATTTTTATTTTTGTTCTTGTTAAACTAAAAGGTTCGTGTTTGTGATAGCCTCCTAGTTGTTGACGATAGCCTTCATTGACTATTATATAACAATATATATTTTTTAAGTTATTTCACAACGGAAAAGAGGATTCCCCGATGTCCTTTGAAAGTTCTAAAGATTAGTAACAACGCTATTTCCATGAAAATGTTTAGTCCATTTATTGCCCTAAAAGGCGTTGCTTAAACAGAA
This sequence comes from Agonopterix subpropinquella, assembly GCA_922987775.1. Lineage (NCBI taxonomy): Eukaryota > Metazoa > Arthropoda > Insecta > Lepidoptera > Depressariidae > Agonopterix > Agonopterix subpropinquella. Next base: position 7,291,265 of record OV277695.1, on the reverse strand, counting down.
ATAGAAAATGTCGCATTCCATTATGTGACGACATCTAGATTCTAGACTACTAAATTTGTGTATGAGCAGGATTGAAAGCCTCTGATAGGTAGTTACAAAGATTATGCAAATATAGAGGCAACGTTCCAAATTGGAGTAATCCTGAACTATGTGTCTGGCTTGGTAACAATATGGCAGGAACGCGAGGAGCAAACCAAAAGCCTAATATGGGAATCGAAGCGGAAACCATTTGGAGATATAAGCAAATGAATGACTGCTTTTAAGACAAAAACTTACTGTGGATCCCGTATAAATTTCTAAAAGGCAAGAAAATTCAAGATCATCTTGATCATTATTATCTGTTTTCCATACATATTGGCATACTGTATGTATATTCCATTGGCGTAGCCTAGGCAAAGAAAACTAAATGCCTCCTGCTATGTAAACTTCTCTCGCTTCAACCTCTTCATGCATGCTCGTAGGTTTCGACACAGATTAATAATAAGTTACTAAGATTCTGGTACATCTGACTTGACCTTTTAGTATAAGAGATAAGTGTACTTTTTGCAACCATCAGCAGCAAGGCTGATTCAGTGTTTATGGGGTGTAGATCATCTCTGTGATGGGGATGGACCAGTTCTGCCTGCATAACTCCAGTCGGTTTAGGAGTTACTGATGATTAAAGGTCTGTAAAAAATTAACGATCATCTGTACGGCTGATCGTATGATATTGTTGTAGTATGCACTGTAGCTATGAGAACAGTACAAAAAATGACAAGTTCTGTCAGTCGGTTTAGGAGATACAGCCAGTCAAAGTTCCGACCTTTGAACGACTGTATCTCCTAAACCGACTGATGAACCATGTCAGTTTTTGTCCTATTCACATAGCTACAGTGCATACTACAACAATAACATACGATCAGCCTTGCAGCTGATCGTTAATTTTTTACAGACGTTTAATCATCAGTAACTCCTAAACCGACTGGAGTTATGCAGGCAGACCTGGTCCATCCCCATCACAGAAAAGCTCTACACCCCATAAACACTGAATCAGCCTTGCTGCTGATTGTTGCAAAAAGTACACTTATCTCTCGGAATATTTTTTAAGCTCGTCACCTCGGTCAAATGGGGTCAAATGGGTGGTGATCCAATTGTGGGTAAAAACCCACAATCCCATTTGCCGCTTCATCCCACTTGCTTTATCATTCGTCAATCTGCTCTCCATATGACGAAACCATCATACATTACAACACAAGATACTTGATACTTTATCTTTACCACTACAGCCTCTAACTTGTACACGCTAAATGTTAGGTTAGGTTAGATGGTCTTGTGCTAATCCAAGTCCTTCAGCCTTGGCATTTGGACAATATTAAATATTATTTAAAGAAATGGAATAACTCTCTGATCGTAAGCCAATACTAATATAAGTAAGTATGTTATTGCTTTTAACATGTTTATTTTATCAACTGAACTCCAGATAAACCTAATAACTTTTATTACAAGGTGCAAAGTCTCTAATGGTACTAGGCAATTAGAAACGTTTATCGTCAACTGAAGTGTGTGGATGATTACTCTATTTTACGTACATATCGAGGACATCGTTAACTTTCTGTTTATTTAATGACAGGTTGGTGTAATTTGTGTTTATAAAGTCATTATTATTATTGTCACGATGGATTTAATGGGCTCTAGTAATTGATTCTCAATATAGGTTTCCAGCTCAATGTTGAATTAATAATATGCGTTTGATCAAAGTTTATGTTTACATCGTAAAGTTTAGTTGATCGAAGTTCCATTACATCAAATGTAACGACATTATAATCGAACTATCAATACTCGTAAATCGATGCACTATCTATTCCATCAGAAAGTAAAAGATATAATGCATTATTATGTTGTACTTTATAAATTATAAGGTATGTTATATTCGGTATCTTTAAGGGTAGGTTTAAGTTGCTTGTTAGTGTAGTGTTGTAAGGTGCTTGTTAGTGTCATGCGCGTGCAGTGTATATAGGCAATTAGGCAGTGCCTACTTGTCTCCTCATTAATTATTAATCAACTAACAATTTACAGTCATACTCTATAAACACAAACAAAGAAAGCATCCAAAAGATTAATTCCACATTCAAATATGGCGCGCAAGAACTGCCCGAAGTTCGGGCGGGCCCCGAACGCACGCACGCAGCGCGCAATAGGCAGTTTTCAAACGGCACAAGCTCACGCAATACAAACGATCTGTGGCTACCTATGCATTTACACTTGTTAAAAACTATACGACAAAAATGCAAAGTACGCATTAACCACGCGATAATACGTGACGTGCGTGACCTTCGCTATTTATTGTCACAAAATAAGCATGCGTAATGTATTAACCGACCTCGCGTGAAAACAACGAAGCGCTTGGCATCTCATTGATAGATTGCATCTTCGCTATTTGGTTGCATGCGCGCTCTTGACGTTGTTCACTTGGCTGCGTTCACGACCTTTGGGTGCGGTTGTTTTCTCAACTCGCTCTATGGTAAGAACGTTTTCACCGAGGCTCTGGAGTGCAATTTTTTAAAGTCACACATCCTAATTCGTATACGAAAGTGATGCCAAACTCTATGGAATTTATGCATTATTTGTACACGAATTAAGATGTGTGAATTTCAAAAATATCACTCTTGAACGGAGTTTAGTGTGAAAAGTTGCACTCGGGGTGCACCTGGGGCGTAGGTTCGGAACGCAGCCCTTTGTTGGCCGATTTTGTTTTGTTTGACTTTGACAGTTTGTTGAATTCCGAGCGTGTTCAAATGTTTTCAGTTGTTTTTTATGTGTTTGGGTAGAAATTAGCTGAATATTTTGTTTCTAGCTGTGTATTTTGTTAATATTGACAAATAATAAATAAAGTAAGGTTTGTAGTGAACGATCAAATGTGTTTCGATAAATTACGTGCAGTTCAAATCTTTTCGCGAAGTTTTCATTTGACTTGTCGTCGTTAATAATATTCATCAACTAGCGAAGATTGATCGTCAATAAAGAGAGCAGTGTTATGAAGAAATAGGTAAGAAATTAAACGTGAAACAGTATACAAACCAGTGGCAAGTTGGTGACCAACATGCTCACTACTTGCCACTCTGGTGCTGGTGCTTTGGACAGAATTCAGGCACTCTCAGCGAAAAGTGGTTTGTTAATATTGTAGGTATAGTATTAAAAATATGTTTGATAGCAGTCTGGGTATAGTCGTGGGCACAATTATGCTGAAAACACCGTATAGGCTCTTTTTCAGCTCTGATTGCCTACTTGTGCCTGGTGGTAATGCACGCCTGTGGTTAGTGTAGTGTTTTTTGTATATTTATGAATTTATGATTATGATATTCGAATCAGTATCATTCCTAATTGTCTATTTTATTTCTTAAAACATATAACGCAGCTATTATAGGAAAGGACATGTTGCCATTTTTTACGGTTTCTGTTAGGAAAAAGGCTAATTACTAAAATCCTACCGACTTACCCAAAAATTTCATAGTAATTTCGTATTGCCATAAATTATCAGTTATTCCCGGTTCAAGAACCTCGAGTTTATCGTGTTTCTTTCCCACAACATAAAGCTAAAACAACTAGCTAGCCCACTAGGCCGGGTCCTGCGTCAAACTGCCATCGATTTTCCCCTTCTGGCTTCACTCCAATTCTTTTTCCTTGCCTAATTTATTTGCAAATAAAACTCTGGCCCAGTATTGCGTAACAAGAAGTAACGCTAGTAAAAGGGATGTATTATGTATTATTTCTGCCAAGAACATGTCAATCGGATTTTGGGAATCAGAGGCATTATTGCTAATACTATGAATATGTGAGGAAATCAATTGAGATTCATTTGTTTTGTTTCTAAGCATTATGTTTTGTTTGTTGATTGATTATGTGACTCTTGTGTTTAAGTGAAACCTTCATTAGGTGATCTTTGCTTGTATCAAGACTTGTACTTGGAGGTAAAATTGATATATTCAGCTGAATATTGTACCAAAACCTGACCTGTATTCTACAGGGTAAATAATTGCTTTTGCATTACATTAAGGGGTGATTGTACCCATGATACGGAACAGCTCTACCTAAGAAACCTAACCGTAAATTAGCAATTAATATGTAAGACAATCAATTAAATCAAATCAGCCCACATCGACTCACTGCTGGGCATAGACCAGTTGGACATTGCACATTAAATGCAATCAGCTGATCGAAAAATTTTATGAAAATTTTTAAAATAAAAGCTAACACCAAAGTATCTAACACCCTGTATTTCTTAAAAATATTTTTAAATGAATGAAGTAGCAGATAGAATGTGTCTTTCTTTTTACTTGGAGTTCTAGGTCCTAAAAAAGAAAAGGTTTTTCAAAATTCGAGGCGTGAATCACAGGGTCGACAATTTTATGGGAATTTTGTAGCCGAACAAAGCACGGGGAATCCAAGCTTGTAGGTATAGTAACTACATGCCACGTTTCGTTCATAAACCAAAACATTGTTACTCGCATTTCATTTCCCGGCTCCAATCAAGAAGTTTCCCACCCTATTCGCACGTAGTAAAAAACCAAGATGAATGAAACGTGGTCCTAATAAAATCTGCCAATCTGCGTGATAGAACATCAAGGTAGAGTTTCTGGGGTAAGTTTGTGGGGTAAAGTTTGGAAAAGTGCGGTCAAATCATTACTCCCCTGAGATAGTGGCCGGAAAGTTTCCTATCGTATTGTAAGGTTTAAGATTGGGCGTGATCCGTGTTGTAGCGGAAAGTGATACCTAGATTATTAACATCAATAATCGTCAGTCAAATTGTCATCAACATTTGTTAACTACTATTATGTTTGCCTCTCTTTTTAGAAATTTACAACAAAGATGTATAACTTATTTCATGATTAAAAATACATACATACATACATAAGCTCACGCCATTGTCCCAAGGGGGTAGGCAGAGACCACAGATCGCCACACGCTACGACTCTGACACACTTCTCTAGCCTCATTGACATTCATACATCTTTTCATGCACTTCCGTCGATTGAGGGTGCTACGCACTTGTCCTTTTCGGAAAAGATCATTGATTTGATCGTGGTATGTTTTCCTCGGACGGCCTCTCCCAACACTTCCACTCACCTGTGCTCGATAAATTTCATTCGTAAGTCTTCTTTCATTCATTCTCTCTACGTGACCAAACCATCTAAGCATACCCTCTCAATCCTTGTTACTATATCATCCTTCAACTTACACCAATCCCTTATCACACTGTTCTTGATTCGATCAACCAAAGTAATACCACACATACTTCGTAAGGAGCGCATTTCAACTGCATTCACTCGACTTTCATTCCTTTTATTCCATACCCAACATTCACTCCCATACATTAGCGTAGGCACCAACACACCGTTGTGAATAGCCAGACGTGCCCTTTTTGATACAGACCGGCTACTCACCACGGCGTGCAGGGCCCCATTTACCTTATTTCCCGCAGTCACTCTTCGCTCCACATCCCCGTCACACTTTCCATCTCTCTTAAACAAACTTCCCAGATATACAAATTCATTCACCTGTTCCACTCTGTCTCCTTCCATAACAATGTTACATTCTGTAACATCGTCTTCACGTTCCAAAACCATTACCTTCGTCTTGCATACATTGACTTTCATATCTTTCTTCTTCAACGACTCATTCATCACATTCAACATGTCTTGTAACTCCGTCACCGACGGCGCAAGTATCACCTGGTCGTCAGCATACAAAAGGCACTTGACACTAAGCTCATCCATTCTTATACCGCATTCCATCTCTTTCAAATCAGTCAGACAACTATCCATATAAAGATTGAAAAGCCATGGCGACGCAACACATCATGATTAAAAATGTTGTCAGAAAATAGAATAGAAGAGCAATGCAATATCGCCACCGACTTCGCCTACTACCATTAGCTCATTACCTACTCTTTCTTTTCTTGCTGATGTGAGTAGGGACTGGTTGTCTAAGGCTAAGTATATTTTTTCTGCCCAAAAAGCAGTCTCTCCAATAGCTTTCTGCCTTGCCTCAAGCAAATCATCGCACATGTAGGTAGTCGATCTAGCACAAGGAACAGGGCTATGAGTATGAGGGTTACTCTTTTCCTTATTCTTTCTCCTCCGTCGAGGCGATGGCATTTCATTGATTTGGACTTGCCATCGTATGTGGAAGAGACCAGCAGTAAGAGGATTGCTGATTGCCTAGGGTGCGACGCGGAAGTACCAGGGGTTCATAACTTGGGGAATTGGGAAGCTTTCTGCGTCCACCCCTTTCTTTTATTGAAATATCACTACATAGTATAAAACAAAGTCGCTTCCCGCTGTCTGTCTGTCCCTATGTACTATGGTTAGATCTATAAAACTACGCGACGGATTTTGATGCGTTTTTTTTAAATAGATAGAGTGATTCAAGAGGAAGGTTTATATCAGCATTGCATCCGTACGAAGCCGGGGCAGGTCGCTATTTATTATTATTATTATATCAGCCGTCGTTGTGCCATTGTTGGGCAAAGGCCTCCCTCCGTTCTCTCCATGCGTCCCGGTTTTGCGCTTCGATAGGCCAGTTCTTTAAGAAACTATCGATTTCGTCTCGCCATCTTTTTCTTGGTCTGCCTCGACGCCGATTTCCTTTTGCTGGGGACCAGTTTGTAGTGGTTTTGGCCCACAGGTCATCTGGCATGCGGCAGACATGTCCACCCCAATCCCACTTTAGATTGGCAGTGGTGGTGGCAACGTCTGTCACTTGGGTTCTGGAGCGAATGATCTCATTTCTGACCCGGTCTATCAGTTTCAAACCAAGGATGCTGCGCTCCATAGCCCTTTGACAAACATTGAGGCTTGACTTCTGATCTTTAGTCAAAGACCACGTTTGGGCACCGTAGGTGAGAATTGGAAGAATGCACATGTCCATGAGCTTGCGTTTGGGTGGCAATGGGAGATGTCCTTTCATGTGTTCTTTCATGGACCAAAAGCTCCTCCAGGCATTTTCGGTGCGTCTTGCAACTTCTTTCGGTCGCTAGTATTTAGTAAAACCTAGAACTAGAACCATCCACAAATATGCTGTCCACATATAAAAGATTTTAATTTCTTCTCGTTTCTTGTTTAGAGTCCGCTCTCGCTCTTACTACCTTATAATTCCGCTAACACTCTGACCTTAGACTTGAGTTTACTACACTGTTTTATCTTTCCAGTAAAAGCCCAAAATACGTTTTGAATCTTTTCAGGTAAAATATAATTTTAGATAGTGAACTTTACGACTTTGAGATAAGAGTATCTTACGTTCCTAGTTTAAATAATGCTTGTTGTTCTATTTTTAACCGACTTCAAAAAAAGGAGGAGGTTCTATGTTCGGCTGTATGTATTTTTTTTTAATGTATGTTCACCGATATTTTCGTCAATTGTGAACCAATTTTAAAAATTATTTTTTTGTTTGAAAGGGTATACTCCCGAGGTGGTCCGATTTTAATATTGTGATGATCTGATGTGATGACGCACTTCGGAGCTACATGATATAACTCCTCAAAAGTTGACAGCAAATGGTCTGCGATTGAACCATTTGCTTCTTTTCAATGTACCCTTTGCGTGTATAACTGACATCTGTGTCGAAATAACATATTTAATCAATAAAAATTATGAAATAAACTTTTTTTACAAAAAAAATAAAAACCGACTTCAGAAGTAAAAAAGTACAAAATAATATTTCAGCCTATGAATTTTACGTTCGAATCTATAAGAAAATTAATTTGTTTTGTTGGAGTTGGTGTCAAGCCAAGCCAAAAAATTACTGCAAGCCCAGTCGCGAATCGTACCTACCGGCTTGACAGCGACTTCGACGAAACAAATTAATTTTCTTATAGATTCGAACGTAAAATTCATAGGCTGAAATATTATTTTTGTACTTTTTCCTAGTCGGTTTTTATTTTTTTGTAATTTTTTTTTATTAATGTTATCTTTATTTGGTGTCATTGCATTGACTTGTGAAGTTATTAACTATTGATCAGTTATTAATTAGATAACATACATTACATACATTTCATAAGGTATTTGTTAAACTTTTTATTGTAGAAAATCTTAAAATGTTGGGTTCTGCTGGAAGAAATTCCTTCAGAGAAGGTTGACCTAAGTATAAGATTAATATTAATAGTTAATTTCCAGACAATAGCTAAACTAGATTCCTTGTTGTTTACTATACTATACCCTTACATATCTATAATTTAACTAAATATTAAGGTTTATTTTTTTTTTGTTTTCAGGTAAACACAGAGTTTAATTCTAGCTGAGTCTGAGGCTAAGTGTACCTATCTATAACAATCAAGAATATAGCTAATCATAATCATCATCAGCTTCGGTAGGTAAATATTCAAGCCAGTCTCACGAATAAAGGTAAGAGCGAGCCAATCTTCTCCACCAGATCGATGAAGGCAAGTACTTACATAATTAATTACTGACCTAAATAAAATAAATAATCCGGAGTGGCACGAGGGATAATGTTACTACCTTACTTATCTATCATCCCATCACTTCTTTTGTGAACATCACTATACCTACCTACATATAAATTATCTTCATGAAAGGTTAGGTGGGGCAGGGTAGACTAACTTACCATGTTTAAAAATTGTTTGTCTATTTTTACAAATTGATGTATAGTCGGCGACACATCAAGCTATAGAAAGATGCATACTCGTTTGAACGTGTGATGTTCAAAAATCGCACTTTTGGCCGCACGACGTTATACATTAGTACATCGCCAGCTTATTTTGGTTTTGAGTAGCTTCATGTGTCGCCATGTGTACTTTGTTCAAATGTAACAGAATTGAGGATCCTTTTTAAGACATTTGGGAAATATATATTAACACAAATCGTTTAATTTTTCGTGTACCTACAGTAAGTAATTGATAGTAAAATAAATTCTTGAATGTGGCTCAGGAGTGCGATTTTTGAATCTCATACGTTGAACTCAGCAGTTGAAAATGTATGGAGATACGCATCTTTCTACTGCTGATTTGACTTTCAAAAATCGCACTCCTGAAGTATGATTTTTGAAAGTCAAATCAGCAGTAGAAAGATGCATATCTCCACAGTAATTTTGACATTTTCAACTGCTGAACTCAGCGAATGAGATTAAAAAATCGCAATCCTGGTGTAAAATGTTCAATGGCGTTTTCAGTGTTTTATTTTGGAATAGCCGTGTTGTACACACGGCGACAGATCAACCTACCCATAGTTGAACTCTATGCTCATGGAAATAAGGTCGAACTATGGGTAGGTTGATCTGTCGCCGTGCGTACATAATGATTTCTAATTCTTAGAGCTACGTACAAAAAATCATTAGGTAAGACAAAAAGTACTTGAATATGTCGAGCATAAAGGTAGGAATGCGTCTCTCCGTGGCATAGAACCCACTGGTCTTAAAGTGCAATTTTTTGCGTGTGAGAAAGGGACGAAGAAGCAAAAAAATTTATATTTGTCCTACGTGTCCCAATGCGAGTTAACCGTGAGTGTATGTATGTATGTTATTAACACACAGAATTTACTATTCACACGTTAAGCGAAGGCTCTCCTTTTCATTAGATAATTAGCTAACGACTTTTTACTTACGTGTGGTAACAGAAACCACAATTATAAACTGCACTCACTGTAACGCATAATTATATGCTAAACTTCGTTCTACATAAGAAGTCTCGCAAACCAAGCCATTTTCGAAAAACTAACTAACTAACTATACTTTCGAAAATAAGGATTCTGGTAGGAGTAATGAAAATTGATTGTAACCAAGAAGTAAAGAAGACGTTTTATGACAGAAAACCAGTCAGTAGCCAGTTTACCAACGAACTAGTTATAACGTAATCTGTTCGTAGTAATTAAACGTTTATGGCTTTAGTAATAAGGTGTAATGTTATTTGAAGTGCAAGATGCTTTGGTTCGTAATTCGTTCGGGTTTATTGTATGCAAAATGAGTTAGGCTAACTAGACGACTTCATTATAACTCATGGCATGAGCTTTCTGTTAGTTAGTACTTTAGAAATGCAAATGGCAGCGATTGACTTTAATTTTGTACTCAGAGATTGCATTATACAGGGTCCTTCTTAATATGCTGACACTTTTTTAAGGCGATGACCAGACTATGAAACTGAACAACTTTCTCTATGGAATCAACATCGAAATCGCGAAAAAAATAACAGTTGTCCCATACGTTTGGCTCCGAGTAGGTTTGCAGTTTTGTATGGAAGTGATGATTTTTTTTTCGCGATTTCGATGTTGGTCCCATAGAGGAAGTTGTTCAGTTTGACGGTCTGATCATCCCCTTAAAAAAGTGTCAGCATATTAAGAAGGACCCTATATTTGCTTATACAACAGTTGAACAAATAGTCCTATACAGGGTGTAAACTTAAATGCATTTCATATTTAAGGGGTTACTTCAGAGTCTTCAGACTATCAAACTGCAACTTTCATTACGAGACCAACATTTAAAATAGCAAAAAAAAACAGCAGCTTCGTACATTTGGGTCGAATCACCATTTATGATTTCTAGTCCCATTGTGAAAGTTGTTCAGTTTGATGGTTTGAGGCACCCCCTAAATTATTTTAACACATTTAAGTTTATTCCCTGTATTATAGAACGATAAAACCAACTCAATTATATCTCAATTAAAACATACCGCACTCACATTAACTCTTCGGAACGCATTAATAATCTCACATTGCGAGTGGATTTTTTCTCGAAATCATCTCCAAGCTTGCGCTGGATCTTCAATAATGCAGTTCGTACCAAAAAGGGCGCAGGCGCATCTGCGGTTTGCGGTCGCTGCCTGTGAACTCTGTATGAGGTATTCAGTAAGGGCTCTTATAGACGAGCGACACTTTGCTGTCGCGGCGCCGGCGGGTCGCAGAGCGCCGCGCTCATACATTTTCCGGTCGCGCGACCCTCCGCGCTTACCCCGCGTCCTAAAATGCATTGCTTGCAATTTGAGTCTTATGACTCGATAATAAATCTCGTATTGTATTTTCACGAGCGGTCGCGGGGCGGGTACGGGCCAGGTGCGGGTCGTCTGAACGCGGCCTAACTGTTGGTATCCACGGGAACGAATGCGGAAGGCTTCTGCTTCGAATAGGATTGGATCTTCAGCAGAATTTAGTACATTATTCTGTAGCCGGACTATTTATTATTACTTAGTTTCTTTATTACATTATTTGGTTTGGACACGCGTATATCAGATATTGCATTGGAGCATGCTAGGTGCTCTATGTATTTAATGTCGTGATCCTCAGGATTGATGCAGAAAGGCATCCATCACTCTGTTACAAAATACCCATTGCTACATATCGCGGGGCGGCGTGGCGGCGGCGGTGGTGGAAAACCTTTTTGTTGTTTTAACAAAGTGTAACTTCTGTACTATTCAGTATTCTGTGGTGAAAGTAAGATAATGGCCTCGATTCGGAGTGTACCACGACTAAACTAAACTAAATGTATTCCTGTCACTTTCTAAAATAAGATTAAGAAAAGAGACAGAAAACCAACAGCTGACTTTAGTGCTGTCAAAGTGACGTTAAACGCCCAAAAACGACTTAAATAAGATGGCGTACATTATGATGGAATCTTATTTTGTGCATTTAACGTCACTTTGACAGCACTAAAGTCAGCTGTTGGTTTTCTGTCTCTTTTCTTAATCTTATTTTAGAAAGTGACAGGAATACATTTAGTTTAGTTTAGTCGTGGTACACTCCGAATCGAGGCCAATGTAGGAGATATATTTAAATATTTCTAACTAGCGACCCGCCCCGACTTCGCACGGGTGCAATGCTGTGGTGGTGGTGATATATAAACCTTCCTCTTGAATCACTCTATCTATTAAAAAATACGCATCAAAATCCGTTGCGTAGTTTTAAAGATATATAGACAGACAGCGGGAAGCGACTTTGTTTTATACTACCTACTTATGTAGTGATGTTCACAATCACAACATAGACAAATAAAGATTAGTTTTTTAGTTTCACGTACTACCACTAAGACTAAGACTACCCATTAACCATCAAAAGATACAAACATTAACTCCATTTTATATTCGAAAATTGGCATAGTAACAGAACTACGGTAAATTAATACTAGTAATTTAGTTGTTATAAATGATTGGTGGTGGTGTGGTATTTTCTTTTATTCTTATTATCTATAACTACTGGAATACATGTTTGTTTCAGCACTTTGAGTAAGTAATAGAGTGTAGTAGAGTTGTAGAGTGCATTTTCACAAAGTATTTAATTCTCTACCACATTCACCTTATTTTAAATGTCAATTAAAAGTATAGAGTTTGTTTATGGATTATTCTTATACGAATTAGAACGTGATATTCAACAATATTACCGCAGATACTTTGCAACTAAGTATGAGCATTACAGTGTTACGTAAAATTTTTAAGTCTTTTAAGGTAAGACGTAATTTTAACATCAATATACGCAACACAGCTGTAATCGTTAGACTTGTTTACAGCCGAGTTGTAAAACGGCCCCCGTAGGAATTATCGTAAAAAAGTTACACGGACCAGGCAGGGAGGTAAAAATGGCATTAACAATCTCCTTGGGCCTATTTTGCAACTTTAGAGAACACTTTTACAAGGGTTCGTTAAGGGGGCGGGGGGGGGTTAAAAAGTATGACAAATAATATTTTCACGGTAACAAATAGTATGTTAACTCGATGTTTAATTTTCTTCACCGAAATAAAAAAAAAATCTAGCTATACAAGGTTTAAGTGAAAGCATAGCAAATACTGAAAGTGTGAACTCAGACCAACAAACTGAAGAACTATGACTATGAAGCCAACCTCAGGAAACGCGAAAAAAATCAGCTGTCCCATACAAAACTGCTGTATCCACCCGACCAAAATGTATGGGACAGCAGATTTTTTTTTACATTTCCTGAGGTAGGCTCCAGTGAAAGTTGTTCAGTCTGTTGGATTGAGTTCACCCTTTCAGTATTTGCTAGGCTGTCATTTGCTTGATTATCGTGTCGACTTCAAATTGGCTGTAGCTTACATCCTGATATACGCCATCGAATATTGATTAATACTTTTGAACCTTCCTAACATGGTCTCATCTAGACTCCCATTAATAGAATAGAGTCTATTATATTCAATACAGTCTAGTTAGAACATAACAATACCTATGTCTCCTTCCTGGGTTAGACCTAAGGGTTAGACCAACATTTAAAATAAATAAAATGTTATATACAGGGTGTAACAAAACACACTAGTAATACTTAAGGGCTTCAGCCCATGAAACTGAACAATTTTCACTATGGAGCCTAGTTCGAATTCGCGAAAAAAAATCAGCTGTCCCATACAAAACTGCTGCAGTGCGACTTTACTAAAAACTTAAAAAGTATGGGACAGCTGTTTTTTATTTTGAGATTTGAGGTTGTCTTCATAGTGAAAGTTGTTCAGTTTGATGGTCTGAAACACCCCCTTAAGTATTACAAGGGTGTTTTGTTCCACCCTGTATTTGTTACTTAATATTTGAACGAAATGAGTAAATTATTGTTTCATGTTGTGTTTTGTGATTGTACCATGTAAGTTTGGGATTGAAAGAAATTCAAGATACTTAAGCACTTATGTTTTTGTGTACTTACTTAGAGATCTACTACGTAATAGTTCGCGGTAATACCAGTAATACTAAGTCGAGAAACAAATCCGTGTATTTTGTTTTTATTAATTATAGCGTCTCTATCAGTACACACGCATGCGAGATAAAAGACGTGATAAAGCCGTATCACGGCTATCGCGGGTTGGCATGCTACCAGTGCAGATATATCGTAGCATACAAGGCGTTCAAATATTTCTGAGCAGTGCTAATTTATCGAAACATGTATTTGTCATAAATATCTGAACAGCTAAATATCAATAATTTCTTTACAATGTTATATAACAATTGATTAAGGTCTTTTTTCCTAAACTGTTCAGATGTTTATGATCACAATGACTGCGTTGATATACAGGGTGTACAATAAAATGGAACAGCTACTCATAGGGGTGCTTCAGACCATCAAACTGAACAACTTTCTCTATGGGACCAATATCGAAATCGCGAAAAAAAAATCCGCTCTTTCATACAAAACTGCAAAAATAACTCGACTGAAATGTATGGGACAGCAGATTTTTTTTTCGCGATTTCGATATTGGTCCCATAGAGAAAGTTGTTCAGTTTGATGGTCTGAAGCACCCCTTTAAGTAGCTGTCCCATTTTATTTTACACCCTGTATTTGATGGTCTAGGCGTTCAGATATTTTTGTTTGGTTATGTGTAAAGAAATTATTGAAAATTAGAATTGCTTAGAAATATTTGACCACCTTGTTTGCTATGATATATCTGATGGTGACTGTACACCCTTTGGAAACACTTGTAAACACTTTACAGGTACGGGTCATGATATTTTTGAAGATTTCTACATCTAAAGACCTCATTTTTCAATTGGTATAGAAATCGTCAGTAGGTATATTGTAGGTGCCTTTTAATAACTAAACTACTCTGTGTAATATCAAAGTAGGAACTATATAATATCAATTAAAAACCCTTTTAAAATAAAACCTTTTAACTTTCCATCCTGTAAAATTAGCGTCCAATTAGCGACACTATATTTTGTCAAACAATCCTATGCCTTAATGAAAAGTTAATAAAGCCCACGGGTTAGGCCTGAATGGATATCGGGTCGGATCAGCGAGACGGGTTGTAATCGTACTAAATTGAATAACCCAGGGTATAAGTCCCGTATCTGGAAATATCTAGGCGGTGAGCAAATAACCAATTTATACGTCGGTGGTTGCGATCAACTCACAAGTGCTGTTTTTATGGTGAATGTCAGAATTGTCAGAATGTCGTAAAGATTAACGGTTATACGTAACTGTAAGAACGAAGGTCAAAATGGACACCTGGTATGCGCAAATTGGGGAAATTGCACCTTGTTAACTTTTCGCAACACTCTTCGATATTTGTATTTTCGCTCTTCACTTGAGTTCCATCCAGATAAGCTGACATACCTACCTACACTGTTTTCGATAAAATTATTGAAAACCTAGTTCATTTCCATCAATCCACATCCAGACTAGACCGTAAGACGTAAGACGGTCTTCAACGGAATTTTTGGTCTATTGGACCTATCGGTGGAAATATATCTGTGATCCTTTCCACCGCTGCTCTGGTGAATATTCTTAGTATTTGCGAACATTCGCTCTCTACTGGCCCGTCTGAGTCCGTCCAGTTTCTTCGTTAAGTAATTAATCCACATCGGCAGAGCAACACCCCCAGATTAATTACAGAAAGTCAAACTAGTCCATACAAATACTCGAGCACGCCCTCACTTTTAATCTATGACAAATCATGAAGCTAAGAAAGCTTAGAGGAGTAATGAAGAACTACATTCACTTATTTGTTTATGTCCAGTGGTAGGTACCTACGTATTTCTAATAGGCGTAAATACAACGTTTTAATAAATTAGCGCAAAACCTCATACACCCCAACTGATTTATAACAAAAGAATTAGATTGAAACAATAATGTCATTATTTTGATAGTTAAAATTTAATGTTATTCGCATTTTAAGTTCAGAGACAAAAATGATTTGTTATCATTTCAGCAATGAATGAAAGCGCTAACGTACTTATGGATACATTTTAATAATCTTGTTTTGGTAGGAAGTAGGGTGAGTGTGCTCGTGGGGTGGGTTGACTTTGGGTTTAGTAAATTTAAAATTATACAAAAAATTAATCAAAATATTGAAAAAAATGACCTATGTTGAAACCATGATAATTCGATTGTGCTCTTGATTCTAAACAAACTACTTTCTAGTTTTGCGTTAATTCATTAACACGTTGTATAATCCAACGAGCTTTTATATACCCGCGACTTCGTCCACATAAATTATATACCAGATTTTAAGTTAGATGATAAGCTATCAAACTTTCATCAAAATCGGTTCAGTAGTTTTTGCGTGATACTCGAACAAACAAACACCCAAACAAACAAACAAACAAACGAACAAACAAACAAATAGACAGACAAAAAATCCAAAAATTGGTGATTTTGAATCAGGGACATCTAAAAATCATATAGTAATCTTTTTTTTGTAAATATCTTCAATGTACAGACACATTTCAGTTTTATAATAGTTTAGATGTTATTTGAATTCGCTCCCATTTTCATGTGCATCCGGATCGAAGATATTTTATCACAAGTTTACTAGATAGCACTGTAAAACAACATAATAAAATATGTTAAACAGTTATTTGTACGCTTTCTAATACACTTTAAATTAGTTATTATCATGCAATCCGGCTCAGATATCATTTTTACGACTATAAAACTGTACTGCAATAACATAGATAACTTATATTTACGACACGGCGCAGATAAAACTAATATATGTAACAGACTACAAATTATTTGTAAGTTCAAACAATAATTTAGAAACAAAACAACTGGAGTACCGTTGCCTTGGCAATGACTTAGCAAGTAGCCCAGTCATTTTACGGACTTTTGTTAGGAGAGGTGGGAAGTAATTACTAATTGGACTTTTAATCTGCGACCGGTACTATTTAGTGACAAAAATACTATCTGAAAACAAATAAAAAAAAATTCGCTGCGCAACATAGAAATCAAAATTGTGAGTCCCAGAAGGCTTTTAAATTAATAATATTAATACTATGCACTCATTTGAATAAGATTTTACAGTGTAAATTATTTTTAGCAATAAAATAGGCATTGAAGTAAAAAAAAGAGGTTTTTATTAGAAAATACGAATGTATTTTTCAAAACCTTCTAAGTAGACAAAAATATTTACACCATACCACGCCTTAAATATGTGCAAAAAGAAATTACCATCAGCTTTTTTCATAACGAGATAGAATAAAAATTTTTAATTTGGAACTGTCGCTGACGAGATTCTTTTTTCATTTTGGTACATTTCTAAGCTCAAATTGACTCTTAAATACTGTACCGAAAAAAAATAACCATTAGTAATTAGTCCCGGCTCAAACCGTAAAATGACTGGGCTAAAGGCCTTCGTAAAACCAACTAATCATTGCTCATTTAAACTAACCTGCAGTAATAGTACCAAATGACCGTGTAAGCTATTCAGTGCCAGCTGATATTACAAACAGAAATGCGTATTGTTCTTGAGACTTAAGGTAGTGATACATCATAGGCTGATGTGGCATTGGCACTGAACTGTGATGAGGTGATGTGATGATGATGACCTATGATACCTACAAATCTAAACGTTAACTGCCTCCGTGGTCTAATGGTTAAGTGCATTGGATTCTCGACCCGGAGGTCGTGGGTTCGATTCCCACGGGGAACACCTAGTGATATGTCACTTTGTGCGTTTTTCCCCAGTTGGTTAGGACATTGCAGGCTTAATCACCTGATTGTCTGAAAAAGAAAAATGATTCCGTGCTTCGGATGGCACGTTAAGCCGTTGGTCCCGGCTACTATCTCTGGTGGTAGAATTCGTTACATAAATACCACGTCAGAGGCCGTAAGGCGGTCTGAAAAAACTCTGACACCAGGGCTCTGCCTACACGATAAGAAGAAGATCTAAACGTTCGCCCATTTCTAATTAGGATCACCATGCGTGTCATTAGTAGATGTTAAAGGAACTCGAGGTATTCGCTTCTAATATAAGACTAAAATTCACTAATTCTTATAAGTATCTCTTTTAGTCAAGAACGATACTTTCTTCGAATTAAAGTTTCTTATTGATTAAAGCAACAAAATCACAACAGGTTGATATCGCTGTGCAATCTGTGATTTTAAGTAACGTAAAAGATTATGAAGGGCACTTTAAAGTAAATAACGAAAGTGGAACTCAATTAACAGGATATTTCTCTTTAGCAAATCTACTCAACATTGTGGCCTGAAGTGTAGAACCTATTGCATAGGAGAATGGTATGACATAATTATCTTTAAAATGCCGTCGTTACATAATTCCTCAGATGACACGCTACGGTTGACTGAACTTCTATTTCTTTTTGACGGGTCAATTCAATGCCAAAGTGGCATGCCAGCAAAGTGCCAGTATGCGCAAGTGTATAAGTAACTTTAGTCTTCACAAAGGTTTACAGCATAGCATTATTTAGACTAACAATACGTCTCCTACACGACAGTTAAGTTAGGTGATAAATCTTTGATTTACAGCCATCATGCACAATCGTTTCAAGTCTATAAGAATTTGTATGAGAAATGTTAAGACATAATTGAGAGTTATAAATCCTTTGTAAAGCTTCGCGTCACGATCTTTTATAATAGGTCAAGTCCGTTCGGTATATGGAAGGTTATCTTGCTATTTTTGCTTGGTGTAGCTTAGTTGAATGGCTGTATGGTGATTTAGTCGTTTTGTTGTTGGCAGGATCATAGTAAATCAGTGAATTAGCATCGTCAAACAAGTAAACCTACAATAGATAAATACATACCTACTTGTTATTGCGGCAAATATTGTGAGCAGCTACCGTACCTTCTTGGATATAAATTACTATACCAACGATTGTATTTATACCAAGCTCTTCTAAAAAGTGTATTTTTTTATCACAGTTAAATTCCTTATTTTACGCCCAAAACGACTCCTAGTACTATTTCCATAACTTCCACAAACATAATAATACTATTATAAATCAGAAAGAGCACGTCTGTATGATACTTACGCTACACCTTCATAATTTAAATAAAAGCCAGAATAGGTAAGATATTTTCATGAATTTTTACACTCGAATCGGCGATCAAGAGCTCC
The DNA here is from genome assembly GCA_922987775.1 of Agonopterix subpropinquella. Lineage (NCBI taxonomy): Eukaryota > Metazoa > Arthropoda > Insecta > Lepidoptera > Depressariidae > Agonopterix > Agonopterix subpropinquella. The sequence goes on along the minus strand of OV277695.1, from coordinate 7,272,506 downwards.
CGATTAATAATGAAACCCAACAGCAATATGCACAGAGCCTTAGAGAAAGCTGTTATGCAGAACGTCGATAATGCTCTGGGTGCAGGAATCCAGCCTGTCGCACGCATCCGTCCACAAATCAGCCTTAATTGAGCCTGGTTCAGCGAGCTTGAAGATACTAATTGTCAAGTATTGTCACATTGCTGATTATGACGATTAAACTGAAGTTTGGGTGTTTAGAGCTTTTATTTAGCCAAGAAGAGGGCCCGTGCTAATAAACCTCCCACATTGTTTAAATATTACGGGGTCGTGGTCCAACTCGTGCTCTTTCCAACTAATTGGACCTTGGGCAATGGACTAGGAACAGTGATCTAACAATAATTGTTGTTGGATCAAACCTCCATATTCGAGCATTGGCTCGAACCGTGCGGACCGAAGCGTGCTCCAACTATTTCTTTTTGTAAGGTAAGCGCATATTATGACGGGCCGCATAATGTCGGGACGCAGCGCAAAAATCCGCCCAAATCGCTTCTATATAATTTATGTATATCAACTACCGATACTATGCCAGGCCGGAGCGTGTCGCATTGCATTATTGCGCGGCGTATTTCCGTCCGTGCGATGCGGTCCGCTCCGCTCCGATGCGGTCCGCCGAAGTGTACCATTCCAAGCGGAACTTTTTTAAACGTCTGCAGTATAGTCTAAACTAAAAATCCTACAATGCGTTGCCACCCGGCAGGCATCGACACGCTCGCTCTAGCGTGCGTATTTAAAAATTTTCCGCTGCGATGCGGCTTGCTCCGCCTCGATGCGAACCGTCGTAATATGAGCTTACCTTCAGATTACCTACTTTAGTCCAAGTCCGTCAAACCGTGGTGAAAGACTACATTTGGTCGCGTGGGAAGACATTTTACGAGCGCCCGCGCAAGCGCGCTAAGATTTGTCAGCCAACCGTGTCACGCTTCGAACACGTTCTGAACTCTAAATCTCGGAAATCCTGTAAAATGTATCGGTAGTTTCATGTTTCTCCTCATTTACAACTCTTGTTTATTATTGTTTGTTTATTTATGCATTGTATTAGTTTAACATTGGTTTTCTAACCGTAAAGCTTAGTAATTGGTAACGGAGCTATTGAATGATAAATTAAGAAAAGCACTTACAAATAATTGTAGTATGTAGTTTGTTATATTTACTCAGCTTTCAGTGTTACAAATAGTTTTGCGATGTTTAGGGGTGTTTTACCTACACTATCATTTTCTTACCATGTCAAAAATGATACAGGGCAGGGTGAAATTGATATCATTAGCACCCTTTTAAACTAAGAGCCTACCCATCAAACTGAACAACTTTTACTATGGGAGCAAACCGATCGGAGCAAAAATCTGCTGTTGCATTTCAGTCAAGTAAGCATTGCAGTTTAGTGTGGAACAGCTAATTTCTTTTTGATCCTATCGGTTTGCTCCCATTGTAAAAGTTCAGTTTGATGTGTAGACTAAACCCAACAGATTTCAATGTAAAACAGAACGGTATCTGGTAGGTATGAGAAAAGGACATACCTACAATACCTACATAGGATACTTTTATTTCAAATCTGATCCTAGAGTGGGCTAGTACTAGCACTTAAGTATTTAAATAAAATATAAGTAGACACCTATCCTTAAACTTTAAGTGCATAACCAGATCATTTAACATTTGTTTAATAAAGAAAGGAGGTAAAAAATTATCAAATTATTCTATTTGTTGCAACATTATTATGATAAATCCTTCCTTACCTCTAAAATCTGTTACCTACATGCGCATTACTCAAAAGATTAACATGCACTTGACAACTAGGGTTCTTAACCTTGTCTTATCTTAACCACATATCTCGTTAATCCTTATCAAGTTACAACGAATACCTCATAGATACCCACGACCATGGATTTTGGTGTGGTCAGTAACTTTGTTATAACTATAACTACCAATCATCTTTTACGTGCGCAAATGTAGCTTAATACATATGGGCGCATGAGGTTTTGGGGCTTCGACTTTTTGGGGGGTTGTTGGTGTTGATTAGCAAGCTTTTTAGGGTTCCGTACCCAAAGGGTGGAAATGGGACCCTATTACTAAGCCTACGTTGTCCTACCTATTTGGGGCTGTAACTGTATAACTTTTGAACGGAGAAGCTAGATAGTTGAAACTTTCACAGAATGTGCATTATTACGGTGGATTTGCTAATAAATAATAAATATGTCAAAAAGTTAAAAATTAAGGGTCCGGGTAAAAACGGTAATAAAAGCGTCAAACTTGGTGTGATTACTGATTATAGAGCAAACTCTACAGTATAACAACAAATAATAAAAACGGGCCAAGTGTGAGTCGGTCTCGTGCTAAAGGTCCCGGAGAAAAAAAAAGTGTATGTTAATATTGTATGGTGGTGTGGCGAGTAGCCCGACTCGCACTTGACCGGTTTTATTTATGGAACTCTGATACCTAGTGAAATCCCTTTGTCGCCTCACAATCGCAATGACATCGACAGTACGATACGAGGTAGTTTATTCTAACCTTAGCCGAACAAGCAAAAACGAGTGCCTCTTCCGAAGAAAGAATTTAAACGAACACTTGTCTTGTATTTCAAGAACAAAATCCTTCAGATCACCTTCGATTTGCTATCGTTTAATAATCGACTGGATTCTCAGACTGGCAATAAAAAAGGATACCATAATAACGTAAACATATCGGACACTTCAGGATTTTACAGTGAGGAAGTAATTAATAGCAGCTACTATACATGTCACATTAACTTACCTGTTTTTGAGATCTCCGAATTAGTAACCGACGATTTTTTCGAAGTAAAACTTCTTTAGCACTGTTGTGATTTGAAAATCTATGAATCAAAAAAGCGACAATAAATAGTTTCTGAAGGTTTCGCTTCTAGCGCGAGTTAACTGCACACATGTTTTTCGAATACAAAACCGTTGTAAGCTGTAATTTGTTAATAAAACCGGTCAAATGCGAGTTGTGCTACTCGCGCACCGAGGGTTCCGTACCACACCACCTCACAACATATAAACTTAAAAAAAAAAAATTACAGGAACTTTAGCATGAGACCGACTCACACTTGGCCGGTTTTAATTATTTGTTGTTATACTGTAGAGTTTGCTCTATTTTAATCACGCCAAGTTTGACGCTTGTATGTATTACCGTTTTTACGATAGAACGAGAAGAAAAAAAACGTTGATAAAAACTAGATTCTTGTTGAGAACCCCCCTTAATTTTTAACTTTTTGTAATTGTAGGCTAGGTTATTACTTATTAATTTATGATGCACTTGAATTTTGTATTACTATCAGACCATCAAATTCCCAGCATTTTTTCGTTATACACGACTAAGACAAGAATAACGGAATGTCCTTCAAAACTCTAGACACCTAGCCACCCTGGCCGATAACCCTACAAGTTGGGACGTTACCAAGATAGCTCCATTCTCATGATAAACGACCTCTTTACGACACTTTTGCCGTAGTTCTCCTCACCCTTGCCTTTTCTACATAACTAGATTAGCCTGTATTATGTTATATGGGCCTCTTCATTTAGTTTTAAGGCTGCCTTATTAGAATAGAATCTGGATTTTAGTGCTGGTTTTAGAGACTTTTCTTCCTTCTAGGGTTATTTTAGCATTCTTATTTTAAAAAGTTATCTTTTATTAAAACATTATTCTCCTATTGGGCTGCGCCAGTCAGCCAGGTAGATAGGTATGGAAATCCTATGGAACTGGTTGCTAGGTATACAATGGTACCGATTCGGACTGTGCCACGACTTAACTTAACTAAATGTATTCCTGTCACTTTCTAAAATAAGATTAAGAAAGAGACAGAAAACCTACAACTGACTGACACTCAAAGTGACGTTACACGCCCAAAAACGCCTTAAATAAGATGGCGTACATTATGATGGCATCTTATTTTGGGCGTGTAACGTCACTTTGACAGCACTAAAGTCAGTTGTTGGTTTTGACAGGAATAAATTTAGTTAAGTTAAGTCGTGGCACATTTCGAATCGACACCAATATCAGGCCGTACAATATGCAATATGGTGTAAAATGAAATACGAAACCTTTTACGAGGTGCTTCAGACCATCAAATTGAACAACTTTTACTATAGAGCCAACTTAGAAATCACAATAAGAATATCTGCTGTTCCATACATTTAGGTCAAGTAGCCTAGCCACTGACATTTTCTATGGAACAGCTAATTATTTTCTTCGCGATTTCGAGGTTGGCTCCATATAAAGTTGTTCAGTTTGATGGTCTGAAGCACCCCTTAAGATATGTATGTCCTTTCAACAACAATGTGACACAAACTACAAATATTTGTTTCTAAAATAAATAATATAGTTTAAAAGTAGATGACAAATAAAGGTAACGGCCATGTTTACATTTGCGCGGGAAATCTGACAGCTGTCAGCTGTCAACTGCACTTGATATAATGTCGATCGAAGTGCGCGTTCGAATCGGTCGGCTACGTACATTTACCTTCTAGATAAGTGCTCGTTTATTTATTATTAGAAAATGTTTCATATAAATCTCGATTTAAGTCATTAAAGTAACTATTTACAGGCTTCGAGTTCGTAGGCGCATTTTTAGAACGCGCAAGTAAACGACTTTTTTGGATTTTTGAAGGAGGAGTGCGTCTGCTCTGCCCCTGACCAACAACAAAACCTAATAAAACCAAATAAAGGCTGATGAAGTTGATGAAAATAAATATACCAGGTGACCAGGTGTGATAAAACACCCTAGTAATATTTAAAGGAGTGGTTTACTTAGACCATCAAACTGAACCACTTTCAAAATAAAGAAAAAATAAAAATAGCTACTGTTTCATTCAAAACTGCAGTAACTCCTATGAACTCGACTCAAATATATGGGACAGCACGATGATAGGCTGATGATGATATATTTATATTATTATAGACGAGGGTGGACCCGCGACTTAGTCCGCGTATGGATTATTCCTTTAGGGGTCGATTTTAGAAAAATCCTTTCTTAGTGCACCCCTACATCCTCTGTAGAATATACATATATTCCAAATTTCATGTTTCTATCTTCAGCGGTTTAGGTTGTGCGATGTCTGTCAGTCAGTCACTGAACTCTTTTATAATTATAATATATAGACTTTTACAGCTTTGACAACTTTTTTTTTCATGTAAAAGAACATCTTTACAGCCTATAAAAGTCTTACGCTATTTATATTAATGTGTTCCCCAGTAAAGAAAGGTTAAACCCAAGTGTAGCTGATAGATAGCAAGCAATGAAAGTCATCATTCAGATAACGTAGAGTAGGTACGCTACGTACCTACTAGACTTGTGTACTTTGTTGTACCTGGTACTGATAAGGGTTCAATGATCTTTGATAGGTTTAAGATGGGTTCACTTTGATGTTTTGTTTCTCATAATATTACTTATATCATGTTTTGTTAATATAGATGGAAATACAAAGGTCCTGGACGGACCTGAAGGTTTCTTCATATGCTGACGGTTTTTAAGGGCATGATAAGACCATCACACTAAACACACATCCAAACTGGAAACTTGTCAACATAAAAAATTAGAACCAAATTGGACCATTGGACCTTTAGAATTTTTTTTTCAGTTTGATGGTCTGATTATTTCCTGAAAAAAACGTCAGCATATTTTTAACAAAGACCCTGTTACAGCCGTCACAGCTCTCTTAGTCTTGCGAAAAGGGTATGACAAACAAAAAAGTTAAAAACATTTCTACCATATTCAGTTAGTACTGATTTTATGTCACCCTGGTTGGTTTTTTTCCAAATATATTCAATGAACAGACTTTTTTGCGTTTACGATTTTATTTGTATAGATTTTTTTTTTCTTAGCAAAGGCCTCCCCCTGAAATATAAATAAATAAATTTATTAAACTAAATAATATTTCTCATGATCACTTAAGTTCTTCGATAGAGTAGATTCACCCATTTTTTTCTTTTCAGACGATAATTCCGTAATAAATAATTTTATTACGATGAATAAAATTTTAATATTTGTATGTCGTAACTTGTAATAATGCTAAAATCATAAACATTTTAATTATACAAATTTATTCTTGCAGAAGTTATTGAATAATAACCGCCCTTCCTAGTAGATTAACTATTAAATTATAGGAGCCTATTATTGAACTATGCAATTACACAATATCTATCGCTCACTAATCATTGCTCTAATAAGAGTTAGCCTAGGGGAATTAATTTGTTACAGTACTTTCACTATCTGTTTACGAATACTCTAATAATTTACCTCTCGTTCAGATGGAAGTTCCTTCGAATAGGTAAAGCATTGTTTGATAATTTTACTAAAACATAATGTCCATAAATGATACGAATAATGGTAAAGAGCTGTGCCTGTCTGTATTATCTTTATCAAATACTAGCTGTTGCCCGCGACTTCGTCTGCGTTACCCGGATAAAAAGTACCCTATGTGTTAATCCAGGCCATGGTCTACTAGCTGTTGCCCGCGACTCCGTCTGCGTGGATATATAATATGTAGCCTGTGTTAATCTGGGCTATTGACTATCTACATGCCAAGTTTCATCGAAATCGGTCCAGCCGTTTTAGCGTGAAAGAGTAACAAACATCCATCCATCCATACATACAAACTTTCGCGTTTATAATATTAGTAGGATCTCTATGCCAAATTTCATCAAAATCCGTTCAGCAGTTTTTGCGTGAAAGCGGAACAAACATCCATCCATATTTACAAACTTTCGCGTTTATAATATTAGTAGGAAGTAGGATATTCCAGAATAAAAACCGATATGGTAAGGAGGCGTCTTTGAAAAAAAAAACGGTTGTTAGTTTATGTTATAAAGTATTGAGGTCACAAATGTCTGATTTATGAAGAAATATCAAGTAGTAGGTACTAGGTATACCAAGGCAGGTTTTTGACCAGCCCACAATGGATTCTGGTTGTGAGTTTATGTATGTATGTATGTATGTATGTGTTCAAGTATACTTTATCCTAGGGTTTTGTTTACATTTCTAGCTGTTATTTATAAAGAATTCAGATACGTTTAGAGGTATACTACATTTTTTTTACCACTGAGGTAAGCAATTTCTAGTGGGATAGAATATAAATGCAAGACCGCTGGTAGGTGATTGTAACCTCAACAGCACAAATGTCTACAAGATGTCTAATAGATATTTACAAAATATCTAATAGATATCTAATAGATATTCTGTGCTGTTTGGGAACAATCCTTCTAACTCTGACCAAACCGAAAGGGATTATGGTCATGAATTTATTGTATGTTTTTATGTGTAGAATAGAAAAATATAATACAGTCATAATTCTACCTACAGAACAGATGACAGAGATTTATTTGGTAAACACTATCAGTAAACTATAAACTTCTCAAACTGAACCGTAATATAAAAATCAATAAACCGAACCATATAAAGAAGGCGGGGGCACTTTAGACCCCGTACAACCACGGGTCATATCTGTTAACGCAAAATTAACATGTTTTCATTATTTCAATTTCTAAGAAAGTAACTACTCGCGCCATCTATTGAGATGGAGCAGAACTATCAATGTAATCAATAAACTCAATGATAATGAATGTTGCCAGTCAGTTAACTTTAATTTGTATTATATTATTCATGTATTCAGTAGCGATTACTGGCAACATCTCTCTCTCTTCCGACGCCACGCATGGCGGACGGTCAGACTTTATTATATTCAGAAATAAATTCAGTGTAATGTATCAGATCTTCAGGACTCTCTTCCGACGCCATCAACGGCGGCCAGTCAGACTTTCATATCAATTATCAGATAAATTCATTTTACTGTTTCAAGAACTTAAATAAATCATTCAGTAAGAAGATTCAGGTGTTATCATTCGCCACCAAACCAAACCACTGTAGGAGAAGGAACAATCGCCCCGAACCCGCGATTTCTGCTACAATATCTACCCGCCGCATTCGATACTAAATCACAGTTTAATATCTCGCTATACTGCACTCTGCACTGCAATCGGATGCACTGCGTTTGATGTGCCATTTCTAAATGACCTGTTACAATTTATTGCTTTCGAGAGATTTTTTAAAATTGCTTTGGACCTTGGTCCGAATTTTATTGATTCGATTCGCGTATCTTTATTTTTATTGGGAACTTGAAATAAAGCTTTGTTACTATTTTACTATACTTAATAAAACAAGTCAGTGAATGATTGACTGACTGACTGACTGACAACGCACAGCCTAAACCGCTGAAGATAGAAGCAATTTGGAATATAGATTCTGCGGAGAATGTGCGGGTGCGTGCACTAAGAAATAATTTTTTCGTATTCTAATTTCACGTGGTTCGTTTTCGGGTAAAAGTGCGTCGCGTCGATCATAAAAAAATTAGATGCACAGTCTCATGTAAAATTAGAAAAATTTTGGCCGAATTGATAGGCACGATCAGTTTTAATAACTTATGCACGATTTGTAACCGGTAAAGCTTCAATTACGAGGCGTTTATTCTTTCCACTGTCCATTGAACGTGGTGATGGGCTCATTTTCTGTCAATCTTGACAGAATTAGGTAAGGTTAGGTCCTCCCCTAAGGAGCCGGGAATCTTTCGAAGAATTACCCCCTGACAAAAAAGGCCCTGTGCCGTACACAGTGAGTGTGAGTGAGTGTGGATATCCTGTATATAGGGTCCTTCTTAATATGATGACACTTTTTTAAGGGGATGATCAGACCGTCAATCAGCACAACTTTCTCTATGGCGCCAACATAGAAATCGCGAAAATAAACAGCTGTTCCATACAAATTAGCAAACCTACTCCACAGAGTGCATAATACTCGAGCCAAATCGATAGGACATTCTTCTATCGTGTCGATGGCGTATCATGATTTCCCAGCCCAATATTTTGCCACAAGGATAGCATCCGCGAGCCGGTCCAATCGCGTACAAGTGTCCGGGCAGGAAGAACAGAACATGGGATGGGTCATAGTCTGAGGACAAACACTACATTCACACCTAACCTGGGGTCTGATCCGTCGATAAAACTCCATTTCAACGGATTCTTTTTATTCCGGCCGACTTGAATATGAGCAGTAGTGGTATGCTCTTTAGCCAGTTCCATTAGAATAAAACTAATCAACTCTAATATTCAAATGCTTCTTTCTTAACATATTTCATTATTTTAACTTCACCTCAAACTTCCACTGTTCAACTGAAACAACTATCATGAAGCAAAACTACCTATATCAGTACCGGAGAGTATTTGCAGAATGAAAATTAGCATGAACAAGAGTGAAACAGTACTTCAGACAAATAGTTCTGCTGAGTGAGCCGAGCACTCGAGACGATGCTAGTCGAGTGTGCAGGTATTTATAATGCTAATGAACGTCTGACTTTATTGCACTGTGACGTCATTTTGTGCTAAACTAGTTTTGAAAACTTTTGGATGTTAAATCTCCAATATGTTGGGCGTATGATTTTTTTTATAAGATTACGGTAACCCGCACTGGGCTCGCGTGATGGAGTAATTATGGACAACTCCCTCTCACTCTTATTCGTGAGACAGGCTTTTGCCCTACAGTGGGATTCTACAGGCTATTAACTTACTTACGGGTAGTAATAATTATTTTTCTACGAATAAAATGTTTTCTGAAACGGCAGCTTGTCATTAATTTCTTTAAGAGGGCTATTCGAGTCCAGTGGCGCCCTCATCACAATAATAAAGATTTCTCAATAAAGAAAGCCTAAATTAAAAAAGTGCCCACTTGACAAACTACAAAAGCCTTCAAGCTATTTAAACATACTTTGAAAAAAGAAAAAAACGGCCGCTTTTGTTTTTATTCGAAATTGTCTAAAAGTGGAATGTATAGAACCTATAAAAGTATTGTACTATAACAATGGCTTGAAGGCTTTTGTAGTTTGTCAAGTGGGCACTTTTTAAATTTAGGCTTTCTTTATTGAGAAATCTTTATTATTGTGTCGAAGGCGCCACTGGACTCCGATAGCCCTCTTAATATCATTTGAAAATGTAAATGTAACATTTTTTCTATTTCCACAGCACTTTTTATCTCTAACGATGATGTATTAATTCACAATAATAGAGGTGCTACTGAAACATTTGTGACATGAAAGAAAATTCACCCACTGTGAGACTGTGACAGACACAATATGTGGCCTGATCTGATGTGGCATGCATGGAACTATAGTATAAGAGACGATTGCTCAAAAATCAACATCATGTCATTTTGCTTGAAAAAAAAAATCTGTTTATTCTGTATCGATATGTTTTCTTTACATTATTAAAATTGAAATTGTTTATTAAGTACTTTTACTCGACGTCCTAGTATATAATATTAATATGAAAAACTACTGGTTTTTTTTTTCGTTACGTGTGCTAAATAATCCTTCTACGTAGGTGTTCTTTGGAAAAAATCTGACATTTGTTACGAGACCTGCTCATCAATATTTTTATTTTAATACTTAGTTACTGTTGTAAAGTTGTCTTGGCATATTCAATAAGACGACCATACCCCAGAAAATACACTCTGGGCTACAGTTTGAAGCAGTCGTCGCTTGTACTATTATGATAGAGCCACTCTCGAATTTGTCAGAGAAGAAATATAGTAGGCACCTGCAACTAATGTCTGTTCAAACTACGATGTCCCATCACAACATCCTTAAGGCTTTGTGATAGAGATAAAAATGGTTTGTTTCAGGGTGTTTTTATGACAAGGCAACTAAATGCATCCGAGGGGAAAGAGGACTGGTTGAAGTGCGTTTTTCGCATCTGGGTGTTTGAGGGTTGACGTGTCATTACGTACATGTGTTAGGGTACCGTTTGTTTGGCGAAAGTTTGGTGGTATTGTGTGCATACGGCAAAATTTCTGCTGTTTAGTGGACGAGGCGAACATCACATATCCTGTAGGTCACTGGCATTTGCCTACAATAATCTAAACTATTATAAAACTGTAACAGAAGTGTGACTGTACATTGAAGATATTTACAAAAAAAAAAATTACGAAATGGTTTTTACCTGTCCCTGATTCAAAATCACCAATTTTTGGATTTTTTGTCTGTCTGTTTGTTTGTTTGTATGTTTGTTTGTTTGTTTGTTTGGGTGTTTGTTTGTTCGAGTATCACGCAAAAACTACTGAACCGATTTTGATGAAACATTTTTTGTTTGATAGCTTATCATCTGACTTAAAATCTGGTATATAATTTATGCGGACGAAGTCGCGGGTAAAAGCTCGTAATATACTTAATAAAACCGGTCAAGTGCGAGTCGGGCTACTCGCGCACCAACGCCGACGGTTCCGTACCACATCACCAGTCACCACACAACATATTAACTTTAAAAAAGTTTGGTTTTCTCTGGGTCCTTTAGCGCGAGACCGACTCACACTTGACCGGTTTTATTATTTGAAGAATTCTACACCAGTGGTCGGTCGGAGCAAACTCTACAGTATAGAGTTAGCTCTACCTATAGGTATAATCACACCAAGTTTGACGCTTGTATGTATGTATTACCGTTTTCAAAATAGAGCGAGAAGAAAAATCGCTTTACATGTTAGTTAAGCTATGTGTATCTAAAACAAACAGTTTTGTTTTCCCTCGATTTTGTGATCACACTTTTTCTGCCAAAACCAACGAAAACACCTAACAAAAATACATACAACTAAATACACATTGCAAAATAGTCTCCATTCCATACAAAAGAGGGTGTGCACTGTTGTCTGTCACTGCACATGATGTGATGTATTGCTAGGGGAGAGGAGAGGGGTACGAGCCTAAGTAGTTGGTTCCCATTGTCGTTTTATTTTCTATTATTTGTATTACACTTCATCTTTGAGCTATTATTACCTATAGTTATTTTCTATTATGTATTAGGGCAGTGACTAATATATTGTGGTTATTCGGTAATTGCTGAAGGCAACAGAATCGTGAGCAATATTGAATTTGGAATCAAATTTGCGAGGTATATGTACCTATTTTCTTTTATGATCGTTCTTTCTCTCACTGCAACTGATGTACGTTGACCAAATTGTCTTATCGTGTAGGTACTTACTTAAACTACCCGATTCAATCGGTGTCGAATCGAAGTGGTGTTTTTGACAGTTCTTGGTGATTCTGCTTTTAAATGTTTAGTTAATGGGAGGACAAACAAAAAATGACATGATGATCGGAAAAACACTTTATTACTTACAAATTGTCTAGTACAGTCATAAATACATTATCGATCTCGTATGGATATAATCGAAAACATACACAATATAGCCGTAATGGTCATAATTCATAATATAGGTACCCGAAATCGACGACCATATACATGACATGACGCGTCTAATAATCGCTGAAGAAACAAAGCAAAGGCACTATACTAATAACCCTCCTTCTGGTGCCGTCGGGTAAAAATAGAACTACCTACTCCGGTAAGCCAATTAAGTCCAAAGATTTGAACGAAGTATTTTTTAAATCGCTCCTCGGCCCACCACCGTCAACAATTTATTGATTCCGCCTCAAAACATTCAAAAGACATTTAATTCACCGTCTCGATACCAAGTTAACTACCATTTCCTGGCTAATGTTACCTAGAATACAGTCTTCAAAATAAATAACCGAACAACAATGAACTCTATGGTGCTATCGTTTGTTAGTGCATTACCTGTTTACGTTACGAAGGGTCTCCCAATCCATTTTCCCATCAATCCAAATATTTGGGAACTAGAACAAGTGTCCTGTCTTCCGGAAAAGGGAGACCTTGGTTAGGGGTCAAAATAATTTACTGTGTAGTTTATGTCTTTGTTGCTCGCTCTTTGCTCTCACATTATTGCTAAACTCCTCTTTGATAGTTTTTAAATTAAATTATCGAACCCAGGTCGGTCGCAGTAAGGACAACATGGTCAGGTGGGGATTCTTAGATGCGCAAAATGTGACTTGCTTGTGCGGAGCTCCACAAACGATGGCCCATCTCACATCGTGCCCTTCGTGCCCTAACACCTGCACGCAGGAGGAGCTTATGACCGCTAGCGACGGTGCAGTATCGGTTGCCCAATTCTGGCAAGGTACTATTTAGCGACTTTGTTGTGTTGAAGTCAACACGATAAGCAAGTATTAAATTATTTTCTTAATCCAAGACCATCTAATCACTGGGATGACTGCTTCATACCGATTTAGCTCTCAGAAATGTGCAATGGGGAAAATTTGTGCTAGTGGTTAAATCAAGTAAAGAATTATGACGATGTTAAAATGATTTAGTCATGACAGTATTTTAATCCAGCACTTTCAAGGTGGATGACAGCGTCACTATTAATCACCTTTAATAAGTAAAGGTGTTGAGAAACATTCGTAGCTAACTGTACATTAAGTCGACTCAAATAATGCTATAGTTTAATTAACAGAAGGCATTAATTAACATGTTAATACAGACACGAGTTGAGATAAGGATTGTCGACTGGTATTACCTTTGTTGGGGTTGCAAATTAAAGTTACGAATTACACGTATTCCGTATTACGTTGTATATTAAACCAAGCAAGTAATATCTAGTTGGTTAGTTTGACAGGTAGCAAAACCTGAATTGTCTCTACAGAATCGTATAATAAACACATTTTTATAAGGTAGGTATTTTTTTTTCTGAAAATGATAAATTTCGTAATCTCCGATTTATTCAATCTCATTTTGAATAGGTACTTCACAATACCTCTCAAGGAATATTGATAAGGTCGATAAGTATGGTTCTTCTTGGGGCTCTTCTTCGGGTTCCTCTTCATTACTGGAGACTGGCAGTCAGCTCTGCATAGCGCCGTGTCGTGAGGTGGTCGTGAGGTGGTCGTGTCGTGTCGATGTCGTGTCGCAAACTTAAAAGAACGGACAGGCATCGCCAGCGCGTCGAAGAGCTGTTTCATTTAGCGAGACAGGCAGGGATACGTATGGTTATACAAAATTGAAATGGGAAAAAAAACTTGAACTTTTTGTATGAATTGGTAGACCATTGTTTCAGATTCAAAAAATCACAAAATTGTTCCAAATTTAACTTTCTAAGTTAGTTTCCGGGAATCTCGCTTTGAGAGAAGGACGAAAGGACACCGAAATTATTCCATATTTCGTTCTTCCACTCCTACTATAGAACACCGCAAGACTATAATAATTACCTATTCTATTTCCAACATGGCACTTCATTATTTCCAAAAAATTCCCTGATCAAACTATGTAACAAAACTCAGCAATTTATCGTGATTTAAGGACCATAAAACAGAAGACCTCATCGATTTTTATATTAGTCGACCTCAACCGGAGCACTTAGCGTTTCCGACGGGTTTGCTCGCTATAATCTTCTTTACGGGAATAATTTTCTGTCGTTTCATTTCGGTTATTGGATTTTCCGGAGTCGACTTCGCATTCAGACTCGACTTGATATTAGTAATAAATTTTTATTTGGCATTTAACGTAGCTTTGTGTTTTTATTGTTCGCTTCGTTTGCTTTTTTTTATCTGCCTACTTAACAAAGGTCACAGATGTAGAGTAAGAGACGTACTTGTAATATATATTTTACAGTAGCAGTATAAAGGACACTAACTGCCTCCGTGGTCTAGTGGTTAAGAGCATTCGTTCTCGAAACGGAGGTCGTGGGTTCGATTCCAACGGGGGACACCTAGTGATATGTCACTTTGTGCGTTTTCCCCAGTTGGTTAGGACATTGCAAGCTGAATCACCTGATTGTCCGAAAAGGCATGTTAAGCCGTTGGTCCCGGCTACTATCTCTAGTAGTAGTAGTCTAGTAGTCGTTACATAAAAACCACGTCAGAGGCCGTAAGGCGGTCTGAAAAAACTCTGACACCAGGGCTCTGCCCACACGATAAGAAGAAGAAGGACACAAATATAAATTCCAGTTGCATAGAACAGATATTTAGTCCTTCATAGTGTGAAGTTGACCTTACGTGGCGTGGTGGTCCAAAACACATACCAATTTGTGTTTTGTTTGTACCTGAGTCGAAATTAATTTTACTTTCATATTATACAGGGTGAAATTGATATCATTAGCATCCTTTTGAACTAAGAGTCTGCCCATCAAACTGAACAACTTTTACTATGGGAGCAAACCGATCGGAGCAACAAATAATCTGCTGTTCCAAAGTGCAATGCCTTCTCGACTCAAATGCTGGCCGGCAATGCCGACAGCTGATTTTGTTTTTGCACCTATCGGTTTGCTCCCATAGTAAAAGTTGTTCAGTTTGATGGGTAGACTCTTAGTTTAAAAGGATGCTAATGATATCAATGTGGGTGACATTGTAGAGTCTGGAGAAAGAATGATCAACCCTTATTTGGTTATTTGTACAAAAACCAATTTTTTTGGTCCTAACGAACGTATTAAACCATCTTGAATATTTAATCTCACGTTTACTCATCAACTAAAAACGAAACTTTTAATAAAACTTCGATTAAATTCTAGAAGCACAAAGTAATATCAATTCAATTTAACACTACTTACTACCTTTTAATCACCGCATCAATATTCCATCTTCTACAAACTTCTTAATTTAATAAAACTTGCTTCACCTCCGCGACTATATTAAAAATGCCTTCATTACTCGCCCTGCACCAGCCCGTCCACTTTCGCCGCCACCGATCTAATATCAATTACTTGAAACTCACTTTATTTATCGTACGTGTAATTGGAGTAACGTAATTATCAGCTCCCGTTTTACGCGGCACGCCTACGCCCCAGCCTGTGCACTGCCGTGCAAAAAAATTTACGTTAATCAACGATTTTTTTTAATGGTGGTGTATTTCTTTTGGTATGAAATGGGATTTTGATTTGTTAAATAAATATCTACTTACAAACGCATTTTGGTCCATTATGGACTAAACGTTAACCTACCTATTGCATTGCAAATAATTTCAGGTCCGGCCGCGCAACTTCTTTTTTTTGACCAACTTGCCTGATGTCCTTGGCGGATCATCTACGAAGATTTCATTTAGACACATTTTATCATAATATAATTTATTATACTGGGTACAACTTAATACCTATAAATAAAATAAAATATTAAAGCCTTTTATTATCCTTAACATAGTTAGTACACTGCAACACTTTATACATGCGGGAAAATGGTTTTATTTGAAAAAAAAAGTATGTTAAATTAGTTCAGTTTTAAAATTGCTTCGTCAATGGGTTAATTATTTATATTCTATATATATATATATAGTATATTATGATATATTATTATAATATCTATAGTATATTATGTTAAATTTACAGTAATATTTACATAAGAATGGTATATATAACTATTAAATAAATCAAAACCTAACCTAATATAAACACAATTTACAATACTAAGCGGTACTTTGAAAGCTGAGCTTTATCTAATTAATTGTGGTCAGTCAAAGAGCCCGCCTCGGGTCGAACCCGGTTGAAAAGTGCCCATCACGCTCGTGGCGTTTCCACGCTGTATAGCTATGGAATTCAGGTAATTCAGTAAATATTAAATTCAGTAATTTTTGTATTATTATAATTATGTCAATGATACTATACTAATTTAAGTATTTTTCTGGTTTCGAAAAAAAAAAATTCACTCATAAAAAATTCACATACTTATAAATAATATTAAGTAAATTATATAATTTATTTTTCGTTAACGACCCCTCTTTGGGTGAAGGCCTCCTCCATCAGTCTCCAGCTTTCTCTGTCTTTCGTCTTTGATATCCAGTTCACGCTGGCTGTGATACCTATACTGACGCTTTTTTAAGAGGATGATTAATGATTATACCATCAAACTGAACGACTTTTTCTATGAGAGCAGCATCAAAAATCACGAAGCGAGAGCGTCTAGGTATCTATCTATATGCAAGAATTAACTCGGTAACCTAGTAATAACAATCTAGAAATTAATGTATTGCACTAGGTGTACGTACACGTACAGTATACGTTTATATTACAATTACCACATTTAAATTTAATACATAGTTAAATCCATTTGTATTTAAATTTTATTGCTAAAGGGAGACTGACAATTTATAGATTAATATTAAACACCGAGGTAGGTGCGTAAGATTGGTTTTGTTCAGATTAAGTTTCCAAAAACTTTCAGAAGCTTATAAAAGCCTTTATAGGTATTAGAAATGAATCAATTTCATGGTGAATCAATTGAATATGGTATCGATTTAATAGATAAGGCGAAAGCAGCCGACAAAGTACACGTAATATTAATTAAATTCAAGTCCCTATTATACTAGGTATAGTAGGTATCTTTGACTCGAGAAAGCGTAGAAATATTTTAGTGTAGATTTTTTTTCAGAAGCTAGATCTTTCGTTACGAAATTATTGTTGATGAGATTCGAGATGAAATAATAAAAAAAAAACATTCTGTCAAAAATATTCTTTCAAAATGTTTTTTTTAAGTAATTGGTTTTCTTTTGTATGTCTCCCAGAAGATTTAAATCCGATCAAAAGTAATATTTTTCTCCTGTTAGTTTGGGAACCGAGCGGTGATATAGAAAAAGTTGAGTCAGGGTTTCTACCTAAAATAATTATCCTGGGACTTTACTGAGAAAGCAGTAAATTTGACATATAAATATTACGTTTTACACTGTGGAGCAAATATTTAATATTTAATTATATTTGTCCATAAATTGGTGTACTTAATTGTTTTTTTATAGAGCTACCTGCCAAAATTAATTAAGGTTATGTAGTCATTACTATTAAACAAATTAATTTGATTCTCTATGTTTACTGATTACATTACTATATGCCAAGAGACCGCTATATTCGCCAACAAAAACAAAAATATAAATTAATGTTTAGAAAGCCTTTTTTTGCACAAGTCTAGTAGTCTAGCAATAAAATCCCTAAACTTCGACGACTTTTCACTCAAATCATCGGGCTAAGATACACATTAGACCGAGATAAAATACCTACCGCAAAAGCCTGTATGTGAAATACTCAGTGGAAGCGAATGGAAAAATGTGATTCGCTTATAACTCTTTTAGGCCGGGTCGCATTGGATTTATGTGCCGGGGAAATCGGCTGGTTTTCCTTCTTCGACTACGTAAATCATTTTCACATCGCGGCACTGGGCGCAGCTCTGTTTGCTACACTTATTTTGTGCACAGCCTGCCCTGAGAAAGTGTAGAAGTAAAAGCGATAGTCGGTCCCAAGGCAGCTTTAAGTTAATTACCAGTTTCCTTATTTGATTTCCTTTTATAGTATCACGCGAGAATTTACTATCAAAATTAATTGCTTAGTAAAACAAATGTTTTCGTACTAATCTTGTTTTAATTAACACTTCCTTTCTCATGCAGTTGTTGGTTTTGCACGTCGAAGTGATTTCGAAAACTTACAATCCTAATATTTTATTAGCTTTTTTTGCGTATACTTTTATTTGTCCGTACGTGTAAAGAAATATGTATTCTGGTTTTATTTGCCAATTTATCGTATGTTTCGCTGGAAAAATCTAGCCGATTTGCTTTGCGGAGCTTGAAAGGTCGTGCTTCAAGAGCTGGGTTTTACAGGAATTCTGTTTTCTCGACTGATTCTATACGAATCGTTAACTTCAGTTCCTACTTTAAAGATTATTCTGCTGTTTAGTTTTGTAGCAATGTTCACACTTCACCGTTTGTACCTACTTGTGGTTTGTACAGTTTGTATGTAGAATATTTTTAATTGTTATTCCAACAATTATATCAAATGGTAATAATTTTAAAACCTGAATTAGAGCTGCTAGAACAGCCGCCATTTTGATATGATGTTGACAAATGGCGGACCACACAAAATGGCGGTGTATTTCTTGCTGTATTCATAGTCAGGGTGGGCTATAAATTACAAACAATTAACAGAAGCGGAACCCATCTGCGACGCGACTCAATTGATAATTCTCGAGATATCAGTGCTTATAGAGGGGAAATCTTACTTAATTAAGTTTTACTTAATTGTTATGATTTAAACAAAATTATATTCGTTAGTTAGTTTCTTAGTTTCATGTTCTCAATATTTTTATTCATTTTTAATGTACTTACCCACCAAATTATATTCTAGTATTTTTTTCCAGAAACAGAAACCAATGTTCTTCACATACCACCGAGAAAAGAGTTAAATGGAAATAATATTAGATTTATAAAGGAAAATGACAGATCCCGTTTCGCCTTTTATAAGGATTATAGACATGAGATTATTGTTATAATTCATTATGTAATTTAATAGCTCTTCTCCGTTCAGATGGTACAAATTGTTAGTGGTATTATTATTTTAATTTTAATTAAATACATAACGACTAGATCCCGTCGATTAACAACGAAGAACAGGCTCGAGCAACTCTCTAACAAAAGAATGTTATATGATACGTGCACTGACGCCACTAAATTCCTTTGAACGTTAGCACACATTTCAAACATTCTGGTTATCGGTCACGACCAATTTTCAGTATGGAAGTCCCGACTCTTATATTATAACTTAGTGAGTTACATTTTCTTTGACCTAGAACAACATTGTGAACTCTTTACAAAGTCTTGAGTATGTATGTTAATCTTCATGCTAAAATCTATACCATCGTCTATCCAGTGTTTTTCAAACTTATTGAGGTCGCAACCCTAAAACGATTTCAAAAATCCTTCGCGGCCACAGATTACCCCCAATAGATACCGCATAATGAACATTTTGTTCACGCCCGAAGTCACAATTTTTGGCGGTAGGTGCGGGTAGCGGGGCACGAAACGGTGCAACGTGATTGGCCATTTCAAGGTCGCACTACTTCTAGCTTGCTCACTCGCGTTGCTTATATCAGTGAAAAACCATAGATGTGTGGCGAGCGTCGGCGGCCCTGTATGCGGTATCTATTGAGGGTAATCTGTGTTCGCGGCCCTTATAGGTACATCCAAATAACTACATTGCAATCAACTCGTTTGATCGTATTGCCTATAAGAGGCGGATGTCAAGCGAAGCGAGCTCGAGATTTCACTGCAATATATGATAGATGACTGACAAAAATGATGGAAAATGTTGGATATTATATCCTTTATTTGGATGCTTCCGTGAAACTGAAGTGAGACAGGAATGTAGGTCGAATGAGGTATTAATTAAAACCACACATTGTAGGATAGGTACGTGTTGCATTGTCAACGATCCGTACAAGAGAGAGAATAATCGATTAATATTATAATTAACTTAAGTATAGCTTAGTCAGCTACGTTTGTCACAGTGTTGCAGCGCGTAACGTTAAGTTGTCGTAAAAGGATAAACTTAGGCATATACAGGGTGTAACAAAACACCCTAGTAATACTTAAGGGGGTGCTTCAGACCATCAATCTGCACAACTTTCACTATGGGGCCAACGTCGAGAAAAAATAAAAAAAACTGCCGTCCCATACATTTGAGTCGAGACGGTACTGCAGTTTTGTATGAAAGAGCGGATTTTTTTTTCGCGATTTCGATGTTGGCTCCATAGTGAAAGTGGTTCAGATTGATGGTCTGAAGCACCCCCTAAAGTATTACTAGGGTGTTTTGTTACACCCTGTATAAGCTGATCTTAACGATCCCACGAAAGAAAAACTTTTAGAGCTTGCAACTGGTAGCATGTTGAAATTGGAGTTTCTGTCACAGCAAATCGACTCGTTTTGGATTACCTAAAACAAAATGTGAATAAGCTGAACTTGCAAAAGAAGCTCTAAAAACACACGTGCGCGCATGTTCGCGTTCTCTAAATTAACTTTCTTTATGAAAGTTGCGAAAAAAGCGAAAAACTATTTAGAGAACGATTTTTTATATTTTTTGTAAAAAAAAATTATCGAATAAACCTGTTTAGCACTTTTTGTTTTCCCTAATCATATTATAAATTGTATGAGACCTTTAGGTCATGTAGGTTTAGGTGCTTTAGCACTCGCGATCCCCTTGGAACATGCCCGGAATATGCCCGCGACCCATACTTTGAAAAACACTGGTCTATACGATCCAAACTTCTTGATTCCATCAAAATATGTGTTGTTTGGATAAAATCTTTTTTGTCATTCATCTAACATTTTTCTTTTAGGATTTGTTCTGTCATGGTGCTGACATTGAATTTTGTTTTTTATAATGTCAGTCACAGCTTTTTTAAATACTTATTTTAAAAGTTCGGAAATAAGTTATCCGTGTAAGTAATATTGGCACGATGATGCACAAGATGAAGCTTACCCAGGATCCCAGCTGCAGAGTATGTGGAGAAGAGAATAAAACCATGGAACATTATGCTTTGTGACTGTGATGTCTTACGCAAATACCTCCTGGCTCCTAGGAGATGCTTATCCAAAACCAGACCAGGGAGATTACCAGGTTTCTTCCCCTGAACGGAATTCCCCTACCACGTTTTTGAAGGGTGACGTAGGTAATAAATAATATTAGAGACAACACAAAAGATCCCATTGGGTCGAACTGTCGCTAGCTTAACAACGTCCCCACAAGATCAGATAAGAACATAAAATAATGAATGTTGAGCAAGACAATGATTATAATTACCTATTCCTTGCAATACCCAGCGAAAGACATTATCCTATAGGTGAAAGTGAAGAATTTACTTAATTTCCACGGAACAAAAATCCACAAAATGTGAACGAATTGAACAATAAAATATTGTCATTACTTTGTGAATTATTTTTATTATGTGTCATCCTTTTAACTCATTATTATCAACGTTTTTCTGTAATATCTACATGCAAAACGTAATACACGTTACGGCTAAAGCAGGTAGATGATTGATTGGGTGACGATTTAAATACGAGTAGGTTTATTTAGCACTATCAGAGGACTTTTTTACAATGCTCTCATGGTCTCACCAATACATTGAAGCACCCTTATTATAGTTACAATCAAAACTTCTAAGGGTCGTTATACAATATACATGGCGTATATCCTGCGCGCTATGGTCGCTTGTTTTTATCACTATTCAACTCCGCGTTTTGATTAGACTCATCAACAACTTCAAACGTGCTTACAATTACAACACGAGGTTTTGGGTCTTTACGTATCGCCGCGCCGTGAATATGTATCGCGTTGTACGCGCGTTTGTATCAATACAAATGCGGCAATCAGCTTTTTGGATTTCTAGCAGGCGTCGCATGCCAGCCCCGAGAAAATGATAAAAATAGAGATGTGCCTCTATCTTTATTATTTTATGTAGGCCAGAAAGAGCCCGCGTGACGTTTTTCTCGTTTAAAAGCTTTGTCGTGGCGTGGGTGGCATGCTAGCCGTGCAGCATGGGTAGCATGCCAACCCGCGATAGTCGTGATACGGCTATATCACGTCTTTTATCTCGTTCTTTTGATCGTGATATAGCCGTATCACGGCTATCGCGGGTTGGCATGTTACCCATGCAGGTCGCCGTAAACGCGTAGATACTGTTCGTGAAAAGAGCGCGTCGTTGTCTGCGCCGTCAAATACGCCCCGTGTGTTTAGGGCCTATTTTCTATCCCAACCTAAACATAACCTCAAAAACTGCAAATTATAATTTGAATATTATAAGAAATGCGACGATAAAATAGGATAATTTCTATTTCCTTTAGAAGTATGATATTTCTCCTATTTTTTGTATAATTGTAGATATCATACTCATTCGTTAGTTGTTTAACGATTTGAAACGTGGTATGTTCGTCACGTGGGCAATTTCCTTTACGAGCTTTTACCCGCGACTTCGTCCGCATAAATTATATACCAGATTTTAAGTCAGATGATAAGCTATCAAACAAAAAAAGTTTCATCAAAATCGGTTCAGTAGTTTTTGCGTGATACTCGAACAAACAAACACCCAAACAAACAAACAAACAAACGAACAAACAAACAAACAAACAAACAAACGGACAGACAAAAAATACAAAAATTGGTTATTTGGAATCAGGGACAGGTAAAATAAAAACCATGTCGTAATTTTTTTTTGTAAATATCTTCAATATACAGACACATTTCTGTTACAGTTTTATAATAGTTTAGATTACAACAAAGACGTACTGACTATCATAGACGTAACTGAATATCGTACATTGAGTATCTATAATCTATATTGGGAGCTCAATATGTAATGGTGAAAATTAAGATTTGATGATGTCTTAAAACTGTAAGGTATCTAAATTAAAGTAAAGCCTTAAAAATATAAATCTACAGTAAAATGAATAATTTGTGAACAGTAGGTAATCATCATTTACTCTTGCACTCAGTATGTTGTTATTGTAATATTTTATTTACACGACGACGTAGGTAGATATCGTTGCCTTAAAGGTCAATAGGTTTTATATTAAAAGGCATATACATTTGTCAGGCATCATAAAAAGCTACTACCGGCAGATTAATACGCGATGAAATATTAATATTAACATTAAGTACCTATATTATCGATGGGTCTTGTAGTCTTGCACAGACATGGTACCTTTTTCTCAAAACTCTTGTGTGAAATATGTGCTCTTATGGGCGGACTTTTACAGGGATCGGTATTTCTTATGTACACAATAAGTACGTAGGTATATACCTACATATTGTGCACATATAAGAAATACCGATTCCTGTAAAATTCTGTCAGTATGACCACATACATACATACATAAGCTCACGCCATTGTCCCAAGTGGGTAGGCAGAGACCACGGATCGCCACACGCTACGACTCTGACACACTTCTCTAGCCTCAGTATGACCACAGAGTCATATAATAAAGAAAGGAATCTCATGAACATTGTTGGCATAATATAGTAACACACCTTTTCAATGTAGTAGTAGTAATTTTGACAGCCCGGTAGCACAGTCGGTAGTGAACCTGCCTGCTGTGCCGAGAGTCGCGGGTTCGAATCCCGTAAGGGACAAATATTTGTATGATGAATATGAATATTTGTACCCGAGTCATGGATGTTTGTATCTATATATGTATTCTATATCGTTGTCTAGTCATCGTAATACAAGTCCAGGCTAGATTCTGGTACTTTAAATGTGGCTAGATAATTTGTGTGACATTGTCCAAGATATTATAGATAGATTATAGATTACATTATATTTATTTACTTTTGGTGTATATCTATATACACGTGTATCTCCTAAACCGACTGGAGTTATATGCAGACAGACCTGGTCCATCCCCATCACAGAGATGCTCTACGCCCCATAAACAATCTATTTACAAGGGTGTCCGATGTCACTGCAACAAGTTACCATGAACACTGAATCAGCCTTGCTGCTGATGGTTACCAAAAGTACGATTTTCTCTCGTAAATAGTGACCTTACTGAAGGAACGTGTGGTAAAACCACCAAAATGCTCAATTTATTCCACCAACCTCACCTTTCATATTATTCGCATTGTATGGGAGTTATTAATTTGAACATTTGCACCGCGTACGCGGCGCGAAGCTGTTTATTATATTTTTAATGGGCCTACAACACACGGAAGAGATTTAGTTTCCAAGCCATTAGTCTCTAAGTCCTCGTATATCTTCTGTAATCATTTACAAAGTATTTTTTACCCTCGTCAAAAGTACTGTCTCCTTCAGTTTATCTTGATTTCCCTTTGGGTTGTAAAAAGAGAAATATGAATTTCATTGTACCCTAGAATTTAGCAAAATATTTTCAATTTTGTGAAGCGTCCTCTAGGGGTTTTAGCAAATATTTTTAAATCTTTGTGAGATTTGTTACGCTTGTCCGTTTGAATCACGTAGACTATGTTTGTAATATTATGTATATTACAAACATAGTCTACGTGATATTAATACTATGTATTGTTATCACATCCGTTTAAGCTTATTAAACCCCTCTGCCACTGCTAAATTGTACGAATTGCCACAAAACTAAACTCAAACCCATAGATAGGTACTACAGATATACCTATTCTGATAATATATTACTCGAGTATACTTTGTTTATGGTTCTGATCTAGATGTGGTATTTAGTATAAAGAAACTAGGTATATTATGAATACAAACGTACAACTTTACGTAGGTAGACGAGAAATATCAGGAAATTATTTTTATAGTGGCCAGTTCTTTAAACACAACTTACAGGGTGCCATAATCAACCATTATTTCAATATCAAGTCGTCAACGACAGTGGCATAAAGTCTATCGCACAATTTGTTGACACAGGCCGCGTTTTGTCTCATCCATCAATTTGCATTGACCCCTAAACTTTCTCGATTAGGATTTGCAAGACCGATAATAAATCATGGGATTTCGCTGTTTTATCGCGTGGGTATAGAATATAACTGTAATCGGGGTAATGTTCAGTTATCGATGTTATATTTCTGTCAACAAAATACGTGAAGGCGTATAGAAAGTTCTCGATGCTAAAATATTTATTTATAGAGGGGTTACGCCATAAATCTTTATGAGCCGCCGACGTTTTATGAACAGCTTTATTATTTAGCCAATATTTGGCTCTTGTGTGGCTTACGTCTTGTTGAGACGTTATGCGAGCATCGTGTGCGAACATTATAGCATGCGACATAAATTAGGTATAATAATAAGCGTCGTTAAAGATTATGTCGCCTCTTTTATTGATATACTTTAACTAACAATTTTGTTTCTTTGACATTTTTAACACTTAAGTAATTCCTCTTTTTTTCTGTTGCAGGTAAATCATCTGTTGCTCTATTAAACTCAAAGACAATTTGTCGTAAATAATGTAAGTAAAAAAGATAACCTGAACATTTATTACGATCGTAAATCTCGCCAGTCATACATAACAAATTATTGAAGCAATGAGCCACTGTCACTGGACCGGAATTAATGGCCAACCAATTACAGTAACATAAAAAATAATAACTTAACATTATGGTGATTATATCAAATTAATTATCCAAAACAATTTTCGGTACTCATTTCAAGTACTTTCCACGTGCGAGCACAAACATCGCATCGGCGTTCTTTGTAACTAAAATGGATGTTAAAATTAACGTCGATTGCCTTCAGTTCGCTAAAATATTGGCCTGCGATACTCATAATTAGTTCGTATTCAATTAAGCTGCCCTTGTGCAACAAGAAGATATGAGTATTTCATGTCGAAATGGAACCCGCTACGACCATATCCGTTGGCGAAAGTTGACTTTTCGATGCAAAATTCCGCTATATTTGTATTGAGTCTCGCCATAAAGTGTGTATCGACTTAAAGTGCGTATGAAACATGTTCTTTGATAAGCTGTGCGCTGATATGGGAGAAATTATTATATCGAGAGGTACGGTTCTTGCATCTCTTGACTGCGCGTGAATCTTCTGTGTGCTATAGACACAGACAGCCTTACGCACTATGAATAGTTGAATTATGTAGGTAGCTAATAGTGGCTAAAACAGGGGTGGGAAAATTTATTAAGAGGAGGGTTCATTAAAAAAAAATTGAATAGTCCAAATAGAATTTATTACCGCAAAGTTGACTTGTTGACACTCAGTTGCAGAAACGCTCATTAGAGTTAAACCTCTATTAAAACTCTTGCTAGCTTTTACTATGTCAACAAGACAAAAAGAGAATTAAAAATCATGAAAAGTAGTCTCGTGTGAACCCCAAACGTTCTAAGTTCAAAATGAGTGTTTCTCTATTATAGGCTGTCTCGTTTAGTGATAAGGCATAAAATTGGGTGTAAATCCACAAGATCAATTGTTCTTATACCGTGGCAGAGGGGAAATGCTACCGCAAGGCGAGTCCCTATATAAATTGTCTAAGTTTGGCTCTGATTTTATGTATACTATGTAAGTAATAATAATACAGGGTCTTTCTTATGCTGACGGTCTTTAAGGAGATGATCAGACCATTTAACTTTCTCTATGGGACTAACATCGAAATCGCGAAAAATTATCAGCTGTTCCATACAAACTGCAAACCTACTCTGACCTCTGGACAGCTGATTTTATTTTGATGTAAGTAAGTCTGATACAGAAAATTTTTCAGTTTGGTGGTCTGATCATCCCATTTAAAAAACATAAGGAAAGACCCTATAAATTAATTATGTTTAAATTATTTACGAATATTGAGATCTTCTTTTCGTGTCAGCAAGAGTTTATACAGGGTGTAAGTGACAGCCTAGCAAATACTGATACGGTGAACTCGGACTCAAATCTATGGGACAGCTGATTTTTTTTCGCGTCTCCTGAAGTAGGCTCCATAGTGAAAGTTGTTCAGTTTGATGGTCTGAGTTCACCGTTTCAGTATTTGCTAGGCTGTCACTTACACCCTGTATAGCATAGAATTTCTCTTGCTCTAATGGAAAGATTAATAAGTCATTCAGCAAGGTCCTGTCGGGGATGACTGCCCCGAAGTGCGATTTTTGAAAATCATACTAGCGACTTGGCAGTAGAAAATGTCAAAATTACTATGGAGATTATGCATCTTTTTACTGCCAAGTCGCTCGTATGATTTTCAAAAATTGCACTTCAGGTATTGCGCCAATCAGGGAGGTTCTTTCCTTTGTGAAAACCTGAATATCGACGTGTTAATAAATAATGTAGGTTCTAAATCTGAAATGTTTATGTTACGTCGACGGAGCCAGTTTATTCTATAACATTTAATAGTGAGTTAATGATGTGAAAAACTTGAATTAACACTTTCCAGTTTCCACTAGCAATAGAGAAAATCCTACTGGCCGACGTATTCCCGTTGTAACTTTCCCGCCGTTTCCTCCATTTGCTTGGTGTTGGTAGATTTTTCCGCTCGGATAAATTTGTTTGCGCGGATTCTGGTCGGATACAAGTTTTTGAACGTTTTTTTTGTGAGAGCAGCTATAGCACTCCGCGGGGATGAATAATGATTTTGTCGCCCCCGTAGTCCCAGGTGTTCGACCTGGGTACCTACTCGGGTTCATTCCCGTCCACACATCAGCTTGTTTCATTCGCTTTTTAGTGTTCCGTACCAAAATTGGAAAAACGGAACACTTATGGAATCAGCTCGGTGTCTGTCCGTCCGTCCGTCTGTCACAGGCATTTTTCTCAGAGATCGTAAGACATAGGAAGTTGAAACTCGGTACAGATATAGCAATTGGTGGTCCAAAATGAAGTAAAAAAAGCAAAATTCTTATATTGGGGGGCAATCTAGGGAGTAAGAAAGGGTAAATAAAAAAAAATGTTTTTGTACCCTATGGTGTAGGGTATCAATTGAAAGCTTATGATAATACGAGTCTAAAAATATACTTTTCAAATTTTTTTTAAAAACTTTGTATAACAAAATTTTCATATCAATCCGAGAAATTGCTGTCCCCACCTCTATTTCAAAAAATATAGTCGTATAAGATCTGAAAAAAAATCATGAGCATCAGAAGTAGCGTGTAGATGGCGGGAAAATTATCAGGGTGGCTCTAACTTGGATAGTTTTTTTTCTATAAAAAACGAACACCAGTGTAAAATGATCTTCAGGTAGTAAGTGACCACATACTAAGTAAGTGTCAATTTATAGTAGTTTATTCAATGACCCATGTTAAACAACTGGTAGTACGGAACACTAATTGCCCGAGTCCCGACTCGTACTTGGCCGGTTTTTTTTTATCGAATGCTTTAAATAAATAAGGCACGGTGCCTCGTCCGGTACAGGCGAGAGCCCTTTTAGATTTATTTATGCTTCTCTTACGAGGGGGAGCGGTTTCCTGATTCAATTATTGTAATTGTACCGACTCGGTGGCGGCCTCGGACTCGTCAAGATGTCGATGAGTCGGACACGCTTTATGATTGTTATTGATAGGTTTTGATGAGTTCTTCCGTTAAGTGTTCAGCGATGATTGAAGCACTCACATTCTTAATAAAAAAATATTGAGTGAAAATTGTTTCATAATTTATATGTTTACTTACCTAACTATACTCATGCACCGATACAAGAGTGCATAGGTTCGGACCGGTCGCTTCTTGTACTTTAGATTGTGGCCGACTTTTTTATTATGCAGAAATTGTGATATCTCGTGCAAGTGCAACTGGAATATTTTATTGTGTCGTAAAGGGAAAAAAGGCAATCGTTATGCCTTATTTAAAATGTCATTATTATAAAATGTATCGCCTCTCTACAGAGTTGTGTAAACAAGATCCTAGCTAGCTTGGAGGTAATTGATAACGCAAGTTCGTAAAATCCTTATAAAACTTAAATGAGCAGTATTTTTGATACCCACAACGCCTATGCTACTAAAAACGAGACAAAATAATAAAACCGGTCAAGTGCGAGTCGGGCTACTCGCGCACCGAGGGTTCCGTACCACACCACCACAGAACACAAAATTATTAACTTAGAATAAAAACTTTTTTTTTCCGGGACCTTTAGTGCGAGACCGACTCACACTTGGCCAGTTTTTAGTATTTGTCATTATTTTGTAGAGTCTGCTCTATAATCACACTAAGTTTGACGCTTGTATGTATTACCGTTTTTACTATAGAGCGAGATGAAAAAACGTTGATAAAAACTAGTTTCTTGTTGAGGAACCCCCCTTAATTTTTAACGTTTTGACTTTTTTATTATTTGTTAACAAATCCGCCGTAATAACGCATATTCTGAGAAAATTTCAACTATCTAGCTATTACGGTTCAAAAATTACAGCCCTAAATAGGTAGGACAGACGGACGGACGGACGGACGGACGGACAGACGGACAGACGGACAGACGGACAGACGGGCAGATGGACGGACGGACGGACGGACAGACGGACAACGTAGGCATAGTAATAGGGTCCCGTTTTCACCCTTTGGGTACGGAACCCTAAAACCAACAACATTACTACTGCATAATCTGTAGTGACGGCTTTTGTTTTTTTGCAGCAACACTGATCTAATATTTTTAATAAACATTTTGGCAACACAATGTCCCCATTCTAGTCTGATTGTCATTCAAGTGCAGCACGGTCATTGTAAGTTTTGCAAGTGCAGTGTAAACACAATAACCCATTATCAGTCCAGGATGACGCACCCAATGCTTTTCATCAAAACATTAGCAACAATACCAATACGCTCTAAATAGCTGCCAATTTCAATGGTAATTTGTTAGCGCCCATCTGTTCCACTTACCAAGTCTCACAAACCGAACCATTTTCGGACTTATTACGAAAGCTTTAGAGTCGACCTACAGGCCTATGTGGAAAGAAATTCAAAGCAAGTTTGTATGGAGTTAAATGAAAATAGCGGTTCTTGCGAAGTAGGTAAGTATATATACTGAAAACGGGAAATGACTATTGTAATGAGGTCTGATGGAGGATGTAGGAAGATTGTACCAGTAATAGACTGACATGACTTGTGATAGAGTAGGTGTCTTGACTCAAATATCGAGGGATGTTCAATAGATCTATCGTAGTAGGTACAATTTGTAAAAGAAAGGTAACACAAATATTATCGTATCGAATGTGGCAATTTGTGTTGATTTGTGCTGCGAATCTTTTGTCCGTAAAAACTAAATGTTTTCAAACAAAACATGAAAACAAAAACACATGTATTTATTGAAGAAACAGTAAAATATGGTTAATAGTAATAGTATAAAAACATAGCCGTCAATTATAAGAACATAATTAAATTAAGTTAAGTATTTATACTGTTAAACTAAACTAAACTAAATCTACCGGTATAAATATTTTGGTAAAAATAACACATTATAATCTTTTTTTCAGTTTATCCCGAAAATAACCCAGATACTTATAATAGCATAGCATAGCATATGCTCACGACTATATTCCCCGAGGGGGAAGTCAGAGATATTATGAAACTTCAGAACATCCACGTTTCACTAGTAGTACCGAAACTCTGTCCAGTGTGACGGGGAGTGAGCCCGTCGCCACTTTTAATGGACAGTAGGTACGATACATGCCTCGAAATTGAAGCATGCAGGTTTCCTCACGATGTTTTCCTTCACCGAAAAGCCAGTGGTGTTACAAATCGTACATAAATTCCGAAAAACTCATTGGTACGAGTCGGTCTGGACGGGGATCGAACCATCGCCTCCTGCACGGCAGGCAAGGTTACTCGCCACTGGACCACCACGGCTTTCTTATAATAAAACATACAATATTGGTAGTCTGTTGATGTATGTTACCTACCAAATCTTGAGAGTTTATAATTTGATCGCATGATATTCATGATTTTCTAACCGACTTCAACTACAGAAAGCTTATTTACGCACGAAGAATAGATCAGTTTTCGTCCTAACCTTCTTGAATCTTATGAAATGGGAGACCGTTACGATCAGAAGTAGTGTAATCAAGTAACTCTAACAACAGATAGCCACTGCACTGGTTTCCTACTCGGTGTCATGTCAACCAAAGAATACAATAATACCTACTCCCTAGACGGGAGGTGTCAACCGAGACGTTGACGATGCCCGATAAGATTACTTAGTCACCCTACGATCATCGTCTGACAGTTTCTGTCTGAACTTCATTGGAATAGAGTTGACATTGGAACGAAAACGTTCACGCGTTGCGAAAATCTAATTTCAACCCTCTGGGTTGCTGTTCTAAGCCGAACACTACGCGACATCCGTTGTAAAATCAAATGATTGGTTTATCACAACAATATTCTGTAAAACTAAGCTCTTCAACTATCAACTCTGCACCCTAGTACAGGAAATTCAATTTCCTGTTTAAAGTTCACCTATCGTTCGGCTAAATTCGAAACCCAGTAGATATTTAAACAAAACGGTTCCCGTGTGAGGGTACGGAGCGGGTACGTAGTCCGGAAGCGAAGGAAGCGAGCGATGTCGACGGACGGAGCGGCGCCGGTCTGCACCGAGCAGAATGCATTCAGCTCAGCTCGTAACCTGTAGGTTGCACTAGTGACTATAGTTACCTTCCTATTTAACCTGATTGCATGGCATGCATCAGTGTTGAAATTTCATTTCGTTTCAGTGAAGCTTGGGCACAGTGCTGCCGATTCCGGGGAATTTCCCCGATTTTCGGGGAATGAGGGGTGCGTGCGGGGAGAGCGCGGGGAATGATTCAAATCGGGGAATTTCGGGGATTCGCCTATTTGTAATAAATGTCGAACAAAGGATGTCTAAAGAAGAGGAATTGCTAAAATTAGAACCGAATCGTACCATCCTTAGTTCCAAAGTGTGGGAGAAATATAAATCTAAACTATTATAAAACTGTAACAGAAGTAACAAAAGTGTAACATTCTTCATATACATATTTGAAAAAAAAAAACAGAAGTGTGTCTGTACATTGAAGATATTAACAAAAAAAAATTACAACATGGTTTTTATCTTTCCCTGATTCCAAATCACCAATTTTTGGATTTTTTGTCTGTCTGTTTGTTTGTTTGTTTGTTTGTTTGGGTATTTGTTTGTTCGAGTATCGTATCACGCAAAAACTACTGAACCGATTTTGATGAAACTTTTTTGTTTGTTAGCTTATCATCTGACTTAAAATCTGGTATATAATTTATGCGGACGAAGTCGCGGGTAAAAGCTCGTAAAAACTCATTGTATTCTCAATATTTCAGTAGATTTTTTATAAAAATTAGAAGACAAAGAAGTTGATAAGCAAATTTTTGAAACATTTAACTACATTTTGCATGAAAAAAATGCTTCATTTCTTGATTGGAAACCTTTGAGACTTTTTCTGTCTTACTAGTTCGGTCCTGAACTGCTACCTATCCATATAGGACTTTCCCAAGGATCACCACAACGACCGGTCCTGCGCTGCTCTCATCCGACAGGTTCCCGCTGGTTTCACTAGGTCGTCAGTCCACCTTGACTACCTACGCTGCGCCTTTTGGTATTTTTGAAGAAAAATGTAACAAAAAACAAGAACAGTATTTCATTATCGTTTCTTATCGTAACTTTTCGGTTAAATTTTATGTGACTCAATATAATCGTAACATCGTTACAAAGTGACTCCAATCTAATTTAAAAAGCAGTCGGTATCACAACAAAAAAAAAGCCGCGTTAAATTAACTAATAAACCGCCCTTTGTCTGGCGACTTCGTGACAAAAGCTAATATACCTTCGTCCTGAAGCCTGTTTGCATTATCCTTAATTGGATGGCAGTGTCTACTTAAAAATGGTCGAAAATAAGACAAAAATTGCTAAGGTCTCTTGAACGCTACCGGTGTTAAATGCTCACCTTGTCTTTTGTTTAAAGTTTTTATTGTGTTGCAGTCTATAAATTCAGCAGCGTTTATATAAAAGTAACTACACATAAATATCTACTTCTTTTTCTCTTTCTTTCTTGTTTTTCTTTTTTGAGGCTAAGCGAAACGACGAAGAATCCTTTTAGACTTTTTGGCTGACGGGAAAGAAACTTTATGCAATCAAAAAGAACTCGCTCTTTGTGTTACGTAATGGAGATACAGGTGGTATTTTTTCACGGGCGTGGATTACACAAATAGAACCTGCCCGAGTGATATAACAAATCCCCGATACATCCGGCGCACCCTTGGCAATCTGCAATGCTGGTTGATAAATCTTTTGACCACGATGGCAAGTAAACTCTATGATAAATCTTCGCTTTTCTTACGAAGTGACCTACTTAACTGACATCGAGTATATTGTTCAGGACAAGCTTTTTCGATTGCGCGCTCTACACTTTTTTAAGCAAATAAAGCTCTGCAGCGTGCTCAAATAAAGTATTAGAAAAATAAAATACACACTTTTATAATCTGTGATTCAAGACCGTTTTGCAAATGTAGATTGTATTTTTAAAAAGTTTGTATTCATTGAATTAAAAATAGGTAAAACGATACACTTCGTAAGAATAATTGTATTTCTGAAATAACTAGTAAATGGTAGAAGATATCCAAACGTCGAATAGATAGATCGATAGAGCTTCAAAAGTACATTATCATAGTATTTTTAGTGCAGTTACGTCAAAAATGTCTGATAGGTCACTTCGTAAGAAAAGCGACGAAATGCTATCGACTCGAAAGAAGCAAAAGCTGGACGTGACAATCCCAGAAAGGGTGACGCGAATAGTTAAGATATTTACCACAAATATAGGTATATCGTATAGGTGAGGAAAGAGAGGATATAGGATGGCCATAAAGAAAATGAGGTATCATTTAGAGACCCTAACCAGCCAAAATAATGTTGAATAAAACGTTTGTACCAACCGACATTTTAGGCAATCATCTTCTAGTCTAGTATTTGGTTGTTATAAATCGATCTACGTTTAGGCCTATAAACAGAGCCTTTATAAGACAAAACCGTCGCATCATTAAGAGTCCAATGTGTTTATGTGTCGTGTGTTTACGAGACAAAGGCGCACATTTGCATCACAAAGACGAAGACTGAAAATTAACTACACGCATCGAGTCGACGTGTACAGTCGAGATCTTATATTGTAGCGTGTTTCTCTACTAATTCTGTAGAAAGAAACAATCTGGTTTTTTACCGACATTACCTACTGATATTTCACAGACTGCTCTCGAACGGTGAAGGAAGATGAAGTTCTGACGCGTATGTGAAGTCTACCAATCCGCATCGGACACGCGTCGTCGTGGACTAACGCCCATAAACCCTCCTCGATAGTAAGCCCTGCAATGGGACGTATATAATACGCGGCTGATGATGATGAAGACAGATTTTTTGTTCGCATCTGAACTTTGAACCATCTTTGAACACCACGTACCTACCTAGGTAAGTTCGTGTATTCATAATTCTAATCATCACTAGGTAAATGTGATTTTATTGTTCTTTATGAGGAAAGGAGCGTTAAATTGTTTTGGTTTCTTATCTTCCTTCTACTTTCTTTTGCTTTGAGTTTTTAGCTTCTTTCATCCCCACTGCGGAGGCACAGGCCTACCCTCAAGATGGCAGAGGGTTTGGGTGTTGTATTACCCATAATTATGCTTCCTGTATGTGATATTGATGAGATTTGAAAATGTAGTGCATCCTGCATAAATCAAATATCGTCAAACGTGAGTTTAAAATCTGTTACTTCCTACGAGTAGTTCACGGAAGAGACGCTCTGCTCGACTCGTGCAAACATTTTCACATTCGATTCAATAGTCAACTCATGTTTCCTCTACAAATAATACAAGGAATAGAACCATCTTCAGAATATCCACATTTCACTGGCAAGTCTGTCCAATCTGACAGTCTTGCCGATGCCACCTGGAAGTAGCTCTTTATAGTAATCTGTGATTGTACTTACACTTAGGTTATACTTGTGCTTTCCTCATTATCTCAGCCGATAGACGTCGCTGCTAGACATGGCTCCCCCAAGGACCTCCACAACGACCGGCACTTCGCTGCCCTCATCCAACGGGTTCCCGGCTTCCTGCCATGCTTTTAGTACATTACTGCAGCGGCCAGCAACAGAGGCATTGATGGACGAACGTGTAAATGTGGGCCGAGGCGAAGCCGAGGCACACATACGTAAGTCCATCAATGCCTAGTTGTGGCCAAGGCTTGTATAGTACTTTTCTCAAATAATGCGCGGAAATGAAAACAGTAAATTTTCTCAAATAATTCTCGGAAATTAAAACTCTTTTCAAAATCAATGACGAACAACGAACAACAATTTGTTTTTTTTTTTCAATAATCAGCTTTCTATTTGCAAGCCAGTTCGAAATTTAAATAAAACCTTTGATGAGTTACCTCCTTGG
Source organism: Agonopterix subpropinquella (assembly GCA_922987775.1). Taxonomy (NCBI): domain Eukaryota; kingdom Metazoa; phylum Arthropoda; class Insecta; order Lepidoptera; family Depressariidae; genus Agonopterix; species Agonopterix subpropinquella. The sequence goes on along the minus strand of OV277695.1, from coordinate 7,237,044 downwards.
TCGCCATGTTTAGGAGAAAAAGATCGTTCCATTTTTAAATTACACGACAGATATGAGTTTACTATGTAATTTATTTGGCCGCAAAACACGACAGATATGGATTTTCATACAAACATTGCCGGCCGCTGCGCGCATGTAGTTGGCCAGTACAGCAATTTCGATTTATCTCGAAGAAGGTTGTCAAAATAATGCTCACATTTCCAAGCATGTTTGAGAAAATTAATTTTAGTTACCTATTATTACATTTCCTCGAAGTTTATTTTCGATAAGCTTCATTCGATAATCATCTGTCAAACACATACCCTTTGAATTCATTATCGTACTTCCAACGAAGTCAGAAAGTGTAAATTAATTATTTAAGAATAACCAAACTTTTCCCTCGCCTGTACTTAGTGAGGTGTCACTTAGTTATCTCGGAGACGGCCGACGGATTACATTAACGTTTGTTAGACGTAAGTCCCATACCAAAACTCTTATACCCTCGCCATAAAGATGCAAATAACTTAAATCGGGAAATTTCTTATATGGAACGGACATTAAAGGGATGAAAGGTGTTTTTACAGGCATGAATTTTAAATTGCATTTACGTAACGTAACTTGAAAGCGGTTTGTTTTGATCTTAACAAATTTTGTTGGTGAATTTTGATGGTGTTTGAGGTTTTCCTCGACATAATCTTTTGGATACGATAGAATGAAGTTAAGAATATTTCCGTGGTTTATGTTTACATAAGGAAATCGAGAGGAAACCTGCGTAATATGCTGAAGAAGAAATTCTGATGCGTATGTGAAGTCTACCAATCCGCATTGGGCACGCGTGTTGGACTAACGCTCATCACCTACTCCTTGAGGGTTGGCCTGTGCCCAGCAGTGGGACGAATATAGGCTGATGATAATAACGATGCTGATGATTGTCGATGTTTACATCGTGTGAAAAATTTAATAAATTATTTGACATAGCTTGAGTACGTTAGTTAGCAACGTGTCAAAGGCATTGAAAACAATTTACTGGCTTACAGTTACGCATGCGCGTATTCATAGTAGGTACGCAGTATAGTAGCGCATAGTAATTGCATTCTTAGTACGGCTATTGTCACAGATCCGATTATATCGGTACGAGATCGATAACGTATTTATTACGGCACTTGAACATTTTTAAGCAATAAGTATCTTCGGTCATCTTATTGATTGCTGAAATTGATTAAAAAATATTAAAAAGCAGAATCGCGAAGAACTGTGAAAACCACCATAAGTGCTATTTTTGAATCGTGAGATTCAAAATCGTGTTCGAATGAAGCATAATATTCATAGTAATTTTGACATTTTCTACTGCTGATTTGAACGTGTGACTTTCAATAATCGCACTCCATGTCGATTTGATACCGATATAATCGGGTAGTCACACAACAATAAGATTCATGGCAATTGTAGTAGCCAAAATATCGGAAACTCAAAAGGAACTTGTAACAATGTTAAGTTTAGGTTAAATTTTAACGGATAAAGAAAGGCACTGCTTTACTTATCATACGAAATGTTCACCTTATCCTATGCTTCTCCTACAGAACTTAGAAAATCTTTACACCAGTGCTGGTAGCATGCACACCCGCGATAGCCGTGATACGGCTTTATCACGTCTTTTATCTCAAAAGAACGAGATAAAAGACATGATAAAACCGTATCACGGCTATCGCGGGTGTGCATGCTACCAGTGCTGGTACCATAATGTACATACTTGTTTACATAAATTCTTAAACCAACGACCATCCGTTTCCCCGCAGAGATCAGACGAAGAGGAGATGAGATACCTACAAAAGCGACTTACATTTTTAAGCGTGCCGTTAAGGATGAACCATGAATTTACCATACATTACTGGCACTAACAAGACAGAGATATACCTAAACTTTGTATATGGTATTTAACAAAGCCAGCGCACTGCGGTGGTAACCGTAACCAGAATTATTCCAATAAGCATCTAATTCGCTTGTTCCCAAATCTGGCTGCCAGCCAAGGTCAATAAACCCTATCCTATGGAGGCTGCATCTATCCGTACCTTCGGATCGGTCTATTCTCACTTAGCTGCTGAAATAAACGCATCTGAAACGATTGCAAACGAGACACAAAGTGTTTGACACCTCTCCTTTCCCGTCTTTCTTTGACTGACTTGAGCTAAGAGTCCTTACTATAATAGAAGTCTTTGTCCTTACTACCTAGTACCTATGTATGATCCTTCTTAATATGCAGACGGTTTTTTATGGGGGTGATCAACAACTTTCTCCATGGGACCGCGGACCGTCGTCGTCCAAATCGCAAAAAAAACTACGGAGTGCAACCCGTAGTTGCAGAAGTGAAAACTGTGAGATCTTACGTCTTACGTCACGTGACGTCACTGTCTGACTATATCTGTGCTTACGAATTTTCTATCAGGTTACGTGACGTCACGGTCCTGACGCGAGTTTAAAATTTTTTACCCATCCCAAAAAGTGCACAACGCCGCTAAAGAAGTTTTCACTTCAAAAAACAGACCACACAATAAGTTTTTTTTTCGCGATTTATTTTTTGTAAATAAACAAAATTGCTTAGTTAGTTAGATGGTCTGATAATCCCATTAAGAAGGTAGGTATTTATTGAACTTTTGAATACAATAATGAAATAATTGTGTTCTGTTGCATACTTGGCACAGGTGCGTCTCTTCGAGTTACGGTTACGGTTTTATCTCGTAAGTGAAATTAATTCTAAGCAGGCTAGGCCACAGGTAAAATGTAGTTCTATACTTACGACAAAAATGTAATCCCTGTGTGCTTCTGTTACATTTAGTATGGCTCACTTATGGCTCACTAGTTTTCACTAAATAAAATCTCCTTGTCCAAAAATGAAAAAAAGCGTAAACTTGATTTTTTCCAATCCATCTTCTTCTTGTTACTAGTAAAGACAATAAGTGGAATCGTGCTTAGACGTTGAACTATTCCTGATACAAAAGAGAACCTGCAACCTCAGGTTACGAACATCTTAGCCCATTGTTGGTGAGATATAAATTCCCTTTTGTCCTAAAGTCCTAAATCTGAAAGCTTTCGTTGTTTTGTTACCATAATCATTACGTTAACACTTAGACCATTTAAATAGGGACCTGCGTTACGTTAGCATTCCCCTCTGCCAAGGTACAAGATCAAATGATCTTGTACATGTGCATACAATTTTATACCTTATCACTAAACGAGACAGTCCATACTTGCGGAACAACTAGTCTTGTTTGGGGTTCACACGAGACTATTTTCATTATTTTTGACATTCAAATTTAGACTCTAAAATAACGAAATAAAACCCATTGTTGCGTACTTCATCCTACCTCGTCGCCCGCAAAAAGTGGCAGAAAACTTTGTAGTAGAATTACACGCATAACTTGTCCATATTTAAATTGTCTCAGCGTTAACAAAACTACCAAAAGAGCAGTTGGGAATAGCCCATTAAATGCACACAAACCTTCTGCTACCGAAACACACGTGTGTACGATACAATTGAAATTCAAACTAGTTCCACCGTAATTAGGATTCCATTTCGCTTGCCATTCGAGAGGCTTATGTAAATAACGAGGGACGTATCCTAAACAAATATACAGGGTGTCGCGGAAGCTCCCGCTGTGAACTGCACTGCTTTAAAATGAACTCCCTGTTAGTTATAGGTTCTCTGAAACCAAAGGGGAATGAAGGGATTGCAGAGGTCTAGCTTAAATGGTTGGATAACAAAGGTTTTGATTTTTTAAGCACAGCTTCGTAGCTTCAGTTTTGTTTGATGTGAATCTGTTTGTTCTTTAAATAATTTTAATTTAATTTTGTAGATATTTCTGAATGTAATCTAGGAGATTTTTATAGCGTTTTGTATTTTTATCCTGAAATAATGAGTTATCGAAAATTGAAATATGCCCGGGAAGGTTTACTGATTTCAGGCCTTTCGCTTCCTTTCTACAGGGTGAAATCGATATCTTTAGCATCCTTTTAATCTAAGAGTCTACCCACCAAACTGAACAACTTTTACTATGGGAGCAAACCGATCGGAGCAACAAAAAAATCAGCTGTTCCATTCTAAACTGCAGTGCCTACTCGACTCAAAATATGTATGCAACAGCAGATTTTTAAGTTGCTCCGATCGGTTTGCTCCCAATGTAAAAGTTGTTCAGATTGATGGGTAGACTCTTAGTTTAAAAGGATGCTAATGACATCAATTTCACCCTGTATATGTATAATTTTAATTATACAGGTTCCTTCGTAATAAATAGTTTGTAAAAGTTATTTACTACCCAGGGATCGGGTAGATAAATAACTTTTATAAACTATTTATTTACGAAGACCCCCCATCTTCGTCCTGTGGACTGGATTGAGGTCAAGAGCAAACCCATAGTTAATAAAAAAAAAAAAAAAAAAAAAAAAAAAAACGAAGAATAAACCCAGATTTCTTCCTTTAAACGAAGCCATAGTCATACAGTACAAAAAATCTAGATAAATATATGCGGCACACGATATTTATAGGCCGTGTTTAGGCATTTCGGCTCCAACGAACGTTCAAAAAACCAAACCTCAACCCGTCCCAAGCGAAAAACCACCCTAATGCTCTCGGTAGAAAGGTGACTCAAACTGCAAAGTAAAGCTGGTAAAGTGTATTGCCGGTGAAGCATAAAGACCGCCATTCAAGGCCCGTGAAACTTGAAAGCCTGTCGCATAGACAAGAGAGGAGACGCCATAAAAATGATTTATATCTCATAGATGCCTTATCGAACGTTGTCAAACCCCCGAAAAAAGGTAGATCGTGTTTTCAGATAAAAGATTTGTGTACTTTGACGTATTGATTCGTTTTTAGGGTTCCGTACACTAAGAGTGCCAACGGGACCTTATTCATGAGCCAAAACTGTCCGTCCGTCCGTACGTCCGTCCTGGTTCGAAAGGTATCTTTTGAACCGAAGCGAGTTGGAATATTTGCAGAATAAGTTTTATCATTATGATTTGCTAACAAATTATAAAACAATATGTAATAAATTAAAAGGTATCCCCATACACATAACATGTTTTTTTAAGGTTTTTTGTTTTAGCTCTATCTTAAAAACGAAGCGTCAAACTTGTTGTAATTAATATAGTGCATACTCTTAAGTAAAACAAAAAATAATAAAAATCGGTCATGCGTGTGTCGGGCTCGAGCTAAGGAACCAGGCCCTGTACCCGGACTTTCGATTTTCGATATATCGCCACTGTTTCGGTCCGCAGTCCGCACTTCATTGTAATAGAGTTGACATTGGAACAAAAACGTTCACGCAATTGCGAAGTTCGAATGTGCGGGTAGAGGCCCAGGAGTTTTTTTTCAAATTTGATGGTACGGAACCCTTGTTGCTCGAGTCCAACTGGCATTTGGCCGGTTTTTTGTTTTGATTACGCACAATGTTCTCACAAAGTAAGCTTCGATAACCCTGTGTTGATGAATGCACGTATGTACCCAAAGTGTTGGTTCTTAAATCATCATTAAACTCAAATGTTTGGTTATTTTAGTTATTTATTGATTCGATAACATTGCATTAAGATACCGTTTATTTTGGTAACAGACAAAAGAAAAAGCTTGTCACTTGAGGACATTTGAGATATAGCTGGCAGAAAGATTCGTAAAACTCCTTTATATACTTTGAACTTAGACAATTTAATAGGGACTCGCCTTGCGGTAGCATTTCCCCTCTGCCACGGTATTAGATCAATTAATCTTGCGCATTTACACCCAATTTTATACCTTATCACTAAACGAGACAGCCTATAATAGCGAAACAATAATTTTGAACTTAGAACGTTTGGGGTTCACACGAGACAACTTTTCATGACTTTTAACATTCAAAATTAAAATCTAAACTTATGGGGAATAAAATCCAAAGTTGCGGATTTCATGTTACCTCGCCCCCCGCAAAATGTGGCAGAAAGGTTTCTTAGTAGAATGACACGCGTAACTCGTCCCTATTAAATTGTCTAAGACCTTGAACAATATATGTATAAACCTTGAAGCCAAGAGAAACATAATCTACGTTCATTTATACAGGGTTTAAAACTGAATACGTAACTGAACAACTTCCTCTATGGGACAAATGTTGAAATCGCAACAAACAATCAGCTATTCTATACAAAACTGCAATTCTACTCAACCCGAATGTTATCAGCATATTATGAGGGCTATCGCAGTCCAGTGGCGCCCTCATCACATTAAAAAATATTTTGCAATAAAGAAACCCTATATTAAAAAAGTGCTCAACAGATAAACTACAAAAGTCTTCAAGCCATTTTATAGGTTCTAATAAACATTTCACTTTTAGACAATTTCGAATAAAAACAAAAGCGGATTAATATTTCATTAAAAATAATAATTGTATCCTTTATTTTCGACCTGTGTCCTTTATTTTATCTTATCAAAGCATTTAAAACATTAATTGGGAGCTGGCAACCCTAGTTGAGCACTTTTTTAATTCAGGCTTTCTTTATTGAGTAATCTTTTTTAATGTGATGAGGGCGCCACTGGACTGCGATAGCCCTCTTAAGAAAGACCCTGTGTGTCTTACATACAACTAGATTTTGCTTTAAAACATATTTTCTGAATGAAGGTGAAACACAGAGCATTTCATCCACGCACTGAGGGTAGGTTCATTGCTATCGATCTACACAAGGCAGTGAATATAGGGCAATAAAGACGGATCGAGGCAGCGATAGTGAGATATCTGCCGATAGTACGCCGCCCTCATTAATCACCGCCGTTTAGTTTGAGACCTCCCTTATGCCTGCACTGAATAGATTGCAGAATATTGCGTCAGGATTAGACTGGAGAGGGAGAACACTCGTAAAAGCAATAGCGAGGGAATGCAATAATAAGAGATGACTGAGAAACAGCTAGAACCAGAATTGAAAAATATGTCTTGATACTTCTTTGCATTTAGCCTAAAGTTCAAGATATGGCTTTATTATTTGTAATCCAAATCGTCACGCATGCAGCACCAATCCGTGTGCTGTTATTCCAAGGCCAAGTTATTCTTGACATTTTCCCAAAGATTTTGTACAGACCAAAAAAAAATTTGCATTTTCCTTTAATTCAGAATAATTCAGATGCTCTTCGAGGAATACCTATCTCATACCTAGTTTTTTTGTTTTTATTCTGTTTTTATTTTATTTTAATTGCAGCTTTTAACCCTGAGGTTATGTCAGCCCATACCTGGTTCTGAAACTGTTTTTCCAATAATAGTGTCTTTAAAATTGACCTCCAACCTAAATTTCCGAAAAAACTTACAAACTTATAAACTTTATTGTAGTTTCCCTGATTAATGAATGCGGTATTATAGCGCTACGTAACTATGGCGCTACGAAATTAATTCCTTACATCCTTGCCAACTTTTTTAGACGGCTACTACTGGAATACAATATATTATGTAGATGGATGGATGGATGTATTGTACCTACTGTCCATTACAAGTGGCGACGGGCTCACTCCCCGTCACACTGGACAGAGTTTCGGTACTACTTGAAACGTGGATGTTCTGAGGTTTCAGAATATTCTGACTCGAGGAATATAGTCGTGAGCATATGTGTTGTGTATGTAGATGGATTTACTCTTAAATTGCATGCATGCATAATACTCACGAGCTAGACTATATTCTGAAAACTCACAACATTCACGTCTCTAGTTTTCTGCATTAATACGTCTGAAATCATTTTACAAGAGTCACTCAAAATGTCGATGCAGTAAACAGCCGTTTTACTTACCTCCATACCCAAATCGCTTGTCATATTTAACATAAGGGTTCTCAGCATATTTTCACCCCGTCTCGATCGCTTACGTGCGATTTGCATCGCTCATGCTCCCGTGGACAGCCGTTTGTAATGGTGATCGATGACGGAGCGGTCGCGACGTGACCCTGAATAATGTCAATAGGTTATGAGCTGCTTCCTTCTTTCTCGGTTAGATGCACAAATCTGAATGGTCGAAGTTGTTTTATAAGTTTTTCGACGGGTGTTGAGCTTTTTTTCAGGTCAAAGATTATTTGTAGTAAAATTAGGCCAATCTAAGCCTGCACAAGCTTAAAGATAGCTCTCCTCACCCTCTTTTGTAAGAAGAGGCCATTCCTTTCTATTCTACAGCCCATAATTGAACACAGGTCCTTCCACTTAGTTAAGATATCTTCCTTAATTACTCTCAATTTTATCCTTATTTCTTCAAATAAAATGTGAATAGTGCTTGTTCTGAGTAACTTTATCTTCTGACTTTCTTCCAACGGAATGTTGCTAGGATTTCCCATTAGTCGATTCGATGGGATAATGTTCTATGGAGAAAAAGTTGGCGCCATAATGAATTGCCCTTTTTTTAGTCTGTGGTGGTTATTGACGTTATTGTGCATTGTGCAATAGATTGTCATTGTCTGCTTTTTCTGTAGTTTCTTTGTTGCCATTTGTGGGTTAAATGCCACTGACACTAGCCAACAAAACACTCTAAACTTCTAAAGTGTTTAATTCTTGTAGAATGAATATATTTAGTCCTTTGAGTCGGATTTTAAAACGCTCAAGCTTAGGGCTTAAATTACCTTCATTTTACAACCCAATGCGTGAACCATCCAATGACGAAATTATAGGGGAACAGAAGAAAAAAATTACAGTTATTACTACAAAGAATTTTTATCCACAAACTCAGTGGACGCGTGGCTTCGAAGGGCTTCTCCCCAGCCCAGACCCCACCCTATTAGGGGCAGCCGCACCCAAATCCGTACTTATTTTAATCACACTTGTATCCCGCTGGCTTTTATCATGCGTGCCGTTGATGGACTAGTTCTTTTGACTCTCTGAAAAATGCTTTCCTACCTTATCCTTAAGTCGTTTTTAGAGTGGTAGTTGGTTGTGGGAGAAAAAGGAAATAAGGAAACTGGAGTTGTTGTTAACGTCAGTCGTTTGAATGAATCAAAGTTGTTGGCGAATCTGCGTAATTTTGTGGCTTTCTTGTGGGCATTCGGAATTCAATGTCCAATTCTGTGAAGAGTTGCCGTCCTTCAGAGTTCGATCAAGGGGCGTCTAAGGCGGGTTAAAAGATTAAAAAAACAGGTAATTTTCGTATGATTCATATTATTGAGTTTTATTAAAATAATATTGAATACCTATTCAAAACATTTTCCATGTTTTATTGGGGTACTTTTTAGGGTTCCGAAGTCGTCCATATAAATTCGGATTTATTTAACCTTTTTTCGATTAGGTAAAATACAATCGACAATTTACATACTTACGTCGTGGTTTTTTAAAAAAAATTATTTGTCTTTTTATACCTATTTGTTTATATTCAACGCACTGAAGGATAGTATAGATGTACATATTTTTCATAGTGTGTGTATAGGGTAGGAATTCTTAATTAAAACTTAAGTAAATAAAATGAAAGGAACGGCGACTCGACTAGACTAGCGTTTGTTTATACAATCATTAAGATTATCCAGACATTCATTAAATAAACCTCTCAAAAGAACGCTCAGGACTAGAAACTGCATTAAAGTAACTAATGCTCGCCGCGGGTGGCTTACGTATTTTTTACGATCGGTCTTAGGAACGGCCACAAAAATTCACCCCCGCTGTTTAAGACTAATTCGCGTAGACTGACACGCGAAAAAATAGTATTACCACTGGATGGACTTATCTATGTATTGCATGTAGATGTATTTATTATAGTTTTATTTTGTACGAACTTTTACCCGCGACTTCGTCCGCATAAATTATATACCAGATTTTAAGTCAGATGAGATAAGCTATCAAACAAAAAAAGTTTCATCAAAATCGGTTCAGTAGTTTTTGCGTGATACTCGAACAAACAAACACCCAAACAAACAAACAAACAGACAGACAAAAAATCCAAAAATTGGTGATTTGGAATCAGGGACATCTAAAAACCATATCGTGATCATTTTTTTGTAAATATCTTCAATGTACAGACACACTTCTGTTACAGTTTTATAATAGTTTAGTTTAGATATACTTGCATCTTGTTTTTTATTTACTGATATTTCTGACCATTTATCTGGTAACACCGCCTACCTTTCTTCGTTCACCGTTTCCTCGACCCTAAGGTTGTCTGGAAGAAATCGCTTCTTAGCTATAAGACCGCCTTATTTTGTGCCTCTTGTATTTTTTTCTCTGTATTTTACTGTTTATGTTTTGCTGTAAAATAAAGTTTATTTGATTGATTGATGGGTAGTTATAAGTTATTATAGTAGATTTAGTTGGACATCGCATGGAAAAATGACGTAAGACCAATCACGAACTTCAAGCTCAAAACTGTGACGAGCGAGGTGGTATTTAGCTATTATAGCTTAATATACCAATATACCAGTATTAATAATACTGGTAGTTTTTTGTTGCAAGCCAAGTTTCACTTCGTTTGGTTCCGATTCCAAATTAAATACTCTTTCTGTCGTCAGTTTTCTTGTACAGAATAATTTTTTGATGAACAGTCGCAGAGCATTGTTTTTATATCATTGAGATGAGTAGATTTATCAGAATAACATATTATATAATTCGAAGAGCTGAAAAGTTCATTGTAAATAAATATTTTATAGGAGATGCAAAATGATCTGCATGAATTTCAAGCAGGACCGGCCTTGCCGTAGCATTTCCCCTCTGCCACGGTATAAGAGCAATGATCATGTACATTCAACATTCAATTTTATAACTTATCACTAAACTAGACAGCCTATTATTGCGAAACAATAATTTCGAACTTAGAACGTTTGGGGTTTACACGAGACTACTTTTCATGATTTTGAACATTCAAAATTAGAATCTAAAGTCATAGGGAATAAAATCGAAAGTTGCGGATAACATGTTACCTCGCCCCCCGCAAAAAGTGGCAGAAAGTTTGTTAGTAGAATGACACGTGATTACGCGTCCCGATATATAAGTAGTCTAAGACTTCAAGTCAAGTCTCAAACTAGCGCGCTGGGTGTACGTGGTACAAAATACAGTAGGTAAGTAACATAAGTAAGGAGACCTTTTCGAAGGCAAAGATGCACTTTGGGTGGCTGAGCTAACTTATACAGGGTGTAACAAAACACCCTAGTAGTAGTAAGGGGGTGCTTCAGACCATCGAACCGAACAACTTTCACTATGGAGCCAACTTCGAAATCGCGAAATGAAAATCAACTGTTTCGTACAAAACTGCAGTACCTACCGGCTCGACTCAAATGTATGACAGCAAATTTTTTTTTATTTTTTCTTAACGTTGGATCGATAGTGAAAGTTGTTCAGTGTGATGGTCTGAAGAACCTCCTTAAACGTATTACTTGGGTGTTTTGTTTCGTAGATATAGGTACAAATAATACCTCTCATACGTAAGGTCCAGAAGATGACTGAGAACAGATTTATAGCTAATATTTCAAGATGCACCCTCCAGGCAATATTTAGGTCATTCCAAGAGACAAGAACATCAAAAATCTCATTCCAAGTGCCCATTTCACCTTCGCCCTTAAATCAGCTTGATGATATTGCATGTTTATAGTGCCGTAAATCTGCTTACGTGCCAAATTTATTGTTGTAGGACGTTGGGCCCACATATTATGTTCGACACAATTTCGGCCTTTGTCTGGAGGGCCTTTGGGCCCATTTTTGTGATTACGTCATAGATATATTATTCCTACGATTGCGTCTTCGAATTTCTTTCCTATAGGACTCACATATATAGCATTTCCCCTCTGCCACGGTATAAGAACAATTGATCTTGTGCATTTACACCCAATTTTATACCTTATCACTAAACGAGACAGCCTATAATAGCGAAACAATAATTTTGAACTTAGAACGTTTGGGGTTCACACGAGACTACTTTTCATGATTTTTAACATTCAAAATTAGAATCTAAAGTTATGGGGAATATAATCCAAAGTTGCGGATTTCATGTTACCTCGCTCCCCGCAAAAAGTGGCAGAAATTTTTCTTAGTAACTCGTTCCTATATAAATTGTCTTTGTAACATTACCAGCTAAACGACTGATACATGGACTACCTTACCTATAGAGTTTAATGAGCGTTTTCTAGGGTATTGATAGATAGCGCCACGGTCTCCGCGAATAAAGGTGTCAAAATGTGTCTTTAAATTAATAAAGAGGGAAAAAATAATAAAAAGATGTTCAAGTCTTTAAATTGAATATTTCATTATTTACGAATCGCTTTAATTTAAAATTTGAAACTGTTTAAACATCTTACGTGATTACGTCTGACCATCCGTCTGACATGGTTTTATGGGCTTGAAATGAAATGAAATGCCATCTGTTGAGTTATTACGAAGTAACTTAAAAAAAAGAATAGAAACGCTTATTGGGAATCATACGTTTATGTATTTCGAAATACAATCGATTTCATAGATAGAACAATCGAATCGTTGTAATGTAGGCACCTACTGCGAAGGTCTTTGGTTTTATGAATGGGTCTTGAAAATATTAGGTAATATCGTAAATTATAAATGCATACAATCCTTGTTTATCGTACGTAGCGTAGGAAGGTAAAGGTAGAGAATTTGGTATTTTGCGTAATTAACACTTCATGAGTCATAAAAACATATTTGACTAAACCACCCAATATCGCCCCGTGAATGTATTTGAAGCCAACTAAGAAAAACATTTTTTGTTGATATTGTTTGTTGGACAAAATCCTGGCCAAAGCGAAGCTCCCTTAAAACATAAATACCTAAATGCTTCATATGAACAGTAAGCGCAATAGCGCAATAGCAATATGTTTTGTTTTTAATATTTTATGGTCCTGTTTGTAACAGTTGTTAGTTGTCGCAATGCTTCTGACCACCCCAAAAGGGATGATGGTCGTGACATTATGTGTGAATGTATAAATTGATCATCAAACTGAACAACATTCACCATGGACCCAGCCTAAGGAAATGTGAAAAAAATCGGCTGTTTGGAACATCTGATTTTTTATCGCGTTTCCTGGGTTTGGGTCCATCCATACTCCATAGTGAGTTGTTCAGTTGGATGGTTTTGATTCACCGTTTCAGTATATGCCTGGCTGTCCCTTACAACCTGTATGTATAGAGTCCTATTTCGCCTTTACTAATAAAATTGTTCCGAAGATTTCGAATATATCTCTAACCTTTCGAGATACAGAAGGAAGGTTTAGAAGAATTAAATATTCAAATACATCTTCATGTTGAATATTTCCGATAGACAACTCGAATCTTCACAACAATACAAAATGAATCAAATACCCGTCTAATAAAACATGAATTCAATTACTGCCATCCCCGAGTGTATCCTGGATAAGCTTCTAACCAGAGTGGGCGTCGCCCGACTATATCCGAACTAACTCGGAGTTATTATCGGACATAAATCCGTAATGATTGCCCGTCTTGCCGCGAGATAAGTGCATATTACCTGAGATCGGTGCAAATGAGCTGCGTCACGTGGATTAGACCCCGTTTTAGGTCTAATGCGTTGGCTGTAATTGGAGACTGTGGCTCTACCACAGATTAATAATAAGTTACTACGGCTATACTGTATTCCAATATCCTTATCTTAATGGACACACATTTAATTTCAGAAAAGGTACCGAACATACCGTTTTTTGATCCCGAAACTCGAAAACCATTTGGAGATATGAAAACTACTTAAACAATTTTTCTAGAGTTAAATGAAAAATTTAAAGCTGAATGGGATGTATTTCCTTTGCCAGAATCTGAATCTAATCATCGTTTGACATTTCCTTTCTTTACATAATATTACTGAAATTTTCTTAATTAATTTTTATCATCATCTTCGGCTAAGGTAACAAGACCGTGTTGCCTAGGATGTCAGAAAATTTTTAATAATTTGAAATAATTGAAATAATTTTATCGAAAACCTACGTAGGTTTATATATTTAATTTAAAAAATTGTTATGTTGTTCATTGTACCAAAGTAGGTACTCCTAACTCAACATTTTTGTTTTCTTAACAAATTAACATTGAAATCACGACACACTCTGAAATACCAAAGTTAGGTTCTTATCGCGTTTTTAATTAATTTTAGGCGAAATCATCAAGGAAACGCCATAACACAAAAATAGAATAGAATAGAACAGAATAATTAATTTTACGTTATTCCCAAAAAGTAATATACCACAGCATTCGATTATTCTGGCAGAACTGTAAAATTTCACAATATTCGTGTAAGTATTTTATATGATATTTTGTTGTGTGGTGATGACAAAGTATTGAGGATATTCTTTCTACACCAAGTTCAAAGTTTATCAGTAACCCAATAATTATCTGGGTGGGGCTAAGTAGATACGCATTGGCCTCGATTCGGAGTGTACCACGACTAAACTAAACTAAATGTATTCCTGTCACTTTCTAAAATAAGATTATGAAAAGAGACAGAAAACCAACAGCTGACTTTAGTGCTGTCAAAGTGACGTTAAATGCGCAAAATAAGATGCCATCATAATGTACGCCATCTTATTTAAGTCGTTTTTGGGCGTTTAACGTCACTTTGACAGCACTAAAGTCAGCTGTTGGTTTTCTGTCTCTTTTCTTAATCTTATTTTAGAAAGTGACAGGAATAAATTTAGTTTAGTTTAGTCGTGGTACACTCCGAATCGAGGCCAGTGACTGGCTAAAATCATGTCACAAGATATACTGGGTCTACTTAAGTATTATATTAGTTAATTAAGTATTCTATTTATAGTGTGTTCTTTTTTATAGTGTTTTTGAATATAAATTAGGCCCTGTGGCAGGTTTCAAGAACAATGTATTTTTGTTATATTTTTCGATGCCTTAGTTTAGAAATCCATAGCGGTAGACAGTCTGCGGAAGATATAAAGAATGTTCATGCATGGTTATTTTGCAGCTGGCAGAAGTAGTGAATAAGGTAAACGGATAGCAGATATTAAATTAACTCAATCGAGCACGAGGCAGCGTGGCCGAGTGGTCTAAGGCGCTGGTTTTAGGCACCAGTCCGAAAGGGCGTGGGTTCGAATCCCACCGCTGTCAAAATTGTTTTTGTTTTTATTAGCAGTTTGTTTGCAAATAATTAATGTTTTTATTTTTATTTTCACAGGTAATGGCGATTAATAAATCTTCGGGGTGAAAATTTAAGTATAAAAATTTTTTTATGAAATTTTTGAAACATTTATAAAAACAATAATTGAGAATAAGAACAACATGAACCACTTTTCCAAATTATCCTGC
Organism: Agonopterix subpropinquella; assembly: GCA_922987775.1. Lineage (NCBI taxonomy): Eukaryota > Metazoa > Arthropoda > Insecta > Lepidoptera > Depressariidae > Agonopterix > Agonopterix subpropinquella. The sequence continues at coordinate 7,221,846 of OV277695.1, read as the reverse complement.
TCATACAAAATTATAAAATTAATGTGAGAACGATGCATATCTCGACCGCCACAATACCTAATTTTATTTCGCACACCAATTGGAGGGTATTTTATTTTTAGCTTTCTTCGCATAATTTTCGAGTGGATGAATTTCAATTTGGCGCCAAAGTGCCTTTGTCTCACGGTTGTTGGCTCGACGAGTGTTGATTCTGACGCGATCGTGAGGGATATGAATTTCAAATGAATAGGGTCTGAGTCTGAGGGGTCCGTCCGTACTCCGCTCCGTATGGATCGAGGAGGTTGTTGAAAAGCGGACGCACATGTTTAACCTTTGGGTACTTGAGGTTAGGTAGACAGATTTTAGCATAACGGCTGCTGGGATTCTGTGCGATTTAAATGCTCTTTGAAAGTACACTCACGACTAAATATTATTTTGGTGAGATTGGGTGAGAGATGAGGTGAGGTATGAAAAAGTATAATTAAAGTTTAAACCATACTCTACCTATCAAACTGAACAACTTTTATAATTCTATGGGAGCGATAAAAAAAAAATCTGCTGCATTACGTTTGAGTCGAGTATAGGACAGCAGTTTAGTATGGAACAGCAGACTTTTTTTTTGCGCTGACTGGTTTATGTTTGCCCCCATAGTGAAAGTTGTTCAGTCTGATGGGTAGAATGTGTGGTTTATAGGTTAATGATACTTGTCCTTACACCCTGTATAACTAAAATTCAGCCAAGCTACCGTTTTCTATACTATTTACTAGTAGTTAGTGTGTTACTGACTTTCAAAATCAAAAGCGATTTTATGTAACACGAAGATAATTCGGTATAGTTCTAGAACGGTTATGAAGGTTTTATGAATTTATGATAAGGATAATGTTTCACCTAGAGTGCGATTTTTGAATCTCATTCGTTGAACTCAGCAGTTGAAAATGTCAAAATTACTATGGAGACACACATCTTTCTACTGCTGATTTGACTTTCAAAAATCGCACTCCTGGAGTATGATTTTTTAATGTCAAATTAGCAGTAGAAAGATACACGTCTCCATAGTAATTTTGACATTTACAACTGCTGAGTTCAACAAATGAGTTTCAAAAATCGCACTTCTGGAACCCTATAAGTAGGTACTTTATGTACACACGGCGACACATCAAGTTACCCAAACCCAAAATAAGCTGGCCGCGCGACGTTATACATTACTATGCCGACGCGCGGCCAGCTTATTTTGGTTTTGGGTAGCTTGATGTGTCGCCGTGTGTAAGTCAGTTGAACTTATGTGGTGGAGTATCCCATTCCTTACCCTTATACATGAGATAAGGCCTTTGCCCTGATTCTAATTCTTTTTTCGTAGAAAAACCCTCTTACGAAAATACATTTCGAACTGGAGAAAAACAAATGTTATATCTAAGAGATTTAGAATCTTGAGACTCTTTCTCTCACGGTCAAATGTGTTGAAAGATGTAAGTATGCAAAGCCGGGCACATACCTAGTATCAGTCAGGTGCAGCCGAATACAAGGAATTCATAGTGCGTGGCGACTTAAGCTGAGGAAATTCTACTCATTATATTGGTGACACACTGTCTTTAGAAATGGCAGACAGATACCTGCAGATAGAGATCTCAGTTTGCAATGGTTAAAGGTGGCGGCTGACAGGCGACCGCACTCCGCACGCCGCAACCGCATGTCGCGACGACACTACTGGTTTGTATGTAATATGAAATACCCTGCGCAGCCGGCGACACGCTGCTCGACTTCACTGCGGTGCGGTCGAGCTTCACTGACGCTCGACCGCAGACCAGTAGTGTCGCCGAGTGCTGTCAGCATGCGATAATTATCTTAGATTCACGATATTTTTGAGTGGCATGCGATAGAACATAAAAGTCGGGTATAACACGATAATTCATACAAATTCCACGATATTTCTTTAATTTAATGAAATTTCTATTTTCAACCACATTTTCCGTTAAATTCCAACAATAAATCATACTGGCGTTTGGTATTTGGTAAAACAGTGTTTAAATATTACTAGATATAATAAATACGAGATGATAATTTTGGGAAACAAATAAAAAAAACATGTTTTTACTTTTTACGGAAATTTTTTCTATTTATTGATTTTTACGAAAATCTTTTCTATTCACCCTTTATTAGAGCTCAAGTTACGGCATAGTAGATATAAAGCATCATCCTAAATCTTAAAACCCTACTGAAAATTATTACCCCAAAAAATACCCTAAGTTGGCAATACTGTCTGTAGCTGCGGCGTGCAGTTGCGGCGTGCGGTCGGCTTCCAATTCACGACCGCAGCGATGTGCCTTGGACATTAAAAATCTACAGAGCTCTAAAAGACGGAATAAAAAGAAATTAATAAATATTACGTTCTCAGGGCAAAGGGACCTTCTTGTCGGTATGGCGTTATTAATGGATCCAAAACCTACATACAGGGTTAATTTTATATCACTGCGGATAACTTCAGCATGAATTCTACTCATCAAACTGAACAACTTTCACTATGGAGCCAACTTCGAAATCGTGCAAAAAAAATCAGCTGTCCCATACATTTGAGTCGAATAGGTACTGCAGTTTTGTATGGGACAGCTGATTTTTTTTGCACGATTTCGAAGTTGGCTTCATAGTGAAAGTTGTTCAGTTTGATGAGTAGAATTCATGCTGAAGTTATCCGGGTTAATTTTATATCACTGCGGATAACCGCAGTGATATAAAATTAACCCTGTATACAACTTGTTAATGAATTAACGCAAAACTAGAAAGTAGTTTGTTAAGAATCGAGAGCAGAATCGAATTATCATGGTTTCAACATAGGTAATTTTTTTCAAAATATTACATATTTTGTTTGTAAGATTTAAAATTTACTGAACCCGATGTCAACTCACCACACGGGCACACTCACCCTACTTACTACCAAAACAAGATTATTAAAATGTATCCATGAGTACGTTAGCGCTTTCATTCATTGCTGAAATGATAACAAATCATTTTTGCCTCAAAACTTTAAATGCGAATAACTTTAAATTTTAACTATAAAAATAATGAAATTATTGTTTCAATCTAATTATTTTGTTATAAATCAGATGGGGTGTATGAGGTTTTGCGCTAATTTATTAACACGTTGTATCTCTCTAAAAAAATATGTATACAGGGTGAAATTGATATCATTGGCATCCTTTTAAACTAAGAGTCTACCCATCAAACTGAACAACTTTTACTATGGGAGCAAGCCAATCGGAGCAACTAAAAAATCTACTGTCCCATACTAAACTGCAATGTCTACTCGACTCAAATGTATGCAAAAGTTGTTTTTTTTTTGCTCCGATGGGTTTGCTCCCATAGTAAAAGTTGTTCAGTTTGATGGGTAGACTCTTAGTTTATAATGATATCAATTTCACCCTGTGGATATCTTGGAAACTCAAACTGACTATTTTCCGTGAGAACGTCAGCGTCACAAATAAGAAGTAAAGTTTAGCTTATTTTGAAAATCTAGTCAAAATCTAGTAGTGCCCAAACTAGCAGGCAACTCAGTGCAAATGGTAGAGAGCTGATTTAATGGACAGTGGATATAGTGGTGGTAGGTATGTGGTTACATGTCTCTACTTAGAGATACTCGTTACTACTTCTGCTACTACAGCTTCTACATCGCTTCATCACATCGTGTTAGAAGTCGAAGTGAAGAGGCATAGGCAAACGGTCTACCAAAGAGATGCTCTTCAAAATTTCAAAGATTTGTTCGCCGCAAATATTCGTCAACCTTCACGACTGTATTCCGCCTAAGCTAAGGAAATACAACTCATTACGAGGTTTCTAAATATAGCGGCGACATTCGTCTGTCGGTCACGTCTCTGGCCCATTAATACTTGTAATGTAACGAACCTGCTGCTATGGCGTGTTTAAAAAATAACATTGTTTTGACTAAGACCTGTCCTCTAAACGTTCCTGTTCTTTATTGTTGGATTAAGAACCCAGAACTTTGTTTATGGTTGTGGTAATAGAATAGACCACTGAACGTTTGAAATTAATTAGCGAAATCATACAATTTTTGTTATTTAAGCTTTTTGCTTCTGTTCTGCCTTTCTGTAGATTCCGTCTACTTCGTCTAGTATCATTAGTTCGGTACTAAACTTTGGATACATTTTTTGTCTCAATATTTAGGGCCTAAACTACCAATTTACTAAGACTTTTGAGATTCACTGCAGTGCTCTGTTCCTTTTTTTCATTGCATAATGTTTATAGTAGGTATGCACAATAAAGCCTTTCCTTGTGAAGGAAATGGTGAAACCAGAATGAAAATCACCAGTTATGCTATTTGGAATTTAAATGGTGTACCTACATACTCACCGACGGAGATGGACAGAAAACGCATAGCCTAAACCAAACCATAAAATTAGTCTTATTAACTATTATTAACTACTGCTATGCCTAAACCACTGAAGATAAAAACATGAAAGTAGGTAGGTACTATATATTGTTCAGAGTGTGAAGGGGTGCATTAAGAAAGGCTTTTTCGAAAATAAACACCTAAAGGGGTGCAACGAGTTGTTGAAGTAGGTACCCTTTGTACCCTAAATCCACGGGTAGACGAAGGCAAAAGCTAGTAATTTATACAGGGTTACTTCGCAGACAGTGCGCAAATTTTACGTATATGAAGCTCATTCAAAATAAAAAGACCCCTATTTTTTTATTTTACCCTGTCTTATACAATAATATTAAAAGTTGAGCGTAAACAAGACTCGTGCGCACTCTGCGGAGGGGTTGCAATCAGTGACTCACCCTCGAGAGGCCACGGGGCGCGTACGCCGCGCCGATCGCCCTACCTACCTTTTTGACTCACGAGTGTAGTACATAGCAACTCAAGCAACGCTACATTAATTTTCGGGTGGATAAATAGAAAAAAATTACAACCAGAAAAAAAAATCCCTTTAATGTGTTCTATTAACGATACTAGAAAAATGCGCAAGTAACCCTGTATATTGAAATAAGATCTTAATTTTCATAGAAGAATTCTAGTTGTATTAAGTTACCGGTATCAAATTAACTCATCACGTCAGCAGTAACAAAAGTAATGGATTAACAACTTACACATGTTGCACCAAGGTTGTGATTTACTTGCACATCTGGTTACACTACATTCCACATACGAAGTCGCTTGAATCCAGTTACTTTCAACCCTAATATTGTAGACACAAGAGTCTGTTTACAAGACTTTACGGTTGTGTTAATATGGCAGCGACGACACTGATTTGATTACTGTTCACACGATGTTTTTGTTTTATAGTTAACAGCTTAGCTTAATTATTATTAATGAGGACAGTAATCATGTGACAATGTATTTGCACAATAAGTATATATTGACAAATGGTAGTGGGATTAAAAGTTAATCTCCTGATGCGGATAATGAGACGGTAGAAAAAGTAACTGGAGGAAACGGAGGAAAGGAACTAGAGTTACTATATGATCACCACATCTTCAGGGACAACACGTTCCATTACAAAGCAGATGCGTATACCATGAAAATATGGCTATTATTACTATTTTTTGACGTATTTTGAGCTATAAATCTAACGAACACAATGAATATAATACAGAACATAATCTTTAAAGTTGCAAACAGTTTGGCATTGAAAGTAGTTCCCATGGGAGGTGTGTCTTCTGACAATTCAAATTACAAGATTACTGACCTTCAACATCTTTGCCTTCAACATGCTAAGCTTGGAGGGAAAAAAACAGGAAAAAAAGAAACAATTACAAAACGAGGTGTTTGAAACCTAACCTAACCGTAACATCTGTTTTAGCAACATGGTCTTTCCAAAGTATGACAATGTTTGAGGATGAGTAAGATAATTCTAAACATTCTTTACTTGAAGCCCACCAATGTTGATTTATTACTTAACGTTTTCTCACCATTTATTTTCGGAAGGGTTAACGTTTAGTTTATCAGAATCTTTATCTTTAGAGATAAATTGGTTGACCATTTTTTTTAAAGTTTCTTTAGTGGAACGAGGAAAGATTTTTTGTAATCTATCGAATGTTTTTCGTTTTATGCAAAAGGATCAAAGATTTCATTACGCCGCGCGCCGACATTTTTTATTGTAGCAAAAATGTTTTCGATACTGTGTAATGGTTTGAAAAGATTGTCCTGTATATTCTAATTTTTATGTAGTAGGTTTGATGTGCTGGTATTTTATAGTATACTGAAAATACGCACACTAACCCACGACTAATATAATGCCTTCCCCGGTTTTGAGGTAGCTAGAAACTTTGCAACTTTCTAAGTATACAATTGCGGCATGTGGGTCCAGAGCTGCGTTCCGAACCTACACCCTATGTGCACCCAGAGTGCACCCCGAGCGCAACTTTTCGCACTAAACGCCGTTCAGAGCCTCAGTGAAAGACGTTTTACTATAGAGCGAGTTGAAAAAACAACCGCACAAAAAGGTTCAGAACGCAGCTTAGCATACCAACCCCGAGAAAACGACAAAAATCGAGACGTGCCTATGTGCTGCTGTGTGCTGTGTGCCTATGTGTTGTTTGTTATGTGCTGCTACTAATAGGTACACCAACAAAACACGTTATCGTTACTTTTGTAATGATATACTTATATTTTCTATCGTCTTGTCTAATTTAACTCGTTCGAATTTTTAAATTTAGTGTTTTAATCTTTCTTTCCTACCATCCATCCATCATTGTGCTCATTTCATTCTTACCTCACATTTCTTCCCGTTTGTTTCCATTTCCTTCGTGAAATCGTATTTTATTTCTATTTCCTCCAGGAACGCCGTTGTTCGGATGTGTCGTAAAAATAATATCCATTATTATAATTGGGGCAAGCGTGAGTCGTCCTCACGTGGTGTTTCCTTAGCAGAAATAGTTTTATGTTTTCCTACCGGATTCCAGTCGGAGATTATTGTGGATGATTCGTTTCTTTTGTTTTTTAACTTCACACTACGTTTTGTATTTTCAGTTGTGTAAGTTCACATTTATTGCTCTGGTAACCTATATTGATCAGTCTGGTAATATTATCGTGAGAAAACCTGCATACGCTGAAGAAGAAATTATGATTCGTATGTGAAGTCTATCAATTGGGCACGCGTGGGGGACTGATGCTCATACACACCCTCATTCACGAAAGAATATTTTATCTTATCTTATCTGCCCTGACTGAAGTGGGACGTATCCTTCTTAATATGCAGACGGTTTATTAAAAGGATGATCAGACCATTAAACTGAACAACTTTCTATGGGACCAATATCGAAATCGCGAAAAAAAATACCAGTCGAGTTATGTTTGCAGTTTTGTAAGGGACAGCGGTTTTTTTTTTCTCGCGTTTACAGTGTTGGTCCCATAGTAAAAGTTGTTCAGTTTGATGGTCTGAAGCACCCCTTTAAGTAAGTGTCCCATTTAATTTGACACCCTGTGTAGGCTGATGATGATTATTATTATATTTACCTTCTAATCTAAAATACAATTTTAAAAATTTACCTAGAAGTCTCTTGGCTACACAGAGTTAATCAGGGCATCTTTAATCTTGATTAAAATCGTATGTAACTTTTAACAAGATCAGCCTAGCTAGCACGCCAACCCGCGATAGCGTCCATACAGGGTGTAACAAAACACCCTAGTAATACTTAAGGGGGTGCTTCAGACCATCAAACTGAACAACTTTCACTATGGAGCCAACCTCGAAATCGCGAAAAAAAAATCCGCTCTTTCATACAAAACTGCAGTACCGTCTCGACTCAAATGTATGGGACGGCAGATTTTTTTTATTTTTTCTCGACGTTGGCTCCATAGTGAAATTTGTTAAGATTGATGTTCTGAAGCACCCCTTAAGTATTACTAGGGTGTTTTGTTACACCCTGTATATTCGCGCGTAATATGGAGGAATCAAAACAGGTATAGGCGAAGCAAAGAAGTATAAGCAGCTTTAATTTGATAATTTGATCATGTTGTCTCATTGCCTTATCAGAAATATGCCTCCTTTATATGGGACCAGCCATCTTACCATTATTCCATGTTAGTAATGTTATGTTAATCGTCTTAAATACCTCGGAGTAGTCCGACTTCTCTAAATAAGTTTAGAACAAAAACATCAAAGTCGTAACGAATGCAATTATCCTTAAACTTTCGCTTTCAACTTTTTAGAAACGCTAATTAACCTTTAATTTCGTTTAATTGTTAAATAACTATTGCCTGCGTTTAAAATGTTTCTTTTAGCGTACAGAATTAGGGCGAGGGTGAAAATTAAAGGCGGATTTTGTACTTTACCACTTTGTAATTGCAGTTTTGAATTCACTATTTTAAATCATATCCACGTGATATTATAATAATATAATACCTAGCCGCTAAATAGCTGCTAAAGTATATAATAAGCTACGGCCTTATATTAAAGCTCTCTCAGGCAAAAAGTTCCTGTTCCTGAAATCTGTGCTAGTCAATATGTGCCCGTACGACCTAAATGAATTCTATGATTATGATTTTAGTACGTAGTTAATAATACAAATAAATAATTAAAATTGACATTGGGGATTAAACTGACATGAAATTAAATTAGCTTCATTCGTTGCGCGATTATTATTGTACCTTCTGTATTGTACCGGAATGTAGTGAATTTTTTACTTTACTCTATAAAAATGTCTTAGATTCCTTCATTGCTTGTTTAAATGCATGATTGATTAGTTTGTATAAATTGCTACACCCACAGGGGTAAAATTACATTGTGACAATCTTATTGTATTCTGCGTAACATCCTACAAAAACATGTAATTTATCGAAATAAAGAAATTGAATTGAATTGAATTGACCTATGTCAATTAGATCAAAAAATTGATAGAGAAAATATTAGCCAAATTAACAGTTAGCGGACCATAAAATTAGAGATTATTGTCCATGACAAAAGTTGTTTTTATTATTGAATAAGGGTTTTATGTTTTTTTTTCGTTAATAAATACACGAGTACAAGCTTTTAGTGCAGTGCATTAGTTCCATTAGATTTCCATTAAACGACCTCTCCAAAGTCTTTCTTGTAAGACAATAATTTTAATCATACGAGTCGACTACCTATATCTGCAAGTGCCTTAACTTAGTAAACACCTATATTTCCTTTTATTTTTTATTTTTTATTTTATAATATTAGGGATAACAACAGCCTTAAATATGTAATTTTACATTAGTATTTTATCTATCCTTTTAATAATTTAGCATAACTAATAGCATACCTAGACCAATGTCTAGATCTTTCTCTACATTCATATACAGGGTGTAACAAAACACTATTACTTTATTACTAGGGTTTTTTGTTACACCCTGTATATGATTATTATGATAAGTATTCTTAAGGGGGTGCTTCTGACCATCAAACTGAACAACTTTCACTATGGGGCCAACATCGAGAAAAAAAAAACAGCTGTCCCACACATTTTAGTCGAGTCGGTACTGCAGTTTTATATGGGACAGCAGATTTTTTTTATTTTTTCTTGATGTTGGCCCCGTAGTGAAAGTTGTTCAGTTTGATGGTCTAAAGCACCCCCTTACTAGGGTGTTTAGTTACACCCTGTATAGGGTCCTTCTTAATAGGCTGACACTTTTTTAAGGGGATGATCAGACCGTCAAACTGAACAACTTCCTCTATGGGACCAACATCGAAATCGCGAAAAAAAAATCATCACTTCCATACAAAACTGCAAACCTACTCGGAGCCAAACGTATGGGACAACTGTTATTTTTTTCGCGATTTCGATGTTGGTCCTATAGAGAAAGTTGTTCAGTTTCATGGTCTAATCATCCCCTTAAAAAAGTGTCAGCATATTAAGAAGGACCTGTAGGTACCTCTACTTCTCTATCTATTTTCGACATCTTCTACTGAAATGAAATTAAGATTATAGGTAAGTATCGTTGATCTCATTGAACTAACAGCCCTATAAAATTTAAATGTAAGTGGGGCAGATCAATTTGTAAATTCCGAAGCGTTTATAAAGATATCTTTATTACGGGCGAGTGACTATTGCCTAAATTGATCAACCCCTATCAATTGAGCGTTAAAATATGGAAATAACATTTACGAAAATAGCCCTCTGCTAGCGCTATACCTCCAGGCATGTCACAGTTTACGGTGACCAAGGTTTTGATAATTTGAAGAACTTTATAAAATGTTCTTCAAATAAAGTAATCGTATCAAGTAACAATTTACGAGGAATTATGAGAAAATAGAGTAAACTACAGGAAAGCAACGAATTTACGTTTCGAATGGGTTAACTTTATTAAATATTGTATGATTTTACGTAGGTATACCTATAAGCGGGGTATAAAGTAGCGCGTTATTTTTGACCCTAAAACATTTTCAATCATTTTTATTTTTAAACAGTTAAGTAATAGCAAGTTGCAACTGTAGGACAAGTAGGTAGACGCATATTTTTTTCCAAAGTGTTAAAGAAACTTTTTTTTTCACAGTTGCCACCAACTTTCTTCGAAAATTTTGAGGCATCTAAAATGAAAAGAAGATTATTAGGTGTACGACCTAACATATTACATCGGTCTTCCTCAAAATATGGTTTTCCTACATTTAGTAACCCTACCCTGCAAGCGATGGGCAATTAGTTAACGCGGGAAACTTTGTATCAGGTTACACTTTTTGTTTCAAACTAAACAGCTACAGTTATAATTAATGTAAAACTTTTAAAGAAAGGTCTTCTTTCGTAATTTTATATATCGTTGCAGTCATAAGACTTATAAGGATAGTGCCTAAATATAAAAAGAAGTACGTACGTATACAACGGACAGCCTACCCCCTACCAATGTTGTGACCTCATCACCTCTTAGTGGTACGGGGGACGACAATAAGCAATGGTGTAGTCCTCTCTCACTCGCACTCATTCAGATTCCATGTGCTTACCTCTTCTTGTTAGTGCGAGCCCATTTTATGAAGAGTTCAAAGTTATATAGTGCTTAGTAAAGAAATCTTTTGTAAACGTCCGAAAGCCAGCAAAGCATTGAGGGGTACAAGTAGGAATACGGGCTTTAATATCTTTACTCGTGTTTGAATGACATCAAAATTATATTCTTTTATAATATATTCATAAATACATAAACTCACGACCATAACCCCTTTTTGGGGCTCGGAAGATCTGCTACAGCTGTGCTGGCTATCCTTTCTGCCACAAAAATCGTTTATTACTCAGTCATTTAATTACTCATGGAAAGAAATAGTGGTTCATTTTAAACTTGAATCACACCGCCGCTAGAAACTACACGATAGTAATGTCTAGCCACTAATAAAAAGTGATATCGGATCACCAAGCATAATCTGTCTCCACAATTTTTCCAATATCTTTATCATTTTGTAAGCATTTTCCATTCGTAGCACAAACAACGCTAGTAGATATACATAACCTCAATAAATATCAGTGAAACTAGGTAAACATAGGTATTACAATGACATCTCGAGTTTATCTAATCGATAAGCAAGAGGGATCAATCATTATACGATGTCTACTTGTAAAGTTACCAGCGCCTTATTTGTTTGGAATAAAGTTTAATTTAGACTGAACTTGGATCATTTACGTATATGTAAGTACATATACGTTCCATTTACTTGTAAAAACATGACGTTATGAACACTTGTAGACTCTTTGGCATCGGGGTTATCTACAGACACTTTTATTTGTATGTAGGTATTGTAGTTTTACTGTTTTTAATATTTTACTTCTTTAGTTATATGATTTGATATTATTATTATGAATACGTAATACAATGTAACTAAAGTGTATACCTACAGGGTATACCTAAGTGACAGCTACACGATAGATAGGCTCCATAGTGAAAGTTGTTCAGGTGGAGGGTCTGAGTTCACCGTTTCAATATTTGCTAGGATGTCACTTACACCCTGTATGTAACATTTGAAAAAATGGTCCGATTTTAGTTATGATAATAATGTTTTCATTTACCTAAAAACAAGCTCTTGCCCGCAACTTTTGACTTTAAGAGTATTAAAATATTAATCCAGAATATACATATCTTATTTCTGTACCAAATTTGGTCAAAATCCGTTCAGCCGTTTATGCATGATTTGTAATATTCATTTATTTATTTCCTTTTAGGAGAACTTACAGTTAATAACAGTGTGATAAATTAATTACGATGACAACAAGTTCCCACATAGAAATAGAGAAAAAAATTATTTATAAATAAAGCTAACAATAAACAAAACTGCGTAAAACAAGTTAACAAACAATATTAGTAGGTTTAACATAATTGTAGGTAGTAGGTGTGTCCAAGTTATGAATAGGTAGGTATATACAAGGCATGAGTGTGCATTTGAAAATATAGTAAATAATGCTTAGTCTAATTTATTGATATACCTAATACAGCGTATCAGATCACGAAGAATTGGTCACATTTAGGATCTAATACTTAGTCTTCACGATAAGATAAGATAAATGATAAGCATTATTATCGGGTTTGGGTTAGAGAACCCGATAACACTACCTGGTGAGAAAAAAAATGGTTTTAAGAATGCTTTATGTATGCCGAAGACGAAGGTACCTATATCCAAAACCATAAAAGTATACCCGATACATTTTACATGGTTACTTATGACATTTAAATTTAAAAGAAAATAACAATAAATGACCTATGGTGCGGAAACATGGACCCTGACGATAGGACTAGTTCATCAATTCAAGGTCGCTCAGCAAGCTATGGAGAGAGCTATGCTGGGTGTTTCTCTGAGAGATCACATTAGAAATGAAGTGATACGTCAGAGAACTAAAGTGGTTGACATAGCTCAGAAAATTAGCAAGCTGAAGTGGCAATGGGCTGGTCATATCTGCCGAAGAACTGACAACCGGTGTGGGGTGTCAGTTCTAGAGTGGAGACCGCGAACTGGTAGGCGTAGTGTGGGACGCCCTGCTGCCCGCTGGAGAGACGACCTAAAAAAGGTAGCGGCGAGCGACTGGATGAGGAAGGCCGAGGACAGAGTTTTTTTGGCGCGCCTTGGGAGAGGCCTATGTTCAGCAGTGGACGATGATAGGCTGATGATGATGAACAATAAATAAAGCGAGTTATTTTACTGCGCATCAATTGTATTGACGTCTGAAAACCTTTTCTCTAGAATCGATAATTTCTAGGTATTATCATTTCTCAAGTTAGGGATATGAAAATTCATATTTAAGCATTTGGTAAGACACAAAGAATTACGTGTTTCAGTGTTTTTTTCAAAATTATCCCTAAAATAGGGGATGATTATAACGACAACGCAGACCAAGTCGCGAGCTACAGCTTACACTTACCTATACATAAACTCACGACCATAATGCCAGATGGTCAGAAGCTTTTCTACTACTACTAACCATATTATTTTAAGGTTAGTCAGTGTAGGAGGGTTCACCTTTATTAGCCCCGAATAACATCTTATTAGCACATTGGAGCGTTTGGCCCCATTGAACACTGCATAAAAATTTCCTTTTTAGGGTTCCGTACCCAAAAGGTGAAAACGGGACCCTATTACTAAGCCTACGTTGTCCGTCCGTCCGTCCGTCCGTCCGTCTGTCAGTCTGTCCGTCTGTCCGTCTGTCCGTCCGTCCGTCTGTCCTATTTAGGGCTGTAACTTTTGAACCGTAATAGCTAGAGAGTTGAAATTTTCCATGATTATGCGTTATTACGGCGGATTTGTTAACAAATAATAAAAATTTCAAAAAGTTTACAATTAAGGGGGTTCTCAACAAGAAACTGGTTTTTATCAACGTTTATTCTTCACGCTCTATCTGAAAAACGGTAATACATACAAGCATCAAACTTAGTGTGATTATAGAGCAAACTTTACAAAATAACAACAAATACTAAAAATCGGCCAAGTGTGAGTCGGTCTCGCGCTAAAGGTCCTGGACAAAAATTTTTTTTTCTAAGTTAATAATGTTGTGTTCTGTAGTGGTGTGGTACGGAACCCTCGGTGCGCGAGTAGCTCGACTCGCACTTGACCGCTTTTATATCATAGTTGCCTTGTACGTGACCCAAACAATCTATTCTACAGATTCATTAAAATGGTGTGCGTTTTTGCGTTAAATAATATTTTAACACCATGTATACGTATTTCAATCTGTGAAATTGTGTTGGGATCACTATTTAACTAGGATTCCATTAATTTAAACTCTCAAACGAGACCGCACTGGGTTCATTATTATATTTTTGTCTCTTCAGCCACTTATCTCGGATTTCCTTGGCCAAACAAACAGAAATAATTGGGAGGCAGGAGGGCCAACATTTACATACGAAAAGTACTACATTCTTTCAATTTGCATAAAGGTCAACGACACCGTAATTACTGGGTGTACGCAAAACCCACGGCTATAATTTAAAAAATAAAATAAATATGTTTTACGTGGTTTATGGACCTCGTTATTTAACATATTTTATATGTGTTTTGACACAAAATTATACATTATTTTGTTAATCATCTCGTATATCATAGTAACGGGAGAAGATTAAGACATTATTTTAATTATATACGATATTGTTAACATTTTGTTTATTTAGTTTTTTAACCGACTTCAGAAAAAGGAGGAGGTTCTATGTTCGGCTGTATGTATTTTTTTTTTATGTATGTTCACCGATGTTTTCGTCAATTGTGAACCAATTTTAAAAATTCTTTTTTGTTTGAACTCCCGAGTTGGTCCCATTTTAATATTGTGATGATCTGATGACGCACTTAGGAGCTACATGATATAACTCCTAAAAAATTAACAGCAAATCGTCTGCGATTGAACCATTTGCTTCTTTTTAATTTACCCTTTGCGTGTAAAACTGATATCTGAGTCGAAATAACATATTTAATCAATAAAAATTATGAAATAAAAAGTTTTTTTACAAAAAAATAAAAACCGACTTTGTTCAGAAGTAAAAAAGTACAAAATAATATTTCAGCCTATGAATTTTACCCTAGAATTAAACATTTTAACGGGTTCTTACCGCGTTTTGGTATTTGTGAGTTTCCGATATTTCGGCAGTGTTACAACTGCCATGAATATCGGGAACTCACAAATACCAAAACGCGGTAAGAACCCGTTTAAATGTTTAATTCTAGATTAAATAATAACCGCGTAACTCTCAAAAACTGTATGAATTTTACGTTCGAATCTATAAGAAAATTAATTTGTTTTGTTGGAGTCGGTGTCAAGCCAAGCCAAAAAATTACTGCAAGCCCAGTCGCGAATCGTACCTACCGGCTTGACAGCGACTTCGACATAACAAATTAATTTTCTTATAGATTCGAACGTAAAATTCATAGGCTGAAATATTATTTTGTACTTTTTTACTTCTGAAAAAAGTCGGTTTTTATTTTTTTGTAAAAAAAATTTTTTAGAGACTTTTTAAGCGTAATGTTTGAATAGAAATTTTTATAGTATCTTATTTATCTATTTAACAAGAAACACAAAGCATTATTAACATATACCCATTGTTAGTGTGGTATCTTAGATTTCATAATACCTACATAGGTACGTAATTCAATGGGACATAACTATTTGTGAAACACAGGGTAGGAAAAAAATTCATATACTTTCCTTGATATGTTGTCAGATGTGATGGGTGGGATGTAAAAGAAAAAGACGTATCTGCTAGGACCCTTTCCTTCGTTTCATCTCGATTGTCAGTAAAACATTTTTTTGGCATCTCTTATTTAATTAGAGATGCCAAAAAAATGTTTTATCTGATATTTAATCATAATAAGACTTATTATGATTAAATATCAGATTTGATAAAATTCAGAACCTCGAGCTATTTATTAAAATTTTATAATCAATTGGAACATTTCTCAATGGGATACCATTAAAAACGTGATTTAAAAAAAGGAAACAAATACGCAATGACTTATTTTTCGAAATTTGTACAAAAATATTCTTAATTAACGTGCCACACCATACATTACGGTCGAACGGCTTGACATTTTAATTATTATTTAATTTATATCGGTAGGTACCTCGCATATAAAGCCCCTAAAAGTGGCATTGTATGTCCAATTCATTTGAATAATAAAGACTGTATACAGGGTCCTTCTTAATATGCTGACACTTTTTAAGGGGATGATCCGACCATCAAACTGAACAACTTTCTCTATGGGACCAACATCGAAATCGCGAAAAAAAAAAATCAGCTGTCCCATACAAAACTGCAGAACTACTAGAGCCAAATGTATATGGGACAGCTGTTTTTTTTTCGCGATTTCGATGTTGGTCCCATTGAGAAAGTTGTTCAGTTTGATGGTCTGATCATCCCCTTAAAAAAGTGTCAGCATATTAAGAAGGACCTTGTATAGGGTATGCGGACGGTCTTTTCAGGGGATGATCGGAATTGCAAACCTAGTTGACCCAAATTTATGGGAGAGCTGATTTGCTTTTCGCGAGCTCCATGAAGAAAGTTGTTTTCAGCTTGATGGTCTGATCATCCCCTTAAAAAACTGGCAGCATATGAAGAAGGACTCTGTATAGTCCCTCTGCAGAGCGCCTACCTTCTCTTTCGAAGAAGACTGAGAATCTTATTAGTTTTCTTATTCTAGCTACCCATAGCCATAGGATAGGGAATCCTAGTTTGGGAGCTAGGCACAGACACAGACACAGCTAGGCACAAATAAAGATGTTTATTTTTCTTATGCTATCAACTGCTTACCGTGCGATTTGAAGGCATTGCTTGACAAGTGTCATTACAGCATCATCACCATTTTCATCGTCGACTGCTGAAGAAAGGCCTCTCCCAAAGCGCGGCGCAAAACCCTCGTCCTTTTTGATCCAGACGCTTCCATTACGTCTCAAGTAGTTGATACAGTGGGTCGAAGGGCGTCCCACACTACGCTTGCCTATTCCAGAACTCCACGTCGGTTGACAGTTCTTCGGCAGATATGACCAGCTCTCTGTCACTTAAGCGCCAAATGCCAATACATATTTTATTGTACATCACATCATCAACTTCACAGCACCTTTCGTGTGAAATATCACGCTCTCATTATTAGGAACTTGTAAGTCGCACATAAGTCGTATAACTGTTCATACAGTGGGGAAACGGAAATATCAATGCAGTTTACAACGGTTTAAAGTGCAATTCCGAAAAAAATATAATGGAATTTGTATAAGGTTACAAGTTACTATATCAGGAATATTATCATTGGTTATTTAGAGTGTTTATGATAATTTAATTAAACTCTGAGACCATCAGTTTTTGCATCGAATTTCGCTTCTTTCACGAGTGCAAGATTTGTAAAAAACTTGCTACAGACAGACATGTTTGCTCTTATGAAATTAAATATTTATGAGAATGTTCAATTCAATCTTTTCTGCCTGCCTTTGGAATCGCACTTTTCTGCTAGATAACATTTTTCTTTGATCTTTTCTCTAGAAAAAAAAAATATATTTACACGTAGTCACGTACTCCCCGGGGGATTGTCGGAGATATTCTTAATAGGTACCTATTCCATATTTAGAATATCTACAGTTTACAGGGCCTCTACCCGGACAATTCAAACTTTGCAATTACGTGAAAGTTTTCGTTCCAATGTCAACTCTATTACAATGAAGTTCGGACCGAAACGGTCGATATATCGAAAATAGAAAGTCCGGTACAAGGCCAGTGCTCCTAGTCATCCTAGTGCGACAGGTATTGAGCCCTCCCATACAATCGAAGCCTGTAGGTTTCGTTATGATTTTTTATAATTACTTCGTCAAATAGGCGATTACACGTTTGATATTTCACTGCAGGTCGGGTCCTTCCAGTATCCCTATAGTCGTGCTATCAGTAACACCACTTAGCACTCTTTTATTTTTACATCTGTATGAATTAAGAATGTTTTAACGCCGCCTCTGCTGCCGGATAATTTAAAATTACAAGAAAAAATGTATCATAAAACTCTAAACTTACTTTAACAATGTCTTTGATGACTTCTATGAATTTCATTATTATTATTGAAAAAAAAATCTGCGCCTCTATTAACATTTTACATTTTGGCTAAAACAATAACGTCGTAGTGACACCTGCCCTAAGGTTCCTTTTGATTTGGACAACCACATAATCAAATTATGTAGCTACGTAAGCTAAAATCAAGTTCTACCCTTGATAAATTACTACGTTTCACCGAAGATGTATCTCAACACAATTACACCCTGATGTTACTATAAAATATTAAAGCCCTTACAAGATATAGGAAGTCTTCAGAGGATAAAACGTGTGGGCACTTGACAAGTGGGCCACGAGAGAGTGGGTGGGTTCAAGTCCCATTATGTTCAGGGACGATGAAATATAATCTTGCGCATGCTACATTTCAATTTGGACCAAAAATGCGGGTACAATAATATTCGTTTGAATGTTGATGCTGAACGAGTTGCTACTTTCCTTATTTATAAAGATAAAGATCGTGACAAAAGGTTCAGATGTCGTTTTATTTTACGCAATACGAAACAATCGTATTTTTAAACAGAAGTATTTCATTCCCTTTCGTTTTAAGGTTTAAATACCGGTGAACATGTTTTTATTACCTAATTATTGGATTCAGAGAAGCCTAATTGCGAGTTCCACACGTAAAAGTGCAGGTCCGTTTAAAAATTATTATCATACATAAATGAAATTCCGGAAACATTAACAAAACGGTACATAAAACTGTTATTTAATTAGGTACCAACAATCTGTTCATTCACAACCTCGTCGCTACCTAAATACAAAACTTGTACAAAACTAATTAAAACTCAGTTTCGAACCCACGCGAAATTGCGAACCTTTATAGAGTTCCTAGAATGTATTATTAATACAAGCTTTATCTAATTCCAAGAGAAATACATTTTATTTCAATTTTAATCACAGGCCACGAGCTAAATCCCCTGTGACCGGTCAGGCGACCTTGCGGGCCGCACGGCCTTCCCAGAACTCATTCACAAAACAAAACAAAACCTACGGAACCTAAACTTGATGGACGAGCCTCGGAACCCGAGTTAACCCGACTAGTTTAACAATTTATCGCTCCCGTACAATCTACTCACGATGCATATACAACTAATTTGGAAAGACTTTAGGAATGTTGATGTGAAAATTATAGCTCTGAAAGAATTCCCTTTAAATTTAAATTTGATTCGGTTCAACTTTGCATCTTTGATGCGATTTCAAAAGAAAGCCTTTGATTTGATAGATGGCCGCGTAAAGATTATAATAACGGTGTCTGTTCAAAAGCGAGGGTTTTCTGGTGGAAAATAAAGGATCAAATTGAAATATGGGCTAGAGGCGTGAAGCGCGATAACTCTTCATCAAGTGGAATTAGCACGTCGATCCGAGAGGAATAATCGCAGGCCAGACTGCATCTACCCTCTCCATCTGATAAAGTAGCTTAACCTAATGACGACGATAACCAGATTGACTTTACATTAACGATTTTGTTATTCATTCTTCATCGACGGATGGTTTATTGCCACATGCTCAAACCGGCGTGATGATTTATCGATTGCGTCTTTATTAAAGTTTAAGTGGATAATAGAGGTCCATTAATCATTAGAACTTTCTCTATTGGACACTATTCGTCCCATTTTAAATGTCGTTTGCTGTTTAGCATTGTAGATGAGATCATCAGATCACCTTGTAGTAATAGCGTCGAACTCGAGAATGCCTGTGTCACTTCGTTATCGATGCACTCACCGATGCGCTGTCGAGTGCCTCACGCCAGATAACGGTCTCGCATCGCAGCGTAAATAAATTTTACAATCTCGCTTTATTACATTATCGAACGGGCATCGCAGGGCGGTCGCCCACGCGAGCATGTCAGTGCGCCCGTCATATCACGACCTACTCAAACGAAATCCCCGCGTAAAAACGACAAGAAATTTCATACAAAGGTGGGTTTAATCTATCGCAGAGTCACGACAGTTCCATCTAACAGCGTCGCCAGATTTGTCGGGTGCAGCGTTGGGGCGACCGCGGAGGGGGAAAGGGGGGCCGAGCTACCGACCGCGCGTCACTTGACTCCGCCGGTATACGACGCCGGTTGGGTTCGGAGTGTTTGGACGGTCGGATAAATTCAGTTCGCTGCAAGAGACACGCACGGCCGCACGTGTGCTGGCTACTGCAAGCTCTTTATACGTGTGTTCGATTTAAACTTGTGACAAAACTTAGTGCACAACAATCCTCATCGGATCGGATTATCAGTGGATTATTTGCAGTGTTATGTGACGTTCGAAGAATGTGCTTTTAGTGTAAAACTAATTTCCCCAAACGTTTCTGGAACCTCGTGCTGATGGTCCTCTTGAATACTAACATGAAAATAAATGGTAAAGTTCTCCAAATCAGTTAAATATTGCATGAGTTGTTGGATTTGTTCACTGTCACTTGGTATGCTGTTGTATATGTGGATGATCTGATGATCTTGGTTTGCACGACGCACGACAAGTCAAACACACACACGCACATCGTCGGTGAGAGAACATCTTGGGATGGGGCACGGGAGCTACAGACGCGACGTTTATTTATTAAAATATTCAAATGAGCGCAGCGATATTCCATCCGGACCACCAAAACGGCCAAAACAATAGTATAGACCTTGCGTCGGCCGACATTGAATCTCCGAATGTAAATTGGAGTTGGTTTGAACAATCGAACACGGTTGGTTTAGAAGCCGATATATGAAGGCTGGTGTGACCCTGTTGCGCCTACGGGACCAGTGCTGTGGGTGGACGGCATAGTTCAGAACCGCCTAGAGAACGACAGTGGGTGTTTGAATGGAGCCAGTTAATAATAATGGTGAGATTTAATCACCGCCATAGAGGTTACACAACAAAGCTACAAGCATGCCTGTTGTAAGATCTGTAAAGAGAAGCTCTTAGAATAACATTTTCATCATAGTAACTAACAAAATTGCTTTTGTGAAAGAATGTAGAACTTGTTTGCTTGTGTTGTTAGAGTAGGTACTAATTTATTAATCAGATAAACTCTAAAACAACAATGAAAAGGCCATCTGAACACATTTATAAAATACCTACCTACATAGGAGCTAAATTGAATCCTTACAATCTTCAACATCCTGTTCCCTTGCTTCAATTTCGCACATGTTACGGAACAGGGCTCAACTCCTGGCCCTCAGTTGTCGACGGACAAAAAACAGAACTCTTTGCCACATGTGTGGCGCCAAATTCAGGCCAATCTGTCTCACATGATCCATATGCTAGTAACAAAATACCGGCAAAGTAATAACATCAAAACATGGAGCAATTAAAAGAACAAAGCCAACTAAATGTGAAGTAAACAAAACGAATAGACGCCTACGCTGAGAAATCAAATCCGAAGGGGAGAATGAAATTTAATTAAAGAATGAATTACCTAAGGTACCCCTGTTATTACAAAACGCATCTGTTGTAAATGATGAATGCGCTCGTCGGAGAAATAAAAAACATGAAGAGAAACCTGCGCGGGCGGAGGCGGCACGTGGGACGGCAGATGCGCTCGCGCATCCCGAGGCCGCCATCTCTGATCCACTGCACGATCCTTTATATCTCAAAATCGCGCTAACCCTGCGTGCAGCTGAGATTTAAGCTCCATTATTCCGCAGTTTAATCTTAACAAAGCTTTTTGAGAGACTTGATGCAATCTTTGTTACAAAGAATATTGGGTCACGCTTCCTGGCTTTTGAGAAAAACTTGACACCACACAAAAAGTCTGATAAAGATCTTTGAAAAAATATTGTCATTGTTGGCTTTTAAAGGTTCCACGACGGTAAAAATTTTAAAAGTCCCTTGCTTTTCTAAAAGCTGGTTATATTTGTAAAAACTGGAATGTCGTACAAATAAGCACCTAAGTTCCAAAGAGGTCAAGTCCGGCTCGAAGGACCGAGTTTTTCCATCGATTATGATCGGCGGTATCTCGTAGACGGTCACTGCCATGTATGGCAGCCTGCGCCCGCGCCGGCTCGCTATTGACAACTGTGGGATAGTCGGCATCAGCATCGGTCTCTCTCAGATAACTATCGACTCTCTAGGTGTTTTCATAATTTCTCCATCCTTAACTGAGCTGTTGCTATTGAGAGCATACCGATCACGCCTGGGAAAATCTTTCGGAATTTAGACTATCAACCATAGACAACTTAACCCAAATTCATAACATTGTCATGGCAATATTTAATTCTAAGCTGTGGCATATGAATAGGATGACATTGGTTTAACCATAGTTTCGCTTCTATAGGGTACTATTATTATCTATTCATATGGCTGTGGAACAAGAGCAGTATGCTTTTGTACTGACTAGCTATTGAATTGTCTCGTCCTGCATTTTATGTCTAGATCTACTTTATTTATTGTATTGAACATTCAGAGTAAATAACAAAATATTTCACTTTAAATCTCACCAAAAATATTCAACTTCGCTTCGTAAATTGGCCTCTGAGTGAAATATGTTACAAGCAATAAAACGTTTCGATTTAATACACCAGTAAAACGGTAACAACTTTAAACTTAGTAACAAGTGGAAACGTGTAATACAATACTTCCATTTGAAAGCCGAAGTCGGTAACTTGGTGTGGTAAACACATTGTAAACTGCAAACAGTTCTTAGGTAAAACAACCAACGTATACTGGAGTTTAAGTAATCGCATACAATACAACGCTGTATGAATATTAATATTGTCTCGAGTGCGTGTAGCAGACGCGAAATTAATGCTGGTTTCGTGAGAAAACTTAATAGTTAGGAGAATTTTTGTTATTGAACATTCTTCATGAAGTAAAGAAGTATTGTCAAATAACTAAACTGAACAAAAACTAAAAATATTAAGTGCCTAAAGGTTCTCGCCTCACCAATAAATGGAATTTTAGAGTTTTTTACTTTTATCACGGATATATTTAAAAAAAATAAAGCAAAAACATCTAACAAAACTACTACTTTTCAAATATTTATTGCTTTGAATGAATCTGATGACTCGAAAATAACCTCAACTGCTTAAATTTTAAGAAAGAGCATGCATTAATTAAAAGTGTGATAGCTATCAAACCAAATGTAAGAAACCAAAATAATACAAATTATAATACTATTAAGCAAAACTATACAGAACCAGCGATTGATCAAAACAGGCACGTTCCGACCACCTGCCTGACAGCTGCCCAAATTTACAACTGTCCAACAAAAATTACTCCCTTAAGGATACCCCACAAAATAAGCAGATGGTATAATTTAAGTGGCAGACTAATCCTCGCGGATCATTTAGAGTTTCCACCGAAACCAAATATTACAATAAGTTATGGAGGGATAACCCCGCAATTATTTCAGGGCTCTGTTCAAATTGCTTTACTTGATGAAGAAAATTACGAAATTTGTTTTAAAGGTAGATTTTAATAAAGCTTGACTACGAGATTTCTAGCATAATATCGGTGTATCAAATGTTTGAAAGCTTTACTATTGTTTTATGAACATTTTTAGATCCATTCAAATGAAAAAAATGTCGCTTTATGATGACACTCAACTCCTGCTTGAAAGAAATGGGAATAAAACAGACAAATATACAAAAAACAGGAAAAAATTTCTCTCTAGAAATGCTTTTGCAAAGAAAACCATCTCGTAATAGTATTTTAACATTCTAACTCAATTCTGTCCAGAATCTTGACGAATATATTTATTAAGTCTAAATTAATTGCTTAAACGTGCCCAGAGAAAGGACCTTTTAGCATTGAAGCGGAGGACGAGGCCGTTTCTAATATAATTAATCTCTTCCCACCTTTAATCTTCTTTCCTTTTCATTCGTTTTACAATCATCTTATACTGAATTTGTTTGGCATCTTTAGACAAGACATCATCATCTACTTAGGTCCGCCACATATTATATATGGAATTCCGAATCTGGATTGTGATTTTGTATTGAATTTGATACCTCCGCGATTCCGAACGGAATTATGGAGGGGGAAAATCCATAAGAAATCTTAATCCTGATTCGGAATTCCGGATCGAAATTACGTATGTTCATGTTGTATGTGGTGGACCTTACTGTTACGACCAAGCCTGTAGAACTCGTATGCCAAACCCGAGAAAACGATAAAAATCGAGATGTGCCTCCATCTTTGTTATTTGACGTATGCTAAAAAGAGCGCACATGACGTTTTTCTCGTTTTGTCGTGGGTGGCATGCTAGCTGTGCAGGTAAGCAAGTTTACTATTGTCATAATTGTTTAATGTTTCACTACATGGAATGACTTCTACACAGGTGATTAGTCTTTGGGCCAACATAATATAATCATTGCAAAAGGAACCTTATTCCTAGATCTTATCTTAACATCTTCTTCGAATCATATTTCATATAGTTCAACGTTTTCAATTCCAACTCCCATCCCAGTCTATTACACTAATATCTAAATATGTTTCTCTCTTTTTAACATGTTATAAAGGTATATCATAGTCGAATAGTAATATCACGTCCGCCGGTTCGTCTGGAGAGGAAATAAGGGCTGAAAATAAATCGCCCTTACTCTGAACTTGTACTAAAATAGTCTCTATTTCTACGCCTTCCATTTCTCTACCACCATTACCATATCCTGTGCTTCAATATGTTAGTTAACTGCGCTTATCCATGGTACTATGTGCTACGTCAATGAGACGGCTGTTCATAGTATGTTTTAGGTATTTCATCATTTGTTTTAATGTGTGATATAATAGATTTGCCTTGTTTATATCAAACAAAACAGTCTAGATCTTTGAGATTAATTTCAATGTCTCTCATCAAAAAAATGTTCTATTATTTTAGATCCGAAGGGATATTGTTTGTTTAATAATTTGTTATCTTCATTTTACGCAAAGTTGAGACTTTCAAACGTTCCTGATGAAGATTGAAGATGAAAATCTTTGACCCAAGCGAAATAATATTTCAAAAGAATTTATCATAACTACGGAAACATTTTAAGGGCCCACATGATGTATTGCTCGAAACGTAACGTAATAACTGTTAATTACATCGTAAAGTAATTTACTCGCGTTACAATATTGCTATTATATCGGATGACTTGTACATTGTGGCCTGACGAGGGCACGGTGACATTGCATCGTTAATCATTCCTTTGAAAAGAAAATTTTGATTTTCAATTCGATTCCTGGACTGGGGTTACCGAATCCAATACCCTTGATAAATGAGCGGGGTTAATTTACTTGTTCGGTAGCATACTGAGATATACAACATAGTTTAATGCCTAACCTTCTACCTTCGCGTTGACTTTATGTATATCGAATCAAAGAGAATCCCAAATTCTGCTCTAAAGTTCGTATGACCGATTCCGTGTAGGATGTTTGCGTTTTAAGAAGTCATAATTGTTGTGTTGTATTTTTGCACACTTTCTTTCTATACATTTGATGGCACACCTGAAAGAGACGTAGTACCAATTTAAAACATGTTCTTGCATGATGCGTGTACCTAGCCTAGCTGTACCTTTTTGGTACTAACTTTAACCTTCAATTTATTTTGGTCACTGGTAACTTGTACTGAGTAGCAAATTTCGATTATCAGAAAGGTTTATAGTAACGTGACGTTACTTCATTTCAAATGGAACTAGTAGTAATGGTACCTGTGATATATGCTCACAATATTTGGGGTTAGGAGCAAAGGAAGTAGATCATTTTAAAAATAAATTCCAACTTTTCTCACAGTCGCGAGTAGTCGCGACGGTTTTTGTTATCCTGTTTGTTCGGAATAAATTAGTTTTAAGGATTGAGAGGTCGACACAGATGTTGCTTTTTTAATTTCCTCCATTTGTATGTTTTTGGGGCGGAGGGTATAGCGTTTTTTTGGCTGTTTATTTGTCGGTTTAAAATTAAGTGAATGTCTGTCAACTTTTAGTTGCATTAAAAACAATGGGAGTGCTGCTCAAATAATACTAAATTACTGTCATTTAACTCGATAGTTACGATAATAAGGCACAATATATACATACAGTTTGAATTCCAATGTATGTAAATGTCGTAGCTTTGTCAGTCTGTCTTAATATAAAATATCAAAGGGAACAAATCCTCGGGTAAAAGCCACCATTGACAAAAACCTGAAAGATTGAACTTTTCGTAAACCGCCGGAAGGCTACCGAAAAAATTAAAAGTCGAAATGAAAAATGTTGATTAATCGTTTTTCATTTCTATTGTACCGAACCCGCGGCATGAAATGAAACTCGAGCCGTTCTGTAACGTGACACCGTAACATTTGTTACTTTGTTTTATTTACATTAGGTACATCAGTCTCGTTTTTCTATTACTGTTTTTATTAAGAATAGTTTGTTATTTCAGCAATAGATTTTTAGGTTTAATCGCTTCTTCTTCGAGGTGAAAATGCTAATCAACTTTCGATGCTGACTGTACATCAAATGTAGTCTTTCTTACGCCTCGCCTTTTCGAAAAGCGCGGACAGAGGTCCTTTTCTATACAGTGAAGGCGCGTCGCATGCAAGTAGAAAAACCGTACTAGGAGGGTCTGTAGATAAAACATTATTCCATCCTGTAACTCAAACCACCTCAAACTGCTACTTGCTACAGGAAAATAGTTGTTCAACTTTAAACAATATGTTGCTGACCATTCTTCTATTTCTTCTTCTTCTTCTGTCGAGTCTATGGCTTCTCATCGAGTTTGATTGGTTCTGCAAGCGCATATAAGTTGAAGGATATGATTTATTGTTTATAATCATGTCTAAACCCAACATGTTGCATCCTTATTCTCTCATAATCCGATAGACACACTGTCTGTGACAAAGTGGCTGTAAATCTGTAGATACCAGGTATAAATTGAAGCTTGAACAGTTGGCACTATGCCAGGTCTGCTCGCAACAAGTCCGTTAGGATTAGATGCCGCTTTAGCTTCTAATTAGTTGGGAGTCTAGGATTGTTTGGATTGTAGACACGTGAGGTATACAGAATAACATAAATGAACTTCACAACGGTATTCCGTTTTGGAGTGAACAGAAACATCGCTACAGCTATCCACTATCTTTAAAATATCAAACAAATATTACAGATTCACAATTTTGCGTCACTTGATGGTTAAGGTACCTACTTAGATATTACTTGAACTAAGGGTGTAAGGAAAAGTATCATTAACCTTTAAACCAATAAATAGTCAAAGTTAAACCACATACTATATCCCAACAAACAGAAAAAAATTTACTATGAAAGCAAAGGCAGCACAAAAACATCTGCTGTTCCATACTAAACTGCAGCGCCTACTCGACTCAAATCTATGAGACAGCTATAAATTTAAAACAAAAAAGATGCAGTAAATTTAGTAGCAATTACGAGTTCGTATAATATAAAACGTTTTTCATAATTATTCTTTTTCGGTGTTAGCGCCTAACTCCACTTTTAAAAACCGCCACCACCGTACGAATAAATATGAGATGTAGAGCCGTACTCTACGACACGAGCCCTTAACACCATTGGTCTCTATATAGAGCTCTTTAAAATTACACAAAAATTCCAATTACACAACATGTAAAAGCGCTCTCGCTCCTTTTTAAACCTGACGAACATTTTCATCAGAACGGATATTCACTCGAGTCATCTTTCGGCCCATTTTGTTCGCTCGTGACAGATTAGTCAAGGTGGCCATTTCTGTCCGACGCCGCACCATACCTGGCTTGACACTCGTAATCTGAGCGCCATATTTGACTCTACAATTAGCTGTCATCTTCTTTGTTCGTTGTGACTGTATAATTGTATGTTTTGGCTTGTATAATGATAACGTGTTTGTTTGAATGGGATGTATTGTTAGTACAGTTGGCGTCGTAAATAAGGTTTTTGGGTATTTTGGTAACAAGTTTCTTATGCAAGCTTGTCAACGTTTGGGATTTTTTATCTTTGATTATAATTTTAGGGACCTGAGAAGTTTTTCTGTAGAAGCAAAGTAAAGAATGCGATAGTGATGCGATTTTATGGTTACTTTCAAAGAAAAAGAATTCTAGTGTGATGGTATACCATAAATTTTTATCAGTATCATAAAATAGTTAGTTTCTTGTAATAGGTGATCTAGATATTTACTAAGCCCTAAGAGAAGTGCTATTTTTGAATCTCACACATTAAAAATCATGATCAAATAATACAACGTGTTAATAAATTAACGCAAAACCTCATACACCCCAACTGATTTATAACAAAATAATTAGATTGAAACAATAATTTCATTATTTTGATAGTTAAAATTTAAAGTTATTCGCATTTTAAGTTCAGAGGCAAAAATGATTTGTTATCATTTCAGCAATGAATGAAAGCGCTAAAGTACTTATGGATACATTTTAATAATCTTGTTTTGGTAGTAAGTAGTGTGAGAGTGCCCATGGGGTGGGTTGAATTCGGGTTTAGTAAATTTAAAATTTTACGAAAAAATTATTTAAAATTTTGAAAAAAATTACCTATGTTGAAACCATGATAATTCGATTCTGCTGTCGATTCTAAACAAACTACTTTCTAGTTTTGCGTTAATTCATTAACACGTTGTATAAAAATTTTGACATTTTCTGCTGCTGGTTTGAACGTGTGACTTTCAACAACACCACTCCAGGCCTTTTTTCAGTATGGTTTGATTTGATTCGTTTGAAGAATTTTATACTTAATCTATTAACGGTAAAAATGCTGTTAACTCTTAGTTTATCGCTTATTACCACTATAATTTCAATTACCTCGCTAAGATTTCAAACCACACTAAAAAAAGTAAAATAGACAGCGTTCAAACCGGTTAACCGGCCCTTTATCAACAACGATCGGCAATTACTCCACAATTAAAATAACGCTTCTTGAACTTTTTAAACCATTCCACAGACAAAATCTCATGCTATTTGTCAAGTGTAGTGCAATAAATCAAGACCGCTTTTAAATGAGCGTTAAGTCGAAATTATGTTACTGGTCGGTGGACCTGCAGATGTGATGTTTTGCTCCAAAATAATGTACTTGGTTCCATGCTTAGAAAATAAAATAGGTTTAGGTATTTTTAACGAGCTTTTACCCGCGACTTCGTCCGCACAAATTATATACCTACGTATTTTAAGTAAAATCATCAACTTTCAAACAAAAAAGTTTGATCAAAATCAGTTCTGTAGCTTCTGCGTGATGCTCGAACAAACAAACAAATAAACAGACAGACAAAAAAACCTAAAACTTTAACAAGAATGCAATAAAGTGTGAAAAATAATAAAGTCTACACGACGATATATCAAAACGTGTGAATCGAAAATATCGTTTAATAAATCACATTACGAAGCTCACACATTGGTAAAACTTAAATTATAATGACAACTAGTGGTTAATTTATTTTAATAACATAATTTATGCACGAAATTTTATCATGGGAATTTTTTTACCACATTTGTTATCTTATAGGTATTTAAACAAAGACGTAATGGGAAATTGACTTCACTATCTTCGACAAAAATTTTTTTTTTTTAAATTTGAAGTTTTGTTATTTTAAAAAGCAGTTTATCGGAATAAAATGTAGGTACAATTACATCATACAAAACAAAGTATAATGTTATTTTGTAAAATGTCGTAACATAATATAACAGATTAAAGTTTCGTAACAATGTAGTCAAAACAATTTTAAAACTGTGTTCAACAATCGATCAATTATTTCTCACACTTTGACAAATCGATTCAACATCCAAACAACGTGTGTGTTTCAACGATTTATATTGAGAGAACTGAGTAGAATAGTCAATTTATATTCAAAGATACTGTCAGCTGGCGTGATTATCTTCAGGGTACACTTATCGCTGGCTACCACAAATTAATTCTTTATAAGTGATCCCCTGACATAACTCTTGTTCCAACGATGTAAGAAAGAATATAGCTTGGTTTTCAGGTCTTCAAAGCTAATCTTACCAACTAGCTCCACCATGCTTCTTGTAACTTGATACCATCGACCGATCTGTCATCGAAACAAGATGCATAAATTACTTAGTCGAATGTACCTACGGTATATTTTCTGTCGGAATTTAATAATTATGTTTCGAGTCAGAACTAAAAAAGTTGTTTGTTTATTGAAAGCTTTGTCGATTTCCAATGAGATAGTAACGATAAAGCCGTAATTGGGATGTTATAATGTTATTATCTTGAAATTGATTTTAAAGAATCAATGTATTTTAATTTTTAATAAGACCTCGGCCAAGATGTGTAAAATTTAAACATACTTTATGAAGAATTTTATTACTCCTCTTTTCAAATAAAATTTCATAATTATACATACTGATAATACTCTTCTCAAATGAGATTTTGGTCGTTAGCCCCCAAACGTATGATTATCAATTTAGTCCAATAATAAATATTAACTTTTAGAGATTGGACGCGGTTACAATAGGATCCGGTGTATGGTGCGGGTGGGGAGCGGGTCTGACAGCCCAATCCATCAACCATACCTAGTACTATGGGTACTGTTACCAATCAGTGTTTTTATACGTGTCAACGGCCCCTCAATAACCAGCTGAGTGAATAGGATCACGCCGCACTCACGTACAATCAAAGCAAATAAAACTTGTATTTAATCACCATGTTGTACAATAGATGGGCGCCGTGAGGCGAAATTGTTTTTGCACACATCGTTTTCGCATGATGTGCAATTACGGCTAACGATCCTAATACAAGTTCAATATTTCAAAGCATACATTTATTGTACTTGCTCCGTTTTTAACGGTACCACAATTTGGCTTTTGGCTTTCTAATGTTCAAAGCATTGAAAGCTTGAAAGCATCTTTGAATATCTGATTATCGAAACAATAATTATGTGCATGTCATGACGCTTCGCAGGATAAAAACTGCACATCATGTTGACCCCTTCGTGTATTGTAGCAAGTTATACTTACCTACTTTCTATAAATGTATCTACACACAATATCAACATAAGCAAAGGGCTCTAAAAAAATTTTTTCTTGCAGTTTAGGAATTCTTTTGGGTCAACTAATGTTATGGAAAATTTCCAAGAGTTACCAAAACGCATTACAACTATTATACGTCTCTATCAAACGTTATTCATAATAAAATAGGGTCGATTTTATACAAGAACTTACCACAAACAATGTCAGTTAACTTTGTACCTTTTAGAAAACCCATAATTGACACTTGAGTCCAATGTGCAACGTCTGAATGCAGTCAGGGCTGTACAAACTTGTTATCAGAAAAATATCCGATATCTCGGTACTATAAATTACTGGAAATTAATGTATGTAGAGAAACTCAATGCTAGATTTTGACATATCGTAAGCGTAAGATAATTGGTATTTGAACTACTTTTGGTCGCATATGATTTAATTTAGAATGGTCTATGAAAATTACGGGACAAAAGGGGTAAACTCGTATCTACAATATTTTAGTTTGGAAACACGTTAAGATGGAGTTCTAATTGAAGTAATATACCTTATTAGTGGATCAAATTAATATGTTTGGCACTGGGAAAGATAACATGGTACAAAAGTATCAAAACAGTGTGAATAGACAACCCTGGACGATCTTTTTTTTTAACAGTGGTCGAATATCACATCTATTGGAGACGGCGTTATTGCAACCACATGTAAAATGTCGTTATGCTTAAGGGGAGAGTCACGGCTGCAGATTAATATATTTTATTTAGTTTGTGTGAAATAAATAACATTTTTCTCAAGTAACATTGTAAAATGTTAATGAGGTATTAACAATTGAAAGCTATTGAAAAATTGAATAAACGTGTGAAATAAGTTAATTATAGTTTATTTTGGAAGATTTGTAGCCAAACGATGTTTTAAGTCCTACCTAAGGTTTTAAATAATTATTTAATAATAAAAGGAATCAATACTATTAATTTATGGTCCAATCCATTACATGGGGAAGTAATTGAATTAAAATAACTATAATACAATCGATCGTAATCCAGCTAGCTTGCCATGCGATGTGCAAGCTCCCCTTAAGTAAATAAAAAATGTAGAGACAAGTGCATTATTCTGGAGACATGGTTTTTGTACCAGTTTACAACAACACGTTAAATCAAATGCTTAATGACTTTAGAAGTGTTTGACAGTTCTGGGATAAGTTAACATTTTGGGTTTTTTTGGTGGGCGTGAACCTAGGATTTGCAAGCCGAGGTTGAAAATCAGGATAAAATTAGAGGGGAGTGCAATTTTGAACGCCGATCGAAACGGTCAAATGAACGCGCGCGAGTTTCGATACGGGAGATCTATTGATCTACTTACATTGCATACACTTGTACCGTGTATTCATAGTGTGGGTTTTTGGGACTTAAATCGCGAGGGACGGGCGAAATACTAAAAGCGCGCGGGTGTGCATTGTGTGGACTAAATAAACAATAACGCGAGTTATAAGGTGTAATCTAATTAATTCATAATGTGTATATTTTTCTTAAGGTTGGATCTGAACAGATTTTTGTGAGAGTGCTGTCGCGTGTTTAGATCAACGTCTTGATGTTTAGTGTTTGCTACTAGGTATAGTAATTTGGGTCCCCTTTAGCCGCGTTTCAGCACAGTCGATAGCTGCCGACGAGTTTGTCTGGGGTAGACTCTCGCTTTGGTTTGTGTAGATTTAGATGAAGTGAATGAATGGACCCGGTATGAATTAATAATAAACTGCGTCAATTAGAAACTTTAACTTTCTGAATCACTTAATTACTTACTCATTATAAAATGTTGTTTGCAAAGAATAAACTATATTAAAGCTAAATAAGTGGAAACTCTCGAAATTGACGTTGGGTAATCGTTCTGTTTTATCTTCGCACTATTATAAAATCAAAGCAGTTATTTTACATTATGGTTTACTGAACGTTAATTCATTTGTGTGAAATCTCAAGTGAACTAATGCCTTTCGGAGGCCTGCCTTTTAAATTCATCGGTGTAGAGTTTCCCTTATTAAGACTGTAATCGTAAAATCTCCTTGTATTTGGTTTGTTGGATGTTTTAATGCATCTACTGGCGTCAGCCCTGCATGCGCGCTTATTCATCGACCTTGGTGTAATTGTCCCCTCGCGGGTTCCGAGTGTTACTTTGGGTTTCCCTTACAGCGTTGATGCCTAGAAGGTGGGTGTAGTAACCCTATCATACGAACCAGATTAAATCTGGAAACGTTTGTAAAAATAAATTATACAAGCTCTCGTTTCCTTGACTAAAATATCAAATAATAACTAAATTCCGATCGCGCCGCGTACACAAATCATATCATGACGTATGTTTGAGAGCAAGTTGCGGAAAGGTGTAAAGGTTGATCGGAAAGGGAGTGATGGTTTGTCGTAGGTACTGAAATTAGAGTTACTTAGCTGCTAGGTCAATCTGATATAGGGTTTCGTTCAACACATTAAATTGGAGGTTGCTGCAAGTTTGTCAATAGGTCGATCAATACGGCCAATCCCCCATCCAAGACAAACATCAATTTGTGACCGTGACTAGAAGTTATCATTGCACGATAAAGGACTGGACTCCTTGCTTTCTAGCGCTCTAATTTTGTTTAGCCAAAGGTCAACGAAATTTATGTCGGTCTAAACCAGGCCAGGTAACGGTAGGGGGCTTCTGTTAGGGAATAATATTATTATTTCTTTATGTACTAACATAGCAAAGTGACAATTGTGATTGGCCAGAAGAAAGAAAACTGCGCGGTACGGGTTGGAACATCCTGAATGAGGAAAATAGCTAAGTTTGCATGTTTGATTTACTATACTGTGAATGTCTTATTTTGTGTATTTCGAAATGTGTCGTTTTTTAGATTTTTAGCAGGTTTATCTTAAACTGATTCTTTACATTTATTTAACTTTAACTCCCCACGGGTTGTGATAAAAGTCCTAACTATAACAGCGTACAGTTTAAATCACATAACGTATAAAGGGTCACTAAATATCTAGATTAGACGATCACGTTTTCAGGCCACTAATTTGTTCAATACATATCTAGACGGGTTAAATATATTTATATAATATATATATAGGTAGGGTAGGGTGTTACAGAATGGTGCCTTGAGACCAGGATTTTACGTCATTAAATACGAAATCTAATTTCGTAACGTAATTAAAAGAACTTGGGTTACTAAATTAGGGAATTATGTATTTCTCTTTCCTTCCCGCTTATTTTAAGGACTAGGTCATAATTCATAATTACTAATGTAGAGTTTCGAAACCCTAGCGTAATTAGTTAAGTAATTTAGCGAGCTATAGGGGGGCCGAGCCTATGTTCAGCAGTAAACAGTGAGAGGCTGATGATGATGTATGTATCCAGCAGTGGATTGATGGTAGACAAATGCTAATAATAAGTTAATTAATAATCTAAAGTGTATTCGTAAATGTACGAACTATTAGACGTCAATTTTACCGTGTGGTTTGGAATGGACCACTTCTTTGCTCGTGATAGTAGTTATGCGAGACGAATTAGAGGTAAAGGTTTCTTATGCAGCGTTTGTGAGCGATTTGGACGAGAGGCTAGCTTGTTATCGCTTAACGCGTCATACCTTATTCGTTGCTGGTACGTTCAATAATTATGCTAAGATAAAGTTACACTTTTGGTTACTACATTGTGATATGCAATGAATAAATGATTTATGAAGATGGCGGCCTCGCAACGACCTGCACACTTAGTATAATATTGATATATTGTGACAAAGCGTCTGACCACCCCGAAGGAAATCGTGGTCGTGAGTTTATGTATGTATGTATGTATTGTGTTGGAACTGTCAGAAGATGAGAGAAAATTTTGGGAGCTTCACTAGGTATAATATTTTTATATAAGGTAAATTATTAAGCTCGCTAGGTTCGTGAGATTAGATATTGCATCAAACTAACGCGACGCGAACGCCGCCTAGCATAATGTTTGAGACACCAAAATCTAAGGAATGTGTCAACTGTAGAATTACATCAAACCAATGCGACGCCAGCGCCACCTAACATAATTATGTCTGAGACGCTAAACTTTAAGGAATGTGCGTCCGTAAATTTGCATCAAAACAACGCAAACGCCACCTAGCGTTATAACCGAGGCACTTCGCTCTAAGGGATGTATTGACGCTAAATCAAAATGGCGGACCTCACGACCGCCGTGTCATCTTTTAGCAGAGAGAGTCTGTCAGATGTCGCTACTAGTTAATAGGTTCCCAATTGGAATCTAAAGTAGACTTATTCAAGATGGAAAATGAGCATTTCTAACAAGACTCCAGAAATAAATTCTGTTACAAATTGGAATGCAAGAATACCAAATAAGAATTTGGAAATTGATTAAGGTGTATGGATCGCAGTGTGCCCTGTGGCGGGGATTGGCGTTTACTCTAAACAGGGGTTGCTTCAGTTTGGATGCTTGCTTAATTGTTGGTTTTGTACCTAGTACTATGGTCGTGCGGATATTTCACGACGGTTCGAAACCGTAATGGTACTAGTGCCGTGTATGTATGTATGGGTGTGTAATATAGGATACAAATAGATATTTCAAATCTAGGGGAATGGCAAGTTTTAAGAAATATATTCTAGCATAATAATTATAATATTACCTTGCTTATTGATGAGCTCAGTTCTAGAAAATAAGGAATAATTATACTATTTAGAATCTAGGGGGAATGGGCAGTGTCAATGTTTGAATTCGACACGCGGCGGACACTTAGCTGTCACTTCATATGAATGGGAAGTTGTACTGCAGGAGTTGAGCATGTGCAATGCTGAGGGGATGCGAGTGAGAGAGGAAAATATACTCTGAAGCCTGCTGTAGTTTACCTCCGTCTGTCGAGGAGAAGTGAGATTATGAATTAGAAGGAACGGGTTTAATTTGGAATAACAAATAGGTCGAGTTACCGAAGATGTTGAATAATTGTCTATCAATCATGCATCTGTAATAAATTAATATAATTTCGATTTTCGAACAAAATGTTGACTCCTGGTGACAGCTGTGTTGATCTGGACATGATAGGAGGCGAATCAAATAGATTTGGTTAGGAACCCGCTACGACAAGGACGGTCAGGCGAGGATTTTACGGCCACTTGATTCTATAACCCACCGATTTAGTGAAATCACAATCTACATATTATCAATCATACCTAACAATATTCACATTGCTGGGTTGCGAACAAGTCTGCCACGTAGATTTTCAACAGTCAACAGAAGATTGTCTTCAGGAGTTAACGAACCTTATAAAAACTTATTATTGAGAACAGTGTTGTTAATAATACTGTGCAAGATGCATGTTTGATCTGCAGATGAATAATATCTCGGAATTCTCGGATAAATTAATTTCTTTAGTGACAACCAAAACCGCTCGAGCTTATTTTGCGCGACGATACCTTTAGAGGATGTGGTTAAAGCATAAGGGGGAAATTGACCCTATATGTGTGAGATAGGTAACCCTATTACCTAAATGTGAGTCTCTCAATTTTTCACATCCCAAGGTATGCGAAATATATTAAGACTCAAGGGGGAACTCTGTAGCAAGTTATACTTACCTACTTTCTATAAATGTATCTACACACAATATCAACATAAGCAAAGGGCTCTAAAAAAATTTTTTCTTGCAGTTTAGGAATTCTTTTGGGTCAACTAATGTTATGGAAAATTTCCAAGAGTTACCAAAACGCATTACAACTATTATACGTCTCTATCAAACGTTATTCATAATAAAATAGGGTCGATTTTATACAAGAACTTACCACAAACAATGTCAGTTAACTTTGTACCTTTTAGAAAACCCATAATTGACACTTGAGTCCAATGTGCAACGTCTGAATGCAGTCAGGGCTGTACAAACTTGTTATCAGAAAAATATCCGATATCTCGGTACTATAAATTACTGGAAATTAATGTATGTAGAGAAACTCAATGCTAGATTTTGACATATCATAAGCGTAAGATAATTGGTATTTGAACTACTTTTGGTCGCATATGATTTAATTTAGAATGGTCTATGAAAATTACGGGACAAAAGGGGTAAACTCGTATCTACAATATTTTAGTTTGGAAACACGTTAAGATGGAGTTCTAATTGAAGTAATATACCTTATTAGTGGATCAAATTAATATGTTTGGCACTGGGAAAGATAACATGGTACAAAAGTATCAAAACAGTGTGAATAGACAACCCTGGACGATCTTTTTTTTTAACAGTGGTCGAATATCACATCTATTGGAGACGGCGTTATTGCAACCACATGTAAAATGTCGTTATGCTTAAGGGGAGAGTCACGGCTGCAGATTAATATATTTTATTTAGTTTGTGTGAAATAAATAACATTTTTCTCAAGTAACATTGTAAAATGTTAATGAGGTATTAACAATTGAAAGCTATTGAAAAATTGAATAAACGTGTAAAATAAGTTAATTATAGTTTATTTTGGAAGATTTGTAGCCAAACGATGTTTTAAGTCCTACCTAAGGTTTTAAATAATTATTTAATAATAAAAGGAATCAATACTATTAATTTATGGTCCAATCCATTACATGGGGAAGTAATTGAATTAAAATAACTATAATACAATCGATCGTAATCCAGCTAGCTTGCCATGCGATGTGCAAGCTCCCCTTAAGTAAATAAAAAATGTAGAGACAAGTGCATTATTCTGGAGACATGGTTTTTGTACCAGTTTACAACAACACGTTAAATCAAATGCTTAATGACTTTAGAAGTGTTTGACAGTTCTGGGATAAGTTAACATTTTGGGTTTTTTTGGTGGGCGTGAACCTAGGATTTGCAAGCCGAGGTTGAAAATCAGGATAAAATTAGAGGGGAGTGCAATTTTGAACGCCGATCGAAACGGTCAAATGAACGCGCGCGAGTTTCGATACGGGAGATCTATTGATCTACTTACATTGCATACACTTGTACCGTGTATTCATAGTGTGGGTTTTTGGGACTTAAATCGCGAGGGACGGGCGAAATACTAAAAGCGCGCGGGTGTGCATTGTGTGGACTAAATAAACAATAACGCGAGTTATAAGGTGTAATCTAATTAATTCATAATGTGTATATTTTTCTTAAGGTTGGATCTGAACAGATTTTTGTGAGAGTGCTGTCGCGTGTTTAGATCAACGTCTTGATGTTTAGTGTTTGCTACTAGGTATAGTAATTTGGGTCCCCTTTAGCCGCGTTTCAGCACAGTCGATAGCTGCCGACGAGTTTGTCTGGGGTAGACTCTCGCTTTGGTTTGTGTAGATTTAGATGAAGTGAATGAATGGACCCGGTATGAATTAATAATAAACTGCGTCAATTAGAAACTTTAACTTTCTGAATCACTTAATTACTTACTCATTATAAAATGTTGTTTGCAAAGAATAAACTATATTAAAGCTAAATAAGTGGAAACTCTCGAAATTGACGTTGGGTAATCGTTCTGTTTTATCTTCGCACTATTATAAAATCAAAGCAGTTATTTTACATTATGGTTTACTGAACGTTAATTCATTTGTGTGAAATCTCAAGTGAACTAATGCCTTTCGGAGGCCTGCCTTTTAAATTCATCGGTGTAGAGTTTCCCTTATTAAGACTGTAATCGTAAAATCTCCTTGTATTTGGTTTGTTGGATGTTTTAATGCATCTACTGGCGTCAGCCCTGCATGCGCGCTTATTCATCGACCTTGGTGTAATTGTCCCCTCGCGGGTTCCGAGTGTTACTTTGGGTTTCCCTTACAGCGTTGATGCCTAGAAGGTGGGTGTAGTAACCCTATCATACGAACCAGATTAAATCTGGAAACGTTTGTAAAAATAAATTATACAAGCTCTCGTTTCCTTGACTAAAATATCAAATAATAACTAAATTCCGATCGCGCCGCGTACACAAATCATATCATGACGTATGTTTGAGAGCAAGTTGCGGAAAGGTGTAAAGGTTGATCGGAAAGGGAGTGATGGTTTGTCGTAGGTACTGAAATTAGAGTTACTTAGCTGCTAGGTCAATCTGATATAGGGTTTCGTTCAACACATTAAATTGGAGGTTGCTGCAAGTTTGTCAATAGGTCGATCAATACGGCCAATCCCCCATCCAAGACAAACATCAATTTGTGACCGTGACTAGAAGTTATCATTGCACGATAAAGGACTGGACTCCTTGCTTTCTAGCGCTCTAATTTTGTTTAGCCAAAGGTCAACGAAATTTATGTCGGTCTAAACCAGGCCAGGTAACGGTAGGGGGCTTCTGTTAGGGAATAATATTATTATTTCTTTATGTACTAACATAGCAAAGTGACAATTGTGATTGGCCAGAAGAAAGAAAACTGCGCGGTACGGGTTGGAACATCCTGAATGAGGAAAATAGCTAAGTTTGCATGTTTGATTTACTATACTGTGAATGTCTTATTTTGTGTATTTCGAAATGTGTCGTTTTTTAGATTTTTAGCAGGTTTATCTTAAACTGATTCTTTACATTTATTTAACTTTAACTCCCCACGGGTTGTGATAAAAGTCCTAACTATAACAGCGTACAGTTTAAATCACATAACGTATAAAGGGTCACTAAATATCTAGATTAGACGATCACGTTTTCAGGCCACTAATTTGTTCAATACATATCTAGACGGGTTAAATATATTTATATAATATATATATAGGTAGGGTAGGGTGTCACAGTATGTTCTGCGAAATACAAATCGATAATGTCTCAGGCTCGATTGTGTCGGCGACCCGTTAAGGAACCCACGAATGCGAGTAACATGGATTCGCTAATGATTGTTAACAAGGTCCCCCCAACGCGGATGTTCACACACTCGTGTGATTAATACATCTCCGTTAAATTCTTCGCAAATTAAAGGAAAAATACTTCAAACTACTTAACAAGTTCTGCAAAGTTTTAACAGATCGTTGATGCGGCCTCACGTCGCGTCAGTCCCGCGGAAAAAACAACAAACATTTTCCGGCAAAAGAAAGAGGGACGTTTAAATAACTGTCAAAGCTATCGTGTTTTTGTCAGGGGAAATCTCGTTAAAACCGAGAGGAATGCACAAAAACGGGCATTCGTTTAAACAGCTGTCCGTTAAAAAGATAAAATAAAAGGTCCTCACAGCTTCGTGCACTCGAAATGCAAACGAGTTGAGTGAGATTGCCAAAATTCAGCCAAATGGATCGTACTGAATGGACACCACTCGGAATGGTGTAGCTCTTCGCTGCTGCAAGCATTGCGATGTTAACTGATATAAGTGCGTATATCTCGCGAATATTGTTCATTATACTCAAACGTATTACAATGATACTCTAATGTAACCCATCAATCTCTCGCTTCACTGACTTGTATTCTACATCTATGTCAATGTCGCACTCGCCAGGTGAGGTCATTTGCAACTATCTATCGACGGATGATTTGCGATTTTGCAGACCTCTTTTGTCGAGACGCCATAGGAATCTTGTAACGACCTCCCCTTGCGGCTTGAGGCAATTTAGGACTATCGTTGTCCGCTTTCACTACTGATGAATGACCCCGTCCCTCTACACTTCATGTCATGCCTCCGTTGAGGTACACAAATCGTTTCCCTTTCGTCGCTTTACTGTCTTGTTTAAAATTTTCATTTTGAAGCCCTCTCGTTAAAGTGTCTACTCGACAGCAATCATACTCCGAACATCCTCCAAATATGAATTTACTCTTCACGTTTCCTGGTAATATCAATTGTGATTTCGCAACTGCCAATTGCTCTGTCGGTTGATTTTGTGAATTATCAATTTTACAATTATGGCTTTCGATATCATCTGTTATTACCGGTCGTCTTTTATTGAGTAGCCTGGGGGTATGTTGAGAGAGTTATTAATCAATTTATGCAGTTGCTTTCTCCGGAGGTGGGGTATTGTTCGTGTGTTTATGGCGCTGAATCTCACAGGTGTGATGGTCACCCTACGTGAGTGCTGGAGGTAATTTAGTGCTATCAGTGTGGCAGATTTCTCTGTTGGCTGATGGATGGTCCGAGCCTGTGCCCCTGTCTCGTTAGCAAGGTTTTGTGCTCGATCCTCGTGTTGTTTTTGTCTTGTTTTTAGAGTAGTCTCTTTGTCTTTAGTCATATTGTTTCCTAGAAATATATTTGTGAAAGCTTTTACAACATAATGCCTCGAGACATTTCTCCAAAGTTCATTTAACTTGCCTAAAAGGTCACATCAATTTAATAACGTCCAGATTTCGTATGAAGTACATTAATTTTCGTTTAAGTAATGGAATCGTTTTCGCTAAAAGCTTTTTTTTTTTAACTTATCGAAAGACGTATATCTCAATAAATTTTGCCATATGTGTCATCCCATCATTACTGTTTCAGTAGTGTTACAAGGGTTACCTATATGGCCGTAATGCCGTATTACGTGAATTGA
Organism: Agonopterix subpropinquella; assembly: GCA_922987775.1. Classification (NCBI taxonomy): domain Eukaryota; kingdom Metazoa; phylum Arthropoda; class Insecta; order Lepidoptera; family Depressariidae; genus Agonopterix; species Agonopterix subpropinquella. Next base: position 7,180,639 of record OV277695.1, on the reverse strand, counting down.
CGAAATCGAGCAATCGTCGGCGTCGGCTTCGATCAGAATACTGATTCCAATTTCATTCATCCACCTCTTGATATTTACATTTGTATGAATTTTAATGTGTTTCAAGTAGGTTAAGACTATAAGGCTGTCCAATTTATAAGGTCCTGCCATAATAACAGTCGGATTTCATCTTGTGTTTAAAAATCTTATTTTATTGTGCATTTTAATTGGGATCGGAAAGAATTCTTTATTGTGTTTAAAAATGTTAATTGGATAGACATTAATAATTTTGGTTTTAAAGGTATTTAGGTAAAGGTATTTATTCACTCCCGGCAAAATCATGTTGTTTTTTTTAAAGATAGAAGGTCCTGATACTTCGCCGTCGATTTGATATTAGGTTCAACAAGCAATATACAACAGAACTGTAAACAATTACGTACCAACCACGCACGTTGAGGTTTAATTAGCAATTTCAATATGAGCTGACTAAGTAACTCGCTTTGTAATAGCAATAACGATCGATATGCCTGACTAGACGGTCCATTGTCGCCCATAAATAAATATTTATAGGGTTCATTATCGGTAAACATGGCACCTAATAACATGCTCGTATTCATACAAGAGCTTTATTATGTGGTGGTTATGGATTCTGTCTCACATCTCAATTTGCTACGATGCAAACGACATTGTTTTTAAGATTCATATAATCATTGTGTATTTTGTTTTCAAGTAAATGTTAAAGCTGTTGTATAAAAAGAAATTAGTTTTTCTAAATTTATTACTTGGCTTGGTTTTGCCCCACAAGAGGGCACATCTGACATCATATCTTTGATATTATTTTAGAATCAAAGGCTCCAACTTATAATCATATCATTTCTGTCTGTTTAAAAATCTGTCTAGTGTACATCCTTTATTATTAATGATAATTAAGATAATAACAGTAATTTTTATGGAAGTCGCAGCTTCCTTTGAATCGTCGCCATATTTGGTTACACGTTCCTCGATACATCTTGATACATTATACTGTTTTCTTCACCTTTCATGTCGTAACCATCGCATGTATGGAAGTGAATTTAACTTATGTATTTTTTGACTGTTTTTTTGAAGTCATTAAAAGTTTTTTTGTTGCTCAGTTTTGGTGAAATGGCTCTTGTAATCTTTTTGGGAGATAATTCAATTAACGTTTTATTTATTATATATTCATGGCTACTGGATAATATTTGGTACAAAGAAACATGAAACGTTTTTCGAGATATTTTTTGAAAATATTCACCTATACATTTTTAATAAAGTCTCATTCGTTAACAGAATTACATGCACTAAAAGGTTGGACGGCTAAATAATAAAATTACTGGTTGATATACGTGGAAAAAAAGGTAAAAGCCATTAGTGAGTTTTAAAAATTTATAGAATTGTTTTTTAATAGAATCAAATGGCGATCAGTAAAATTCCTGCATTTACTGGCCAGTGCCTTTAAAATTTTGTAATAGGAGTAGAATCTCCTTCGATAATCATTTTAACCTTATGGCATCCAATGGCATTTTAATGGAAACAAGTAAAAGGATTTTTAGAGCATGCTATTTCTGAAGAGGAAATATACTTTATTTCGTAAAAAAAATGTGTTTCTAAAGGGCTTTTAAAATCTAATTTAAAAAGTACAAAGAAATCAATCTTTGTTTGTAATTAGCTTCCTGCTTTTAAAATGTTTACTCGAACACATTCTATACTGACATTTGAGTTGTTTAGTTTCAAGAGAAGTCGAGTGGTACTTCAGAGACTAATTTTAACTTACTATTACTTAAATGGTTTAGTGTTGTTCACTTTTAAGATACTTGCATCTAAATCAAGTGTTTGTGTCTATTTGTTAAGTTGTACTCATAAAATTTTAATGTCTTATGTTTACTGAAGACGTTGCTTTCTTTCATAATGTACAAATGTTAGCAAATTTTTATTGAACTTATATTTTTAAACAGCTTGACTATTTGTTTCTCAACAAGCAGTAGCAGCACCCTGAGCATTATGTAGAGGTATCTATAAAAACCAATAGGTATTTCTTTGTTTATCGGTCGGGATAGGAACGAACACCAATACCAAAATTAGTATTTCAAATTATTTTACAAAAAAATTGTTGATGACCGATAACGATGACCTAGTTTTTTATTTTTTTCTACCTTAAACCCTATAAGGGACAGCCCTCCACTGACTGAACCGGTTAACGTAGACCATCAAACTGAACAACTTTCACTATGGAGTATAGAGCATACCTCAGAAAACGCGACAAAATCTGCTGTCCCATTCATTTGAGTCGGGTAGAGTACAGCAGTTTTTTATGAAACAGCAGATTTTTTTTCGCGTTTCCTGAGGATGGCTCCATTGTTTAGTTTGATGGTCTGAGTTCACCGTTTCAGTCTGCGAAGGGTGTCCCTTACACCCTGTATAGTTTGGTTGTACTATCTTTAGAATGTAGTTTGGCTTTCCTGTGTCTTCTTCATTATCATTGATTTATCATGGATTAAAATAAACTATTAACAAGAGCTACATTGTCTACTAATCTTATTTATAATACAGGGTGTAAGTTACAGCCTAGCAAATACTGAAACGGTGAACTCTGACCATCAAACTGAACAACTTTCACTGTGGAGCTTACCTCAGAAAACGCGAAAAGTGTATTTATAGCCCTTTCTTTGTACATGTAAAGCTTCAGTTACATGAACTGTGTTTGTTATGTCTGCTTTTTTTAATCATACAAAACTGTATTTACATTGATTTGTAAGAACCGTAAGTCCTAAGATTAAACATAGGTAACATTTTTCTTTGTTGGCACTTAAATAAATAGTTAGTAAGTTAGTAAGCTAAAAAGTTTACGAGAAATGTATAAAATGGCTTTTTGGATTATGTTTCTTGTACTTACTAATAGTCTTTTCGTTGTGGATTTAATACATAATCAGGTTATACAACCTGATTATCGTAGTACTCGAAAAAAACAATTTAAAAAAAAATGAAACAAGCAATATAATTTTCTTTGCTTAAGTACACTTTTCTATGAATCTTTCTAGAGTATGTAGGTAACACCTGTTTTCTTTTTGGAACATTTGTCCTTTCTCTGTTTAATTTCATTTATTTACTTTCCTTTGAATTACATTTCAACACAAAGTTTGACACCTAAGATGTTATTTGGCAATTATCAGTGTTACTTCACCGACATAAAAATACAATGTACATTTTCACTGTCAATTAAATCACTTGTCACACTGTCAATAACACCTTGAAAAAACTCAACCATTGTATTTAACAAACGTTTACAAGATACTTAAAAGTTTTCTTAATAACTGACAGTGTGCACATCCCCTTCACCGTCTCGACGAAAAAAAGCTGTTGTTATTAAATTTTCACTTCGATTACATAGCCTCTTGCTTTTTGCTCCATGGACGCCATCGATCACTTTAACTTCGAACCTGTTTCTGTCACATTATTTTGTAGAATCTTAGTTTTTATAGCCTTTCTTGCTGTTTACTTAGTTAAAAATGATGGACAGCCTAATTTTCGAAATGATGAATAGTGTTCAAAAGTTTTTGTTGGTTCATTTTAACACGAGGTATCACTATTGAGGCTAAATCTTCTTCCATTTCTTCTTGTATTACAGTTTTGGATGTAATTACAAACGATACGGAATCTTTTTACATTATTTAAACTTATTATTTTCATAGATTTTGTTGTTTGCATGTGATTTTGTGTTCTGGGTTGTTTTCAATTAACCCATGTTCTCTTACTATGTTATCATAGCATGATCTTTAAAACAAATTCCTACCGTTATAGTACGAAGTATTTTACACAAGCGTTTGGAACAGCTGATTTTTTTGTTGCTCCGATCGGTTTGCTCCCATAGTGAAAGTTGTTCAGTTTGATGGGTAGACTCTTAATTTAAAAGGATGACAATGATATCAATTTCACCCTGTATAGATAACACAAGGTAGCTCTGAAGTTAACCGAACTGTAGCGAAATTTTCTTCCATTAAAAGCTCGTTAGCACAAAAAGCTTTATACACATAAACTACGAGTGTATATCTACACCTAGACCCTAGAAAAGTACCCAATCTAATCACAACACAGTTTTAATTCTTAATCAACCATTCTCGACCCGCCTTGTTCGCTAAATTGGGCTTCGACTGGACAATTCTTAATAGCGAAGGATGTTAACGTCTTCCAATGAGACAAATCCGTCTCTGAAATGACCGCAAAGCAGGAAACTGTCCCTAATTCGATAATTGTTCGAATTCCGTTGCGCTAATCGGCTCGCTTTGTCGACGGGACTAAGAAGGTTGCATTCTTCATTTGTTTCGATCAAGACGGACCGAGGATTAGGCTTTCGTCGATGAATTGATCTCTTGGTGAAAATTTATAATCTTTCGTATATCATATATACGTATGTTACCTATAGGTACTTATATTTATAACTCTCCTAACTTTAACACACGATCGTATTCCCTGATCTTCCATCCTCCAATCTCCCATTTGTGTGGTTTGAATCTTTACTACATCGAGTTGCAGCAAGGCCTTTGATTTTTTTAAATAACCTAATTATGAATATTATAATCTTCATTCATCATGCTTGCACACTACTATAATGATGTAGACATAGACTCCTAAGTGATCGTCCATTTGGTATGTCGACGTAACATTTTGTTTTAGATTAGAATCGAAATTTAATTCAACCTTTCTACAGCGACAACAATAAGCAACTGCAATAGATAATTGTGTCCACTATTACCCGCTAGACTTTGTCTAGTTTCGTCAATACCTAACATCGTGTTATCTACCTACAAAACATACTCTTTAGTTTATCAACAAACACGTTTGCTAATTTAAACAAGCCATACGTTACAAGTGACATAACATTTGCTTATACTTCTAGGTCACCAATGTTTGAATAGGCAAGTAGGTGTCTACTTGAATTAATTTCGATGTTTGACTGTATATAATTGTTTATACATAGTACACGTTTGCAGGAATTTTGAATAGGTACCAATCGTTATACCTTTGAAATAGGTAAATTAATGTCTTGGACATATTCAATTCTAGTCTCATTTTAAAGTATTGGAATCTAGTCCAAACTTCAATTAATATTCGGAAGTAAATTAGACAATGGCATTACTTTAAAGATGTGTGTATACTCATGGAACTAAACAACTTTCCTCAAGGATCCTAATGGAAATTCGCCAAAAAAAAGGTGTAATATTTTCATACAACGTATTGATTGCATCACATGTATTATACTTCCACCTCGGCCAGCGAATCAATCTGGCCATACAAAGAGGCAACGCTGCCAGCCTCCTGGGCACCTTGCCGCCAAGCGTTGGCAATCTAGAAGACATTTTTTATCTATAGTCTAAGTTTTGATTCTTTTTTTTTTGTTAATTCTTTAGATTAAGGGTTATGTATATTTGTATAATTTCTATTGTTATTATTAATAAATATCTACTACTTCCACATTATATTTGCTAATTTCCTGAAGGATCCTTGGGATAAGTTGTTCAGTATCATGAGTACAAATTGCAACTAGCTGTTTACACATTTGTATAGTCAACTTTAACCACTAATAATATTAAGACAATGTTTTTGTTAACGTAACGTTACTGCTTTCCAAAAGCTCAATTCAATTCAATTCAATTATACTTTATTGCACACCAAAACAGAATATACATTTGAATAAAGATAAAGAATTACAATTACGTACAAATAAGGCGGTCATATCGCTAAAAAGCGATTTCTTCCAGACAACCTTAGGGTAGAGGAATTACAAAAACGAAAAATAGGTAGGCGGTGTAGATCAAGAGAAGAAAGAAATCCAGAATGACAATGAAAGTATAAATATACTTAAAAATAAAATAATCTAAAATATATACATATTTCTTCAACTATAAAACTTTGATTATTTCGATGTCTTAAAAATTTTAATTTGATACTTCTCATCGTGTGGGCAGCAAGTCAATTTAATTATAACTATAATTATTATACCTACCTGCAATATTTGACTCTATTAAAAAAAAGTTTTCGTGAAAACACAAATATAGATTTGGCCCTGCAGGAGGATGGTAAACAAATTTTATTGCTGTAACTTCAGAACTTACACAAGTCACGATAACGCCGAGCTAAACTGTTCCCGTACACGCGAATATAACACTAACTAAATTGTAATAGCACCCGTTTTACCATAACCCTGTTACTGTTACAAAGATTTATAGAATTTATAGGGAACTAAATTTGTACAGAAATGTGGAAATGTAAAAGTAATCTACACTGTAGCACGCACAGGCCGTTTTGGGAACCTAGAAAGAAAAGGTTTCCCTGGGCGTATTAAGAAATGTTCTCGCTATACTTTAAACTCTTATTTGTATATTCTGTGGCTATACATTATTATACCTACTCGTATAATATGCATGTAGGTAGGGTACTTTTTCAAACACAAACAAAATTAAAAAATGAACGCAACACCTGAAAACCGTTTACCACACACATCTTGACCTGCAAAATACAATGAACTTCTTGTTATTTCTCAGCCATTTACAATCTAAATCTAAATAGTGTATTTTGATTTTCATAATAAACCAAAATGGGTCACCGACTATTGGCCTTGATTTATAAACAATATAAAAACACCATTTTGTATTCTATTTCGCGCCCGACAAAGCCAGTCTCTCTTTTTGCTAGGGACAACTATCGCAACCTTGAAGTTCTAGAGCTTGCTCTTGTTCACCAAAGACTTCGTGCGGCGACGCAAGCCAGGATCATCACAAAACACCCGACCAAAAATCTAAACAAAAACATTTCTCCATCAGGTCCTCACTGAAACCTTGATCTAAAATGACGATAGACCGAGCTGGACTTCCACCAGCACCAAGAAGAGCCTCCTCAACGTACAGGAGCTACGACGAACTGGGCATCATTGAACGTTCTAGACCTCTAAGATACCGCCACGGTGGAATCGAAGACCTGAGCGAGCCCAGAACATACAGAACTTCAGAAAACATGGACGATATCACTGTTATCAGTTCCGAGGAAATACCGAAACCGAAGAGGAAAACGATGGAAGGTCTAGCGAATGGTTTCAGACGAACGTTTTCAGTGAGGAGTCGAAAGGAGCAGGATATACCTTTGGAGACGTTCAGCATTGCTGAGGATAACTATGCTACAGTGAGGGGCGCGCCGTTCGGGAGGCGAAGGTCCTTGTCGAGGGACAGGGGGTCATCGTTGCTCGGTAGGAGCTCTTCAGAAGGGGACGTGCGGCTGCCCCCTCCCCGCGCCCCTTCAGCCACCCCCGCACCGCGCCTCCACCGCTGTCTCCGCGCTCTCGGCGGTAGCTGGAAAAACCTCCTACTATGTGAGTTCACGACAGGTTACTTTTGATTAATTGGATAACGGTTAACTAAAACAGAGTCTAATTAACGTCATCAATTAACTTACAACGCGTAAACATAGAGTTAACCTTTAAAAGCTGGCTGTTGTTATTTAAATGTTGGTAAAGCGTTTACCGCACGGGCCAGTGCGTGTAGTCTTGGTTAATTATTAGTGCGACGGGTACAAACGACTGAGAGAGCTTAGTTAGTTCGGAGCCGTGATTAACCGCTGAGCTTAACCGAATTAAACGCTTTCTTTTATGTAAATTAACCGATTGTTTGTTCCGTGATTAATGTGTTTTATTACGATACTAGATGTTGCTAGATTTGCTCACGTGGGTCTTCTTCTTTTCGTGTAAATGATTCTATGATGGTATTCCTGTATTTATTGGCGCACACATTGGAATAAAACAGCAATGTAAATACAAGGTGTTAGGGTTAACAGTTACACGCATGATACTGAACAACTTTCCCAAAGAAACCTATAGGAAATTCGCTAATTTTTTTTTCGACTTTTCATTCGAACATTCGATCAGCTGATTGCATTTAGTATGGGAAGTCCATATATTTTTTTGTGAATTTCCTTTGTTTCTTAAGGAAAGTTGTTCAGTATCATGGGTACAATCACCCCTGAAAGAAATGCAACTGTTTACCCTAAGGCTGCCTGTCCATTGACGCGAGCTGGCTGCGCGAGCTGTGCCGATCTCGGCCGAGCTCCTGATTGGTTAATATTTACACAGCTACACAGCTCGCCCAGCCAGCTCGCGTCAATGGACAGGTAGCCTAACACCCTGTATATGTGTTTGTTAAATTGTATATCCTGTACATTAATATCTACTATAAAACATCCTGACACATAACATAAAACATAACATAATATTAATAACGTAACATAAAATAGTACATTTTCCCAAAAAGCCTGTTCATAACTACTATACAACCGACTTATTTTCAATAATCACGTTCGAGTATCACGCAAAAACTACTGGACCGATTTTGATGAAACTTTTTTTGTTTGATAGCTTATCATCTGACTTAAAATCTGGTATATAATTTATGCGGACGAAGTCGCGGGTAAAAGCTCGTTTATAATAAAATTAAAAAATTTATATCATGTCTCATGTCTGATAGGCTGATAGTGTTTCATAAACATGATGTCATTGTTAGTCAGTAAACAATTTCATTACTTCAGTGATAAATTATTTTGTTATCATTCGAAGTTAAGTGACAATCAATCTTACTCGATTAGTCATGAATCATAATAAACTCTAATTACAAGTAGATAGATATCATTATTCAACTATTATAAGATTTCATCTATCCAAGCAACTCCACACACAGTTCCAGTGCCTGGAGGCAAATTAATATTTTTCCAAAGAAAAAAGCCTTTACATATAATTCTACGTAAACGTACGTATTCACATCACAATATACTAATGAAGCAATAGCGTCAATACATACCTACCCGATTAAATTATGGTGGTTGCCCAGAGCGCCAAGATTGGGCGCAAAGGAGTCAAATTGCAGAGCTTTCGCGGTGGTAATGTACGTGTGAAATATAGACTCAATGAAAGCACATATTCAGCCTAAATAATTACAATACAATGCATTTATTTTCTTTCACCAAATATAACTGCTGCATAGCTGTCTAGAGTTTCTGGCCGCATCTTCTCTCAACGGAACACCTTCCGACGCGGTGGTAGAGTCAAAAAATGACGTCAAAAACCTATCTACATATATGATATTATTTTGAATAAAAAATTATGAATTGAATTTTCAATTTTGCATACTTATCTGAGAGAACACAATATTTTAAATAGTTAGCTCTGATACAAGTCGCCAGTGGGCCGGCCTGACCCCCGATAAAACGAGAAAAACCGAGATGTGCCTTACGAATGCCAAAATGAGCGTGCATGGCGGTTTTCTCGTTTTTTCGCTTTGCTGTGCGTGGCATGCTTGCTCTACAGGCTAAGTTTGAACGTTGGGCTCAGTGTCGGTGGTGATTGATGAATGTATTGTATTCATACGCCGTTATTGACACCTACATACTCTATTATTATTAATATACCGTGTAGGAAGCAGATAACGCGTGTGTAAACCCACTTGATTGCATATTCATAGTCTTCGCGATAATGATCTTAAATAAACGTGTGATAACGGTAGGTAACCGATACCAATGTTCAGTTGTAACTAGGCTGGTAGGTACACACGGCGACACATCAAGCTATACAAAACCAATATAATAAGCTGGTCGCGTGACGTTATTCATTACTCGTACTACACGAGGCTCGCTTATTTTGGTTTTATATAGCTTGATGTGTCGCCGTGTGCATCCATTTCGGAGACCTAGATCTTTTTCTATGCACGTCGTTTTAGAATGTTATCTTTTTCTTTTCCTAACACATTTTCTGAGTAGGTCATGTTTAGAGATCGGATAATCGGATGCATATTTACCTAAACTTCACTTTTTTCGCGACGAAAACAGAATATGGATATGCTTTTCTAAATAAAGTGAATTAAAAAAAATCGGGCTAATTAAGTACTTTCGACAAGAAAACATCTCGGACAACATGAACAACTTGGTCAACATGGACAACTCTGTCAGCTCAGAAAACTTTTTATAAATTGACCAAATTGTGGAGTTGTTAATGCTGTCCGAGTTCTGCATGTTGTCAGAGTTGTTCAAATGTCCAAGTTCTACGATATTTATCAATACCGCAAGAAAGATTGTTTCATAAAATAATGAATTAAGACGTGTCCATATTATTCTTGTGAAAAATGAAGTTTAGGTAAATATGCATCCGAATATCCGATCTCTAGTCATGTTAGTATATGTAAGGTCAAGCGTTGGTACAGTATCTATCGGTCGTTGTTCCATTATTTATGAATAAGAATGAAATCTTTCTATCCTATAAAAATTATCTACACTATTAAAAAACTGTATTATGTGCACACAGATTACCCCCAATAGATACCGCATGATGAAAATTTTGTTCACGCCCGAAGTCACCATTTTTGGCGGTAGGTGCGGGTAGCGGGGCACGAAACAAATGCAACATGATTGGCCATTTCAAGGTCGCACTACTCCCAGCACTCTCCGAGCGTGTACACTAGTGATGCGACAGTGTAATAAAAAGTATCGATAAATGTTGTCATGATTAATGATTATTCAGCCTAAGACAGGTGATTAAATTATAGTTATTACACAACAATTAACTTATTCGATTATTGAAAAAATGATTATTATTTCACTTTAATTCAGAAAGGCACTATGTGCACTGATGTTCCGATATCATAGAAGTGTATTATACAACGTGTTAATGAATAAGCGCAAGCCCTCATACCTACACCCCAGCTAATTTATAACAAAATAATTAGATTGAAACAATAATTTCATTATTTTGATGGTTAAAATTTAAAGTTATTAAGTATTGAGGCAACAATGATTTGTTATCATTTCAGAAATGAATGAAAGCGATAACGTGCTTATGGATACATTTTAAGAATCTTGTTTTGGTGGTAGGGTAAGTGTGCCTGTGCGGTGGGTTGAGATTGGGTTCAGTAAATTTAAATTTTTTTCAAACAAATTATTTAATATTTAAAAAAAAATATAATTATGTTGAAACTATGATGATTCGATTCTGCTCTCGATTCTAAACAAACTACTTTCTAGTTTTGCGTGAATTTATTAAGACGTATAATAACTAACTAGCTTCCGCCTCGCGGTTCCATCTGCGGCTAAAACGCTTTTCCCTCGGGAATTTCAAATTATAAAATATAGTCTATATTACTCGCTGACATATGCAGCTTGCCAGTAGCGAAACAATTTTTGAAATAGGTCCAGTAGTTTTTGAGTTTATTTGTCACAAACATACAAAAAATCTAATATTTTCTCTTTATAGTATTATAGTAAGTACCTACATACAACGTGTTAATGAATTAACGCAAAACCTCATACACCCCAACTGATTTATAACAAAAGAATTAGATTGAAACAATAATTTCATTATTTTGATAGTTAAAATTTAAAGTTATTCGCATTTTAAGATCAGAGGCAAAAATGATTTGTTATCATTTCAGCAATGAATGAAAGCGCTAACGTACTTATGGATACATTTTAATAATCTTGTTTTGGTAGTAAGTAGGGTGAGTGTGCCCATGGGGAGGGTTGACATCGGGTTTAGTAAATTTAAAAATTTTCGAAAAAATTATTTAAAATTTTGAAAAAATTACCTATGTTGAAACCATGATAATTCGATTCTGCTATTTTATTACTTATTTTATAGACATAATTTTTGATTAGGTACGTTTCAATCAAGTAGATTGTATTCAATATAATACACCTCACTATTTTATCCCGGTATAAAAATATCCTATTCTTGTTTTCCTATGCGATAAATGGTTTTTCCGTGAGAATCAGATAATGTCCCACAATTTAAAAGTAGCCTATGTGCTATTTCATACTATATTACTGTACCGGGTATCATCTGAATCCGTTCAATTTCATTACCGAGATCGAGTGATAAACATACATCCATCCATCCATACTTTATTTATTTATAATATTAGTAAAATTTATAAGATTAAGATAATAATAAAATAAGAGAAAAAATTGTAAGAATATAATAAACCTATCGATAGCGGTCGTACCGCATAGAAGAAACACACTATTATTGCACGTGTCAATGTCCCCAACATGTAACACCGTTTTAAAATCCTCGCCTAAAAATGCTTTGTAATATAATAATATGGCATATTATAAAAACATCGATACCGGCCCGAATGCAGAGACGATCAACACTAGCATTCCACGTGACAAATTCGTGTCAATGTACGAAAGTGATAGATTTACCAAAATTAACTAATGAGAGAAAGGGACCATTTCAAAAAGACATCAACGTGAGCTGCAATTTTTTAGAAGCAACCATTGTACCGCCCACTATAACTTGAACTCCGCAAAACAAAAAATAATGAAAATGTTACTTACCGATGGGAAGTAATGCCATCTTTCTCGTAGCTGGATGTCCGAGAGTTTTTCCCACACCACTTTATGGCACAAACTGTCATTTTTCAGAAAGTTTGTGCTCAGAAAATCGTAAAAAGATAGGCAATTTTTTAATTTAAATTGAGTGCACGCGGATCCAATACTTGGTCGGTACTGAAGGGGCGTGATCAGTTATTTGCTTATATCAGTGAAAAAACATACATGTGTGGCGCGCATCGGCGGCCTTGTATGCGGTATCTATTGGGGGTAATCTGTGTATGTGCACATTGAAGATATTTACAAAAAAAAAAATTACGAATATGGTGTTTAGGTGTCCCTGGCTCTAAATTAAAGATTTTTGGATTTTTTTATTTGTTTATTTGTTCGAGCATAACACAAAAACTACTGGACCGATTTTGATGAAACTTTTTGCGTTTATAAGCTTTATGATTAGGCTTAAAAATTTGTATGTATTTTTATCTTCCTACGATGACGGGAGCCGCGAAGAGAGCGGATGAAGTCGCGGGCAAAAGTTCATAAAGAAATAAAATTGATAATACATAGACGTAAGCCATGACCACGGAATATACAGAGTGAAATTGATATCATTAGCATCCTTTTAAACTAAGAGTCTATCCATCAAACTGAACAACTTTTACTATTGGAGCAAACCGATCGGAGCAAAAAAAATCTGCTGTTGCATACATTTGAGTCGAGTAGGCATAACAGTTTAGTATGGAACAGCAGATTTATTTTTTGCTCCGATCGGTTTGCTCCCATAGTACCTAAAAGTTGTTCAGTTTGATGGGTATAGACTCTTAGTTTAAAAGGATCCTAATGATCTCAATTTCACCCTGTATAAGAGCATGGCTTAGAATGGACCACCCCGTTTCTTCCCGTGGAAGTGCTACGAGGCGACTCAGGAATAAGGATTTCTATGGGCAAAAGACACGTTATTTCATCTTGCAACCTTCGATAGGCTTAGAGAAAAAGATAGCTTAGCAAATTTCCTCACGGAATCCGATTATGGTCTCTCAGTCAGTTTAACTATATTTTGTTTGAAAAATAAGTAAAATTAGCACACAAAAAGTCATTAGAACGTATACATACGTATAGTCTATACACGTATACGTAATAGACTATATATACCTACGAATACAAACATACGTATACGTATACTATCTAACGCCCGTGTCGCATTTAACCCCAACAGCGCCGGCTTCATTAAGAAAATAGCCTTTTTAATTTTCCGTTACACTGAGCTCAAAGGCTCACAAAAGGCACGTAATGCAGATATGTTAGTCCTATTGTGGGTAGTTAGCACTTTGTATTGAAACATTAGGGGGATAAACATGTGGGTGGGATATTATTTGTTTTGTTGAAACAGAAAGCAGGAATTTTTACCTTTTCTACGTAGTTAATAAAAGTCTCTTTGAAATTAACTAAATGTTAGACTAATTAGTTTTGATTGTTAAGTTGTTTATATTATAATTAACCTTAACTTGAAGCTTTTAAACCGAATTCCTAAACGTATAATTAATATGTTATCCCATATCACAAAGGTTTTAACAATAACATCTGTATTTGTTTTCAATTCATCAATTTTTTTTTAATACATTTATATTTTTTTATGGTTAATGGTTATGGGTAATACTTAATATATACATGGCGTATTCACTAAATCATGACTATCTTACGAAGAAATGATCCATGACATGACACATTGATCATGGATTGATTTATTATTTATAACAAATTATGACGATTGGTGACCTATGACAAATTATCAACCAGTTCTACAAACCTGACATATCTCTCGTCGCTGTAAAATGCATAAGTCGCTTCATGCTAATCTGTTTCATCCAAAAGCTGAGTAAATCGGCATTTTGTTCTTCAAATCCAATGTTCAATCAATTTCCTCCGCTGTAAGTGGACATGTCATATCTTACACTTAGCTGCTGCCATCAAGATTGGTATCAATTGTGTCCTAACATAATTCCTTCCCCCAGCATCTCATCTAACGTGGTTTGTGTGGCGGAAATAATACTTCTAATAAAGAGGGGGAGACGCGGCATGTCAGCGATTATTCTGTTTCTGAATGACAGTTTGCTTCTGGGCGTTTTAGCTTGATTACTTTTCGGTAGCTTGTATGTCTTTTTGTAGAGCTTTAGGTCTAATATTCTACAAGGGTGCTTCTGTTTTGATGACTGTTTTCTTTGTCAAGTTACGATCAAAGGAAGAGCTTTCGTACTAGATAGGTATTATGTTTGCAAAACTTTAAACAGTAATATTTTTGGTCACCAAGCAAAGGCTTGATTTCTAGTTCAGATTCGAGATCTTCTGACTTGTGAGCATAATGATCGTAGGTAATTTAAAAATCTCTAGGTTTGACAACAATACTGACATCCAGTATTCTTGCCAATTATATTTCATTTTGAAAGCTCTAACATAATCTTTTGCGCCTTCATTACGCTCATTAATGTAACCTACACCTACAATATCAAAATGATATTCGCCATGACATTACGTGGTCATAAAACTGTTAATCCGTTTTTATCTAGCGGGGTCGGTTGAACCACCTCACGTAGCCTGTTATCTGGGCAGTGGGCACGTACACCCTGTTGGACATGATATTTGCCATGTGTCCGGTATTTGGGACAAGTGGCTGCGGGAAGGGAAGGTTAACATTTGGAATTGGTGAAAAAATTGGGTTCATATTGGCTGGAGGGTAGGGGAAAAGTTTGGATAGTAGCAGAGGTTTTATTTGCATTGAAATGCAGTTGAAAAGTAGTCACAGGATTTTAAGGCTGCCTGTCCATTGACGCGAGCTGGCTGTGCGAGCTGTGTAGCTGTGTAAATATTAACCAATCAGGAGCTCGGCCGATCTCGGTCGGATCTCTGATTGGTTAATATTTACACAGCTACACAGCTCGCACAGCCAGCTCGCGTCAATGGACAGGCAGCCTTATAATGACTTAAAATGTCATTTTCAAATGGAGTAATCAATCGTACTTGTAGTAGTTTTTGATTTTATAATATGTTGTGAAATATGTTGTTAGATTTGAATTTTATGTTATTGCTCAATATGAATCCTGAAAATTTTTAATTTATAGCACGAACCTAACCTAACCTAACCATCTATACTATTGCAGATGACAAACTAAATCTATTCCAGTCTCAATATTTTATAGTAAAACTGTTGTACCTTGCACCAATCACAAAACTGCTGCATAACAGAGATCATGAACAGATTATTAGGTCAGCTCACAATTGGCATTGCCAGGTTTCACTTGGAATGGACCTGTAATAACCTGCACGTACATATAACTATCTGCACTACACACCATTGATTCTGTGCGTATCACTCTCTAACTTTCATCCAATTTGAAGTCTTAACACCTCTCTCTTGAGTTACTAATTGGTGTCTGAAGCATTGACTTTATCACAGACATTTGCAAGTACTACTTGATTTTCATTGTAATGCCACTAGATATATTGTGCATTATTCGTAAACTCATTAGCATTCGCTGAATGTACAAATTGATATGCGAATGTGAAGTCCACCAATCCGCATTGGGCACGTGTGGCTGTCTATCCTATACTATTACATCATCACTACATAGTATAAAACAAAGTCGCTTCCCGCTGTCTGTCCCTATGTATGCTTAGATCTTTAAAACTACGCAATGGATTTTGAGGCTGCCTGTCCATTGACGCGAGCTGGCTGTGCGAGCTGTGTAGCTGTTTAAATATTAACCAATCAGAGATCCGACCGATATCGGCCGAGCTCCTGATTGGTTAATATTTACACAGCTACACAGCTCGCACAGCCAGACAGGCAGGAGACAGGCAGCCTTTGAAGCTGTGCGAGCTGTGCGAGCTGTGTAGCTGTGTTTTTTTAACCAATCAGGAGCTCGGGCGAGGCGCGGCCGATCTCGCCCGAGCTCCTGATTGGTTAGAAAAACACAGCTACACAGCTCGCACAGCTTCAATGGACTATGCGGGTTGTACCCTATGTACCCTTATGCGGGTTTTTTTAATAGATAGAGTGATTCAAGAGGAAGGTTTATATCAGCATTGCACCCGTGCGAAGCCGAGACGGGTCGCTAGTCACCAATCATAGTTTGCCTATGCCCATGCTGCTATACTGCTTAAATCATCTGCAACAGATGTTAAGGCCTATGATCATGATGATAATAATGCTTGACGGACTGGACTCATATCAGTGACCAATTCTGAAGCACAACATAATATAGACAGTTTCTTTTGAGGAAAAAGAAAACGGTGTTTAAACTATAATTTATAATGTCGTATATTTGAAACTTACAAATTGTAAACTTGTATTTCTCATTTCATTGAAAAAATCGATAATTTCGTTTCTTTTGATCTTTATGATCCTGGTTACTCTCAAGTCGAAATTCTGGTAAATAAGAACACTGGTTGGTATAGAAAAGGGGTTGTGGTTTGAACCTTTTGGCATAGTGGTAACCACAATTTGGCAGGAATTTCGGAAATTTTTCAAAAATGCGGCGCACCCTGAAACCTATGTGTATCGATAGAGGAACAAAAAATTTCATACAACGTATCGTCCTAAAGTGCAACGTTTTCGAGATGAGCGATGTAAAGGATCTTGTAAAAGACAAAAATCCTAACATATTCCCCTCCAATTAAATACCAATACTTTAAGACCTATACCTAAAAGGTGTTATAGAAAAAGTTAAACAAAGAATAAACTTTATGTAACAACATTGAATACCAGCTTTGTATCCAACTACATACCACATCACCTTCATAATAAGATTTATGATAGTTGCAAGTTATGGTTAAGCCTCTACCCAAATTAATTCCATCCCACCTAAACCCGTACAATAGACATAATCGGCGTGCGTTCATCTTCCACGGAGCCCTCCGAATTTACTAATAACTACCAACTGTTACTAATTCCGTTTCGAGACTGTGGTCTTTATGAGATGCTATTTCATTTACCACATGGCCCTTGTTACTGATTCAAAGTGTTTCCTGGTTTATATCGATGATGATAATTTTGAATTATTATTATTATTTTTTTTTTTTTTTAATTTGATGATCAATGCAAATAATTCATTCTTAGATAAGTTACTCTCTATATTACGCACCTTTTAAAGAGCACCTAAAGTAGAGTATCCTAGATATTCAAAACTGAACCCAGTAGTCAATTTGTACCTATACAGGGTGTTAGGGTAAACAGTTGCATAACTTTAAGGGATGATTGTACCCATGTTACTGAATAACTTTCCTTAAGAAACCTATAGGAAATTCTTTAAAAAATTTTGGATTTCCCATACTAAATGCAATCAGTTGATCAAACTTTTGTATGAAAAGTAAAAAAAAAAAAATTTCTATTGATTTGAAAGTTGTTCAGTATCATGGGTACAATTACCCCTTAAAGTAATGCTACTGTTTACCCTAATACCCTGTATAAAATCCAGTTAGCGTTTCTTGAAAAAGTATTTTTTTTTATATAGTGATATTTTGATAATAATAAATAATATAATCTCTATAAAAAAGCGATTTAGTGAAACTTCAGATTCACAAAAAACCTGGTAATTTTGAGTTTTTAGACTATGCTACAAATTGATGTTTTCTTTTACATTCATTTTATTTTTAGTCAGCATAGCAGCATATGCTCACGACTATATTCCCCGAGGGGGTAGACAGAGATATTCTGAAACCTCAGAACATCCACGTTTCACTAGTACCGAAACTCTGTCCAGTGTGACGGGGAGTGAGCCCGTCGCCGTTATTTTTAGTGGCTAAAAGTTTTCTGTTATTGCTTTAGTCGTAGATCTTTATCTTTTAAAACCTTAATTGTATTGTTTGTTTATACCTTTTTTGGCAGTTGGCTAAAAGTTCGCGAACGTCAAGCTCTGTTGGTGGCAGTTGTGTAACATTTCATACGATCTTTATCTCTGTTTTCAGTTAAAAAAGCTTTCGAAATAAATGCTTCGTGGCTTCTTTACATGCCCCTTTAGTGTGGTAATTGAAAACGATCCACTTTACTCCTATATCTTGATTTTTCTCATCTTTAGCTTTCCAACTATAATACTTGGGTTTAGTTATTTTACGTACATTTAAACGACGACCAGTTTTAAATTAAAATCGTAAAAAAAAACTTTTACATACTAAACTGCGATCCTATTCAACCCAAATGTATGGGACAGGTGATTTTTTTTCCCGTTATTTTAACATCGGTCCCATAGAGAAATTTATTTACTTTTATAGTCAGATCATCACCTAGTGCATACATTTGTACTTCTACGATGCCAAGTGTTTAAGTTGCCAACCAAAACACCAATAATAGATTTTATTATTTCTTATGGCCTATGAGAAGTACAAATCGTCGCTGACGATGCAAACTGCCCTTTATCATTTTTTGAAAATGTTCAGGATAGCACAAAAACCATTTTTCTTCCCCGATTGTTAAATGAATTAGGACTTTAACTCAATTTCGACTTTTTACAAGATATGGCCAGTCTGCATCGTCAGTTTTTTAGCCTCCTGCGTACATTAAATGTACGCAGGAGGCTAAAAAACTCTCAGCATATTAAGAAGTACCCTGTTTGTTTGTAGGATAGATCTACTCAATAGAACAGTTATTTACGGGTCTAGAAATCTATGTGTACTATTTTCGGGAAAAAAATCTGTTAATTACTGTCCTAAATGGTGCTGATAAGATAAAGCTCGGTCGGCTTAGTAGGACTTATAGTAATTACCTACACATATACTTTAAACAAGGTTTTTAATAGACAATCTATCCAGCATATGATCAGTCAATCTGCAATATAATTGGCTTTTTAATAGTGAACTTTTATTTAAGTCACGTAAAATGTTATCCGCGCAGTAATTTGATTGAAACCTGCTACATTAAACTAATCTATTAACTACCATTTATCGACTTTGTATCGATACAAATGCCTGTTCGATTCAGACGTGGTTTGCAGTGTACATAGACCGCCTAATCTATAGACTTTTATGTTCTACCTAATTATATATTTAGTACAAATATAAAGGTAGAGTGACAATCACGCTCTGACGTAGATAGGTGAAATAATGTCAGGAAATATTCACCTATATTCTTCTGATATCATAGTAATTTTGCCGAAAGGACATTTTAAAACATTTTGGAAAACAAACCATTTTATATTTATTGTTTTTACGTTGCTTAAGTTTTTAGTTTGTGAAGAAAATTCTAAGTACTGATTTAGTCATTACACGTTTGACATTAGTCTACATTACTACAAAATAAGTGATTCAAATGTGAATCGAACCAATAAGATTGTAGTAGAGATGAAGAAGTATTTCAAAACTTTAATGCTCTGTAATATAATGACATGTTGCTATTCAAATGTATTGCCCTGAAATAAAATCCTTATCAGCCTATAAACGTCACACTATAGAGATTCCAAACGAGATGCGTGAAGTGAGCGGGTCATGGTCATCTGGGTCCACGGACCTAATGCGTGTTGATAAAAAGTCCATAATACAAGAAGTCTATGGCAGCATATGATCAATTATATGCCGACTCGGAAAATGTCAATTACAAAGCAATTTACTATAAATCGTGTGTAATAACAGTAAATCACACGATCGTTAGTGTAATGCATATAGCTAGGTTATTTACTTTATGATATGAAACTGTAAAATCGTGATGTGATGTAATACAATGGAATGGCGTCTTTAGACCTGTTGTGATAGATATAAATGCCTTATCTGCTTATTTATAACGCTTTACCGCCAGATTTGATGGAGTTAAAAGATCAATTGTGTTACGTAACTCACTAATACTTGCTTAGCTTTGAAAATAACTAACTACCTCGTTGACTTTGGTCTTTTTACTGAAACTTTGAGTATAATATAGCTACCTGAAGTACCTATATAATATCCATATTCATATTATAAATGCGAAACTGTATACATCGTCCTTCTTAATATGCTGACACTTTTTTAAGGCGATGATTAGACCATGAAACTGAACAACTCTCTAGGGGATCAACATCGAAATCGCGGTTAGGTAGGTTTGCAGTTTTGTATGGACGAGCTGAATTTTTTTTGCCTCAACTCTGCTGCGATTTCTGTAACAGTTAGATTACAAGTATACATTCACGGTCGTAATATCTTCCAGTGTGGTCAGGAAAAGAAATATTTGTAGCCTTTTCTTGCGTGAGTGCAAAGGAAGATATCTAGATGTATACTATTTTCTCTCTTTACAATCACGAAGTCACCATCACTTATCACAATCACTTATCATTATCACGTTACCAAATAACGAAGGTGTTCCCGTCATTTCACACTGTCATTATACCAGGCATTGTTCCGAGATGTTTATCGATTTATCCTACTTTTAAATTGTTTCGTATATTACGATAACCGTCGTCGAAACGGTAACGGTCGTATTGTTTGCACTCATATAATTCTATTTAATTGACACTTATGTACGGAGCGAGTGTAATATAAAGTAATGATGTTTGATATGATTTATTGAATGGTATTTTGATTTTCGAAGGTATGGGGAACATTTTTTATGAGGAATTAAACATTTTTCGCCCAGGCGAAGTGTTACATCATCGAACTCGAGAGATTTTCGGAGCAAAAAATAAAACAGCTGTTCCATACTAAACTGTAATGCCTACTCGACTCAAATGTATGCAACAGCAGATAATTTTTTTGCTCTGATCGGTTTGCTCCCATAGTCAAAGTTGTTCAGTTTGATGGGTAGACTCTTAGTTTAAAAGGATGCTAATGATATCAATTTCACCCTGTATACTAAAGAATTGCTCATCATCAGCCTATCATTCACTCGTGAACCACTCCACTGCTGAACATAGGCTTCTTCCAAGGCACGCAACAAAAATCTGTCTTCAGCTTTCTGTCCAGCTCATCAGACAATGCTAATTTACCTTGATTGAGTACCATAAAGTACCAAATTCTGATTAACCCTGATGGTTTACAGAGAGTTACAATCCAAGATAATTCCGGGACTATTTTCCAACTTCTCTTGTTTATTACTCTCTACAACTTTGTCATAAAAACTTCCCATTCCATACGTATCTTAACCACTAACAAAAAGTCTTTCTTACCACAGAATTCGTGACAAAAAGTTGACAACATTTTAATAAATGCTGAATATCCTTTGTTATGTCCCCAAAATGTTCCCCTCTTTTGTGATTTAGACATTGGGCACAAAGCATTCGTGCAAATATTTATAAAAAGTTAAGCATTTCGTATTTTTCGAGTCGACTATCCTGCCTATTCGGGGAGTAACAATATGCGTTTAATGTCCCGACAAAAAAAATAATTTCTTTGCCATTTAGAGGTTGGACTAGTAAATGCATATAAATATATATTTAATGATTAATTGTTTAAATAGCGAAATAAAAGGACTTAATACAGTTTATAGCTTTCGATTTCGAGAGAAGTAGCCGAGGAACACTAACCAAGAAAGGAGGAGCATATTGATGTCAAGGGTAGATAGAAATATGATGACAACCAGGGTAACGTGGGAAATTACCAAAAAGCTATCTAGCTCTTTTCTTAGGAAATAAGCCAATTAGACCTTTTCAAACAAACATTTGAGATAATTTCATAAAAATTCACATCATCGTCATTTCAAAGCAAGTGTTGCTTTCCATCAATTACTAGGCCGAATCGATATAATAACATTCTTACAAACCAAAAGCTACGACAGACCATTTGTTTTACGTGTAAGACGACAAATAGGACAAAAAAAAGTGCCCCAATACAAATCCTTGAGGAACGAAAGGACCCGGCCCGGCCGGTTCGAATTCTCCTGGCCATTATATGAGCACGTATGCCCTTTATCGAGTACACATTGAATGCCCTGCATTGTTCGATACGCCTGCCCCTTTGTGTCTACTCTACCCTACGATCCTCGATCGTCTCAGTGTCAAAAGGGCGTAAGTAACAGAAGGCTTTTTAAAAACGTCCGGTGCTTTAGAAGAGTTGTGTTTTGTGTTATATTGGTGTCTTTTGTTACTGTCTGTACAAGTCTGACTTGCAATTACTTTTACTTGGAATCGTTTGTTTGGTTGTTTTCTTAATAAAAATTTTAACTTAGATGAAATCAAAATAGGTAGAGGTGGGTATAAATTTTAGAATATAGCGTTCTTTGGAATTTGTTTAGTCACACTCCTTTCTTCTATTATTAAAGCTCGTCATCACTCTATCTCTATTTTTTCATATTTTCATTTACACAGAGCGTATGAGCATCGTAAACCTTGCTTTTGTTTCATCTAAGTAAGATATATTTACTTTTATTCTTCTTTAATAACATTTTGTTTTGCTAACAACATTCCCCAGTGCTATGAACACAATTATTTGATTTATGCTCTTTTGTAGATTTCCTTTCTATACTCCAAACCGGGACTCGCATTGTCCACAATATACAGTTGATATCAGACCTTATTACTATAATGTAGAGTTCATAATTTAATACTGCAGTAAGGTTATTAAGTAGAATTAGCAAAAGTTTCGCGACACACGTGTTTGAGCTCACAATGGATTAGGGATTTCAAGCTTCTATAGAAAATTTGCGATCCATTGAAGTGGCTAGAAGTTTTTATGGCGAAAGTTATGTTAAAACAAAGCTTGGAGCTTTACATTGAAGTTTTGTATTGTTTGTTTATTTAACTTTGTGATATATTGTTTCAGGTAAGTACCGGGGGCGTTTACTGCTGCAGGCTGGGTTTGGTAACATTATTTATGACTTACAGTACAATTCAAATATCAGACGTAACTTTGTAAAACCAAAAATAGCTTGATGGCCCGGCTGCCTGATTGGCAACCTTCCTACTATATTGGGAAGGATTGTAGGTTCGAATCCTGCAAAGAAAATAGTACCTAAATATTTATACCCAAGTCACAGGTATTTTATACCATAGCATACCTAATCTGCTAAAGCTGGTTAAAGATAGATGGTTGAAATGTTGGTTGATCGGTTAAGGCGTAAAAGAAACTCAATTTCGCGGTTATAATATTAGCACAGTAATAAAGAGTACAAATACCTACCACCCATTTTGACATCACCCCCTCTTTTTGGTGCCGGAGGTAGACGATAGAAAGCAGTGGTGTATTCCTCTCTCACTCGCACTTCCTCAGCACACATTTGCTGGCCTTTTCTTGTCAATGCGAGCCCATTTGTACGAAGTGCCCATGGGTGTAGCAGTTGGGAAAACTATCAGAAAATTATTATTGTCATCATAAAATTTGACGTTTACCAATTTGCTTCTAAATCCGGCCATAAAACTTGATCAAACCTATCTCGGATTAGTCGTCAAGTCTAAGCTCACCTGACCTACGATCGTATCTGTATAATTATTGTAAATACACATTGTGCTCGTATCGGCGTCATCGCATGTTTATGGGAGATGTAAGCGCCGGATAGCGAGTGGGTGTGATGTGGGTGATGCGCTTTAGCGGAAAGATTGGCAGTTTAGCACGTCTATTTGACTAAACGGTTGGATAGACATTATGATGAACTATTGCCCGCTCTCTCTTTGATCGCTCGTTTGCACAGTAGATATGGGACAGACACCACATTTCTCCCAGCCATAATTAGAATTCTTTGCCACGGCTTAGCTTTATTAATTGTAAAACAATTGACACCAAAAGAAGAAGAAGCTTTACTCATTTCTTTGGGAAGCTTTACTCATTTCTTTGGCCTTGGGGTCAACTCTTCTCAACGTATGTTGAGAGTCGCTCATTCCAAGATAACTTGTAAAATTTCTTCCATTTCACTCATTTTAGCAATATTATGATCATAAAGTAGGTATAGGTACTCTAACTACTGCTAAGGAAATTATTGCTTTTAGAATATGTACTCACCCAGTACCTAAGGGTACCTAATTAAGAGTTTACTCATATTTGCATCATATCAAATGCGTCCATTGATGACAATTTGAGCATCATATCTTTAATCAGTACACAAATAACTAGTATGATTGAATTGAACTAAAATATTTAAATAAACACTCTTATGTAGATCTGTGTACACACTGGAAAATATCCATGGGTACCTGGCTGCTTTTGTTTGACGAGCGACACTTTGCGGTCGCCGTGGGTCGCAGAAGGTCGCGCTCTTCGACTTTACGGTCACCGTGGGTCGCCTGACTGTCGTGCGACCCTCTGCGACTGCAAAGTCAAAAAGTCAAATGAGTCAAAGTCAAAAGAGTATGAGAAATCTCCAAGCAAGAAAACTCTTAGCACTGCAGAATTTTACCTAAAGTTTCCAAATCGCTAGCCTTTCATACCACAGCCCACACAACAGCTCGGCTCCAAGAAAGGGTTAGCTCCTCCCATGACGAGCCCCGAAGATATTGTCCGCAGATAAACCCTCACCATGTTTAGAACTGTTTGCTTTGACGCGTTCGGATACGTCGATTATCTTTATAGCCGTAGGTTGTACAGGATGGGGATTAGTGTTGATGCCGGTGAAAATACTTACCTACTAACACGCAGTTGATCCCGATAATGATTCCTCATAACCTGATTTCAACTATAGCCACTGTAGTCGTGAACGCTCGATATTTTTTGAGTACTAGAATGGGAGTGCTACACACAGATGCACTCTCTCGTTATTATTCTCTAAAATTCGATGGAACGGGATTCCCCTATGATCAAAGGTGGGAACAGAGGCAGTATAGCCAAACGGCGCGGCGTGGGCATCATATATGTTGTATATGTCTGATGAGATTAGCTTTTTACAACACCAGTAGGGCTAACAAGGCACGCACGACAAAGTGAAAACCTTTATGCGTGCTCATTTTGACATCAGTAAAGTAAGACAGGGCACATCTCGATTTTTCTCGTTTTGTCGGGGGCAGCTTTGAAGAATCTTGAAGCCAGATGGAGAAATATTTAGTGCCTTGATACCTATGTCTATTTGGTATCTATTATCTTTGAGGTGTCTGCTCGCTTCGAACAACACCAATTCAAACACCACTGTGTCTGTCGGTGTTGTTCGAAGTCAGACACCAAATTATTAAGAGTAAGGCCAGGCCGAGACTTTGAAAAACCATAGTCTTTTCGATGAACAGTATTTTGTGCAGTTTACTCTCTTGAATAGCTGCGGGATAAAGCTTTGTAGCAAAGATTTTTTTTGGTCTATACAGACAAAAAAAAATCTTTGCTTTGTAGGCATATCGTAACTTGGTTCTCTGTCACTTTACGAGCATCTTAGCGAGATGAAGAGTGTAACCCAGTAATCTGCTGCGGTCTGGTCTCCCTGGTCAATCCCTCAATCTCATCAAAATCATGTTGGGAGCAACATAAGAAAGGATTTATAGACTTTATGAAACAAAATGAAAGCAAAAAAAGACAAATTTCCCAGATTGCAAGATTACTTGCAACGACAAATAAAATGTATATAACTGTCTTTGTTTGTCCCGAGTTCCTAATGCCCCTAATCCTGACCAATCTCTCACAAAGAAATAGGGATGTTACTCATATGAGAATTCATATTCGGATACGAAATTACGAACGAAGTGATGCGGACCGTGATTCAAGTTGATTGTAAGGACCGTCAAAGTTACGCATCCTTAGGTTAGGGGAGGCACTACCTAAAACACTGCTTGGTGTGGTATAGGATTAGTCATGGATGGCGTTATTATTTAAGCTAAGTTGAAATTGTCTTAGTACAAAACGACACAGGGATTACGTGGTTAAGGTCTACTCCATTATAAGTACCTATTCAACTACTACAACGACTACAGGCTCAACTTTAAATTGAAGATCCAATCCATGACGCCACAGGCACAATCCCTAATAATGTTCGAAATAAAGTTTCGGATTCGTTCGGTTACGTGTGGTAAATTTTCGGATATCTGTTAGAATACCAATCTCTAAAAAACATCCCTAAAAGAAACCGTTTTCTTAAGGAGAAACATTCGTAATCTACCAAGGAAGGTAATGTATGAAAAGATGTCTAAATGGGAATCTGAGTACTTTACCAGATCTATTATGTGCTTGGACATTAAGACTTAGGCGGTCCGCAAAAAATGGGTTTTTGTGTGGTTAATGATTTATTTCAAGATAGGGTTACTTTCGTCTAAGTGAGGCTAATGTTAGTAGTATTTTCATACATTCATACGCAGACCCATGACCGTATTTCTTTACGTAAGTATAGTACTCAAAAAAGCTAGTCTTTTAAGGCTATTCTACCGTTGGCGCGCTCCATACAAACGTAGTATGGTGATATTTTTAATACTATCTAATTAAAGTCAATAAATTTTTTCAAAAACAATCAAGTAACTAATCTCTATGTCGGTATGAAATCAGATTTTCGTTAAAATATTACAGTTTCAATGCTAGGATTAATTTAAGATTTGTATAGAAATATTTGTGGCACTGTAACTTTAAAACTATAAATTTTATCGAAAATCTGACTTCATACCGACATAGAAATAAGTTACTAGATTGTTTTTGAAAAATTTCATTTACTTTAATTGGATAGTATTGAAAATATCACCATATTACGTTTGTATGGAGCGCGCCAACGGTAGAATAGCCTTAGGCGGTGTCCTATTGCCATCGCACGCGCGATGGTGCGATGCGATCTCATCGCGCGATGAAACCGATCGCGCGATCAAAAAACGTGTGTCCTAATTTGGTGCGATGCGATCGATGCGATCGATCACCCTCCCTTGCTTCGTGTACCTGCACTCAGCGGGACCCCGTGTCCTAGAACGATGCGAGTATGTATGGGATTTAGTTCCGAATTTGTTCTATCGAATTCAATTAGAAATAAAAAAAAATCCGTCAAAATGGAAGAATTAGATCCAGAGCCACCAACGGTCTAGGGCCTAAACGTATTATAATTATAGGAAAGCTGGATTCAGTCTAGCTCGAAAATAGACGCCAAAGTACATCATTTAGCCTCGGTCTTATGACTCAAAGCGGTCACTGATTTTTTTTACAGCGGTAAGACAATCGCGAAAAAATGGGGTCTGGGCCTAAATATATAGGATACGAACTGGACGCATTTTAAGAAAGAGCCCTCTTAGGAGAACACCACAGCAGATTTAGTTATTCTCAAATCGGTCACCGTTCAAAATCAGACTGGGGTTGAAAATAAAAAAAAATAGGTCTTAGGCCTAAACATATAGGAAATGTGAAACCAACTTGGATCGAAAGAACACACTTTACCCATCACGAAAAACCCGGTCTTACATGGCGGATCGGTCACCTTTCCAGAATCAGACCACTTTTATAATATAACAAAAATGACAGATATCTCGAGAATGGTAAGTGATAGAAAAAAATTTGTTATGAACAAAATTGTTGGAAATTTAATGGTCTTCACGCTTGTATAAACTTTGTTTACAATCCTATGCATAGGAGACGAGATATTTGTAAAAACTGAATAATTAAAATAGTAACAGACAGATATATCGACAACGGTTGATGATAGGAAAAGTTTTTGAAAAATAAAATTGTAGATAATGTTATGTTCTACAAGTTTACAACTTTGTTCACGATTTGAAGCATACGAAAAGAGATATTTGCAAAACCGAATAAATTAAAATAGTAATAGACCGATATCTAGAAAACGGTTCATGATAGAAAAAGTTTATCTGAAAAACAATTATAGACAATGTTATGTTCTACAAGTTTTGTTCTAACTTTGTTCACGATTTAATGCATACGAAAAGAGATATTTGCAAAAACGAATTAATTAAATAGTAATAGACAGATATCTCGAAATTTTTTGATGATAGGAATAGTTTGTGCAGCATACAATTGTAGATAATATTATGTACTACAAGTTTTGTTATAACTTTGTTCACGATTTCATCCATACGAAACGAGATATTTGCAAAAAATAATTAATTAAAATAGTAATAGACAGATATCTCGACAACGGTTCATGATAGAAAAAGTTTCTTACAGATACAATCATAGAAAATATTATGTTCTACATGTTTTGTTTTAACTTTGTTCACGATTTGATGCATACGAAAAGAGATATTTGCAAAAACGAATAAATTAAAATAGTAATAGACAGATATCTAGAAAATTGTTGATGATAGAAAAAGTTTCTTAAAAATACAATTATAGACTATGTTATGTTCTACAAGTTTTGTTCTAACTTTGTTCACGATTTCATGCATACGAAAAGAGATATTTGCAAAAACGAATTAATTAAATAGTAATAGACAGATATCTCGAAAATTGTTGATGATAGGAAAAGTTTGTGTAGCATACAATTGTAGATAATGTTATGTACTACAAGTTTTGTTTTAACTTTGTTCACGATTTGATGCATACGAAACGAGATATTTGCAAATAATATTTTTTTAAAATAGTAATAGACAGATATCTCGAAAATTGTTGATGATACGAATAGTTTGTGTAGCATACAATTCTAGATAATGTTATTTACTACAAGTTTTGTCATAATTTTGTTCACGATTTGATGCATACGAAACGAGATATTTGCAAAAACGAATTAATTAAAATAGTAATAGACAGATATCTCGACAACGGTTGATGATTGAAAAAGTTTCCTTCACATACAATTATAGACAATGTTATGTTCTACATGTTTTGTTTTAACTTTGTTCACGATTTGATGCATACGAAAAGAGATATTTGCAAAAACGAATTAATTAAAATAGTAATAGACAGATATCTCGAAAATTGTTGATCATAGGAAAAGTTTGTGCAGCATAAAATTGTAGATAATGTTATGTTCTACAAGTTTTGTAATAACTTTATTCACGATTTGAAGCATACGAAAAGAGATATTTGCAAAAACGAATAAATTAAAATAGTAATAGACAGATATCTCGAAAATTGTTGATGATAGGAAAAGTTTGCGTAGCATACAATTGTAGATAATGTTATGTACTACAAGTTTTGTTATAACTTTGTTCACGATTTGATGCATACGAAACGAGATATTTGCAAAAAATTATTAATTAAAATAGTAATAGACAGATATCTCGACAACGGTTGATGATAGAAAAAGTTTCTTAAAAATACAATTATAGACAATGTTATGTTCTACATGTATTGTTTTAACTTTGTTCACGATTTGATGCATACGAAACGAGATATTTGCAAAAACGAATTAATTAAAATAGTAATAGACAGATATCTCGACAACGGTTGATGATAGAAAAAGTTTCCTTCAGATACAATTATAGACAATGTTATGTTCTACATGTTTTGTTTTAACTTTGTTCACGATTTGATGCATACGAAAAGAGATATTTGCAAAAACGAATTAATTAAAATAGTAATAGACAGATATCTCGAAAATTGTTGATGATAGGAAAAATTTGCGAAGCATACAATTGTAGATAATGTTATGTACTACAAGTTTTGTTATAACTTTGTTCACGATTTGATGCATACGAAACGAGATATTTGCAAAAAATTATTAAAATAGTAATAGACAGATATCTCGACAACGGTTGATGATAGAAAAAGTTTCTTAAAAATACAATTATAGACAATGTTATGTTCTACATGTATTGTTTTAACTTTGTTTACGATTTGATGCATACGAAAAGAGATATTTGCAAAAACGAATTAAGTAAAATAGTAATAGATAGATATCTCGAAAATTTTTGATGATAGGAAAAGTTTGTGTAGCATAAAATTGTAGATAATGTTATGTACTACAAGTTTTGTAATAACTTTGTTCACGATTTCATCCATACAAAACGAGATATTTGCAAAAAATAATTAATTAAAATAGTAATAGACAGATATCTCGACAACGGTTCATGATAAAAAAAGTTTCTTAAAGATACAATTATCGACAATGTTATGTTCTACATGTTTTGTTTTAACTTTGTTCACGATTTGATGCATACGAAAAGAGATATTTGCAAAAACGAATTAATTAAAATAGTAATAGACAGATATCTAGAAAATTGATGATGATAGAAAAAGTTTCTTAAAAATACAATTATAGACAATGTTATGTTCTACAAGTTTTGTTCTAACTTTGTTCACGATTTGATGCATACGAAAAGAGATATTTGCAAAAACGAATTAATTAAAATAGTAATAGACAGATATCTAGAAAATTGTTGATGATAGGAATAGTTTGTGAAGCATACAATTCTAGATAATGTTATGTACTACAAGTTTTGTCATAATTTTGTTCACGATTTGATGCATACGAAAGGAGATATTTGCAAAAAATTATTAATTAAAATAGTAATAGACAGATATCTCGAAAACGGTTCTTGATAGAAAAAGTTTGTCTGAAAAACAATTGTAGACAATATTATGTTTTACAAGTTTTGTAATAACTTTGTTCACGATTTGAAGCATACGAAAAGAGAAATTTGCAAAAACGTATAAATTAAAATAGTAATAGACAGATATCTCGAAAATTGTTGATGATAGGAATAGTTTGTGTAGAATACAATTCTAGATAATGTTATGTACTACAAGTTTTGTCATAATTTTGTTCACGATTTGATGCATACGAAACGAGATATTTGCAAAAACGAATTAATTAAAATAGTAATAGACAGATATCTCGACAACGGTTGATGATAGAAAAAGTTTCTTTGTGATACAATTATAGATAATGTTATGTTCTACATGTTTTGTTTTAACTTTGTTCACGATTTGATGCATACGAAAAGAGATATTTGCAAAAACGAATTAATTAAAATAGTAATAGACAGATATCTCGAAAATTGTTGATCATAGGAAAAGTTTGTGTAGCATACAATTCTAGATAATGTTATGTACTACAAGTTTTGTAATAACTTTATTCACGATTTCAAGCATACGAAAAGAGATATTTGCAAAAACGAATAAATTAAAATAGTAATAGACAGATATCTCGAAAATTGTTGATGATAGAAAAAGTTTCTTAAAAATACAATTATAGACAATGTTATGTTCTACAAGTTTTATTCTAACTTTGTTCACGATTTGATGCATACGAAAAGAGATATTTGCAAAAACGAATTAATTAAATAGTAATAGACAGATATCTCGAAAACTGTTGATGATAGGAAAAGGTTGTGTAGCATAGAATTGTAGATAAAGTTATGTACTACAAGTTTTGTTATAACTTTGTTCACGATTTGATGCATACGAAACGAGATATTTGCAAAAAATTATTAATTAAAATAGTAATAGACAGATATCTCGAAAACGGTTCATGATAGAAAAAGTTTGTCTGAAAAACAATTGTAGACAATATTATGTTTTACAAGTTTTGTAATAACTTTGTTCACGATTTGATGCATACGAAAAGAGATATTTGCAAAAACGAATTAATTAAATAGTAATAGACAGATATCTCGAAAATTGTTGATGATAGGAAAAGTTTGTGTAGCATACAATTGTAGATAATGTTATGTACTACAGGTTTTGTTATAACTTTATTCACGATTTGATGCATACGAAATGAGATATTTGCAAAAACGAATTAATTAAAATAGTAATAGACAGATATCTCGACAACGGTTGATGATAGAAAAAGTTTCTCAAAGATACAATTGTAGACAATGTTATGTTCTAGAAGTTTTGTAATAACTTTATTCACGATTTGATGCATACGAAACGAGATATTTGCAAAAAATTATTAATTTAAATAGTAATAGACAGATATCTCGACAACGGTTGATGATAGAAAAAGTTTGTCCATGATACAATTGTAGACAATGTTATGTTCTTACTTGTACAACAGTGCTTGATTATTTTAATAAAACAACTTTAGTTTAATTATTAAGGCCAAAGGTTTTATTTCTCACCTTTATCAAACTTCGATAAAACAAAATATTAATTTTCTTATAGATTCGAACGTAAAAGTCAAACTGAAATATTATTTTTTAACTTTTTTACTTTGAAGTCGGTTTTCATTTTTTGTTGTTGTTGAAACTCGAATTCTAGTCGTAAAGACCAAAAAAAATCTTTGCCTATGCCATTCTCCCATTTTGACGGAACACATTTTATTTCTAATTGGATTCGATAGAACAAATTCTAATCAAATTAAAGATTGAAAAATTAAGTCTCGAGCCGGACTTGAACCCGCACCCTTCCAAACCGGGGAAGTGCGTTATCCAAAGGCTGTAATATGTTTGAAATCAATAATATTTGAAATTAGAACAAATTCTATAGAACAAGTTCTAGGACACGGGGTCCCGCTGAGTGTAGGTACACCCTTGCCTCGTCGCGCTCCTCGATCGCGCGATCGAAATTAGGACAGTCAATACTGATTCCTATGTTTGATCGCACGATCGCACGATCGTGCGTCGAAAATAGAACAATTCGAACGCATCGCATGATCGCGCGATCGAAATTAGGACAGTCAATACTGATTCCTATGTTTGATCGCACGATCGCACGATCATTTTCATCGGACGGACGCATGATCGCGCGTGCGATGGCAATAGGACAGCGCCTTAAAGGATCAAGATTAAATTGAAAATAAAAGGCAAAAATGATAAAAACCTATATTCCGCAGATAAAACAACAATCTTTATCGACGAACCCCTGGGTGCCTACTAGGCAGCTGACCATGATATTTACCACTTAACATGACCAAACTGGATACCAACTGCCCAACTTACATCCTGCCCTAAGATGTATCATTCGTTTTTTAGTGTTCCGTAGGTACCTAAATTGGAAAAACGGAACACTTATGGAATCAGCTCGGTGTCTGTCCGTCCGTCCGTCCGTCCGTCTGTCACAGGCATCTTTCTCAGAGACCGTAAGACATAGGAAGTTGAAACTCGGTACAGATATAGCAATTGGTGGTCCAATGTCATAAATGAAGTAAAAAAAGTTAAATTTTTATATTGGGGGGCAATTTCGGGAGTAAGAAAGGGCAACTAAAAAAAAAATTTTTTTCTACCCTATGGTGGGTATCAATTGAAAGCTTATAAAAATACGAGTCTAAAAATATACTTTTCAAATTTTTTATAAAAACTTTGTCTAACAAAATTTTCAATTCATCCGAGAAATTGCTGTCCCCACCTCTATTTCAAAAAATATAGCCGTATAAGATCTGAAAAAAATCATGAACATCAAAAATAACGTGTAGATGGCGGGAAAATTATCAGGGTGGCTCTAACTTGGATAGTTTTTTTTCTATACCCAAAAAACTAACACCAGTGCGTCCAGTGTAAAATGATCTTCAGTTACTATGTGACCACATACTAAGTAAGTGTCAATTTATAGTGGTTGTCTTCAAGGACCCATGTTAAACAACTGGTAGCACGGAACACTAATTGCCCGAGTCCCGACTCGTGCTTGGCCGGTTTTTTTTTAAATCTTTTACGACCTATAGACTTTGCTACAGTTGTTTCGAAATGGATGATTTGGAATTACTTAGTTTAATAACAACAAATTATGTTTTATCTCCACCTATCTTATCGAAAGTAGGTGTGTCTTCCTAAAAACCGGTTTTCAAGAAAGTGTGTCGGTACATTAGCTATACTACATTATTATCGTGCTAATGAGTAGTTCACGCTTTAATGATTTTAATTGGAAAAAGCTTTTAACACTATAAAGATGCTAATTTTACCATTTTAAACCTGATAATAATGTTATTAAAAGACTTGAATTTTACGATATAACTTTCTATCAAAGAACTTTTGGACTTAGTAATCGTTAAAATAATGTCTTGTTCAGATACCATCGTCGAAAACCAATATGGAAGTGTTAACAGTTGCTAAAAGAAAGCTGAAACCTATCTCCTCTTTTTTTAATAGTTTGATGGCCAATATTTAAGTTAACGACATGTTAATTAAGCCCTCGAGCATATTTGGCGCGCCGAGGGTTCCTTACTCAGAAATAAACTCAATAATTGACGATTCGTTACTAAGGGCCAGTGCACATCTAACGAGAAAATACTCGGGCAATTTTCATAGATTAATTAAATAAAATCAATGACCTTTGAAATAAAGTTGAAAATACCGTGTTAGAGACTATAGGCACAGCCCGGACACTGCATACAAAAATTTGAAATTGACAAGATGTTGTCAGCATATGCAAAACCAATGAAATTGAACCTTAAGTCTTCTTCGTAGGTAACGAGGAACCAGTGCGAGGTAACCAGAGGGCGATAGAGGGCGTGAAGTAAAAAGTTTGTGGGAGGAAGGGAGTGTCCGTACTGTATCTAGTAATCGATACTCTTTCCTATACTGTGCTATAGGTTAGAGATATATCCATGTGACGTGTTCGCGTTATCTCTTGCACGCTATTTTCAATTCTATTTCGATTGTTATCGAGTCCATTACTTCATTGTCATTTTATCGATGAAAATTGCTAGAGCATTTTTCGCTAGATGTGCGCTAATCCTAACTCGTATTGAGCTACTATTATTCACCTAATTAAAGACACAATTTTCACTGAAAACATCAAATATTATTTCTTCTTTCTTGGTGTTTTAGTGGTAGGTACCGAACCCTAAAATTCAAATTAACAGTTCTTTTTTAATTTCTAAAAAGAAATATTTCGGTTAATATCAGATTTCCTTATCTCCCAAAACTTTAATTATACAAAATGAATACATTATACCTTTTATGAAAACCCGGTGTCTTCCGCAATATTTTCAAGATATAAATAATGACCTGTCAGGCTGTCTGTCATCGTTTTCAACTTAATTATCGTTCAATTTAACTTTCCTCCATTTCCACGGTTGATTTGTTGATAAATTACCATTTTTGTATTGTATAGTTTTATCTATAAAGATCTTTATAGTTTCATTCAAAATAGATTTGTTATGATAGTAAAATCTTGGCAGTTATGATTGCGGCCCGCGTTCTGATGCTAAGATCGTGATTTACGTTCCCTTTTGAGTGAAGGAATGAAAGTAGGGCGGAATCTTAGAAATTTAACTAACAGCTGTAGCCTACCATTGCCTGAGTACTGGCATTTTCTTGGATGATCCATTCAAATACCTATATTTGTACTGGTCTACCAGTGGTTTAGAATCTTATTCTTTCAATAACCAGCACCGAGAATTTCACTCATAAATGTAGACAACATACGAGATATTTTGTTTTTGGTTCCATAGAACGAAATTATGATTTCGTAGCGGGATGCCTACATCTGCATGCATTTAGCCTATTTATTCAATATTTTCATAGAATCTGTAGCGCAGACTACATTATTCAAATTGCATACAGACCGCACCATGCCGACTTTCGTATAAAGACAGTACCTACATTTAGTCGCTGCATTATCACTAGGTAGTCTAGGTACTGTCTGTGTGGTGTAGGCTAAGAATAGCATCATCCCATTTCCTCTCGTGGGTGTCGTAAAAGGCGACTAAGGGATCTACCAGAGGATGGGCAGCAGCATCCTCTAAGTACACACATTCAATCCAACTGCGATCGCCAACTCGCCTGCCAAGCGTGGCGATTATGGCGAATCCTCCCATTTTGGGGGAGGCCTATGTCCAGCAGTGGACATCTATCAGCTGATATGATGATGATGATAAGTCTAGGTACACTATAATTCAGAACTCTTTGTTTGTTTTTTACCTGTCCGGCTGTATAGGCCACAATCTCATTAACTTTGTAGGGCTTTTGATACGGGTTTCACTAATAGATAAGAGTGGTTCTGATTGTGGTTGTGTGACTGTGACTGGTGATGATAATGCTGATGATAATCTTGTTCTTCATCTTCAGTTACCTACTTTACATCTTTTTATTTAGTTCTATATGGATTAACTATTTTTATAAATCAATTTATTAGTCTTATTATAATATAGGTTCAGTAACTCATTTTTCAAGGCTGTTTAATTCAGGCTAGAATTAAACAGCCTTGCCAGCGCTCTCTTATCACGTCACAAATTCATTCAAAATTGTACCTAAATGCAAATATGCTAGAGTCTTAATTCATGATCGAATAGATCAAAACATACGTAACATTCCATCCGTGCGTTTGTAATACAAACCTCGAAATAAAGTCATGATTTGACATTTTAATTGATCAATCGAACAATCAATCGTACGATAGGCTATGTTCCATCGATCGTTGACCTCAATTGTGTTTGGTACTTTATTATTATTACTAACTATCGACAAGGATTCTTTCATTGATTGCCATAGCAACCTTGAGATATGGGAGCATCCGTTTGATATGAAATATTACGTAAAGTGTTACAAAAACGTGTAATATATCAACCTTACAACGTCTGTTTTTAAAGTTTTGCAATTTCTTAAAAAACAGCAACTATTTTCTATTTTTGTATGTCTTACGTTCCGTAATCACGGGCAATTAAGTCCCGGACCTTTGGAAGGCGTGCATGGAGCCGAAGCCAACATGTAGAGGCCCGTTCAAAAGACAAGTTAATCTAAATGTAAGGGATACACAAATGGCGGATACATCCCCGAGCGCACAACATGATACACACGGGGATGGTCCCCGCCATGTGCAAAGACTATTGGAGTAATGGCACAAAGCGTCCTTAGCATTAAAGAATTTCGAGCTACCTAAGTCTTCCAGTGCTATTTAATTGTAGTTGTAGGTAACTATGTCATAACGCTTTTTCGTCATCATCATCAGCTTGTCATCGTCCACTGCAAAAGACACTCTAGTCGTACCACAAAACTCTATCCTCGACCTTTCTTATCCAGTCGCTCCCCGCTACCTTTCTTAGGTTCTTCTTATCGTGTGGGCAGAGCCCTGGTGTCAAAGTTTTTCAGACCGTCTTACGGCCTCTGACGTGGTTTTTATGTAACGACTACTACCACCAGAGACAGTAGCCGGGACCAACTGCTTAACGTGCCATCCAAAGCACGGAATCATTTTTCTTTTTAGACAATCAGGTGATCAGCCTGCGATGTCCTATCCTACTGGGGAAAAAAGCACAAAGTGACATATCAATATCAACTTTTAGCGTTCGTCTTTAATAACGAAATTTACTTATTATTCGGTTAAAGTTTGAATAGGTATGTCTAAGAAAACATCAGCGTCTCCCAGTCAATTTAGTTCACTATTACTTTCCTCAAACAAACACAATTTTCTTTGCACATAAGCATTATTCTGAAATCAAATAAGCAAATATTGATAAAAGGCAAAGCCGATCGACTTTGCAGATGTCTGTCGTTCAAAACTCACCCTCCTGTAATTTAATGTTGTAGGGGGAATCACAATACGTATCGATTCTTTTGTGCCCGAGGGAAACAGCTTCTTCATACGAGTTTTTACCACTTTTCACACAGTCACTTAGGACCTATGAACAATAAACAAATGAATTAATTTAAAAATCATCATTTTCCCACATTGTGTGCGTCTCATGATTCTAAATTCAATAACTGGCCAAGTGCGTGCCGGACCACGCGCAGGATAGGGGTCAGTAGTTGCCCGTCACAATATAAGGACTTAGAAGGAGGCTTTTGGCTTTATGCTACGTTTTAACGGCTAATGAAGTCTAAAAAGTACATTTTATAAGTTGATCAACTATTACTCGTAAACTTGTAAAGCCTACTTAGCGGTGATAGTTTTCCTTTTAAATTCGTTATATATGCTATTCCCATGAATTTTTTCACATCTCCAACTACAACCGTTTAGCCGGGAGAGGGGACACTTGACTCTAACCAAAATTTTCGCTTTATAGCTTAATATTTCGCTAACGGATCCCTATATCGAAAAATGGTTTTCCCAAACCCATAATATTTTTAAAAGACCTATCTAACGATACCCCACAACATCGGATAGACGAGAAAAAATATTTTTCAAGATTTTATTTTACCACTTTGTCGGCGTGATTAATATGTATACCCATGCCAAATTATAGCTTTCCAGTACTAAGCGTCTCTGAGCTAAGCCGCGGACAGACGGATGGACGGACAGACGGATGGACATGGCGAAACTATAAGGGTTCCTTGTTGACTTCGGAACC
Source organism: Agonopterix subpropinquella (assembly GCA_922987775.1). NCBI lineage: Eukaryota > Metazoa > Arthropoda > Insecta > Lepidoptera > Depressariidae > Agonopterix > Agonopterix subpropinquella. The sequence continues at coordinate 7,142,394 of OV277695.1, read as the reverse complement.
CTAAAAATGGAATAGAATAGAGGTGAGCTTCAACTGTTACGTCTATTTGCGTATTGTTGCGTAACAGCTACTGTTATTTACTAAGTCATAAACTGTTCTTAATAAATCAAAATTAGTACCTATCTCAAAACTATATTTAACGTCAAATAAGTTTTCCAAGATCATTTATCTCAACATTTAATAGCTGTTCCACGCAATACTCGTCACTGTTATTTAATATTTTATCTGTTATTGTATCCCCACTCTACAATCCAGATTATTCCCAAGGAATAGATGTTGAATAATTAATGGATTTAGGGAAAGCTCTCATCATTTTGTTCTGGTTGACTGATTGTTGTAGAAATCCTATTCAGAGTAAGAGGCCTTAAGAGCATCGTATCTCTAATCGAAGACTCTCGACATAACTCTTATGTCTATAACATAAGTGTGGAAATGTTTTGTTTCATGGGTTCTTCGTTATAGAATTAATTCAATAGCGTTTTGTTTCTGCTTAATGATGAATCTTATTTCGGTGGCCATTTTAATTAGCGCCGTGTAATTGAATACCGTTTTAGCTTGTTCAAAGGAATATTGATTTATGTTTGTTTTTAATTGTTTATGGGATAGACGAGAAGAAATTATACACTTTTTTGCTAACTTAATCCTGGCACAAAAACAACACGTCAAAAAACCAGAAATCTATCTACAGGGTGAAATTGATATCATTAGCATCCTTTTAAACTAAGAGTCTACCCATCAAACTGACCAACTTTTATTATGGGAGCAAACCGAACTGCAATGCCTACTCGACTCAAATGTATGTAACAGCTTTTGAGTCGAGTAGCCATTGCAGTTTAATATGGAACAGCTGATTTTATTTTTGCTCCGATCGGTTTGCTCCCATAATATAAGTTGTTCAGTTTGATGGGAAGACTCTTAGTTTAAAAGGATGCTAGTGATATCAATTTCACCATGTTTGTAGATACTTATACAATAGTTCCGTACTGACTGATTGACCGACTGACAACGCACAGCCTAAACAGCTGACATAGGGGTGCACTAATAAAGGATTTTTATGAAAATCCACCTCTAAAGGGGTAGGTAGAACATTCGCGCGAAGTCACGGGCAAAACTTTAACTAGACTCATCCCATAAAATCTAGGCAATCAAGTTAAAATACATTTCTTATTAAGAAGGCAGCGGTTGAAAACATTTTCTAAAATAACCAAGGAAAAGATAGAAGGAACACTTTCCTTAATTTTTCATTCAGCTCAGTGTGGCACCAAAACTCCGGTCCCTTAGCGAAACCTTATTTAAAATAAACAGGGTGGTGTAAACGGGCGACGTGCCTCAAATTCTGAACGTCGATGAAGCTGTATTATTTTCTCTTGTAATAATTGAACGTGGTAAGAAAACGTTTTGTATCCCTGTTGAACCCTTTGGCAACTTCACTAAATTAACAGTGAAATATTCGGGGTTTTGTGTCCCCAGAAATACCGAGGCAGAGGCAAAGCAAGTCCCTTATTTTGATTGATGTCATTGCTTCGTCGTCTAGCAGCCAAGAATTTTGGGAATTCGGCTAAACGTTGATCCACCGAAATACAAAAAGGCCCAGGTCTCCATATTTTAGTGTACCGTAGCTAGGTACTAAAATTATTTTAAAATGGCTAGCTGTTGTGTGTAATGCTTATGCGGCAACACCTATTATACTTGCAAGTAGTTCTTAATACTTATTAGACTTAGTATATACCTGCAAGTTGTAGAATTTGCTATGCCAACACAACAGTAGATACGGTCGAAAGTTGCGTGAATAACCTTGGTTTGGACTATTCGGTATAACATGTAATACCTACACACTTCTAAGCTAGATCTAGATTGCGTTCAATGTTAAATTCACACAAATGAGTTTAAAAACTTGAGCTTGTTAAATAAATACAGAGATAGATAGTCTGTAGATAGTCATAATATTAAATATTATCCTAGGAATATCTACAGAGTTGAAGATTAATATTCTATTGCATTCCTCTCTTTGCCTAACGCTCAAGACTGTCATGTATACCTACAATGGTCTACAGGGTGAAATTAATATCATTAGCATCCTTTTAAACTAAGAGTCTACCCATCAAACTGAACAACTTTCACTATGGGAGCAACCCCATCGGAGCAAAAAAATTATCAGTTGTTCCATACTAAACTGCAATGCCTACTCGGACTCAAATGTATAGTTTAAAAGGATGCTAATGATATCAATTTCACCCTGTAGATCTAGAAACCCTTAAAATACATCTTTTAAAGATTTTACCTACATTAGGCTCCAGTCTCCCTTTAATTGTTTTGTATAAAAATGCTTGTATTTTCTGTGTATTTGTCTATTTGTATGTAACAATTTGTGGAGAAATAAAATTATTTTGTATTGTATTTTGTATGACTGGGGTAGACATTTTTCTGATCACACCACATGAAAACTGTTTTAAGCTTATTAAGGGACGAAAAGAAGGTAGGCAGCCCAGAAGTAGGACATCAATCACTACAAAAAAAAAAAAAACATAATGGAGCCACATCTCTTGACCTACCACCATCTTGAAAAAACATTAGGTAAATCATGTGGGAAATCCACATTCTGAACACAAATACCACGTAACTTTCAAAAACTGTTTAATATAATAATATCTGGTTACAAAAATGTATTCAATACACGCAGATTTACTGAAAATAAATGCAAACAGAAGCGATTGGTTATACACGCTTATTGATGTATAAAAATGTTAAATATTTTACGCGTTTCCAGCTTCGCATAATACCATCCTACGTTTTAACTTTCTACAAAAAAGGATGCTTTGTACTCGACAAGAGGATGTTTGTGTCCCCATTTTTCATTTCTTTTCTTTTTTTGTTGAAACAAAAGGTTTTTTGTGATTTTAGGGTAAAAGTGGTCACAATGTCTCTTTGATTTCTTTATTAAAAAAACGGATTTAAAATAGACCTATTTGTATTAATATCACAGTGGAAAGTGAAAACAGTGTGAATAAATAAAATAAATAAATAACGCTCAAAGGCATTGTAATGACCCCAAATTAAGCCTTAGGCTTTTTCTTATGGGAACCATACACAACAACGGCACACACACATAACATCCATGACCGAACCGGGATTCGAACCCGGGACCCTGGCTTGGCAGTCCGGCGTGGTCACCATTACACCAACCGGGTCGTCAAATTGTAAATTCCATTTCAGTTTAAATCTCAATTATTTATTCAGAAGTGAACAAAATGAAGCAACTTCGAAAATTTAATCGAAACTTAATCTTTTTACAATGTGCACTGAATCAAATGAGATTAAAACCATAGATTTCTGCAAGGCTTTAGTGGAGTTAAGTTTTAAATTTTCCAAGCAGCTTCATGCCCAAAATCCATACGTATGCCCTACTGGCAGTGAACAATACTTGAACATAAAACAATGGTCATAAATGAACGCCTACCACAGATCACTACCCAAAAGTGCTTTTACGACACTTTTATATGCGAAATCCTTAATGTACCGTTCCAAATTTAATGTTTCAATCGATGATAATAAAGACATTTTCGATGTAGTTACAAGAGAAGAAAGTTTTTAGTACAAAGGTACAAATACAGAATGTTGTTTTGAAGTGGCTTCGTTACAGAATTCGATATAGCGAAATTGGGCTTGAAGTAAAATAAAACAATTTGTTTTAACAATAACGACTTAATCAATGTTTTGCGAAAAATATTGTTAATACAGCTAGGTAGGTAGTTCTTTATAGCATTTTTATTCTTCCATCTCTATTTGTGGCCATTTCAGTGCTCAAAACTGTATGGCTAACTCTTCGTCATGTTTCATACAATCTTGCTTTTCATAAACAGGAGTGCGATTTTTGAATCTCATTCGCTGAGTTCAGCAGTTGAAAATGTCAAAATTACTATGGAGATACGCATCTTTCTACTGCTGATTTGACTTTCAAAAATCACACTCCTGAAGTATGATTTTTGAAAGTCAAATCATCAGTAGAAAGATGCGTATCTCCACATTAATTTTGACATTTTCAACTGCTGAACTCAGCGAATGATATTCAAAAATCGCACTCCAGAGTCCTTCTCAAAATATTCGTGGATCTTCTATTAGCCGTGACAACAATAAAAGTGATCACATAATCTCGTTCACTGTTTGCGAATGTGTTAATGTGCTTCAGACCATCAAACTAAACAACTTTCTCTTTGGTTAAACGACGAAATCTCTAAAAAAAACAGCTGTTCCATACAAAACTGTAGCAAAGCTACTCAACCCAAATATAGGGACAGTAACAAATGTTTTTGTTGTTCAGTTTGATAGTCTGATTATCCCCTTAAAAACTGTCAGTAGGTATGTAATGAACGACCCTATATAGTTCCTTCCTCACGGCGAATGCAGTTTCACAATGTAAAATAGAGCACACAGATTTGAGTTTTGAATATTAATGTTACATTTTCGTAGACAAGTTCGTGTCTCGTAAATATCCGTTCCAAATCAACATTTCAGGCAAACCAAGTTATTCGACTCAGGCGCAGGTATCCATCCCACGTTGCGTCGCGCCGGCGCCGCGCCGGGGACCGCGCTGTCATTCGTTATACATTTATTTTGATCTGCAAGTTTCGCTAAATGACTATTAAAGTGTTGTTAGTTTGAAATCATTTGCGTTTGTTCGCTTGTGGGTGTGATTTAATTGCGTAAACAAAAGAGTTGAATAAACCCGATTTACGGCGTTGGCTTCGCTTCGCCAGATTGGTACTATAATACCTCATCATCATCATCATCTCAGCCGATCGACGTCCACTGCTGGACATAGGCCTCCCCCAGGGATCGCCACAACTCGAACCGGTCCTGCGTTGCCCAACTGGTTCCCGCCGCCATCACCAGGTCGTCGCTGCACTTTGTGTCGGATGGAAACTCCGAACATAGCCCTCACCATTGCCCTTTGGGTGACTTTCAGCCTTTTTATAAGGTCTTGAGTGACCGACCACAGGCTTGTTATGCATGCGACTATAATACCTACCGATGTCAACAAAAATATGAAAACTAACATCCTTTTGAAATTTTATATTATAAATAGTTAACACGTCATTGTAGTTAACTGTTCCAGTTATAATCCTTTACCTGTAAAGTTCAGTCAATATTTCTCTCACATCGTTAAAACTAAATCATTATCAACACATAATAATAGGTCCCACTGCACTGCTAGGCTCAGGAGTTCAGGACCCATTGTCAAAATAAACCTTTTATAATAAATTCACTCCATTGTCAAAATAAACCTTTTATAATAATTCACTCGTCATCTCACTTCGGAAAGATAGCCGGTTTTACTTTTAAACCACTAACTACTTTACCAAGTTTGTATCTAATATAAATTAGAGAGTAGCATAACAAGCTTAAATTGCTTAACTCACGATCAGGCCTTACCTTCCATTGTACAAATATACTTTTACCTTTTTCATTATCTAGTTAGGTACGACATTATACATTCGGATATGAGAGTTTAATTTCGGATACGATAATGAGTGTTTAGATTTATTCGGTGTTTTCAAATGTTATTTCGCGCGATTCGCGTTTGAGTTTGCCAATCCGCAATAGGTTGCGGTTGTTTTCAAACGTGTTTTTGACCAAAAACAATCCTTAAGATTAGGATATATACAAACTACTTGAGACTGGCGGAAATGCAGTGCTAGCGTACAAGTACGAGTCTAACGGAATCTTAGTTAGAAATTAAAAAAATTATTATGATGATACCCGTCAATGTTTTTGTGTGCGAAAGTCTAGCCGTTTATCACTTCTTTGACTCTACACTTCATCCTGAAAATCTCTACATGGCCAGAAAAGAACCTTGTCAGAATGCTAGAAGAGGTACTCGTACAGATAGGTACTGACCACAAAAATCTATGTTGAGTACATACCTACTAAATGAAACCAAAATTGTAAGTTCCAAGCCCCACAAAGATAGTATTTTCGATTATTTCGGTTATCAACAGAACCTGCCCAATCTTAACGGTTCAATTCGCGAGAAAATGAGAAAAATAAATCTGATATCCGTAAGTTTCGGATACGATCTTCAAACCTCAGCATCCCTACTAGTTAACTCAGTCGCGACGTACGGTCGCCATACTTGATACTTGTCACGACGCCAAATCAATCATGTGAGCTGCGCGCGCGCCGCTCAATAAACTGCCAATAGCCGCCGGTAATTGTAAGCTGGAGCCTTTTAATTGGCGCCTTTTTGTTATAATAACACCCTGTGATTGGAGTAATGAGCTACGTCAAGTATCGATGTGAATTGAAACCGCTTTAGAGGATTTTGGAATCGGAAATTATGAAGATACGGGGTTATACTGCTCTATTAGAAAATAAAAGATTTTCCACCTTGATTATTATGTTAGAAGCTACTGAGTGCTACTGATGACCAACCGGCCGTAGTCTATGGTATCTTAAATAACTTCTTATACTCGTTTTACTATCACAGTAACTGCCTCCGTGGTCTAATGGTTAAGAGCATTGGCTCTCGACACGGAGGTCGTGGGTTCGATTCCCACGGGGGACACCTAGTGATATGTCACTTTGTGCGTTTTTCCCCAGTTGGTTAGGACATTGCAGGCTGAATCACCTGATTGTCTGAAAAGAAAAATGATTTCGTGCTTCGGATGGCACGTTAAGCCGTTGGTCCCGGCTACTATCTCTGGTGGTAGTAGTCGTTACATAAACCACGTCAGAGGCCGTAAGGCGGTCTGAAAAAACTCTGACACCAGGGCTCTGCCCATACGATAAGAAGAAGACTATCACAGTTCTCACAATTCAAATCAGTCAATCGATTCTTGACAAACTATTTCATTCATTGTTAAATATAGCGATGCTTATGTTTCTAAAGAATCGTGAGCATATAAATCAGATCAGATCACAAAACTGAACAAATTTTTATACGGGACCAAAGACGAAATCGCGAAAAAAAACAGCTGTTTTATACAAAACTGCAATCCTACTCGACCCAAATGTATGGGACAGAACCGTTTACTTTCGTGATTTCGTTGTTGGTTCCATACAGAAAGTTGTTCAGTTTGATGGTCTCATCAACGTCTTAAAAAACTATCAGAATATTAAGTTAGACCTAGTATTCTTATTGCAAGGTACCCTAGCTACAAGGACTATGAGAATTCCATCAGGGTGAAATTGATATCATTAGCATCCTTTTAAACTAAGAGTCTACCCATCAAACTGATCAACTTTTATGGGAGCAAACCTATCGGAGCAAATAAATAACCAGCTGTTGTGTACTAAACTGCAATGTCGACGCGCGAGTATGAAGGTTTAGGTTAAAACACTACGAAAATCAGATTTCTGTAATAAAAACACCTCTATTCTAATTCGATTACAGTTTTATCCTTCTTGCCATTTTCTGACATGAGATGGATCACTTTAAATTACCATAAACTGGTCCGAGATATCCTGACATTATTCTTAAAGGCCTCGAGGTTTAAGTCACTTAACTACACAAAAAATATACTTTTATAGTCCTTTATTCTCTTCAGGCCAACCGAGTCATTCTCGAGCAATAAAACCTCTATTTATTGGCATTTTTCCATTTTCTTACCGACTTGCCCCATTGCCTTCCTACTTATTATTTAAGTGGAATAGCGAGTCGTAAATTATGATAAGTGTAATATGTCAATTCCTTTGACTTTTTTTGTTAAAGCGTATCCCGCAAGCAGTAGCTTAACATACGTTTTTCTTATTGACTGCACATAGCTGGTTTTACTACAGAGCTCTGAATCGTTGAAAGAACAAAACCTTCAGTGTAAGTTGACATGAATGATTTGCCCTTCCGAAATAGATAATTTCGGGAGGATGTACACGGGAGTCGTAAATATAACATGTATACCGGCACAATGCGTGAATTTTACAGCGTTTTTATTTTACGAGTCCGTCTAAAACATTTCGTTCCCTACAATAAAATAGTCTGGTGTTTTTTACGATACCTGAACGTAAAATGTGCGTGTTTTCAAAGTGATTTTCGTAGAATACGGCGGAGTGTGGGACGATAGTTTGCCGTTTATATTGCTTTTGAATCACCTCACGTAACGAAATGCTATCCCATTACAAGAACAGCCGGTTTGCTTCGTTTAAAGCTATCAAAATTGTACTAACTTTTGTAATGGGGACGTGACTTCAATGTTTAAAGTTTGGAATCAAATTGTTCTCATACAAAGCATCAAATTGTGGCGTCTGGTTTTGTGGAGGAATGCACTCAATTGGCCGTGGACTAAATACGGTTAATTGGTGATGCAAGCTGATGCATTGACGATAGTACGATGTAAGAAATACGTAACTATTCGAAATTTTGGAATGATACAAAATTATACACAACGTAAAACAACTAATAAAAATCGGTTCGTTATCAACACAGAAGAGAGAACCAGGTACCAGGCAACATCAACAAATTCAGAGCAGACACTTTCACACTAGGTACTATTTTTTTATATACCATAAGGTGTATTCAGATAATGAAACTAAACAACTTCTCCTAGGAACATGGGTCGTAAATAGAGAAAAAATTTTGGATCTTCCATACAAAAGTGCGGATCAGCCGATCGATTTTCTATTGGAGGTCCAAAATTGTATCTCGTTATTCGATCCATGTTCCTTATGGATTTAATTTGATTGTCTGAATAAACCCTTAAACAACTAGTATTTAAAAAATTGGGGTGTAATTTCATTTCAGCCCTTGAACGAGAGCATAACAAACGTATGTAACAACTCACAGATTCTTAATCCTTAATAATGTCCTAATGTAGAACATAGGCCTCGTACGAATAAAGATAAATAGGGGATCCACTCGACCACGGGCAAGTTAGTCGAGTGTCAGAATACTTTCGGGCCAACTAGGGCTCTGGCTAGAGGTGCTCAGATTGATAACACTCAATCCGGTGTAATGCTCAGCGTAGGTAGTGCATTCCGACCGTTGTGGGCCAGAATGACATCTGGACATTCCATTGTAAGGTCGGTGCCGGTATCGAAAGATATTTATTGGGTGCCCATAGAACGGTGGTGATAGTGGTTAAGCAGTATAGTGACTCAAGAGAAATGTGTAGGTGTAAATAAATAAATGTTTCATGGTTACAATCCCTTATTAATTATGAAGCTAAACGATTAGATGCTAACCTTTAAAAATATTTGCTAGACAATATAAGCCATAAAAATGTACAAGAAAATGATTAAAATACAGGGTGTCAAATTAAATGGGACACTTACTTAAAGGGGTGCTTCAGACCATCAAACTGAACAACTTTTTCTACGGGAACAATATCAAAATCGCAAAAAAAAAACAAATGCCCCAAACATTTCAGTTGAGTTATGTTTGCAGTTTTGTTTGGGACAGCGGATTTTTTTTTCGCGATTTCAGCGTTGGTCCCATAATAAAAGTTGTTCAGTTTGATGGACTGAAGCACCCCTTTAAGTAAGTGTCCCATTTAATTTTACACCCTGTATTAATAGATTTTTATTTTAGGTATGATTTTAAATACGCCGCACCATTATTTTCTCGAAAGGATGTTATTTATGTCAATCAGACAATGTATTTTTATGAACTGTGAGCATCGCGAATCGCAATACTTTGTTTGATTGACATCTTCCCTACTGAATTCACCTTTTTCGAATGTCAGTAGGCAAATACGACTTTGTAAATGCCTGTAAACTACAAATGTGTAAAATTTTTTGGAATCGTTAACAAAAGAAACAGTTTACGCTTTCAAAGCGATGATAAAGTTGATCTCTATTTTCTGTAAATTCTTTAGTATCATACTGCTTGTTTATTGGCACTGCGTCCAAGACACTTCCTAGACGGTTGGAATTTATAAATCTTTGTCGTATCAACAACGACTCTACGGCCTTGTTTGGATAGACTTAATTTATTCGTCGACAGCTCCATGATGGATATCTTTTTAATTTTCTGTCGTAATAACTGTTTCAACATGGTAAATATTGTAATGATTAAATGATTTTGCAGAGTAGGTATGAAAACTGTATCCTTGTTTCAATGTGTGAGTTAAACACTCTACAGACTATTTTGTTTTTATTAATTCGAATCTATTTGTTTACATTCGGGTTGAGTTGGGTTTGCAGTTTTGTATGAAACAGCAGATTTTTTTTCGCAATTTCGATGTCGGTCCCATAGAGAAAGTTGTTCAGTTTCATGGTCTGATCATTCCCTTAAAAAAGTTTCAGCTTATTTTGGTAGACCTTATAGGGATCTTATAATAATCCACGGGGACGAAGCCGCGGGTCAAAAGCTCGTCTTATTATAAAACCAATAAAGAATAAACCATAGAAATACTTATTAAGGCTATTCTACCGTTGGCGCGCTCCATACAAACGTAGTATGGTGATATTTTCAATATACTATCCAATTAAAGTGCCTCCGTGGTCTAATGGTTAAGAGCATTGGCTCTCGATACGGAGGTCGTGGGTTCGATTCCCACGGGGGATACCTAGTGATATGTCACTTTGTGCGTTTTTCCCCAATTGGTTAGGACATTGCAGGCTGAATCACCTGATTGTCCGAAAAAAAAATGATTCCGTGCTTCGGATGGCACGTTAAGCCGTTGGTCCCGGCTACTATCTCTGGTGGTAGTAGTCGTTACATAAAAACCACGTCAGAGGCCGTAAGGCGGTCTGAAAAAACTCTGACACCAGGGCACTGCCCACACGATAAGAAGAATTAAAGTCAATGAAATTTTTCAAAAACAATCTAGTAACTTATTTCTATGTCGGTATGAAGTCAGATTTTCGTTAAAATATACAGTTTCAATGCTAGGATTAATTTAAGATTTGTATGGAAATATTTGTGGCACTGTAACTTTAAAACTATAAATTTTATCGAAAATCTGACTTCATACCGACATAGAGATTAGTTACTTGATTGTTTTTGAAAAATTTCATTGACTTTAATTAGATAGTATTGAAAATATCACCATACTACGTTTGTATGGAGCGCGCTAAAGGTAGAATAGCCTTAAGTTCTTTTGGTATGAACCTCTCGCTCCCTGAATACAATCTCTTTGGTTTACCCACATCTACAATTTATCGCGCTTCAGTCTATACAAAGGTATTACTGGACATGGCGCGCCGTGATGCCGGCAGATAGCGGGTTCGAGTCCCGGACCACGCAAATATTTCCGGCTAATTACTTCGCTTAACACAGTCCGACGGAATTTTAAAGCTTACTCGGGGATTTAGATAAGCACGTACTTACTTGCTGGATTTCACAGGTTTTTTTTATGTTGTAGAGTCAGTAAAAGCAGCGGAGATTCGGTCTAAGATATAAGAAATGGCAAAACTTGTTCTAAATTTTCAAGTAATGGGCTTTTTTCGTCGCCTTTGCATCTCGTTGGCAACAAGTTGGCAACGCGAAGCTGAAACCGCTGCGTGGGAAAAGGGTTTTTTTTAGTGTCAGTCTCAACTTTCGATACCACAAAATATAAAACAGCCTTTGAATCTAAATCCTGGTTTGTAAAATTATGTACCTAGGTATTACCCTAGGTAAAGGTTGAATCTAAATCCTGGTTTGTAAAATTATGTACCTAGGGTGGTTTGTAAAATTATGTACCTAGGGATTACCCTAGGTACATAATTTTACAAACCAGGATTTAGATTCATATGTATAATGCTGAAGTTAACGAAAAACAGAGCTATCAAAGTAGCTACTTACTCTTCATAGGTATCTCACGGAGCAGTTGTTAATTTTGAGAACTAACATCAAAACAAAATATAGCATGGTTTAGGCAAGGCGACTGACATAATAAAACCAGAACGATATCAAAGTCATATCGTTAGTTCTGTTTTTCCTACTCCCTTTTAAGACAGTGAATAATATCATCTAGAAAAAGAAACATCCATTTCTTTTCCCAAATATCACGAAAGTTTAGTCACAACGTAAACATGACCATGATAAAAAAAAACATATCGTTTAAAAAAGGAAACAAACGCAAATTCTTCTTGAATCAATTGGCCCACGCATCAGTATGAGTTTGTTGGATATCGATAAACAATTATAATCTATTTGTTAATCCTAAATCAACAGTCGATCAATAAAATGTTAACATTATAAAAACGTCTAACCTTCAAGCCTTCATCTATTATATTAAAGCACTAGCCGAAACCGCAATTAGCTGACTGCCATTGAATTAGAAGAACTCATCACGAAATTGTATCAATCCATCTTGTTCGACCTTGCCATGTTTGCAATACAATGTAATCTAATCTCTGTGATTATGAAATAAAAGTGTATGTTTGTATGTCTAGGTATAAGCACAGTATAAGTCAAGAACAGCTGATACATCTGAGGTATAAGTCAAGAATGAGCTATTGGCCCCGATTCGGACTGTGCCAAGACTTAACTTAACTAAATTTATTCCTGTCACTTTCTAAAATAAGATTAAGGAAAGAGACAGAAAACCAACAGCTGACTTTAGTGCTGTCAAAACGCCTTATAGTATAAGATGGCGTACATTATGATGGCATCTTATTTTGGGCGTGTAACGTCACTTTGACAGCACTAAAGTTAGCTGTTGGTTTTCTGTCTCTTTTCTTAATCTTATTTTAGAAAGTGACAGGAATAAATTTACTTAAGTTAAGTCGTGGCACAGTCCGAATCGGGGCCAATGTGTGGTTTTGTTGTACTCTAGTTTTCTATATCATACTCGAGCATAAAAAAGAAATGCAAATTGAAAATGTCCAGCATCTTTCCAGAAAATCAGCTCCACGTAGATTGATTTTGCAGGCCAATTCACTAATGAGGGATTTTCCAGAGAAAAAATAAAGCTAGTTCATAATTTCTCGATAGATGGCGTTGAACAGAGAGGGGTCGATTAGGTATATTTATGAATATTATTAATAAAAAGACGCAGTACAAACCCTTTGATATTATTGTCGGTTTATTATTAATATTCTCGGTGTTATTGTCTGTCAACAACGAATCAAGTATCGGACGTGGCTGTATGGGCTTTGTATCCATTTTGAATATACAAACAATAAAAGAGAAACAATAACAAACTACAAAAACCTAAAGCCGGGTCCGCTGCGCCATGTTTTCGTGTTTGCTAACATCCCTATATTTTATCTTTAGCTAACATTGTTTTCTAACTTTCCCCTCCCCCGCAGGCGAACGCGATAACATCACCCGCGTTCGCCTGCGGGGGAGGGAAAAGTTAGAAAACGATGTTAGCAAACACGAAAACATGGCGCAGCGGAATATAAGCGGAATATAAACCGGGAAACTTGTAATTAACAACAGCAACAGCAGCAGCAGCAGCTTCATCAACAGCGGGGCTAGTACTTACGCACGCCAACCCGCGATTGCGACATTTAACACATCCATCTGTCAAATCTTTTATCTTGTTCGTTCGCGCGAAAATAGAAATAGAGCGGAAGCGTGATAGCGATATATCACGCTATCGTGGGTTGGCATACTAGTCCCGCAGATAGTTAATAATAAACCAACAACAATAAGAAAGGGTTTGTTTGTACACACGGCGACACATCAAGCTAAGCAAAACCAAAATAAGGTGGTTGCGCAACGTTATACATTATTCACCCTGCGCCCGGTCAGCTTATATTGGTCATACCTAATCGACCCCTCTCTTGTCAACGCCATCTATCGAGAAATTTGGAACTAACTTTTTTGTTTTTTTTTCTTTTGGAAAATCCCTCATTGGGTCACCCACTGGGTCACTACCCAGCATATTTTTGAGGCACAAATATTGGTGTTGATTTGTTACTATATTTAAGACAATTTCGCACTAATATCATAAAGCGGATTTACAATCTTATTGCTCTTTTCTTACTCCTACCATCTTCTTTTGTTAAATTCGTTGTGACATCCAAGACTTGCAAGTACCTAATCATCGTTGCAGAGTAACAGATGTGGGAATTAGTTAATTGTGGGTTCGGTTTGAAACAATCATAACTATCGGCTTGGAATTGCATGCTTCTAGAAAATAATACGTGCAACACCTCGTATTCTGTAAAAACCAACATGGACCAAGTACAAAAAGCTAGTAAATAAAATGAATTGCCAAACTAACAGTATATCTTTTTTTTGCAGGTAAGTGCTGACCTCGCTCTAAAATTTCGTATTTTATTCCATATACGTGAGTATACATTTCATTTTGCGTAAGGTATTTAGCTGAGAAGCGAATGGAACCGGTCGAGATCTTCTTTGTTTTGTTTTCAATTCGAACATCGATTAAACTACAGTTATGTTATGAGCGAGTTTTTATGTCATGAAAGAACAGCGTTTTGTTAGAATTAGATTACACATTCCTTCATTCATCACCATTGATTGAATTTTCATACACGATTTCAACTACAGCGACTGCTTCGCATAACACAGTTATGAGGAAAGCAGTCAGGTACGTGGTGCACAGGATTTAGGAGGAGGTTTAATACCAACCGCCTTACATTTTCTCAGGTTCAACAAATTTAGCATCAGCCTTTTATTCTTTACAATGTTTATCCTAATATAAGCGTAGAAATTGTTTATTGGTTAAACAAAACTTCGGAAGGATTGTGGTTTTTGGTGATCCTAATGTGAAGTTTTAAATTTTCATTTATAGGTACCTATACGGTCATCATCAGAGAAATCGAACCCCCTTGCGCTTATAAATAATAAGATAGAGGGGTCAGGTTTCTCTGATGCTGACTGTACCTCTATGATTTTTTCGTTAGTAAATAATTAATTTAAAAAATAATTGTTTTATACCCCGACGTATGTTCATGATGATTGATGACACAATTAGTCCACTGCTTGACATAGACCTTTCATTCCCATTATCTACAGGGTGAAATTGATATCATTAGCATCCTTCTAAACTAAGAGTCTACCCATCAAACTGAACAACTTTTACTATGGGAGCAAACAGATCGGAGCAACTAAAAAATCAGCTGTCCCATACTAAACTGTAATGCTTACTCGACTCAAATGTATGCAACTGCAGATTTTTTTGCTCCGATCGGTTTGCTCCCATAGTAAAAGTTGTTCAGTTTGATGGGTAGACTCTTAGTTTAAAAGGATGCCAATGATATCAATTTCACCCTGTATACGTCCCTCTTATTCGTAGATAGGTACGTCCACAGCACTCGGTTATGTGCTTCATGCATCCATTGCCTAATCTTGTAGCTGATACAGGTTCTAGCTATTGCGTAGATCATCGCGTCAATAAGCAGCACATGCTTTGACCCCAAACCTATATTATTATGCTTTTAAACTAATCACTTAGTAGCTAAAAGTCGCTAACTCGCACCGTAGCGTTATTTAGAGAGATCACGTCATATCTAATTGCAGATGATTGCTGAACACATTATCGGTTTGACCGCCCTGGCCCGTGATGCCATCGATGTCTGCAACCGTTTAGTTATTGCCCTGGCCGCGTGCCTCGTGTCTCGACTCGAGGCATGACGGTGGTTACGTTTGATTGAATTATTATGAGGGTAAAGGTTCGGGGTAATATCGCGAGTAGTAGAAAGATAAAAGAAAGTATATCAGCAAGAAATTTGATTTTTAACAGATATATTGCTGTCGCGCTGTTCCCGAGCAAGCGAGTAACCAGTGCGAAAGTGACAACTGCAGCTCGGACTGAATTTACTTACATAAAATGGCCGAATCATGATTTCGTTTTCCACAGTTTCGTCATTCAAAACTAAGCATTTTCGAAGGCTCCTAGTTCTTATAGTAATTAATTTATGGAAAAAAACATAGGGCATGTGGCAGAGGTAACATAGGTAGAGTAGAGTTCAAAATCTCGTTGCATAATGCTGTTTTATAGACAACTTACTGTTACCATGACTACAGCAGCACAGTTTTGCTATGCCTCTTTGGCCTTTGACGATAATATTCCAAGTCGAATTCATAGTGGATTTCGACCATAGCAACTGCAAAGTATTTAATGTACTTTGGCAACTGCCTAATTACAAAAGCAGTTAGGTTCTCAGCTTCAGGATATATTGTAACTACATCGGAAACCACTAGGGCCGGTATTACCGAACGACACTCAAGTGGAGATCGCTTCTTGAGTATAGATAGAAAAGGATGCAAATACATACAACGTATACATGCATCCTTGTCTATCTTTACTTAAGAAGAGATCTCCACTTGAGTGTCGTTCTGTAATACCGGCCCACGGCCTAAGATTAGAGAAAGAATCGAGTGCAGGGTTTTTCTTTTAGTAATCGTAAAGGATACTCGAGGTTTTGGCAATCTATCAGGCTTGCGAGGTTCAGACACGAGATCCATTGTATCTTGTATAGGTACCTAGTGTTATGTTTTATTTGTTAATAAATAGCAGCAAGGTGTTGGCATCAGAGATGTAGACGATGTGGTCACTTGTCGTCTTTTACGTCACCTGTCTAGATTGGTGCAATTCTAAGCAGAGCATCGCACGGCAAGCACCGTATCACCTAGTCGTTAAAAATATAAACGTAATAATTATACACTCTGCTCAGTACATAAGACAAGCTGTGAAGGTCACGAATGTTTTGCTAATTTAAAACATGACATAGATACCGTATGTCATTAAATTGCTTTAACAAGTTTTGGCGCGTAATGTCAAGGCGGTCAGTCTCAGACTAGACTAATGGCTGGACCTGCAGTGAGATCAAGGTTTATTGTACAGCTTTGGTACAGCTTAGCAACCAACAGCCAAGTTTATTGCGTGTCTAGATGGATAGTGTTTTCTCCTGTGCATGTGTGGCTTTCCGCAACTTTCTGTCTAGCAGATTTATTACCTGTGGTCGGATAAACTTTTTTTTAGCAGTCAGTTAAAGGAGATCGCATGGTACGCAATCTTTTTGTATAAAATCGTTTCTGTTTTGTGGAAAATGGATTTCAAAGTACGCAGTATTCCACATCGTTAAGGTTACAGGCGTAATTGTTAGATGCCAATAGGATTCCACGCGTTTAAGAACTGGTACGTGAGGCGCCATGCCTGTCTAGACAAGTTTTCAGTCCATGTCTTTTATTACCAGCACATATGAGAAAAATGTAAGAATTTGTACGCCTCGTTGCAACCCCCAAACATGGCTTAGTCGCATCGAAAAATTTAAATTGAATGCTTTAATGTACTCGTGCCAAATCGCCGCCATTATCCATTTCCTTTGCCGACATTACTGCATGCCCAATTTGTCGTCTTATAAACATTTACCACGGTAAAGTTTGCTTATGAAATCTTTGATGCTTAATCTTATCAGAATGGAATAAAGTGCAGTTTAGCGAGAATTATGGTTTAACAGTAATGGTATAAAGTTTGTGAATGCATAACGGTGCATACCATGGTGTCTATACCAAGTAAGGTGCGTTCATGACACGCGATTTGTTGCAGTTTTATATCTTTCCCCCACACGTCCGCGTTCTTGCACTACAGCTTTTTAAAAAGCTTTCGCAGTTTAAATTAAACTTTTATGGAAATTTTAATGGTTATTGTGACATCATTGCAACTATTTTCGCCTTAAGTTGTTAATTGTGAATTTTCTCATGATTTACCTTTTTTTTTTGTTACCATAGTAACAATGTAATCTTTGCAACGAGTTTTGAGTAAGAATTTCGACATTTTACATGCCCATTTCGTTATTATGATTAATTATGAATTAAGTACAAGTAGGTAAGAAATTTTTTAAATACCATCGCAAGGCTTTAGTATTTTAAGATCCAAAACTGCTTGATTCATTTACACCGTGATAATTATATTAATGAATCTCAAAGTAATTAATTAATCTTTTTTACCAGACTGCGCCAGAAGGAGCCTGAAAGTGGGTTATTTTCGCCCTTTATAACGAAAACGTTAACAACAACTATATTTTTCAAAAAAGTAACATTTATAAAATAAAATAAATTCAAAATTATACATTTAAAAACAATTTAAATACATGAATTCAAGTAAGTCCTACATAATTATTATAAATATTAGTATTATGCAATTCTTTAATTTGCATAAATATGCCTAAAAGTTTATAGCAATTATGTGCTTGAAATTTTTTTTAATTCTAATCTTAAATAAAGCACTTGTAATTATTGAATTAATAGGGCGTCACTATATAAATATTATTACCTACACTTCTTTAATATTTTCTAGCAACGGCATGTGCTTGAAATTACTTGAAATTCTAGTCTTAAATAAAGCACTTGTATTAATTTTTACACAATAATTTAACGCAGCCCTAACCAAACATAAGTAAATTAAAGTCAAACCATTTATCGGTAAGCGTAAGAACTCGACAAGAAACTATTTATTAAAGGATTATAACGTCTGAACGTCAGACTAATCAGATTTAAAGCGTTTCACTTTCCGATTATCACAATCACAACGTAAACGTTACATATTTCAATGTAAACAGGTTTTTATTTTATTTTTTTAATAAAATAAACTGTTTTCAAATAGTAATTTTGAAGCATGATGCGCGGTAACGCTTAGGTACCTAATAAGCTTTCTAAGAATTCATAAAAATTAGAAACTGTAAAATTATATTGAAAAAAATACGATAGAGAACTATTTCAAAGGATATGTTTTATATCAATGAGATAATAAATGAATTAAACAATTTTGTAAAAAAAACACACTGTAGGTATATCTATTTAACGCCATAATTTGGAATCTTATAATTGGGAAAATTACAACAACTAATTAGGTAATATCTTGATTTTATATTAAATAAATATAAAGGGCTTATGGTCTAAGACAGGGCTTTCTTTCTCTAGGCCAGCCATTTTACGGAGTTTTGTTAGGCGGGGTAGGGAGTAATTATTAATTGTACTTTTAAACTGTAACTGGCACCATTTAGTGACAAAAATACTATCCTAAACCATATTTAAAAAAAAAATGCTACGCAACATAGAAATCAAAATTGTGTGTCCCAGAAGGCTTTTAAATTAATACCAATGCACTCATTTGAATTAGATTTAACAATATACATTATTTAGGATCAATAAAATAGGCATTAAAATTTAAAAAATGAAGTTTTTATTAGAAAATAAGAATACATTTTTCAAAAACTTCCAAGTAGCCAAAAATATTTACACTCTGTTTGAAGTATGTATGACGGTAAAGCCTTAAATACGTGCAAAAAAAAATTATCATCAGGTTTTTTAAAACGAGATAATATCTATATTTTAAAATTGGAACTGTTGCTGACGTATTTTTTTTTTATTCTGGTACATTCCTAAGCTCAAATTGGCTTTCAATATTATAGTGAAAAACAATGCAATTAGTAATTAGTCCCGGCTCAAACCGTAAAATGACTGGGCTACTCACAAAAAACGTATTCCTTTAATAATAGCACAATGAACATTACATAAATCGTTATGAAACTTGCACAGCTCATGAAGATTGTATGTCGCATTAAACCTTTGCCAGTTCAGAAAAAATGCTTTGATTTATTTATGAATGAAAACTAGTTTAGCGAAGAGTCTTGTCCGTCGGGTTTAGTTATAGATGTGTAATTTTGCTTAGTTTACACTTATTACCACGTTACGGCGATGTACGTAGTTAGTACTTTCATTATATTTCTATGCTTAGATATACAGGGTGTAATATAAAATGGGACAGTTACTTAAAGGGGTGCTTCAGACCATCAAACTGAACAACTTTCTCTATGGGACCAATATAAAAATCGCAAAAAAAAATATGGTGTCCCATACATTTCAGTCGAGTTATGTTTGCAGTTTTGTATGGGAGAGCGGATTTTTTTTCACGATTTCGATATTGGTCCCATAGAGAAAGTTGTTCAGTTTGACGGTCTGAAGCACCCCTTTAAGTAACTGACCCATTTTATTGAACACCCTGTATTTTCATTCAAGCCCCTTTTTAATTTTTTCCTTTGAACGTGTTATGACGTCAGAAGTGACAACAAGCGTTGGAATTTCCGTTTGTTGTTTCACTTTGCATTTTAGAGAACCTACTTCGTAGAAGGATGATTCATTTTGCAATCTTCCTCATTTTTCTTTTTCTCGGATCGTCTCCTTATTTATTTTTCATACAAATGCTAATGATTCTGCATAATTTCGCCTGCAGTTATTTCATAAAAATGTCAATGAATATGCATGAATTTTTACGATTTTTTGTCCTTCTGGTTTCGGCCTATTTCCATAGATTCCGTAAACAATAGCCCATTTTTTCCTGTGGTTGTCATGTAATCAAGTTTCTCTCCATTCTTTTCCATTAGGTATGGTTAATCATTCCTTCGTTCAAAGAAATTAGAAAGAAGATCCCTATAAGGTGCCTTAATAGTGATTCGCCGTTCATAGCCATCTATTTTGAACTAAGAAGGCAATGGAAACGCTTCCTAAGCAGGATTGTACCTCACGTCTCAGTTTTCTTGTCGTCGTCGACCTAAACTTGATCTCGTCTGTTCTCGGAACGCACTCTTATATCAGCGTTTGGTTTTTGCAATATTACGAGTCTTTGTGTTCGATGAACTCGAAATCATACGTGCACGCTTCCATTTCGATCTTGTTTAACCTTGAATGTGGTTCTTTGACGAAGTGCGATTATTTGGAAAAAAAGGTGCATTTTTAATTGAGTAAATTACTCTTAGGCCTTAAGGCTGTTGCAGAGGGGTCAGTTTTATACAAAACTTTTACGCACAATACACGTAGACGGTATTAGTATAAGTAATGTGTATGGAAAAATAGGTTAGAAAATCTAGATGTCGCGTATCAAATAATATTTGCAATTTATAATATAATTACGAAGATATAAAGCTTTGAAATTTATCATACAAAATTTTCAAAGCTTTATATCTTCGTAATTATATTATAAATTGCAAATGTTATTTGATACGCGAAAGATCTAGATTTTCTAACCTATTTTTCCATATACATTACTCATACTATTTCTCCATATATACAAAGTATTGTATATATGAAAAAATTATATTTTTCCATATATACAAAGTTACTTATACTATAATACCGTCTACGTGTATTGTGCGTCAAACGTTTGTATGGACTGAAACCACCTTGAGTATCTAAGTTTTATTTTTATTTTAGTCTATACATCACACTCACATTTTCCTATGGGGAGATTGGGGAGGCAGAGCCTCAGTTTGTACTCTTAAATATATTCCGTGCCTCAATGTAGCTGTAACTATTACACCAACACGTTGGTACTCTTTGTTATACTGTGACAAGTATAGGCACAGATTATTTAGTAGTGTATAGGTATACCATTTCTTGGGTATACCGAAGCGAAGCATAAACAAGATACCTAACCTACAGCTGGTCACTAAGAAATAACAGTATTGAATTTTCAAAACAATCTTGGATAGGTGATAAGGTGATATACTTACTCGAATGTGAACATACTTCATCACTCATCAGTTATCAGGGGTCAACATCAAAATTAACTGCGAAGGTACCTATAAATGTGAAAAGAAAATTGCGGTAAACCATAATGATCATGTTTGTATTGACAACCGACGTAATTTAATACAAAAGCACGCAAAAGCGTCAAAGAGATTACCGACATGACCTCTTATATCGAAGACTCTTACTTGCTTATTTGCCAGAGAACAGAACAAAACAGACAGAGACGTATTTTACATCCTTCATCTACTTTTCAGGTTAGGCCTCGTCTTCAAATCGTTCCGATTATTGTATTCAGTGAGCACTCTCAAAATTTCACGATATCCTAGCTATAAAGTAACTGGAGTAAAATGTAACTGATGGACCTTTACCACGATCTGAGAGTTCTTAGTGGACAGCAAGCGATGCCAGCTTGAAAGTTTTAGCTATGACGAAAATAGAGAGCTAGCAAAGTAAACCTGAATTTTTATCTCAATGATTTTCTCTTAAACATAATATCTTGAAGGGTAAGTATTGTATACTGAAATAAAGGTTAACTTGTGTGTACCTAAAAGACAGTAGAGGCTGATAACTTTTGAAACCACTAACCTAATGTTGACAAACATGTTTTAATGTATACGTATTCTACGATGTATACGTATGTTACGATTCTTTAGAGATAAGGTTTTATCATTTACCACTTTTTGACTATTATTTACACTTCTCCTTCCTAAGGAATATTATATAAGCAAAGGCTTCTAATCCAGCCCCGTGAACCTATAAAAGCAATGACATCGGGCGCCAAGTTTCACCATTGGCATTGTCTACAAAAACCCCCACATAAATAAATAACTTAAACAACACACTTCTATTTTCCTTACAGAATCTCGAGACAGCAATTACTTGAACATCAATATAAGCATAAATCTTAACCTTCTATAAACGTACGTTTTGTATTCAACATTGACATTGCAATTCCACATGTCTCGCTTTCGAAAGAGTTATGGTTTTAGAACCTTTCTCTGTCGCTTTCTGAAAAAATACGTAAAATAACTGCGAGTAAAATTCACTGGCGGACTAAGGGGGGGGGCGGAGGGGCAGTCCGCCCCGGGCCCCCAGTCCTGGGGGGCCTCCGAATCTCGAGAAGAGAATCCCTTTTTAATCAAAACCAAAATAATGATGTTTATATAGCAAGTAAAGACACAGTTTAGAGTTGGAGGCCCGGGCCTCAGGAGGCCAGAAGCAGAACAGGTTCTGAGACTGCAGTTTGAAGTTGGAGGCCCCGTACGTTAGTCATTGAAAGTCAAGAAAAGAAATAGAGTCAAAAATATTGCGAATTTGCGAGCTCGCTTCGCTCGCTAAATCTTTTGTCAAGTTGTTATGCAGTTAGCATAATTATGAGTTCGCTTCGCTCGCTCCGGAGGCCCTGGCCTCCGGTACTGGGACTGCAGTTTGAAGTTGGAGGCCCCGTAAGTTAGTCATTGAAAGTCAAAGAAGGAAATAGAGTCCAAAATATTGCGAATTTGCGAGCTCGCTTTGCTCGCTCAATTTTTTTCAAGTTGTTATGCAGTTAGCATAATTATGAGCTCGCTTCAGGCTCGCTTCTTGAAAGGTCAATGTGGTTGGAATTAGAATGTGTTTCGAAAATTTGAGCTTGCTTCGCTCGCTTGGTTTTTTTGATAGCTTTCTGTGCTTTGAGACTGAGTTCATGCTACAACCCAGTCATAATTATAGAATCGTTCGCTCCGGTTTTAATTTTATTCGCCAATATACTCACCTACTCTATTTCAAGATGAGCTCTACAATCGAGTTATTATAAGCATTATATTATAAGCTCATTTCAGCTATTTGTTTCATACATCAATCGCCTCGATTTCGTCATGAGCTGAAAAAGTCGAGTTATAATGAAGCAAAATCTCGAGCTCGCTACGCTCGCTCCTGGCTAGACACATTGCACTAAAATCTTGAGCTCACTTTGCTTGCTCCAGAATTCAGTGAAGTCTCGAGCTCGCTTCGCTCGCTCTTGGTTTTGGATGGTACCTATGTCTTTTCATAGTATACAGTTGCAGTTGCAGTTGCGCTGTTGGTGTGCAGTTAAATCTTGAGCTTACTTTGTTCGTTCCAGATTTTAAGGGTGCCTGTCCATTGAAGCTGTGCGAGCTGTGCGAGCTGTGTAGCTGTGTTTTTTTAACCAATCAGGAGCTCGAGCGAGATCGGCCGCGCCTCGCCCGAGCTCCTGATTGGTTAAAAAAACACAGCTACACAGCTCGCACAGCTCGTACAGCTTCAATGGACAGGCAGCCTAAGTCGTAAAAAAACTCGAGCTCGCTTCGCTCGCTCAATGATTTAAATCTTATTCGACTGATCTCATTATATTGCAGTAAAATTTCACTTAGCTTTGCCCTCTCCAGAATTCAGTGAAATCTCGAGCTCGCTTCGCTCGCTCTAGGTTTTACATTGTACGAATGTCAGGCTCGCTTCGCTCGCTCCGTGTTGTAGGACCTGGATCTCCCTGGGACAAAATACTTCCTACCTATGCCTATGGAAGGAAGGGGCTCCGATGTTAAGTTTTTGCCACGGCTCGAAAGAATTGTAGATATCAATTTCTGGAAAGACCGGGGGCCTCATTTAGTTTTGCCGCCCCGGGCCTCCGGCGGGCTTAGTCCGCCGCTGGTAAAATTGTTAGTGAAATTGTTTTAAGGCTATTCTACCGTTGGCACGCTCCATACAAACGTAGTATGGTGATATTTTCAATACTATCTAATTAAAGTCAATGAAATTTTTCAAAAATAATCAAGTAACTAATCTCTGTGTCGGTATGAAGTCAGATTTTCGTTAAAATATACAGTTTCAATGCTAGGATTAATTTAAGATTTGTATGGAAATATTTGTGGCACTGTAACTTTAAAACTATAAATTTTATCGAAAATCTGACTTCATACCGACAGAGAAATTAGTTACTAGATTGTTTTTGAAAAATTTCATTGACTTTAATTGGATAGTATTGAAAATATCACCATACTACGTTTGTATGGAGCGCGCCAACGGTAGAATAGCCTTAAAAATACTGAACAAATAACTTGAAAGCTAAGCTGGTAGTTACTTTGTCTTCACAAATGAAAATGAAGATAAGATTTACGAGACAAGTCTGAATAGAAGTCTAAGATATTTTTTAAGAAAATGTCTTAATTTTTCGTAAAAAAGTCTTTAAGAATGTTGTTTTAGCTTTATTGGATTTTATTTTTAAATTAAGTTTAGTAGCTTATTTTTCTGTGATAATTTATCAGTGGCAGACTATTCGATCTCTAGAGACATCTACACTATTTATATTTTATATTATACTATAATAATATAGGTATTTGGTTGTTTGTTTGAATGTAGGGGGTTATATCTGGAACCACTGCACCGATTCTAAAAGTAGAAAGCTCCACATCCCCGAGTCCTAATTATACAGGGTGTACAATAAAATGGGACAGCTACTTAAAGGGGTGCTTCAGACCATCAAACTGAAAAACTTTTCTATGGGACCAATATCGAAATCGCGAAAAAAAAAATCCGCTCTCGCATACAAATCTGCAAACATAACTCGACTGAAATGTATGGGACAGCAGATTTTTTCTTACCCTTTAAGTAGCTGTCCCATTTTATTGTACACCCTGTATACTAGGTAAGTTTATAAATCACATGCATGTCATATACATGATGTTAGGGTAAACAGTTGCATTACTTTAAGGGGTGGTTGTACCCATGATACTGAACAACTTTCCCAAAGAAACCTATAGGAAATTCGCAAAAAACATTTTGAACTTTCCATACTAAATACAATCTGCTGATCGCACGTTTGTATGAAAAGTCGATTTTTTTTTTATTATTATCCTATAGGTGTCTTAGTTGTTCAGTATCATGGGTACAATCACCCCTTAAAGTAATGCAACTGTTTACCCTAACACCCTGTAGAGTTTTCACGTGGTTATTATTGTGATTATTCAGTAAACAACGATACAGCACAGAATCAAATATCATAAAAGCCGATACAAAAAAGTAGTTTGTATAATGAAATGCAGTAAACAAATTGTTAAATGTTAACACCTACATAAATGCCTCCCGCGGCCACCTCCCGTCGAGTCCAAAAACCTAATTAAGAAGTACCCGAGACATACGTTTTGACACTTTCCAAACTTAATAATCAAGTTTGGTATAATGCTCAGTTGGTAATTTCAACTTTTCCTCAATCTCTAGTGATGGGAAGCTTTTAAAGTTGAAAAAAACGTTCTAACTTCCATAAAAAAACTAAAAAAACTATATTGTTTTATGCTTATTGCACTTTAATTATATACGGAAACAGCTGTTGTGATACTAATTATAACATTTTAAGAAATTTTGATTTGTATACATATACAGGGTGAAATTGATATCATTAGCATCCTTTTAAACTAAGAGTCTACCCATCAAACTGAAATACTTTAACTATGGGAGCAATTCAATCGGAGCAACAACAAAAAACAGCTGTTGCATACATTTGAGTCGAGTAGACGTTGCAGTTTAGTATGGAAGAGCAGTTTTTTTTTCTCAGATCGGTTTGCTCCCACACTGAAAAAAAAATTTGTTTACTTCAACCAACATCATGACTCCATATGAGCCTGTCAACATCATGACTTCTCCGACTAAGAGAACTTTGTTAAACGAATTCGGCTTGTTGTTACAACTAACCATCTTTTGTTTTTAGTAAACAATCATAACGTCATTTCAATTATTTTGGTGCTAATTAAGAGTCTTAGTAGGCTCGCATTTTTTTCAGTGCATAGTAAAAGTTGTTCCGTTTGTTGGGTAGACTCTTAGTTTAAAAGGATGCTAATGATATCAATTTCAACCTGTAGTTGAAAAGGCCAATGAATCAACCCTCTCAATCGAATTCATTCTCAAAGGATTTAATACACCAATGTTTTATGTACATAGGTGTATATAAATAACGAAAATATATACGATAATTTATAAAGCCATATAATATGCTCAAGTGTCAATTTGTAGCAACGAAAAACGGAATTTATTTCAACCGTTTTAAAATTGTATTAAAAAAACTTTTTTCATGTTTTTCGTTTCAGTTCCCAGCACTATTTATGTCTCAATATGAGACGAGGTTTTAGATTAAAATGTAGATTAAATGTAGGACTGGTTTTACACGTATAAGTATGAATTGCACTTATCAATTTAAATGTAAGAAGTACGAGGTACCGACATGCGTTTGAAGTATAAACGTCTTTAAATTGTAGTGTTTATTATGTTGTTTATTATATAACTTCTCGTATATGACTTAACTTTGAGGAACAGGCAGTAAGTTATGTCAAAAAGTTGTTGAAGCTTCAAAATTGCATGCAGTTCTCATCATTAAGAATGACATAATAATTATTGCACTGTTTTCTTCACTACTTTCTGTATTTTAATCATAATAAAGTTATATTCATTGAAAAATTAATAATATAACTTATTTTCAATAAAATGAACAATGAAAAAATATGTAAATACTTAACTTAACTATATGAACAGTCGAGACAGTCATCATCTGCCTATAAACATCCCACTGCAGGGCACAGGCTTAGAGGGACTGCCTACTCTCAGGGAGGGAGGGTGTATGGGCGGGCATTAGACCACCACGCGTGCCCAAGACAACAACTCCTGCTAATATTATAACACGAGAGAAAAGAATGTTGGTTCCCTCTTCACCATCATTTTGAAATTATGGATTTAGACAATTTGGCCATAGAGATTGTTACTTCATAACCTGTGTATATAGGTTTATATTATAAAAAATGATTATATGAATGACCAAAATGTCTGGTCTTGACAATGTTACACTATTGTGGTTGTAATTGTACTTTATATATACTATACGTATTTATGTCTATTTTAGAGTTTCAGGCCGCATCTTCTCTACAACGGAATACCTTCCGAGGCTGAGGTAGAGTCAAAAATGACGTCAGAAAGCTATCCATGTGATATTATTTTAAATAAACCATTTTGATTTAATTTGATTTGGATACAAATTATCTGCATTAGTGCAATGGGCTTATAAACTCCAAGAAATAAGGATCCTAGGATCCTAATTAATTTTAATGTCATTTAGAGCACAAAATGACAGCTACCGACACTCCGTGGGAGTTCCGTGCGTGTTCTGCTTACACAACCTGCAGTTATTTTAAAATGGTCTCTATTATGAAACGCAATAAGTACAGTATTATTTGACTTGTGCAACTTTACCTAATGTCCGTTAAACTTACTAGGTCCCACGGATCAAGCAAACAACGTATTTATTACATTGGCATAAGGAATGTGCTGCGGGTTTTCTTACGTGGTTTGTAGTATAATTGCTTAGTTTACTTGAAGTTACATCATGAGGTTTATGGAGCTAAAGGTTTAGAAAATCGTAAATTGGATGTACTGCATAAACTTATTTATGGTTTCGTTCTAATGAACGAACGAATGTATGGCGTCGACTAAAACTGTCAAAAACACACAGATCCATTGTTAAACATTGTTAATGATTGGCAAGTTATACCTAATTAAATATGTATGTATATTGTAAGAACCTATCATGTACTCTGTGTGAGCAATAAACGTTTATGAATTTATTATGAAAACCCACTACTGTCAAGGGAAAACATAAACATAACACAGTACAAAAAAGTACGGGCATTCCCTACCTCCCACCAATTTTGACCACACCCCTTCGTGGTAGGAAAGGAAGCGTGGCAGAAATTATAGCCAATGGTGTATTCCTGTCTCACTCGCACTCACTCAGCATCGCACATGCTTACCTACCTCTCCTTTCCCATTTGTATGAAGTGACAACAAAGTTGATATGGCGTTGTCAAATGCGCGCCACACAACTCTAGTCTTCGACCTTCCTCAGACAGTCGCTACCTTCAGTCCATCTGGCCGGGTTTTATCTGTACATGTATAATCTGTATCTGTATAAAATGGAAAATAAATTTAAATAAAACCGGTCAAGTGCGAGTCGGGCTACATGCGCACCGAGGGTTCCGTTCCACACCACTACAGAATACAACATTATTAACTTAGGAAAAAAAACTTTTTTTGTCCGGAACCTTTAGCGCAAGACCGACTCACACTTGGCCGGTTTTTAGTATTTGTTGTTATTTTGTAGAGTTTGTTCTATAATCACACTAAGTTCGACGCTTGTATGTATTACCGTTTTTACGATAGAGCGTGAAGAAAAAACGTTGATAAAAACTAGTTTCTTGTTGAGAACCCCCCTTAATTTTTAACTTTTTGACATTTTTATTATTTGTTAACAAATCCGCCGTAATAACGCATAATCTGAGAAAATTTCAACTATCTAGCTATTACGCTTCAAAAGTTACAGCCATAAATAGGTAGGACAGACGGACAGACAGACGGACGGACGGACAACGTAGGCTTAGTTAGTAATAGGGTTCCGTTTTCACCCTTTGGGCACTGAACCCTAAAAACACTTTTTATTCCTAAAAATATTCTAATACCTACCTACTACCTGTATGTAGCCAGCAATAAACAACTTTAACTTCCTTATCTTTAGTTGCCAGCTTTCGTTGCGTACGGCATACTTAAGCTGGTACTTACTCTAGCGCCACTATCCAATTAACACTTATCATCATCATCATCTATTATTTATTCAGATCTCAAACGCAACTTTCTATCACATCTCAGCCTTAATAATAATAAAGCAATCAGCGCTTTTATAGCCGTTGAATAGCTCTTCCTGTTGTTAAGGGGACAAGACACGAGTTTGAGCGTCCGGTGTTTAACTAATAAAAGTTTAGTGAGTGTAACAAATTATGTAGTGATTATGAGCTTTGTTTTATTTTGAATCATAAATGGTACATTACATTACCTACTTAGTTTACCTTTGTATCAATATAAAAACATTCTCGTTTAAAACTGTTAAAATGTTTTTTAAATTTTGTAAACGATAATATAAGTGGTTCAACTCTTTTTATGTTTGAGGCTGTTGGTTTTCATAATAAATTAAAAAAAATATTGTTGTAATATTAGTTCTGGAACACATAGCAGCCAATTTTTTTTAAATTATTAGTAAGTTAGTATCAGCAATGTACCTATGTACTTACCCTATAACCTAAATCTGTTTTATACCTAGTTCACAAATCACGAAAACCCAATTATTTTATCCAGATTGTATTTGTAAAAGACATATTTTAATGCCAATAATCATACGCCACCTCGATTTAAATGACGTAAAATAAATTTAAAACATTTCGTATACCGGATATTTAGGCGGCTTTTTAAAAAAGAATTAAAACAAACATTAACAATTTCCAAGAAGATAAAGCGAGCAATAAAGTGTATCGTTAAGATAAGCCTGGTGTTAATTTCATAAGAAACTATTAAGCGGTCTCTGTGATATATTTAAGAACATTATGGTCTAACTTTCGCTGTGAATTGAGATTAACTCGATCATCTGGCTCGTTAACTGATTTTTATTAATTTTATATATAGAGTTTTTCCGGAATTGTCAAAATTTTTGACGTTTTCAACATATTCAGAAATTAATGTGGTTATAATTAAACAAAAGTAATTATTTCACTTTAACAAAATAAAAATAAAACCAATTCAAATATGCATATTGATTAACAATAATATTTCTTTCACTTTTACTAGAGCGTCGGTGGCACGTTGCGGGGAGGTAGGGAGGGACGGGTGTCCAATTATTTTTTCTAACTTATGTACGTAATACCGACTCCTCTCAATCGGTGAAGGAAAACATCGTGAGGAAACCTGCATCACTGAAAAGAAATTCTGATGTGTAGGCACAGAATAGGTAATGGTATATAGTTCTACATACAGAACGGCCACTCCCCGCCCCCCTCTTTTTTTTTTTTTTTTTTTTTTTTTTTTATTAACTATGGGTTTGCTCTTGACCTCAATCCAGTCCTCAGGACGAAGATGGGGTCGTAGATGTAGCGAGCTTACCCAGAAGATGCCTATTCACTCGTACTTTAAAGGAATTCGGGTTGTAAGTACTCGGAAATACATCTCTCATCCCTCTGACTTCAGAAACCCCACCTCCCCTCACACTCTCTGTGGTAACTTGAGGGAAGCCGAGCAAGGGAATGCAGTCAGGCGCGCGCACCCGTTGGATTTGACTACATAAAATATATTTTATTTTTCTCCTCACAGTAAAAATAAACGTTGGAAAATAACGTTAAATTCTCATTTTTTTTGATTCTTTAGCTTAAAAAATATTTTAAATAACAGAATGAACTATATTAAGTAACGAAATGTATAATGTAGTTCATACGATGCGTGTTAAGTCAACCCTACACATATGTCATGCACAATTTTCGCAAAGTGCGCATGTGCGAACGTCATCATGTCAAATCTAAAACGATATTTGAAGTGCCGGACCTGTGGTGTAGGTATGTAAAGTCTACCAATCCGCATTGGGCACGCACGCGTGGTGGACTAATGCCCATACACCTACCCTGAGGGTAGGCCTGTGCCCTGCAGTGGAACCTTTATAGGCTCATGATGATGACTTTAACAAAATGAAAATAAAAACAATTGACGACCCGGTTGGTGTAATGGTTACCACGCCGGACTGCCAAACCAGGGTCCTGGGTTCGAATCCCGGTTCGGTCATGGATGTTTATATGTTTGTGCCGTTGTTGTATGGTTTCCATAATAAACAGCCTATCAATAGTGCTTTCTTGGGATCATTACAATGTATGTGCCTGTGAGCGTTATGTCTATTTATGTATGTATATTTAATTACCATGGAAAAATATTATACATCTAAAATAATGGGAGTTTAAATGTCTTACAAAATAATTCTGTTATTTTTTTTTTTTTTTTTTTATAACGCTCACACATACATTGTAATGATCCCAAGAAAGCACTATTAATAGGCTGTTTATTATGGAAACCATACAACAACGGCACAAACATTTAAACATCCATGACCGAACCGGGATTCGAACCCAGGACCCTGGTTTGGCAGTCCGGCGTGGTAACCATTACACCAACTGGGTCGTCATATAACCGGGTCGTGTTATTGAGTTGGTATTATTTATAACTACAGGGTGAAATTGATATCATTGGCATCCTTTTAAACTAAGAGTCTACCCATCAAACTGAACATCTTTTGCTATGGGAGCAAACCGATCGGAGCAAATAAAAAAACAGCTGTTGCATACATTTGAGTCGAGTAGGCATTGCAGTTTAGTTTAGTTTGTATGGGACAGCTGATTTTTTTGTTGCTCCGATCGGTTTGCTCCCATAGTAAAATTTGTTCAGTTTGATGGGTAGACTCTTAGTTTAAAAGGATTCTAATGATATAAATTTCACCCTGTATAAGTAACAATATAGGTAGGTAGGTAATCAATATTTTTTTACATGTGAATCGAAAAACACAAAATATACCAATAATGTCTGCTCTCCTTTCCCTCCAATCACTGTCCCGTCATGTTACATAAGACCTATTTACTCCAGTTTTTATTTACAAAAGTAATGCAAATTGTATCGATCGAGATTCCCTATAAGGTGGTGGCTTGCAATGCGTGTGCGCAGATTGAGATGCCGTCATTGACACCAATGTGTTTATTATAAACTGTTATTATGGTGACTGTGCAATTTGCTGTGAGCTTAGACTAATTACTGTGAAAACATGTTTTATTAATCAGTTTAAATATGTGATTAACGATTATTAAATGTTTTCGGGTTATCGCCTTAAAATCAATTGCTCTTGAAGTACAACATGTTCACAAAAGAAGGTACTTTGCGTTTAGTTCAAAACAAAAACTAGCGCCAAAAATATTTAAAATAAGCACCCTGTAGCCGAAATTGGTAAATCTATCCTATCAAGCAGCATAAGCATATGCTCACGACTATATTCCCCGAAGGGGTAGTCAGAGATATTCTGAAACTTCAGAACATCCACGTTTCACTAGTAGTACCGAAACTCTGTCCAGTGTGACGGGAAGTGAGCCCGTCGCCACTTGTAATGGACAGTAGGTACGATACATGCCTCGAAATTGAAGCATGCAGGTTTCCTCATCTATCCTATCAAACAGGTACCATATTTAGATACTGGTCATCATAAGATAGTTATTATCCTGTATTTGTAAAAAACGAAAACAGATGTTGCATACAAAACTGCAAACCTACTCGAGCCAAATGTATGGGACAGCTGACTTTTTCTCGCGATTTCAGTAATGGCCACCAGTTCCAACACTTCCAACATACTGACATAGAAATGTACCGGACTAGGTCAGTACGAGTGTCAGAAACTAAATTTCCACTAAAAACAATAAATAACACCACATATTCATAACAAAGTACGTTAACACCATAAGCGTAGCTATGGCAACTAAAAGAGACCCCCTGTTGATACGACACAGACCAAAAACCACTAAATAAAAATTTCACATTTATTAATAGACAGTCATGACTATTTTTATTGCTCCATAAATTTTATATTGGTGAACTTATACCGTGTCGGTTAGGCAAATTATTAAATACATTTTTAGTAGTATCAATCTATCAAATTATTGGAAGTTATTTTTGTAAGGAATTTTAGGTAGTCATAAATAAAGTGCGAATTTGATTAATTTAATGTAGTTATAGAGGCTATTAAGTTTTATATCAAACATTCATCATACGTCTCGACCGGAATCTCATGAAAATAATTACGAACCATAGTAATCTCAAGTCTTATCCGTTTTTGCATGTATTTTATTTAAGACTTTATACTGTAACGAGCTTTTACCCGCAACTTCGTCCGCATAAATTATATACCAGATTTTAAGTCAGATGATAAGCTATCAAACAAAAAAAGTTTCATCAAAATCGGTTCAGTAGTTTTTGCGTGATACTCGAACAAACAAACACCCAAACAAACACCCAAACAAACAAACAAACGAACAAACAAACAAACAGACAGACAGACAAAAAATCCAAAAATTGGTGATTTGGAATCAGGGACATCTAAAAACCGTATCGTAATTTTTTTTTTGTAAATATCTTCAATGTACAGACAAATTTCTGTTACAGTTTTATAATAGTTTAGATTAGTGTAATTACTTATGTAATTATTATGTGAGCTAGGACATATACCCTATAGGTAGATAATAAAGGATGAACTTATCTGAACGATTTACCTACAAATTAAAGTTAGCATGGCGCATACCTTTATGATTTTAAAAAATGTCCTAAGGTATATTGACCAAAAACATCACAATTTTTCTACGTATAAACGAACGAAAAAATTTAAAACTGAAAAAAAAACCTCTATCTATAGGTATGTCGTTCACCACCGAGGTGGTAACACGCGCTGTTATCGCTCGTGTGGAAAAGCCCTAACAATTCTAAACATGCGAACTAAAGCCACCTTTTTCCCATCCAGATTGTAAACCTATAAAAAGTTCACCCACCCGATAATTATGTATAACGCGATTGGCATATCCAACTCAAGCTTACATCCTACTACCGTCCCACTTTTCACTCCTAACTCTCACTAAACCTGAAACTAAGCAGACTCTTTTCGAGTTTACAATGAGTTATAAAGCATTAGTAACACCGATCCTTACACCGTGTTATTAGCAAAACGATCCAGTTTAAAAAGAAAAAAAGAAAAAAGAGAAAACTCGTTCACCCACGCGGAGGAGCTGGTAAAACCAGACTGTATCTAGAATTGCTTGTTTATTGCCTACTTTACTTGCACTGAGCTCTATGCAGTTTTCAGTGCCTCACATTGCATGCAAATTATGTTGTTCTTCTGGTGTTTATTTATAACGAACTGCCTAGGTATTAAGAAGATTTGATATTGCTGTGCATTGTATCTCTTCAAATTTGGAATAATATTATGTAGAGTCTTTTTATTAACTTTATTCAATAACAATTGACTCTATGTAACTCTTAATGATCCTTATTCACAAAAAAAATCGAGAAGCGGTCTGCCGGGTTAATTGTAACTATGGGGTACCTAATAGCAACTATGGAACAATTGCAGTTCTAAAAATCACAATACAGTTCTTTTCTATCTAGATGACTAGATGTAGATATGCTAGTATAAAGAGAAGAACTGAATCCTGATTCTTGTAAGTTGCTATTTCTCCATACCTATAGTTGCAATTACCCCGGGAGACCATACATTATACATCATTATTTAAAATAAAATACTCGTGGATGTTCTGAGGTTTCAGAATATCTCTGACCTCGGGGAATATAATCGTGAGCATATGCTATGCTATGAAATAAAATAAAAAGTATCTATAAACGATCTTACTTCAAGAAGCTATTACTCTAAACAAGTTTAGAGTAAAAAAGAAACTAACCATTTAGAAATATCACAGCTCTATCTGTCCAACCATAAGTAAATCCTATCAGCAGTCTTGCTAAACAACTTACGAAATGACGTATAGCCTACCACTATAGGTCCCACTAATGGCCCCCCGCCGCGAAGGCCAAGGTACCAGAGTTATGGCACCCCAGCCCGCTGCGAGTGTATTGCTGAACGCACGGGGGTCCCCCGTTATTAAATCGTTGAAATACCCGTGAAAACAGGTTGAAAATTATGGTCTAAAACCTCGAGGAAGTGCCGCTTTGTCGTGGTGAAATATCGGATTTTAACAGCCCTTTGATAGCCTTGCAACTGAGAGATTTAGAGGGACTTTACTATGCTATACTGCATACTTTGTCAGTCACAAGTGGCATTCCTCAGTAGTTTATTGGGCCTGTTCCCCTTGTTCCTATTAGATACCGTCCTCGCTCTTGGGAACGGTGTATTCGAAATTGAACATGCTCCTCAAGATTGCAAGACCAACAACATTATTGTAACTGTAGCGCAACCAAGTTTTGACAATATATACAGGGTGTAACAAAACACCCTCGTAAAGGGTTGATTTTGACCATCAAAATTTGAGACATTAATCAATATCGAAAAAAACTGCAGTATTTGTACCTACCTACTCAACTCAAATTAATGGGGCAGCAAATTTTTTTTTTTCTCTATATGGTGTACATAGTCAAAGTTGTTAAGTTTGAAGGTCTACATCACCCCTTTAAATTGTGTTTTGTCGCTCCTTGTTATAGACAAAGTAACACCTCATTGAAGAGTAACATCACCCCTTTAAATTGTGTTTTGTCGCTCCTTGTTATAGACAAAGTAACACCTCATTGAAGAGTAACATCACTCCTTTAAATTGTGTTTTGTCGCTCCTTGTTATAGACAAAGTAACACCTCATTGAAGAGTAACATCACCCCTTTAAATTGTGTTTTGTCGCTCCTTGTTATAGACAAAGTAACACCTCATTGAAGAGTAACATCACCCCTTTAAATTGTGTTTTGTCGCTCCTTGTTATAGACAAAGTAACACCTCATTGAAGAGTAACATCACCCCTTTAAATTGTGTTTTGTCGCTCCTTGTTATAGACAAAGTAACACCTCATTGAAGAGTAACATCACCCCTTTAAATTGTGTTTTGTCGCTCCTTGTTATAGACAAAGTAACACCTCATTGAAGAGCAACATCACCCCTTTAAATTGTGTTTTGTCGCTCCTTGTTATAGACAAAGTAACACCTCATTGTAGAGTAACATCATTCCTTTAAATTGTGTTTTGTCGCTCCTTGTTATAGACAAAGTAACACCTCATTGAAGAGTAACATCACCCCTTTAAATTGTGTTTTGTCGCTCCTTGTTATAGACAAAGTAACACCTCATTGAAGAGTAACATCACTCCTTTAAATTGTGTTTTGTCGCTCCTTGTTATAGACAAAGTAACACCTCATTGAAGAGTAACATCACCCCTTTAAATTGTGTTTTGTCGCTCCTTGTTATAGACAAAGTAACACCTCATTGAAGAGTAACATCACCCCTTTAAATTGTGTTTTGTCGCTCCTTGTTATAGACAAAGTAACACCTCATTGAAGAGTAACATCACCCCTTTAAATTGTGTTTTGTCGCTCCTTGTTATAGACAAAGTAACACCTCATTGAAGAGTAACATCACTCCTTTAAATTGTGTTTTGTCGCTCCTTGTTATAGACAAAGTAACACCTCATTGAAGAGTAACATCACCCCTTTAAATTGTGTTTTGTCGCTCCTTGTTATAGACAAAGTAACACCTCATTGAAGAGTAACATCACCCCTTTAAATTTTGTTTTGTCGCTCCTTGTTATAGACAAAGTAACACCTCATTGAAGAGTAACATCACCCCTTTAAATTGTGTTTTGTCGCTCCTTGTTATAGACAAAGTAACACCTCATTGAAGAGTAACATTACCCCTTTAAATTGTGTTTTGTCGCTCCTTGTTATAGACAAAGTAACACCTCATTGAAGAGTAACATCACCCCTTTAAATTGTGTTTTGTCGCTCCTTGTTATAGACAAAGTAACACCTCATTGAAGAGTAACATCACCCCTTTAAATTGTGTTTTGTCGCTCCTTGTTATAGACAAAGTAACACCTCATTGAAGAGTAACATTCAGACCATCTTAATATGCCAGGTGGGGAAAGAAGAGTGCGGTAAAGATCTTGTAAAACAATCCGCCTTGAATGTCTTGTTGTTGGTCACAGAGTGTAACAAAACACCCTAGTAATACTTAAGGGGGTGCTTCAGACCATCAATCTGAACAACTTTCACTATGGAGCCAACGTCGAGAAAAAATAAAAGAAATCTGCCGTCCCATACATTAGAGTCGAGACGGTACTGCAGTTTTGTATGAAGGAGTGGATTTTTTTTCGAGATTTCGATTTTGGCTCCATAGTGAAAGTTGTTCAGTTTGATGGTCTGAAGCACCCCCTTAAGTATTACTGGGGTTTTTTTGTTACACCCTGTATAACAATCATGGATTTATTTTTCAAATAAGGTACATTTATTTTGTTAGCCTGTTTTGTTGTAAATACTGTTTTACCCTTGCAAAGAGTAGATTTTGTAACTAAGCTTCAGTTATGATAAATTATGATGATATCTGGTAATCGTTCTTTTGACTCAGTAAGATTATACTAAAGACTTTCTGTTTCCTATTGTATTGCTGTTAGTTCTCCAATAAAATAAAATAAAATAATTATTAAATAAAGACTATCTCAACTAAACTACAGGGTGAAATTGATATCATTAGCATCCTTTTAAACTAAGAGTCTACCCATCGAACTGAATAACTTTTGCTATACAGCAAACCAATCGGAGCAAAATAAAAATCAGCTGTTGCATACATTTGAGTCGGGAACTCGCGCGTCGACATTACAGTTTAGTATGGAACAGCAGATTTTTTTATTTACTCCGATCGGTTTGTAAAAGTTGTTCAGTTTGATGGGTAGACTCCATAGTCTAAAAAAACAAGGTCTTCTATTCCCAGAGTGACACAAGCCTACGTCACAAAAAATGGCCGCTAAACATGGTAAAAGGGTATGATGACGTAGGCTTGTGTCAGTCACGTGGTGAGTCACGTGATCGGAAGAGAATACCAGGCGCAGTGTATTATTGTACCATGGTAGACTTTTAGTTTAAAAGGATGCTAATGATATCAATTTCATCCTGTATATCAGAAACCAATGAAAGTACAGTGAAAAATAGATCAATAAGTTGAACAAGCTGACTCGTAAGTCAAGGGATAATTTGCGTGTCCGCCCCGAGACTGGTCCATCGTGCGATTATGCAAATGTGTCTGGATAATAACATCGACTTGCTAACGGGATACCATTACATTTGTGGGTATTTACTTTAAGTGCCCCTATAGATGTTGGTTATTTAAAGTTTTTATATGGGATTTTTTGTTAAGGTTGATTCGGGGATAAGTGTGGGAAAACTTGGGCTAACTTTGTCGAATGTCTTTTTTTGAAGTCTGTTGATAATTGAACGCAAAAACATTAAATCATTTGTACATTATCCCCTTTATTAGTAAAAGTAGACCTTTTCTCTGTGATAGGTAGTACAGAAAAGTAATTAGCTGTTTTTAAAAATTTTGTACTTTATAAGATGTGAAAAAAAACTATGAAATCAAAGTCATTTTGTTTAAAAATAATCATGGATATCAACATTTACTTATACCTTAACAATAGTTAACATGCATATACATGCATGCGATGCATAATAATGCATCGATCGATGTATGCAGGCTGAAGACGATGATTAGAGATCGGATAATCGGATGCATATTTACCTAAAGTTGAGGTGTTGGCTATTATGGTATGGAGTGCACTTTTGTAAGGAAACAAAATGTTTTTTATTTAATTTTATAATTTTGAGAAGTCGCTTTCATACTATGCATCCGATTAGTTATGCATTCCTGGACATCCTGACATCCCGGGATTTATTTTACAGAAAACGTTGTTTTGTCGGTTTTTGTATTAAATATTTTTAAGAAGTTGCTTCCATACCTACTATACATACGATTAGTTATGCATTCCCGCATTTTCCCGGCAATTCGAAAAAATATTTAAAAAAGATAATTTTAAGAAACCGCTTCCATCATTTTATAGCCAAAAAATGAAGTTTATTTAAATATGCATTCGAATACCCGATCTCTAACGATGATGCATCGATCACATTACGATAACGGTAAACACATCGGATACAAAATACAGTTCGTCTTCTCAGACGACGACTGACTGAAAAAGCGAGTTTAAACTAAAAGCTCAAAAGCGCAAAATCTAAACTATTATAAAACTGTAACAGAAGTGTGTCTGTACATTGAAGATATTTACAAAAAAAGATTAAGATGTCGTTTTTAGGTGTCCCTGATTCCAAATCACAAATTTTTGGATTTTTTGTCTGTCTGTTTGTTTGTGTGTTTGTTTGTTTGTTTGAACGAGCATCACGCAAAAACTACTGAACCGATTTTGATGAAACTTTTTTTATTTGAAAGCTTATATGATCTGACTTAAAATCTGGTAAATAATGTCGAAATGTGCGAACGAAGTCACGGGTTAACTCTAGTATTACATATAATTCTCCAACGTGGTACATACCGACATGGCAGAGGGAGAGGCAACAGCTGGAACTCATTTGTGGGTGACACCGCTGCTTCTTACGATTACGACTCTCGTATGCTGGATACGACTTGACAATATATTAGTTAACAACTTTGTAGGTATATCTACCTACACTACGTTGATATTACAAAGAGCTTGTGAATATTTAGAAGGGTTCTCAAAAATATTTAAAAAAATAAAAGATAATATAACTTAGTATTTAACAAATACTTTACACGCAAACCCTAAATCGTTAACAATAAAACCTTTTTAATTTTTAGAAATAAATCTTTTGTTTTGATTGAATAAAACTCACAAAATACGGCTCTTATATGCTCGAAAGGTCGAATAAATTTAAATGTGATCAACTTATATCGTTTTTACTGAAGTAGTACACTCAGGACTCAGGTATCAGGCCCTGTACCCAGACTTTCGATGTTCGATTTATCGCCACTGTTTCGGTCCGCACTTCATTGTAATAGAGTTGACTTTGGAACGAAAACGTTCACGCAATTGCGAAGTTCGAATGTGCGGATAGAGGCCCACGACTTATTCGTTCACTCGCTCGGTAGACCCTTCGTGGTCCCTCCAATAGTCCGCAGTAATAAGCGGTAGCTCCCTGAGCGATGCTGTAATAAGCAATTCGAAAAAAAACAACAATAAGGTATTTTTTTTTACTCGTGCAAATAAAAACAATTTGTAGAAAAGAGGCATTTTAAAATAGGCAAACTAAACAAAACTACAAACACATTGGCCTTATTTGGACACTAGGTTTTATTAGCCAGTTACAGTTTTGTAGTTTCAAACTGTTGTATAATTTCAGCTGTTAATGGCGTAACGTGGTTGGCTAAACTGCCAAGTGCATACACACCGGCCGATTATGCTAATTCACGGATAAAGCCAAAGGATACCACCATCACGGCTTTATTTGGTAACCACGATAGATTTTATAATGAGACCTTTCCTGGTTTAATGTTCATATTGCTTTAATGGAAAGCTAAAACTAATGTTAAGGCCGCCTGTCCATTGACGCGAGCTGGCTGGCGGAGCGGAGAAACTGAGTTTTATCAACCAATCAGAATTGCATAAAATCTCCTGATTGGTTAATATTTTCCTCGCTACTCCGCTCCGCCAGCCAGCTCGCGTCAATGGACAGGCAGCCTAAAGGAATGAGATGACGTTTATTGTGACTAAATGACAATAAGACGATCAAAAGTTTTAAACCATCCAGTAAGTATTTAAACAGGAAAATAATTCATTTTTTCATTCTTTTTTTTTTTCTTTTTTTTTCATCTTATGTTTTTTTCATTTTTTCATGTATAGTCGTGAGCATATGCATGCATATGTATGCAATAATTCATTTTGGCTCAAAATGGACAGCTGATTAACAAATCTTAGTATATAAGACGGTGGTATTCTTTCAATCTTATTTCCTAAATTTCTACCCGTATTTTGCTCGCAAATATGTAGAGCGCTATCTGACCCATATTGAGAGCAATCCTGTAGTGGAACTTGGGCACCCCCAATATATAAGATTGAAAGATTGAAAGAAATAAGATTGAACGAATTTACCATATTCCACTAAGCGTTACCTTAAGCAAGCAGCAGAAAATCCTGGCCCCGGGAAAAAAAGAAAACAGCTAAAGTCCTAGCAAATTCGAACACATAGCCACCCTTGCTTATCCCATGAATAGCTGTGTCTCACCGTATTGGATCTCGTAGAATTCGCACTTTGCATTGA
Organism: Agonopterix subpropinquella; assembly: GCA_922987775.1. Classification (NCBI taxonomy): domain Eukaryota; kingdom Metazoa; phylum Arthropoda; class Insecta; order Lepidoptera; family Depressariidae; genus Agonopterix; species Agonopterix subpropinquella. Next base: position 7,101,331 of record OV277695.1, on the reverse strand, counting down.
AAGCATCTGGAAGTATGTAGGTGCAAGTATTAGCGCTTTATAAATAGCTTGGTATGGTAATATAACCTGTGGTAATAGCAATAACAATTGAGGAACATTTGGGCTCCAGACCAGTCTTTATTTAGCGTGTATAATTAAATGTCGGTATTTGTGACAGTTCTTCTTCTCTGAGTACTCAAATCAAGAATGAGATTTCAATGAGAACTGGAGTCACCGACATTTGATCGAAGGTTTCGAAGGATCTCAGAGTTGTTGTAGCTTGACAAAATGGATGGTTATGCAAATCATCAGGGGAGGTCTATAGATATGCAGCAGTGTATCTATGTAACGTATTCTTTTGCTTCCGGCATCTCAGGAGAGCATATCTGCGTCGACCTATTTGCCGACCTCCAGTAGGTCACCCCAGGTATCGAGGCAGACCTACTTCAAGCCAGGTACTGGCGTGCGGTCGCGTAGGATCAGGAAAAGGGCCAAGACCCACTTTGGGTCGCTGAGTGAGCCCGCTGAGTACGGACCAAAAAGCTCGGCAATGTACTTATACAGGGTGTAACAAAACACCCTAGTAATACTTAAGGGGATGCTTCAGCCCATGAAACTGAACAACTTTCACTATGGAGCCGACTTCGAAATTACCGCTCTTTCATACAAAACTGCAGTACCGTCTCGACTCAAATGTAAGGGATGGCGGCATAGATTTATATATTACTAGCGTAAGGATAGGCCCGTCAGAATATTTTACAAAAACCTTCTTCATAGAAACAAAAATTTGCGCCATCTGTCATTATCGTATACGAACTATATCGTGTCATATATTTGTAGTGCTCTAAAACTGACATTTTTCCTTGCATTTTAGAGCCAACGAACTGGGGACAATAGTCAAGCTCATAGGCCATGTCCTTACGCTAGTAATATATATGTCTTTGGATGGCGGATTTTTTTTATTTTTTCCCGGCATTGGCTCTATAGAGAAAGATGTTCAGATTGATGTAGACCATACTCTAACTAGGGTGTTTTGTTACACAGTGTATACTTGAGCTACATATTCTCGTGTATCCAAATATCTCACATAAACACAATATATTCAATTTCAAGTAAAATTCCAATGAATCCTCTAACATTCCAACGCACAAACAACTTGAGTTCAACAAAACCACAAACAACATCCAACCTAAAACACTGACGATAATATGTAAATTTAATTCTATTATGTACCAAGTTTGTACTGTAATTATGCGTGCTGTCACGGTTTAGTCCCCATACTGGGCAAGTGGGCATCCACCTGACATGAGTCTAAACTAAAGCCTATTCATGCGACACAGCATCCTTGAGATGGATTTATTGTCCATTTGAAAGGCGGAAGCGAGACGGCGCTAACCACAAACATTGAAATGCCATCTTCCTAGATGGGAAGGCTTTTATCTAGTTTTTGAACATGTCTGCACTTGTGGAGATAAGTTTGTCCTCTGACATTAGTTCAGTAGCTTAAGTACCTATAACTTATTTTTCCAATCTAGCTTCATGTTTACGGGTGACCTATACCACCCAAGGAACACGCAAGCTATATAGCAGCTGCACAGTAGCCGCATAAAGGAAATATCATCTATGCAGCTACTGTGCAGCTGCTATATAGCTTGCGTGTTCCTGGGGCAGGGCGCTTCGACGTCACTGGTGTGGTAGGTACCCTTTGGGCTGCAGTAAATAAGCAGTAGGTACTGCCTGAGCAAAGCTGTATTCGGTTGTTTAAAAAAAAACCATAACTGGTAAACTCGCTATCAGAGAATTTTCAAGTTTCTTTATATATCACGAATTTAATTGCAGAAACAATAAGGTGTAATAAATAATAATTTAATGTATTTTTCTGAAATAATATAGTAAAAAAACAACGCAAACAAACCTAATAACTCTCTAATCGAATAGCCTACCCAGGACGAGCCTTTGACAAACCCATTTTGCTGGATGCATTGCCAATTTGCCACTGGACCACAGAATAGGTAATAGTATAAAGTTTGACTGGACAGCCACGAGATACGCTGGACGAGAAAAGACCCGTAACAGGGGTCCAAGCCCCTCTCCTTCAGCCTGCGACATCCTCAGTTTCTTTTATTTAAAAATAATGCAATCTCGCCTATCATGTACCCTACAATTCTCAAGCCTATTCCACAAAGGGAACGAACATTGAGTGATGTGTTCCATACATGTAGACGCTCTACATTGACAACTTGACCAATAAATTACATTTCGTGTGTGCCTTTGATGTGGCGCCTCTGTGAATTAGACGGCCAATGTAACATTCATGCACAAAGCCAATAGTCTCAATGATATTAAACCTTATTTGCTATGCTGAAAGGGTGAATTTTGAGCCCATTGACAAAGTTGCATCTCTGGCTTGATGTTAAATTGTAATTTAACTGCTACTATTACATTTTAGTAAGTCATATAATACTGTTGGTTTCCTCTTCCTTCAAGACTTTGCAAGTTAGCCTACATTATGCTTGAAGAAAGTGAAATTATTATATTGGAGATATTTTAGATGTCCCTTTTGATTTACACATATTTATGAGCATTCTGTTGATCCTCGTCGTTTTCAGATTTGATGAGGATCGGACAACATGCAATACGGCTGTCTCTGGAAATTTTGGTCATGTGAATCGTCCGATTAAGTTTTCCTTCAGTTGCCTTCCAATTAATAGGAGGTCGTCCTCTCGCACACTGAAAAAAAAAATTATTTACTTCAACCAACATCATGACTCCATATGAGCCTGTCAACATCATGACTTCTCCGACTAAGAGAACTTTGTTAAACGAATTCGGCTTGTTGTTACAACTAACCATCTTTTGTTTTTAGTAAACAATCAAAACGTCATTTCAATTATTTTGGTGCTAATTAAGAGTCTTAATAGGCTCGCATTTTTTTCAGTGCACAATCTTACAGATTCCTTAAACGACTAGATTTATACTCTTAAACTTTCGAAGCAAAGAAAAACGAAAGCCCATTATTTAAATAAGTTCGTGACTCATAAATGTTCTCTGCTTCAGAACTCCAGTGATCTGAATTAAGACAAACATTACTAAAGGCGTGCCATTCAGGTATCGATCAAACATACCACTTTCTACTCTCTTTAACGACCTCCAAGTTCTACGAGGAGCCAGTATTTCACGTGTCGTTCCCACACTGTCACATTACGTAAAACAATATTTGAGGAATACACACAGACGAATCGGTTGCGACCGTCGCAACGGTCGTTTGTTGGATCAAGAAGTTTAGAGTAATCATCTCAGACTAAAATAGAAGTTACTTATTATATTATTAATGTTATATTGGGTACAAAATTTATACTAGAAATAAGAGGCAATAAAAGTTTGAGCTATTAACCAACCCTGCATTTATTAGTGTTCATTTATACTAGTACTAGCTGTTGCCCGCGACTTCGTCTGCGTTACCCAGATAAAAAGTACCCTATGTGTTAATCCAGACCATGTTCTATCTGTATGCCAAATTTCATCAAAATTCGTTCAGCAGTTTTTGCGTGAAAGCGGAACAAACATCCATCCATACTTACAAACTTTCGCGTTTATAATATTACGAGCTTTTACCCGCGACTTCGTCCGCATAAATTATATACCAGATTTTAAGTTAGATGATAAGCTATCAAACAAAAAAAGTTTCATCAAAATCGGTTCAGTAGTTTTTGCGTGATACTCGAACAAACAAACACCCAAACAAACAAACAAACAAACGAACAAACAAACAAACAAACAAACAGACAGACAAAAAGTCCAAAAATTTGTGATTTGGAATCAGGGAAGCCTAAAAACCATATCGTAATCTTTTTTTTTTTGTAAATATCTTCAATGTACAGACACACTTCTGTTACAGTTTTATAATAGTTTAGAAGTAGGATTTAAAATATCTTATGGAACCATTTTGTTTTACGCAGCATTAGCATATACTTTGCTAACCCCAGGTTTGACCAATTCCAATTTTACCCTACCGTAATTAAAAACGAGAATCCCCGAGTGACATTCCTATACTTCTTCTTCTTTCGCGTGAACATGAGCCATATTGCATGACAATCACTGATGCTGTAGCGAAAAGATTTGCCAGTTAGCAATAATGGTAGTATCGAGGCTGACTGCCCTGGGTGCGCCAGACGAACTTGGGTAGGTACGTCAGGGCAAATGTCTCTAATGCTGCTTGGCAAATCTCTTCACCATGATGGCAAGTCAAACATAAGGATGTGCCATTGATTCTACAGGAGAATCTTTGCCTCACTATCCTACTACCATGAATCCTTGGGATTTTCTAACCTTATTTATCGCACGCCGTACCTACAATGATACGACCGTCGTCGTACCATGTGTATCTGTTTAAGCTATGTAGTGTCACTAATCCCGACTGGATTACTCGGTTACTCACTACAGTTCATTTCACGTTAGAAGTCCCTTGATAGAACTCTTCTGCCTACGTCATAAGTTTTCAAATAGCTTGATTCACATGTCTTCGTATGTGCTATAATACTAAGTCACTTTAAATGATACTGTTGTCAGAGGTGCTAGCTAAGCTATTTCAGTATTTAATCTCTTATAGAATTCTATTCAATTTAGGGGTTTGCTTTGTTGTGCAGTAAAGTCGGTTATATGGGTTTAAAGATATTAAACTTTCAAGTGCTTAATAGTGCTGTCTAACCATTAATGTTTCCTCTCTCAACGTATTTTTGATGTTGTCGTCCTCTTCAGCGGTTGAAATGGAAGCTGCTTCTTTAATTTAATTCATCATTCTTCAGATATGTGGAATGAAAGTAAGAAGTTTGTTATTGCCAATAGGATAAGATGAGATGAAATATTTAGGACTTCATTTTTTTGACGGCCCGGTAGCTCAGTCGTCGGTAGCCCAAGGAACACGCAAGCTATATAGCAGCTGTACAGTAGCCGCATAAAGGAAATTTCCTTTATGCAGCTACTGTGCAGCTGCTATATAGCTTGCGTGTTGCTTGAGAGTGAACCTGCCTGCCGAGGGTCGCGGGTTCGAATCCCGTAAAGGACAAATATTTGTATGATGAATATGAATATTTGTACCCGAGTCATGGATGTTTGTATCTATATATGTATCCTATATCGTTGTCTAGTCATCATAATACAAGTCCAGGCTAGATTTTGGTACTTTAAATTGGACTAGATAATTTGTGTGACAATGTCCAAGATATTTATTTATTTATTATTTATTTATTTATTTTAACTGTTTCTTTCCTATGCGCATAGATATTATCCAAAGCACAGTCCAAAGTGAGTAATTGATTTAAGAACAATAGAATATCAAAATCAACAAACCCTATCATAAACAAAATCTAACTAAAGTTTACAAGCAAATAAAATACGAAAACAAAGAGCAAGGACCATTTATAGAAAATCAAATCAAATCCAAGTCGATGTCTCGACGCAGCGCAAGCGCATACATTATTCAATGGGCCACGCAACTAGCCCCGTATAATTACGACGTCGAATATATTACAAAGAGCACTTTGAGTACGCATGTTAAAATATTATGTGCTATAAATAATACGAAGTACAATGTTGCCTGACAAATACTGAGCTAATGATTTAGGACGCAGGATAGGCTTATTGGGTGGTACCTAACACATTAACTTTGCACGGTATGAACTGATATGAAATACATTATGACAGTCGGTAACTAGTTTCATCAAGACATATCGATTCAAAGACTTTTTCGACCATAGATATATTCAAGATATATTATATAATATATCTATGTTTTCGACTGACAAAGCGCCTACCTCTTTTATCACAAAATGGGCAACCGCTACCATAATATTTCTTACTAGCAAACGCTAACACCTGCGACTTCGTCCACAAATTATATACCAGATTTTAGTCATATCATACTGACCTGATCCATCATAAGCTATCAAACAAACAAAGTTTCATCAAAATCGGTTCAGTAGTTTTCGCGTGTTGCTCGATCAAACAGACAAACTTCTTTTTTTTTAATTAACAGTTTTATAATATTTCTTATGTCTTCTTGTAATACAACAAAATATTATAGTTAAGAAATTATAACCCCTCTGAGTTTCGAATGCTATTCCGTCTTATTACGACACAGTTTTTTCAACATTTTGTCCATTATTATCAAGATAAGGAGCTTTTAGTGTAAAATCAGCACTAACTTTACTTGTTTGAGTATAAATAACCATCAAATAAAAGTTCTCCAACGTACAAAGTTGATTTGTGGATATTTTCTGTCCTGGGATATAATGACAGTGTATCCCTTCTTCAATTTGAACTTATTGTAATATTTTGTATTTGTTTAGGCTTGTGTCTGTACCACAGTTTGCATAAAAGATAATTGAAATGAACCAATGGGAGCAGTAACTTGTAAATACTACTATCTTAAACATAAACTGCGTGGGTTTTGGAATCGTGAGAGCGTACTCGGGGCGCCAGCCTTTGGCAACTATCTATCACCTGACTTTGCACTTTATGTCACTCTTAGTCCTAAAGGAATAAACGCTGTTTTCGGCTGTTGTGCTTGTATGGTAAGTTTGTATAAGCTTACGTAAATAACTAAGTTTAGTTATCCGCTCCATATCTGTGAATGTTTATCTATTTGATGTTTATTAGAGGTTGCATCCTTAGATAGATATGCCAGTTTATGAAGACCCCTACATTTTTGAGTCTATCTTCAGTATCTATCGTTATATTTAACTAACACTTTATAGAAAGCTCGTAAACTAAAAGTACCAATAAAGTTTTATGAAATCCTTTGAAATAAGGATGAATTCGATTAAAATTGTGAGTTATGACTCGGACGATGTGAGCTTACGGAGGTCTTAATAAATTAGTCTTTTGTGTGGCCATAATCTTTCATACAATATTATGGCATTTTATTGCTTTTATCCATTTTTATTTTAACAATAAAAACGATACTGCTGTAAGATAATATTTCAGCGTAGGTGGTACACTTTCTTAATTTACCTTATACGTTTTTACACACGTATGTAAATAACACCATTTTGTAAGCTTTTACTCGTAAACCGTTTTGTGCGAAACGTTTTTGACATCAGAAGGCCATGGAATATAACATTTCCTTTTGCAAATTTTAAGATAAGCGTATTTTTCGGTCACAAGAACCAACTGAATTCTGGGATGGTATGGTAGCCCCTTCGAATCCAAAGTCTTATCTACCTACACTCAACGTTTATTTTATGGCACAATTAAAAGGGTAAGTCAATCTTACTCAAGATAGAACAACTTTAGTATATTTTAATTTTTTTACATTCCTACTTATTACCGAACTCCCAAACATCACACAAAACACGAAAATACCCAAAATAAATGGAAAAGGAAACTAGCGTTTGTCTATAAATAAATAAGGTCCCTTCACTCCACCCACCGGGTTCGAACCGGCGCTAAGTCGTGGGAGTGACATTCCGACAGCCTGTGAATACCTAACACAACCTGTGTTGATGAAAATAAATCTGTCTAGTCAAGAATCTAGACCCGTTTTTTTTTTGGTAGAACAAGATGCCGAATTTGTACGTAGTCTCAGCAGTTCGGTAGTAGAAGTAGGTCGGACCCGAACTAGGTACTGAAACAAAAATGTCTCAAAAGCTCGGTACCGAACTAAGTACCGAATTACTGAGACTAGGTTTTACACCAAAGTCATCTATATTTAAAGTTTACTCAAATAAAATTTCTGTTATTATCTTTGGAATTTGTGCATTGAAAATATTGGAATATAAAGTAGAACTTTTAAAGAACCGACCTGCCAGAGATAAAGAAGACGAACAGCTCAGTATACGAAAAAAATCAGCTGTTCCATACATTTTGGTCGAGTAGCCATTGACATCTTCTATGGAAGAACCAAATTTTATCCATTAGGTATTTTATTTTTAGTATTAAAAGTTCTTAAGTTTGATGGTCTGAAGCACACCTTAAAGTATGTAACGCATTTAAGTCTACGTCCTGTGTAGCAAGATTATCTACCTACTCCACATATCATAGGCATCAAATATGCATTTCAAAACATACTATTTATATGCCCACAACTGTCTTAATAAAGTTGATAGCAGACAACATAATTCCACCTGCTAAAACTGTCAAAATTATCACCCCCACACAAAATTATCACTGTCAATAGATTAAACACACGTAAATTTACGTAATGTATAGATATTTAAGGTATTATTGGACGGAAAAGGCTTTGGACCTGTCACTCGCATAGGTCAGGGATCTCGCCCACAGACCGAGACGCCGATGTCGCCCACCGCGGCTTGCGCCTGCGCTGCCCAGGTCACGTTAACTCACGTTCCTTTATGGGGGCTTCACGATGTTCAACTAGAGGTCGATATTTCCAACTGATATGTGCATTTTGATATTGTTTTTGATGCTTTAACTGTTAAAGTTTAACTGATCTCGTGTTTGGGTTCTCAACGAAGTAAATCGGGGTGTGATATAAGTATGACTATGATCAGTGCCCACTGATCATAGTCATACTTCTAGATTTTTGTCGTTTTCACGGAAGTCGTAGGTATGCTAGGCCCCTAGCAGTTTTGTCGCTTTGTTGTGCATTGAGCATCTATTCTCTATGCTAGCATTGTATTCTCTTTGCCATCATATACTCTCTATGTATGTATATTTCTATAAATATACCAGCATTTGGCCGCTCGCTTTCTTTCATGATGTAGCCAAGTCACACAAGGAAGATTTTCCCAATTTTCTTGTCTAAGGGCAATCCTAAGGGGAAAAAATCTAGGCTCAGCTTCAGCTAGTTCTTTATATGGAAAAGGGAATGTATTATGATAGGTACTATTATCTATGTCGTGAGTTGCGGAATCTTATTGGATGCTGAATGGCACTCCTTAATCCTTATTGCAAATATGGGTAAAAGATTTTATTGATAACCTTAGCAATTTATGTCTTTATTATGTTTAGAATGACAATTGGCAAAATTATGGTTAGACAGAAAAGGTAGATAATAAAATTGAATTCACGTCAACATACTTTATTGGAATTGAAGGAAAATCCAAATTTAAAAGTGAAAAATTAACCACTGAAACATAAAATTATGTAGTTTCACTCTACAACTTCCTGACAACTTACTGAAATGAAGTAGGTAATGTTACTCGCATAACTTTGTAAAAATACTGGAAATATTTTGGGATGTCGGTACCCGGAGCATAATTTGTGAGCGTTAAAAAAGAAAATTCTTTAATAAGTGCCATAAAGCTGAAATTCACGATCGTATTCATTTGCAGGGAAGCCAGGAACTTTCTTACAATAACAAATTTTCAAACTGAACATAATATCATGTCAACTCTCGAACTTATTGCTTATAGTCCAAAAGAGCTTTAGGTACCTATCAGTACATGATCATATGAAAACTATGTAGTTATGTTACCAATGTGAAATAGCTCAAATCGCCGTGAAATAGCACATGCATTATACATATTTCGTAAGTCAGCTTCTGTTACGACATTAAACTTTATAACAATAACCTAACCATGCGTTCATTTTGATCAAACCATTATCCTTGGCGTTAACAGTGTTATGCAAACTTTTTGCAAAACCCAATTCGAGCGTGTGATCTATGATCGAGTGCGAAGTGGCTGCGTTTGCGCAAGCGCCCCACTGGCGCCATCTACCGTGATCTATTGGCGCCACGCCGCCCGCCTCTTATTATACTCTTATCGCGTCAATGCAAATCCTGACTGCATTTTAATCTAGTCTAATGTTTTAATAGATTGTTGTTTGTTTGTGTTTTTATATTTATTAGTAAGTACCTATTGAAAGTAATATCCAACTTAACGAGTAATCACTGGTAGCGCAGCGTTATTTACAAAATCACAAATCACAATTTTTTCTTCGTTTGCCTTCATATTGCCTGATAGAAAATGCAAAGCGTATTTAAAGCCAAGAAAATGTTCATCTCTTTAAGATAGGTATCTAAGTTTATTCTCGGCTGAAAAAACTGAGGTAGGTTAGAGTTCCATGCCTGAAGGTAAAGGCGAACCACTCTGCAGAAATATAACTACAATATACAAGGTGAAATTGATATCATTAGCATCCTTTTAAACTAAGAGTCTACCCATCAAACTAATCAACTTATATTACGGGAGCAAACCGATCGGAGCAACTAAAAAATCAGCTGTTCCATACACTGCAGTGCCTACTCGACTCAAATGTATGCAACAGCTGTTTTTAGTTGCTCCGATCGGTTTGCTCCCGTAGTAAAAGTTGTTCAGAATGATACGAATTTCACCCTGGTACAGGGTGAAATTGATATCATTAGCATCCTTTTAAACTAAGAGTCTACCCATCAAACTGAACAACTTTTACTATGGGAGCAAACAGATCGGAGCAAAAAAAAAAATCTGCTGCTCCATACTAAACTGCAATGTCGACGCGCGGGTTCGCGACTAAAATGTATGCAACAGTAGATTTTTTTTTTGCTCCGATCGGTTTGCTGCCATATTAAAAGTTGTTCAGTTTGATGGGTAGACTCTTAGTTTAAAAGGATGCTAATGATATCAATTTCCCCCCAGAACCAAATGCTATTCTTATTTGTTACCAACGTCAAAAATAGTTTCCATACAATTTGCTTATTTTTAACCGACTCAAAGAACAACGCTAATTTATGTACACACGGCGACAGATCAACCTACCCATAGTTGAACTCTATGTTCATGGACATAAGGTCGAACTATGGGTAGGTTGATCTGTCGCCGTGTGTACCTACTATTTAAAAAATACAAGCAAAGCCGTACGCTAATACCAGGTTAAGAAAAATCCAAGTAAATATCTTACCTTGTTTTAGGGTTAGACGGACTGTAGGCGGGAAACGGATTGTGAAATTTGGTTCGCTTTTTCCTATGCGCGTGGGCAGCTAATTATACGTCTCACTAGGATTTATGTTGGTTAATACCTTCTAAATTAATGGTGCAGTATTTGAGTAGCCAATGTCCGCTCTATAAGTAGGCAAAGAATAAATCTATCTGTTCCCCACTCGTTTATTATCCGTTTTTGAAATTAAATACAATTATTCTAAATAATTTCGACCGAGGAGATATAGTTACCTATGTGGCGCACCTCGGGAGAGGCCTTGTCCAAGATGATAGGCTGATGATGATGAAGGAGTGGAGGGTAGTCAGTCATGCGGTACCCATCAAACTGAACAACTTTTACTATGGGAGCAAACACAACAAATCGAAGCAAAAAAAAAATCTGCTGTTGCATACATTTGAGTCGAGTGAGTAGGCATTGCAGTTTAGTATGGGACAGCTGATTTTTTAGTTGCTCCGATCGGTTTGCTCCCATAGTAAAAGTTGTTCAGTTTGATGGGTAGACTCTTAGTTTAAAAAAGGATGCTAAAAATATCAATTTCACCCTGTATATATACCTGCAAAACCTGTCAGAACGGGAAGGTTAACTTATCATTATCAGTCAGTATAGAACAAATCTTTAAAACCAATGTTTAAAACGAACAAAGGGCTGTTTTCTAAGTATGAGCTATGCACTTTCCTTTGTTTGTAATTCAACCGTATTACGAATCATTTCATTTGTTCATAATGAATTCGTAGTAGTGTAATTTTAATTTCGTTTTAGCTTCGACCTGATGAAGTTCTAAATATATCTATGATTTTAGGCTAAGTTCCTCACATAAAATTGTTTTATTATACTGGTTCAAAAACACTGTTTTCTGATTGCTTGATTATTAATTTACATTTTCTTTTGTTTTGCAGGTAAGTAGCAGCCATTTAAAGAAATTCCGCGTTAAATGAAACATGTTTCCAGTAGCAGTCAGTACAACTAGCAGAATCTTTATTATCATCTTAAAAGTATCTTGAAATTCATGAAAAACGATAATAATTGTTCCAACTAATGAGACTACAATACGTACGTTTTAGGTTTCAAAGTTTTCCGTTTAAAAATCGATGATGAATTCTTGAATTTTACGTTCATATGCTTGAATAGAGGGTGTTAGGGTAAACAGTTGCATCACATTAAGGGGTGATTGTACCCATGATACTGAACAACTTTCCCAAGCAAACCTATAGGAAATCCGCACATTTTTTTTCGACCTTTCATTCAAAAGTTCGATCAGCTGATTGCATTTAATATGGGAAGTCCAAAATTTTAACGAATTTCGTATAGGTTTCTTAGAGAAAGTTGTTCAGTATCATGGGTACAATCGCCCCTTAAAGTAATGCAACTGTTTACCCTATCACCCTGTGTAAACGTAACTTCGATGCGTCAAACCCAGACGCCAAACATCGTGCATCGGCTGTAAATGAATAATCTATGAGCAACTAGGTACGTGTATATTTATCCAATTCCCGGACCCTTTCTACAAAATTCAATTGAATAATTCAAAAATCGCTAGGGCTCTACACTAGGAACACATAAAAGCAATTCAAAAACTCGCCGTTGACTCGTAAAATCGAAAGTGAACGAGGAAAAAACGTTTACAGGCAGTTCTAAGAAGTCCCCACGCGATTCTGAAGGGAACCTTAAGGTCAGTGCACATTGTGATACCTACGGGTAATACAAGGTTTTTAAATAATTTTTTTTAAACTCCATATTAGTATAATTTTACTATGAAAAATAAATTTACATACAAAAATTTAAATCTCCGTACCTGAAGGTTTTAAACTTAAATGCGTTACATACAAAACAAACACAAAAATCGCGAAAAAAAGAATGGTTGTTCCATAGAAAACGTCAATGGCTACGCAACTCAACTCAACAATTATGTGATAAGATCAGGAGTGTGATTTTTGAATCTCATCTCTGAGTTCAGCAGTTGAAAATGTCAAAATTACTGTGGAGATATGCATCTTTCTATTGCTGATTTGACTTTCAAAAATTATACTCAGGAGTGCGATTTTGGAAAGTCAAATCAGCAGTAGAAAGATGCATATCTCCATAGTTATTTTGCCATTTTGTACTGCTGAGTTCAATATGTGAGTTTAAAAAATCGCACTCCTGATTTTGTTTTTCGCGTCTTCGTCGTTGGCTCCATAATGAAACTTGTTCAATTTGATGGTCCGAATCACCCCCTAAAAAGACAACCACCAACTCGGGCCATTTTTGTACTACCAACTTTTTCTACAGCGTTATAAAAATATGGGAATAATAGTTCGCATACTCATATTACTAAAGCTAATTATTTCAACGTTATATTTTATGGTACAAACGAGATATCTTGAATTGAATTTGGATATTTTAGTTACGAAATGTGAAAAAATGGCGAAAAAAACACAGAACAAGTAGTCACAAACTTTTTGAAAAAAGAAGGCCTTGACAATAAATTGATTGACATATTTTGACATTGACCACTTGACATTGACATAATTTTTTTTTAGGTTTTATTTCTCTAATTCTCTATTAAGGCCCCTCACACAGGTGCGATTTCATCGAGTGATAATATCGCTGCGATTTTACAATTTTTATTTTCAGTACAGCATTGGCTTCTAATTTTTTGAACACGATTGGGTTTAATAGCAAAACGAATATTTAAACCAAGATCTGGTCCTAAAGCCAGGAATGTCTCCATATGAGGGAACTCTTTCTTTTTAGGAAAGCCTTTCTAGCGACAGTTACCAAAAGTATGTCTATCTCAGACTATACTTATTCATTCTCATTGGTGGGGCGGACGCGTGACGCTGATCGCAAAATTGCACCTGTGTGGTAGGAGTAGGACATGCGACGCGGTCACAAAGTCGCCGGGATATTATTGCTCGATAAAATCGCAACTGTGTGGGGGAGCCTTTAGTATTGGTAAATGGTGAAATAAAACAGTATTTGATTAAAAAACATAATTATTATTCATTTTCCACATCTTCTTTAACAATTATTTATCATCCAGATATATGCAGCAAGAGGCTCAATATTTGTCTGGTATCGTGCCAGACTACCTTCAGTATGCACAACACCCCACAGTCCTTTTACCACTAACACTGCTACAATAATAACACAAATGCTATCTTCCTACGACTGTATCACACTTTCATTAATAAGTAGGTATAAAGCAGAAAAACACAGAAAAACTAAAGCGCAGCCGGATCGAACAAAAACATAAGATAATTCCACTGGATAATTCAGAGAAAGTACTCTTTGATTCAGAGCCATTTCAGAGCAAAATTCAGAGTGCGCTATCCATAAAGGAAGTAATGTGTAGTTTCACCTCCTTGAGGATTACCTCCTTGATGACGCTATCATTTACCAAGAAGTTTTACTACAGTAAAGATCGCTTTTTTATATTGCTAACTGCGCTATTTGTAATTACTTCGAGCTGTCATCATATTACTTTAAATATTTTGTAACACGAAACGACTTTATTTGTAGCTATTATAGCAATTGGTTTGTATTTTTATTATATTTGTCTATATTAAAATGCGTATATAAAAGCTATCACATGCATATGCATGCATATCACAAATTGGCCTGACGGCCCATACATTGATGAATGATGTCTTTTGTAACACATTTAAGTTTACACCCTGTGTAAGTCAGCCAATAGCTAACAATGACTCTTTCAACAAATGAACACATACAAACAATTTTATACATTTTCAAACGATTTTTTTGTTGTTTTCGCGAAGCCATAATCATAACAAACAACACAATTCGTTTTGTAAATTAAATTGGCATGAAAATGTAAATAAGCTGTGTAGTTAATGGTATACTGTGACACTTGGTAAATGAGATAATTAGAATCTAGGAAGGAGAGCTAGGTGGTCGGTAGGCTTAGCTTATGTAAGCGGAATGACAGGTTATAAGATTGTGTTTAATTGACGTTTTTGTTTATCTTAATAGTCATATTAATAAGTTTAAAGTAACTTGAAAGACTACAATTGCCTTTGGACCTTTCGTATCGTAAGGACAATGAAGCAAATGTCAAAATTACACAAGATCAAATCGACCTAATAGCGAAACGTATTATCCATCAAAATGAACTGTGGGTACGTGTTCCTCAATAATGAAAATAATTGAAACAATAATAAGTATTATTCATCATCATCATCATCATATCAGCCGATTGACATCCACTGCTGGACATAAGCCTCCCCCATAAATGGGGGGATTTGCCATAATCGCCACGCTTGGCAGGCGGGTTGGCGATCGCAGTTGGATTGAATGTGTGTACTCAGAGGATGCTGCTGCCCATCCTACGGTAAGATCCCTTAGTCGCCTTTTACGACACCCACGGGAGGAAATGGGATGGTGCTATTCTTAGCCGACACCACACGGACAAGCCGACACGACACAAAACGACAAATATCCATTAAGCTTATCGATGAGAGGCGTTTTCTTCGCATTTGCAACACTGCCGAAATATCGAGTACTAAAGCACACGAGAACCCGTTAAAATACAGGATTAGGGTACCTAAGTACTTTAATGTATAGTTTAAATATGAGTTAAAGATCTATGCCCTTCAGTTGATTATTTTTTAAAACACATTTAAATTAATATTAAATTCCCAGAAAACAAAAGACGTCAGTGTAGACGAGCCTTTATAACATATTATAATCCGCGTGTCGAATGTGTAGGTGTGCTCTAATAAGGCCCGAGAGGCGGAGAGATTGCCGGTGTTGCCTGCTCTCGCGATATTGTGCCTTTTTATTATTTCGCTTTTTAGAGTTCTGCGCTAAATCCACCTTAAACCTTATCTTGCCAATGCATCTGTGCTTCTGTTCTATTTTTAGGGATACCATAGTAAAACACAAGCTCTACATTAGCTGTATAGTAGCTATGTATAGAGTTAAATCATCGCTATACAGCTGCTGTAGTCTAAAAACTGAAAACATCGTCGAATGTCAAAGAGTTTGGATAGTTTTTTGGTGGTGGCTCTACCTAACTACCTATTATTTATTATGGTATATTGTTTTGTGTGATTTTTGATTTGTTGTAGACAGGTATTTGATTTATGAAGAAACTCAAATGTTTGCTTTGTTTTCTATACAGGGTGACATTGAAATCATTGGCATTCTTTCAAACTAAGACTCTACTCATCAAACTGAACAACATTTTATTGTGGAAGCAAACCGGTCATAGCAAAAAGAAATCTGCTGTTTCATACACTGTTTTTTTTTTTCGATGACATTTTGCTCCTATAGTAAATATGTTTCAGTTTAATGGGTAGAGTCTTGTTAAAAGGATGCCAATGATTTCAAAGTCACTCTGTATTAAGTAAGGATGTTTATGTCAAAGCCATCGATTGAGAAGAAAGAAAAAATAAGTCTGTGGACTAGTACTTAAAAGATCGGTAATTTTTGTATACAGATAATAGTCATACTTAAACTTTGTGGTATTTATATGAAATGAATGCACTGATTCAGGTACGATTAACAAATAAAATAATTAAATTAACGAAAGTCTGTGAAAATCATTGTTTCCATTGCACATTTTGTTTACTTTGGGGAGAAAGCCGCGGGGTCTTTACAAGGGGGCTTTAAATTTTGCAGTTACGGAACCCTTAGTTCGAAATCTCCACTCGTACTTTACCCGTTTTATTATTTAGCTTTTTAGCCCATATATCAAAGGAGGCGGTACTTCTAAGAAGTGCTATTGCATTTTGCGTAGGTTCAGTCGTGTTAGGAACACGTTCTGAATTTTTATTTATGTCCAGTTAATTTAGCATCTCAAAGGAGAATGCCTGGTATGAATAAAGTTATTATTAGAATTTATGTTGATTGTTATTGGTCGAGATTAGACCGTTTAGGCTGTTTTTCAATCTACAAACACAACAAAACAACAATTTTCTGTTTACAAATTGCCAGTGTTTTTACGAATAAAAACATAGAAAACATTTTTTTAACTGAGATATTGGGCAATTGGTTCAGGTATGTCTGCCTTACTTTGGAATCTTTGTCACTGTCACGGGTCTGCTGGAAGAAATCTCTTCAGGGATAAAGTCGCCATTCTTAGTTATTTACTATGCTTCTATATTCCCGAGTGTACCTTCAATAGAAATAAAGAATACAGCTATTAAAGAAGATGTCTTTGTCTTTGTTATTTTTAAACGAAATAAACAAAACGAATGTAATTCAAATTATTCCTTACTAAAGTAAAATTAATTTACAGCTAAATCTTCTGTATTGTAATTTGAAAATCCTTTACAATCCGACATTTACGTTCTTTCTCACCCTTCTACCGCTTACTGAAAGAGAAAGCAATGCATTGGAGACTGACTGATAAAAGCAAGCCCCTTTCAGGAATCTTGAAGCTCGTCGAAACACGAAGTCCCAAGCACCATCCTTTTTCATCTTTATTGCGTAAGACATAAGAATTGTTTCAGGGGATTTCTCACGTGGAATGGAATGTAAATAGGGGTGGGTAATTCTTTCGCTGTGTATAAATTATGCAGAATAGCGACCGCTTGTTTAGGCACCGATTTCATCAGCTGACTTATTTGGTTTGCGTTCACACGCACAAATAAATTTGTTTGCGAAAAACTAAACTTTTAGGCTGTTTTCGACACGCAATGTAAAAGTTTGTCTTTTATTTTAGGGTTTTATTTATTGAGGAAAACCAACCACAGTTTTTGTTTCCGGCCCCGGCTATAGCCCCGTATATACTCGCATATGTGGATATCTAAACTATTATAAAACTGTAACAGAAGTGTGTCTGTACATACATTGAGGACATTAAAAAAAAAAATTACGACATGATTTTTACCTGTCCCTGATTCCAAATCACCAATTTTTAGATTTTTTGTCCGTCTGTTTGTTTGTTTGTTTGTTTGGGTGTTTGTTTGTTCGAGTATCACGCAAAAACTACTGAATCGATTTTGATAAAACTTTTTTTGTTTGATAGCTTATGACCTGACTTAAAATCTGGTATATAATTTATGCGGACGAAGTCGCGGGTAAAACCTCGTATCTATTAAAAAATGTAATACTGTAAGCTTCAAGGCGGCGAATTTTTGTCTGTTTGTTTGTGCACGCATCACTTAAAAACGACTAAACCTATTTGGATGGGGCTTTCACAAAAGCACACGGCTTAGTTTGGATTAACATTTAGGCTTTACTTCATCGCAATCGGTTCATTCAATCAGAAGTTATAAGTATTTAAAGTCAGTGGTCTACGCGTATTAGACAACTTTTCTCCTGCCATGAGATCCTAAGTTCTGATTATACCTAACTTGCTTACTAGGTAAGTAATTTCTTCAGACATATTGTAATTTCATAGTGTTACATACAGATATGGAATTCCCATGTAAAGCAAAGGTTAATCAACTCTGTAACGGACTTACGAGCAAACATCGGGATTTTTAGCCAAATATAACACTGGCTTATGGTTATCAGCAGTATGACCCTGGCAAAAAATTATTTGCTTCTCACGCTATTGAAATGAAGTTGGTTTATTTACATTAGGTAGGTAGATACTTATCTGGTTAGTTTGCATTAAATTAATTTTTTTTCTCATCTCTCAAAAAACCTACCTACTTAGGCCACTACCACAAAGGCCTACTTAGATATGAGATTATATATACATATTACTAATCACTATAATATGGATATTCTGAATATAACATTATTTACAATAATTCTTCACATTTCACTTACAAGTGCTGAACCATTTAACCAATGTGATATAATGTGATTCGGGCCTATACCATAGCCTATACGTTGCTGTAATAAGTTGCAAAATATTTTCTATATCAAAAAAAAGTAAAAAGTCTCTTATTATTCCGAGAGATAAGTGTACTTTTTGCAACCATCAGCAGCAAGGCTGATTCAGTGTTTATGGGGTGTAGAGCTTCTCTGTGATGGGGATGGACCAGGTCTGCCTGCATAACTCCAGTCGATTTAGGAGTTACTGATGATTAAAGGTCTGTAAAAATTAACGATCAGCTGCACGGATGATCGTATGATATTGTTGTAGTATGCACTGTAGCTATGTGAACAGTACAAAAACTGTCAAGTTCTGTTAGTCGGTTTAGGAGATACAGCCAGTCAAAGTTCCGACCTTTGAACGGCTGTATCTCCTAAACCGAATGATGAACCATGTCAGTTTTTGTACCATATACATAGCTACAGTGCATGCTACAACAATAGCATACGGTCATCCGTGCAGCTGATCGTTAATTTTTTACAGACCTTTAATCATCAGTAACTCCTAAACCGACTGGAGTTATGCAGGCAGACCTGGTCCATCCCCATCACGAAGATGCTCTACACCCCATAAACACTGAATCAGCCTTGCTGCCGATGGTTGCAAAAAGTACACTTATCTCTTATACTATATAGTCTAGATAACAGATTTTCTGCTCCGATATTAGATTTTAAACAACTTTGCTCATTTAATTATCGTAAAAAACTAACAAAGTCGAGACAATGTTTACAATATTGTTGTTTTAATAAAGAGAAGCAGTGAAGGCATCAAGTAAATCTCCATGATGCCAATGTACCGAGTTCATTTAGACAGAATTCCACATTTAAAATCTTATTAGAGCCTTAGCAAGCGGAGGACCTATTCAGACTCTCATTCCGAGCGAGTCTCCGAAATTACACACCGAATAGGTCGAAATGTTTCGAGAAATATCTTTTCGTTAATGAATAAATTTCGGGAGATTTCATTAATTTAGAAAATTATTAATTAATTAATCCATGTGATGGTGAACGAGTAAAAGGTCTGTTATAAATAGACTCTTCATTCTTTTATTTCTTTGTGATGGATAGGTACATATTTACGAAATACATTTTTCTGATATAAATAAAGGTTTTTTTTTTAAAATATGCTGACGGTTTTTCAAGGGGATAATTAGACCGTCAAACTGAACCATTTTCTCTAACATCGAAATCGCGTACGGGTTTGTTTCAGAGATCAGAAAAGTGTATTTAAGTAAATAAATGTATGTGCACAAAAAAGTCCATTTGTTTTTATTGCTATACAGGGTGTAATTGACAGCCTAGCAAATACTGAAACGGTGAACTTAGACCATCAAACTGAACAACTTTCACTATGGAGCCTACTTCAGGAAACGCGAAAAAAAATCAGCTGTCCCATGCAAAACTGCTGACCTACCCTACCTGATTTTTTTTCGCGTTTCCTGAGATAGGCTCCATAGTAAAAGTTGCTCAGTTTGATGGTCTGAGTTCACCGTTTCAGTATTTGCTAGGCTGTCACTTACACCCTGTATGTCAAAGCCTTTATTCAATTGACCCTATACAACCTATAATGTAGGAACCTCCCTAATATACACTGGATAAGCATCAAACAGATACGACAGACATTTTTAAACAATTTCTAGAACCTTATTTACAAAAATACGTGAAAAATTGGACAATTTGCCGTCTTGAATCTTCGGGTTTACGATTCTGCGATGTCCTCTCGCAATCCCTTCATACCTTTCATATTACGAAGATTTACACGCTTCGGGGACTCCAGAAAAGTTAATTTCGTCAAAATGAGACTCGCGAATTCTAGAGCCGGTTTTGTGTGTAATTTTTCTTTCATTACCTCTCCGTCAAAAAGCGAGCTGCTTTTTTCAAGATGTAATATTTCAGACGTTCACTCTTTCTAGAGAATTTAATCTTGGGCGAGTGTCCTTGAGGAACTTTTGTTTTTTACGAAATACATTGTTTGTTTCAGTGGAGTTTAGGCTTTATGTAAATCGGCAATGTTCTTCGAGATATTTAAAAGTAAATAAGCTTCTAGCTATCGATTTGTATTCATGACACTGTATTCCAAGTCTCGTAAGTTCCAGTTGCTTTTTCTTTAGAAACTTTACAGAATTGTGTAGTGAAGTTAACGTATTCGTAGGTCCATTTGAACTCAATCCTCTTTCAATGAACTGGCTAGAAATTCAATTTCCTTCTCAGTGCGACTAAACGTCGAGTTAGTATTGTAATGTCGCTTTAAATTGTTTGGAAAATAAACCTTGTTTTAATAGGAGTATAAAGTATTTTTAGATGTAAAGGGTTTTATGTCTCACTAACTTTTATTAGGGATGGGATGTTTCATTACTTTCTAGCTAGCAAGTTTTTTATTGTTAGATTACTATCTAAATTTTACTCGTCAATTACATTCGAAGCGACAAGAAAGCTTAATCCTTTTTAGTGTTCCAAGAAGATTGCTTTAGTCCTCATTCATACTGTCAGAAAGGTTTGAAGAGAATGCCTGATCCACAGGGCATTGAAAATAACTCCCGCTCATTCCTTTCTTTTTCGAGATTTGTGCCTATGCCTTTTTATTTCTGAAAGTTAGCTGTCATCAGTAGCGCGAATCCTTAATTATAAATTGCGTCGTCGTCAGTTAGAAACAGTTCTGTAATAGCAAGTTTGTTAATTAATAATGAGTGCTTGATATTATACCATGAACTCAAACTTGCTAATTTACACTTGAGACAGCCTTATTAATACCTACGAAGCGCGAACTTTTTACTTTATATTGAGCATCAGCTGTCAGTTGGGCTACTTCTATGCTTTCGATATCAGCAAAACATCCAGCGTTTCTTGCAAGTAAACTAGTAACAGACTTAAACTCCATGAATTTGGTGACTTTGTAACTGTCGTTTGATTTTTCCTTGCTCTGTGTCTTGGACGATCGCCAGAACACCAGCGATTTGTCAAGCTGTCTGCTCTTAAACGCGCTAATGAGTGGCAATCAAAGTTTTTGCCTGACATGTTTTCTTTAAAGCTACAAGCTTTGATGAGTGGAGAACATTTGTGTGAAAGTGTTCTGAAAAATCGTTATTTATAAGTTTGGAGCTGTAGATGGAGTGCTACTTAAGCTGCTAGTGAAAGTGTGAGTTGTAGGGTTCGGAACTCTCTCCGTGCGTTTGTTATTCCATGCAAATACAATCAGGATATTTTTAAGAGTCAATAGGCGTTTTCTGGGTGCGCGCGTTATATCCTCGGCTTCATCTACACTTTCCATCATATGAGCCGAAGCCAAGCGAAAGTGGGTTTTGAAGAAAATTAACGATTTGCGTTAAGAGGGCTATCACAGTCCAGTGGCGCCCTCATCACATTAAAAAAGATTTCTCAATAAACAAAGCCTAAATTAAAAAAGTGATCAACATCGAAACTACAAAAGCCTTCAAACTATTTTCATAGAATACTTTTATAGGTTCTAAACATTCCACTTTTAGACAATTTCGAATAAAAACAAAAGCGGCCGTTTTTTTTACTTTTTTCAAAATTTTTACCTTTGAACCTTTAAAAAACCTATAAAAGTATTCTATGAAAATAGCTTAAAGGCTTTTGTAGTTTTGATGTTGATCACTTTTTTAATTTAGGCTTTCTTTATTGAGAAATCTTTTTTAATGTGATGAGGGCGCCACTGGACTGTGATAGCCCTCTTAATTGTGCAGCTATATCCTAGCAGTGAGCATTCGAATACGAGTAGGTACATTTAAGCCGAGCATTGCAGTGCTTGAATACGAAATCGAATCAATCATTAATCAATAAACATTTAAAGATTAGTTCTCCTTATTATTATTTAAAAAATGTATAATCCCCATTCCGGCAAATTGGTCAATAATCGCTAGGTATATCTAAACTATAATAAAACTGTAACAGAAGTGTGTCTGTACATTGAAGATATTTACAAAAAATAGATTACTATATGGTTTTTAGGTGTCCCTGATTCCAAATCACAAATTTTTGGACTTTTTGTCTGTCTGTTTGTTTGTGTGTTTGTTTGTTCGAACGAGCATCACGCAAAAACTACTGAACCGATTTTGATGTTTTTTTTTTGTTTGATAGCTTATGATCCGACTTAAAATCTGGTATATAATTTATGCGGACGAAGTCGCGGGTAAATGCTTGTAATTTATATAAAACCAGTCAAAGCCAAGCTAAGTAAATCCTAAAAGTGTGAAATTGATGTATTATTTATTTTAACCTACATATTCACTTGTAATTCGAGTCGCAATGTTGCCCCAAATAATTATCCTAATTTACGAAGGTCAAACATGTATAAATTTTTATATTCTTGTCCTAAATCTAGTCGCATTTAGGTCAGTTTCATAAAAGTTACGTCCACGTTCACGTACAAACCGCGAAAATATCTCGTAAACTGGCCATTCTGGTATCCTGTTTGTTTTTTTTTTTAACAAAATTAGTATCATCACACGATGGATTACGGCCAAACCAAGGACATCAGAAATTTCCTATACTTTAGTACCTTATAGTTTTTTTCTCGAATTTAATAACTACTGAGTGAGTATTGAATGCGCTCAGACATTTCGTAGTGATTTATAAATTTTGATAAAAGTAAGTAGGTAAGTGAATAATTTATAGCCTACTAGTGTTAACCCGCGACTTCGCCCGCACAAATTACATATCCGATTTTAAGTCAGATCATAAGCTATCAAACAAACAAAGTTTCATCAAAATCGGTTCAGTAGTTTTTGTGTGATGCTCGTTCAAACAAACAAACACACAAACAGACAGACAAAAAATCCAAAAATTTGTGATTTGGAAATTTGGGAATCAGGGACACCTAAAAAAAACCATATCGTAACTTTTTTTTTGTAAATATCTTCAATGTACAGACACACTTCTGTTACAGTATTATAATAGTTTAAATAGGATCCCAGTGCAGGGCAAATGCCTCATCTTACGAATAATAGTAGGAGTGGGCTATACTCCACCACGAAGGCCCATTGCGGATTGGTGGAGGCAAGTTAGTCGTCAATGAGAGCGAAGAGAAGCAGAAAAATCTGGTCAGAGAATTTTCAAGCCACCTAAGCTATATGACCTGGCTTAACGAATAAAAGTCGACCTCTGGTTATATTTTCAATACTAATTACTAACCAATTAAATTCAATTACATTTTTCAGACACAATCTAGAAACTAATCTCTATGCTTGTATGTTGTCAGATTTTCGTTAAAATGTGTAGTTTTAAAGTTACAGTACACTTTCACACATAGAGAAATTACGCGCTCCCCCTGCTTTCACATAAAGATTTCTATACAAATCTTAAATTAATCCTAGTATTTAAACTGTATATTTTAACGAAAATCTGACAACATACAAGCATAGAGATTGTTCCTGAAAAATTTCATTGACATTAATTGGTTGGTAGTATTGAAAATCAAACTTCATTTATATGGAGCGCGCTCCGCTCCGAATTACATAAATCCCCTTAATCGAATGAAAAATTAGGTACTTATATTTTTAGGGTTCCGTACCCAAAGAGTGAAAACGGGACCCTATTATTAAGCCTACGTTGTCCGTCCGTCCGTCCGTCCGTCTGTCCGTCCGTCTGTCCGTCCGTCTGTCCGTCCGTCTGTCCGTCCGTCTGTCCGTCTGTCTGTCCGTCCGTCCATCTGTCCTACCTATTTAGGGCTGTAACTTTTGAACCGTAATAGCTACATAGTTGAAATTTTCTCAGATTATGCGTTATTGCGGCGGATTTGTCAACATATAATAAAAATTTTAAAAAGTTAAAAATTAAGGGCGGTTCTCAACAGGAAACTAGTTTTTATCAACGTTTTTTCTTCACGCTCTATCGTAAAAACGGTAATACATACAAGCGTCAAACTTAGTGTGATTATAGAATATACTCTACAAAATAACAACAAATACTAAAAAACGGCCAAGTGTGAGTTGGTCTCACGCTTAAGGTCCCGGCCAAAAAAATATACTTTTTCTAAGTTAATAATGTTGTGTTCTGTAGTGGTGTGGTACGGAACCCTCGGTGCGCGAGTAGCCCGACTCGCACTTGACCGCTTTTATTTTATTTACATATTAAGACAGTTATACTAGAGTAGAATATACCCAGCATTTTGTACCTATTATAGGTAGTAAACCTTATAAAGCTCACATTATATGACTTCGTGCTCTCAATTACCTACTTTGGTATCCTGACATTTGACCTAAACTAGAACTAGGACCGCCTCCGAACACTAATTCATTTGCTATATCCTATACAAGAACGTAACTTATACTTCTAAATATAACCTCTATTACAAGAAAACAAGGTGCAAAATATTTAGCTTGTACATAAGCCAATTAGTACTTTACAAATTAGTGTCACGAAATGTTAGCAAAGTAAAATGAATTATAATCGTAATTAATAATGGTCATTATTATATGCACGTGGAGTTTACGGTCGTCGGCGGAATTAAGTGAATATTTTACATAATTAATACGTTGTTTGAATAGTAATGATATTAATAATCATATTTCCTACAATTAATTAGTCGTAATTGTAATATCTTAGTGTAAACTGACCATTTGCCATTCCTTCATACGACACGAGAAAAAAATATTTAAAAAATGTATTGTTGTTGTAAGTATTAATTTAAGCAAACAGACTTTAGTCACTTCTTCCAGAATTATTTAAGCAAATTATAGGTACCTATAATGACTCTTAGCAACTTTTTTTTTACGGCGTCATTCTTGTAAAACCGACAAGATTTTTCTCTCCGTGCGAGAATGGGACGAAACCTAATAATTAGAAATAAATAATACCCTACATAATCTATTTAATTTAAGTAATTATAATAAAAGGCAATCTTCTTTAGGTAGTAAAGAAAAATCCACTCACTGACTCATCAAGAAATAATAATTGTTATTAAATAGAATGATAAAATAAAACCTACAAACTTGTTAGCCTTGTTAAGTATGTAGTATGTTTTTCACAGCTTTTAATTTTAAGTGCATTTCAGAAAAGAATTCTTCCAAAATTCAACCCTTTAAGGTGTAAAAGTAGGTATCTAGGCAGGTATAATATTAATATTTAGAAGAGCACGGATATTCAGCCACGGTAAAGATTTTTATTCTAGGTTCTTCAGACTATTTTACCGTTACACAAGCAGGATAACATACAAGCAAGATAAAAAATCTTGTGACGTCATACTTATTATACCTACCTACATGCAGTAATAAATAATTTTAACACCACAAAATTATTGAGACCATAAAAAGTTAAAAGGAAACGCGAATAAATCAAACATCACCGTGACTGATTTAATCTATCGTCATACGGCAATTTAACTAGAGTAACAAATCATTCAATTGTAGACTTTAAAGTCAAGAGCCAAAGTTTAATAGATATTCAAAGTAAGCATATTTTATAAATAAATAAAGTAAAATACTGCTATAGTCAAAACAAAACTTTAGTCCAATTAACATAAGGTTAAAACTTGGTAATCAGTACTCATATTCCATCTTCAAAATAGTTTTTTTTTCCAGAGACATCTGTCCGCAATTAGAGTATGGTAGTATCAATTTAGCTGGAGGATTATTTATGTGGCTATAAAAAATAACAAATAAGGCACAATTTCCACTAACTGTCGACACGCTATTTGCTACCTTATAGCTTTATGTGGCTGCCAACTGCCATCAATTCTTATGATGGTGAAATAGTAACACCTTATAAATAGAATAGTATAAGCTTTACGCGACTTTGTCTGCTTTTTTGGTTAAAAGCAGTTTGTCTTCTCTCATACCTAATAGCTTTATCCTCCTTTAATTGAAATCGGTACAGTGGTTTAGAAAATTAGTACCTAGATATGTAACAAACAGAGAGATAATTTATATTATTCGTAGACATTAATTTTTTTTTTTTTTGAGACCAATGAGTAGATACCTACTCATCTTCATCATTATCGATACTGAACAATAACAGAACGACCGAAAAACTAAAAAATATAGTATATACAGGTATAATAAAGTAGGTATGTAATGTACTGACGACCCGGTTGGTATAATGGTGACCACGCCGGACTGCCAAACCAGGGTCCTGGGTTCGAATCCCGGTTAGGTCATGGATGTTAAATGTTTGTGCCGTTGTTGTATGGTTCCCATTACAAAAAGCCTGTTGCTTACTTGGGATCATTACAATGTATGTGCCTGTGAGCGTTAAAAAAAAATAAAACTAAAATCTCCGCATAATATAAACTTAAATCGATTCTGTTAAGTTCATGAAAAAATGTTCTGTGTCTAAAGCTTACCTAATTTGATGATAATAATTTATTACCTATACGTGTTTGAGATCATAATGTGAATCAACAAAATTACAACCTAAAAACCAGGTCATAACGTTAAAAGTAACGAAAAAGCATAGACAATAAGCGACATAACACGGACATGCGAAAGCTTTCTCCAACATTTAGCGGGGTAATGTTTTTCGCATAAAATTGTATGGCGCACCGCACTGGCACGGCGCGACCTCTGAATTACCATGCGATATTGGAGTCCCATGGTTATGCGATGTTATAATTTATAACCCCATTGTCTGACATGCGACGAACGTGCTGGACCGTTAATTCTTGCTATTTTATCGAAGATTTTATATGTAAATTTTACTTGAAGTTTTCGGAGACCTTTGACATAAAATGCTGAAGTTAACCTGCCCATATTTTAGCAAAATGGCGTCAGAAAATAATGGTTTACCGTAAATAACTTGTTTAATAATAAGTACCTATATGTAGTTTTATTCTAAACGTTAAAACTAAGACAGTATTATAATCGTTTAACACACTATTTTGGTAAAATTACTAAACTAACAGAAAAATAAGAAATACTGCTATGAACATCTCAACATCCAGTTAGGTAAGTTTACATTTTAGCGCTAAAATAATTAGTTGTTGTAACGTTAACGAGTTGTTTTTAACGTTATTAATGGACCGTTTAAACGTTTAACGGGTTAAGGAAGTCGTTTTTAACAAGCGTGACCATCTTTATTTTTAATTATAAATGTTCGAAATTCAAATATTTTCTTTTTAAAAACAGTTCCGACAAGGAAGTGCTGCGATCACGATTCCTAACGTTCCCATTGTTCAATCTCATAAAAATTCATAATTTGTTGCTTTCTTACTGCTATGGTGCTGGCACGTGACACGATAGGATCAAATATAAATAGTGGAGTCCCTGAAGGTTTTTACTTCAAAGCCCGTTAAAACTACTCTTATATCGATAATTTTTTTTTAAATGCTACAACCTTAACAGTTTCAAAATTGACGCTTTTTTCGAATAGAAATCTTTGAGCAAAAAAAAATTATTTACTTTATTTGGTTAATATTCAAAATAGAATCAAACTTCTATGGTGTGCGCTCATCAAGGCTTATTCGTCAGCCAGTCTCAATTAAAATTGCCTCAATGTAAAGAGAATGTCCTGTTCTTACATGAATTCGCAAGTTGTAGAGATAGAATTTTTTCTTAAAATTTTCATTTTTTGGGTTACAACTTTCTACACGACTAAGAGCGTCAATTTTTAAACTATGAAGGTTGTAGTATTTTACATTAGGGACGTTTTAAACAAAAAATCATGATTAGTTTTGACCGGTTCCGAAACAATAGAATTTTTAAAAATATTTTACTCGTAAAAATATACGAGTAGGTAAAACGTACTCGGAAAAATATTTTATCTTTATTTTAAAACTCTCTTGTTGGAGCAAGTCGGTAATGTTCTATCGATAAACTGTGACTTGATGTGAAAGTATGGAAGAAATAGCAATACAACCAAAGCAAACAAAGTCCACAGGCTGTGGACTATGTTTGCTTTGGTTGTATTGCTATTTCTTGTGGACCACAGCATACTACATTGAGAGTAGTGGATAAGAAAGATGTGTTGTTCTGTTCCTCTGACTGAGATGGGAAGATCTTCCACCAAGCCCATCGCTTGGAAAAGTCCTGGACCAGTGAAAATGTTATACCTATGAAGCGCGATTAAGACCTCGTGAACCCGTGGTGTAACCATGTGTAAAATTCATAAATAACCATAATTTCTGGTGCAAATTTCAATGCGACAACATACTTTTTGCTGTATAATTTTACTGATATTCTTTTTTTATTAATAGTATTTTTTTAGTGCGTCAAAAATTAATACTACAATTAAATTTAAAATTCCAAACACGTTTACACGCATTCGAGACGATACGGTCTTGACACAGAGTTAGTCATTATCATTTAATATTAGTATTATTTGTTAGTAAATATACATTATTAATATTCTGAAGACAAACGACACGACTCTTGTTTCGTGTACGAAATAAAACTCACGATTAGGAAGACAGAATCGTTATATTGTATGTTAATTTTAAAAACCTTTTTAGTGACTTATTGATTCTTAATGTACCTACTTTAATAAACTTCTTTTGGTCTGGTTTTCAAAACACTAGGTATTTCTAAATGAAGCCAGCCTTTAAATTAAAGTATTAACATAGCTACTCTACACTACATACAATATTATGTGGAGTAGGAAGAGACCTGCTACGATCTTCATACGTGGTATCTCTTTCTTCTTCCATATTCGCTAGTTTCATATAGGAACACGATACATCAGGCATAAACCTCTTCTTCCTTTTACTATCGCTACCGGATCTTCAGTCCTCCATCCATCGCTGATTTTTATAAATTTTTCTCGACGTTGTCTCCAAATCGAAAGTTGTTCAGTTTGATGGTCTAAACTAAACCACCCCTTTAAATATTACTAGCGTGTTTTTTACCCTGTATATTATTATTTATTAAATTCTAAGAAAGTGGAGACATGATTCCAAAATTATTTCTCAGAATATTCAAAAACAGCAAAATGCAAATTTCGAAACATCGTGTTTGAAATATAAAGTTTATTTGCGGAGAAACAAACTTGAACAAAGATTTTCTTACAAATTCAGACAATTTCGGCGAATTTGTGTTAGCAAATAAAAATCAATAAGTGATCTGTAGTGCTTTGCAATTTGGTCAACGAGCACTATCGTGTGCACTTGACATTATTTGGATGATTTCCTTCGCAGGTAGGTAGGCTGTACAGCTTTCAAAGACTCCGAAACAGCTGAGAAAGTGTCAAAGAGCCAAAAGGTTCATGCCATTTTCGAATAAGAATTAAGCAGTGCACTGTAGGCTGGATTACTGGATGTCGCTCTCTCTTCCTGGCAGATTAATACCATATGGTGGTAGGGTCAGCCTTCCGCGTCTTCTCTTCACTTTGCCCTATTCATAACGTCTCGTCTTAGGAAACACTGCACTCGGTCATATTACTTTGAACTGTGTTCATCCATCTAGTCTTCGGACGTCCTCTTGGTCTCTGTCCTGGAATCAACAGTTACAGTGCAATATTTTCTATACAATAGTCGTACTGAATACAGAAACATGAAATTCAGAAAGGGCCTTCCACAGCGATCTTTTTTGATCTGAAGTTCTTCTTTGAAAAAGTATATCTTTGATAGTACATTCAAGTCAGTTTTATGTTTGGCTTTCTAAGAAGACTTTTTAACCAGTTTCATAAAAACTACATCACAATTCTCGATCATTTAAAACGAACTGTTTTTGCAACTACATAAAATCAGCCTACGCAAAACTACATAAATTATGATCTGGTTTTTCATAATGTCTTAATCAGAACGATTTGAGTTTTATGGTCAATCGAATTATCACCGAAAAATTATGGCAAGATTTTGGAGATCGTGCTAATTCAATATTTGGTCCGACTGAAGCTCGTTTACTTTATTTAGAGAGCTTATCGCTTTTCGATTTTATGGTTTCCAGTGAAACTTTGAATTAAATTAAATTATGTCGATCCAATAATGCTGCATTTATGGTATCGAACCTTTTCTGAAACATGTTTTACATTTTAGTCTAACAACCTGAAATGGACATTTGAAAATGAACTTTGACTGTGAACGTTTAAAATATACTTACTACATATGTATTTGTGAATTCTGGGTCAATAACATGTGACAAGGATCCGTTACCTATCTCAGCGATCCGAAGTGAACCTTGGCATCATGACTAGACGCCACCGCTCTATATTGTGCCCCTCGCCCAGTTTCTAGCTTAGAGTTTATGCAGATACCATGGTACAATAATATACCTGGCGCCTGGTATTCTCTTCCGATCACGTGACTGACACAAGCCTACGTCATCATACCCTTTTACCATGTTTAGCGTCCATTTTTTGTGACGTAGGCTTGTGTCACTCTGGGAATAGAAGACCTTGTTTTTTAGACTATGGCAGATACCTAGGGGAGCGTGCAATTTCTCTATGGCAGATACAGATCAATTTGTACTTTGTTACGCCCAGTCATTTTACGGTTTGAGCCGGGACTAATTAGTAATTGATATTTTTTTTCGGTATAATATTGAAGAGCCAATTTGAGCTCAGAAATGTCCCAAATTAAAAAAAAAATCTGGTCAGCAACAGTTTCAATTTTAAAATTTAGATATTATCCCGTTCTAAAAAACCTGATGGCAATTTTTTTTTTGCTCATATTTAATGCTTTACCATACTTCAAACATGGTGTAAATATTTTTGTCTACTTAGAAGATTTTGAAAAATACATTCGTATTTTCTAATAAATACCTCATTTTTAAAATTTCAATGCCTATTTTATTGCTCAAAAATAATAGAATTCCAATGGGTGCATCGGTATTAGGCAATATTATTAATTTAAAAGCCTCATGGAACACACAATTTAGATTTCTGTGTTGCGTAGCAAATATTTTTAAATATAATTTAAGATAGTATTTTTGTCACTAAATGGTGCCGGTTACAGTTTAAAAGTTCAATTAATAATTACTCCCTACCCCGCCTAACAAAACTCCGTAAAATGACTGGCCTATACAGCGGTTAAAATATATTCCACATTGAGCACCCATTTTTAAGAGCACCAAAATTAGAACACTCAACGCATTCCAACCTGACCAAAACGTCATGTCATGTCGCTTATTTTCGCACGTTAGATAAACGCTTAGGGTAGAGTAGACCATTGGCCCACACCATAGGCATTTACTTTAATCTCATGATCACAATGACTCCGACATTATTGACTGTGTCGAATCACACAGTCCGAAGGCCGTATCCAACCGCACTCTTCCTATCGACTTCTAGGAAGTTTAAAAAGCCTACCAATTTCGAGGCCTTTATATTTCAATCTCGTTAAAAGTACGTAACAAGTGTAACAAATCAAAGTGAGACATGTAACAAAGTGTTGCGAATCATACGGGCAGGGTAAATCAAGCTGTCGGAGAACTTCTCAAATTTTTTATACTAACTGTAGTCAGACTAAATATTTTTATTAGTCTGAAAGGGGTTATTTGAGGTTATAAGTTTATATTGATCACCAATTTGTGAGGCATTCGGCAATTATTCAAAGGTATTGGTTAAGTGAAGTGGTATGAAAAAATACTTAGGTACTTTTACATATTCGGTGTTCAGGACGAATATGTACCTATTCAATGAAATTGATGGATGCTATACAACCAATAACGTTTTACAATGTTTGGGAGCATTTTGATGGTAACATGGTCGATCGATCTCCCTTTAATAACTAGCCAACGATATTCATTGTTACAAATTATATGTTTGTAACCAGCATAAGTTATTTACTGGAGATCATATCTAGAGAATATGTTATATTCCTTGTATAAAATGAATATTCAAACGGCTATCATTTGTATTTTATTTATCACTAGCGGCCCGTCCCGGCTTCGCACGGGTGGACGTCTAATCTTTTCTAGCAATAAATATAGCCTATGTTACTCAGGGTGAATACAGCTTTCTAATGGTGAAAGAATTTTTTAAATCGGCCCAGTACTTTTTGAGCCTATTCATTACAAACATACAAACATACAAAAATAGGTACAAATCTTTCCTCTTTATAATATTAGTTTATCATAACGAAAACGTCATTCAAAATCTTGTCAGCATAGAAATCAACATCAAATAGACCACTTGCCTACCTATATTTACAAGAAATTTAACACTATCTAAATACCGACTACAAACCACACCATTAAAGGAGGTAATACAAAACGCATCTTGCACAAAATGCTGCGCACACGCATCCAAATCGGCGCATCTCATAAGCATCACGTTTCTTTCACGCATTATTATTGCAGGGATGTAATGCCTGCGACGCCACACGCGGAATCCTTAATGAAGGTGACCGTAAATAAGCGGGTTGTGGCAACCCTGTGGTTGTGTAAAGCTCTATTCATATTTGACGGGACGGGACGGGCACGGGACGGGACGGAGCCAGCGAGAGCAATGAAAAATGAACCTTATTTACATAGTAGGAGAGTATAAAATCCTTTGACGGCCAACGGCCTCCGTGCTCCGTCCGTTGCCGTCCCGTCTCCGTCCGTCGCCGTCCCGTCTCCGTCCGTCGCCGTCCCGTCTCCGTCCGTCCACCGCCCGTGCTCCGTCCGTTGCCGTCCCGTCTCCGTCCGTTGCCGTCCCGTCTCCGTCCGTCGCCGTCCCGTCTCCGTCCGTCCTCCGCCCGCGCGGTGCTGCCAATAGTTGATCTCGAAAAATCGAGGAAAATTTTATGGTGAAAAGAATTTGATATGGTGAAGGTGACAGTTCAAAATGGCTCGATAGATGGCGCTGAAGCGAGTTACATAACAGTACCCGTTTGTAGTAGTACTCAGTAACTTCTTTGTTTTTCAACCGATTGCCTCCAAAATCGATATCTGAGAGGCCGCGTGGACCCCGAACACGAATACAATGTTAGATTTGAGAAAAGTGGCCGCCATCTTGAACTTTTTTGTTTCTTAACCGATTGCTTCCAAAATCGATATCCGGGGGTCCGCGTGGACTCCGAACACGAATCTGATGTCAGATTTGAGAAAAAAGGCCGCCATCTTGAACTTTTTTGTTTCTTAACCGATTGCTTCCAAAATCGATATCTGGGGGTCCGCGTGGACTCCGAACACGAATCCGATGTCAGATTTGAGAAAAGTGGCCGCCATCTTGAACTTTTTTGTTTCTCAACCGATTGCTTCCAAAATCGATATCTGGGAGTCCGCGTGGACTCCGAACACGAATCCGATGTCAGATTTGAGAAAAGTGGCCGCCATCTTGAACTTTTTTGTTTCTTAACCGATTGCTTCCAAAATCGATATCTGGGGTCCGCGTGGACTCCAAACACGAATCCGATGTCAGATTTGAGAAAAGTGGCCGCCATTTTGAACTTTTTTGTTTCTTAACCGATTGCTTCCAAAATCGATATCCGGGGGTCCGCGTCGTCTCTGAACACGAATCCGATGTCAGATTTGAGAAAAGTGGCCGCCATCTTGAACTTTTTTGTTTCTCAACCGATTGCTTCCAAAATCGATATCTGGGGGTCCGCGTGGACTCCGAACACGAATCCGATGTCAGATTTGAGAAAAGTGGCCGCCATTTTGAACTTTTTTGTTTCTCAACCGATTGCTTCCAAAATCGATATCCGGGGGTCCGCGTGGTCTCTGAACACGAATCCGATGTCAGATTTGAGAAAAGTGGCCGCCATCTTGAACTTTTTTGTTTCTTAACCGATTGCTTCCAAAATCGATATCTGGGGGTCCGCGTGGACTCCGAACACGAATCCGATGTCAGATTTGAGAAAAGTGGCCGCCATCTTGAACTTTTTTGTTTCTTAACCGATTGCTTCCAAAATCGATATCTGGGGGTCCGCGTGGACTCCGAACACGAATCCGATGTCAGATTTGAGAAAAGTGGCCGCCATCTTGAACTTTTTTGTTTCTCAACCGATTGCTTCCAAAATCGATATCTAGGGGTCCGCGTGGACTACGAACACGAATCTGATGTCAGATTTGAGAAAAAAGGCCGCCATCTTGAACTTTTTTGTTTCTCAACCGATTGCTTCCAAAATCGATATCCGGGGGTCCGCGTGGAGTCCGAACACGAATCCGATGTCAGATTTGAGAAAAGTGGCCGCCATCTTGAACTTTTTTGTTTCTTAACCGATTGCTTCCAAAATCGATATCTGGGGGTCCGCGTGGACTCCGAACACGAATCCGATGTCAGATTTGAGAAAAGTGGCCGCCATCTTGAACTTTTTTGTTTCTCAACCGATTGCTTCCAAAATCGATATCTGGGGGTCCGCGTGGACTCCGAACACGAATCCGATGTCAGATTTGAGAAAAGTGGCCGCCATCTTGAACTTTTTTGTTTCTCAACAGATTGCTTCCAAAATCGATATCTGGGGGTCTACGTGGACTCCAAACACGAATCCGATGTCAGATTTGAGAAAAGTGGCCGCCATCTTGAACTTTTTTGTTTCTTAACCGATTGCTTCCAAAATCGATATCTAGGGGTCCGCGTGGACTCCAAACACGAATCCGATGTCAGATTTGAGAAAAGTGGCCGCCATTTTGAACTTTTTGTTTCTTAACCGATTGTTTCCAAAATCGATATCCGGGGGTCCGCGTGGTCTCTGAACACGAATCCGATGTCAGATTTGAGAAAAGTGGCCGCCATCTTGAACTTTTTTGTTTCTCAACCGATTGCTTCCAAAATCGATATCTGGGGGTCTACGTGGACTCCAAACACGAATCCGATGTCAGATTTGAGAAAAGTGGCCGCCATCTTGAACTTTTTTGTTTCTTAACCGATTGCTTCTAAAATCGATATCTAGGGGTCCGCGTGGACTCCAAACACGAATCCGATGTCAGATTTGAGAAAAGTGGCCGCCATTTTGAACTTTTTTGTTTCTTAACCGATTGCTTCCAAAATCGATATCTGGGGGTCCGCGTGGTCTCTGAACACGAATCCGATTTCAGATTTGAGAAAAGTGGCCGCCATCTTGAACTTTTTTGTTTCTTAACCGATTGCTTCCAAAATCGATATCTAGGGGTCCACGTGGACTCCAAACACGAATCCGATGTCAGATTTGAGAAAAGTGGCCGCCATCTTGAACTTTTTTGTTTCTTAACCGATTGCTTCCAAAATCGATATCTGGGGGTCCGTGTGGACTCCGAACACGAATCCGGTGTCAGATTTGAGAAAAGTGGCCGCCATCTTGAATTTTTTTGTTTCTCAACCGATTACTTCCAAAATCAATATCTGTGGGTCCGCGTGGACTTCAAACACGAATCCAATGTCAGATTTAAGAAAAGTGGCCGCCATCTTGAAATTTTTAGTTTCTCAACCGATTGCTTCCAAAATCGATATCTAGGGGTCAGCGTGGACTCCGAACATGAATCCGATGTCAGATTTGAGAAAAGTGGCCGCCATCTTGAACTTTTTTGTTTCTTAACCGATTGCTTCCAAAATCGATATCTGGGGGTCCGCGTGGACTCCGAACACGAATCCGATGTCAGATTTGAGAAAAGTGGCCGCCATCTTGAACTTTTTTGTTTCTTAACCGATTGCTTCCAAAATCGATATCTGGGGGTCCGCGTGGACTCCGAACACGAATCCGATGTCAGATTTGAGAAAAGTGGCCGCCATCTTGAACTTTTTTGTTTCTCAACCGATTGCTTCCAAAATCGATATCTGGGGGTCCGCGTGGACTCCGAACACGAATCCGATGTCAGATTTGAGAAAAGTGGCCGCCATCTTGAACTTTTTTGTTTCTTAACCGATTGCTTCCAAAATCGATATCTGGGGGTCCGCGTGGACTCCGAACACGAATCCGATGTCAGATTTGAGAAAAGTGGCCGCCATCTTGAACTTTTTTGTTTCTCAACCGATTGCTTCCAAAATCGATATCTGGGGGTCCGCGTGGACTCCGAACACGAATCCGATGTCAGATTTGAGAAAAGTGGCCGCCATCTTGAACTTTTTTGTTTCTCAACAGATTGCTTCCAAAATCGATATCTGGGGGTCTACGTGGACTCCCAACACGAATCCGATGTCAGATTTGAGAAAAGTGGCCGCCATCTTGAACTTTTTTGTTTCTTAACCGATTGCTTCCAAAATCGATATCTAGGGGTCCGCGTGGACTCCAAACACGAATCCGATGTCAGATTTGAGAAAAGTGGCCGCCATTTTGAACTTTTTTGTTTCTTAACCGATTGTTTCCAAAATCGATATCCGGGGGTCCGCGTGGTCTCTGAACACGAATCCGATGTCAGATTTGAGAAAAGTGGCCGCCATCTTGAACTTTTTTGTTTCTCAACCGATTGCTTCCAAAATCGATATCTGGGGGTCTACGTGGACTCCAAACACGAATCCGATGTCAGATTTGAGAAAAGTGGCCGCCATCTTGAACTTTTTTGTTTCTTAACCGATTGCTTCTAAAATCGATATCTAGGGGTCCGCGTGGACTCCAAACACGAATCCGATGTCAGATTTGAGAAAAGTGGCCGCCATTTTGAACTTTTTTGTTTCTTAACCGATTGCTTCCAAAATCGATATCTGGGGGTCCGCGTGGTCTCTGAACACGAATCCGATTTCAGATTTGAGAAAAGTGGCCGCCATCTTGAACTTTTTTGTTTCTTAACCGATTGCTTCCAA
Source organism: Agonopterix subpropinquella (assembly GCA_922987775.1). Lineage (NCBI taxonomy): Eukaryota > Metazoa > Arthropoda > Insecta > Lepidoptera > Depressariidae > Agonopterix > Agonopterix subpropinquella. The sequence goes on along the minus strand of OV277695.1, from coordinate 7,064,170 downwards.
AATCGATATCTAGGGGTCCACGTGGACTCCAAACACGAATCCGATGTCAGATTTGAGAAAAGTGGCCGCCATCTTGAACTTTTTTGTTTCTTAACCGATTGCTTCCAAAATCGATATCTGGGGGTCCGTGTGGACTCCGAACACGAATCCGGTGTCAGATTTGAGAAAAGTGGCCGCCATCTTGAATTTTTTTGTTTCTCAACCGATTACTTCCAAAATCAATATCTGTGGGTCCGCGTGGACTTCAAACACGAATCCAATGTCAGATTTAAGAAAAGTGGCCGCCATCTTGAAATTTTTAGTTTCTCAACCGATTGCTTCCAAAATCGATATCTAGGGGTCAGCGTGGACTCCGAACATGAATCCGATGTCAGATTTGAGAAAAGTGGCCGCCATCTTGAACTTTTTTGTTTCTTAACCGATTGCTTCCAAAATCGATATCTGGGGGTCCGCGTGGACTCCGAACACGAATCCGATGTCAGATTTGAGAAAAGTGGCCGCCATCTTGAACTTTTTTGTTTCTCAACCGATTGCTTCCAAAATCGATATCTGGGGGTCCGCGTGGACTCCGAACACGAATCCGATGTCAGATTTGAGAAAAGTGGCCGCCATCTTGAACTTTTTTGTTTCTCAACAGATTGCTTCCAAAATCGATATCTGGGGGTCTACGTGGACTCCAAACACGAATCCGATGTCAGATTTGAGAAAAGTGGCCGCCATCTTGAACTTTTTTGTTTCTTAACCGATTGCTTCCAAAATCGATATCTAGGGGTCCGCGTGGACTCCAAACACGAATCCGATGTCAGATTTGAGAAAAGTGGCCGCCATTTTGAACTTTTTTGTTTCTTAACCGATTGCTTCCAAAATCGATATCCGGGGGTCCGCGTGGTCTCTGAACACGAATCCGATGTCAGATTTGAGAAAAGTGGCCGCCATCTTGAACTTTTTTGTTTCTCAACCGATTGCTTCCAAAATCGATATCTGGGGGTCTACGTGGACTCCAAACACGAATCCGATGTCAGATTTGAGAAAAGTGGCCGCCATCTTGAACTTTTTTGTTTCTTAACCGATTGCTTCCAAAATCGATATCTAGGGGTCCGCGTGGACTCCAAACACGAATCCGATGTCAGATTTGAGAAAAGTGGCCGCCATTTTGAACTTTTTTGTTTCTTAACCGATTGCTTCCAAAATCGATATCTGGGGGTCCGCGTGGTCTCTGAACACGAATCCGATGTCAGATTTGAGAAAAGTGGCCGCCATCTTGAACTTTTTTGTTTCTCAACCGATTGCTTCCAAAATCGATATCTAGGGGTCCACGTGGACTCCAAACACGAATCCGATGTCAGATTTGAGAAAAGTGGCCGCCATCTTGAACTTTTTTGTTTCTTAACCGATTGCTTCCAAAATCGATATCTGGGGGTCCGTGTGGACTCCGAACACGAATCCGGTGTCAGATTTGAGAAAAGTGGCCGCCATCTTGTATTTTTTTGTTTCTCAACCGATTACTTCCAAAATCAATATCTGTGGGTCCGCGTGGACTTCAAACACGAATCCAATGTCAGATTTGAGAAAAGTGGCCGCCATCTTGAACTTTTTTGTTTCTTAACCGATTGCTTCCAAAATCGATATCTGGGGGTCCGCGTGGACTCCGAACACGAATCCGATGTCAGATTTGAGAAAAGTGGCCGCCATTTTGAACTTTTTTGTTTCTTAACCGATTGCTTCCAAAATCGATATCCGGGGGTCCGCGTGGTCTCTGAACACGAATCCGATGTCAGATTTGAGAAAAGTGGCCGCCATCTTGAACTTTTTTGTTTCTCAACCGATTGCTTCCAAAATCGATATCTGGGGGTCTACGTGGACTCCAAACACGAATCCGATGTCAGATTTGAGAAAAGTGGCCGCCATCTTGAACTTTTTTGTTTCTTAACCGATTGCTTCCAAAATCGATATCTAGGGGTCCGCGTGGACTCCAAACACGAATCCGATGTCAGATTTGAGAAAAGTGGCCGCCATCTTGACTTTATTGTTTCTCAACCGATTGCTTCCAAAATCGATATCTAGGGGTCCACGTGGACTCCAAACACGAATCCGATGTCAGATTTGAGAAAAGTGGCCGCCATCTTGAACTTTTTTGTTTCTTAACCGATTGCTTCCAAAATCGATATCTGGGGGTCCGTGTGGACTCCGAACACGAATCCGGTGTCAGATTTGAGAAAAGTGGCCGCCATGTTGAATTTTTTTGTTTCTCAACCGATTACTTCCAAAATCAATATCTGTGGGTCCGCGTGGACTTCAAACACGAATCCAATGTCAGATTTAAGAAAAGTGGCCGCCATCTTGAAATTTATAGTTTCTCAACCGATTGCTTCCAAAATCGATATCTAGGGGTCAGCGTGGACTCCGAACATGAATCCGATGTCAGATTTGAGAAAAGTGGCCGCCATCTTGAACTTTTTTGTTTCTTAACCGATTGCTTCCAAAATCGATATCTAGGGGTCCGCGTGGACTCCAAACACGAATCCGATGTCAGATTTGAGAAAAGTGGCCGCCATCTTGAACTTTTTTGTTTCTTAACCGATTGCTTCCAAAATCGATATCTGGGGGTCCGCGTGGACTCCGAACACGAATCCGATGTCAGATTTGAGAAAAGTGGCCGCCATCTTGAACTTTTTTGTTTCTCAACCGATTGCTTCCAAAATCGATATCTGGGGGTCCGCGTGGACTCCGAACACGAATCCGATGTCAGATTTGAGAAAAGTGGCCGCCATCTTGAACTTTTTTGTTTCTCAACAGATTGCTTCCAAAATCGATATCTGGGGGTCTACGTGGACTCCAAACACGAATCCGATGTCAGAGTTGAAAGAAGTGGCTGCCATCTTGAACTTTTTTGTTTCTTAACCGATTGCTTCCAAAATCGATAACTGACTAACTGATAACTCCTCAAATCTGACATCAGATTCATGTTCGGATTCCACGCGGACCCTCAGATAACGATTTTGGAAGCAATCGGTTAAGAAACAAAAAGTTCAAAATGGCGGCCACTTTTCTCAAATCAGACATCGGATTCGTGTTTGGAGTCCACGCGGACCCCTAGATATCGATTTTGGAAGCAATCGGTTCAGAAACAAAAAAGTTCAAGATGGCGGCCACTTTTCTCAAATCTGACATCGGATTCGTGTTTGGAGTCCACGTAGACCCCCAGATATCGATTTTGGAAGCAATCGGTTGAGAAACAAAAAAGTTCAAGATGGCGGCCACTTTTCTCAAACTTGACATCGGATTCGTGTGTGGAGTCCACGCGGATTATCAGATATCGATTTTGGAAGCAATCGGTTGAGAAACAAAAAAGTTCATAATGGCGGCCACTTTTCTCAAATCTGACATCGGATTCGTATTCGGAGTCCACGCGGACCCCCAGATATCGATTTTGGAAGCAATCGGTTGAGAAACAAAAAAGTTCAAGATGGCGGCCACTTTTCTCAAATCTGACATCGGATTCGTGTTTGGAGTTCACGCAGACCCCCAGATATCGATTTTGGAAGCAATCGGTTGAGAAACCAAAAAGTTCAAGATGGCGGCCACTTTTCTCAAATCTGACATCGGATTCGTGTTCGGAGTCCACGCGGACCCCCAGATATCGATTTTGGAAGCAATCGGTTAAGAAACAAAAAAGTTCAAGATGGCGGCCACTTTTCTCAAATCTGACATCGGATTCGTGTTTGGAGTCCACGTAGACCCCCAGATATCGATTTTGGAAGCAATCGGTTGAGAAACAAAAAAGTTCAAGATGGCGGCCACTTTTCTCAAATCTGACATCGGATTCGTGTTCGGAGTCCACGCGGACCCCTAGATATCGATTTTGGAAGCAATCGGTTGAGAAACAAAAAAGTTCAAGATGGCGGCCACTTTTCTCAAATCTGACATCGGATTCGTGTTTGGAGTCCACGCGAACCCCTAGATGGGCCATTATTTTATTCAGGGTACAATAGTCGGTCCCCTTTGAACAAAGTCGATTTTGTTAGTAAAAGTGGTAAATTTAAAAATAAAACTGTTATTGGTAGCTACCTAATAAGAAACTCGTCTCAGAAAAACCTAGGAATTGAAGTAAAATACTATACTTATTTGCAAATTACGGTAACTCAGTTGTTTTTTTAGGCAACGCAGTGGTTTTTCATATAAAAATTGGCTGTCCTTCAAAGCGAGTCACTTGAAATAAACTTAAACTGCTTTTAAAAAATCCAAGACATCAGTATATTTGAATGTTCTAAGTAATGAATCATTGTTTGAACTTTACTTTAACGCCAATAAATATAATTTTACTTTAACAGTTTACGAATAATTAAATATTTTTCGCCGTGTCCCCGTTGCCAAGAAAAAATGCAGATACCCAGTGTTACCATAGGAAACTAAACTTTAAATGAAGCTTTTTACACATCTTTGCTGCTAAAATCGTTTGATCGGCTATGAATTTATATTGGAATAGGGAGGATTGCGCGGGGCGGGGAAACTGAGCAAGTCAGCTACCCGAGAGTCATAAGGAGAGGCGCGTGTGTTTATTGTGAGACCACTGAGTTACCAACGACGGACGGTGAGTTTTCCAGATACTGATAATTTTATTAATTGCACAGTATGTAATAATTAGTTAATATCTTGATGGTATCGTAATATCTTTAGGAAGTGTATCCATTTAAGTACCAAGTTCAAATACATTCACTTTTTACAACTGCGTTACCACTACACTGCGTTACTACAGAAGTAACATAGTTGTAGCTTTAGTAACGCAGTGGTTTTTTTAAACATTTTTCCTTATGTTTTTTAAACATTAATCACAGATTTTATCACGCAAGTACTACATTTGAGCATTATTTTTTTATAGTATAACACTTCAAACACAATGGCTTTAACACCGGCTGAAAAACTACGGCGTTATAGAAAAAAAATGAAAAAGGATGAATGCCAAAGCCGAAAGAAAACATCTTGTACGTTACCACGCTTAAAAAAACTCGCAAAAGACACGCTGCAGTGGGAACACACATCTGCTAAACGCAAATGGGGGATTTTAAACAAGAAACGTCGAGAGCGTCAAAAAGCAGCATCGGCCATTTTGGTTGCAACCCCAGTTTCCACACCACGTTCCGAAATTCCCGTTTCTCCAAGTTATAGGGGAAGAAGACGAAAAAGACGAGACCGATCAGCATCATACACACAAAATACGAAATTGCAAGAAGAAAATGAAAACCTAAAAAAGAAATGTAATAAATACATAAAAAGATACCAAAGGTGCAAGAATACTGTAAAAGAAAACAAGTAGGAGAAGGGGAGACAAAAAAATGCTGTTTTATCTAATGTTGTCCTGTTTATAATGTATCGAAGAGATATATTCGTTATTGTTTGATTTTAAGCACCTTATGATTGTTTTCTCATGCTTTTAATAGTTTAAGTACAAAATACTGTGATCAAGATACCACTTCGTTACTTTTTTTACCTCTGCGTTACTTTTTGTCCCTCTTTTCCTGAAAGCATTGAGTGCCATACAGCTAATTTATATTCATACAGAACCATTAATTTAAAATAACATCCAATATTATCCTTATTTGAAGCTATTCCTAAAACCTTGAGCATAGCTTGTTATTATTTAGTCCCATTTTCTAAAAATCTTACATTTTAATTTAAAGTTTAGTAACGCAGTGGCAAACTTAATTATAAAAGAAGTCATTAGACTGAGACTATTAGTCATTTAACATTATAATATTATCATTTACTGTGATAACTTTATATTTGATATGTTTTCGAAGCTAAATAAATGTTCCTAACAATAAAACTTAATTTTGTATGAAAGTAACGCAGTTGTTGTTTTTCCTCGCCCTTCCTTGAATAACCATCAGTAAATATAGGAAGTAACAAGAAAACATCGCTGCAAATGCCACTAATGATTACTATAAACAATAATGAACAAAAATCTACATAAAACGTTAAAAAAATACCGATACAATTTTTACAATAAAATTCTAAAAAATGAATCCAAATTGGCCCTTTAATAAAATAATGGCCCAGATATCGATTTTGGAAGCAATCGGTTGAGAAACAAAATAGATCAAGATGGCGGCCACTTTTCTCAAATCTGACATCGGATTCGTGTTTGGAGTCCACGCTAACCCCCAGATATCTATTTTGGAAGCAATCGGTTAAGAAACAAAAAAGTTCAAGATGGCGGCCTTTTTTCTCAAATCTGACATCGGATTCGTGTTCGGAGTCCACGCGGACCCCCAGATATCGATTTTGGAAGCAATCGGTTAAGAAACAAAAAGTTCAAGATGGCGGCCACTTTTCTCAAATCTGACATCGGATTCGTGTTCGGACTCCACGCGGACCCCCGGATATCGATTTTGGAAGCAATCGGTTGAGAAACAAAAAAGTTCAAAATGGCGGCCACTTTTCTCAAATCTGACATCGGATTCGTGTTCGGAGTCCACGCGGACCCCCAGATATCGATTTTGGAAGCAATCGGTTGAGAAACAAAAAAGTTCAAGATGGCGGCCACTTTTCTCAAATCTGACATCGGATTCGTATTCGGAGTCCACGCGGACCCCCAGATATCGATTTTGGAAGCAATCGGTTGAGAAACAAAAATGTTCAAGATGGCGGCCACTTTTCTCAAATCTGACATCGGATTCGTGTTTGGAGTTCACGCAGACCCCCAGATATCGATTTTGGAAGCAATCGGTTAAGAAACAAAAAAGTTCAAAATGGCGGCCACTTTTCTCAAATCTGACATCGGATTTGTGTTCGGAGTTCACGCGGACCCCCAGATATCGAATTTGGAAGCAATCGATAGAGAAACAAACTAGTTCAAGATGGCGGCCACTTTTCTCAAATCTGACATCGGATTCATGTTTAGAGTCCACGCGGACCATCAGATATCAATTTTGGAAGCAATCGGTTGAGAAACAAAAAAGTTCAAGATGGCGGCCACTTTTCTCAAACTTGACATCGGATTCGTGTGTGGAGTCCACGCGGATTATCAGATATCGATTTTGGAAGCAATCGGTTGAGAAACAAAAAAGTTCATAATGGCGGCCACTTTTCTCAAATCTGACATCGGATTCGTATTCGGAGTCCACGCGGACCCCCAGATATCGATTTTGGAAGCAATCGGTTGAGAAACAAAAATGTTCAAGATGGCGGCCACTTTTCTCAAATCTGACATCGGATTCGTGTTTGGAGTTCACGCAGACCCCCAGATATCGATTTTGGAAGCAATCGGTTGAGAAACCAAAAAGTTCAAGATGGCGGCCACTTTTCTCAAATCTGACATCGGATTCGTGTTCGGAGTCCACGCGGACCCCCAGATATCGATTTTGGAAGCAATCGGTTAAGAAACAAAAAAGTTCAAGATGGCGGCCACTTTTCTCAAATCTGACATCGGATTCGTGTTTGGAGTCCACGCGGACCCCTAGATATCGATTTTGGAAGCAATCGGTTAAGAAACAAAAAAGTTCAAGATGGCGGCCACTTTTCTCAAATCTGACATCAGATTCGTGTTTAGAGTCCACGCAGACCATCAGATATCGATTTTGGAAGCAATCGGTTAAGAAACAAAAAAGTTCAAGATGGCGGCCACTTTTCTCAAATCTGACATCGGATTCGTGTTTGGAGTCCACGCGGACCCCTAGATATCGATTTTGGAAGCAATCGGTTAAGAAACAAAAAAGTTCAAGATGGCGGCCACTTTTCTCAAATCTGACATCAGATTCGTGTTTAGAGTCCACGCGGACCCCTAGATATCGATTTTGGAAGCAATCGGTTAAGAAACAAAAAAGTTCAAGATGGCGGCCACTTTTCTCAAATCTGACATCAGATTCGTGTTTAGAGTCCACGCAGACCATCAGATATCGATTTTGGAAGCAATCGGTTGAGAAACAAAAAAGTTCAAGATGGCGGCCACTTTTCTCAAATTTGACATCGGATTCGTGTTTGGAGTCCACGCGGACCATCAGATATCGATTTTGGAAGCAATCGGGTTGAGAAACAAAAAATTTCAAGATGGCGGCCACTTTTCTCAAATCTGACATCGGATTCGTGTTTGGAGTCCACGTCGACCCCCAGATATCGATTTTGGAAGCAATCGGTTGAGAATCAAAAAAGTTCAAGATGGCGGCCACTTTTCTCAAATCTGACATCAGATTCCTGTTTAGAGTCCACGCGGACCGGACCCTCAGTTATCGATTTTGGAATCAATCGGTTGAAAAACAAAATCATTGTTTTTTTTTTAACTTAGATCATAGTGAACGTTGTTCAGTTTTATTATCTGAAGCACCCCTGTAATAGCGCATTTAAATGTACACTCTGTACCTATACCTCCTGAGTCTCTATAATATAAGGTAGTTCTTGCGCGATTTGTGTCTTGATCTTCTTCCCAGGAGTGCGATTTTTGAAACTCATAGAAACTCTTTGAAATCAGCAGTTGATAAATTTAATATTAGGTCTTCTTCTTATCGTGTGGGCAGGCCCTGGTGTCAGAGTTTTTTCAGACCGCCTTACGGCCTCTGACGTGGTTTTTATGTAACGACTACTACCACCAGAGATAGTAGCCGGGATCAACGGCTTAGCGTGCCATCCGAAGCACGGAATCATTTTTCTTTTCGGACAATCAGGTGATTCAGCCTGCAATGTCCTAACCAACTAGGGAAAAACGCACAAAGTCACTATCACTAGGTGTCCCCCGTGGGATCCGAACCCACGACCTCCGTATCGAGAGCCAATGCTCTTAACCACTAGACCACGGAGGCAGTTAGGTACCTACTATGGAGACGTGCATCTTTCTACTGCTGATTTAACATTAAAAAATCATACTCCAGGAGAGTGATTTTCGAAAGTCAAATCAGCAGTAGAAATATGTCCATACATTTTCAACTGCTGCCGCACTCTTCCGCATTTTTCAAGTCTGAAGTGCGATTTTTGAAAATCATACGAGCGACTTGGCATTAGAAAATGCCAAAATTACTATGGAGATTATGCATCTTTCTACTGCCAAGTTGCTCGTATGATTTTCAAAAATCGCACTTCTGTTTGCCGGGTACTGACTGTTCTACCGTACGGGGTATGAAATTACCGTTAAAATTCGATAATTAAAGTACGTCTGGCAACACTGGGTGTCGGTTTCGCGTCGTGCCCGCCCGTCCTCCGCCCGCGCCCGTCCGTTGCCGTCCCGTCTCCGTCCGTTGCCGTCCCGTCTCCGTCCGTCCTCCGTCCGTGCCCGTGCTCCGTCCGTTGCCGTCCCGTCTCCGTCCGTTGCCGTCCCGTCTCCGTCCGTCCTCCGTCCGTCTCCGCGCCGTTGTAGTATGACTAAAGCTTAAGGATGTCAACTGGTGGAGTTAATTTATTCCTTCTTCAACATTAGACAATTGACCAAGGTACACATTTTGTAGTAGATACCATCTAATGCAAAATGAATATTATCTGGTGAAAGGCAACATCGATAAGTTCTCATCATTTTTATAAAAAAAAACGGGATTTTTTGTTTGAATTTTTATCCTTGTCTTGTACCTAAAATTGAGTACATTTGCGAGGTTTTCACTGCAGGGCGACATTATAGGTACGTTTATCGTAGCTCTTGTTAATATAAATAAATACACAAGCTCACGCCATTGTCCCAAGGGGGTAGGCAGAGACCACGGACCGCCACACGCTACGACTCTGACACACCTCTTTAGCCTCGTTCATATTCATACATCTATTGTTCATGCGCTCTTGTATTAATATAATAATGTATTATTAATACTTTAATTAAGTAGTCCCTAAGTCTAATTCAAACAATATGGTTGTATTATTTGCTATGTTCACGCATAATAATTACAACTAACAGCATTCTGATCGTCCCCAGCGAGCGTCCCAAAGCACTGTACAGTAATAATCAATGGTCTGAAACCTGAATTCATACACTCTGCATACCAACTCACCTTTACGCCAAGTTAGTTAGCTTTCTTCTAGTTTAATTGAGTTACCCAGCCAGACGCCACCACCGACATGCCGCGACCATCAAGCAATAGCAGAACACTTTTAGAGTCCATCGAAAAATCCCGCAGTAAATCCATAAATCTCCAAGTTTCAACCCTACGCGAGGCAACTCATCACATCGTGGGCGCGCCAGGATTTATGCCCCGTGCCGAAATTTTGACATGCCGGTCCCTTGAGACCACAATAACCGAGACAAAATTCACCCTGTATAATGCGTTAGGTATGTTTTTTGTGCATGCATAATAAATTGTGTGCTTACTTATGTATTTTTTGCAATGTACAAGTACGAGTGTTAGTAGTGTAACATAATTTCGAGATTTTATCTTACCGGGCATTATTATGGTAAAGGCTATTTATTAAATATAATGTTTTGTGGAGAATCAAAAACGGATATAATAATGTGTCTCTTCTCTATGTATAACTATAAAGTAGATAAGTATACATTACAAACGCAAAACCTTCAGATTTGTTCATAAAAACAGTTTCTCCGAAATTCATAAAAAAACACTTTAACTTTTTTCTATCTTAAAACATTAGCTTTGTACAATTCTTTGAAAGATAAGCCAATTTTAACTAAGACTTGACTTAATGGTATTTAAAAGGTATATACGACAGGCTTTTAAGGAAATTTCATTAGCGTTTCACAAAAGGTTAACTCAAAGAGGACACTTAAGGCGGCGACATACTTCTAAAACGTTACGCAACAGTGGCGCGTGTCAAGTATTATTGGTACAATTAAATCTATTTTAATGTGTCCCATGAATTTTCCATGCTTTTATAATGAAACGAAAGCTTTCGCAAATATGCTTAAATTTTTTTATAACCTGTGAAGCATCATTATGCGATAATTATGCGACAAATTCATAATAAGAGGTCATATTTAGGTACTCTACCACACGACGCACGACCCATTGCACACGCATTATGTGGACGCTATAGCGTATAGCGTGGTCCTATAGGACCTATAGCTACCTAGTAAAGGAGTTGGGGTAAACAGTTGCATCTGTACCCATGATACTGAACAACTTTCCCAAAGAAATCTATATAAAATTCGCAAAAAAAATTGAACTTTTCATACGTTTTTTTTTTTTTTGAAATGACATTTACAGCTCTGCTCTGGGAGCAATTACTGCTTTTTACTGCGGACTATTGGAGGGACCACGAAGGGTCTACCGGGCCAAAATGAATGAACTTAAGCAACCGACCTAGGGGCACCCAGAGGGGTACGGACCTCGGCATAGGACGTTGCTGGGGCTACGCGGCGGATTGGGTAGCGGGGATCGGTGAGAACTTTTCATACTAAATACAATCTGCTGATCGAACGTTTGTATGAAAAGGCGAAATTTTTTTTTTTGGGAATTTCCTATTGTTTTCTTAGGGATAGTTGTTCAGTATCGTGGGTAAAATTACCCCTTAAAGTAATGCAACTGTTTACCCTAACACCCTGTAGGTGGTAAACTTGCTGTCAGAACATTTTAATATTGCCCTTATATAATTTATCTTCATTTAAATTGCTTCTTGATACTTTTGACTACAATATAATCAAGGACTCAAGATCCACCAATGACTTATCTCTTGAAACCACTACCAAACCTATTACGAACTAAAACTCTTTCCAATTAGGTACTTACCTTCCAGTACTGTTTCAACAGCACAAATAGATATAAACAAAAGGAAAGTTAACACGTGGTTTAATTTACGACGTCTCAGTGGGGTCAGAGTAACCTACGGGTCCCTTACGGTCCTAAACTGAAAGTCAATGGGGCGTAATGGCCGGTCCAATCAATTAAGATACGCTACGGCGGCGGAGACAACGCCACCCGCAACGTAATCGTGTGTTTACACCTCAATTATTTGGTGTAAACGCGTTGATTAGGCTGCATTTATGCAGTAAGTGAAGTGAGGCCTTAAGACTTTCGCAAAGTTAGGTTTTTCTAGATTGTAATTGATTATTTCTCGTTTATCCTTTTCTGGACAAAGAAGGGTTAGATACACACACTTTTTTTTAAATGTCGAATGGTTTGCGTTGCATTTGACCTCTTTCTCATCTGATGGTAAAGACTAGAAAAACCTACATAAACTTACGACCGAATACCGAGTAGGGAAGGGTAGTCAAAATCTTTGTTTTAACTACCACGTAGAACGACTTCAACGTTAACGCATCCAGGCTGTCAGGATGGAATAAAGATGATGCTATCATTAAAATATCTACATTTAAAAAAAATACATACATAGGTAGGTACATACATTAATTTGTACTTGTGACTAGAGCTGCATTTCTGCCAATGTCAAGTAAGTAGTTTGTGCGAGTATCTATACCAATCTCAAGGCAGTTGAGAAGAGATGTTGTAGCCTCGTGGCAAGCTCAAACGCGAACCGCGCGAACACTACGCGAATGACACAACCGCTAGCGTCAAACCTTGCCACGTGTCTCACTAAAATACTTAGTTGCAATAATTTCTTTTTCATGATTCGATATTAGTCTTACTTAGTACTTAGTAGGAAAAGTATTATGCATGTATTTTACTACCACATAAACATCATATTATAACTACCTATTTATAGCCCATTTATCCAGCACTAGTCCAGCACCAACTAATTATTTTTCAACAACACACATGATTATTTTAGGACCAAAAATTATAAGTCACAGGCTGGGGAGCAATAAAAGTTGACTACTTTGCATTAAAATTGCGTCGTAACCGGCCAGCTCAATTATGTGCAGTTAAGTCCCGATCGACAACAGAACCCAAATAAAACTGCCCTATGCAACGATAACAATTATTTTTACGACCAATTCCTTGTTTGCTCATTGCCTTTTGCATGCCACATCCATTTAGCCGTAGCCATACCATTGATAGTTACCTACATTACATACGTATGTAGCGTGCTATAAAAGCAACGATTAAAAGTAAAAGTACAGTAATCGAATTAATATTGTTCAATGCTTAGTAAATAGTCTGTGTTAACTTGTCAAGGCATTACTTAGTGAATAAGAAGGTAATAATTATTAATAGAAAACCAACAGACTATTTAACTAAAGGGAATTATTATAGAAATTCATTACATATTGCACATTACTAACTCTACTGTAGTAGTTGCTGGTTGTAAAACACACAAAAACAGAAATAAAAATACATAATTACAAATATATAGTTAGGGACCTTCTTAATATGCTGACACTTTTTTAAGAGGATGATCAAACCGTCAAACTGAACAACTTTCTCTATGGCACCAACATCGAAATCGCGAAAAAAAATAGCTCTTCCATACAAAACTGCAAAGCTAAAGCTGCGTTTCCGAGCCAAATGTATATGGACAGCTGTTTTTTTTTCGCGATTTCGATGTTGGGCCCGTAGAGAAAGTAGTTCAGTATGATGGTCTGATCATCCCCTTAAAAAAAAATGTGAGCATATTAAGGACCCTGTATGGTTTTATTACCCGTTTAATATTCTGTTTGGCTCTATCTTTTCTTCCATACCAACTACACTCCACCACCTCAAATTGATAAATTGCACTACCTACACCTTACCAAGGTTATCTAGGTCCTAGGCATGTGCTAAAACTAATACATGCATAATTAGTAGGTATGCTAATTCTAAGTTCTAATTGTAGGCTAAACGTTTGTCTATTTAATTGCAATCATTAATTTCAGTTTGTGTGTAGAAGTTACACGTTGTTAACTAAAAAGTGGAGCTCAAAGGATCATTAAGCATGTAAGATAGCAAAATTCAAAATCACTTCGTGCAATTTTTACTATTGCATATTGTTGAGGTACTTTACCTACATTTTTACTTGGTTTGAACATCGCGATATCGATCTATTAATAAATTCGACAATTTTATACCATCCATTCAGTTTCACACACGTTTCCCTCATCTACCCTAAAAACTTACGTTGCTTAAAATCCAACGTCATTTCCAACTATTTCTGGTATCGAATTCCAAAATCTATTTCTATATTAGTCCTTTTTTTCTACTACTTAGAACTAGATATCTTAACCTGTCAAGATTCAAATTATGATTTAACCGTAAAGGGTTATTAGGGTAGATAAGATGCGATGTCCCTTCATATAATTCTTATGGCTTTAGCAAAAGTATGAGAATGCTTTGACTCATAAGACTTCTTGGACCAAGTGTAATGTATGCCACGAAGACAGCAATTAGACTAGGCCTTACATGGTTTACGCAAAACAGTTGAAGGTTTGAACACGCCTGGTGTGATAAGTAGATCAGTTCGATTATTTGTTTCCATGGTACAATAATATACTGCGCCTGGTATTCTCTTCCAATCACGTGACTGACCACGTGACTGACACAAGCCTACGTCATCATACCCTTTTAACATGTTTCGGCCATTTTTTTGTGACGTAGGCTTGTGTCACTCTGGGAATAGGAGACGTTGTTTTTTTAGAATATGTTTGTTTCGAATGTTAAAAAGATTAACATTAACTTTTAAATAAATAAAAGACATTATTTTTAGGTCAAAATATGGAATTCGAGGCTGTATTTTACTCTTAATACACAATTGTAGGTACCACTCTGACACCAGGGCTCTGCCCACACGATAAGAAGAAGATTGTTGGTACCTAAGTTTTGCTTGTCCTAGTTGGCGCAAAAAGAAATCTTAGTTTTAATTATTTTCATCCTTTGCTTACTTTCTTCGTCAATTACAGACATTAAGTATCAATTTACCAGGCATACAATATTTCTACTAGGTACCTACTTAGTTAGTGGAAAACCGAGTTTAAGTTGGGGAGTAGGTAGTTACTCCCCAACTTTACTCGTTAATTTTTACATAGAGATATTGAAACTGTGAAAACATTTTTGTTCTAGCGTGCTTAAACAGGGTGCAAGGAAAAGTATCATTAACCTTTAAACCACAACCACATACCTACTCTACCCATCAAACTGAACAACTTTTACTATGGGAGCAAACCTGTCAGAAAAAAAAAACAATCAGCTGTTCCATACGTTTGTAGAATAGGCATTGCAGTTTAATATGGAACAGCAATTTTTTTTTTGCTCTTGCAGGTTTTTTTCCCATAGTAAAAGTTGTTCAGTTTGATAGGTATTTTAAAGGTTAATGAAACACAAAGTGGCCTGACAAGCTGTCTGGGGTTTCAATTTCTCTCTGCTACCTTTACCTGCCTTTTTAATTCAATAAAAAGCAAGAAGTACAAATAAAAATAACCAAGGAAGTTTTCTTTTCACAAAAGTCGTGCAAATGATAAAATAACAGTCTACAAGCAGCGAAGGAAAGCAAAGATCTCGGCAAAGGAATAGTAAATAAGGTCTAATTAGATGGCACAGGACTGGCGCCATTCAATTTGTAAATTAAGGAGACCAGTTAGCTGAGGCAATGTTATGTTAGGTAGGCCTTTTGGTACGTAGGCTGGCTATAAAATAATCAATTGTACTTTACACTGAATCGGAGATTCTCAGAGTACCGTTAGTAACGGTAGTAGTCAGAGTAACGTTAAAAAAAAATTGGTTGGTACGACTCGTATCAAGCTGTGCATACTGCATAATATAGATTATAGATACATATACTTACTAATATTATAAATGCGAGAGTCTCCGTTTGTCTGTTACGTTTTCACGACTAAATCGCTGAACCGATTTTGATGAAAATTGTTATAGGTACAGATAGCTGGAACCCTGAGGAAGGACACAGGCATAAGTATAAATTCCACGCAAATGAAGTCGTAGGCAACAGTTACCATTAAATGAATTAATAGATTGTTTAATCCTTGTGGACGCGAAATCTTGCGGATTATGTCCGATGAGGATGAATAGTTTCAAAGACATTTTTTCGACTAAAATGATGATGATACCGATAGTACACGAAAGAAAGCTCGCAATTCGCCGACAAATCTCATTGGTAGCGTAGGTACAAATCACAATTATTTTATTGTGATTGAGAATTATCGAATACCGCCAGTATCGCGATGCATAACATAAAACGTTGTGATTATATTCTCTACGCATAAACAAAATGTACTATCTCTAAATCTTAAGGTATTTATGTACTAGCTTGAAGACACTTTGATTATATTTCTATGAGAACAAACAAATCATAAATCATGTGAACGAAAAGCCATTAAACACGAAGATGCAAAGTTAGAGATACTTACTTACATGTTCACAAGAACTACTTTATCAGTGCAGATATGACTCCCACGCCTGCTGCGTCAAGACTGAGAATAAATCACGTCTGCACACACATTTTCTATTACCCCCACCACATGTCCAGAAGAACATTACAGTTTTCAGCAGATATGCGGTCTAAGAGGGAGGATACACGCTCAGTCTCGCGACAGTCTGGTCCATCAGTCTGGTCAAACATTGAATGACGCCAGAATTATGAGTGGGTTACACGATTAGTTTCCCATCAGTATTTCATCATTCACAATGGAATAACGGAAATGATTCTAATTAATGATCATCAGTCTGGAACATCATTCCGTCAGTCCGTGGGTTACACGATCATTCTCCCATCATTCTGACCAGACGGATGGACCAGAATGATGAAATACTGAGCGTGTAACCTCCCTCTTAATGAACCCTTATCGATATTCTGCAAGACATTAGTCTAGTTACCAGCCAGTTGTTATCAGATATATCTAGTATCGCAATAAACATTATTTTGAGTTATGACTGCGAAAACACAGATATCATGTCGTAATTTAAATAGCTTAATAGTAAAAGGCGGGGTTTGATATAATTGATTTTTAATAAAGTATCCGATTAAGCTTGTACAAGAAGGGACTGACTGGGAACTAATAAAATCGAGGTAGAGTCATAAATTGTCCGCATATTGGTTATTGAGTGGGCTGGCGCCAAGAGGGAACACACGTCCGCCATCTTGGTGAAAAATGCGCACAAGTTTTGCCGCTAACAAGCTGCACTGCACGCGCAAAGCTGCAAAGCACGCCGGCCGACCATATTGAATCACGGCGCCAATACAGTGATTTATCAAAATAATGTTAGGTCCACCAGTATGTTTACTTTGTTGACTGTCATTTACTTAACTCGCAATGAAAACCTGTTGAATTTGCAAGACTTGTCTTATAAATAAGTCACCAATAACTGAATTAACACCTCAAGTGTGAATAAATGGTAATTTTGTAACGCTATTGACAGTAGTTGCGTTATAAAAGCCTTCGATATAGGACATTATAGAATGAGTTGTAAATAAATGCTACCGGGGTGTCACCAACAACTTAATGAAATCAAATAATACCGTAATTTTTATTAAATCACTAGTCATCTATGCTTGATGCTTGAGCTTGATGTGGCGCCGTGTGTACATACATACATCATGTTGCAGGAACGATAAGACCAAGAAGTCTAGATTTTAACATCGTATCGGTTTCTTTTGAGAAAATGAGACCTTTCAGAGTGAAATTTCGCACCTTACGACAAAGTTTTAAAGTTCTAAAATTACAAACAAGCATTTCAAAATACAATCAATCAATTACATATTCTATAATTCACACCAAAATACAGTAGGTGTGCAGAGAAAAACAGGATAAGTAAATTATTTATGACCACCATTATCGTCGACTTATAAATGATTAGGACCCGGTAAAAGTACAGTTAAAAAGGTTACCGCCTTCCATATCTTATTTGTGAAGAAAGAATTGTGCACCTGTTTTCACGGATGCCGATGCTAATACACTAAAACCTTTACATCAGCATAGCATAAAACGGGCATAAACCAATTAAACTTCCATTAAATTAATTCGTCTACATTATCCAGCGTTTAAAATACCGTTAAAGTAAATAAATTTTAATCCAGATCTAACTGGTTCTTCCCACGTGCCAAGGAAACCTGTCCGACGTATTTTAGACTGGAGTGTGATAAAATTTCGCCGTAAATAGACTGAGATAGGGTAGGAATGTTGATAGAGATCACGTGACAGGCTTTACTGTCTGCCTGCCTTAGACTGGCATCCAGTTTAGCAGGATACCAGGTTTACAGCTTTATTGGATAAGTAATAAAGTTAATTTAACTTTAAACGGCATAATGAATAATCAACAGATGCAGAAGTTATAAAAAATTAAGAAGCAACAAGTCTAACCCAAAAGTCCCAACATTGTTTGAACTGACCCTTAAGTAATGGGCAAGCATTACCTACGTATCATCCATAAATGTATTATCTAGTTCTAAGTCCAGAGGCAGACTCTCTCTCTCTTGAGGTGTAATTTGTAGCCTGTGGAATCCCACTGCAGGACTTACCCGTCTCTCACTAAAGAGAGTGAAATGGGTCTTACTTCATCACGCGTTCCCAGCTATAGCTATAGTTACTGCTGTAAGAGTATTTTTACCGCCCTTTATGAATAACTCTATTGTAGTTATTTGTTGTATGTCCAGAACCAATCTACAGAGCATGATTGTCTTCGGAAGTACGGAAGGGTCCGATGAAAAGCAAATAAAGCGGTCGCACATCCAAAAACACACAGGGGCAAGCAGGCATACTTTATGTTTATGACCTAAAACGTATAACAAAACGTGTAACTGCAAGTTGATATCGCAAACTAGGAACACCAATCATCGCAATTCTATCTTCTATTCCACAGGCAAAAGCAAAACACTATTGTATCTAGTATGAACTAATACCATTAATAATGGCATGTCAACCGGCAATGCTAGTCGATAACATTTGTTAACATCGCTCGATACCGCGAACAATACGGGCAACATTTACTGAGGTATTAAAATGAAGCCGGGTCACGAAAACTGATATAGGATAGGTATCGTTAAATTGCGATATCTTTATGTTTTGACGTTTATGTGCATCTATTGGTACCGGGCCTTCCGATAAATTTTGATGGAACTAAATCCGTGAGTAAGTATACAGGGTGAAATTGATATCATTGGCATCCTTTTAAACTAAAAGTCTACCCATCAAACTGAACAACTTTCACTATGGGAGCAAACCAATCAGAGCAACTAAAAAATCTGCTGTCCCATACTATACTGCAATGCCTACTTGACTCAAATGTATGCAACAGCTGATTTTTTTTTTGCTTTGATCGGTTTGCTCCCATAGTAAAAGTTGTTCAGTTTGATGGGTAGACTCTTAGTTTAAAAGGATGCCAATGATATCAATTTCACCCTGTATATCATCGGTTGACATATGCAGTGCTATATTTTAATCTAAATGGACTGTAAATAATTTGAAGCGATCTTTTCAAAGTATTCAATCAGCTGTATGGCTAGCATGCCACGTAAATACTAGAAAGTGGCAAAATAACAAAGATCTCATTCGTAACAAAGATTTCTTGAGGGTGACATGCTATGGCTATGATGCTAGGTCCACTCTGGTCTACAATTCGCACAGAGAAGCAATAGAACACCTACATTACGTTACAATCATACTAACATTAACAATTCATATTATTAATAGTAACATTGATGTTATCTTTTCAGTTAGGATCAAACTTTTCGTTACACACTGTTAATACCTGGACTATTATATTCTTTATTTTAGGTAACTAGGAGATATGATACACTTCAATAAACATAATTATATCCTACCTATATCATTTTCCAAGAATAAGTTTCAAAATGTCATTGAAGATCTTAAAATTCGCAATATGTTTCCTATGGAACTGATTAGTTTCCTAAGTCATATTATGTAGTAAGGATTTTCTCACAATTTGAAGCAAATATTATCTTAGACTACCGTCAAATCTTCCCGGTGTGCATACAGTTTTGCATTACGAAATTGCATCTATTACAACATTGTGTATAGAACTTAGGATTCAAACGATCCGGTTATACGATTGTTAGATAGCTTTTGACCCTCGTTGTGTGCCATAGCCAACATTACATGAACATAGACAATAAAATTCTATAACAAACTATTGTTGGCGAATATCTTGGCTGGTTTACAAGATACAAGCGAATGTAGAGCCTTTACGTAACATAAATAAGTTTCAGATCAGTTTGCTTGGAATTTTAAGATGAATGACGTCGTTAATACCATCGGTTTGCCTTCTGACGATGATTGTACGTATTTGGAACTAGGTTTGGAAGTCGTGATAAATGTTCAAATATGCACACCATGTTACAGAGCAAAACCACCTCAGGTCAACATTCATTTGATTAGTGTCACTAATGCCACTCCGGGTTGATAATGATGACATTGTTTTCCAAAATGTGATCTTTGTTATTTTTTCCGTATTACTAACTAGCCGTTGCCCGCGACTTTGTCTGCGTTACCCGGATAAAAAGTACCCTATGTGTTAATCCAGGCCATGGTCTATCTGTATGCCGTTCGTCAGTTTTTGTGTGAAAGCGGAACAAACATCAATCCATACTTACAAACTTTCGCGTTTATAATATGAGTAGAATATGCCAACACTTTCTGAAAATTATTTAATTTTTAGAACAAATAAAATAAATAATTATAGAGAAAACAGTTTAAATTCTGCATCATTTTGTGCCACTGGTTTTTTTTTTGTAACGTTATCTACTTAATCTTTTTTCACTACCATTTCAGTCGTTAGACTTGTAAGAAAGTAATACCAGATACATATCCCTGTAGAAGCCAATATGGAATAGAATCTCATAAATAAATTATAGCAACTATCAGTTATAAATCACCTTATGGCAGCTCTTTGATTGATTATAAGTATAGATACGTTAAAGATTTACTCGAAACGATACGTCTTACGAAAAGACAGGAACCGAAGAAATTGTCAACTGTAATAATTGTGATGTCGATCGAAATGAAACTTGTGAAACATTTCATATTTCAGCCAGATCATAACGTTTTATATTGACGTTATCAAGATGAATTCATTTTAATTAAATATTAACCGTAGAACCTTAATAAACAATCTTTTTAAAATTATGTAATGAACCATAAAGGTATTATACTACGTAAGAGAGACAGTGACAGCTGAGAGAGCGAGATGTACCTAGCAGCATGCCTGTATAATAGAAAGAGATACGTGACGCGAGGCAATAGAACCGTTTTTGGAGATTTGGAGTCCTGGTAAAAATTCGGTTTCTGTGAATAATCGTAAACCTAAAGTGAAATCGTAGATAATTTTGTGAAATATACTAACACTGTTTCATTAAATTATTCACCATTTCACGTTAGATTGAGAATTATACACAGAAATCTAATTTTTACCCTGCCGAGGACTCCAAAAAACGTCCAAAAACGGTTTCATTTGACAACTCATGTCACTTACTCTATTCCGTAAGGTATAATATCTTTATGTAATGAACATGATTAACACCATAGATTTAAATACATGTTTTTTTTTCAAAATTCAAAATAATATCATATAGATAGCTTTTTGACGTCATTTTTTGACTCTACCACCGCGTCGGAAGGTGTTCCGTTGAGAGAAGATGCGGCCAGAAACTCTACAACACACATCTTTTAAACAAAACAAAATGTACAAAGTACAATTAAATACAATATTGCATTACATAGTGTAAAATTGTCAAGACCAGACATTTTGGTCATTATTATTGTTAACACTCAGTTGCAGAAACGCTCATTAAAGTTAATCCTCCATTAAATCTCTTGCTGTCACTTTTTGTCTTGTTGACATAGTAAAAGCTAGCAAGAGATTTAATGGAGGATTAACTCTAATGTACGTTTCTGCAACTGAGTGTAATACAGATAAAACAATATAATGAATGTCTAATGAAAGGAAGAAGTAACACAAGACTGAAGGAAATGGAAAAACCATTCTTTTGATTGGCGACGGGTAGAAAAGGTTCGTGGAGCTGATGTCCAAGTTCAACCTTCAGAACTTACAGCTTAAGAACATGAAGAAGAAATTACTAATCATTCAGTCTAGAGACATGATAGCCTAGAGAGCTTACGCACAATCCCACACACTTAAATAATAGAATTAGTACAGAAATCAGAAATAAAACAATAAAAGCGTTGAAACCTTTACGTTTGTAGCAGACCACACGCAAAACCAATCGCTATCGGATTACTGTCTTATTACTCTCTATAACTATCTGGAATTAACATCTGAAGCTATTTATATCGAATCGAATAATAATACTATTTAGGTCTGAACGTCGAACAAATGTAAATTATATGATCGTATTTTGAGGTTGTTGTCAGAAACTTAAGTAAATAAATTTACTTTTTTAAACAATTCGCAGGATTCACCTCAAGGGTTCACTTTTAGTTTTAGAAATAAAATAATTACGATGATGTTTTGATTCGAAATGCTTCCTAGTTAGACATGAACTATTTTTTTTTGACAAAAACAGGAAAATAGAAAATATCTGCTAATGTTTTTTATAACGCTTTCGATACTGAGTTACTGATGTTAACTTTTTAATTTGACAACATTAAATTAATTACTAATAATTCGGACGACTTTGTCGAGATAAATCCTACCTACTATATAAATCTAATCAAAACTTTTACTAATCAATAACTTTGATGTCTCTGTTAATTTAAACTTATGCTTTGTGGTTATCAGTAAAGTTGTTATTGAAGTAAACACAATTACCGAAAACTCCTTAGCGATGAAACTAAACGAGTAATTAATATTTTGATTAATTTGACAACTTTTTCGATAAACCTTGAATATAGTCCACAAGTAACACAATATATAGGAGAACTTGCTCCACATCTGCAAGGTAAAGTCCACAAAACTTAGTAAATATGGGTCAGTCCTAACAGAAAACCAGAACCACCTACCTTCCCATGCAAGCCACAAAATAAGTACAGTAATACAGGGTGAAATTGATATCATTAGCATCCTTTTAAACTAAGAGTCTATCCATCAAACTGAACAACTTTTACTATAGGAGCAAACCAATCGGAGCAAGATAAAAATCAGCTGTCCCATACTAAACTGCAATGCCTACTCGACTCAAATGTATGGAAGAGCTGGTTTTTTTGTTGCTCCGATCGGTTTGCTGCCATAGTAAAAGTTGTTCAGTTCGATGGGTAAACTCTTAGTTTAAAAGGATGCTAATGATATCAATTTCACCCTGTATTTACCAATTAAGTATTCTTTACGATAGAACTTGTATTATAGTATGACAATCTATTATTACTCGTGCATACAGTACCTACCTATACTCAATCAAGATAATAAATCAAACATTGACAACCAACACCTGTATCATCATTAGAGCTACAACACAAACTAGATCTAAACTATTAAGTGCTTATAACAAATGATACAACTTTGCAACCACTTTAACTTCGTTCCACATATTAAGTCCGATGTATTACACCATTTTTATCCTTACTTCGTTACTTTAAAAGGACTTTAAAGGGGACTTTGTTAGGTGCAATGAAGTATAAGTTTGTGCAAGTGTGGTATCAACACTGAAGTAACTAATGGTAGTGCTAAGTCGAAGCATTTACAACGATATCTTTGCTATTTACTAGATATTGGAACATTATATAGTGTCATAGGTTAAGTTGAACAGTGGCAAGTTGTATCACTACTTTTGCTCTTAAAGCTATAAGATATTATAGGGAAAACACGACTTTACTATCGAATGCCTGAATTTTTCTATGACAATTTAAGCAGGGCAACAGTTTATATCTTATTAATTTTCGCCTATCCTATATTATTAGGTCCCACTGAAGGTCAAAGGTCGCATCTTACGAATAAGCATGAGGAGGCGCGGGCCAATATTACAACAGTTTTCATACAAAATATTTTGTTTTTCTTATCGTATTCCATTTGCTCTAAAACAGTCCCAAATTGACTCTCAACTCTCAATCAATATCAGATTCATCGGTGTCAATCAATTCAATTGCTTGATTTTCTATTTCTTTTTTATTTCTCTAAAGCTGTAAGTAGGTACACTTTTTTGGTCACGATCGATTCACAACTAAGCTATTCATAATTTGCGCACTATTATTATTTTGGTTGTAAGGGCTTGGTCAATGACCAATAGCTACTGCGACCTGAATAGATCTATTGTAGCTAATTTAAGCTAAGTTAATTTGCGCACTACCTGTCTCTATCAAATTTTGTAATTTCTAAATGTTTTACAGATTTGTAAGATCCACAACTAATCTCGCAATATGCCACACCTCAATCGTAACATTTAATTGCATCGCTCGTCTTTTGTACAACTTTGCCTTACCCAATATTCCCACCCAATACGGCCGGTGCATTTATATCTTTAATACAAAACAAATCGAGTACCTTCAATCTAGGAATTGGTTCTATTTGCAACAAACTAAAACACCGCACACAAAGATACATTAATCTGAGATTAAAATCTGCCATGGACAAATCGCCACGTTTACCTTATATCTATTTGCGGGCCTTAGACCATATCGTTTGCTTGAATTTATTTTACATTGTTAAATAACAAATTGCAGTGACCGCTGCGAAAGATACGGGGAGTGAACGAACTTTAGTTTTGCAAAATGTTACTGTACCTTAGCTCTCTCATAATCCAAAGCTTGAAAATATCTCACAATACACACGCCTAGTATATGAGATATTCTCAAGATAAAGAGACGCTGCTCCATGTTGTCTCTTGGTATCCCCACTCCTCTCCTGTCGTACTTTCCCTAAAATCATAGAAGGGTTGTCCATTATAAAGTAGGTAAGAATAACTTTGAAGAAGGTTGAATTTTTAAACAAGGCCTAAAGCTCGTTTATTTTGCCTGCTAAGTATTCAGCTCTTTTTTGGTAAGTGCATAATAATTATTCAGACTTAAAAACTATCTCCATTGTACCTACTACTTAATAGTTAAAATAAAACCTTTCAGCCACTCTCTACATACAAATAAAAGTTAAATAAGTATATAGAATCAAATGATAAAAAAGATAGTTCATTCTCACTTTCGATACACAAAAAGGAATGTTTTTTACATGTCTCAAAAGAGCATTGACACCAATCCGTAATGCCTCCAGCTATTATCCGGCACGCTTTCTCCACATTAGGCCAGTGTTTGGCGCCAAAATTCCTAACCTAACTATGACAATCACACTTTAGATCGCTGCTAACAGACTCGGGTTCTAATAACAATATTTCACAGTAGTAGAAAAACAAGTTCCATGCTAACAACTTAACACTTAATTCAAATAACAGTTGTTTGCGTCAACGCATCTTGAAGATCTCAAGTTGTATAATCACTTGATCTTTCATGCTTCTTGTCTGATTTTACCCAAGTACGTGCTCAACTGGGCAGCAAATCTTATTTTAATATATCGTCTTGACCCACTGGCTAGTCACGATCATTTATAACTAAACTATGAATATTTATAACTATGAAATTTCTGAAATGAACATTACTGCTTTTCTAACATACTGAATAATGGCCTCTCGAGTTTAGCAGCATTAGATGCGCATCTTCTATGAATGGTCAAGTGAAATTTATTTTATCTGGATTGATATGCGAAGGCATGACACGCGTGCCTCATATTTAAATATTGAAATCATTAAAGAATATAAATGATGGTAAAATTAAAACGTAACATGACGTTAATGGGTCTCTTCACAATTTATTATGTTCATAATTTTTAAATCTACAATCTGTATTGGCGCCGTCATAAAAGTAATGTATTCGTAGCAATAAACTGAACCTTTATAAAAGTAAAACAAAACGTGATTGACTCAGCCTTGAAACCATTATAATATTTTTAATTGTTACCAATAAAGTTTTTTGTGATTGATTTCTAATCTTTTGTCTTTTTTGTTCCAGGTAAGTTCATGACAAACTTTCAGTGAAAGTGAAAAGATATCTTGGAACCAAATACCTACCCACAGCACCATCTGTTTACACTGGAGGACAAGTTTATGATATCAATTTAAATACTGAATAAGTAAAAGATTTTACAATCGATTAAAGTCAAGTAGAAGCAATGTTACAAAAACAAGTGCATAGCCTGCACCACAGTCAACGCCATGTATGGAAAAGTAAGGCTGACTTCTGACTTTTAAGAAGCTAGATTGTAGAAATAGATATCGCACCTAGATCTCAAGTCTGATGTAAAACCGCAGAGCAAAGTCGAATACCGACATATACCTGGGCCTCAATCGCCCTAAGTTTGAACGATACTACCAAAACAAAACCACAACCAAAAACGTTACGTTATGCACAATTCGTATCGCGCAAATTATATTAACGGTAACGATTTAGCTTTATTTCGGAAGATACGTTGGCGTAACGTTTGATGTCCGTTCGATCGAATTTTCTGTATTGTGCGATTTAACCGTTCAGAAAAAAATATCGCGCTGCGATAGCTTTTTTACTTCAGCTAAACCAAATCTAAACCAAAACTAAACCAAAACCAAAACCAAAACCAAACCAAAACCGTATAAAATTGCGCAATTGAGGCCCTGGTAAACGTGGGATTAATATTTGTAAAGAATTATTTCGCCCTTTTTCACAGGGGCATAGGTAATGGAATTCGAACAATATTGCACATAAACCATCTGCTACATAAGTAATGGAGCTATCTAAAAATAATGGCAGTAAGTCATACAACCAGCCACTTATTGTTAGAGTTCTTTTTCACTGAAATAAATGCACTGAACTACAGTATGAATAAAATGATTACGTTATAGTGCTAAGACGCTCTAAGATAAAATAACATCAGTTCAAAAGAGCATTTATATTTTATTCGAATCCTCCACAATAAACAGTTGGCGTTCGAATCGATACTAAATATTATTCAATCGTTTATAAGTATAGTAAAGATAAAGTTATTTATTGAAATGGGTTTTTGATAAAATCGCTGTCTGTTCTAAGGCCCATTTCAGTTAAATAATAAATGACTCTAGTATATTTCAATCACATTCTTTGTAATTAAAAAATATTGACATAATCTTTATGAAATTGCAAGATCTTTTTGCGGTAAAACGTAAAAGAGATAAATTAATGTAACATTATCCGACAAAATTAAAAATATAATTAATATTGCTGGCGGGACCCGCAGGCGGCTCGACCTCATTAAACGGTCAGGTAATTAGCAATTTTGTAAATGGCCTTATTCATTAATTTGTTGGAGGGTAAATTAAATGCAGTGTTGAACAAAAAGGATAGTAGGTACCTGTTGGTGCCAATTTGTTCAAAGGAAGAAACCGTCTACATTTTTAAAACAGGAAGGCTTTACGGAGACAGGTGAGAAAGAGAGACCGGATAAAAACCTTCAAATAATGGAATGGGTGAAGGAATGATTATTTAGGTAGGAAAATCCTTTTTTGTGGTAGACATTGGCCTCGATTCGGACTGTGCCACGACTTAACTTAACTAAATTTATTCCTGTCACTTTTTACAAATAAGATTAAGAAAAGAGACAGAAAACCATCAGCTGACATTAGTGCTGTCAAAGTGACGTTACACGCCCAAAATAAGATGCCATCATAATGTATGCCATCTTATTTAAGGCGTTTTTGGGTGTGTAATGTCACTTTGACAGCACTCAAGTCAGCTGTTGGTTTTCTGTCTCTTTTCTTAATCTTATTTTAGAAAGTGACAGGAATAAATTTAGTTAAGTCGTGGCACAGTCCGAATGGGTACCATTGTATCTGAAGTTTGTTTACCTATGCGTCTTTTGGAGTACCATCTCAGAAATTAGACTGCTTTCATTGCGTTTTTCCCTATCGAAGACCTGAGCTTCTCCTCTATATATCACTAAGAGCATAATTATGGTTAAGTCTTCGATTTACTTACTTATATTCTTTTTATCTTAGCCTGTCCTTAATGACCAAAACAAAAAAAATCCACGTGTCTAATTCAATTATCTACTCATCTAAATCAGAAACGAAACGTGTAAAAAAAAACTTAAATTATCGTGACCTAAAACACGTGTTCCAATTGTGACTACCTACGTAAAATTTAACCTAAATACCTTCAACTGACATGCTAAAATATTTTTATTTTTTTCTTTCATTCCACCCTTAGGACAGGGCGCGGCTTCACAAACAAAAACATTATTTTTCGATAATGGAGGCTTTTATTTTGTTATTCTATTTTATGGGAAAATCCAGATCATAAATCAAGAAAATAAGATCAGTATCCGCTTTTACAGACAGACAAATAATATAGGTATGCATGCACGGATGTATCATTGAAGTGTAAGGATCAGATCACTGTAAAAATCGAACTACCTATCTCGTTTACTCTAATGATAAATTAAATATAGTACAGTCGGCCGCAATAAGTTGTATACACTTTTGTTCTACGTCGTAGTACTTAAGTAAGTATGAGTAGGTATTAATTTAAGATCAACAGAGTCACGCCCCTTTCAAGAAAATATTTTAAATTGAGACCTTCTAGGCATTCATTATCGAAATAGTTACCAATTAATATATCAACAGGTTACTTTAGTTCAGAACAATTTCTTGGAAGCAATAGAAGCCCCACGACGTTCCGACTGTAATTGCTTCACCGAAATGACAAAATTGGATGAATTTTCGGTTCTTTTATTTTCATTTGAATTTGTGTGGATGCCTATTTTAATTAAAATGAGAATTTTAGGAAAATTTCATTGCAAAACATTACGGATTCCTAGTCGATTTCAATTACATCGTCTGCTAATCTTTATCGAAACGCAGTCAAGTTATGCAGGATATTTTAAGTAAAACATAATGACAAATTGAATAAGGCCAAAATTACTTTATTTGGGTCTTCACATGTGAACAACTTTTATCAAAGCAAAAAAGCAAGCAAGCAATTCACATTGATGAAGTTTAACATAATTATTAAATAAATATCTTGGACATAGGTAGTCACACAAATAATCTAGTCCCACTGAATTGAAAGTACCAGAATCTAGGGGCTTCTATTAGGTACTATGACTAGATATCGATATAGAATAGTTACATTATATTGATAAAAACATTCATGACTCGTTTCTAAATATTCATATTCATCATAATAACAAAAATAATGTTATCACTGAAACTGAACTGATTATAACCATTTTGAATCCTAAATTGAGGCTTGTCTTGTGCCCTGTATTTGAAGTGGAACTGACTGATGATATATTTTGTTTATTTATCTTATTAGGTACTAGGTAGAGTATCGAATACTTCAATCTCCAATTCCATACATACATACATAAACTCACGACCGTAATTCCCTTCGGGTTGGTCAAAAACATTACTACAACTAGCTACTTTGATATGTAACCAGCCAACTTTCTGTTTAAGAACGTAGTTGTAGCAATGTTCCCAATTCTAAATCTAGGTAAAAGTAAATATCTAGCCCGAGAATTTCGCTTGTTGGATTATTTGACAGAGAAACGCTACTGAAGCGAATAAGAGTGAACTTATCGTTCATCTCGCTCGATTAAACCGAACTTGACTGACATGTGACAGGGACAGCAGACAGGCCACTGACCCCACATTATTATAATAGACAACGTTTGTATCAGTTTCACTTAGGTTCAAGAATACTTCGGTTAACATCCTAGGTCCTAGGTTCAGAAAACTAGTTATTATTTATATAGTAAGTTTGTACCTACTTAGAGCTTTTGTGTATCTTTTAGACATTTCTTAGGTATATGATCAGTGCCTTTTGTCCTCTCGTAAATCGAGATCGACACTAACAATGTTCATGCGAGCTTAGATTTCCAGACAGTCGATAAAATTTCTATATGCCTGAAAACTCAAACTAATCTGAAAACTAACATTTCAAGAAAAAAATACTACCCGCTACTCTACCACTTCTTCCTGCTTCGCTGATTTTTTATGGGTTTCATAATAAT
The DNA here is from genome assembly GCA_922987775.1 of Agonopterix subpropinquella. Classification (NCBI taxonomy): domain Eukaryota; kingdom Metazoa; phylum Arthropoda; class Insecta; order Lepidoptera; family Depressariidae; genus Agonopterix; species Agonopterix subpropinquella. The sequence continues at coordinate 7,034,453 of OV277695.1, read as the reverse complement.
TATAATAATTTGTTATCCTTATGCGGTGATAGATGGCTTAACTTTCGACTACAAAAACACTGCTCAATTAACTTAACCTCCTCGAATATGACATCGAACCTGAGAAGATTTATACAGTGGTCTATCCAAACTCGGAAATACAGCGACACTACTTTCGGACGAGGAAATAATCATTACAATCGCTATTAAATACCAAAGCAACTAAGTAATTCCTCGTATAAACGTCAATACGTCAGATGTAAGTGTCCAGTCCAGGGAAAGTAGTTGTCCCGGACGCAAATGTCCGTCCAATAGAATTTGTTTCACTTCCTCCAACGGGGCCCAGTCTCACGCTTATCGAGATCGGTCGGGGACCGCGACATTGCGTGCGTGTGACACTATCTGAGGAAGGTATACAGCTTTCGATATTTTACGTTAGTGCTTCCGAATATTGTAAGCTTTGGGAGAAAGGGAATTAATTAAGTATTACATACGGACAGTCATGTTTAGATATTTAATACAATCCTGTATATAGGTAAAGCTGCAGCTGCTCGTTCATAAACTCTCAACCGCTATGTAATATATCTGTCCATTAAAATAATATAAACATTATACCTATGTATGAAAGTTTGGATGTTTTTCCAGCATGCTAAAACAGCAAAATAGAATATAGGTAAGTAGATAGATATTTTTCGTCAGATTATTTAAGTGTTCATGTTTGATGATAACCCTGAACTTTCAGATTTCTAAAATTGTGATTATCAAAGGGATACCTAAGTTTGCTCTGTTAGATAAAGTTAAATAATTAAATATTGTAGGTACATCTGTGTTCTTATTAATAACATTATTTTACTATTTGATAATACAAATGCGAATTTGGCACGATCACGATGTGAAAATTATTAATGTTCACAATAATGTCGGCTATCCTCAACAGATGGCGCTTATTAAACTCCGTACGCGTCCAATGTCATCCAATTTTAACGAGTAGATAGGATATGCTGTTTGGCCTTGTGGTTACAGCTGTCGGCTACTCGCTTAAGCGTCGTTGGTTCGATTCCGGGCGAAGATTGAAAAGTATTTTAAGTTTTTCCCTGTGTATTCTGGCGTCGAAAACATTACGTTTCGATGTCTTAATATGGGGATAGATTGATGGGTGGTAGCAACAAGTGGGCATTGTCCAACGTGGCGCTCACTTCTGTTGTAGCCCGCACATTTTATTTATTTGCTTTTTACCAGCAGTGTAACTAAGTATCGCAAATGGTAACGTTCTTTTAACAAGGTAGTTCTAACTATTATGGACTTATATTGGTATCATTAGGTACTTCCTTATCTAATAAATCTTGAGAATAATAAATGGTATCCAACATTTTGATTAAGGCTGGGTATTAGTAGAACAAGCCTCTCTTTCTAACAAGCAAACTTTCGCAATTAGCCATCCCGCTTCAATTGAAAGCAAGATCGAAAAAAAACGCATTTTTCATCAATATCTTTTCTCTTGGGTATTTGGGGAAAAATCCATCGGTTAGAAGCCCTGCTATAATTATTTACCTTTCAAATGATGGTATATTCAGAAGAAATGGTGTAGTGTGATTCTTGTAAAACTGGTTATAAATCTGAAATCGAGCTTACTTTGCTCCTCTTTTCTATCGAGAAAATTTAATAGAATCGTGTTTTCAACGGTTAGATGCCCTGCAGAAAGAACGTATCTACACTGTTATGTGAACTATATATATTAAATGTAATAATTTGGTTCTCAAAAATCGGTTCGAAAACAGACAAAATAGGTATGACCCCCTCTTAAATAAGACAATTTTTTACGTAAAGAGGATGGCGGGATAGAAATTATGGTGGATTATAAAACTGGAACATAAATGACATTTATAAATAGGGCGTGCATTTATCTGCATTAATAGGTACTACGTACCTAAGTAGTTTGCAAATTAATTTCATTAAAAGTGAAATGGATTAAACGAGATTTAATAGTCGTAGTTTTGAGTTAATACTTATAGGTAGGTATAGGTAGCTCATGAAGCAGGAAATATTTGTATGTTTAAGTGTAACTTACCTACAACCTAAGTACCTGCTTTGAAGAAACTTGTCGCAAACTAAATAATACTGAACAATTTTCGATTTCAAAATGTAAGAAGATATTTATAAATTACGAGTAGATGGTAGAGGTAGTTACTTGAAAATAAATAAGTTTAAAATTTCGTCAAAATTCTAAAACGATCAACCTCACAAAGTTTATTTCATATTGTGCTGTAGGTATGTACAGTATCAATGTGTTTAGCGTACATTGCGCAACTGGTTCTAATTGCCGGTCGGTTAAGCCATTAGCCAGCACAATGCCCTCGATGGACGTCTAATTGTTTCGCCGTAATTACTGATAATACGCCCTTTGTTTTCACTTACTTAACCGTGGCGAGGTATCTTTTTAGAGGAAGTTTATGGGGCTTTTCACTTTTTGTTCTTTGAAGCGTTTTTCAGACAACATACCTCTATATCTATTTTAGCTTTCGTTGCTAACAGATTTATATTTCGACTTTAAACTGTAAAGTATGTATGTTATGTTAGACAAAGTCGATAAGTTTTATTTATAAATTCGAATTCAATCAAACTGTGATGGGTCAGAGCGTGGAAAAATTACACATTATCTCACCTTCCCAGGCTATAACTGTAACAAAATAAGATGAAACAATTTTTAAGTGATCTAGAGTGCGATTTTTGAATCTTATTCTTTGAACTCAGCAGTTGAAAATATCGATATTGCTATGGAGACATGCATCTTTCTACTACTGATTTGACATTAAATAATCATACTCCAGGAGAGCGAATTTTTGAAAAGATGCGTATATAAAGTATAGCCCATAGTAATTTTTACATTTTCAACTGCTGAACTCTGCGAATGAGATTAAAAAATCGCGCTCCAGACCATCATATAATCACACAAAGTTTGACGCTAGTTGTATTACTAGTTTTTACGATAGAGCGTGAAGAAAAAACGTTGTTAAAAAGTAGTTTCTTGTTGAGAACCCCCCTCAATTGTAAATTTTTTGAAATTTTTATTCTTTGTTAACAACTCCGCCGTAATAACGCATAATCCGAGAAAATTTGAACTATTACGGTTCAAAACTTACAGGCCTAAATAGATAGGACAGACGGACGGACGGACGAACGGACAACGTAGGCTTACGTAGGCGTAGGTCCCGTTTTCACCCTTTGGGTACGGAACCCTAAAAACGACTCAATAATGAGTCGTACTAACTCTATGTTGGTAGGTTGATCTGTCGCCGTCTGTCTGTCTGTACCCTAGGGGAGCGCGTAATTTCTCTATGGTCTGTACTCTGCTTCACGTTCGGAAAACGTCTACCTATCAAATAAAAATAAGGTAAAAGGTGCAATTCACATTTAAATTTAGTAGTTCCATTTCATCATGATCTTGTTAATAACAGTTTAAGTGCCAAGAAAGTTAAAATAGTTAAATATAATGGAGCCCTAAAAGTGAAAGTGGTCCAAAAGGTTGGTCATTAAACCCGCATGATCTATGCTCACTTAGGTATCGTATTGATCGACAATCGCCTTTAGCTTTAAACAGATAATTATAGGCTTATCAAGTTTATTGTTTAACAAACAACAGTTAAGCAACTAATGATTAGCTAAAGTTCGATCACGTTTGTCTTTGGTTTATTGGCGACAGTTGGAACTGTTCTGTGTTTAATGTTAGCCCAATGGTTTACGAGCTACTTATCACTCTATTTTATGTGGTTATACCCTAAGGTTGTTCCTCCCTAAATGTCCTAGGTACCCTACATATAAAAATGTAAAACCATGAATTGATAGTGACCATTTAGATTATTATACATTTATTGTATTTAGATTATTCCTACATTTAATAGGTAGGTAGATACTTGGCCTTTTCAAGAAAATCGTAACTTTGGACGCCAAGTATCTACCTAAGAACGTGTCAATATCATCATCATCATCATAGATCCCACGCCTGATAATATGCATTGCATATTCGCAATGTGAACAAATGTTATTTTTCGGTCTAAATAGAAAATAATTTTTCTTCGATATAAAACGTCTTCTACTTCACTACTCGGCCAAAATTCGTGAGACAGCTGATTCTCGCGATTTCAGTGTTGGTCCCATAATGAATCTTGTTCAGATTAATGGTCTGAAGCTCCCCCTAAAATTATGTAACGCATTTAATTTTACACCTTATATAAAATCTCCTTGATCGCTACAAGGAACATGACATTTTTATCTTTCTAAACAGGATATATCTCAAGCTAGTTCTACAAAGTCAATTAAACAGAAAGCAACTGTTTTTAACATTTAATGAATGTTGCATGAGTGTGAGTGAGTTGCATCGTCTCTAATTAATGTGAAGTCGTATTAATGACTCTTAATTAATGTAGGGGACGCCAGTGTATTAATACAGGCGTTTGATGCTCACCCACATTGAAACCATGGGTAAACTAGTCTAGTTTCAGTTTGCTGTTACATAACGGTGTGTTTAAACTAGTACTTAGTTTTACTTAAGTCTACGTGAAAAAACCTAACCCTCCTTCTGGCGCAGTCGGATAAAAAGTTACTTGCTTGTTTTGCCCCACAAAGAGGGCACATCTATTCTGACTGACTAACAAATTAGGCCAGCTTCATACCAACTGGTCTACCTTGAGGCAACTGAAGTTAAAGAAGTGTTTTTTTTTAAAGATTATGTGTTGTAGAGTTTATCGTTTCAGTCGTAGGTACCATAGATACCTTTCCAACCCATATTTCCTACGTTACAACCATTGATCTATTTATGCACTAGAGGTGACACGATAAACAAACGTCATGCACCGCAGGCGGGTAGGAAGAGCGCGGGAGGGTGAATCAAATGGCGATAACGAGTACTAAGCAAGGTGTAGTGATATCGCCACATTGAATAGTACATCGTTGTGACGTGTATCGTCATCTCTGTACGTAGGACAGCGTTGTGTCGTATACCGTTATCTCTAGTACTTACGTAGTAAATTATAGCCGAATGGTTACGACTCTTACGACCTTTACACAAGATCATAACAAGATAGCCTGCGTCTCTCTTAAGTTCATGTAACAAGTCGATCATGCTCCAACGACTTTTTATGACAGACATGTTAATCAAACATTAAATGTTGGCACAACGTAATGGATAGTTGTTTACTCTAGCTAGCTATTTGCTATACTTGTTATATTGACCCCGAAGTGATCGAGTTTCCGCAAACAGACAAAAAAATCGCGTTATCTTTTCGTGTTTGTTTCTTGTTATCTATGATTTACTAACAGTTTTTTGAGAGCGATGATACGGAAGAGAGCTAGCGCCTCAATCCTGAGGCCGCGGTTCGATTCCTGGCCTGTACCAAGAAGTTCATCGGAATTTATGTACGGTTGTATTTATCATTTACTAGCTCGGCGGTGAAGGAAAACATCTTGAGGAAACCTGCATTCCCGAGAATGAAAAGAAAATACCATAAGTTCGGAGGTATGAGTAAATATGGGTAAGCTTGGGGCGAACACAAAAGGACCAGCGCTGGTCTCCGTGTTACAACGACCCTTGCTTGCAATAGCCCAACCACAAATAATCAATAACAGTTTTTTGATTTTCTGAGATCTTCAAAAGAGGTATAAATCTTTATACATGGAAGCCATAAAATGTATAAGACAGATGACTTTTTTGTTCTGATCGGTTTTCTCCCATAGTAAAAGTTGTTCAGTTTTATGTAATGATACTTTTACCTTACACCCTGTATAGGTACCTACCCAAGTTTAGCCCACATGTAAGTATAGGATATACCTACGTACCTTAGTTTGTCTAAAAACTGTTGAGTCGTAAAGACACAGATATGTAATTTTCAATTCGTTTAATCTAACTCAATTTAAAGTAAGTAGGTGGTACAACAAAGATAATGCAAACGTGCCAATAACTTTTGTTATACGTAACTAGGTAAGTACTACTTTTAGTCAAACACTAAGGTAACAACCTAGAAGGATAAGGTGCTACGTGTAAATTTCTTTGACATGAACATAGGAACTTTTACGATGGTTTTTACTCTTGTAACGTGAAAATGGTCTTAAATTTTCATTTTATTACTCCTTCGGAGAAAGTGCTTAATTGGCGAGCTAACGTTTTAAAGCCTATAGTAATATGTATTATAAAATATTATTGTCATGTTTCGACATGGTTTTCATGTGACAGTAGTAAAGTTTTTCACTGCCGGAAAATTTTATTTGTTAACATTTATTAATGTGACCCAAGCTCATGTTTGACAGCCCGGTAGCACAGTCGGTAGTGAACCTGCCTGCTGTGCCGAGGGTCGCGGGTTCGAATCCCGTAAGGGACGAATATTTGTATGATGAATATGAATATTTGTACCCGAGTCATGGATGTTTGTATCTATATATGTATTCTACATCGTTATCTAGTCATCGTAATACAAGTCCAGGCTAGATTCTGGTACTTTAAATGTGACATGATAATTTGTGTGACATTGTCCAAGATATTTATTTTTTATTTTTTTATTTTTACTCTGAGTCTCTGATAGTACGGTTTCTACTAACTTTCCTCCAACTATACCCCCGCTGGGTCTGATTGGATCTCCAGGCTTTTACACCGCAGTGAGATCAGACTACATACGACTTAGTTTTAACTCGTTCGGACAACACAAATGTATTGTAAGATTTAAAACACAATAATTAGGTATGTCAGTATCTGTTTTTAAAAACCTACTCACATAAACGTGCATATTTTGCTTGTCGATAGCAATCCATCTAGGTACAATGGCTTTTTGTGGATTAATAACTATTATTACTTATAAAATGTTATTGTAATTCAACTTTAATATTCACTTAGCAAACATAAAACTGGATTTCAAACAAAATAACACTTGATAATAAAATACAAAATAAGGTACTCATACCTATAGTACGTAACTACCTAGCTAGATAATGCGATTCCAGCTGTGCATGTTATTTCGTATTATTACTTTTGCAACATTTAGTAATATCTCAGACTAAATAATGATAATGCATTCGCTTGGGTGGCGCTTGACTATGACTGAATCATAGCAACATTATAGTCTACGCTAAAACGTTTATTAGACTAATAAAACAGAAATCTCATTATGTCTTTGAAGCTATCCGATGTGTCGATCCAATATTCGCTGAATATACCAAATAACAAAGTATTATTTTATATTATAACCTCTGATATTGTCTCCGTGGATACGTAAAACTACTGAAAGGTGATAAAATTCTTGAAAACTTTTGTGTATATTTTCATCAAATCTTCCTCCATCCTCTAGTAGGTATTTCTTGGTTCAACCTAAGTGTTGTGTACCTACCTCATACCGAAAGCATTCGAATAAATCCCTTTCTAGACATATCGAGTCAAATGGTAACAGTATCCGTGAAAGCGTTTGCGCTGTGCACAAAGCGCAAATTATACTGAGAGCACGCAATGTTTAACCATTCGATCACTAAACCGACACTTGACAGTTTATTGAATAGTCCATTGACAGCGTTAAATTTATAGTGCTATTTTGTTCAGTTAATACAGTGAAATCAATTTTCTATCTTATGCATAAACACGTACTTAAATAGTTTAGTTTCTATGAATATTTATTGGTATTTCTATGATAAAGGTCTTTAAATAGGCAATATTAAGTTTATGATTCTTAAAAACACGTGCGGTAATATTGGCGCCGCATAATTGAATTAATCAAGGTGGGAAACGTTAAGAATGTCATTAGATTCGAACCCACGCACGCTAGATCACGCCGATATCCTTAATTGATTCGATCAAACGCCTCTAGATGTCGCTTATCCCTTTCATTAATATTGTCATAAAATAATACAATATCTGAACCTAAACGGAACTTCGTAGAGTTCAATTTTGAATGATACTAAGGCGATTATAGTAAACATAACTTTGTATTAGAAGCAGTAATGTCAGACTAATCGTTGATAATTAGCAGATACGCACATATTTATTACGAGCGAGTCTCGCCACCGTTTCGCTCTTTATTGGTGTTATTATAATAAACGCCGTAACTGGTGTCAAGATCACGAACGATTTCCACGTTAACAACCTGTATAAGTATCTACTTTACAACATTTCAATCTAAAGAATCAGGTTAGATACAGTGAAACTGAATGTCACATAAATTTTCATTTTAAAGTTAATCGTAGCTAGGGTTGATAAGCGACTGAAAAATTTCGGTGTCTTTAGTTGGGAGATATTTAATGTTTGTCACTGAGGTAATAAGATAAAAGCGTTAAGAGACAAACTTCTGGATAATCTATAATACTTAAGTAGGTACCTATTATAAGAAAATGTATTGGTACCTAGCAGATAGGTACCTATAAGATCTGACAACCCTAAACTAAACGTTGCTAAAAATCTTTAAAGCTGTTTCCAAACGTCGTTAAGGTATAACAAATCCATTTCTTACGCTTTTATCGTCGTAAATCTACAGATAAGCCCTTGTCATAGGAATCTATCAAACGTGCCTATCTACGGTAGCCCAAATAATCTTGAAATAATCCCCCTTTTACCTAATACCTACCAACCTAATGAGCCTTAACTTAAGCGACTGTAAGCGACGACTATAAAAGAAAGTAGGCGACGGTGTTTGACAAGATTATGAGCTTAAGAGGTGTGAAACTTAACATCCTGTGACATCATCCTGGTTTTATGACAAGGATAGTCACTATTATTAAGTCTTGTCTTTTTGTCTTTCCCACGACTAGTAGTTGTTCTGTCCGACGCAGCATGATAAATGAGATTAATAGTTTCTCTTAACTAATTCGGTTGACATATTTATCTATGGTCGACCTAGACTAGAATATAGATTACCTAACACTTTAAACCTAAGTGCAGCGACACATCTGCCGAATTTACGCGATGTTAATTACGCATTAACAAGTTATAGGTACCTATATCGGCCTTCATTGTCGACTGTTATGTAGAATGGAACCTACTTACTACAATAGGCAATAACTTAATAACTTGAGGCTTCAGCCAGCATCACGTTGTTTTTGGGGACGCTGTAAGCGCTGCGTGCGAAAAGATCTTATGTAAAGCTTTTATTACAAATTAATATGATTTTAAACTAATGATAAAAATTATGTGCATAGGTAGGTATAAATATTTTATACGTATTCCATTAAAGTGATTTTAAATATTCAAAACGATTGCGTGCAAGTAATTTAAAGCATAAATTTAATTCTCAAAGAAAGCCGTCGGAATTAAATAAGATTTTGCGCATAAACCTGTCTACTTCTCTTTATAATTTTTCACTCATATTTTAACGAAATTGTTTAACCCCATTACGGTTGTGTTTACCAATTCCGTGCCCGAACGCTTTTAAAAACTCATTGTTTACTGTAAAAGAATTACGGAACAATATTTTTCCCAAATCGATTTCTTCTCGGCAACTTTTTTTTCTTTTATCCACACTTTGCATCGCAATTAATTTGATGTCGATTTTTTCCCGCCCATTAGTTAGCGTTATCGATTCGGCACAAGCAATTAGTTGGAGCCGATCCTGCCGTCCGATCTCAGCGAGCTACCTTACATGATTGATGGCGTTTTTACTTTATTACCAAGTTTTGCCCTCCTTTTCTCCTACACCATTCGAGTTATCAGTAATCGCAGCTGGTAAAATGGGGATGAATGTGATGAAAGTTTGGGCTGCTACTTAACCAGATTGCGGGGGATGTTCTGTCCAATCAAGATAAGGGAAGGGTTGATTGATGTATCATGAAACTTCATTAGTAACCTATTTCTGGCTTGCTGAAATAAAACTGTACAGTTTCTACAAAGTAACCTGTAGTATGTTTTACTATTCAGCAAAATAAACAATCGACATCAATTTTCTTATAGAGCGGTTTCTATTCCTACTTATATGTAACAAACTAAGTTATCACTTTCAAATATTATGGATTTTTAAACATGTTACAGCCATGTTGTGCTATTTCGAATCAAATTAAATATTGAAAAATTTAGTCTCGGGTGGGACTTGAACCCGCACCCTTCCAAACCGGGGAAGTGCGTTATCCAATCTCGCTACCGAGTCCACTAGCCAGAGAACGAAATTTTCAATCTGTTGCGTCTTGAGGGGACGTGTGCGACATCTACTGGAAGTTATTACAAATAAGTTATCACTAGCCACAAGCGGTAAGGCTACATAAACGTGAATACTGAATAGCATATTCAAATCATAGTTTTTTCACGACAGATGTCTAACACTCAAGGAGGCACATACCAGTAGGGCGTCATATCATAATCATTTTAAGTTTTTTTTCAGGACAGATATTAGCTTCAGTAACATAAAGGTACCTACCTAACCCATATTTTTGTTCTATTCCAGTGGGCGGGATGTCCCGCGGCGGGAGCGGCGCTGGCAAGACGGCCACGGCGAAGCGCGTGCCGCCCCCCGCCGTCCCGGGCGATGCATTCGGGACCCCGCAGCATCGCCACTCCGGGTCCAGCTTTGGGTCCCAGGGCTACGCGTCTTGCGAGGAGCAGGCGTATCCACAACCACCGGACACGCCGTCGCATACGAGAGGTAAATATATAAAAGCATAAACGGTTATTTATAGAACTTGAATATTGCGACAAAATTTTAGGACATTTGCAAAGGCAACCGTTGTTATTGCTATGCCAGCGTAATATGAGAAATTAAGCTAAAGTTAACGGGTTCTTTTCTTACCGCGTTTTAAATGATAACTTTAGCTTAATTAATAACACTCAAAAACGGTGTTAATATGAGAAATAACCGAAAAAGGAACTGATCTAGGAAGTCAGGTTTAGTCAATATTCACCTATTGCATTAACTTGTAAAGAAGAGACATAAACGATGGAAACAGTTAAACAAATTAAGGGAGTCTGAACATGGTATTTCGCTTGCATCCTTACAAATCATCCATCTATGCATCCTTATCAAAAAAATTTTTCATGAAGTGTCTATTTTTTATTTATTTATTTAGTCTAGTGTGGTGCTGCTAGGCCACCGATTCCTACTCTATTTCTTAATTTACTGCACTTTATTTAATTAGGTATTGTATTTTAGCCAAAACGTTAAAAAAAACACCTAACATAAAAGCTATTATTATAGGTATAGGTATATCTATCTATACGCCTTAGCAAAACGATTTATTGCCGATTTTCACACAGAATGGCGGCGACTTGCCCATTTATTTTCCCATGAGAACTTAAGAAAGCCAATAAAACGTCGTTTATAACATCCCACTCAGATAATTAAGTTTATTTCCTCCTATTGAGCTTATAGCCTTTCGGCTAGGCATTGCTTCATTGAATATTTTATCAGCACTTCATTTATCGAAGGATTAGTCTCAAATTCTCAATACCAAAACGGTGTTGAAGCTTGTGTCTAGTATTAAACCTAATATCTAACTAGATATAATAAAGTAAACACTGTTATTCGATACTTCTATAATAAACCTAGAGTCATCATAACTCTCTGCATTTGAAGACCATAATCAAGTTGGTTTTCTTTTTCTAGAGACAAAATTAACAAGACACAGTAATAAAATAACATAATGAGGATGGTATATTCCCTTCATTAAGTATAATAATCTACCTAAGTAAGTATCCATTGCAAGTTTCGTTTTTTCCTATTTCTTAAAGCGGTAAAAAACTATTACAAGGTTTATCTTTATCTTTTTAATTTAGGACCCTAGGTATAATCAATCAATTTGAAATGCAGGCCTCTACTACAAACAACCACAGGCTCTAAACATTGTCACAATCACCTATATTAGCATCTTAAAGCTTCTGTGACACAGAATAGTAAATAGTTTGTTATGAAAAGGTTCTAAGCTGGCCTATATTTCAAATTGGTTGACTGAATAACCTATCTATCTATAACGTCACGCCTCTTTCCCAGTGGGGTAGGTAGAGACCAGGGCGCGCCATTTACTACAATCCTTACATACCTCTTTTGCCTCATGCACATCCATACATCTCTTCATACATGCCCGTCGGTTTCGAGTACTTCGTTTCACTTTTTGTAGGACTGAATAACCATACCGAAAAATTGCTAAATGTCTACTTTCCCATTTCCAGATGACCATTCAGACTACGGCAGCACAGTGTCGGGGGTGTCGGGGGTCAGCGGAGCCAGCGGCAGCCTCGGCAAGAGTCCAGCTGGAGGTGGCACCTTCACGTTCCCCCCACCATCACAGCCGCTCACCCATAAAGCTGCCGTTTACTACCATCACCAGTTGGCTCTTAGTGATGACCAGGGGATTGATATGACACAGGTAAAGATTTAGCAGATAGGCGCCTTGTATTGGCAGATTAGGAAAGTAAAGACAGATAGAAAAAGAAGGAAGTATTTGGGAATACGTAGTAAAGTTGCAATTGTTAGTGCAAGAGAGCAATCAGCAAGCATTTAATAATGGTTGGTAAAAACCTCTGTGATGTGCCTCCCTCCATCTTTATTATTTTACGTAGGTATGCCAGAAAGAGCGCGCACGACTTTTACTCCTCTAGACGCTTTTTCGTGACTGGCATGCTAGCTGTGCTGGATTGCCATAGACTCGATTAAGTGCTAAAAAGGAAAACTGGATTGAAGGTCACAGAAAGAACCGAAGCCACATGCACATTTTAAACTAATGCTTAAAAATAAAAACTCCATTTAACTTCAAAATGTCTGCAGAACTTGACTACTTTAATAATAGTAGCATCCAACTACCAGCAATGATTGTTTGGAACTTATTCAAAGGTTAACATACCATGAAACAAATCTCTTTTAAATTGCAGAGCCCCGGCCGCGACAGCCCAGGCTCCTCGTCCGGTTCAGCAGGCTCCGGATCCCGTCACTCCTCAGCGTCTCTTGACAGCGGTAGAGCTTCAGGTCGGATGCCACACCACCACCATGCTGCGTGTCACTGCGGGGACACCGTTGATAGGGTACGAGCTATGATCGCTCAGGGTCTTCCTGTAAGTACTCAGTAATCAGATTACAAGCTTTTTTATAACAAGCAATATGAAAACTTTGATGAGATAAGGGCGCAACGGATTCTTCCACCTTCTTATCTTCTACCCATCAAATGAACAAAGTCATTGAACTAAAAAGTTGATCAGTTTATTAATATTATGCTCAACACTATATTCCCGAGGAAGTCTGAGATATTATGAAATCTCCGAATATCCATGTTTCACTAGTAGTAACTACCGAAACTCTATCCAGTGTGAGGGGCTGTGAGTCCGTCTCCACTTATAATGGACAGAGGGTTCAAAGTACAATAAATGCATCGACATTGAAGCATGCAGGGTTCAGTTAATTAATAAGGGCCTTATTATTATTTATTTATGTTTTCAGAACAGAATACAGTTTTACTACATTACTTAACTGCCAAATTGCAGAGCAGTTTGTTGGCAGTAAAATAGAGTTCTCACACTTGAATGTCTTCATCTTACTTTACAATCAACGAGGACCTGGAGGAAATGGACCAAGGAGATTCATCCACCAGTTCTTGGATACTGAGTTATACTTAGATAGGCAACAGCAAAGCTTGGAAAGCTTATGTTAAAGAAGCAATGTATTAGTTATAACGATTTTACAAATTTTCTACTTATCCTGTTTATTAACCACGTCAATTTCCCATCTTTCCAGGACCCAGACATTATCCACGCGTGGCTAGCCGAGCTCCAAATGGAAGAGTACGCAAGGCTGTTCATAGATGCCGGTTACGACCTACCAACGGTGACTAGAATGACACCGGAAGACCTTACAGCGGTTGGGATCAAAAAGCCAAATCACCGCAAGAGATTAAAGGCTGAACTTGCTAACTTAAATGTGCCGGATAACTTGCCTGATTATATACCGGTTAGTAATGTAAACAAGCTACGTAAATGTCATGATACTAAATACCGATATCGTCATGGAATTAAACTTAATTTGTATAGTTCGTCGGTGCTGAATAATAATCAACATCTGTTCAAAAAGTTTTCTGTTTTATTAACTAGTATAGGGCTGCTCAGTAGGCAACTAGGCATTTACTGCTCGTTACTGCGACCAAAACATCTAGTCAGGTTATGGACCTGGGCTCACGTATCAACTTTTATATGACTAATCTGTGCCCTAGCTAAGGGTGTTGTTGGTGATGCGGAAAGGGGGTCGTTGTGATCGATGATGGATCTCAACTTAGGGGTGTTATATGGAGCCTAATTAATCAAACTAGAAATAAGAATACCCTTATTTATCCACGTCATTTACTAGTTTGAACAGACTATTAAAAGAATTAAACTAAAATCATGTTGTATCAAAATTCCAGGGTTCGTTAGAAGAATGGCTGCGATTGCTTCGACTGGAAGAGTACGGGCCGGCGTTGGTAGCACAGGGATATCGTACCGTGCATGACGTCACGCAACTTGCTTGGGAGGTAAGATTCGTTATCAATTTATCATAACATTAAGCCATCGAAAATCATCGTCTTATGTAGAGAAACACGTATTGACTACCTTAGTTTAATGACCCAGCTGCAATGCAGATTGCATATGAATTACCCATTCCCTGAAGCTAACAGCGTTTATATTTATAGGATAAAATACATTTTCTGTTTGAAATAATTACTAATTAGTGTTAAAATCGATAGAGCCCAGAACTCCAGATCGATTTCTTGTACTTGCGGTCGTCGTGTGTCGCGGAGGGTCGCGCGACCGTAAAATCTATGACCGCGACCCCTCTGCTACCCACCGCGACAGCAAAGTGTCGCTCGTCTGTAAGAGCCCTTAGAATCATCTGAAGACAGCAGCAGTAGTAATTCATAGACTAACACGAAACTAATCATTATTCCAGGACTTAGAAGACATGGGCATCGTCCGCCTTGGTCACCAAAAGAAAATACTTCTTGCCATAAAGAGAGTGAAAGATATTAGGGCTGGTAAAAGAAGCATCAGCAATCAAGGGTCCCTGGACTTTACCAGAATACAACCCAGCCAGGTCAGTACCAAATGCGAGCATGCTCCTTTATAATTGTGTTTGTAGTGATGTTTTAGAACTAGATCCTAATAGACAATGATAGCGGACGATTTTATAATGAGAAAATAGCTATCGTCAAACGTCCGCTTTCATAACTTCAATAGAAATTAGAGTTTTTTCTGTCTCTAATAACGACAAACATTTCCTGATTGGTTTCTTCAAAAAGCATCACTTCAAATCAATGACTTTTGATTGAAATTTTAATTTTTCATATCATTCATAATCACTCATTGGCCATCTCTAAAAATATCCCAAAATTAATTATCTAACAGTATTTGAAGAGTTGTTTAAAAATAATAAACGAAATCTTAATAGTTTCCTTATTTTTACTAACTATATACGCTTAATTTTAACAAAAGCGGTAATGGCTTTAAATTTTATTTTAAACTAATAAATAAATTATTTTTGCTGAGCCCTCAATCAAGGCTTTCGTTGTTAGCTCCATGTGTAATACTCGTACCTAGCCTAGCACAAGTGGCTGGAAGATTTTCTTTGCTGAGCCAATATAGATGGACACATGATGGGAAAATAGTGTCCGTAAGGACCAAATTGGCGTGTAACTGTTGATCCAGTCTTGTGAGAGTCAAAATTCCCGTTTTCCCTTTGCGTTCCAGTATAAAGTTCATTTCGCTTAGACTTTAGGTCTATGTCCATTGCCATAGTCGTCTCTGGTTGGATATGGTACAGTTCTGCGATTTGGAAATGTTAAATGTATTTACAATCCCCTCTACTTATACTAGATAATTTAATATCATAAATAAAACAAAAAAACGCACAAAGTGCAGCCTATTAACAATGCGCAAAACAAAACACTGCCAATAATTAAACAAGAGCAGTCGGACGCTGTTTACTTACTTTCATTCTTGTTAAATCAAAGTTTCAAGAAAATTGCTGGAGTCAAACCAATGACTCATAATATGAATAAAAAAATAGAGAACAATCGCAGAACTGTCACCCACCAGTTTCCACACGTTCATCCGCTGCATCCACCATACCACAAGCCCGAAGCAGCATGTGAATGTTTTGTTTTCTTTTCTTTTTCCAAACACAAACCGCACCTTGGACATAATCGGCAAAAGGATTTATATCCGAGGGAGCTACATTACCAGCCTTGGGAGAGGCACACGAGAAGTTACCATAAGCCCCCTGATCTAAACTTTGACGCCCTACCTATGCCCGTATGTGGCACTGATTTGGTTCCCATTCAGGTATGAAAAACCTCCTATGGCACAAGTCTTAGTTCTCGATGCACCAAGCACCCAAGCTTTTACGTGCACCCGTTTGATGTTTTAAATACGCTATTTCGATGTGTGTGTTTTTTGTTTTTGTGTTCACGTTTGTATTATTCCTTTATTTATACTGTAAATTCAAAATATTTATAAAGCTCTAACTAAACATAACGCCTGCACGGTAGATTTTTTTTAATATGACAGTAACTAACCAGGTACAATATTAATACATAAGTAATTGTATAACACAGAAAGCATTCGCATGAATATTTTGATAACGCCATTTTATATCTTTGAAACAATAAATTCTAAATCTTATGGCATGCGAAGCAGTTTTAAGACTTTTTATGACTTAACAAGAGCATTACTAACGCTAAGCTACTGATTGTAAATGTTTTAAAAACTATTTATGTAATTTTATCATACATTTGAGTTCAATATTTCCTTAAATAGAACAGTGAATCTCAAATTTCAAAACAACTGTCGACAGATTCGTCATCCGCGCGGCAAATCACTTGAAAGCCTAGAAGATCCTTCAGAAAGAACATCGCACACAACATTCTCTCCTGACGCCGGATTCTATTACGGCGGAGGTCAATGGAGGCGTTCGTATGACGACGGGGACATTACTCCAACAAACGACAGCTCCTACGAAGGTGGTGGCACTCTTCCACGTCCACGAGGCTTAGTTCGCCCTCGCCCTGTAGCCAAAATACAAGCCACACCGGCGTACAGAGATAAATCTCCAGATTACGCGTACGATGAGATCGCGTACTCGGCTAGATTACAACGCGTGGCGTACGGAGCAAGTCCACATGTAGCGAGAAAGCCACCGCCTGAACCGCCTAAGAGGCAAAGCTCACAATACGCCCCTTTCACGCGCTTCGGACAAACAACGGTGGAGATACACCCGGAGAAAAGTCTGCCGTTGAGCCTGCCAGCGTATCCGAGCTCAGACTCCCTAAGCGTGTCTCTGGATAGTACGGGTCTACTGCCTCCCCCACCAGCGCCTTCGTCCCCGCCACGGAGATATGAAGAGGATAAGCTGCGTACTGGATCGGATGCTAGTTTTAAGGTAATTCTTATGACTGTTATCTTATGGCAAACAATCATCAACATATATCATAGTCTGAAAGGTAAGATGTTAAACAAAATTTTACTAACATGCCTTTCTCTTTCCACAGTCAAGTTCGAGCACGGAATCCGATAGCATTCCATTTGCGAACGAGAACGCCGGTACAATAAAACAGAACCGTGGTCAAATAGGCGGCCGACCGCACACCGTCGACTACGGACGAACCGGTATGGGTCTTGCCAGTCTTCCACCAAGAAACCCTGACATAAAACCCACAACACCACATTCACTACCTGAACATAAAGATGAAGGTAAAAGTACGGAGCCAGTGGATGTGCTCAACGATATAGGAAACATGCTTGCTAATCTTACTGACGAGTTGGACGCCATGTTGGAAGAAGAGAAACGTCAAGGTCTAGCCGATTCCTAAAATACCCACATGGTTAGAAATGTATTGTTTTACAGCGATATGGATTATCGGTAATTACTCGAATACTCTCAAATGTTGACGAGATGCCCATTGCTTGGCACCACAAATAATAAATGGCTGTTAAAATGCTGATCTATTGTTTGATGCAGACAAAAGACCGATAACTTTGAAAAGATTGAATCCAGATCTTTAGGGCGTAAAGAAGGAAGAAACATTAAATTAATTGGGTAGTATTTGTTAAGTCTTATATAATTATTCAAAGCAATTGATTGCTTTGTAAGGCCATTGCTATACTTTGCCTATCAGAAAAATGTTCATCACACACGCACTTCCTTCTCAAACCTAATTAACTGTCATCTACCTTGTTAAACAAACAATATTCTACTGTAATTGTTATCCTAGTTTTCTAAACATTAGTGTAGCATTTTGTACCGCTGTAGTACATTTTTATACAATTTTTCAATAAAATAACTAAACTACCTATCTTATACGCAAGTTTCCGGCTGAGTTATAAATGTTCTTATTTGTAATAATTGTATAACTAATTTTTAGTTCCTTTTGTATCTTTAAAATTTTGTTTTCATTGGGGTAAATTAAAAAGTAGATTAGTCTGATCCAAAAACAGATGAAAATGGCTATTTTTGTAAATAATTGTTTTACTTAAATTATGTCATAGATAAAAAAATATTATCCAGTAGTTAGTATTCCATGTACAATAAAATTGTAGAGTACTTGAGTATGAAGTAGTAGAATACCTTAGGATTTATACAGAATAGTTTAGAGATAGTGTGAAAATTGTAGGGATTACAATAATTATTGTATTATAGACCTTCATATAAATAGCGATAGAACTCATAGAAATCGTATGTTAACATTATATTACTGCGAGAAAAAGCCTGCCCATTCATCAAATTAAGAGTGCTGTGCTTTCAAATAGGTATTACACTACCACTACATACAAAAAAATGTCTGAAACTTAGCTTTTGCTACACTCTGTTTGCTTGCAGAACATAAATAAGTACTCATGCCATTATTATCCATGTACTTACAATTCCATGACGTTAAATATTTAAACAAAACAATCCTTCCAAATTGACACTGATTAAATCCTAAATTAAAAGTAAGTGTAACCAAAAATTACGATCTCTTTTGTTCTATAAATTATAGCATTTCATATAACGTGATAACTAGAGGCCATAATACGTAAAATAATTTACAGTTTTTGGACCGTTCTATTAAGTGGTAACTTAAAAAATATTATTAACTGTGTTTTTCTTTCGTCTCGCCAAAAATAAACATTTCGGTTTAGCATACTATTTACCACAAAAATCATCAGGATGAATACAATTTTGAATTAAAAGAAATACTAAGCAAATCACCCTTGTACCTACTGGACCTACTATGTACATTAAAAAAATAACAACATTAATTTACTTAATAAAAATTACGCAATACGAAAACATGTAGCTTATTCTGTAAATATCTGTAATGGAATAGACATCAGTGTTTCTTACAATCTTCTTTGATAACAGCTCGTATTTAGAAATTTTGTATACCTACATAACTATTAAATTTTGATTTTAATTTTTGTCGCCACTAATTTTTTTTTAAGTTAGGAAGGTGCTAGATTTATAATTATCGTTGGATAAACAAATGTAATGTAACAATTTGCATCAGTTTTAAAATAATGTGTTTAATGTATTTTTGAGCAGACTAGTCAAAATTTATTTCTCAAGTGGCGGCTGGTAAAAGTGAAAATGTTTATTTTTAATGAATCACCTAATTATTGTTGAAAGCAGCTTAACATCCTTACTTATTTTATAGTTCAGTTCTTATTTGAATAAATATATTTGTAATATCGATCGTGACTTGTTTATTTTATTTTACCTTGTGTCTGATTCGAACGAATTCATGAATTATTGTCTTGAGTTGATTATCTTTCATGGTTGTGTGATATTTTCTAGGATATTTTGAATTACCTAGTACTAGATTAGGTATATTTCAGGTACCACCATAGACCAAGATTTTTTTCGCTTAGGCACCACCAACCAACCATTTCGAAATATTGGACACCTTAGAACTTTGTCACAGCAAACTACATAATTATTTGCAGTTAGTTAAGGAACACTTACCTAAGTACCTACATCTAGCTATTTGTTATGACAAGGTTCTAAGCTGTCCTTAGTTTCAAATTGGTTGATTGACTGTATGTATACCTACATAAACAGAACAATATTATACAATACAACTAAAAAAAAAGATAATTTACTGTACCTAAAGGTACACAGTAAGTAAATCAAAATGTTGAATGTACAAAGTTAGTAGGTTTGTGTTATTAAATTATGTGGTACAAACTTGAAACCAAGTACATATTTTACGTACGTACGATAATCAACGTTCACACACATAGGTAATTTATTCAAAGGTCCACACAGCCTTATTTAGAACGAGCCTTTACCCGCGACTTCGTCCGCATAGGTAGGTTCCCGTCTTCGTAGCGAGATAAATTATAGGTAGGTACAAGTCTAATCATAAGCTTTCAAATAAAAAAAGTTTCATCGAAATCGGCCCAGTAGTCTTCGCGTGATTGGCGAACAATTTTTATAGTTGTTGTCTGTTTGGTTGTCCAAACAGACAACAACTATAAAAATTGATGATCTGGAATTTAGAGACACTTTAAAAATAAATCTTAGTTATTCAATGTACTTACAGATACAGACATACAGACACACTTCTGTTAATAGTTTTATAATAGTACCTAAAGATTAGAATAGGCTTTTGCAAACTATTACAACATTGTTGTAGTACCTAGACTACCTAGGTATCTATCTACCCACAGTTTTAATGATGCCTAATTGCCTACCTTACCTAACTCTAAAAATTAAAAGTAGGTAAATTCTGCTTACTTAGTTCGTCTAGCTGGTTTTGAACAAAATTACATACCTTGTTCCATATCTCAAAATGTAATATTAGTAGGTATTAGGTACCATACGCTGCTTGTTTGTGAAAAGCTCATAACTTTGTGACTTCTAGACATCAGTTTTCATCAAGGAATATACATGAATGGCCTACGTTCCAAGTCGTACTGTCGGTCGTAGAGAAGCACAAGCATACCTGTGATCACGACTATATTCCCCGACGGAGTGGTCAGAGCTAAATTATAAAGATAGGTACCTACTTACCATATTGGAAAGTTGCTAGTTGTAGCCATTGCTACACCCCGAAAGGGATTACGATCGTGATTTTATGGAGGTATGTATGAATGTAGGTACCTACTAACTACTTAAATGTTAAGATTTTTAATTGGCATCTAGATTTATATAAGAATATTTAACAAAATTGTAGTAATGCTGTAAATCTTCCGAAAATAAAATAAATAAATAAACCGTATTATTCTGAATAATCTAAATTTCCACATTTCACTAGCATCTAGCAGTGTCCGAACTCTGTCCGTGATGAATATTGGGTAGTGAACTGGTGAGCCCGTCGGTCGTCGTCGCAAGTTCGCAACTCTATAAATTCTATAATGGACATCGAAGCATGTATAATATTGTAGGTCTGTCTTCGATTATTAAAAGTACTTGCTTACCTAATATTTAAATACTTCACATAGCTCACCGCTGCCAATAATATATTCCGTGCCGCTGCTCTGCAGAAATGTTTTTTTTGCATTGATATAAAAAAAATGTGCATGAAAAGAAAAACACCCGCCCGACACGTTTCGCTCGCGCCAAAATTGATGTCATTCATCCAGGCAATGCAGGCAATATAGTGGGTTATTTCCGTTTCCGTCAACCGCAAATCGCAAAGGATTTGGCAAAGGATAATTTAGTACATTCTGGAATTCTGGAGGTGTCGAAGGTGCCGAATGCCGAGTTTGAATTAACTTTTGTTCTATAATATAATAATTTTATCAAATTTAATTCGCTATTGTAATATTTCACTAAATGAAAATTTTTTTAATTTTAAAAATAGCAAAAACCGGTAAACTTTTCACGTCTACGATGCAACCACATCACTATTAGGAAAATACAGTTTTCATTTCACTCTCTGACTTGCGTGAGCGTGATTGGTTGTTAAAAACACGCTACAGAAATTTCCACCAATGAGAGCACAGCTCGCCCGATCAATGTCAAACCGAGACGCAACGAAAACAAACTGCAGATTTTCCTGTTATCTGTCATTCTCATTTTCCGAATGTCGCTCGATCGATAAACTAAATTGGTATTCGGAAGTTTGGGAGGTCATATTCTATTGAGCCATTGATGGGCGATAAGGTTTGGTGCTGAAATTTGTTAAAGTATACTCGAGAGTGCTGAAATGGATGCAACTGGCGCTTATGGAGGTGGGAAAGCTGGCGGGGCTTTCGATCCCCAACAATTTATCCAAAGACCCCCTGTGATCGTAAGGGCGGTGTGCTGGGTGAGTACTCCTCATATTTACCCTTTCTGTTACCTTTTGCTGGGTATAAATACGTTTGGAGAACATAATATACCAATTATATCTTAGTTTCCTATCGTTTCTGTTTTGCGTAAAATGTTATGTAGATGTTATGAGGTACCTATTATATTTATTCGATTATAGGATAATGTTGTATTTACATAGTTATGTAGTCCTGTCCTTTCTCTTTAAATTACACATTGGTTACAGAACCATGCAAGATATAATCTGCTCAATATATCTTAACTTGAAACACAATTTACATTGTATAGTAACATATTTTCACTAACAATCATGTGATCGACCTTGGTTTCACGCTAGATGTATTATATACCTAGATAGGTAACTAACAATCCTGCAGTTATTGCAATCGGGTCATGTAATGTTTAGAATTATGCAGCTCTAGAGATAGTTATCAAGAGCACTCATTATTCTAAATTTTAAACATTCTTAATCTAACTAAATATTTTAATTAACATAACATAAATATTGCACATTTAAGCAATCTTAAAATTAAACATTTTAAACTTTTAAGGGGGTCGTTGAGACCATCAAACTGAACTACATTTACTATGGGACCAACATCAAATTCATGAAAAAAAACGTTTGTTGCATACATTTAGCTCGAGCAGATCTGCAGTTTACTATGGAATATCGCAAACGCATCAAATCATGGCCATTATGGCAAATCTCCCCATTTTGGGGGAGGCCTATGTCCAGCAGTGGACGTCTATTAGCTAATATGATGATTATGATGAGGGAACATCATTTTTTTTTTAAGTTGTTTAATTTGTTGGTCTTAACCACCCCCTTAAATGTTTATTTATATTTTTGTAACACCTTGTATACGTGTACAGAACAGTGAAAGTTGTTCAGCTAGAGTCTGAAGCTTCCTCTAAAATATAAAGACACATTTTAGTTTACACCCTATGTGTGTGTCTGCTTATGAATATGAATAATTATCTTCTTTTTAAAGACACTACTACCTAGTACCTAACTTGCCTCCACCAATGCACTGGGCCCACATAGTGGATTATAGGCCACTCCCTCTCACCATTATTCTTGAGAGGAGGTGTTTGCCCTCCAACGGGATTCTACAGGCTACAACTTACTATTTTTTTAGGAGACACTTTAGTCAGTGCTTCTACCAATACCATCAATTTATTGATTGTGCCTTAATAAATTAACTTTCCAAAAACAGGCTCAAATCACATGATCAAATTGAAGTATAAAATATAAAGGAGATTTTAAATTGATTTAGGTTTAAGGATGTAAATATTGATAGGATGCTTCTCTTTTAATCAAATTAAAAGAGATTTCTTTATTACCTACTTGCTAAAGCAAATTATATACCTAAATGCCAAAGAAAATCATGCTGCAAATGCATGGGAAGTTTGATGTTAGTTGTTGCAGTTTCTGGCCACGCCCATAGGAAATGTGGTTGTAAGTTTATTAGAATATTGTCAAGGCTGTTGCAGGCTACCAAAAGTGGAGATCTATCTGCTTATCCCTCTGATAAAAATGCGTGAATTTATGTACCTGTGTAGTATAATTCATGTATTTAAGCACTTATCTACGAATAAGAATAACTATAGAAGAATAACTCTAAACAAAATAAACATAATTTTTGGCACCTCTTGAAAAATTACAAGGTGTATGAGTTTTGGCGGCAAGGTAGAGTTTTTAAAGAACAAATTTAGAACACTGTACTTTTTTTGGTGCCATTTTTTGAGCTTGATTTACATTTCTATACATTTTTATTCATAGGCACTTATTCATAAATATCATACCTAGATAAGCAGTCCAATAAACATTGAGGCCTTAGTACTAAGATTACACTGGCCAACAAATTACAGAGTTCAAATTGGGAGCAGTTTCAGCTTTTGTGATCTTCTATGCATCTTAAGCAATTCAAATGGTGATGGATATCCAAAACCGGGAGACCTAAGGCTTCTTCCCCTCAATGGTATTGCCTCCTTCATTGACCATGTGTTTGAAGGGTGAATTAAGCAAAAAGTATTGGGGCTAACACAAAAGATCCCACTGGGTCGAAGTGTTGCTGGCTTGCCAGCCCCCACAATAAGATAAGATAAGATAAGAAGCACTTCAAATATGAAAACAAAAAAGATCAACTTAACAAAAGGAATTGTATTATGACTAGAGATTGGATATTCGGATGCATATTTACCTAAACTTCATTTTTAGCTATAAAATTAATGGAAACGGCAACTTCTTAAAATTATTATTTTTATATTTTTATCGGGATGCCATGAAAATGCGGGAATGCATAACTAATCGGATGCATAGTATGGAAGCAACTTTTTAAAATTATCGAATTTAAAAGAGAAAAACATTTTTTTGCAGGAAGTCAGGGAATGCATAACTACTCGGATGCATCTGTATGAAAGAGACTTCTTAAAATTATAAAAATGTAAAAAAAAAACATTATTTTTCTTTATAAAAGTGCACTCCATAATGGCCAACACCTCAACTTTAGGTAAATATGCATCTGATTATCCGATCTGTAATTATGACCTTAGCAAAATGGTACAATTTGATTGGAAAATTTGGTTGGACTTTGTATACTTATCTGAAGTATAATGAAGTTTTACAGCTTCTAAAAATTAAAAAAAAATTAAATGGGAAATGGAAAGAATTAGGTCACAAGGATAGCTGAAAACAGTTGAATGCATTAATGCAATAAGATAGCATGAACTATATTTGGATCTCACTCAAGAGGCTGACACAATTAATAGCAAACAGTTATTTGGTTATGTTTATAACCTATCAAGATCAAGATAAATACATACCTATGTTGATTATCAGGATAAATTCAATTGAAGATAATTCAACACTCATTCATTAATTAGTGCATTCAAAGGCACAGAAATTGAATTTATGTCTTGGGGGTTTTCCCGCGTCTCTCATGTTAAGATTGACCTTTAATAGTCTGGAGAATTTATGTCAAATAAAATTTTACCTTCAATAGTTTTATTTCTTATGCCGGCTCTTCATTCTCGCCGAGAACGGGCGAGACAGGCCGAGAACGAGAGTGTGGATGCCCTTCATTGTTCTCGTGGCGTCGTAAGCCATAGTAATTTTCCTTGAAAGTTCTCGCCGAGCGTTCTCGGCGAGAGTGTAGTGCGGGCTTTAGACAATTTAATAGGGACGAGTTACGCGTGTCATTCTAATAAGAAACATTTCTGCCACTTTTTGCTGGGGGCGAGGTAACAAGAAATCCGCAACTTTGGATTTTATTCCCCATAAGTTTAGATTCTAATTTTGAATGTTAAAAATCATGAAAAGTAGTCTCGTGTGAACCCCAAACGTTCTAAGTTCAAAATTATTGTTTCGCTATTATAGGCTGTCTTGTTTAGTGATAAGGTATAAAATTGGGTGTAAATGCACAAGATCAATTGATCTTATACCGTGGCAGAGGGGAAATGCTACCGCAAGGCGAGTCCCATATAAATTGTCTAAGTTTTATTTATTTCCGACAGACAGGTAAAAAATTTAATTTTATTGTGTTCAATCATCGAAAACAACCACTCCTAATAAAAACAATTACAAACCAGCTTTTCAGCACAATAGTGATGGGGTGCATATCAGCCAAGGGCTGGGCCATAGACAAGGAGACGAAGAAGGAATACTGCGTCTACAACGGAGACACCAACGCGTGCAACTACGGCGTGGGGATCTCCGTCATCGCCTTCGTGGCTTCCATCGGCTTCATCGTCGGAGAGTATCTGTTTGAACAGATGTCCTCGGTGAAGACAAGGAAGCATTACGTTCTGGCTGATCTGGGCTTCTCTGGTAAGTTGCATGGTTATGTGACACGCCAATTTTTGCCAGTCTTAAGTTACCACAAAGTTCTCAAGGCACTAACGCCAAGCGGGCAAATTTTTTTGGAGTGCATTCTCCTGTATGTGTTTGATTCTCCTAAATGGGTCTACTCCGTGGAATCGGAGTCGTTTTGAAGACATAAGGATGTCTCTTCTTCTTATCGTGTGGGCAGAGCCCTGGTGTCCAGAGTTTTTTCAGACCGCCTTACGGCCTCTGACGTGGTTTTTATGTAACGACTACTACCACCAGAGATAGTAGCTGGGACCAACGGCTTAGCGTGCCATCCGAAGCACGGAATCATTTTTCTTTTCGGACAATCAGGTGATTCAGCCTGCAATGTCCTAACCAACTGGGGAAAAACGCACAAAGTGACATATCACTAGGTGTCCCCCGTGGGAATCGAACCCACGACCTCCGTATCGAGAGCCAATGCTCTTAACCACTAGACCACGGAGGCGGAAGGAGGTGGTATGCCATCAGTAGTAGAATTAATTCCGATGGTAAAATTATACAAGTTTCGCTAAATAAAAAAAATTTTATGTGCCAAACCCGTGTTCGAAAACGTCTGAAACCCGTAGTAACACTTGGGATATAGGTAGGCAGGCGCGATGCCCACACTTCGAGTCTGCTTCTTTGTCGGCGCATTAAGAAAAACTTAGTAATTGTTAAGTATCTTCTCACACTTTCGATTTTTCCTAGCTTCTCCATAAATATTTTTTATTATTTAAATTTACAGTGCCAATCGTTTTTACTTCTGATGGCATAACCCTTCCTTCCGCCTTTAAAAAGACCCCGATTCCACGGTGTATGTACTGGTTTTATAATATTTCACTTGAATTATGTATGACTTAGTCTAATAACCAATACAATATAAAAGTAAAAAAGATCATAAGCTTAGCTGTATAAATTCCTACAGGCTCGACTAATAGGTACAGTCATACAATCAATACAAATACTCTACGATTACAACCAGAGTCAATAAGAAAGTCATGTACTTTTAGAACTCTGTCGCTTTGACACATCAAAGTAGGTACCTATACCAATAAAGGGATGCTAAATCAATTCTGATTGACCTCGACACTTGCTTTCGATCGACACTAATTTTAAAATGCAGGTCACGTCGAAAGGTGAATAACACAGATATTTGCATAATTATAATGGGACCATTTTTTTAGTGTTCCGTACCAAATTTTTTTTTTTTTTTTTTTTTTTTTTTTTTTTTTTTTTTTTCTGTCCGTCCGTCTGGCATTTTTCTCAGAGACTGTAAGACATAGGAAGTTGAAACTCGGTACAGATATAGAAATTGGTGGTCCAATATCATAAATGAAGTAAAAAAAAGCTAAATTTTTATATTGGGGGTCAATTTGGGGAGTAAGAAAGGGTAAATAAAAAATAAACAATTAAAGCTTATAAAAATACGAGTCTAAAAATATACTTTTCAAGTTTTTTATAAAATCATTGTTTAACAAAATTTTCAATTCAATCCGAGAAATTACTGTCCCCACCTCTATTTCAATAAATACAGCGTGTAGATGGCGGGAAAATTATCAGGGTGGCTCTAACTTGTATAGTTTTTTTTTTTTTCAATACCCAAAAAACTAACACCAGTGAGACCAGTGTAAAATGTTGATCTTCAGTTACTATGTGACCTCATACTAAGTAAGCGTCAATTTATAGTGGTATCATCAATGACCCATGTATAAACTACTGGTAGTACGGAACACTAATTGCCCGAGTCCCGACTCGTACTTGGCCGGTTTTTTTATCACTGGCGATAGGTGGTAATGGGATGCAGTGTTCCTTATTATGACTGACTGACAAGAAGCTTAAATTGTATATGAGCTGATTGACTATAAAATTTATACAATAATAGAGAGAAGGCTGATTGATGAAGAATATAAAATATATTATTTACTTTTAATACCTATATTCCGTTGAGATTTGTCTTGGTTTACTTACTTACTACCGTACCGTAACAGAATATAAACATATTTAAACTTTATTGCCTATAAAAAGATTTTATTATTCCAGTAAATTCCGATAGGTAATAATCCTTGTTTACGATTCAATACTAGGAGGAAATGTCAATAAAGTTTATTTCAATACTCATACTACAATCACTGTGGTGAGTGTCCATACTGTATGTACCTACCTAGTACTCTATCTTATACTGTTTAATATAATAACATACAGTATGTACCTACCTACCTAGTACTCTATCTTATACAGTATAACATAACAGTATAGTATAACATAGAGTACTAGCATAGAGTAAATAAATTATACACAACAGAGGGTCAATGCGCATACTAAGAAAGTTGCCACCTTCTTAATATGAAAACTCGCGCAAGTACAGCGCTGGTGGTGATTAACCGGTGCTACAACAATGTTTAATTACGTTAAAATAAGTGTTAAACACATTTGTTATTAAAATTTTTAAGAATATTAATTTATATAATTTATTTCCGTGGAACAAAACTCAAATAATAGTGATCTAATAAAGTTTAATTAAGATTTATCTCTCGTTCAGGTCAGTAGCGACATCTGTTTGCGGCTTTGCGCCAAGACTATACTAAATCTAAAATGTATGGAACTGTCCAGACATGGTACAGTCCCCAGCAGATATATCGTAGCAAACAAGGTGGTCAAATATTTCTAAGCAGTTCTAATTTTCAATAATTTATTTACTCATAACCAATCAAAAATATAGGAACGCCTAGAATATATTTACGCAGTCAGAGTGGTCATAAACATCTGAACAGTTTCGGAATAAAAACCTTACTCCGTTGTTTTACATTTTAATTTTAAATAACATTGTAAAGAAATTATTGAAAATTCGCTGTTCACATATTTATGACAAAATACACATTTAGATATAATTGGTAATATTTACTGTAAAGAATTTAATGAAAATCAGCACTGCTCAGAAATATTTGGACACCTTGTAGGTATGCTACGATATATCTGATGGCGACTGTACTAGGTAGGTACATACAGTATGGACACTCCTTGCCCCCCGCCAATTTTGACCTTTGTAGTACGGGAGGTGGATTACATTAAGGAATGGTATACTCCTTTCTCTCTCGCACTCAGTCAGTAAACGTCTTTTGTATGAAGTGTCTAGGTTGTGCCAATACCTACTTAAATAGAATTGTGAAAATGTTGTAATTGAACAATTGATATGTGTCGCGCCGTTATTTAACATGTTGATATCATCGCGGATAGGTACAGAATCATGATAGATTGTTTATACCTTCTTCTTATCGTGTGGGCAGAGCCCTGGTGTCAGAGTTTTTTCAGACCGCCTTTCGGCCTCTGACGTGGCTTTTATGTAACGACTACTACCACCAGAGATAGTAGCCGGGACCAACGGCTTAACGTGCCATCCGAAGCACGGAATCACTTTTCTTTTCAGACAATCAGGTGATTCAGCCTGCAATGTCCTAGCCAACTGGGGAAAAACGCACAAAGTGACATATCACTAGGTGTCCCCCGTGGGAATCGAACCCACGACCTCCGTATCGAGAGCCAATGCTCTTAACCATTAGACCACGGAGGCAGTTTTTGTTTATACCTATAAAATGTCTTAATCTGTATGCTAGTCTCTCGCCTACCTAAATTATTTGTCTCGAGCGAACAATTAAATTCAAAGCATAGACAGAGTTCCCAAACAAGAACCAAATATTTTAATCAGATGAACTGTTATTAGTAAAAAAAGAGACAAAGTGTAAGTAGTTCTGTCCCTCATTCATAGCTTGCCGTCAGTACAAATAGATAAACCTCTCGCAACTCTGAAGTGCGATTTTTGAAAATCATACGAACGTCTTGGCAGTAGAAAATGTCAAAATTACTATGGAGATTATGCATCTTTATACTGCCAAGTCGCTCGTATGATTTTCAAAAATCGCACTTCTGCTTTAAGATCACGACAAACAAACAACGACTGGTAACTGACTGGGTAAACAAGCTAAGTTAAATTCTACCTTATTTGCGTAGTAGATAAGTTCTATTCTTAACTCTGTCACTATTACAAACGCGAATACATAATCAAAGATTCCGTTTTATTTTTAAAGCCCGACCAGTAAAATAAAACACCTCGCCATGTTGCGGAAAATCATTGGAACTAATTTTTGTACTTATAACA
This sequence comes from Agonopterix subpropinquella, assembly GCA_922987775.1. Taxonomy (NCBI): domain Eukaryota; kingdom Metazoa; phylum Arthropoda; class Insecta; order Lepidoptera; family Depressariidae; genus Agonopterix; species Agonopterix subpropinquella. The sequence goes on along the minus strand of OV277695.1, from coordinate 7,004,272 downwards.
CTGACATCAAAGGTTGTCGTTGATTGCACTGCCCCCAAACCAGGTTTTTATTAGGGTTCCGTACCCAAACGGTGAAAATGGGACCCTATTACTAGCCTACGTTGTTCGTCCGTCCGTCTGTCCTACCTATTTAGGGCTGTAACTTTTGAACCGTAATAGCTAGATAGTTCAGATTATGCGTTATTACGGCGGATTTGTTAACAAATAATAAAAAACCGCGTAAGGGTGCCTGTCCATTGAAGCTGTGCGAGCTGTGTAGCTGTGTTTGGTTAAAAACCAATCAGGAGCTCGGGCGAGATCGGCCGCGCCTCGCCCGAGCTCCTGATTGGTTAAAGAAACACAGCTACACAGCTCGCACAGCTTCAATGGACAGGCAGCCTAACTCTCAAAACCTGTAATAAATAATAAAAATGTGAAAAAGTTAAAAATTAAGGGGGTTTGTCAACAATAAACTAGTTTTTATCAACGTTTTTTCTTCACGCTCTATCGTTAAAACGGTGATACATACAAGCGTCAAACTTAGTGCGATTATAGAGCAAACTCTACAGAGTAACAACAAATACTAAAAACCGGCCAAGTGTGAGTCGATCTTGCGCTAAAGGTCCCGGACAGTAAAAGTTTTTTTTTTAAAGTTAATAATGTTGTGTTCTGTGGTGGTGTAGTACGGAACCCTCTGTGCGCGAGTAGCCCGACTCGCGCTTGACCTGTTTTTATTGTCAGGCTTTAAAACAAATAGTTTAAATGGTTTTTGTACACTATTCCAGCATTCTGGGCGTTCCTGTACTTCGTTGGATTCTGTTACCTGGCGAACGCCTGGTCTAACACCCTGAACCCGCCCGACGGCACCGCCAACAACATGCAGGGCGCCATCGCTTTCTGCTTCTTCTCCATCTTCGCTTGGGTGAGACATTCTTTTCTTCTTTTTTTTTTTAATAAAAAAATGGCCTAGAGTGTCACCACCCAGTGTGACCACTTTTAGTAGATTTCTACTTTTTTGGTAGATTTAGGGCAAAGAGAACGATAATTTAGTAGTGGGAAATTGTTTAGTAGATTTTGGTAGAAATTCGGTATTCGAAAATTTGATCAAAAACGCAAGGATTCTGGCAAAAAAATCAAAACTGGCAATACAAATAGCTGAGAAAACAATTGCGGGGGTTTTCTGGAACTTCTAGTAAAGCTTTAGTGGTGTACAAATAAAATTAATTGTATCGCCTTAATGTTGTTTTTATCAAACCACAATTTTTATTTTACAAAAGAGGGCTTATAATTACATAATGCATATGGACGACCAATAATATTTAGTATTTGGATTTATTTGAAAATTTAAGCATCGATGTTACAAAGTGATGAAAACCGTTTTTTTTTTTTTCAAAATTGCGAAAATAACATGAGTGATTATGAGCGTTTAGATAAAAATGATAATATTTTGTTCAAAAACGTGTTTTATATTGAATTTTTACCATCTAGAACGCATACATATTAGTTAGTGGAATTTGAAACAGGACTTGGTAGATTTTGGTAGATTTCAGCAGTCATTTTGGTAGATTCTCTGAAAAAAAAGTGGTCACGCTGTCACCACCTCTTGACCACATGTCGTACGAGGTAACTGAGAGTTTGCCGAGGAATGGACAAGGACAACGTTCATATCAATCCGACAACTAACGATCGGTTTAAATACATCTACGTTTATATTTACGTTTACACTACGAATAAGAATGTATAGAAATGTTAATCAAGCTCAAACTGAACCGTGATCTAAATTTGTTCTTTAAAAACTCTACCTTGCCGCCAAAACTCATAAAAAATGGCATTTTTAGTTAGGTGCCAAAAATTGTGTTGATTTTGTTTAGAGTTTGTATAGTTATTCTTATTCGTAGCGTTTCACATCATAATACAGTTACACCTGACGCTATCACCATCAGACTTGCCGAATACCTGGCTAGTAAAATATAAAAACACCACTGAAGAACCATTGACACGGAACGAAAGAAAGAACGGTGGCGATTATGGTTAATTCCTTTCTTTTGCTATTAAGGCTCATAAGTAAGTTATAGCCTACACGGTGACCCGCAAAAATAAATGACAGCTGAATGCACGGAGACTGCTTCCTAAGGGTAAAAGTTGTTCATTTTGATGGTATGAAGAAATCATCGGGATTTTAAAAGTGATTAAAGAATCGCCTAGTACCTATAGGTCCATCGCTGCTTATAATGGACGGTGGACCCAAGTTTCCTCCCGAAGTTTTCCTTCACCGAAAAATAATACTCTTACCTGGTCATGTATGCAAAACCAGTGTTGCCACCTCACCTCCGGAACAAGTAGCTAAACCGTACCCAAAAAGTGGCTAGATACTGGAAATTTCCTTGGCGCTAAAAGTGACTAAACAAAGTAAAGTATAAAAAATATATAAATATTTATTTACAATCATTGATTGATTGATTTTCTATAAAATTATGCTCTTTTATAATTTTATAGAATAAAAAGACTGAATTTTGAGTGAGTTATTGTAGCCCATTCTATTACTATGTTGATGTTTTGCAATGCTCATTGTAGAAAATACCTAGTCTTTCGACTTCTAGGTTTGAGTAAGGCAATGCCATACTTGAATTTTAATATATAAATAACGCTCACAGGCACATATATTGTAATGATCCCAAGAAAGCACTATTTATAGGCTGTTTATTATGGAAACCATACAACAACGGCACGAACATATAAACATCCATGACCGAACCGGGATTCGAACCCAGGACCCTGGTTTGGCAGTCCGGCGTGGTAACCATTACACCAACCGGGTCGTCTATATATCTACAGTTTCTAAGAGTTACGTAATTATATCGGAACTCAACAACAATAAAAACGGTATAAGAACCCGTTAAAATGATATTAGGTTAATAAATTGTTATTTACCATTAAATAAATAAACAAAAAAAGTGGCTAGAATAAGTGGCTAAAATATTTAGCCACCAAATATATTTTTTGTAGCTGACAAGTTCGAAAATGTTGCTAGATCTAGCTAAGAAGTGGCTAAAGTAGCAACACTGTGCAAAACCATTTGAACTAAGATACTATTGTTGTATTGCAGGTGGCGTGCGCATTCTTCGCGTTCCAGCGGTTCCGGGTGGGCGCGGACGCGGCGTTCGCGCCGGCGTACGAGGTGGAGAACGCGGTGGGCAGCCCGGGCGGCTTCCCGGCCTACCCCGGCGCGCCCGACCCCATGCCCACCTACAGCGAGCCGCCTTTCTCACAGCCTAATACTGGTGAGACCTTCTTAGCCAGTTTCCACTTGTGTAGTAACCTTCAGTCTATGCCAACCTCGATCTTGTGGCAAAGAATCTGTGGTCTTCCTTTAATAACGTCCGACGACGATGGATAAAAGAGAATCAGTAGATATCGCTTGAGGTCCAGTGTGACCAAAAAACTAAAAAACAAACTAAGCTCGTCTCGATGGAGTATGCGCCAATTCTGTCTCTTTCCTGCAAGTTCTTGATACGACACGACAGCGATTTTTTAAAACTATATTGAAAGGGAAAATAGATAAGAAGAGAGGTTGAGGAAGATAAGATATACATACTTATCTAGCAACAACAAGTCTCGCTTCAACATTTATAGCTACGAGTAAGATGAACTTCTTATTTAGGTTACTACTAATTACTAAAGACTAATAGTTTCCAGTTCATAGAAATTATACTAGGTGATTCATAAAAAGCGCAGCGTGGGCCGCACAAGGTGGACGGACGACCTGGTGAAGGCGGCGGGAACCCGTTGGAGCGCAGGGTCGGTCGTTGTGGCGATCCTTGGGGGAGGCCTATGTCCAGTAGTGGACGTCCATCGCCTGAAATGATGATGATTCATAAAAAAAAAGTAATTTATAGCCTGTAGGATCGCACTTCAGTGCAAACGCCTCCTCTCATGTATAATGGTGATAGAGAGTGGGACATACTCCACCACGCGGGCCCAGTGCGGATTGGTGGAGGCAAGCTTGAGGCAAGTTAGAGGTCACTTGCTGTCAGAGAACTTTCAAGCCGCACGACTAGCATGCCACCTATGATAAAGCGACAAAACGAGAAAAACGTCATGCGCACTCTTTTCGGCATACGTAAACAAAGATGGATGCACATTTCGACTTTTATCGTTTTCTAGAGGGTGGCACCATTTGACAGAACTATCCGGGACCAACTGCTTAACGTGCCTTCCGAAGCACGGTTGATTCGTATATTAAATAAATTATTGTTGTAAAATTTCAGGGAACGTCGACTACACCGCCCCGACCTATTAAGTTCCAGTCTATAGGTGCAACAGCCATTTTATTCCGTCTTTTATTTTCGCAGCTCTATGACTAAGTAATAATTAGTATCATAAGACCAACAAGGCGAAGCGTTCCACAAATATAAACACATTTGTCACAAATAAAGAGAAGGATTTTAGATTTACTATTGTTCGAATCTGAATGTGTATGATCTCAATAGCAAACAAAACCGTTTGCGAGTTTTTTGTCAACTGTATTTGTAGTCCACCAAAACAGAGTGGAAACTAATTGAGTGCACCATTTTCCATCTATGGCAACTTTCTTGAATCAGTTACTAGGCAGTCACTAGTTTTTAATAGTGTTGCAGTACTGAATATTTGTAATAAGGATTCTACTCTTGTTTGACGTACTGTCTTTAACATTGACCTTGTCCATATATCTAAAAATCATTATAAAAATTTTGGAAAATAAGATCTTATGTTTTGTTTAAGTGTAGGAACATGCACACTTGCCGAAATAACGCGGCGTAATTTCGTCGGTCGGTTGTCGGGAGTACTGGCACGGAATATATAAGAGTTTACAACAGAAGGTTCACTATCTAACGAACGCTCGCTCGCTCCAAGCACGGCTGACACGCACACATTGACTCTATGTACGTGAATGTCACGCACACATTCTAAGGCACACATGGACTCTGGTGCAAGGGATGTCAGTAGTGCGTTCCGATTCCGAACGAACGAATGTTAAGCTCGACCGAGGAAGAAATCTACGATCGGGGCCGGGGGTCGTTGACCGCGGCCAACGGTTTTGATTCATCTAAGTCAAAAATAGATAAAATTCGGGCCAAACAACCGATTAGGATGGAGTATTTTTTTGCAATCTTTCGATTATGAATATTATTATATTATTGTATACATCCGACGATCTATAGGATACTAATTTAATTTTCGAAACGAAAAAACAAGTACTAAGTTCGTTCGTTGCGATACAATGAGCGCGTGACACTCAACTGAATTAGGCCTCGACGTCGGGGCCCGGCCGCGTAGGTACATTTTTATACCTAAAGTGCGGAGTGAGCCAGGCCTGGTACTGGGTCGACCTACTGGCCGTCGTCCTGTGGGTCGCCCCAGGTGTCGTTGGAACATAGTGGACGCTATGTTCCAACGACACCTGGGTTAAGTAAGCTACTGGCGAGAGGTCGCGCAATATCGGGGAAAATGCCGTTTTCTCGTTTCGGAGGCCAAGACCTACTTTGGGTCGCTTAGCCAGCGGGATTCGTTTAGTTTTAATTCCGTCTGTTTCGTGAAAAAATGGCGCTTACTGGTCTGTGGCCGAGTAATATGAAGAAGAATAATGCGTAATTTACGTCGCTTTAATTCGGCAATAGTGTTTCTTCCTACACTATTAGAAAGCAATCCTTTTTTTTCAAACTTTGTAAAGATAATTAAATAATAATTATTACTTAATCCTATCATCTTTAGACGTCCATTCTGTGATTAACGATTTAAGTTTAATTTTAAATTTATGTTTAATTTATCTTAAGAATTTTATTACTTATTGTTTTATTTTATGCAAAGTTTATTTTATTAAGAATCTCAATTTTAATTTATTTTCGTTTTTGAAATATTTGTTATAAGATGTATGGTGTATAATCGTGTATTGCTTCACAGTACCTGCTTTGTAGGTATATTATATAATATATTTATATTTGTGACAATATTATCCCACTATTGTAATATACAATGTTTATGTGTAAATAACATGAAGAAATTAATTACTTTACCGATTTAATACATTTTCCGCTTGTGATTGACAAAAATGTGATATATATTTTTTGTTGTATGTACTTTTTCGTATCGTCGCGTACAAAAGCCATTTTTAATTATCGTGCCATTTGAATGAAGCTTTACGGAAAAACTTTTAAATAATAAATAATCACGAATTCCAAAATCATGCTATCATGCATCATGTTAGATATTTTGTGTGTAAAATATTAAAAACATATAAGTATTATAAATTTATAACATACATTATAATTATTATAAGATACATTTCGTGCCATATGATTATCAAAATAATCTAAATTTTTCTCGTCTTAAGATTTGAGGTTTTGACCAATAGTTGCATACAATTTTCAGTTAAAAAATATCTTATTAAAAATATTAAAGTTCTTTGTCTTTATTTTGATAATCATAATGAAAACGTAAATGTATAATTTTCGTAATCAAGCTTGGGATCTTAAATATTAAAAATCTCTTATAACGTTATTAGAATGAATATAGGAAATATTAAAAACTGCATACCTATATCAATTCTTTAGTTACATTTGTGAAAATAAATTACAATTATATAACATGCAACAAAAACCTATTATGATCGTATTTTAAATAGTATAGTTTTGACGTCTATGTAAAATTACTTTAAAATTTATTAAGGTGTTTCCAATACAAACAATAAAAGTACCTACTATGTACCACAATAGTACGAAAAACTGGCTTTTTGTATAGAGGCTACATTTTATTTTAAAAGTAAACAATCGTTACCAAACAATGTGACAAACAATTTATGATCTGGAGTGCAATTTTTGAAACTCATACGTTGAACTCTGCAGTTGAAAATGTCAAAATTACTCTGTCTTTCTACTGCTGATTCGACTTTCACAAAACACATTTTTGAAAGTCTAATCAGCAGTAGAAAGATGCATAGATATCTCCATAATAATTTGTACATTATCAACTGCCGAGTTCAACGTATTAGTTTAAAAAATCGCATTCCTGATGCATTCAGTATTATTATGTAAAATACATAGTAAATTGTAAAATAAGCGCTTAATCCAAGATCATAGTATTTTTTTAAAAGATGATATTTTAGGGTTATTGCTATTCTATCTCTTAGAGTTCATTTGTTTTTCTAATGCGACAGATTTCTGTAATTATTCTAGTAAAATAAAATTTTTGTCACCTCTCCGAGTGGTTATTCTTACACTTTAATGTAAACAAGCATAAGGTCTAAAATAGTTATCAAAACTCGAAAAATAAGTACTGAAATCTGCTGCTGTAGCGACTGGCTTAGCCGGATAATCTTATTATGATTTCACCAATCTCCAGTGTAAAAACGAGCCTTATATGTAGGCTGTAAGATCTAATTTAGAACTTCAAACAATCTCTACGATTTAAATTCCTAATACTATAATGATTGTCGGAATCATAGTAAAACCCGTAGATGTCTTTATCACTTCCATAGCTTGCACTGTTATTTGTAAAGATTCTTACATGATACTTAGCAATAATGTTGACATTTTATTGTAACGTTTAGATGTACTATTTCTTATATTCTGTGGCTCGCAATTTTTTATATCGGCAACACTTTTTAGCTCGCAACTCGAATTGACTTGAATCATGAATGTTGTATGAGAAACTAGTACATTTGAATTTATGTATGGACGTGTGAGCATGTCGGTCGTGTAGTAAGGGGCTAGTAGTGTATGTACTTTAAATATTGAGTTACAATAATGATTAAAATATATATCGTAGTCACATATCAATTCATATTCATTTATTATTTTCCGTCATTGAGCAATTATGTGCTACGTACTAGAGATGACACGACAAACAAACGTCATACGCCACATGCTGCACTTTTTACGTTCCTTGCGGCCAAATACTTAAAATTCATTTTGTCACTGAAATTGCAGGAACTACCTATCTAAATTCGCACACAGCTACAGAGAGGTACGCAAGATTGTATGTAGCAAATTGCGTTGTTTATAGGGTACCTTACCTACCTATGTAGTATGTATGAGCTTTACTACAGACGGGAATATTCGGCATAGACCGCACTCATGTCCGACTATGGCTCCTACAGTCTTTTGAAACACGATTGTTCGACCTTTTCAATGGTTGTGTCCGGCCTTGCGGAAAAGTCACCTGGCAACCCTAATGCAATGTCATCTCTTGTACGTATTACGCACAGAACAGGGGTTAGAAGTGCAAAGTAGGCGTGGAACGTGTCGCCACAGGTTACACCATAAGGCGCGCGGCATGATGCGAGCGAGAGGGCATGAGTAATTGTAGTAGCGTGAGCGGGAAGACAAGTGGCGACAGCCGTCTCCGAAGCAAAAGCACTACTTTGCATTTCTATCCCCTCTTATGTTCTGTGGTATTACGTAATAGCTCAATATTTTCTGTTACATTTGAACCGTTTGTTTCTATTAGAACAATATGTGGAAATATCGAAGACAATGCCAATGCATTATTGGTCTGTTATACATGAAACAAGCATTGGTCATATTTTAGTTTCAATTCAACACAAAATGCCCTTTTAATACATGATTGATAAATTGTTGTAATTGTTTGAATAATTGTAAACAATTTTTTCTGTACACTATTACTATGTAAAAGTAGTGAAAGTACATAATATCTAGATGTAGATATGTAACTGGTTAGATATTTGTTCTGGCGATAATAATAAAAAAAACTAAACAATAAAAACTTCTCAAAAAAAATATTGTAATAAGTGTTGAATATTAAAGAGATCGTTCTGTGTTTGGTGAAGTAATGTTAAGGATGTAAGGTAGATGGTTTAAATTATATTTTAATGGTATTATGCTTTTTGAAACCAAAGAAATGTTACAGTACTTAGAAAGAGTTACCAAAGGTTGTTTGCTGTCCCAAAAATAAGACATTGACCCCGATTCGGACTGTGCCACGACTTAACTTAACTAAATTTATTCCTGTCACTTTCTAAAATAAGATTAAGAAAAGAGACAGAAAACCAACAGCTGACTTTAGTGCTGTCAAAGTGACGTTACACGCCGAAAATAAGATGCCATCATGATATACGCCATCTTATTTAAGGCGTTTTTGGGCGTGTAACGTCACTTTGACAGCACTAAAGTCAACTGTTGGTTTTCTGTCTCTTTTCTTAATCTTACTTTAGAAAGTGACAGGAATAAATTTAGTTAAGTCGTGGCACAGTCCTAATCGGGGCAAATGAGAAAGGAAAATTTAACATTCCAATCTCTGTTGCTATAAGTAGGTATGTACAAGGTGAGAAAATGTCGAAAATCACACAGAACAAAATGACATCTATTTTATTTACGACTAAGGACCGGAATAGAACAAACCTGGCGAAGCGCAGCGCAGAGCATTTTTCACTGTCAAAACATTATCGACTTTGTTTGCGTTGAAATAACATCGCTAATCAGTTTATCAGGGCCATAGGTTCAGACGAATATTTTCTATGAAAAACGCGATTGCCCAGCCCTTCGAAAAGTGCGTGCGCGTGCCGTATTTTCGATTAAAAAGAGTTTACAAAAGTACTTCTTATAGTTTTTTTTTATGATTTCACTAGATAAACTAATGGTGAATATTTGAGTATAAATACCAAAAATCGTAAACTATTTTAAGGTAGATGACCTTAAAATAGTTTTTTTTTAATTTTTTTAAAAATACCACGAGAATTTTTTTAAAAATACAAGAAAATACGTCATCTTTGTGACGATTTTCTATCGAGTGAAGTAATTCCAATCGTGTTCGTGTAGTCAATATATGATTTCACTAGATAAACTATCCAAGAATACTGAGGTATGACTTTGGTTTCGGTAAATTTTATTTTAATAATCTAGTTGAAACATGAAAAATAAAAGATGCCTCCAAGGTGTTTCGTCATACCATAGGGCCTTAACACAACTTTCGCCTCAAATAGCTTCGATGCTCTCGGGGACTAGTTGTTGTGTTAATTGATTTTTGATGTTATTTCAACGTAAGCAAAGTCGATAATGGTTTGGCAGTAGTAAGGTATATTCTGCGCTGCACTTCGCCAGGTGTGCGCCGTAAAGGCCCGTTTCAAAACGTGTAACAATGATTCGGGGAATCTAGCTATCTGACTCTAGTATACAATCTGCGTATGCTTTTTCTCTTTCTTATTGGCACCGGAGTTATTTTTATATGTTTTAAAACGTAGCCTAAATAGATGTCTTCATCCCTGTATTAATTAACCCTGGAATGCGATTTTTGAATCTCATTCGCTGAGTTCGGCAGTTGAAAATGTCAAAATTACTGTGGAGATATGCATCTTTCTACTGCTGATTTGACTTTCAAAAATAGCACTCCTGAAGTATGATTAAACACAACAGCGAATAAACTTGGCCCTTGAATCTGTGTCCGACTGGGGTGATACTAATCGGGTCAGTTTCAACGCAAGCAAAACACAGGCGTGCCTTTTCTCCACAAAACCGAGTCCCTTCGCTTTGACCCCGACTTTCCGAAATGTGTCCATACCGATAGCTGATCGCCTGGAGCTCCTTGGCATTAACATATCGTCCGATCTGAATTTCGGACGGTACATTGAGTCCATGGCGAAAACCGCAGCGAAAAAACTGGGCGTCCTCTCGAAGGTCAGACGGTACTTTACTCCGGGACAGCTTCTACAACTTTATCAAGCACAAGTCCGATCGTGTATGGAGTACTGCTGCCATCTCTGGGACGGGTCTGCCCAATACCAGCTGGCCGCGCTGGACTCAATCGACAGGCGTGCCAGGAAGCTCATAGGTGATCCAACCTCGGTGGCGAAGCTACAAAGTCTTGAGCATCGTCGCAAGGTAGCCTGTCTGTCTGTTTTTTATAGGATACATTTCGGAGAGTGTGCGACTGAATTACACGATCTGATACCACCGTCTCCCTTTCATCTGCGGGGGACGAGACGCAGACTGGGTTTCCACCCCTATGTCGTTGACCTACCAGCAATTCGCACGAAGAAGTTTGCTTCTTCTTTTATAATGCGCACGGCTAAGGAGTGGAATGCCCTGCCTGCGGACCTGTTCCCTGTGCAATACAACCTGGGCCTCTTCAAGGCGAGAGTGAATAGGCATCTTTCTAGGTAAGCATGCTACATCTTCGGCCTCATCATCACTCAACATCAGGTGAGATTGGAGTCAAATGCTTACCTATCACACATAAAAAAAAAAAAAAAAAAAATGATTTTTGAAAGTCAAATCAGCAGTAGAAAGATGCGTATCTCCATAGTAATTTTGACATTTTCAACTGCAGAACTCACCGAATGAGATTCAAAAATCGCATCCCTGTCAGGGATATCGAATCAATTTTTTTTTCTTTATATCCAAATTCAGTCATTGTGACGGTTCACATTTTAAATATAATTATTACTAAAATGTTTGTGTAAAATTGTAAATGATCTAGTCCAATAGTGATTTTATTAGACAGCATATTTATTAAAATATTACATGTGCATAGGTTAAATTAGGCAGGTGTTAAATTTTTATTGGTTTTGCAACTTTCGACTGCGCGTGAAACTGTGTAAATTAACCAATAGGCCAACTTTGAAATGTAGGCCACCTTGGAACCTTGTCACAGAAAACTAGACAAGTTTTTAAACGCTGGATTACATTTCAAATTAGTCGACTGTACAAGTGTGTATCACACAGAGTAACAGACATACAGACTATGCGAGACCCACGCGCTATTGCAACCATTATGAGATATCAAAGATTGTAACTTACGAATACGTTACCTAACTATGTAATAGAAAATTTAACTATCAGTTGCGGGTCGCTAGTTGCAAGTACTACATGTGGACACTGGGCAAGTGTGACGTTTAGGACGTTTACTATGCGAAGGTACGGTCAGCATCAAGAGTTTATGAACATTTTGTTGCCTTTATTTAAATGAGAATAAGGTACAGAAGTTTTCATCAACTGTTAATAAACCAAACTTATCTTTAGGTAATTAATATGGTAATAACACATACCTATACAAAAATCTCTAAGTATAATTTTATCAAAGTTTGTCACAAAACGTCACATTTTTCCGCATGCTACTTTACTATTAAAAATTTTGTCATAAAAATAATATCTAATTGTACCTATTGTAATTGTAACCAGCTTGCCAAAGAGCGCACAAAATAAAGTATTCAATTGTATTTATAATGTGTACCTGCTTATTTTTGTTTCTAATGGATTTTAAATGTTCGATAAACTGAGTGAAATCGTGGTAAATGAAAAATAAAATGATAGATATTGTGAACTGTTCGTTTTATTCATCTCTACAACAAATGATTGATAAACAACGGGTTGCACTCCGGGAGTGCCGGCAGAAGTGAAAACTTGAACATATAAAAGTACTATTATTTATGTGGTAAAATACAATATTCATTTATCAATTTATGCCGCTTAAACGAAACAGCAGGAACAGGCATACATTTCCTCCGCGCGGTAGAAAGAGAGGGGAATATGTCTGACCAATTTTCGATCAGGGTGACGTCACGGTCCTGACGCGAGTTTAACGTTTTAAAAAGTGCACAACGCCACAAAAGAGTTTTCACTTCAAAAACCTCAGTGATTCGCTGTAGCACAGGAGTGCGATTTTTGAATCTCATTCGCTGAGTTCAGCAGTAGAAAATGTTAAAATTACTATGGAGATATGTATCTTTCTACTGCTGATTTGACTTTAAAAAATCATACTTCAGGAGTGCGATTTTTGAAAGTCAAATCAGCAGTAGCAGTAGTCTCAACTCTGCGAATGAGATTCAAAAATCGCACTCCAGGTTATGTCCCTTTTCACACGTTCCGTAGGCCTAGCATGCCACCCCCGAGAAAACGACAAAAATCGAGATGTGCCTCCATCTTTATTATTTTACGTATGCCAAAAAGAGCGCGCATGACGGTTTTCTCGTTTAAACGCTTTGTCGTGGATGGCATGCTAGCCGTGCTGGTTGCCGGGTACCCGGGGGCAAAGTGTATGTCGAAAGCGTTAAAATCACATTGTTCAGGACTTTCTGCCAATCATTTTATACTTGCAGCCTGTGGATCAACTTTACTCAAAAAGCTTACAGTGCCTTACGCGTCCAATATAATAATGCGTTCAGGGGGTTGTTGGGGCTGCCGCGCCACTGTAGCGCATCAGGAATGTTCGCAGAGGCGCACACCGATGGCTTCCCAGCCATCATGCGCAAGAAAGTCGCGTCCGTGATGCGGCGGGTGCGCGGCAGCGCAAACACCCTCCTGACCATTGTAGCAAATAGGGTGGATGGCCCGATTCTCAGGCACTGGACTTCAACCCATGTAGTGCCAGCTAGCCGCGCCTCTAAATAAATATTTTTCCAATATCTATATGACATGTCTATAATTGTATTTAATTTTTTATGTTTTGTGTTTGTTTGTATTTGGAATTTGAATTGTTATCCTACCTACTAACATAGTTATAAGTGAATTTTTGTTATTAACACATATGGACAAAAGAAGTCTGAAATAAATGATATACAATACAATACAATTTAAGGCTTTACCATCATACATACTTCAAACATGGTGTAAATATTTTTGTCTACTTAGAAGGTTTTGAAAAATACATTCGTATTTTCTAATAAATACCTCATTTTTTAAATTTTAATGCCAATAATGTATATTGTTAAATCTAATTCAAATGAGTGCATTTGTATTAATTTAAAAGCCTTCTGGAACAAACAATTTTGATTTCTATGTTGCGTAGCAATTTTTTTTTAATATGGTTTAGGATAGTATTATTGTCACTAAATGGTGCCGGTTACAGTTTAAAAGTCCAATTAATAATTACTCCCTACCCCGCCTAACAAAACTCCGTAAAATGACTGGCCTATAAAGGGTCAGCGCACACCTAGCGGAGAACTGTTTGAGCAGTTTTCATCAATCAATTGATAATGAACTCAATAGTAATTGAAATAGAGTTGAAAACTAAGAAATTAATCATGCAGGAAAACTCATTCAGTAATAATCAGCCTTGACTGCGACGTAACCAAACGTCCGCCCGTGCAAAAACCGACGGCTCCGTCGCAAAATGTCCCTCGTTCGCAAAACTTCCCTTTCTCAAAATGTCCCTTTCTCAAGATGTCCCTTTGGCAAAACGCCCCTTTCTCAAAATGTCCCTTTTTCAAAAGCAGATAGGAATTGAGAGTTCTGGACCACTCAATAGCCGCTCTAAGAAGTCCCGGGAGTGAGGAGGGGTGGGGGAGGGGGTGTTGTGGATTCAAGGTCAAAGTCGCGGGGGTGAAGAGGGGTGTTGAGGGGCGGTGCCGGGGTGGGGTGGAGGTTGAAGGCGGGTAAGCAGGGTACTTCTGTGAGGGATCTTTTGTGATTTTCATTTTTTTATCTGTAAGCATGTTAATCTCACCAAATATTCATTTATAAGGGAATTTTGAAAAAGGGACATTTTGAGAAAGGGACGTTTTGCGAAAGGGATATTTTGAGAAATAGCCCAGTAATTTTACGGTTTGAGCCGGGACTAATTACTAATTGCATTTTTTTTCGCTATAATATTGAAGAGCCAATTTGAGCTTAAGAATGTACCAAAATTAAAAAAAAATTACGTCAGCAACAATTCCAATTTTAAAATATAGATATTATCTCGTTGTAAAAAACCTGATAAATTTTTTTTTGCACATATTTAAGGCTTTACCATCATACATACGTCAAACATGGTGTAAATATTTTTGTCTACTTAGAGGGTTTTGAAAAATACATTTGTATTTTCTAATAAATATATAGGCTATTTTATTGATAAAAAATAATGTATATTGTTAAATCTAATTCAAATGAGTGCACTGGTATTAATATTATTAATTAAAAAGCCTTCTGGGACACACAATTTTGATTTCTATGTTGCGTAGCAATTTTAGGATAGTATTTTTGTCACTAAATGGTGCCTCTTCAAGCAGCACATAGGACCAGTACGATCTGTAACTAAGCTTCCCGAGGTCTGACAGTGGCTTTTCTGGTGTCCGTATAGTTAGCAGCCTCACCAGCTCATTCGAAGGTTTTGACTAAGCCACGATTTAGTGCCCAATTAGTGCAATTTGGTGCCCAAAGCACAGATTTGGTGCTCATGTAGTTTAAAAGATATTTGGGTACCTTACTGAGGCTACTAGATAGACGTCAAGCTAGCAGTCGCATTTTGAAATACTGTTTGTATCGATGTGATTTATATGTCACGATTTAGTGCTCATTTAGTGATCCCTATATCCAAAATTTCATGAATATTGATCCAATACAAGCCGAGATATGATAGTACATTGTTGAGGCTGCTAACTAGACGTTTCTTCCAACGATGATTCCAATGAAACGGATGCACATTTGAAACAGATAAATACATAGCGATTTAGTGCTCGATTTGGTGACTCTTATGATATTTATGAAAAGTAGAATTTCCCAAAAAAATTACGTTAACTTCTACATACAACGATTTTCGGTACAACCGTGCACAAAAATTATCATTTCTCGGAACTACTGCCATGAGCTAGCGCTTGCGCTCGCGCAAGTAGTTCATAGTTATACCAAGAGATGGCGGGACTGGCGGATTGTTTACGTGAGTTACGGAGATGCGAATACGTGTCTTTTTATTACATAGAATGAAGAACTAATTGCTTGATACAAATTAGTGCATTATAACTTCTTATCGTCGTCTAGAGTTCCACATTATATTATTTATCCTATAAATTAACTAACTGCCTCCGTGGTCTAATGGTTAAGAACATTGGGCTCTCGACACGGAGGTCGTGGATTCGATTCCCACAGGGGATACCTAGTGATATGTCACTTTGTGCATTTTTCCCCAGTTGATTAGGACATTGCAGGCCGAGTCACCTGATTGTCTGAAAAGAAAAATGATTCCGTGCTTCGGATGGCGCGTTAAGCCGTTCGTCCCTGCTACTATCTCTGGTGGTAGTAGTCATTACACGTCAGGCGGTCTGAAAAAACTTTGACATCAGGGCTCTGCCCACGTGATAAGAAGAAGACTAATGGAGTGTTCAGACCCGCACGACCAAAGCGACTGGGAAGCGGGAGCGTCTACCGCGCGGCGGTCGCTGCCCATGTAATCTTAGAGCGCTTACAGACTAGCGACAGTTGTCTGCGACAGCTCGCGATAGGGTCGCGCGACCCTCTGCGACCGTCGAGCGACTGTCGCGCGACCGTGACGTAGGTATAGTCTGAGAACACAAGTCTTGTTCTTGAGAGATTTCAGTTTGAAGAAAACGGAGGCTAAAAAATAACATGTTTGATATTTCGGGTTCTTATACGTTTTTCGTAGATTTTGGTTTCTTTCGATAATAGATAATCCAGAATTGATTATCTTCATCATCAAGTCCATAAAATATTACAGACTGGTAAAAATAGGCAATTATAATATACATTGGTACCGATTCGGACTGTGCCACGACTTAACTTAACTAAATTTATTCCTGTCACTTTCTAAAATAAGATTAAGAAAAGAGACAGAAAACCAACAGCTGACTTTAGTGCTGTCAAAGTGACGTTAAACGCCCAAAATAAGATGCCACCATAATGTACGCCATCTTATTGTCACGGCCGCTGTCAAATGTCAAACGTAAAGAAGGCAACAACCGCCGTGGTCTTACGGTCTAAGGTTCCGCCTCCCATGCTGGGGGGTGACGGTTCGAATCCGATCCGCGCCAAAAATATTTCTAGATTTTTGTGTTTTTAGAAATGTTCTAGAAGGAAGAGAGAGAAGGAATATTTAAAAAGGGACAAAAGGTGAACGTGTCTAGGAACTTCGAGAAAGGAGGCGAAATTACGAATATTTGAAAAGAACCAGAAAAGTGGGCGTGTCTTCGATCGGTTTCGAAAAAGGAACGCGGGGTTAGAACTATCTGGAGGAAAACAATCGAGTAAAGAAAAGAAGATCGAAAAAGGGTATTCCGGAATGTTCTGCGGGATATAAAAAGGCGGCGAATTTCGACTGGCGGCAGTCCTTGGTTAAACAGTGAACAGTGCGAAACAAAAGGAAGAAAAGTAAAAGTGGAAAAGTACTAGTGAAGAGAAAAGTGCTAAGAGTGGAACAGTGAGTAGACTAGTGTCAGTGTAGTGCGTGACGTCATAGTGTCGTACGTCGTGACGTCATAGCGTGACGCGTGTCGCGTCGTCACAGTAGTGACGTAGTGGACTGTGAACAGTGACAGTAAGTGGTGCACGGGGAATCCCTGCGAGGAGGACCCGGTGAAGTGAACCGTTTAGGGGAACCTCTGCGAGGTGGACCGTTTGTAAGTGTATCCCAAATAAACTCTGTAAAATTGGACTTAGCGTTTCACTCCAATCCCGGAACCCGTAGCTCGTAACATTTGGTGTCAGAAGTGGGGAACCGGTATATACTCGTGGTAATGGATTATTTCACAAAGTGGCCAGAAGTATTTGCCATTCCAAATCAGGAAGCGGTCACTGTGGCTACAAAGTTGGTGAATGAAGTTTTCTGCCGGTTCGGGGTTCCGTTGGAAATGCACAGTGATCAAGGCAGGAACTTTGAGTCACAGTTATTCCAGGAAGTTTGCAAAATTTTCGGAATCCACAAGACCCGGACTACTCCTTATCACCCTCAGTCCGACGGCATGGTGGAGAGATTCAATCAAACCTTGGAACGGCATCTTGCGAAGGTCGTCGATAATCATCAGGATAACTGGGACGAGTACATACCTCTTTTCCTGTTGGCCTACCGAACCGCTGTTCATGAGAGTACTTCGGCAACTCCAGCAATAGCAAACTTCGGGAGAGAGCTGAAGCTTCCAGCAGATTTGCTATCAGGATGCGCACCAGGCACTCCTAAAAGTATCAGTGACTATGTGAGCGAACTGCGGGAAAAAATGGTCGACATTTATGAACAACTTCGAGAAGCAGGTCAAAACTCAAGTGACCGTTCAAAGACACGATATGACCGAAAAGCGAACTATGCTGGGTTTGAGGAAGGAACATCAGTTTGGCTGCATAATCCAGTTCGGAGGAAAGGGAAGAGTCCGAAGTTGCAGGCAAGTTGGGAAGGGCCGTATGAGGTAGTGACTAGGATAAATGACGTCACCTATCGAATTCGACGATCGCCAAGGAGCCCGTTGAAGATAGTGCACGTGGATCGATTAGCTCGATATTTCGGCACTAATGATGCTCGGGACGAGCAAAACTAAGGGAGGGGCAGTGTCACGGCCGCTGTCAAATGTCAAACGTAAAGAAGGCATTCGAAAATTCGGCCGGCTTATTAACAACCGCCGTGGTCTTACGGTCTAAGGTTCCGCCTCCCATGCTGGGGGGTGACGGTTCGAATCCGATCCGCGCCAAAAATATTTCTAGATTTTTGTGTTTTTAGAAATGTTCTAGAAGGAAGAGAGAGAAGGAATATTTAAAAAGGGACAAAAGGTGAACGTGTCTAGGAACTTCGAGAAAGGAGGCGAAATTACGAATATTTGAAAAGAACCAGAAAAGTGGGCGTGTCTTCGATCGGTTTCGAAAAAGGAACGCGGGGTTAGAACTATCTGGAGGAAAACAATCGAGTAAAGAAAAGAAGATCGAAAAAGGGTATTCCGGAATGTTCTGCGGGATATAAAAAGGCGGCGAATTTCGACTGCCGGCAGTCCTTGGTTAAACAGTGAACAGTGCGAAACAAAAGGAAGAAAAGTAAAAGTGGAAAAGTACTAGTGAAGAGAAAAGTGCTAAGAGTGGAACAGTGAGTAGACTAGTGTCAGTGTAGTGCGTGACGTCATAGTGTCGTACGTCGTGACGTCATAGCGTGACGCGTGTCGCGTCGTCACAGTAGTGACGTAGTGGACTGTGAACAGTGACAGTAAGTGGTGCACGGGGAATCCCTGCGAGGAGGACCCGGTGAAGTGAACCGTTTAGGGGAACCTCTGCGAGGTGGACCGTTTGTAAGTGTATCCCAAATAAACTCTGTAAAATTGGACTTAGCGTTTCACTCCAATCCCGGAACCCGTAGCTCGTAACATTATTTAAAGCGTTTTTGGGCGTTTAACGTCACTTTGACAGTACTAAAGTCAGCTGTTGGTTTTCTGTCTCTTTTCTTAATCTTATTTTAGAAAGTGACAGGAATAAATTAAATTAAGTCGTGGCACAGTCCGAATCGAGGCCATTATACAGGGTGTAACAAAACACCCTAGTAATACTTAAGGGGGTGCTTCAGACCATCAATCTGAACAACTTTCACTATGGAGCCAACGTCGAGAAAAAATAATAAAAAATTGCCGTCCCATACATTTGAGTCGAGACGGTACTGCAGTTTTGTATGAAAGAGTGGTTTTTTTTTTCGCGATTTCGATGTTGGTTCCATAGTGAAAGTTGTTCAGTTTGATGGTCTGAAGCACCCCCTTAAGTATTACTAGGGTGTTTTGTTACACCCTGTATAGTTAATTAGTTATGATATAATACTTAACACAACACTAATAATTATAACACATAATATTATACACATAAATATTTATAAATACTTATACAGGGTGTAACAAAACACCCTAGTAATACTTAAGGGGGTGCTTCAGACCATCAAACTGAACAACTTTCACTATGGAGCCAACATCGAAATCGCGAAAAAAAAATCAGCTCTTTCATACAAAACTGCAGTACCGTCTCGACTCAAATGTATGGGACGGCATATTTTTTTTATTTTTTCTCGACATTGGATCCATAGTTAAAGTTGTTCAGATTGATGGTCTGAAGCACCCCCTTAAGTATACCTAGGGTGTTTTGTTACATCCTGTATAGGGTCCTTCTTAATATGCTGACACTTTTTTAAGGGGATGATCAGACCGTCAAACTGAACAACTTCTTCTATGAGACCAACATCGAATTCGCGAAGAAAAAATCATCACTTCCATACAAAACTGCAAACCTACTCCGAGCCAAACGTATGGGACAACTGTTTTTTTTTTTCGCGATTTCGATGTTGATTCCATACAGAAAGTTGTTCAGTTTAATAATATAATAATAATTTAATAATAATAATTTTCCGAGTCATGGATGTTTGTATCTATATATGTATTCTATATCGTTGTCTAGTCATCATAATACAAGTCCAGGCTAGATTCTGGTACTTTAAATGTGACTAGATAATTTGTGTGACAATGTCCAAGATATTTATTTATTTATTTAATAGTCTGGTCATCGCCTTAAAAAGTGTCAGCATATTAAGAAGGACCCTGTATACAACGTGTTAATGAATTAGCGCAAAACCTCATACACCCCAACTGATTTATAACAAAATAATTAGATTGAAACAATAATTTAATTACTTTGATAGTTCAAATTTAAAGTTATTAGCATTTTAAGTTTTGAGGCAAAAATGATTTGTTATCATTTCGGCACTGAAAGAAAGCGCTAACGTACTCATGGATACATTTTTATGATATTGTTTTGGTAGTAAGTAGGGTGAATGTGCATGTGCGGTGGGTTGGCATCGGGTTCAGAAAATTTTTCCATCAAATTATTTAATATTTTGAAAAAAATTATCTACGTTGAAACCATGATAATTCGACTCTGCTCTCGATTCTAAACAAACTACTTTCTAGTTTTGCGTTAATTCATTAGCACGTTGTATAGGATGTTACAAACTACCAAAAAAACTGTTTTGGATATGGAGGTCTATCTCTCAGACTATACAACACTACGTCACGGTCTTCAACTGTCGCGCGACCCTGTCGCGAGCTGTCGCAGACAACTGTCGCTGGTCTGTAAAAGGGCCCTTACGGCGTACCGCCAAGTCTCCCAAACCAACGCGACCATGACGCGGGAAGGCAGCGTCAGCGGAGCGGGAAGCGTGCGTCAAGTGGTCAGACGTGTACAATGTTAAGCTCACGTAACAAAATAAAATACAAATTTTAAATTTCAGTACATTTTGGTTCTTTATGATAGATTTGGAACGTTTTTGGTAGTTCTTCCTAGATTTTTTGTAGATTTTGGTTGTTTTTGGTTCTTTTTTGTAGACTTTGGAAATTTTTGTTTCTTCTGGTACCTAGTTTTTGGTAATTTCTGGTAGATTTTGGTAGCAAAAACCATAAAAGTATGTAACTATGTAACGGCTACTACCACAAGAGATAGTAGCAGGGACCAACGGCTTAACGTGCCATCCGAAGCAAGGAATCATCTTTCTTTTCAGACAATCTGGTATTTAGCCTGTAATGTCCTTACCAACTGGGGAAAAATGCACACAGTGACATATCAGGAGGTGTCCCCCGTGGGAATCGAACCCACGACCTCCGTGTCGAGAGCCCATTGCTCTTAACCATTAGACCACAGAGAGGCAGTTATTGGCAGGGCATTTCAATAAGAAAAGTCCAAAAATTTTGCCGACAGATAAGGTAATTTTTTTGCAAACTACGTCCTTATTTTACTTTAAGATTACTATTATCCTCCTTCTAGCGCAGTCGGATAAAAACTGACTGTTTATAAGAAAAACTAAATGAAACTAGGAGAATAATGAAAAGATTTATTATAAGAGAATAAATCACACACAGATTTTTGACTTGCTTGCTTTGCAAGCTTGACACAAATGATTTGGGACTAGTCAATTAATACAGTAATAGTCAAATAGTAGAGAAAAATAATAGACTCCTGGAGTGCGATTTTTGAATCTCATTCGCTGAGTTCAGCAGTTGAAAATGTCAAAATTACTATGGAGATAAGCATCTTTCTACTGCTGATTTGACTTTCAAAAATTGCACTCCTGAAGTATGATTTTTGAAAGTCAAATCAGCAGTAGAAAGATGCATATCTTTGCATAATTTTGACATTTTCAACTGCTAAACTCCGCGAATGAGATTCAAAAATCGCACTCCTGCACTCAAATTGAGTCACTCAATACATACATAAGAGAGTGAGTATTGTCACAGTTATAAAAATTTTATGTCATTTAACTTTTTTGCTTGGCAGTACTAACCATAAAATTAAAAACAATTTTAAACCCTATCACAGTTGAATAAAGTCTAAATTTGATCAACGGTTTCGTCAGACCTAAATTACGATTAGTATGTAGAAGTTTACGTATTTTTTTTGGGAAATAGGAAAGAAAATTCTACTTTTCATAAATATCATAAGAGTCACCAAATCGAGCACTAAATCGCTATGTATTTATCTGTTTCAAATGTGCATCCGTTTCATTGGAATCATCGTTGGAAGAAACGTCTAGTTAGCAGCCTCAACAATGTACTATCATATCTCGGCTTGTATTGGATCAATATTCATGAAATTTTGGATATAGGGATCACTAAATGAGCACTAAATCGTGACATATAAATCACATCGATACAAACAGTATTTCAAAATGCGACTGCTAGCTTGACGTCTATCTAGCAGCCTCAGTAAGGTACCCAAATATCTTTTAAACTACATGAGCACCAAATCTGTGCTTTGGGCACCAAATTGCACTAATTGGGCACTAAATCGTGGCTTAGTCAAAACCTTCGAATGAGCTGGTGAGGCTGCTAACTATACGGACACCTTTTCTGGACTGCCAACTACTTGTTCCAGCCGGGACAGCTCGTAGCTGAATGCAATAAGCAGCTTTCCATAGCCCTGTCTCTGATAAGGAGGTAGTGTTAGAATACAAGCGACATTGTTGCCTTCAGGTGAGTCTTTTTCTTTAGAGAAGTAACCGACAAGATGCGCTCCGTGCTTGTCGACCTCGCAAAAGATGTAGAATAAAAACTGTTCAATGTCAAAGTACAGTGTTTTATGATCTAAAAACAGTTTAAAAGTCAAATTAATAATTACTCCCTACCCCGCCTAACAAAACTCCGTAAAATGACTGGCCTAAAAGGGACGTTTTGCGAACGAGGGACATTTTGAGAAAACCGACAGTTGTTCCATCGCAGCGTTGATGGGCACTAGGTTTATTTTAAGAACCTATGTCGAAAAATAATTTTAGCGAAACGGGCGTGTGATAGCTTATATTACTGCCAGATGCGAGAGAAAAAGATGAAGCGGCGCGCGCGCCTGGAACGAATCAAGCGAAAAAACAAACTTTATTTAATTGTGATTGTACTATTTATGTAAGTCAATTCTGCTCTAATCAAAACTTAGATAATAGCAATCTCTTTTTTTTAAATCAAGTCTCATGTTTCTATTATTCACCGTTTAGCAGTTACAAGCGTTTATAGACAAAAACGGAGGCCACTTTGGCTTGTTTTTCTATCGAGAAAATTTGTCTTAATCGTGTTTTGGCTCTAATCAAAACTTCAATTATATGTTCAATTTACACATATCCGCAAATCATACTCCTACTTTTAGTACTTCATGATATATGGAGCTTTGAAGAATCCTATTTTTTTACATAGCCCCTTAATTTCAGCCCTTCCTAGATCAAATAATAAATTACTAGTTAGGTACAGAACAAAAATTAAATACCGATTAGTTTTGCATTCTTTTTATTTTTAGAACTTCCTGACATTTTCTCTTACAATAAAATTACAGATTTATCACAAATAAACAGTGAAAACTTGATGATTCACAGAATCTATTCAACGGCAATGGGAAGATTTTTTTCTATTAGCAACTTGGCACAATAGACACTGGTGACAAATTGATAACTAAACTAAAGCCAACAAGTGCTAAAAGTTTAAACTTTTATGTTTTAGAGTCGAATTTTGGTAAATAATGGCAACAAGTTAGTCTACACAAATGTTTGTCAAACCCCTTTTTTTATCTTAATGGCTTTAGTTTAAGATGTACATTGCTAGACATCCAAACGGAATTCGGAAAAAATCTCTTATTTGGTATGTTTCAAACAAACAAAAAATTCCCTCAAAATCACCTGGACCTTGATCTTGTTTGCACCAACTTAAAAAAATCTATGATTTTTTTCACAATAAAAGCAAATGGATTAACAATTTTTTTGTTTGTTTAAAACAACCAAACTAACCTTAATAAAACTAGAGTTAAACCAAGAAATACCTAAGATAACAAAATTTTGTTCAGTACAATGGTTTTCAAAAATAACTTTGCTATTTCACAAGGGTATTCACCTCGTGTATGATGCAATGTGTCTGTTGGTAGACATTTATTTTCAGGACATGTCATTCACCTTTTCAAATCCACCTATGTTAATATTGGTAATTAGCACGTCTGAAGTTTTACATTTTACAAGCAAATATATTCTTTATTACAAGGGGTTTAAAGAATGAATTAAGTTTGAATCATTAATGATCTGAAATTACTGATGTTTTCGTTTAAAACATTTATCTAGTAAAGATTTTCGTTAAGTTATCTACCAATATTTACACATTTCTTTTTGGTGAACACTAAAAATCATGTCCATAAGAACTTAAGTTTGTAACTTAAAAATATCACTTAACAGAAAAGAAAACTTAAAGCTTTCCCAAATGAAGTTAACTTAATTTCAACTTAAAATTAATATCACTATAACCAGTACAAAAGGAACTGAATGAGATGTTTGAAAAAACGGCACAGATCTAGAATTAACTGTGAAAATAAGTATTAATTGCAATATCATATTTTATGTAATACAAAGGCATAATATAATATTTATGATTGCAACTGTCTTTTTTAAGCAATTTGAACATGGTGCACTTTAATATTGAGTCTTGAAAATAAAGCAGAAATTTGCTATTTAATAAACATGTTCAAATTCCTAAGCAGTAAAATAGTATGCACATGTGCAAAGCGAGAATGCAATATGAATGTGACATAGTTCATTCATATTCTTGAATCATTCCTACATAATTTGTCATAGATAAAGTACAGAGATGACATTTATTTAAACAGCAAAAAATATTTAGTGATTCTCAACGTACATATACATTCTAATTATTTTTTTTTGTTATTTTTCATTTGCTTCCTTACCATCTAATTACTTCAATGGAAATGCTTAGATAACATTTAATTATTCCTTGTTGGATGTTTTCACTTCAACTAAATCTCTTTAACAAATGCAGTGCAAAATCACATTATTGTATAATACTTTTTAAACTGAGAATTGTTTCAAAAAATAA
Organism: Agonopterix subpropinquella; assembly: GCA_922987775.1. NCBI lineage: Eukaryota > Metazoa > Arthropoda > Insecta > Lepidoptera > Depressariidae > Agonopterix > Agonopterix subpropinquella. The sequence goes on along the minus strand of OV277695.1, from coordinate 6,979,242 downwards.
TAATAGTTACTGGTAATACTAGCTCTGATCCGAGCACTGCATTTTTGAATGATTACAATTAAAACTAGATATTGTTTTTGAAACAGGCCTGTACCTAGAGAAAGTCCTTTGGTTGTGACTAATGTTTAGTATTCTCTAAGCCCTGCCTGTAAGCCTGTACTACTTTTTAGCTTTAGCGGGATGCCCCTGCTTATTCGGGGGAGTCCACCGGAGTGCGGACGGGTCAACCGACAACCGAGGCTTCTTAAAATGTGAGCTAGCCAGTTGTTCGGCAACTATCTTTGGAGTTACACATATGACATGCTGCCCCTTCCAATATTTCACCATATTCATTGACTGCAGGGTTGATATTATGTCCGTCTGTGATATACCTGTCATTTGACTTAGATCTTTGATGCTCAAAGTGCCTCGACTGGCACTTAGGACTTCAAGCAGCACATAGGACCAGTACGATCTGTAACTAAGCTTCCCGAGGTCTGACAGTGGCTTTTCCGGGCTGCCGACAACTTGTTCCAGCCGGGACAGCTCGTAACTGAATGCAATAAGCAGCTTTCCATAGCCCTGTCTCTGATAAGGAGGTAGTGTTAGAATACAAGCGACATTGTTGCCTTCAGGTGAGTCTTTTTCTTTAGAGAAGTAACCGACAAGATGCGCTCCGTGCTTGTCGACCTCGCACAAGATGTAGAATAAAAACTGTTCAATGTCAAAGTACAGTGTTTTATGATCTAAAAACAGTTTAGCTAACAAGCATAAGTTTTGACAGTATATTTTGTGTTCTCTACCGTCCGCTTCGAATATAGCTATTGTTCCTTTTCTATATATTTCGCTACCCTGTGGTTGTCTAGCCGTGCATTCACTCAAATGGTACCTGTATGTTTTTTCCATCCGCATGTATTTTAGACAGTATTCACATATCCAAAGCTTTGCTTGTTTGCCATACTCGTCGGGATAAGGGCTGAAATACCAAGTGTCTATTTCGTATTTACCAATTTGGATCCTATCAATGTATTTGACTTTGGTTATAGCTTCGTGTTCCTTCTCTAACGCTGCGGTCGTGGGGTCCATCTCCGCGTAGGTCTTCTGCACATGGTTGATCTCGTCATGTTTACGCTTCTGGTTGCGAGTTATCTTGCGGCCGGACTTGTCGGTTAGTAAGTGGTCGGAATTTATGTTGTTATTAGACTGTTCACACATGTCAAACCTGTCGGACATGATTCTGTGGCGGGAAACCCATTCGTCGAGCCTCCTGTCGTAGCCCACATAGTGAACGTAGTACTCGTAATTAGATTCCGCGGCATTGTACCGCGTCTGTATTATCTCAGCCGGGTGCCATGACTCATCCGAACGCCGCACTAAATAATGCTCTCCTATGTCCAAAGGCTGCTCTTGAGTCGACTCAGAGTCATCATTGTCTTCACTCCGACACTCCGGGTTGGGTAATTCATTATTCACAATGGGTTTTTCTAGTTCTTTATCACCTTTTGCCATATTAATTCTAAAATCAACAATCGGATCACGCAATACCGCGCAACACACGCAACATGGGCGGCCATTATGAACATAGACAAAATAGAATTGACGCACCGCAAATGCAAGAAGATCGTGAAAAAAATCTCGTGTTTTTGGTTTAATTAAATTCACCTTTATCTTTAGTTTTAAATGAAACTCTGGGAGTCAAAAAGTTGGTTATCGACGTGATCGTATGTATTGTATATGTATAATTTTTTTACAACACGATTTAACAATTGAATCCAACAAATCGTAATTTTATGAAATAAAATACCAGCCTGTCGAGCCATAAAGTTAAAAATTAATATTAAAATTGTCTACGGATTTAAGGCTGACCAGTGGCAAATTCTACTAAAATAGTAGAATATTTTTAGTTTCGACGATTGAGACGATTTTAGAACTGAAGTCAGATATCAGTATCAGTTTTCAAAAATCATACTAAATTTACAATAAAAATCTATAAACTTATTGGAGATGTCAATGTTCATTATTTTACTTTCTCGAAGATCCCTTCGACATCGACAAAGAAACAACACAATCATTAACAAAGTCAGTTATTAACAAAAAATTACAGCCAGATCTAGATTGTAATTAGCGGCATTCTGAATCCTCATTTGATAGCATGATAGCCATTCCAACAATAAAATTCCAAGAGTAGGTAGTTAATTAAAAATTGTCTTGGCAACTGGAAACATGGTGGAAAAAAATAAAAAAAAAACCAACGGAACGGAACGCAGTGTGACCACTTTTAGTAGATTTCTACTTTTTTGGTAGATTTAGGGCAAAGAGAACTATAATTTAGTAGTGGGAAATCGTTTAGTAGATTTTGGTAGAAATTCGATACTCGAAAAAATGATCAAAAATGCAAGGATTCAAGCAAAAAAAAAACAAAGCTGGAAATAAAAATAGCTGAGAAAACGATTGCAGGGGGTTTTTTGAAACTTCTAGTTAAGCTTAAGTGGTGTACAGCAAAATTAACCTTATCGCTTAATGTTGTTTTTTACAAAAGGGGGCTTTTATAAGACACAGAAAACTGTACCAACTTTAAACCTTTACGTAGGACGACCAATAATACTTATTTAGATTTATTTGGTAATTGAGGCATCCATTTTACAAAGTGATGAAACCGATATTTTTTTTTACAAAAATGCTATAATAACATGAGTAATGATGAGCGGTAGTATGAAAATGATAATATTTTGTTTAAAAACGTGTTTTTTATTGAATTTTAACCATCTGGTATCACATAAATATTAGTTGGTAGATTTTAAGTAGAATTTAAAACAGGCCCGGTAGATTTTGGTAGATTTCATCAGTCATTTTGGTAGATTCTCTGAAAAAAAAGTGGTCACGCTGACGGAACGTTATTTTTCCTTTGCCTTCGCTGTCGCTCGGCAAACGAAACGTCTGTGGAGTGAACAAGGATTTTTGAGCCCGATTATTCTTATCTTTTATTTAGAGATATGAATATGATACTTTTATCTTAAAACTGTATTATTCATTTAAGCAAGTGTTGAAAGTGATACCGATGTGTGTTGATTGCATCTAGACTGGTTTTGTAGTTGTAGTGCAGTGAGCAAAGGCTGATTTGCAGTTCCGGAGGCCTCCATTGTGATTGATAATCGTGGTATTTTGCTGAGAACGGTTGAATAAAAAGAAAAAATGCAGGCGATTAAATGCGTCGTAGTCGGCGACGGGTGAGTTTTGGTCTTAGAACTAAGGAAATCTGTTGTTTATTGAGCATTTCAATTGTAAACCGCCTGACGTCATATTTAAATTGAAACATCTTGCTTGATTTGTGCCGTATTGAGTGTTTGTTATTAGCTACGTCGGTTGTACTTTATCGGCGTTATCTTTCTATTGTACTGGACTAAGATATTTTATGATTTCATATCAAACAGCATGATCAAAAATTTGCATGTGTACTGATGTCTACACGGCACTGTGCCTTCTGTTAACAACGAGTGAAATAACCAATAAGTTATTTGAACAACAGCCTGTATTGGAGACCTTTTAGGCTGCCTGTCAGAAGCACGGCCGATCTCGGTCCGATCTCTGATGGTTATATTTACACAGCTACACAGCTCGCACGGCCAGCTCACGTCAATGGACAGGCAGCCTTACTCTCACAAAAGATTGTTATTTCAACACAGCGCCTCTGAACTCTTTTGGTTTTTGCATTAATTTACATATTTTATTCAATATAAATCCAAATAGCTGCACACCTTTGTACATAGCTCAGAGTACAGACCTTGTTTTCCACTGCACCAATGACCACTACTGGTCGTGGATCACTGAAGTTAACCAAGAGAGTCCCGTTGTAGGTCTACTATAGTCGAGCCGTTACAAACATACAGTTTAGGTCATAAATCATCCCATCGAACCTTTCGCTCGCACCCTTGGACTCTATGGAACTGTTTCTACAAAGCCCATGAGTGCAGTTCACAGCAGGAGTCGCCATCTAGGTGGATACGTAATAACACCTACTGACATTAGGGACCTCCCCTCCAAAAGCATAACACGGTTCATGTAGTCCGTGGGCCTAGGAAATGACCTTTAGGTCTAGGGTGACAGCTACAATAGATCTATCCAGGTCGCAGTAGCTATTGGTCATTGACTAAGCCCTTACAACCAAATAATAAAATAATAAAGCCTATCAATGCGAGTGAAAGGTTCGATGAGATGATTTATGACCTAAACTGTATGTTTGTAGCGGCTCCACTATAGTGGGTAGTTGTGTTACGTGTCGTTCGTCTGTTGCCCCCTTCCCGGCCTACAGCGAAGCTCCAGTGGTGGCTCAGGATAGTGTTCTTTTCTGAAAACAACCCTTGAAGTCACAAAAATTCTTCTATAACAGTACAATGTCCAGCACTTTTGCTACATAAACTCAACATTGGCTAAATCTTCTTAAACCAACTGGTACTGGACACCATAATTTTACTTAGAATAGATTATAAATTAAGCAAAGTCTGTTCCGGTCTCTCTTTGTTAAGGTGGCCGTTTAGGGGTATTTCATATTGAGTATTTCCGTGCTCGAGCTCGGAAGGCACGTTAAGCAGTTGGTCCTGGACAGTATTGTCAGATGGTGGTGAAACAACTAAGCCAGGAGGCCTATTAAGATGGCTTGAAAATTTTCTGACAGCAAATTCATCACTAAGTTGCCTCCACCAATATGCACTGGGCCTGTGTGGTGGAGTATGGCCCAGGCCTTTGCCCTGCAGTGGGATCCTACTGGCTATAACTTACTTTTTTATTATAAACTGGGGTGTCATTGCGACTTTTTTACTTTTCCAATCTCTAATTAAATTGTTTTTATCGGAAACTTTCAGGATACAAAATGAAACTGTACCCAAATCTAAACTATTATAAAACTGTAACAGAAGTGTGTCTGTACATTGAAGATATTTACAAAAAAAAGATTACGATATGATTTTTAGATGTCCCTGATTCCAAATCACCAATTTTTGGATTTTTTGTCTGTCTGTTTGTTTGTTTGTTTGTTTGTTTGTTCATTTGTTTGTTTGGGTGTATGTTTGTTCGAGTATCACGCAAAAACGACTGAACCGATTTTGATGAAACTTTTTTTGTTTGATAGCTTATCATCTGACTTAAAATCTGGTATATAATTTATGCGGACGAAGTCGCGGGAAAAAGCTCGTATTCTATAATTTGATAAAATATTATGTCTGTTGAGACCACAGCATTTTCTTTATATGTAGGGGAGGTGAAATAAACAAATAATTAGGCTCTAAACTCAGAATGACAATTTGTTGTTGTTATGACAAACTTCTCACTGGAGTATATTAAAAGGATGAAAGAGAAAGTTTATATGAAGTTTACACTGTAATATAATTGTATAACTGCAACTTTTTCAGTTTTGTTTTATCTAAGATAACTAGTCTAATATAATGTTTACTTAGAAAAGATAACATTAAAAGATAAAACTAGATAATACAAGTGGTAATGATAATGATAAGTGACTAAGAAAACTATTTCTCTGTATGTCTAATATATCGTGCAGATAAAGGTAGTCTGACAACTGTTAAGGCTGCCTATTGTGCTGCCCCCAATCGTATTTTTTTTTATTTCTTAACAATTAAACAATATTTCGAAAAAACAAGAATGGTACCGATTCGGACTGTGCCACGACTTAACTTAACTAAATTTATTCCTGTCACTTTCTAAAATAAGATTAAGAAAAGAGACAGAAAATCAACAGCTGACTTTAGTGCTGTCAAAGTGACGTTACACATCCAAAATAAGATGCCATCATAATGTACGCCATCTTATTTAAAGCGTTTTTGGGCGTGTAACGTCACTTTGACAGCACTAAAGTCAGCTGTTGGATTACTGTCTCTTTTCTTAACCTTATTTTAGAAAACGACAGGAATAAATTTAGTTAAGTCATGGCACAGTCCGAATCGAGGCCATTGTCACATTGTAGTCATTGCTCATTTTCAATTTATCGGGTCACTGTGGATTTGTTTTTATAATGTTTGTAGTTATTATCTTTGAAACCGCCAAATGTGGCCACAAGCATAAAACATAATAATCCGTAATGTTTCGATAAATTGAAAGCCTATCAGGACTACAATGTGACATTCTTCTTTTTTGGAAATGTTGCTTAATTGTTTAGAAATTAAAAAAATATTGGGGGCAGCACAATAGGCTCGGTAGGGTCTTAAGACATTTTTGCTCCCTGACACAGATTATTTAATAATTACTAACGTAACAAGTGCTCACGGACTGTGCATGCATTCTTACATATTCATATTCAGGGTGACATTGATATCAGTAGCGTCCTTTTAAACTAAGAGTCTACCCATCAAACTGAACAACTTTGACTATAGGAGCAAACCGATCAGAGCGAAAAAAAAATCTGCTGTTCCATACTAAACTGCGGTGCCTACTCGACTTAAATGTATGCAACAGCAGTTTTTTTTTTGCTCCGATCGATTTGCTCCCATAGTAAAAGTTGTTCAGTTTGATAGGTAGACTCATAGTTTAAAGGGATGCTAATGATATCAATTTCACCCTGTATATGGGAACAAAGAAGACGAAAAAAAACAGTCTTTAATAATAATTCACAGATAATATAAAATTAAAAAAAAATCTTGATTTATTTAATATAGTAGCTCATAGAATAAAAACAAAATATATATTTTTACCTTTCCTATCTCTGTAATTAAAAAAAATCTGTGTCTAGTAAAATATTTATTTTCTCAAAAAAAAACAACACTCAGGTATGTTTAAATTGATTGATACCTATATTAAGTAAAAGGATTAACCCATTTAGGTACTTGGTTATGTTTCTAAGCTTCTCCGTAGTTTGTATAGAGTATGACAAATAAAAAGATACCAATAAATACCTGACTATGTACTACGTGTACCGATCGCAACATACATACGCATACGTCGCCAAAAATGCCAGCCTAAATAAAATATTTGTCCATTTCATATCACAATACTATAAACGTTTATGAAGTAACAAAAAAATATTGCTTTTTAACCTGAACATAGCCTTGACAAATTGAGAGTCTAGCTAGGCTAATGGAGTAAACACTAATAAAAATGTATTTTTGGTAAACTGGGTGGGCGTTTCAAGGTTATTTCATGACTTTACACATATGGTTCAGTTGATTGGCGTGGACTTTTGTAACTGCATGGTTACAAAACTGCTAACTCGTTTAAAACGTAAACTCACGACCATACTAGCTTTCAGGATTGTCAGAATCTTTACCATGCCATGCCAGCCACTTTCTAAGGTTGGAGCTGTACCTTGCAAGGTTATTGTTTGATCATCATCATCCAGGGTATAAACTAAAATACGTTATATATCTACTTAAAGGGATGCTTCAGACCTTCAAACTTCATACATTCATATGTTTGGGCTGAGTAGCCATTGATATCTTCTATAGAACATGCAATTTTCTCTCTCCACTGCTGTACATTGGCCTCCCAAGGATCGCCACACCGACCGCTTCTGCACTGCCTTCATCCAACGGGTTCCCGCTACATTGTCAGTCTACCTTGTGGGGCCTACCTATAAGCTACGTTGCACTTTTCGGTACGCAGTCGATAATCGAGAGCTCGTCAGCGGCGCCAGGCCATCTTTTCTGCAAGCAATGTGCCAAAGTTGTTTAATACCTGTTTCTAAATAGTCCAACTATAAGTAACATAGATAACGACTAGAGACGACGATAGTAGTTGACATAGCTCAGAAAATTAGCAAGCTGAAGTGGCAATGGGCTGGTCACATCTGCTGAAAAACTGACAACCTGAGACCATGAACTGACAGCACAGTATAAGGCAGTATAATCCATCTTCATACAATGGTACCAAACGCGGCTTGTATGTGTGCTCGCCTGGCTCGCCAGTACGTACGACGATATCTCAGGCAGCCAAGGCAGCGCCAGACGAGGCGACGCAGAGATATTGTCAGTGTGGGCGTGCTACGAGGCGTTCGCCGCGTTTGGTACCATTTTATGAAAATGGATTACTGTCTTATACTGTGCTGACAGACGTAGTGTGGGACGATCTGCGGCGCTGGACGAGGAAGGCCGAGTACAGAGTTTGTTGGCGCGCCTTGAAACAGAACTATGTTCAGCAGTGGATGATGATGACTAAGATCACATAGCAATGAGTTCTGACTGTTCCCGACATCTCGGCAGTGTTACAACGTGGTGATTGCACTAATATAGCACTAATAAGATATTGGGAACTCAAATAAGAATGCTGTAAATACCCGAAACAACGATTTGGCCTAAGGATACTTTGATTTAAGTAGTCGCTAATCACAAAAACTGTATTTTTTCGTTTAGACCACCTCTGGAATTTTGTACAGTATTATAGAACTGTTTATTACAGATAAAATGATGCAAGAAGATTATAAAACCTAGACTGGCTGGTTACTAGACCGTAACATAGTAATTGTTTATCTTCTTTCTTTGACATGACTACTGGTAATATTGCACTACAAAACAAAACAAAAAACATCTCAATACAAAATTACGTTGCTAATTTAATTTACTGTTTCTCATTATTTTAGGCGAAGGATATCCACTGCTGGACATAGGAAACTTTCTGACTATCCCGAGAATACGTTTGTCAGCTTGACAGCCTTTAAGAAAACACGAGTAGCAACGATCTCCTTTTAAATAACATTCCAAAACATTTCCAAATACAGTAATCACGTCAATCTAACGACATAGAAAGTCGTGCTGCTGACATAAAGTACGTGTCAGAACGCTGTCCTGTTTAGGTTGCGACTAGCGGCAAGCTGAGCGGAGCGAGAAATGCCTGCCTGCGTAACATGACAGAGGTGAGAGCGACACAGGTCACTTCTAAACGTCAAATTGGCGGTGATCTCCATAGTATCTCACTCAAATTTGACGTTTAGAAGTGACCTGTGTCGCTCTCACCTCTGTCATGTTACGCAGGCTGGAGTGCAATTTTTGAAAGTCACACGTTGAAATGAGCAGTATATTAAAGATGCATAATCTCCATAGTAATTTTGACATTTTCTACTGCTGATTTGAACGTGTGATGTTCAAAAATCACACTCCTGGAACAAAACATCCCACATTTTGATTCACATAAACTTTTATAGGACAAAGGAAATTCAAAATTTTTTATTCAAAATAATATCACATAGACTTTTTGACGTCATTTTTTGACTCTACCACCGCGTCGCGTCAGGTGTTTTGTTGAGAGAAGATGCGGCCAGGAACTCTATATCACACATTTTTTAAACAAAACAAAATGTACAAAGTACAATTAAAATACAATATTGCATTACATAGCGTAAAATCGTCAAGACCAGACATTTTGTTCATGGACAGGACAACATATCAGGACAAACCTCTCAAAATAGTAGCAGCAGATCATTGTGGCTTACGTAGTTTTTGGCAAAAGCTGTTAGCGCTATTCAAGCCTCGTGTTGTTCATGACTTCATGAGTAGCTTTTATGAGTTGATTTGTTGAGATTGAGATTCAGCTTCCAGAGCGACTTAGCGACTTCGTACGCGCAGACCACAGACTTTAAATACCCATAACATTAAATTGAATGAATCGATTGCGATTAAATAAAGCCTAAATGTTAATCCAAACTAAGCCCTATGCTCTTGTGAAAACCCCGATCTAAATCGGATCAGTATGTTTAAACAAACAGACCAACATTCTAAAAATATTCTCCCAATAATTATTTTTCCATGTACATCCACGCCAAGTTTACATTTTAATAATATTTTAGACTAGATGACCGCGGCGAACTTCGTATCGCCTTAGAATCTTCCCGACACACACTTGGCCGTTTTTGTAGCCTATGTTCATCATGGATAATGTAGCATTCTAGTGGTGAAAGAATTATTCAGATCAGTCCAGTAGTTTCGGTGCCTATTCATTACATACAAACAATCAAACAAACAAAAAATCAAATCTTTCCTCTTTATAATATTAGTATAGAGTATAGATAACTACAATCTCTTGCTGCAGTATTCGCCACAATTCAATCCAAAATTGTGATTGTAAGTTGTAAAAAGACATGTCCTTAAATATATCAGTAAGTATCGTACTTCACGTTTTAGTATTCTGTCTCTATAGGGAAAGTGAAAGGCTTGGTGATCTTGATCAAATATCCTATTTTAGACTAAGGTGCTCGACTGTTTCTCGTTCTACCGGTTTTTTGCCAGTAGACAGCTAAAAAACTTGTGGAATTAAAAGACGACTACTCTAATTAAGACTATGTTAGGAATTTCAGTGTGGATTTGATTTTAAATTGTAGATATTTACTGTAATTTCCTTAACGATTAAATTCTCTTTTTTGACTTTTCCTACTTTTATCCTTATTATGGTTTGGGGAAACCCCTGTTTAATGTACGCTAACCCATTTAAGGATGAAAAATAATTCTAGGTACATATTGTATAGCGGAGAGTTTTCTATATCTGATCTATCCTCAATTCCTCATAGACGTAAGTAAAAAAATAGATATTACCCACACTCTGAACTCCTCAATCTCTTGTCCACATGATTACCATCATCCATAGTATCCCATTAAAACCAAAGATTTTTCGGCAGCGAAGACCGAAAAAAAATCTTTGCAGTATTCTATACAACCGTACCTATAACCTCTAAAACAGCGAAGGAAAACATTCTGAAGAAACCTTCATACCTGAAGAAGAAATTTCGATGCGTATGTGAAGTCTACCAATCCGCATTGGGCACGCGTGGTGGACTAACGCCTATCCACCTCCCTGTGCCCTGCAGTGGAACGTATATTGGCTGATGATAGCATCCATTCTTTTCTGGCAATATCGTCTGGCAGTCGCTAAACTGTTCTTCATGTCGTGTTTGCCCACCTAATATCATCTCATTTCAAGTTCCCTATCAATCTCAGTGTTTAGCGATATCGCAGTGATACCAAACATGGCTCAGTTACCTCACGCGCGTTACATAAATATACTTCACCGTCAAAATTAACCACAATAGACTTCTCTACTCAAAAGAACCCGCATCACGTAAGCCCTTAACATAATCAAATTAGTAAACAATTGTACAAAGTAAAACCGCGGCTTTGTACCGCTTTCAACGAGCTTACTTGACAATCCGATTGGTTCTATTAAGTGATTGATGCTGGCTGCACAGCCCAGCCCGTAGACAGTCGTTTTATGCTATAAGCCTATTGTACACAATGACCCAATGTACTAAACAACCAGTAGCGAAGTGTGAAGACACATTGTATGAATCGGACACCAGACTAACGCTAGGATGCGTTCACGACCTTTTTGTGCGGTTGTTTTTTCAACTCGCTCTATGATAAAACGTCTTTCACCGAGGCTCTGAACGGCGTTTAGTGCGAATAGTTGCGCTCGGGGTGCACTCTGTGTGCACATAGGGTGTAGGTTCTGAACGCAGCCCTACATTACAAGGCCACAAATTATGTAATAGTCACTACTGTAACAGATACCGCACTCTCCCGATTTGGCGCACTTTTTCCAATTACGAACTTTGCGCTTCAGTAACGACGAACTAAAATATACAGCCTGTATCGCGTGCGATACGCGGCGCCGTAGCTAGATTGTCATGCGATATGGCCCATGTTGACACGAAAGAAGAAGCTGAGTCGATCACATCTCTATTTCGTGTTTTTAGCCCGAGATTATAACTTTTTTTTAAAGTTAAAGTTCGATCTCCATAATGTAAAAATCCATGCATTTTCGACCAAAGTCAGCGTAATTTATTCAATAGTAACTTTGATTTAATAACAAATTGTGTATCAATTGACCCTACTAACTCAACTCAAGCTAAAAAGAAGTCTCTGAATCTGGAACTTGGTTATTTGGTATTCTTTATTAATTAAACCAAAGAATTTGGTAACTTCTGTAGTCCATATGAAGCCATTCCATATCTTCCCATTATATCTGGCCAAGTGTTTCTTTATCTAATCTAAATTCTGCCTTTGATCTAATTAAAGAAGTTATCCACCGTGCGGGTTTACTCTCCATTTAAACTTCTATCGCTACGCTAAATGAGGCCACAGCGAATGTTTGATTATTTTTTCATTCGATAACTTATTTAAGAGGGGGTCATACCTATTTTGTCTGTTTTTGAACCGATTTTTGATAACCAAATTATTAAATTTAATATATATAGTTCACATAACAGTGTAGATACGTTCTTTCTGCAGGGCATCTAACCGTTGAAAACACGATTCTATTAAATTTTCTCGATAGAAAAGAGGAGCAAAGTAAGCTCGATTTCAGATTTATACCCAGTTTTACAAGAATCACCCTACACCATTTCTTCTGAATATACCATCATTTGAAAGGTAAATAATTATAGCATGGCTTCTACCCGATGGATTTTTCCCCAAACACCTAAGAGAAAAGATATTGATGAAAAATACGTTTTTTGCGATCTTACTTTCAATTGAAGCGGGATGGCTAATTGCAAAAGTTTGCTTGTTAGAAAGAGAGGCTTGCTTTACTAATACCAAGCCTTAACACCAGTTTCCTAATGTGTCTTGGCATTCGGCCTCATGTACTTCTAGTTACTTCCTAATTAGCTCTAAATTCCTCTAAAATTAAATACTGTTCAGTGTTCATAGGTGAGCAACCTGCATTCTGGCTTTTAACTTTTAAATTCTGGATTTTATTCGAAACGATAAAGACTAGGCTGAAATGACGCTGAAATACGCTTTTATACGCTTTTATAATATTACCATACCAGATACCAGAGGATATTCTAAACTTACCAGACAAAAAGTTTAAGTCCCATGTTAAACAAGTCCCATGTCAAAAAAGGTTACTATAAAAAAGGTTATGTCAAAAAAGGTTACTATAAACTTGATGATTATTTGAATGACCAAAATGTCTGGTCTTGACAATTTTACACTATGTAATGCAATATTGTATTTTAATTGTACTTTGTACATTTTGTTTTGTTTAAAAGATGTGTGTTGTAGAGTTTCTGGCCGCATCTTCTCTCAACGGAACACCTTCCGACGCGGTGGTAGAGACAAAAAATGACGTCAAAAAGCTATCTATGTGATATTATTTTGAATAAAAAATTTTGAATTTTGACTTAAGATTTGGTTTTGACCAGGAAAAAGTTTAAAAAATAAATTGACTCCTCTTGTCTTGTAACAAGACCAGAGTCAATTTATTTTTTAAACTTTTTCCTGCTAAACTGATAGCTAAAGTGTCTTCGTAAATAATTGCAATCCTTATCTAGAAGCAATATAGTTAAATATCTGTTTTAAACAGTACTTCCTCTTTATCACGATTTGTACCAATAAACAACAATTAACCGCTCAACAAATTCTGAACAAAGCTCCTAGTTTCCTTTCGAGCACAGTAATTGAAGAGTGGACCTAATTTTAAAGGAAATTGCTTAAGACCGACGAAAAGCTTCCTCTGTAATAGGCTGAAATCCGTACACAATCGGTATTGAAAGGCTATAGCGTAACAATAGACTACATAACCATTCTGATAAGTGACAGTGATTAATTGAGACTCGAGTGTTTTATTGCTGTTTCTTAATACCTATCATGAAGACTAGTGTTTGGATTATTTTCTTGAGTATTCGGCACTCTTAATTCAATAACATCATATCGGAACGGGAAACATTATATGCAATTATTCATATTAGATAGAACGCCAGCGCCTGGTGATCAGGAGTGCGATTTTTGAAACTCATTCGTTGAACTCTGCAGTTGAAAATGTATGGAATATGGATCTTTCTACTGCTGATTTGACTTCCAAAAGTCGCACCCCTGGGGTATGATTTTTGAATGTCAAATCAGCAGTAGAAAGTTGCGTATCTCCATAGTAATTTTGACATTTACAACTGCTGAGTTCAACGAATGAGTTTCAAAAATCGCACTCCAGTTGCACGGATTAAATTCTCGCTCGATCACCTGTCTCTCTCAACCAATATTTGACACTGTCATTTGACAAAGTTATACAGTCATTTCATTGTTTTTTTTTTTTTCGTTAGCTTATCCGCAATCACAAGATAAATACAATTTTCTTCACGGCAAGGTCTCCTAGATCTTGTAGTATTGTTAGTCGATGACGTCATTTCTTAGCAGATTTAGATTTCCATTTCATTGACCCGTTCTCTCAACCTGCCTCTGTCATGCCGCAACCTTCAGCATTCTAGACTAACATGCAATTTTATTACGCTATCAAACACTTCTCATTCATCCCCGACTCATTAGTGAATTCTTTTCCTTTATAGAATGCGTTATTGAAGCGACTTTAAATTCAAGGCGAAGCTTTGCAATTTTGTAAAATGAAAGCTGTAAATCTTGGTTGGATATTAGAGCGGAATTTAAATCCGTCGGCTGCCACACTTCATCACAATTTTCATTTGAAAATTCATTTCGTATCTATTTTCTAAAGTTACACGATTCGAGTCTCACAGGGAGTTTCGTTTCATATTCACTCGGTCCTTTTTTCAGTGGCACTACGAATCAGTAATTGGCACTCCATTTTATGTACCTACGTTTCGTATAGGGCTACATAAATTCACAAAAATGTTCGTACGATAACGAATACGGCAATTCATTACTGTTATTTTGTTAGGCGGGACGAAGTGCTGTGTTGGTATCTTAATTTGTTGGTATGTTGAAAGATTTATTATCCGAAGGCAGACTGGAATGGGAATCTTTCGATTTACTCAGTTTCTACCTATTTGTTTTAGGACTTATTATATTGACTGTAAATTACGCCGCGCCGCAGCGACTAGATAAAATCTAGTTTAAAGAACGTATCAATTAAAATATAATTACCTACAGTCTCACTATTGTTTTTATTAAATAACTATTAACGAGTAATTAGCTACCTCAACAGCTCTGTCATACTCATACATAATGTATGAGTCAGTAAGTAGCGTAGCACTTGGTAACCATGAGACTGACACAAGATTAACCTCTGTCCTGCGTACATCACCCGCAGTCAACGATCGAGACGAACGAACGTGGGAAATGAACTGCAAAAGAGTTACTGAATAAAACAGAGGTAAATATAGCAGAGGCTATATTTGATATTTGACAGTACAACGTGGTATAACATAGCTAAGCTCATAATCCTTTAATATTATAAATGTGAATGTAAGTTTGTTTGTTAGGCTTTCACGCGAAAACTACTTAACCGATCATCATAAAACTTTGTACACATATTCTTGGAGGTATTAGAAGTAACATAGGATACTTGGGGTTTTCCAACGCGAATGAAGTCGCGGGCAAAAGCTAGTAAATCCCTAATATTATAAATGTGAGTGTAAGTTTGTTTGTTAGGCTTTCACGCGAAAACTACTTAACCGTTCATCATGAAACTTTGTACACATATTCTTGGAGGTATTAGAAGTAACATAGGATACTTGGGGTTTTCCAACGCGGACGAAGTCGCGGGCAAAAGCTGGTATACTAGACAAATTGAGGCAAGATATTCGTCCATGACCATAGAAATTGGAACGCAATTCCTCATTCGCTAGAGGAGTTTGCAACTCGTCGCACGTGCGTGCTAATAACGTGCAACCTTGCTCTCCCCTCGTCCTGCGGGAACCGGTCGAGTCGCCGTATACCGGAATTTTGCTTGGATTTGATACAACAGTACGCCAGACAACTTAGCTCTCTCGAATCTCTTGACTTCCTTTTTCATACTAAGGAAATGAATTATGTTCAGGGTTCATGAAAACTGGTTAGCTCGAAGAACGCGAAGTCTGTTATACTAAAGCTGGGATCTGTATTTAAAAGTGTCTGAGAATTAAATTGCAGTATCTGACACAGACAAATCTGTTTATTCATGCATAATATAACACGGCACCCACATCTGCTATGAATTGAATGCTCATACGATAGTCAAAGAATTATGAAATGTAAACCGCATTCTTTTTTAGAAATTCGATACAATTACGCGTGGGCTCCACTGAGTCTATAGTATGGCACAATTCCAGCCCGGCTAATTGTGATTTACGGGTGCGAGATTCCGCACATAGTTGCATTCGATTGCATAACAGTCTAATCAATACTAACCTGACAATCGAATGTGAGTGGCCTGAGTGTTTAGACTTTCTAGAGAAAGTGTTAACGGTCATGTCGGTGACTGACAGACATCAAGTCTAAATGCTACTTAATGATTTATCTGACAATGTCATGTCGTGATTCTTTACTAAATTAAGTGATATTTTGTTACTAAACCTTTATTTTGTACTAGCAATAGGTTTAATATTCTATTACATTCAAATTACCTGTACAATAACCAACGAATAGCTTAAAAAGGACTTGTATCCAGAGCCGTTAAATATTTTACTAAGGATTCATTCATATGGCAATACTGACTTTTGTGATTGGCTGTCGCCGGAGCGCTGGACCAATCAAACGCCAGGCGCGTTTGGTGGGCACAGTGACTCTGAAAGGGTGGGGAGGACGATCGAAGTGGGGAAAAAGGGATCGAACAGCCAGTTCTCAGCCGGCACTCGAAGTGACAACTTGTATTTGTGAAGTAATTGTGATATATTTAAAATTAAAATAGTTTATTTAGTAAAATTATAAAAGTGCAGTGAAAGTAAAATATTAAAAAATAGCTTCCAAAAGTATACCAGTCTTTGATTTCTACAATAAATCAGCAGCGGGAAAAAAATCTTCAGCCCTCAAGGTACGTGAATTCGGTCAAAGTCCACTGATTCTTTGAATATTGAAAGATTATATTGTTTTCTTAAAGTACCTACTGAGTTTATTAATTTTTCTCTCGAATTTTATAGAATTTTCGTAATGGTTGATAGTTACATTGGATTTATCATTTGGTCAGGCTACCCCATGACAATGTTAAGTCTGATTTTATTTCGTAGTCCATTCGGTCAGGGCAACTCCCTGTCATTGTGCTCCGAAATATTCATAAACCGTTAACCACCGAATTTGAAATTGCAAGCATTTTGATCAATTGCCAGACTAGCGTTCGGTCGGGGCTACTCCTTGACACCGTTTTTCTGGTATTAAAACGATGCTGTGTGATCGTATATGACCATTTGGTCAAGGCTACTCCTTGATAGTGCTAGTGTGCGATAAAACAGTATACGAGCTAAATTGCTTTCAATTATATTTTAAAATTTAGTTAATTGATATTTATATTTTTATACCTACATTAATCGGTGCTTAAAGAAAATAAGACTCGGATATAATAGTGTCATAATTTGTGAAGTCACTGACAGAGTCATGTGGACAAATCGAATTAAAATATTTTATTATGCATGGTGGCCAAATGTGTCACGTAGTTGAGGCCATATATACCACCAGAACAGAACTTAAGACTATGTATGTCTATCATAAGGCCATGTGTGCCTAGGAGCTATGTATGTTCCTCAATCAGTTCAAGGCCATGTGTGCCTAGGAGCTATGTATGTTCCACAAGTAGTTCTGTGGATATGTGTGCCAGTAGTTATGTATCTATAAAGAAATAGAGATTTTGATTTGATTTGATTTATAGCCACTAAATCTCGTAACAAGTGATTTGTCTGTAAAACCAAATTTCAAATAGTTTTCACTATGGTTAAATACACTTTGTGTCGAATGGTCGATTAATTGTGTCATCATCGTCACAGTCCGTGTAGCTTTTAATAACGCCAGACCAGCAAAGGACAACCGCCACATTCCCTTTACAAAATGCCAGTAAATGTACAGAAGTTTTGACTGTAGTAAAATTTTTAATAAATTATGGGGTTTTATAAAAATTACTCAGATTTTATACTTTATTTTCATTTATCGAGTTATTTAATAATTTATTACTAATAAATAGTAAAAAAAAAAGCTGCAACCCCAAAGTGGCTGCCAATGTTGTTTGATATGAGGTGATGCAAGCACAATGTTCTTTTTTATATAAAAATGATAAAAGCTAATGAAGCATTATAAAATAAACTAATGCCTGCAATTAGTTTCTAGTGTTCCATAGTTCATAGTAAAAATAGAAGTACGGTTATACATTTTTTGGTATTATGTGCCGGATGTCATTTATTTTTACTTTATTACAAACTTACAAGAGACCGTATTTGTTTCATTGTCTTTAACACAAATAATTAATTTAAAGAAATACTGATCATTAAAAATTCAGAGATCGAATTTAATGGTGCACACTTTAGCGAGCTAATATTCAAAGTTACAGTTATTTTTATTATTTTTCTTAATGCATTTTTTTTTGTTCCGAGGTAATGGTGAATCTGAAGGAGGTCGCTACCACGTGACTTTGAGATCCATCATATTTAGTGCCAATTGTCTTTCGAAATGTTCACGGCAGAATTTCAGCAAATTTTGACTGCCACAAAATTAGTGTCGTAATTATAAGATACTTTATTAAATACACATTAGTCTTTCTAGTTACTGATGAGCAATTGTTGTATAATAAAAAAAAAAATTATGAAGTAATGTACCTACCTCTACGAATAAGAATGTATAGAAATGTGAATCAAGCTCAAAAAGTGACCCCAAAAAAAAGTACACAGTGTTCGAAATTTGTTTCTTAAAAACTACACCTTGCCGCCAAAACTCATACAAAATGTCATTTTTCAAAGGGTGCCGAAAATTATGTTGCTTTTGTTTAGAGTTATTCTTCCATAGTTATTCTTATTCGTAGACCTACCTACATGTAGACATATTGATATTTAATGAATTATAGATTCTTTATTTTATTTACACATCATATTGGCATAATTAAGTAAACAGAAGCGAGCTTAGCTCTAATACGATATTTCCTCCAGGAAACCGCTAGACAAAGGCCACTAGGCACCTTAGTATGAAACCTATGCGCACGACCTACAAAAAAAAAATAATAGTATAGGATGTTTAAATGAATGTCTCTAGTTCATGTTTATATATGTCGCATTATTGTAGATAATGGGATTCAGGCCAATAACGGGTAAAGAAAAATGTAATATTTTGTACTATTTCGTAAATTTAATACATTTTCTTACATTTTGCACATTTTAGTACTAGTAGTACATTTTAGTACAATTATTACATTTTAGTACAATTATTACATTTTAGTACAATTAGTACATTTTAGTACAATTAGTAAATTTTAGTACAGTTAGTACATTTTAGTACAATAAGTACATTTTAGTACAATAAGTACATTTTAGTACAATAAGTACATTTTAGTACAATAAGTACATTTTAGTACAATATGTACATTTTAGTGCAATAAGTACATTTTAGTACAATAAGTACATTTTAGTACAATAAGTACATTTTAGTACAATAAGTACATTTTAGTACAATAAGTAAATTTTAGTACAATAGGTACATTTTAGTACAATAGGTACATTTTAGTACAATAGGTACATTTTAGTACAATAGGTACATTTTAGTACAATAGGTACATTTTAGTACAATAAGTACATTTTAGTACAATAAGTACATTTTAGTACTATAAGTACATTTTAGTACAATTAGTACATTTTAGTACATTTTCTTCATTTTGGACATTTTCGTATATTTCGTACATTTTAGTATTATAGTACATTTAGTACATTTTCCCATGGTTTTAAAAAAAAAAGCTACATAAAATTGATTGTGGGTGACTAAACATTTTAAAACCAATTTGGGTTTTGTAGGAAAAATTTAGTTAGCCGAGTCAGATTTCGCCCAATGACCTTAAGTACATTTCTTGTTTACAAAATGGCTGTACCTAGATTGCTTTGTTTGTCAAATAATTTAAAAAAGAAAATCACAACACCGGCGTGCAGATATGGCTTGGAAGACAAGACATTGCCTTCGTTTCTCTTTAACGAGTTTGACGATTTTAGATCTGGATTTTGTTGACTGTATAACACCCCTGTAGGTACCTTATCGCAGGTGCTACTTAGTTTTTAACTAAACTGATTGTCATTTGCATTTTTGGCTTAACAAGTATGTGGTACACTAAGCCTTGTAGGACACCATTCAAAGTAAGGTTTCCATTATGACAAGAATCAAATATTCTAGGTTTTTGAATCGAAATAAAAGGTAGAAGCGTGTTTTCTTCTGGTCAAATTAGTTGAGGTACCTACATCCAAAGAATTATTAATCAATGATTGATTCATTTTAATGTTGTACCTAATGCTTATGAGACGAATAAACAATTTTTAATTTAATTTATAGAGGGTGGATTGGTTTCGACATACTTCTATAAAGTATTCTTTTTTTTCTTCAAAAGTCTTCAAAATTTTACGATCGTAATCATATTAATTAGCAGAAGTTATTCGTAGCGAATACTTACTCGATGAGTTTGACAACGCCATCTGATTAGATTTGTTTATTAAAAAAAAAAAAGCTCCTATGCAATTTACTTCATGATGATTATAATTATTGCAGCCGTTCACAGAAAGTGTTCCAAACCTTTTTGTTGTCGTCTAAAATGGGATTAAAGCTGTACTTTGTATAGAATGAGTATAGGCACAACAAAAATTTGTTAGTAAAAAAAAAAATGTATAGTAATCTGAATTATAATTGTAATAGAAACGCGTAAAGTATTGTAGACAGTATAACTAGCTGATGGTGATGACAGTATATTACACTGAGCTCAAGACAAGATTTATTATCAGATGACTTATTGTGCGACTACCAGATTTAATCGATGGATAATTTGTTTTATAATACTGTTTTTTTTGTAATTAAGTAAAGGAGATAATTACATACTTCTTCATGTTTATCTGTGAATTTTTAAGATGGAGAATGGATTTACGAAATTATTGTTAAAAAGTTAATACGACTAAATTGTAATGTTTCTCCTTCCTGTTAAAAAAGCAGGTTAAGAAAATGCTGAATGTCTGTACACGATGACTGACCCGGCTGCCGTTATAAACACTGTTTTGATTGATTACCTATAAGTGATGGATATTTTTTAATTAATTTAAAAACAGTATAAACGGGGACGGTATGTTTTGGTTTGCAAATAAAGAGTATTGTATTGTATTTTATAAACATAAGAAGCATAAAAATTTTGAAAAATTGAGAACGTTGTGGCAGCAAACAGAATGAAAAGAAGAGTTGTTATTCTGTTTATTATTATTTAAACTTTGAATATCAGTCTACTTAATATTCAATTCTTCTTCCCCTAAAATCAGAATGTACTATTCCAAAATAAATCATTGGACGAGGAAGATTGCAACTATTAGAGCTGCCTCTGTTAGAACTGCAGCAACGTTCACAAATATTTAAGTTGATAAATATTGATATTAGTGTAAGCAGCCAAATGTCGTGATGTGTTCGAATAGTTACTACTTAAACGTTATTATAACCTTAAATAAGAAAACAGATTAAATAATGTAAGAGCCACTTATATGATGCAAAAAAAAAAAATCATTCCCTAAAATTAATTTCTAAAATTAAACTCAAGTACCAGTTTTGTGTACCAGCCTCATTCATTCATTCTTAAATAATTTTTACATAATAAAAATAAATACAAAAGTAACATCGCTGAATTCTAAAATGTCTGAACCAGATGTTGTAACTGAATGTCTAACTACTAAACATTGTGTTGCTGTAGAGTTTCTGGTGATAACACATTACGAAGCGGTGGTAAATAAAAAAAAATATATATATATACAAATAAAAACTTTTAATTAATAATTTTGAAAAACCTGCTGTAAAATGTTTCAATGTTGTGATTATATAAAGATTATTCTGAATAATTTTGACTAAATGGTAATGAGAACTGACTGTTGGATGGCTGTGCACCAGGGGGTTGCACAGGGTCGGATGGCCGAATGTCGTGATTCTTTACTAAATTAAGTGATATTTTGTTACTAAACCTTTATTTTGTACTAGCAATAGGTTTAATATTCTATTACATTCAAATTACCTGTACAATAACCAACGAATAGCTTAAAAAGGACTTGTATCCAGAGCCGTTAAATATTTTACTAAGGATTCATTCATATGGCAATACTGACTTTTGTGATTGGCTGTCGCCGGAGCGCTGGACCAATCAAACGCCAGGCGCGTTTGGTGGGCACAGTGACTCTGAAAGGGTGGGGAGGACGATCGAAGTGGGGAAAAAGGGATCGAACAGCCAGTTCTCAGCCGGCACTCGAAGTGACAACTTGTATTTGTGAAGTAATTGTGATATATTTAAAATTAAAATAGTTTATTTAGTAAAATTATAAAAGTGCAGTGAAAGTAAAATTTTTAAAAATCTCTTCCAAAAGTATACCAGTCTTTGATTTCTACAATAGTCATTAGCAGTAGAAACCTAGAGTGCTATATTTATGTATAGGTAAAGTTATCGTCAGATTTTAATCATTTTTTTATAGTTGAGATTGAGATATTAAATGGATCCTAAAAATACAAATCATCCCCTTTTAACCAATAGTTTTTGAGGCCTTTTTCAATTCATATATTTTTATCATTTAATATTCTCTATCTACCAAGATCAACAGACATACGTTGGTTCTATTCTTAGGGGAAACCTGTACCTTGTACTAGATTGTCTAACAACCCGTAACATGACAACCCCGCCTATTTTCCTCCACAAAGCCATTTCTCTACCGGTATGAACTAGGGATGTTTTGGAGTTCCGTATCCGTAATCGAAGCTTTCGAATATCCATAAAAATATATTATCTCTAACTCGGAGATGAGGTAAAGCGCGTAACATTCTCTTTAGGTAATTTAACAACGGCTTATGCTTCGATCTTTGCGATGTTGTTCATAATAGACGAGAAGTATGACGGGACCTGACACAGGTTTTAATGTTGATAAAGTAGCCCAATCTATCCTACTATCAATTTATTGCTCGGCAATTTCTCAATGAGAATATTACGCAGCGTGCTTTCCGGGATTATAAATCGTATACCTCGTTTACACTCTCGCGCGAGGCAGGGCGATGCCGATTTACATTGACGTTGTAAATAGAACGTAGTAAAATTAATCTGTGATAAAACTATACTATAGTAATAATTTAGTTTATAGACGAGACGATGTACAGCGGCCTCGCGTAAAGCTCGCGCGAGAGTTTAATTGACCCTATTTAAACTCTCGCGCGAGCTTTACGCGAAGTCGCTGTGCACCGACATAAAGTTTTGTTACTAGTTTTGTTTACATTAGGCTTTCAGAAGTCGATTTCTCATGTGTGTCGATTGAAGAGTAGGTATTGATAATTATTTTCATGACAGAACGTCACATATCCATATCCGAAATCTCATGTCCGTTACATCCCTAGCGTGAACCCTAGCGTGTAAGTAATTACTATTCTGCCCTAATTCCTGGCTGCTCTGAATGCCCCTAGGCTGACCTGTTTGCTTGCAGCGCTTTTGTATTGCATTGGCTGGAAAAATCTACTCTTACTTGATGCTGTGTTTTGTCTTAATCTACATACTTCACCATATAGGAAAAAATCTATGAAAACATACAGGGTGTAAGCTTAGATGCGTTACAAACTTAAGGGGGTGCTTCAGACCATCAAACAGAACTTAACTTTCACTATACGTTAGTGGCTCGGCCCAAATGAAACAACGGATTTTTCACAATTTCAAAGTGAAATGTTGTCCAATTTGATAGTCTAATTGACCAGCTCTTTTATAGTAAAGCCGGTTCAAATATCGTATGTTAACATTAGTAACTGTCTTGTATAATTAAGTTATTCATTCAATGATCTCATAATCATGAATTAACTTCAATTATGATTCCTGAGGTCAACGTATGGTTTAACACGTCTTTTACGTCATAACTTTCAAATTACTCATCCTTATAAACATTGTTATTTATAAAGAACGATTGCTCCACCGATAAAAACATGGCTCTTAAATGAGATGACCCATAATATTAAAGTTTATGTCGAAACAATCTCCGTCTATCTATTCTAGTTCCTAACTCGGATTTATTGCATGTTTTGTTTTGCATTAGGTATACAACGTGTTAATGAATTAACGCAAAACTAGAAAGTAGTTTGTTTAGAATCGAGAGGAGAATCGAATTATCATGGTTTCAACATAGGAATTTTTTTTTCAAAATATTAAATAATTTGTTTGTAAAATTTAAAATTTACTGATCCCGATGTCAACCCACCGCACGGGTACACTCACCCTACTTATACCTAAACAAGATTATTAAAATGTATCTATGAGTAAGTTAGCGCTTCCATTCATTGCTGAAATGATAACAAATAATTTTTGCCTCAAAACTTAAAATGCGAATAACTTTAAATTTTAAGTATCAAAATAATGAAATTATTGTTCCAATGTAATTATTTTGTTATGAATCAGTTGGGGTGTATGAGGTTTTGCGCTTATTCATTAACACGTTGTATATATTATTCAACTCATCTCTGTAATTCTTGTAAATCTGGTCAAAATCGCTATAAATACCTTTTTAAGCATGCTGTAGTAGCAAGGATCACTTAATAATATTTCATACTACCTTCCTAGCGGGATTTCCCTTTGTTAAAAGGTTAAGTTAGTGACCACCTGGCGACAATTTTACGTTAAGTTAGCTTTATTTCTGGAGATTTCTTGATGAGTCAGTAAATATATGTTCATACGGCGAGTCGATACAGTCTCAGCGACACAGATCAACCTACCTATCAATCTATCATAGTTACCATCAACATAGAGTTCAACTATGAGTAGGTTGATCTGTCGCCGTGTGCACGAATTTAGTTTTTATTTCTACCATAAAAACTTGAAACAAAGTGGAGACGAACTTCAAACTATTACACGCAATATAGCTTTATGATCGTCCAGAAATGTTGAATACTATTGTTCTTAGACAATTTATATAGGGACGAGTTACGCGTGTCATTCTACTAAGAAACATTTCTGCCACATTTTGCGGGGGGCGAGGTAACATGAAATCCGCAACTTTGGATTTTATTCCCCATAAGTTTAGATTCTAATTTTGAATGTTAAAATCATGAAAAGTTGTCTCGTGTGAACCCCAAACGTTCTAAGTTAGTTCAAAATTATTGTTTCGCTATTATAGGCTGTCTCGTTTAGTGATAAGATAAGGTATAAAATTTCTTATACCGTGGCAGAGGGGAAATGCTAGCGCAAGGCGAGTCCCTATAAATTGTCTAAGCTATTGACCACAACATATTTCATCATCAGGGTAATTAGATTAGAGTCGGTTTAAAACGGAACGCAATCTTAAAATAGCGCATAAGATATTTATACGAGTTCTCTTTAGTAATGAACAATTCGACCTCGAAGCGTTGCGGACTATCTTCATTAAAACTTTAATCACGTTTTCCTGAAAAATTTCGAAATTCTTTCAAATTGAGTTAGCGACTGGATTACTCAATTAGTTCGTCCTTTCGGAATATAATTTTTTTACTGATTAGTGATTACCTACTTAAGGGGCGTCCGCCCGGTTTTGAGTAACTTTGTAACCATTTTATACATTAACTATGGCACTTTTTAAGCAGAAAACAAAACTGAACAATCTACAGGATATGAGAAGTGATGTGGTTTTTCTCGAAATCTATTTTAATTAATAAAACTGAAGAAAAACGACTCCAAAGTCACCTCTTTTTTCCAGTTGTAACCGTTTTACTCTTACATTGTTGATCAGAAGAATATGAAAATTTACAATATTCTTCACAATACAATATAAAATGATGTGGTTTTCTTATTTTTTGAAAATTCATAGAAAATTCATAAGAATAAAATTCAGTAGCCTTAAACATTTATTTCTGTACCTACAGAGCAAAAAAATATATTTCGTCTTAGTTTTTACCATATTATGTCTTCTGTGTCACCTTACAGTTTATTTTCCGTGTTCGATGATTGTGCAACATTTAAATTAAAACAAATTTAATTTCAAATAAAGAGAAATCAAATAGGGAAAACCACACGAAAATCATAACTTGTGGCTATTTAATTTAACTACTAACTGAAGAAGTTTTATTTTAACATTAAAATAATAATTGCGCAACATATCATGATGACAACTTACACTGCAGAGTTTCATATCTTGTTGATTTTGTATAAAATAAACGTTACTAATTAATTAAGTTTGTGACTGCCTCCGTGGTCTAATGGTTAAGAGCACTGGCTCTCGACATGGAGGTCGTGGGTTCGATTCTCACAGGGGGGAGACCTAGTGATATGTCACTTTGTGCGTTTTTCCCCAGTTGGTTAGGACATTGCAGGCTGAATCACCTGATTGTCCGAAAAGAAAAATGATTCCGTGCTTCGGATGGCACGCTAAGCCGTTGGTCCCGGCTACTATCTCTGGTGGTAGTAGTCGTTACATGAAAACCACGTCAGAGGCCGTAAGGCGGTCTGAAAAAACTCTGGACACCAGGGCTCTGCCCACACGATAAGAAGAAGAATTAAGTTTGTGGTTTTTGTATATGGAACAGAATCTAATTGCTCAATTTCCCTCACTTGTCAGAAACAAGCTATTTCATTGGTTTATTTTACACATCTCCGGTCCGCTCCGGTCTGGTGGATTCCGGGCCTTAAGCTTTTTCGTAGCTGCAGCCCATGGTACAATAATATACTGCGTCTGGTATTCTCTTCCGATCACGTGACTGACCACGTGACTGACACAAGCCTACGTCATCATTGACGGCCCGGTAGCACAGTTGGTAGTGAACCTGCCTGCTGTGCCGAGGGTCGCGGGTTCGAATCCCGTAAGGGACAAATATTTGTATGATGAATATGAATATTTGTACCCGAGTCATGGATGTTTGTATTTATATATGTATCCTATATCGTTGTCTAGTCATCATAATACAAGTCCAGGCTAGATTCTGGTACTTTAAATGTGACTAGATAATTTGTGTGACATTGTCCAAGATATTTATTTTATTTATTTATCATACCCTTTTACCACCTTTTACCATGTTTAGCGGCCATTTTTTTGTGACGTAGGCTTGTGTCACTCTGGGAATAGAAGACCTTGTTTTTTTAGACTATGCTGCAGCCGATTGCGCATTACTAAAACACTAACAAAATTATAAAATAATGTCTAACCAGCAATTTAGTAGAATAATGGATTAAATTGTTTGTCGGTGTGTAGTTTCTAAATAATAATAATTGTACGTCGTACATTCTCCATGTAGGAAGCTCTTTTAAGCCGAGTCAGACTGGCACTTTGTCTTCACAAACGAACTCAGTACATAGAAATAAGCGTATTATTTAAAAGAGAACCTTATTCTAGTGATTATTGAGTACAAACACGGTAACCTTACCAACATATTACGTTGCTTGCACAGTAGAGCGCTAAACGCAAAACTAATGAGTGCAAATTGTTCGCCCACAGGTTTGTTTAGCGAACTAATAAAAACCCTTTGGTTGTGTACAAAGAGTTTCGCAAAGGGCTCATTTAACTGTTCACCTAAATGAATAAAACCGGGCAAGTGCGAGTCGGGCTACTCGCGCACCTAGGGTTCCGTACCACACCACCACAGAATACAACAAAAGAAAAAAAACTTTTTTGTCCGGGACCTTTAGCGCAAGACCGACTCACACTTGGCCATTTTTTAGTATTTGTTGTTATTCTGTAGAGTTTGCTCTATAATCACACTAAGTTTGAGGCTTGTATGTATTACCGTTTTTACGATAGAGCGTGAAGAAAAAACATTGATAAAAACTAGTTTCTTGTTGAGAACCCCACTTAATTTTAAACTCTTTGACATTTTTATTATTTGTTAGCAAATCCGCCGTAATAACGCAAAATCTGAGAAAATTTCAACTATCTAGCTATTATGGTTCAAAAGTTACAGCCCTAAATAGGTAGGACAGACGGACGGACGAACAGACTGACAGACGGACGGACGGACGGACAACGTAGGCTTAGTAATAGGGTCCCGTTTTCACCCTTTGGGTACGGAACCCTAAAAATGTGTCTTACAGTCTAAATCAGCGTTGTATTTTTTTAATATGGTAAAAGCATTTGAATATTTTTGGCCAGCCAAGTGTGAGTCGGTCTCGCGCTAAAGGTCCCGGACAAAAAAAGTTTTTTTTTCTAAGTTAATAATGTTGTGTTCTGTGGTGGTGTGGTACGGAACCCTCGGCGCGCGCGTAGCTCGACTCGCACTTGACCGGTTTTATCAGTGCTGACTATTTCGAAATTGGCTCCTTAGTTATTGTAGTTCCGTTTACCGCACTGACTAAACCTTTATCCTGTATTGTTTTAATTCCGAAATATACGAGATCCATTATTTTCAATTATTCTGTTTAAAAATATTGATTAGTAATATTAACTTTTTAGTAGGAGAATTGACTCTGCTATACTCTACGCAGTATATTAATTACTCTGAGTTAATAGTTAGTCTGATTTACTAGTAGAATAAACTTCCAATAGATAAAGAGATACATCCAGGTGCATATTTAATGTAGGTCACGGTCTAACATCTCTTCTTGTTTTAGATATATCTCAAGATATATTTTGCTTGATACACACGATACCAAGCTGCCGCCGCTGTTTGCAGTTCTACTTTTACCTGGCTCATTTCCTTTGCCCCGTTTTTCATGAGTAGGGTGACCAACTGTTAAGGCAAAAGCACGGCACGCTGTCGTTTACACGGTGCTAATTTCCAGCGCCAATTTGTTCGCATGCGAATGGATGTGCTAGAGAAAACCGTGCCAACGATTAGCACGACGTGTTTAGTTGTTTACACGAGTCGAAAAATTGGCGCGAGGGATGCGAGGGACGCGGGCGGAGGTCACTAGCATCGAAAAATAGACGCGTGCTCTATGCCTTGCGAACGTTCGCGTTCGCATGCCGTGAAATATTCGTGCGAAAAGTGTTTATACGGTGCTTTTTTTGAAGCGCCGCAGATTTCGCACCGCAAAATTGTCATCGTCTAAAACTGCCTTTATACTGTTCATTGGATAGATTCCTTATTGATTTAGGCGACTAAAATCAATAATGACAAGATCAGTGCACGTAAACATGTTTGTGTTATTTAAAATTTACGGATTTACGTCTGTATTACATTATTTATAATCATTTGACGTTATTTAATAACCTAATTGTTATTTGCATTACAATGCAAAATTACCAATTTAATTTTCAACATTTTTCCTTAAAACAAATAAACAAAAGCTATGTCAATTTATGATAAATAGCGGAAATTCCAGGAATCCGCCCGAAACCACGTACACTAGATACTCTGGCATTGTTTTCAGTGCCTATACAAACTTATGTTTACCGCCATTACGCCCTTATCACAACGTCGTAAAGCATATCTTTCTTTGTTCCAATTTGTATAGTAATGTATTCAGGACTACGCCTTTCCCCGGCACGTTGTAAGAGCTCCCCAGAGTGCGTTTGTGCTTTTATTTCAGCTTTTAAAAGGGATGCTACGTTTAATATTTCTTTTCTTTCGGAGCAATTAAGTTCTGTGCATTTTTTTTCTGTGGTTAGCCGCGCTGAAGGGTTATTTAAGTGCTTTTAACTATTTTTTACCTCCAGTAGAGTGCATTAACGTGACAAATGTAGGGTCACAGGTTTTGTCCAGTGCTGCCACCTTAGCTTATGTTTAGCGCCGTATCTAAGAATTAAGCGCCTAGCGGAGAATCTAGCGCTTTTTTAACTCTTAATAAAGCAACATTATTTGTGTTTGAATATGCAATATTTTGTTTTTTTATTGTAATATGATAAATAGTGGTACCGATTCGGCCTGTGCCACGACTTAACTTAACTAAATTTATTCCTGTCACTTTCTAAAATAAGATTAAGAAAAGAGACAGAAAACCAACAGCTGACTTTAGTGCTGTCAAAGTGACGTTACACGCCCAAAAACGCTTTAAATAAGATGGCGTACATTATGATGACATCTTATTTTGGGCGTGTTACGTCACTTTGACAGCACTAAAATCAGCTGTTGGTTTTCTGTCTCTTTTCTTAATCTTATTTTAGAAAGTGACAGGAATAAATTTAGTTAAGTTAAGTCGTGGCACAGGCCGAATCGAGGCCATTAATAGCATTTTGTGGTCAAAATTATATCCATGGAGCGTACAGTGATCGAGAGATCCAAATACGAACGGTTATTTGAAGTGTTATCATTAATTTTACAAGCGGCTTACGAATTGATCGACTTAAATTGACTAAAAAATGGGTTTTGGAAAGGCTGATAAGACTATTTAGAGAACTTTAAAGGACTATTTATGTGATAAGAATTTAGCGCCGAATCGAGCTGCGAAAATTTTGGAATCTAGCGGTTTTTTCACAGTTTTAGCTCCTAATCGATTTTTTGAGGTGGCAGCCCTGGTTTTGTCTCGGGCTTTTGTTGTAGCTATATTCACCTTTAAGGGGCGTCCGTCCGGTTTTGAGTAACTTTGTAACCATTTTATACATTAACTATGGAACTTTTTAAGCAGAAAACAAAACTGAACAATCTACAGGATATGAGAAGTGATGTGGTTTTTCTCGAAATCTATTTTAATTAATAAAACTGGAGAAACACGACTCCAAAGTCACCTCTTTTTTTCCAGTTGTAACCGTTTTACTCTTACATTGTTGATCAGAAGAATATGAAAATTTACAATATTCTTCGCAATACAATATAAAATGATGTGGTTTTCATATTTTTTGAAAATTCATAAAAAATCATACAGGTTTGCGCAATTGAAGCGGGATGGCTAATTGCAAAAGTTTGCTTGTAAGAAAGAGAGCCTTGCAGATGGGAGGAGGAGCCTTAAGAGCAAGAGCCCGTGACGATCAGACCTTCGTTATTTTATAAAAGCTGAAAGTTTCTCAGCGCATGCTCCCATCCCAACACAGGTAGGAATGATGGGCAACTTTACTATGAAGTTTGAGTCATGGTTGCTTTGGCAGGTAGCAGGTTCAAATTGTCTGGCCAGGGGTTGGAAGTATCAAAACTGTCGGGCTACTGAGGAAACATCTTCTAACATAGGCATTGTAATCTAAGTAAAGTAAGTATTTACGTTATCGTTAGAGTATAAAAGATGAATTATACAACGTGTTAATGAATTAACGCAAAACTAGAAAGTAGTTTGTTTAGAATCAAGAGCAGAGTCGAATTATCATGGTTTCAATTTCAACATAGGTAATTTTTTTCAAAATATTAAATAATTTGTTGGTAAAATTTAAAATTTTCTGAACCCGATGTCAACGGCACACTCACCCTACTTACTACCAAAACAAGATTATAAAAATGTATCCATGAATACGTTAGCGCTTTCTTTCAGTGCTGAAATGATAACTAATCATTTTTGCCTCAAAACTTAAAATGCGAATAACTTTAAATGTTAACTATAAAAACAATGAAATTATTGTTTTAATCTAATTATTTTGTTATTTAAATCAGTTGGGGTGTGTGAGGTTTTGCGCTAATTCATTAACACGTTGTATACGTGCTAGCTACTTGGGAAACTATTAGAAGATGTTTCCTCAGTAGCCCGACAGTTTTGATACTTCCAACCCATGGCCAGACAATTTTGACACTTCCGTTTCCAAAGTATCTTACATTCCGAACAGAATGTCAAAATGCCTATCGTTATTGTTATTATGTGTGTTACCTACACGAGTCGTATTTTTGGAAATAAAATACCTTTTTATGGAGACCAACCGTGTTTGTATTCCATGCCAATATTGACTTGTTTCACTCGGGGGTGCCATTATGAGCGACCATTCGAATATTAAAGAAGTTTGGCGGAAGGCCATATAATTTGAGACCCAGAAATAGAGGTCCCATACATGAATGAAACTTAGTAATACGTGTAGAGTGAAACAAAACTAACAAAAATGAAAATTGGTTGTAGTCTGTAGAAGTTAGGGGAAAGGTATTTCTCCATATGATACCTTTTGTATCAAGTGTATGAAACTCATAATCTTTCTTATTAGGTCGTCTACTCAATCTTCTACGCATTCATTGTGTTTAGTTTAATGAAAATTCACGATAACCGTACCATATTATGATAATGGAAGAAAACGAAATCACACACTATCAGTTCAACCAAGCCAAATACGTTCCGTAATGACCAAAAATACCTCATTGATAAATTATGATAATATTAGATGAAAATAGCTGTCGTGGTTGCGTTTTGCTACTGCTTTTGGACGATTTGTCTATTTTACTAGTTATTTTTACTTTTGAATCCGAACTTCTGGAGGTGTGGAAGTTTTTTTAAAAAATGCTTTTATTTTTTCTGTTTATAATAATTATGACTGCAGTCTTGAATGGCTTTTAGTTTTCGTAAAAATGGCTGGGTCCAAATCTGCCAATTTTCTTTATCACGCGTTTAGTAGTTTGTGCAAGAAACAAGACGATAATTTAAACTTTTCCACTCCCTTGTGTTAGTTAGGTGACTAGACACTAGTTGACAAGATGTACTATGTTGTAAATGTGAAATTCCCCTGTATCAAATTAGTAGAAAAATACATCGTATCTCTGTGCCAATAAGACGATATGAAAGATGGAAACAATTTACCTCTAATGTTGACAAATCAAGCAGTAAAATCACAATACACAACATGCGATGCTCCAAAACATTACATGATTGGCGTAATTGAAGGAAATGCAATCAAATCCATTATTTTCTGTTTTAGCGGTTAGTGTTTGAAGGCTTTTATTGGGATTTGACAGCGCACGAACCGTGATCGTGAGTACATCTAGAATAACATATTATATTATGTTAGGCAGTGTCGGCACGTTTTGCTATATTATGTAGTGTAGAGTAAAGCCGAACCGAACGAATTTGCTGATCTGGAACATGTGTGTAGCACGCCTTATTTTATTCAGAAACATAGCCCAAAACTAATTAAAATTGTCAAACATACAATAATAATTCCTGTTTGTCAGCACGTCTATTTAAATATGTAAACAAAAGTGTTACGTAACATGACACTCTATTCTTGTACAGTTTAACAGAGTCAAAGGGTCTTGTTATCCTTCACAATGTTTTCTCTAACAACAAACCGCAGAAAATTCTTAGATACGAACGTTACGGTAGTTTCTAGAATAACATCCTGAACTAGTGTTTTAATTCAATCTCTGAAATGTTATTTTCTTCGCAAATAATAGTGCTGAAGCGTTTGGAAACCGACAAATATTGACTCGCGGAACAAATAACGAGGTCGTGGTATGAAACTGACACTGAAACTGATTGTGTACACACGGCAACAGATCAACCTACCCATAGTTGACCTCTATTTTCATGGACATAGAGTTCAACTATGGGTAGGTTGATCTGTCGCCGTGTGTACATAGGACCCGTCTATCTACACTAATATTATAAAGAGGAAAGATTTGTACCTATTTTTGTATGTTTGTAATGAATAGGCTCGAAAAGTACTGGGCCGATTTAAAAAATTCTTTCACCATTAGAAAGCTGCATTCACCCTGAGTAACATAGGCTATATTTATTGCTAGAAAAGATTAGACGTCCACCCGTGCGAAGCCGGGACGGGCCGCTAGTAGAAAATAAGGTGAAGTTTAGGTAGGTTGATCCATCATATTATGTCAATATGTCAGTGATCGAATGAAAATCTATCTGTAAGATTTCTCATTCATTCTGCTGTTAAAGGTTCTATGGAATAACTAACTAATTATTCCTCTTTTATAATGAGAACCGGTAACGGTAAGGTATGGAACTCTCTCCCTGCGTCTGTTTTCCCTCCAGTATATACAATCAGGATATTTTTAAAAGAAGACTTTTTCTGGGCGAGCGCGCTACATCCTCGGCTTCATCTACACTTTCCATCATCATTATGAATAAAAAAATAATAATAATAATAACTGTAGTGAAAAAGGTTTCCTTTACATTGTTTTGTGGGTGAAAGGCCACTTGACGCCTCTATGTTATGTATAGATTATTTAGTTTTGAGTAGTTGTTGTAAAATGTCTGTCTGATGCAAAACGGAATACGGTCGTAAGTTTGTCGTATGTTTGGTCAGATTATTTAAGATTTCTAGATAATTTTTTTTTATGTGTTTTAAGCTACTTGGAAATAATTTATCTTATCCAATTTTTCTTCTACGAATTTTGTAAACTCCATTAGTATAGATACCTATGTACCTTTCCTACTGGCTTTTATGTTTTAAATCAAATCAACCGACACTCGTGCCTCCATTACTGTCGAAGCTTAACCGAAGCCACTTTATAAGTGCATGAGCCCAAATGCAATTAGCCGTGCTCTCATGTCTATATTGAATCAAGCTGGATAGATCAGTCGGTGCGGTACATTCAGTCGCAATTTTTTCCCTCCATATTTCCCCACTTAAATTAAAAGTTTATAATTTAATTTCATCATCTACAACCAATCTATCAACTGCTGTCTCTGTTTATTTATGCCACCTCTGCTCTAAGCATTTTGCATCCATATACCTAGCTACCGTAACTCGCCTGAAATCATTAGCTCACGCAAATTTTTATTTACTAGTATCCAGGAATAAACAATAGTACCTTTTTTTTAGCCTTTTGCCTTATTTGCCAATATCTATCTACTCAGGAAAATTTTCATACTGTTCCTTCTTTGACCTGACACCGACGACCTTATTGTGAAAGAAATAAATCATCATCATCATCAGCCTGGTAAACCCCACTGCTGGGTATAGGCATCTTCATTTTCAAAAGAAATAAATAGAGAGAAATAATTATAATGTTAACACCGATTTTCTCGGCCATTCTCTACGTCATAAATCTGTAGTAACTTCGTAGAAATCTGTGACGCATGCCTCCAGTTGGATGTTACTCATACTATTCGGTGGTAATGGTATAATAAGAACTCTAATCTTGAACAACATTCCATACACTTTTCTTTGTTTGATCGTAAAGTACCTAAACCTGTATTTTTTGAAAATACAAATATGTTTGGCGGAAGGCCATATAATTTGAAACCCAGACATAGAGGACCCATACATGAATGAAACTTAGTAATAGGTGTAGAGTGAAACAAAACTACCAAAAATGTAAATTGGTTGTAATCTGTAGAAGTTGGGGGAAAGGTATTTCTCCTTATGATACCTTTTGTATCAAGTTTGTGAAATTCATAATCTTTCTTATTACAATAGTCCACTCAATCTTCTACGCATTCATTGTGTTTATTTTAATGAAAATTCACGATAACCGTACCATATTATGATAATGGAAGAAAACGAAATCACACACACTATAAGTTCAACAAAGCTAAATACGTTCCGTAACGTCCAAAAACTACCTCAGTGATAGTATTAGATGAAAATAGCTGTCATGGTTGCGTTTTGCTACTGCTTTTTGGATGATTTGTAAATTTTACTAGTAATTTCTACTTTTGAACCCGGACTTCTAGAGATGAGGAAGTTTTTTTTAAAAATACCTTATTTTTTTCTGTTTATAATAATTATGACCGCCGTCCTGAAGGGCTTTAAGTTTTCGTGAAAATGGCTGGGTCCAAATTCGCCAAAGTTCTTTTTTAAGATTCTTTGATGGTCCACTGCTGGACAAAGGCGTCCACTCTCATTCGTCTAGTCTAGAATGTTGTCTGCGTTTATTAATTAAAAGTGTACCGAGAGACCGAGACCCTCTTTGATATTTTATTCGTAATGCGAAATTGTCGTGCTAAAGCAAAGACATATATATTACTAGCGTAAGGACATGGCCTATGAGCTTGACTATTGTCTCCAGTTTGTTGGCTCTAAAATGCAAGGAAAAATGTCAATTTAGAGCACTACAAATATATGACACGATATAGTTCGTATACGAGTTATGACAGATGGCGCAAATTTTTGTTTCTATGAAGAAGGTTTTTGTAAAATATTCTGACGGGCCTATCCTTACGCTAGTAATATATAATTATTATAAAACTGTAGACTTTTCTCTCCAATTTAAAGGTTAAATGAATTTTCTACTGTACTTTAGTGAAATGTATGTCTGAAATGTGCAAATTCTGGCAATTCTCTCCCCAACTAATTAGAATGGGCCAGTAATCCTAATCAGTTGAAATTCAGCCGACAATTTTGCTCCGTGCCAATTATGCAGATAGGTTCTTTAGGTACCAAGGTAGGTATTATTTCTGTTGGCATAACTACTGTAAATCTTTGTTGTTGTTTGTTGATGTTGTTTGTTATACGAGACGGTACTGGTAATTACGGTAAGGTACTACTTTCAACCCTTGAGGGGACTAGTAAAAGTTTAACTTTATTTAACACTAAACCATGTTACGTAAGTAGGTATACAATTTTAAGAAAACAATTTGGTACTTAATTATGTCTCTAAACTCTTGATTAGTTTAATGGTTTTGAAATAAATATCACTAATACCTTTAATATCAACTTTGTGTCCATGTATAGTTCGAATGATAAAAAAGTAGGTAGGTATCGTAAAATGTTAACTGCGTAACTCTGCATAATGTCTCGGAATCCGTTTTTGATTAAAAGCGTTGATTGCAATACATGTTTCATACTAACCAATTTAATACAAAGACTTGTGTTAAAACATTTTTTATTAAACAGCCGTCAGTCAGTAAGTGTAGGGCGATGACCTGACATCCTTAATAACTTACAATTAATTCCATATACGAAGTTTTCTCACAGAACCCTTATACTCACGGGATAAGTATGAAAATTGATTGATCTCCAGGACTTCGTATGCAGAATAATCCTCGTTATTCAGGCATATTGTCTTTGACCGACTTCGGAGAAAAATGTTGATTTATTTCAAACTTGATTTATTTGTTGCAATTAATTAAATACTGTCATATCACATAGTGTAGGGTAATTAGGTTGTGCATAAATTACTAGTACCTATATTACGATAATTACTATTGTGGGATCAATTCAATAGAGGTTAACGTTGGGTATTATAAGATAATGAGTTGACATAACGATTAATATGAAATAATTAGGAGTATGCAGAGTATACATATACTATTTATGTGTATAAGAGTTATACAGAGGAATTATGTTATGATATAATTTAATTATTCTCCACCACATGTGATTCTAAATCAAAATAATGAATGTTCTAAAATTTTATACACGTTACATACTTATGGGAAGTGCTTCATACCATCAAACTGAACGCCTTTCACTATGGGACCGTCATTGAAGTCGGGGGAAAAAACCAGCTGTTCCATAGAAAACGTCATTGGTGACTCGATCCAAATCTAATGGGACAGCAGATTTTTTTCGCGTTTTCCATGTTGGTCCCATAGTGAAAGTTATAGCATATCAAAGGTTTAAATTAGTGATGCAACGATATCTCTATTACGATACCGATACGAATACAGATAATATCGTATAAGCTATTACGATCACGATATATCATTACGATACGAATACAGATACGATACGAATACATTACGATAATTTAAATAAAAACTAAACTAATGAAATGTTTCCATATCTCGATGTGTTCTTGTTTTTTCGGCATTCTTGGTTATATTATGATAATTGTTACGCTTTTTGTTAAAATTTACATTGAAAAAAAACGAAAAAAGTGAAAACAAGATTGACGGGCCACCAAGTGACACACAAAACACAAATTTCAAAGTCAAGGCTATTGCTAGTGTTGCCAATGCAAAATATAACACCACAGTTTCAAGCAAAACATGTATGATTTTTTAAATATTGTATCGCAATAATCGTATAATATGCTTACGATGCCGATTATCGTAATAAAACACGATAATCGGCGGTATACGGTAATCGGTATCGGTATCGTTGCATCACTAGTTTAAATGTAGAAATGACGTGTCAAGTGGTGGTGAATAATTAAATTGTATCGTAATGATAATTTGATAATTTCTCTGTATACGTCTTGGACCTTTCAGTGTGTTTTTAAAATTGTCCTTTTGATAATGAGAGAAGAGAAGTTTATTCTTTTAAAGTTGACGCTTTTTCGACTCTCTTTCCGTCCGAGGAAAAAATACCACGATCAAATCAATGATCTTTTCCGAAAAGGATAAGTGCGTAGCACCCTCAATCGACGGAAGTGCATGAAAAGATGTATGAATGTTAATGTGGCTAATGAGGTATGTCAGAGTCGTAGCGTGTGGCGGTCCGTGGTCTCTGCCTACCCCCTTGGGACAATGGCGTGAGCTTATGTATGTATGTATGTATTTTAGACTCTCATATTGAAATGAATCATAACTAATTGTACAGCTCTTCACATTATTATATTGAGATTGATGATAACAGCTGTTCAAAGGCAGGAAAAATACGATGGTAATGAGGTTTAGAGTCGGAAAATATGAAGGCGTTTGAAAAGGAGAACGGAATGAAAGCAAGGGTTCTTGTAAGGTATATGAGTAATTGGTTTGTCGGCTGTCATGGAATAGAGTTTCGCTTCTAGAGCACCAATTTAACGATAAGTACTACACTATTTAACCGGATCGAAGGACCAATGTGAGAACAATGTGTGCACTGACATAACAATACTATTACAGAAAAAAGAACCAGTAGAAATCCCATGAGGACTATTTAATTCGAGAACTAGTGTGACCGAAAAAAAAACCAACCATTACTTATCTTCATAAGTCTTTTGTTTGTCTGAATCGTTATAAAATTGACAAAGTGTTATGGTTTATGTTTTTTATTTTATGTTAAAATCAAGTAAAATCTAAAAGAAATGAGCAATATTAAAAATATTGTAAAACCTAATAATAATAAGCTGAAATCCCCGTTCTTCCGTAAGAAATTCCTATACAAATTTTCACACCCTTGGGAGTTCAATTGCGAAAAACCCTTTTTAAGTGAGCACCTGATGCAAATAGAAACATCCATATCAAATTTTAATTTGGTAGTCTTTGTGGTTTTAAAGCTTCCGTGTTGAGTTAGTATGTGGATTTGCATAAATTCAAGCAAAGATACCTTCAGTTTTTTGGGGTAAAAAGCAAATTTCTGGTTGATAGTTCCTAATAGTTCCCATCAGCCACTTCGCATATATGGCCAATCGTTTTGTAGCTGAACAGACAAACCTGAATTTACATAACTCTTGTACTTACTACCTTACAAACAAAGGTTTGTGTGAGTCAGCTGGTTAGTAACAGTCTCTAGGCAAGCCGTGCGTCACTTGAACGCATATTTTAAGTTTGTTTGTGTCGTTTTGTACGAGGAAGACGTGAATATTTCCGTCTCTTTATTACCAAAAACGAATGCGAATGGTGTAATTATGTTTTAATATATTGTTAAGAAAGTTAAGTGAAAGAACTCAAGTTCATATCTAATCATTCTATGAACTCAGTATGATTGATAAACATACCTACCTACATTAATAAAATCAGATTATTTGTTAAGTGAGGCTTTCCTTAGTGCGCAAGAAGGTTTCAATTTGGTAAAGAAATGGTTGGATGAGAACATGCTAACTCTGAATGCTGACAAAACAAAATACATCAGTTTTAGTATTAGAAATAACACTCAACCACCTCCCTTTCATACTTTATCGGCCCACTCCTGCTCTGACCCTCCTAGTCCAAACTGTGCATGCCACCGTCTCATAAGAACTGAATCGATTAGGTACCTTGGTGTAACCCTAGACAGAAACTTAAACTTTAATGCTCATATTACAACACTTGCCAACAGAGTACGTAAACTCATATTCGTGTTTAAAACCCTGCGCCACGTTGCTTCACCAGCAATCATTAAAACTGTTTACTACGCATTGTGTCAGTCGCTTCTTTCTTACTGCATAACTGTCTGGGGTGGCGCTAACAAATCCACTGTCCTTATTCTTGAAAGGGCAACGAGAGCGGTGTTAAAAGTAAGTACATTTCGTTCTTATAGATTTCCAACTTTTGAGCTATTTCAAAAATGTCAGGTACTGAGTGTTCGACAGCTCTTTGCCCTGCAGACAACATTCCTTTCTTAAATTTGACCCCGCTCTGAATGAAAATGTTAGGAGAAGATATGTATTCCCGTACAGTACTGCCTTTCAAACATCTTTTGCTCAAAAATTCTTCTCATTCCTTGGAATATTCCTATATAACAAGGCGAATAAACTTTTAAATATTTACCCACTCACATTTAGAAAGTGTAAATCAAAACTAACAGCGTGGTTACAAGAAAAAGATTATGAGGAAACTGAAAGTATACTTTACATAGACAAATAGGTATAGCGATAGATATAACATATTTATTACATAGACACACTGACACACACATGCTCCCCCCCCACACACACCCCCCCCCCCCCACACACAAAATATAGGTATATATGTATTAGGTATATAATATAACAAATATACGATTTTTACTATATTCAAACAAACATCACACTGTTAAGCAAAAAGTTAAGCTCAAGTATGAGGGAAGGAACCTGAGGCCTGAATTACAGGTGCCTTTTAACTAAGGTTACTTTGTTCAGACCCAGGGGCTCAATTATATTTTATGTTAAACTTAACCTTAAGACCCAACTGTTTGTTACTGATCTATTGTACACTTTGGCTAAGTTATGTTATTATTTTTCAATAAAACTATTCTTATTCTTAAGAAAAGTTTGAATATATTGTATTAAGTTTCTAAAGTAATATAACATTAAAATAAGTAGGCCTATGAAGCCTTTATCTAGCTACCGAGCGCTGAAATATGAAACGAATATGATAGGATAAGGATAAGTCTATATTATGTAGTTAGGAATAGACAATGGCCCCGATTCGGACTGTGCCACGACTTAACTTAACTAAATTTATTCCTATCACTTTCTAAAATAAGATTAAGAAAAGAGACAGAAAACCAACAGCTGACTTTAGTGCTGTCAAAGTGACGTTACACGCCCAAAATAAGATGCCATCATAATGTACGCCATCTTATTTAAGGCGTTTTTGGGCGTGTAACGTCACTTTGACAGCACTAAAGTCAGCTGTTGGTTTTCTGTCTCTTTTCTTAATCTTATGTATTTAGGAAGACAATAATTAATTAGGTAACTTGTATAATATGGCACCTAGTAGATGAATAAAAATTTTAATAAAAATTCCTCGTTGTAATTTTCATTTTACTCTTATTAAAGTCTGTACTCCATTAGAGTAATAAATGGGCAATGAAAGAAGAACTCTAGGGATCTTTGAATATTCTTGACAATATGACAAAGTAGCACTCACCTATCCTACAGCTACAATCATAAGCTAAAATATATCGAGACTTGCCCCCAGTTTCATTCGTGTTGTATTCGATTAATTTCAGGATAACTGGTAATAAATGTAATGTAGTACATTACATTACATACATAGTCCGTGTGGTGTCGGCTAAGAATAGCACCATCCCATTTCCTCCCGTGGGTGTCGTAAAAGGCGACTAAGGGATCTACCGGAGGATGGGCAGCAGCATTCTCTGAGTACACACATTCAATCCAACTGCGATCGCCAACCCGCCTGCCAAGCGTGGCGATTATGGCAAATTCCCCCATTTTTGGGTGAGGCTTATGTCCAGCAGTGGACGTCAATCGGCTGATATGATGATGATGAGTAAATTACATTGCAATTCTATGACAAATGTCATTGAAATCGTTCAGGAAGCTCAATTACTTCGAACGTGAGTGTCCGTAACATTCATAGGTGGAGTTCAAAACGCAGTAGTATCGGAATCTATTTTTTTCGAGATCTAAATCCATTAATGGATTTGTTCAGTAGATTTGAGTAAAACAGGGCTTTCAGGACCTAACAGATCCGCCCGAGCGAGGGCATCGCGCCTGTTAGGTAATAAAACCGGAAAATCCATTCGGTCTGCTAGGTCTTTTATCCTGGAACGTCCTTTCCCCATTCGGGCATTCGCCCACTTCAGTTACCTACACTAGTTGTTTATTTACTAACGAACGCTATATCAACGTTCAACTAGAACAATTCTGGGTCTAAGACAAGCCGTCGACTTCAGACTGCGATGTTATCAAAACATTGTTTCCAAGACACGCAGTTTTGATGGGCTGCTCCGATTACAACCAGTAAATGCCTCGCTTTGTTTTTTATTAAACGATGATTCATTTGATTGTAAGTCATGTGTTTGATTCAGAGGTCAGTAGTCTAGAAACAATACCTATTCCTTATTACATTTAAAGGGAGTTCTCTGTATTTCTTCAGTCGATTGTTCAACATCTGGTGGTCACCTGTGTGCATTCAGTCTGAAGTTTGTTCTGAACTAGGTACTTATGTTTCTGAAGTCAACGTTTTTTTTGTCTTTCTTAATATACTACAGACGTTTTTTAAGGGGATGATCAGACAAACTGAAAAAAACTGCTAACCTTTACTCCATTTCGTTCAATGTTAGTCTCATAGATAAAAGTTGTTAAGTTTGATCGTCTGATCATCTGCTTCAAAAGCCATCAGCATATTAACCCGGCGGTACTCGCTAGGTCTTTACAAACATGAATACTCGCTACCGGGTAAAAAATACCACGAGAGTTTAATTGGCATTATTTAAGAAAAGAAGTTTGTGTTTGAATGTTTGACAATGCATTTGTGTTATTGGTATTATTGTCCATAAATAAAACAACAAATCCAAGTTGTAATGTTCATGTATTTAAAATAAAAGCTCATCCAAAAAAATCAACATAATATTTAGGCCTCGTTCAAGGAGACGATGCACTTCACGCGACACTTCACGCGGCACGTCACGCGGCACTTCAAGCGTATTCTCCGTTCATGGTTCCGTCCGCGGCAGCTGCCGCTACACACGCCGCGGCAGCCGCCGCTACACCCGCTTCGTCGCCCGCCGCGGCTACCGCAGCTTTTTTTGCATCCTGTCAGTCTTTATACAACGTGTTAATGAATTAACGCAAAACCTCATACACCCCAACTGATTTATAACAAAATAATTAGATAGAAACAATAATTTCATTATTTTGATAGTAAAATTAAAAGTTATTCGCATTTTAAGTTTTGAGGCAAAAATGATTTGTTATCATTTCAGCAATGAATGAAAGCGCTAACGTACTCATGGATACATTTTAATAATCTTGTTTTGGTAGTAAGTCGGGTGAGTGTGCCTGTGCGGAGGGTTGGCGTTGGGTTCATTCAATTTAAAATTTTAGACACAAATGAATTAATATTTTGAAAAAAAATTACCTATGTTGAAACCATGATAATTCGATTCTGCTCTCGATTCTAAACAAACTACTTTCTAGTTTTGCGTTAATTCATTAACACGTTGTATAAGCTACTTGGTCTTATCCGTAGGAATTCGTTTTAAACCGCCCGTTTCGTTTTAAACCGGTTTAAAACCGCCCGTTTACAACTATAGCCGTGTTGCCCACTTAGATCAAATGTCATTGGTTGCCCGCCGCTGCACCCGCCGCGTCAGCTGCC
Organism: Agonopterix subpropinquella; assembly: GCA_922987775.1. NCBI lineage: Eukaryota > Metazoa > Arthropoda > Insecta > Lepidoptera > Depressariidae > Agonopterix > Agonopterix subpropinquella. The sequence continues at coordinate 6,936,081 of OV277695.1, read as the reverse complement.
GCGTCAGCCGCCGCGTCAGCTGCCGCGTCAGCCGCCGCATCAGCCGCCGCGTCACCTACCGCGGCTGCCGCCACATGCGACGCCTCAAATCAAACAAAAGCATGCAAAAACGCTTCTCCGTGAACGCTCTCATACATCTTCATATGTTTGTTTTTCCGGCAGGCCGCGCCGCGTGAAGTGACGCGTGAAGTGCATCGTCTCCTTGAACGAGGCCTTAGTTTTTACTTAGTAACCTTAGAAAAATCAACAAAATTATTGTTTTTTCATAAATTATACAAAATTGAGATCAAAATCGAAAATAAATTTAGTACACTAGTAAACTAACAAAAAATAATTATCCCTTTATAATAAATGAACACAGACATAATCAACATCCAACATTCTGTTCTCGATTTACATGTACGTCGTCAACAAACGCTGCGCACAAACGGAATGCCCCGTGGGGTGCGGGTGTGCTATCTACTGGTTCGAAGGTACTGAGAACCTTGGGTTGCCAGAAGGCTTAGAAAAAAAAATACAACCAAATTTAGGTACTCTGTGGTATTTTTTACCCAGTAGCGAGTGCCGCCGGGTTAAGAAAGATACTTTATAATACAAAAAGCTACGTTAAAAATTTTTGTAAGTGAGATCGAAAAATTATGAAGGGAGGTTGTCTTATTCTGTGCGATTTAAGCCCCGGATCTACGGTTTTTCAGACCCGGGGCAAAAACTTGACATTGGCGCCCCTCCCCTCAAAGGGAATAGCAATAATGTTTTCCAGGGGTAGTTGCACCGTTTCTTCAGTCTATCAGTGTCTTAATTTAATCTTATTATTTTGTTGATTATCCCCAAGCTTTTAAAACAACAGCTGCAAAAAAAATTTAAAATATAAAAATAAATTCATCGACTGTAATCAAAAGTAAAGACGAATTCATCTGTCAAATAAAACAGCGTCAGTCTCCGCTGGCAAGAACATTTCCTCACGCAAAGTTACTTGACTGAGGTTATGAATGAGCTGAGGTTGAGATGAGATGAGACGAAACACAAACACTACTGAAATGTATTTATTTATATCATTTGTGTTACTCTCCCGCGTTGTTTAGATTTCGCGACTCGAGCTTCGCGTCGCTCGTCGTGCATGTTGTGGTATTTGAAGTTCTCACACTTGAGTCGTTCCATAACCTTGCTTCTGTTCGTCATCATTATATTTATTACTGCTAGATTACTGAATTATGCTTGAATTATTAAGTGTTCGTTGAAATTACTTGCTTTAATTATCTTTAAACTATTTCTTAATCGATAACAATATTGTTTCATTTAACATAAAAGATGTAAGCAAATTTTTACTGACATATGAATATTGATTGAACTTTTAATATAAAAGGGTTGTTAAAATCTCAAGAAAGATATCTTATAGTTGGGTGTAAATTTATGAAACATTTCTCACTAGAAGGTACAAACAAGTGTCCTAATCTAATTACCTTCCTTGGAGAGAGTTTGACATACATGAGTCCTAAACTTGGTCCCATAATACCACGGCGTAGTCAACGAAACACATGTTGTAAATGATTGATGATGCTTCGGGTTCATGCTGGCAAGAATCCTTTCAAAATCAGCTCGTGTATCATATTCATACGGAACGGGGTGGAAACTGGGACAATGTTTGTGAAGATAACGTTTTACAAGTGCTTGAGGATGGGCTTTGAATTATATACATTTAGTTGCTCTTGAAGAGTTGAGGTAAAGTTTACTTGGCAATTTGCGTTTTGAAGAACGTATTTTACACGAAGTCAACATTATATTCGCGCTAGTTCGGACTATTGATAATGAGCTTCTTTGAAAGGAAGTGTTGGCGATTGTTTTTAATACAACTTAAACATTGTTTATGGTTTTTATCACCATTTTTTACCTCCCTATGCATTGTATTTAGGTAGATATTTAGGAACGTACAAGTAAATATTGGTTTAAAAAACCAAATTCATATTTATTAGTGATTATTTATAGAAATCTAGATTAGGGGTCATTAAAACTGGCATTAATCCAGATTATGTGTCATTAACACAAACCATTGAATGCCAAATAGTGTTATCGCTTACGTTTACCTTAAACCAACGTTAAATTGACCTCGTATGAGTCATGGATGGATAACGATACGGATTCGATGATGTGTGACTCAGTCGTGATTTAATCAAGTTTCTTTATCCAGGTGTCGAATTACATTAGTTGGCGTGGTTCCCGGCTAATAAACAACAGGTTTCGACTAGGGATTTTTGGGTGTTTTTGTAGGCTAAAGGCTAGCTAGCCACCTATCTCCACTTGACACTCATTTCATCCTGAGCTGTTAAAATTTAACTTTGCGTACAATTGCACCTCTGTATGTTGTTGCAAACATTAAAAAAGAAATAAATATATTTATTTGCATTAAGTAGGGTAAGGTACATGGTTGAAATGATGTCCACCACGTAACGGAATATGTGAATAATTATGATCTTTGCAGTAAGAGGTAATGTTAATAGAAGTATTGTTTACATAGTTTCATATCTATAGACTACTGGAAGAATAACTCTAAACAAAAGCAACATAATTTTTGGCACCCTTTGAAAAATGACATTTTGTATGAGTTTTGGCGGCAAGGTGTAGTTTTTAAGGAACAAATTTCGAACACTGTGTACTTTTTTTGGGGTCACTTTTTGAGCTTGATTTACATTTCTATAAGAAAATCATTATTTTAAAATCTTTTTATTTTTACCTTAATGTTCGTTCTGAATGGCTAAAGATAATAACTCTAAACAAAAGCAACATAATTTTTGGCACCCTTTGAAAAATGACATTTTGTATGAGTTTTGGCGGCAAGGTGTAGTTTTTAAGGAACAAATTTCGAACACTGTGTACTTTTTTTGGGGTCACTTTTTGAGCTTGATTTACATTTCTATAAGAAAATCATTATTTTAAAAACTTTTTATTTTTATCTTAATGTTCGTTCTGAATGACTAAAGATGGTATCTCAAACAGTAAACGTAAATATGACTATTTCTAAGAAAGTTTCCTTCACCTTATCACTGCCACTTCCAGAGTAGTGTCACATAAGTATAATGTTAGATTGTTATCATTCATAAAACAAAGTGACGGACAGGTTTTTAACCTGCCCAACTCAAAGATAATTCTCCAAAACATTCAAATATATTTTTTGGTTCTAGCTGGATGTTATTCAAAATAAATGATCAAATTCCACGAAGAGCACCAATCCAGGTACTCAACGTGGAATCATCATATCAGCCGATTGACGTCCACTGCTGGACATAAGCCTCCCCCAAAAATGAGGGGGATTTGCCATAATCGCCACGCTTGGCAGGCGGGTTGGCGATCGCAGTTGGATTGAATGTGTGTACTCAGAGGATGCTGCTGCCCATCCTCCGGTAGATCCCTTAGTCTCCTTTTACGACACCCACGGGAGGAAATGGGATGGTGCTATTCTTAGCCGACACCTCACGGTCAACGGTCACGGTTAACGTGGAATATTCGCTAGTATATGCTTAATGTATAATAAAATATCAGCACAATAAAATAATATTACACTTTACTTCACCTGTCTTGAAGATTAGACTCCTCAGATAGATATAAATAAGTGTTACATACAAAGTGGTACTAACTCATGAGGAGCAAATGGTAGTAATTCTAATAAATTGCTCGCGTGCAGTGCAAGTGGATGCAAGAGATGCGTATGCGCTGCGCTGGGTCGGGGGTTATGGGCGGACAGTCGTCGATCCTTCACTCCACTGATATTAGGGTTGCCACTGCCTTAAACATTCGGAAACTATCATGTTTTATATATCTTAATTTCTTATACAGTTTACTAGATATGGAGACTTGGCTCCGTCTCATTTTTTTCTTACTTTCACCACTTCCAGATAAGTTCTTAATAGCTTATCTGATAGAAGAGAAAATATATCAAACTATTTGTCAGATAAGCTAATAAAAACTTAATCAGAAGTGGTGAAACAGGCCCTTAGAGTCAATGCAGTATTGTTATATTTTCTAAATGACAGTGCGGAAATGTGAGAAAATATTATCCTGGACTAGTAAAGATTCATTCAGAAAGCAAATCTTCGTTTAAGACGCTCCCACTATGGAAATTGAAAATGCTGAGCCGGGCCATATTTTGCTGGTTTTTATTAGAAGCTATCTTCTCGTTATTTGAAAGACTTACAAATGAATGAAAAATATAGCAATGATACAATACAATACTCTTTATTTGCACACCCTAAACATAAAATAACAATATTAAAAGCAAACAAAAAGGGTACAAATTATCTTCAACATCTCGGCTTTATTTGCTATGAAGTATACAGGGTCCTTTTTAATATGCTGACACTTTTTTAAGGAGATGATCAGACCATGAAACTGAACAACTTTCTCTATGGGACCAACATCGAAATCGCGAAAAAAAATCAGCTGTCCCATACATCTGGCTCGAGTAGGTTTGCAGTTTTGTATGGATTTATTTTTCGCTATTTCGATGTTGGTCCCATTGAGAAAGTTGTTCAGTTTCATGGTCTGATCATCTCCTTAAAAAAGTGTCAGCATATTAAGAAGGACCCTATAAATATCTATTTTTTTTAAATAAAATACATACATAAATTATGAAACCTGTGTTCAAAGAAAAGCCTAAATATTTGAAAAAAGTTTGTATTATGTGTTAATGACTATGCTTAGCACGATCTTTCATAATTCTCGTAACACCAAAATTGTGTTATTAAATTAATTATCATCAACGCCGACAACCCTAACAGGAGTATCTGACAGGATGTCGTTCTCGTCGAGATACGAGGGTTGAATTGAATACTACATCGTGATAGCTCGGCCGATTTAAATTGCTCCCTGACCTCCAGACATGCCGTGAAATACCACTGCTATATTTTACTGTCGGCTTTTAATTATATCTAATTATGGAATTTAGCATCGTGAATTCGTGATGTGATGTGACGTTGTATTTCTGCTTTTTAGCTTTAGCTTTTCAGTTGAAGTGCTTGTCACAATTCCCATAATATCACGTAGAAGCTAGGCTTACTTTAACAAGGTCTTTGCCTTTTCTAGGCCGGTAAGCGAATCGCGTTCGGTAATAGCCCAAAAATGAACGTAGGGCATTTTATTTTATAATTATAAGAAAATCGTTTATTGCAATGTGACTCCTTCTAGTACCTACCTACTTAAATTTTTTTTAATCAGTCGTCTATACAGGGTGTTAACTCATGTGTTAAATATTTAAGGGAGTGCTTCAGACCATCAAAATGAACAACTTTCACTATGGGACTAAAATTGAAATCGTCAATCGCTGCTCGACCCAAATGTGTGGGACAGCTGATTTGAATTTCGAGATTTCAGTATTCGTCTTATAGTTGAAAGTTGTTCAGTTTGATGGTCTTAACTCTAAAGTACTACCCTGTTTAGTATGTAACGGATTTAATTATACACCCTGTAAGTATACAGGGTGTTAGATACAGGGTGTAAGACACTAACACCCTGTATTCACTATAAATGTTTGTCGAGTGCCTTCCTTACACTGCCTGCGGCATCAATCAAGCAACTGTTTCATTTATAATAATTAATTATTAAATTAATCATTATGTAATCAAAATCATAATATTATATACAGTTTCAACTGTTATTAAATTGATTTGTTAGTGTTCTTGTTTACTTTTATTTGTTAAATTACATGCAAAAATGTAATAAATCGCTCGATTAAAAGGTAGTTTTAACAAAATTATCGGCCACCCCTAAAGGGAATGAGAGTCGTGAATAGATGTAATGATCTATAAATTGAACTGTGAAGCTTTCTCAGCTGGTTCTCGACTTACAACATCCTTCATCCTTAAGCCCTGTGAGATCGTGCTTAAGTGTTGTTTTATTTTTTCTTTAGGTCAGCAATGCTACACTGTGCAGATTACACTCTTGCTTTTTATATTTGGTTTAGTCTCAAGTACTTTTATTATTATTGCAAATTTCTAAAAGGATAACTCCCGACCGATTTTAGACTGTTTAAGAAAATACATATAAATCAGGTTACAATTTGATAATAATGTATGCTCAAAGCAACAAAAGAATAGTAATAAGTCATAATAATAAGTTTCACAGGAGAGTTACTTTCCAACAAAAGAAATTTTCCTAGAAAATAAATTTGTATCAATATGACAAGCTGTGTGTACCTACAACATGCAAAATATAATATGGAGCATCTCTGAATAAACCTACGTAAGACCCAAGACAATATTTTGCCTGAAGCTATGTTTAATTTTTCTTTTCTTTTGTCTACAGTGCCGTCGGTAAAACATGTCTTCTCATCAGTTACACCACAAACGCTTTCCCGGGGGAATACATACCTACAGTGTAAGTATTTTAATACTTCAATTCAATTCAATAATACTTTATACTTTGTTACCAACTGCTCTCAAACTGTGAAGAAAAAAAACATCCTTAGGAAACCTGCCTACAGGGAGTCGCGTGGCTAGAGGGCTCTCGAGTGGACGTCTGTCGTTTGGCTCGCGATTTAGGTAGCCACGCGGCTACGCCATTTTATGGCGGTTTCGAGTGTGTGTTTTTGTATAAAAACGGCGTTGAGATCGCCATATCAATTACCGTACAACGTCAAGCACTAGTTGCTCTTTTTAAACTAGATATTGGCAAAATCCACCAAGAAAACGCCATTAAACAAAAATAGAATAGAACCTGCCTACACTGATGCGTATGTAATGTAAAGTCTACCAATCCGCATTGGGCAAGCGTGGTTGAATAACTCCCGTACAGGTTCCCTGAGGGTGGGTACGCCTGTGCCCTGCAGTGGGACGTATAATAGGCTGATGATGATTATCAACTTTAAGCAAGTCTATTCATAGAAAATTCTTATAAAACAAATATCCACAAAGTGTATTTGTAAAAAACACAAAATATCGTAACACATAGGTACAGTCACCAGCAGATATATTGTAGCAGACAAGGTGGTCATATATTTCTAAGCAGTTTTAATTTTCAATAATTTCTTTACTCATAACTAATCAAAAATATAGGAACGCCTAGAACATCAAATATATCGACGCAGTCAGGGTGGTCACAAACATCTGAACAGTTTTGTGAAAAAAATCTTACTCCGTTGTTTTACATTTTAAGTTTAAATAACATTGTAAAGAAATTATTGAAAATTCGCTGTTCAGATATTTATGGCAAAATACACGTTTAGATATAAGTAATTGGTAACATTTACTGTAAAGAATTTAATGAAAATTAGCACTAGCACTGCTTAGAAATATTGGACACCTTGTATGCTTCGATATATCTGATGGCGACTGTACATGCTTTAATTTCAATGAGTGTTTTATGTCCGCAGTCCATTAAAAATGTCGACGGGCTTACTACAAATTAAATGGACGGAATTTTGACACTGCTATTGAAATGTGGATAATATTAATTATGGCATATTCAAAATATCTCTGACCCTCTTGGTGAATATAGATTAGGTACACAAAGAACATAATTTTCATAAAAAATGTAATAGGTAGAAATATCTACAGGTATTTTACAATTTATTTTATCGAACAAAGCAATGTGCTGACGTCAGAGAACGATTCCATTTGAACAAAGGTAAATAAATATGGCATGAAAACAGACGGAATCAATGAGGGAATAATCAAACGTCGGTATGAATCTTTTATGGGTTACGTCTGGCTAGAATAACATTCCAGACAAACAGACTAGGTATTTACTAGATCTGAGACGAGATGTTGTTTTAGATTATCTCCTTTGTTTGTTAGCAATATTTGGTTTTGTTACTCGTAGTACTTACAATTTTATGGGTTTAGATATGTAGAATTGTCAAATTTTCTTTCTGTAAATAAATGTTGATCAATTGATCATCCTTCCATAAACTAAAACTTGTATACTTTACATGATTAATGGGGTATAGTTAGATCTTAATTTTTGGCAGCCAGTTATAATATAAGGTCCTTTTAAATACGTTGACAGTTTTTAATGATCAGACCATCAGACTGAATAACTTTTTCTATGGGGTCAACACCGTAATCGCGAAGAAAATGAAGCTGTTCCAGAAAAAAATTGCAAACCTACTCGACACAAATAAATGGGACAGCTGATTTCTTTTTCGCGATTTCGATGTTGGTCCCTAGAGAAAGTTGTTCAATTTGATGGTCTGATCAACCCCTTAAAAACCTTCAGCGTCACAGAAGGATTATGAATGTTTGCGCATGTATAAATTTATATTATACATACCTACATAAATTTAGGACGATAATCCCTTTCGGGGTTGTCATGAGACACATTCCTACAACTACAACCTGTCTTGCATGCAGTTATAAGGCTCTCTTTTGAGCATATTGATGGTTTCAAGATGAAATTACGTGGTTAGTGGTGATAGGTTACTAGCCTTTCAGACACCAATATCCGTCCGTCGTGATATAATGCTAGAATGTTACCATAATGTATCCTTTGCATTTTGCAGATTCGACAACTACTCGGCGAACGTGATGGTGGATGGAAAACCGATCAACCTGGGGCTGTGGGATACGGCTGGTCAGGAGGACTACGACCGACTCCGACCCCTGTCGTACCCACAGACCGATGTCTTCCTCATATGCTTCTCCCTCGTCAACCCGGCTTCCTTCGAGAACGTGAGGGCTAAGGTAATTCATTATACATTTTTATTTATTTATTTGATTGGAAAACCAATATAATACATTTAATACATACATACATATGCTCACGTCTATGTCCCACTACTGGGCTAGGCAGAGATAACAAATCGCCACATGCTACGATTCTGACACACATTTCTCGCCTCCTCAACATCCATAAGTCTCTTCATACAAGCTCGTCGGTTCCGGGTACATTTTATTTGGCCCTTCTTCAGTACGCATTCTATTTGGTCAGCATACTAGGGCGACCCCTTTCAACCATTCCATTCACACTTGCCTTGTAAATTTCATACGTCAACCTACTTTCACACATTCTTTCTACATGGCCAAACCACCTCAACATGCCTTTTTCAATCCTGGTCACTACATCTTCTTTCACACCACATCTTTCTCTAATCACACTATTCCGTATCCTGTCCTTCAAAGTCACAGTAGTTTCATATCATTATCAGCTTTTGTCAACCCACTTACCCGCAACCTACTTACTTACGAATAGTATCGAAAGGATAATTATCATGATAATTATAAAATTCATTTGGAAACCAAAAAGCTTGCGCTAGCAATCACGGCATATTTGCGAAAAAAAAAACTCACAAACACAAAACAATTGTTCTCACTGTTTTCTGTGGCTTTTCTCAATTATTTGTTATTCATTGTGATTCGAAACGAAAATGCGGAAGACTAGGTGCTTTTTGGTCTGGGTACGAGTGTGTTAAGAGGCTCCCCATAGGTAAACTTTACTGGTTTTTAGAAGCTATCTTCTCCTTATTTGAAAGACATACAATAATTGAAAAATGTAGCAATATTCTTCAACATCTGGGCTTTATTTGCTATAGATCATGTTTCTCATTTTTCTATAAAATACATATGAAACCTGTGTTCAAAGGAAAGCCTAAATATTGGAAAAAATCTGTATTATGTGCATCTACTTTTTAAGTTGAAGTCACATTTACTTGAGACACACACCTTTGTGTAGACAATATTAAGATCTAAAATTGCTATTTTGCAAATTTTTTTAACACCAATATTTAATGAGTTAATTAGATAATGTTAAATTTGGGGTGAATTCCTATGATTTTAGAATGTGATTTCCTTGGATTAGAAGGCTCCACTGTGACATAACGAAGGACAAGCGAGTCAAAAATAGGTCTACCTACTAAAATGACGTAGTTTAGTAGAGGTGAGTTGGCTCTGAAAGAGTCAAGGTCGTTCGGTCAGGGAAACCTCTTAAATCAAAAACAGCAATTTTAGAACTTTAAGTTAGAAATTTCACAAAAAACTAAGCACAAAACTAGATAATTATCACATAATTATCGGATAGTTATCTAAGAAAATAATTATCTTGATAATGTCGAACCCCGACTATAATGTATAACGTCGGAACGTCATCATCAGTATCAAATATAACTCGAAAGCTGATCATCCTGTTTTTGCCATATATTTATGACTGGATGCAAAGTACGTCATAGTATATTGGTTAGACCACAGGTGCTTTTGCGTTGCCATAGATAATCCCTGCGGTTAGTTTACCTTCACGTAGCCCTGTTTTTCATATAGCTGACTCCAGTTTGCAGTGGATGGAAGTCTGATTGATGGTCCTTTGTTCCTCTCTTCTTTGATTAAATTCATTGCGGGTTCCAAGACACAGAGACATCCGCTTGACTTCATGAATGGTCGCCGTTGTTAGTCCTGATTTACAGGAGTTACAACGGTGAGTATGCCCGTTTTAACACATTTGCTAGCAGCGGAAAAAGTGACGCGGTGCTTGTGCTTACACCGTCGAATGCGATATAATCTGGACTCACCAGGGGCAATAGTATGGCAGCGTGATACAGCGCTATCCCGCCTTCCATCTCTTTTTATTTGCGTGCGAACGAACTATATAGATAAACGGCGTGATATAGCCGTATCACGCACAACATGCTACGGCTTCAGGTGAGTCGTGCGCACCGCGGGACTGGTTATTGCCCTACGACGTACCTAGGTTGGCATCCAGTCATCTTCAATAGCCTACACACGTCCCACTTCATGGCACAGGCCTCCCCTTATCCATCGATCCATTCACATAGGTTTTTAAGCCAGGAAGTCCTTTTACCAGACATATGTCTTCCCAAAATGTTCCCCTGCAGAATAATCTGGAGACTCTGGAGTATCACTTCTCATAATGTGACCCGAGGTACTCTAATTTCCGAGTTGTTATAGTTTTTAGGATTTCTACTCTCTTGTTCATGCTTTGTAGGACCACCTCGTTGCTAATTGTGTCCGTCCATGATATCTTCAACATCCGTACTTTAACTAATGCATGTTAATGTTGTCAAATTGCAGTGGTTCCCAGAAGTGAGACATCACTGCCCGTCGACGCCTATCATCCTCGTCGGCACTAAGCTCGACCTCCGCGAAGACAAGGACACCATTGAGAAGCTGAAGGACAAGAAACTGGCCCCCATCACTTACCCACAGGTTTGCTGCGCTATATCACTACATATTAAAGTCCTGCCGCGTTCTTCTGTCGTCCTGTCATTCTGTATAGCCTAATCTAAGGAACTATTGTAGCTATTTTGATACGGTTTTCAGTAATAGACTGATTCAGGAGGTTGATGTAATGGTTACCACGACGTACTGGCAAACCAGGGTCCTGGGTTCAAATCCCGGTTCGGTCATGGATGTTTTTTTTTTTTATCGATGGGTTTGCTCTTGACCTCAATCTAGTCCACAGGACAAAGATGGGGTCGAAGATGTAGCGAGCTCACCCAGAATGCCACTGGCACTCCTGCACACTGATGGAACGCAGCATGCAATTTTATATGTTTGTGCCGTTGTTGTATGATTCCCATAACAAAAAGCCTGAGGCTTGGGATCATTACAATGTATGTGCCTGTGAGCGTTATTTATTTATTAATGTAATTTTTTAAGTCTGCTCCTACTTACAGACTTAAAAAATTACATTAAATTTTTTAAGTGACCGAGTTACGACACTCGAACGTACGATACGACGTCCTCCTAGTTTATACTAACTTTTCATCTCCGACTCTGTTGGTCTTCATATCCCTTTTATTTGAGACTAGAGTTTACCCGCGACTTCGTTCGCACAAATTATAAACCAGACTTTTAGGAAAATCATAAGCTACCAAACAAAAAAGTTTCATCAAAATCTGGTTGTTTTTGCGTGATGCTTGAACAAACAGATGAGCAACCATTCTAAAAGAGGTTGATTTGGAGTCAGGGATACCTAAAAACAATACCGTAAACAAAATAAGTGATGAAGCTCAGCGGTCGCGACAGGTCTATGCCCGCGCGGCGTGCGGGGTACGGCGGGGGACGGGCGTACCCTAACTCAATTCGCTGTTAAGGTATGCGCGCAGGCAGCGTGGGCCGGGACGCACTCCTCCCGGCCCCCGCACGCCCCGCACGATTGGCCTGCCGCGACCGCTGAGCTTCACCACTATCAATTCTCTACAGTATGCCGTAACAGAAACACTTTTGTCACAGTTTTATGCCACAGTGCCCACTCTAATCCTAAAAACCGACATGTCGTTGCAGGGCCTAGGCATGGCTAAGGAGATAAACGCCGTCAAGTACCTCGAGTGCTCCGCCCTCACGCAGAAGGGCCTCAAGACGGTGTTCGACGAGGCGATACGCGCCGTCCTCTGCCCCGTACAGCCTCCCAAGAAAACAAGGAAGTGCCCGCTGCTGTAAAATTGGCGGAAACACTAAGGTAATAATGTTCATGTTTGTCTACTCACTAGATAAATTATGATACACTAGACTTCTCTAAAATGCTTATTTAACGTCACGTTTGGAGTCACGTTGCAGGAACACCCGAGCACTTGTCTCGCGTGGTTTCGCGCGTCGCGTTTTTGCCTGCCACGAGGCTCCGCAATCCTTGCATTTCCGCCAGTGTCAAGTAGTTTATGAGAGAATCTATCCCAATCTCAGGGATTGTTTTTGGTCCAGAACAACTTCTTGTTCTGGACCAAAAAGACGTAATATGCTGACGGTTTTTTTGGGGAAGATCAAACAAACTGAACAACTTTATCTTGGGACCATAACAAAAATCGCGATAAATAAAATTTGCTATCCCCAACCCCATACATTTGGGTCGAATAGGATTGCAGTTTTGTATAGAACAACAATTTTTTATCGCTGTAGTCTGATCATCCGATTTAAAACCGTCATCATATACAAGTCTACAACTTATTCTGGTACTTTAAATAGGTCAAGATAATCTGTGTGAAAATGTCCCAGATATTTATTTGTTGTGCATACGAATGTATTAAACTAACCTTATTACTTGTCGCAGGTAGTGTAGAAACGTGGAAGCCAGTGCGCCAACACCACAGCTTTCCTCTAGACCGCACCAGAAGTTCACTCGATCATCAGTGCGCTGTATAAAATGAATGGACTGCAATAAATGCATACATAGATGTTAATTCTTACTGTTAAATACGCATTATTAATGTGTTACGTGGGTTGGTGTGAGTGAAGTCCGTATAATATTATATGTATATGTAAAGCTTTTATATAATCCGGGGATTAACGAATAGCTTTTATGATTGATGCAAGGAAGGTTTGACTTTGATTGTTATACATTAAAGTGAAGATAGGAGAGAAGAGAGATGTAGCATATCCTCCGAAATGAGAGCGATAAAGAGAGAAGACAAGCCCTGTAGTGACGTCCTTGTTCTTTGAAGATAAGTTAATTACACAGATTTCAATAAAGAAATTGTTTTTTACTACATATCTCTTCTCTCATTTTCTGTCTGGTGAACAATGAACCTTAAGCTGGTATTTTTGGAACTCATAATTGCATTGAAGAAGAACCTAAAACAATGTACAAAAATAAAAATGCAATTTTAAAAAATCGAATTGCCAAATTATTTGAAGTTTGAAAAAACCTCAGCATTATTAAAACTAAAAAACCGACGAGTTCGTATTCTTATAATCCTCTCAGAGTATAACTCATTTCTATAATTCCTAGCTCGATCTTTGCTATTAAAAAAGTTACATTCCTACATTGTTGCTAAAAAACTTAAGTTTGGTACAAATTGTTTACTTCAATTTTTTTTGGGTAGTGATTTAAATGGAATTGTTAAAAAATTTGTTTGTTTTAGGCAGAGATTATATTTTTCGATGTAATATTATTATTGATTGCCTATTTTTGTTCCCAATTGTTGTATTTCAGTGTAGAACGTCGATAAGTACAGTATTTGTTAAGGAAGTGATGAATTATCCATTCTTTGTGTAAATGAATGAAATTTATATATATTCTTAAAGTCTATTTAATATCTGATTCAGTTTTAAACAATTCTGATTGAGATTATACAAATTACAATCTATTTTTTGCGTGAACATTGCTAATATCGATTAATGGAAATAATAAGATGCCCAAAGTTTTTACCACACATTGGACTCGATTCGGAGTGTACCACGACTTAACTAAACTAAATTTATTCCTGTCACTTTCTAAAATAAGATTAAGAAAAGAGACAGAAAACCAACAGCTGACTTTAGTGCTGTCAAAGTGACGTTAAACGCCCAAAAACGCTTTAAATAAGATGGCGTACATTATGATGGCATCTTATTTTGCGCATTTAACATCACTTTGACAGCACTAAAGTCAGCTGTTGGTTTTCTGTCTCTTTTCTTAATCTTATTTTAGAAAGTGACAGAAATAAATTTAGTTTAGTTAAGTCGTGGTACACTCCGAATCGAGGCCATTACCGTTTTATCTCTTAACGTTCCTCGTATGAGTGAAATTCTGAGTTTTAGGCACTGAATCAATATTTGAAAGCAATAAAACTAAAGTCTAACACATTTTAATCCAAAACCACTTCCATTGGAAACAATCTTCTACTTTTAACAATAATGCTTAGCTTCAAGCTGAGCTGATAATTCACTTTAGAATATCGTTTTCAGACTATTCACTAATTATAGTAAGGCTTTAGTAGAATGTATGGAACCGCGTGAATGGCAAATACGTTAGATACATATCGATGGAACTAGCCAAGTTTCCCGTTAAATTAGATTGGCAAGTTATTCGGTAGCGTTTCAAATGCCTAGAAATGTTAAAAAAGAAATTAAAGATGATGATGATTTGATGTAATTAAAGAAATTTTATCTCTACGAGTACTTTCTAGGTTCCAACATAATTAAATTTGAATAAACTTGTCGATCTAATTCGATTTACTAGCGATGAAGTACTAGTATAGTAAATACATCAAATGATTTGACAATAACCACTCTTGTATGGCATGCTCTAAGACTTTACCTCTTCTATACTACTAAAATTATCGCTAGTAAATCAAGTCCCTTTGAAACGTAATTGTTTGCGTTACGTTTCAGTCTTCAATGGGTATTGTGAATTACCGCACAATTTAGCATTAACCGACCGTATCGCGTCAGACAGTTTCTTAATACTTGTCGAGGAGTTACCCAAATTTCTCGATTAGGTTGTATTAACACTTAGTGTCACTTGGAGGCATTTTTGCGCTGAAAATGTGATAATGGGTTTAGGCTTTAATTGACTGGGTTAACACCATCCGTAAGCGCTAGAAAACAAATTTTTAAACTCTTTAAAATATGTAATTATTATCGCTGTAATAAAACTATGAATGTACTGGATTTTTATGGCACTAAGTTAATTACTGTCTAAATCCAATCTTAAAATATAAGATGTTTAAATAAGGTGGAATAGTACACGTAAGATTGCGTTTAAGATAATTATGTGCAATTGTTACTGCTTACACTTTCAGCTTCATAGTTTTTTAATTACTACGCCGACGCCATAGATTTCAATCTAATTTTGTTTTACGAAGGCTCCAACAATTGCACAAACATTAGTAGCTATAAGATTTTAATGTATGTATTGTTCAGATGCAAATATTTAGAAGAATCAGCATGTAAATAACAGTAATTTAGTGTAAAACTATAATTAATTTTGGTATGCACTTTGGTGTCGCATTTTTATATATCTTAGAATCCTTTTTAGAGGGGCTTTGAACGGCGTTTTTTTCTATAATAAGTTTAAAGTGGACCTAATATATCAAAAAATTGATATTTAATCATTTATATTAAATAAATATTTCTTTTGTATGAAATATTCTAATTCGTGTTAAGAGCGCTAATTAAAAGATTATTTTGTTAAAACTTTGTGTTAAAACTTCAAGAAAAACTGATTTGAAAGATTTTTACCTTTTTCAATATGAACCGAAATCCATAACCTGAAATTATCCGAATTGTATCTAAATGTATTTTTAGTCTAAATTTGTAATTTGTTGCGTATGGCGTATTATATTAGTGTTAGCTTAACCTTGTTATTGTTACTAATAAATTGAACCTTCTACACCGGGTTATATTTCAGTTAAATTACGAAACTCTAATATTATAATAGTTTTTATAACATAGTCTGTTATTTATGAGATCAATGGACATAAACTTATGTATTTTTACATAAGACACATGAAAAAAAAACTACAGATTTTGGTCATGTCTTTAATGGAGACAAAACTAAAACTATTAGTTTATTTAAGTTTCTAGAATAAACTAAATTATAACCCGTAAGTCCACTTAAAAACATTGTATTCTGTATCTGCTTTTATTGGTATAACGGCTGATTTGTATAATATTATTTTTATACAAATAATTTGTATAACTAGTAGACGCTATGTGCTGTATATTAGATTGACGGGCATCATACGCTGTCAAGTAATTCTTCCAAATATTGTGAAGCCTCTGAATAATTCAAAATATATTTATATTAACTGTTCAGATGTTTGTTTTATTTTGTTATCATCTTTAACTAGCGATATAACTTAAGGTTCGAAACCCTGTACAGTTTATTGGTCGAAAAACAACAAAATATAGGAACATTTTTATATACAAGTATAGGTAATGTGAAAATAATTATGTAAAAGTGTGAGTAGGTTGATGTAAGGTGATTTGGTAAACAAATTGTTTTTTTTTTTTGATTAGGTAGAGTCATGTGGGTTAAGTGTAGTGTGTACTTAAAATTTGAAACCTCTCTGTAATGAAAATTATAATCTAAATGAAACAAAACAGTATTTATTAATCAACAATTTAAGTATGAAAATAATCATCTATAATGGCACAAATTCTTTGATCTTAAAAAATACAAAGGTAGTCAAAATGCGTACACTTACCCCAGTAGGAGGGTAACTGTGCGCAGTTGGTGGTGGGTGTACGCAGCATAAATAGAGTTGTTAACATACTCAAAAGCTTATTATTTTAACTTAACTATGCAATTATGTTTCAGTAACGAATAAATTGAAAACATAAATCAAATAAGTACCAACAAATGAGATCAGTATCCTTAATTAATAAATTTACTTATTTATCAGCACAGTTATCGCCTTATCACATTTGAAAACACCATATACAAAACTGGTGCACTGTTCGTGCCTCCAACTATCACAAACGCTACATTTTATCGAGTCTTCTGTCGGTGGATATATATATAATATATATATATATATATATATATATATGTCTCCAGAAAGGACAGTAAAATCCATTTGTGCGCACACCATAAAGGTATAATAACTTTATGGCGCACACTTAACCCCACCCATCAAATTGAGACTTTGTCAAAACTGTTAATTATTGCATCATCCAAGAAATTCAAACAATCGTGAATTTTAAAACCTTTAAATATGCATATATCAATGACAAAATATATGAGATTTTATCTAAATCAAAGAATATATTTAAAGATATAAAAGAAGAAACTGACTGACTGAATGACTGACATATCAACGCACAGCCCAAACTGCTGGGTTTAGAGATTCCAAATTTGGCACGTAGATTCCTTATGAGGTCTAGGGGTGCACTAAGAAAGGATTTTTCAAAATTCATCCCCTAAGGGGGTGAAACGGGGGTCCAAAGTTTGTATGGGGAAACAAGATTAGTTGGACTATTTAATTCGAAACTTCACTGGAGTACTCCTATTAATAAATGAGTAAACACGTGTTTCAGGTTTTTTCAGAATTCAACCCCTGAAAGGGGGAAATGGGGTGACAAAGTCTGAAAATCGAGATGGGTATTGTTTGTATGGTTTATCGGGTCGCTAATTACGAAAAAAACTATGATTTTAAAATCCAACGTGGCGGACGTGAAATACCATCATCCCCTGTGGGGGTAAGATGGGGTTGAAATGTCTAAATATCATTATGGGTGTCGTTTTTATGGTTTTTTGGGACGTCAATTACGAAAATAGCATCGATTTTGAAATTTTACAAAGTGGACATGAAAATCGGTCGAAATAGATTAAATTTTATATAGGTATCTTATATCTAAATATTATAAAAGAAGAAACTGAATGAATGGCTGACTGACATATCAACGCACAGCCCAAACCACTGGGTCTAGAGATTCCAAATTTGGCACGTAGGTACCTTATGTGGTCTAGGGTTGCACTACTAAAGGATTTCTCAAAATTCACCCCTCGAGGGGGTGAAATGGGGGTCCAAAGTTTGTATGGAGAATCAAGATTAGTTAGACTATTTTATTCGAAACTGCACAGGAGTACTCTTAGGCTGAGATTCAGAGACGATTTTTTAAGTCATAGTTCGAACTAAGTAGGGTCAAAATGTATGGATTTTGACATACGGGAGTTCGAACTAAGACTTAAAAATCGTCTCTGAATCTCAGCCTTATTGATAAATGAGTAATCCAGTGTTTCAGGTTTTTTTCAGAATTCAACACCTGAATGGGGGAAATGGGGTGTCAAAGTCTGAAAATCAAGATGGGAATTGTTTGTATGGTTTATCGGGTCACTGATTACGAAAAAAACAATGATTTTAGAATCCAACGTGGCGAACGTGAAACAACATCATCCCCTGTGGGGGTGCGATGGGGTTGAAATGTCTAAATATCATTATGGGTGTCATTTTTATGGTTTTTTGGGACGTTATTTGGGTTAGAGTGTGAGTAGGGCTAGGGGATGCGTAAGTGGTGAGGAGAGGGTGCGAAAGTGGTACATCGAGGGGGCGAGTAAAGGGTGCATAGGGGTGCGTAGGGGTACATAGGGGTACGAAGGGGGTGAGTAAGGGTGCGTAAGTGGTGAGTTGGGAGTACATAGAGAGGGTATTCACCCTCTCGGGTATCCCCCTATACGGGTGCGTAGTACGTGGGGGTGCGTAGGGCTGAGTAGGGGGTGAGCTGGGGATGATGCGTAGGAGATGAGTAGTGGGTGTGCAGGGGATGAGTATGGGTACGTAGGAGTGTGCTGGGGTGCGTAGGGGTGCGTAAGGAGGTGCGTGGGGTGAGTAGGGGGTGCATAGAGGGGATAAGGGTGCGTAGGGGATGAGTACGGGGTGCATAGGGGTGAGTAGGGGGGGGGGGGGGTACGTAAGGGGTGTTCTTTCAGAAGTCACAAAAACAAGTCAGTGCCACAAAAAAAACTATAAACAAGTCCTAAGTCCACGCGTACGAAGTCGCGGGCAACAGCTAGTAGTAATGATAAAGCCTTAAATATGTGCAAAGACTACAGTTTAATAATATGTGCAAAAAATAGTTTAATAATGTTTAGAAACTGGTTTAGAACGAGATAATATCTAAATTTAAAATTGGAACTGTTGCTGACATGATTTTTTTTTTAATTTCGCTACATTTCTCAAAATAAGATGCCATCATAATGTACGCCATCTTATTTAAAGCGTTTTTGGGCGTGTAACGTCACTTTGACAGCACTAAAGTCAGCTGTTGGTTTTCTGTCTCTTTTCTTAATCTTATTTTAGAAAGTGACAGGAATAAATTTAGTTAAGTCGTGGCACAGTCCGAATCGATACCATTAGCACCCAGTAAGAACCATTACGACCCGGTTGGTGTAATGCATAAAGTTATTATACCTGTCGGAATAGAGTAACTGACATGAGTTGTCAAATGAAACCGTTTTTTGTGCATTTGTCGGCACTTATCGGCACCCTAAAACTTCGAGTTCTGTGTATAATTGTGATCTAACGTGAAATCGTAGATAATTTAATGAAATAGTGTTAGTATATTTGTTCGCGACATCGAGCTACCGGATTCGCGCGTCGACGCGGGCCGCTACGGTTTTACCCCGCGAGTTGAGACACCCAACGTGATCAGTGCAAATTCCAATTAGATTTTTGGTTTTTTAGTGTTTATTTGTAGATTATTGCTTGTGGAATGCACTGGTCATGTTGGGGGTAACGTATTTTGTACAGTTCGTTATAGTTTTTGTATAGTTTTCACGTGTTTAGAGTCGTAGTTTTTCTTAAGTTATAGTTTTTTTATTGTTTATAGATATATTTGATAGGGTTTTGGTTTTTCTAATAAAGATCGTTATTTCTGATAGTTCGAATAGGTTAGAATAAGTTTTTGCATTGTTTAGAGCATAGATTTATATATTACTAGCGTATATATATGTCTTTGGTTTAGAGTTGTTTTTTAGGCGTTTCATTTCTGATATTTTCATACCCTTATTTCTCAAGATAGGAGATAGGTGGATCCTATCTAACAGCTTAGGTACACAATAGTAGATGACCCTTACCTTTTTCACACACAACACATAGACTAGAGTAGTTAAATAGTAAAATATAACAGTTTTAAAGTTTTTATTTTAATTCGTCTAAGGCTAGGAGGGACATGGCGCGCTAAAACAGCGCAGATTCAATCAGTCGCAACCAGTCCTCCAGAGCAAACCGGAAGAATAGCCAGCGAAGAAAACTGAAGAATTCTCTTTTATTGAAGAACCCTGCTCCTGCTCCTTGAAGATCAGCTGCCTCAGCCTGCTCTCTGCGGTCTACGACCTGCGTCCCACTCTCACAGTACCGCCGTAATCAGGGCGTCATCCGGCGATTGTTAATAGTTAGTTAAATGTGCTAGACCAGGTCTGTCATATCGATGGTGGTCGACCACATTTTTTGGTCCTTCGAGCCGGATCACGTCCTGAGCGTACTGTGAGACCTGGGTGAAGACTGCAAGAGCTGCTGTATAGAAGATGCCGGTGACAAGAAGCATGAAGTCAGCGCCGCGTCAAGCTGGACCCCCGTCCCGTGAGGAGGAGTCCACGTCACGTCCTGCTGCATCCGCGTCGGGCACCCCATCCGGCTCCGAGCCGACGGCGTCGTCCGCGACGACCACGGAGTCGCGTACGGCAACCACAGCCCCGGATACATCAGCCACGTCGACTGACGCCACCAGGGCGTTGAAGAGCCCCGTACCAGAGAAGCCTGTACGGACGCCGGCACGATCCAGAGCTTCGAGTAGAAGACGACGGGAGCTGGCGGAGGCCCGGCTGGAGCTCCTACGAGCTCGCGTCGAGCTGGCCGAGGCCAAAGTCAGCGTCCTAGAAGAGGAAAATTAGCGAAGAAACTGAAGCCTCTTTCATTTGAAGAACCCCTGCTCCTGCTCACTGAAGATCAGCTGCCTCAGCCTGCTCTCTGCGGTCTACGATCTGCGTCCCACTCTCACAGTACCGCCGTAATCAGGGCGTCATCCGGCGATAGTTAATAGTTAGTTAAATGTGCTAGACCAGGTCTGTCATATCGAAGGTAGTCGACCACAATATTTCACAAAATAATCTACGACTTCACTTTAGATTCACTAATTTATTCACAGAGCACGATATTTACCCAGTCGATTGTGCTGACAAGTTTCCAAAAACGGTTCTATTGCCTCGCGTCACGTATCTCTTTCTATTATACAGTGGCGCCGCTAGGTACATCTCGCTCTCTCAGCTGTCAGTTCCTCTATATGATACCTTTATGGTGTAATGGTTACCAGCCAGGGTCCTAGGTTCGAATCCCGGTTCGGTCATTGATGTTATATGTGTGTGCCGTTGTTGTAGGTATATGGTTCCCATAACAAAAATGATAAGGCTTAATTTGGGATCATTACAATGTATGTGCCTGTGAGCGTTATTTATTTATTTATTAGTAAGCAGGTAGGTAACAAAATAGATTTGACATGTTACAAAGAACCACTTGACGTCAATAATAGATAAAAATCCACTTTAGAAACAATTTAAAATTCTGTGTTACAATACCCATTTAAAATTGACCCAGGGCCAAAACAATGTCGGTGATATATGGAACCAATCAGCTGTGCCGTCAGAGGTCATCGTAGACTGGTTATCTCGGAACAAAGATAAAAGGTACTTCGCTTTATTACATGTTATGGAATCAGTCGTCAGTGGCACTGCCAGTGAGTAGTCCACTGTATACGTAATTTTATCGAAAATAACTACGCAATTTTTCAATCGAAACTAGTTTCAATTGCCTAGGCGATAGAGTTCAGTTTGCAAGATGGCAAAAGTGCTATTGAGTAAGGAATTGCCAGATATCGAGGTCAGTAACTGAATGCTAATGTTTGTAATCAGTCGTAATACCTAGTCGTCTGACTACATTTTTGTTTGTTATAATTACTACAGAATATTGGATTTAGTAAAATTTTGTATAGTTGACATTTATATACAGACCAATTATATTGTACTATCTGTACCTAATCTATCAATCGATCTATACTTTGTTCCAGCCAGCTAGTAATTAAATGTTAAGAGGGCTATCGCAGTCCAGTGGCGCCCTCATCACATTAAAAAAGATTTCTCAATAAAGAAAGCCTAAATTAAAAAAGTGCTCAACAGATAAACTAAAAAAGCCTTCGAGCCATTGTTATACAATACTTTTATAGGTTCTAAACATTCCACTTTTAGACAAATTTCGAATAAAAACAAAAGCGGCCGTTTTTTTTTTTTAATTTGTATGTTTCGACCTTTAAAAAACCAATAAAAGTATTCTATAAAAATAGCTTGAAGGCTTTTGTAGTTTATCTGTTGAGCACTTTTTTAATTTAGGCTTTCTTTATTGAGAAATCTTTTTTAATGTGATGAGGGCGCCACCGGACTGCGATAGCCCTCTTAAGGCTATTTTGAATTACTTACAGACAAAAAGATATAAAACTTACTCCCACTACTTAATTCTTAGAATAGCCTCAGTAACGTCCAAGATTATGTCGGATTATTAATACAATCATTGATAAATGAACAGTCAGCGAAATTGGTTGAACAAAGATTGAATGTCGTATTCTCTTCATAAAACTACGAACTATTTGGGATAACTACAATCACTTTGTTTTTTTTTTTTGTTACGGAATAAACCTCCGAGATAAGCTCGTCCTTCTGTAATATATAGTGTACCAGATTTCTACATTTAACAATTAAAATACCTAGGTACCTATAGTTAAGTGTTGAAATAGGTAAATAAGTACGGTAAATAAGCATTTACTTTGCTTTTTTTTAAACGATAGTTTAAAATATTAGACAATAAGAACACTTTTTTTTAAATTGGATCAGGTCAGTGGCGACCTTTTCCCCGAACGTCCACTTCCTTCTGTAATTAGTTTTGTTCTATTGTATATCTCGAACGGAATGCGTTCCCATGAAGTAACTTCATGACACATTGATATGCCTTTCCTCTAGTTCTAGCACAGTTTGAAAACTTATGGCCAGTGAAGATATCCTAGCAAGCAAATAATATTATGTCCAAATTAATAAAATAAATATTTCGGCCTTGAATTTATTTTTTAAACAACATTAAGTAATTATAACTTATAATGATAATTATATTTCGTCATTTGTTGATAAAGACCTTCGAGATAAAACAAAATAAATGTTTTCGTAGAGAAATCATCTTGACTGCGATAACATTGTTTAACTGGTTTTATCTGATAATAACTATTGCTTGTCGAGATTAACTATTATTTTCACCGTTACTAGTTTAGTAGATCACCCTGATGTTTCTGACCATCCCGAAAGGGAATTACGGTCGTGAGTTTCTCTATGTAATGTATATAGGTAGTTTAGCTGATTTGTGTTAATATTTGCATAATGTGGAACAATTTTTACAATTTTTTTGTTTGTTTTGCTTTTATTGGCTAATGCTTGCCCACGATCATTTGACTACTGCAATCCTTTTCATGTGCAAATGCAAAAGAATGCCAAGAATGATGAAGATTATCCAGATATCTTAATGTTATTTTCTTAATTAATGGCCGATTACTTGCGTCTAGCGAAGGTCTTCTATTCCCAGAGTGACACAAGCCTACGTCACAAAAAAATGGCCGCTAAACATGGTAAAAGGGTATGATGACGTAGGCTTGTGTCACTCAAGTGGTCAGTCACGTAATCCGAAGAGAATACCAGGCGCAGTATATTATTGTACCATGTGCAAGCCTAACGCACCGATACGCACGCGACCATCCCCGTCAGACTTGCAGCGCGACTCCATCCAGATATCTGTATAATCTGTTTTACGAATTCCTTTTAACTAGGTATTTACACGAGCTCTGTCGGCCTTATTATAATTTGGGATAGAGCGTTTAATTAACCCTTTAACCCCTAAACGCATCGTAATGAAGCTATTATTAGCTTCAATAGGAACAATTATTGCATCACGTAGGCCATTTATGCAGTAGGTCAGCAAATAAATAGATGTACCTATTACTTGAGTAGAGATGTACTCTAGTTGTGGATTAGATTTTCTACCAAGAACATACAAAAACAGATACAGACCTTTGTCTACCACAAAGGTCGCATGTTTAGGCACACATTAATAACCTGAGGTCATCATCATCATCTCTGCCGATGGACGTCCACTGATGGACATGGCCTCCCCCAAAGATCGCCATAAAGACCGGTCCTGCACTGCCCTCATCCAACGAGTTCCCGCCGCCTTCACCAGGTCGTCGGTCCACCATGTGACGGGCCTACCCTCGCTGCGCTTTCCAGTACGCGGTCGCCACTCGAGAACTTTTCGGCCACAGCGGCCATCGGTTCTGCGAGCAATGTGCCCCGCCCACTGCCACTTAAGATCAGCAATTCTTTGGGCTATGTCAGTTACTCAAGTGCTATTGCCTAAACATGTCACCTCACCACATCTCGGAGCTAATATCACTTGCCAACATCCGGAGCTTTCTAATTTTGTTAAAATGAATTTACTCTGACTGAATTTTCTAAGACTAGGTAACCTAAAGAGACTTATAATTTCAGAATCTTCTAAGATTGAACCCTACGGTGAAGCCTTACTCGAACCTCGTGCCATCTGCCCAGACGAAGCAGAACAAGCAACACTGGAAGAGGAATACTGATAGAAAATGCACTGTAAGTTCATCAATATAACAATATTTTTAAAATGTAGGTACGAATAGTCAAGTACCTACCGGTGTAAGAACCGTGGACCCATGGAACCATGGCTAACTAGGATTTTTTAAATTATGATCATATCATCATGTCAGCCGATAGACGTCCACAGCTGGACCTAGGCCTCCCCCAAAACGGGGGGATTTGCCATAATCGCCACGCTTAGCTGGGTTGGCGATTGCAGTTGGATTGAATGTGCGTACTCAGAAGATGTTGCTGCCCATCCTCCGGTAGATCCCTTAGTCGCCTTTTACGACACCCACGGGAGGAAATGGGATGGTGCTATTAGCCCACACCACACGGATCATATGGTTTCTGTTTATAAATTTTTTAGTTCATTCAACTAGGTACTATGTTTAGATAAGTAGGATTTTAGTTTTAGGATAAATTACATGTTTATCCAAATTAGATAGGTACCTACTTTATACAATGACTGGACTTACTTCTTACAACATACAACAATATGAACGTAGGTAAGTACATAGAGGTAATTAATTATCACATTGTACAAATTAATCAAACTCTTATACTAAGTATTATCGTACGTATACCTTTTATCATCTTATTACCATGTGAATACAATTTTACTATCATTTATTTGGATAGTATTAAAGATAATAAATAAAAATAATAATAATAATAACGCTCACAGGCACATACATTGTAATGATCCCAGTAAGCTCTAACAGGCTTTTTGTTGTGGAAACCATACAACAACGGCACAAACATATAACATCCATGACCGAACCGGGATTCGAACCCAGGACCCTGGTTTGGCAGTCCGGCGTTGTAACCATTAGACCAACTGGGTCGTCAAAATAGATAGATAACTTTTTCTAAAACACTATTTAAAAACGACACTCAGGTGAAATCAAAGAGTTTATCACTGCCATCATCATCCTCATTAGACATAGGCCTCTCCCAATATACAACACCTCGCTCGATCCTCTTAGATCGTCGCGCCTATAAGCATAGAGATTAGTTTCTAGATTGTTTCTGAAAAATCATTGACTTTAATTGGTTAATATTGAAACTACGACCAAACTTCGTTTGTATGCAGCGCGCATTAGCGCTTTAGTAATAAACATCTTAATGTAATGTTTCTTGACACAGGCTTGTCCAACCCTGACGAAGAACTTCGACGATATAAAGCACACGACGCTGTCGGAGCGAGGTGCCCTGAAGGAGGCGGCGAGGTGCCTGAAGTGCGCAGACGCACCGTGCCAGAAGTCCTGCCCCACGCAGATAGACGTCAAGAGTTTCATCACCAGCATCGCTAATAGGGTAATTTTATCTCACATAAACTTTGGCCTGTGCAATTAACTTCACTTACACATCGTCATAATGATGGTATATGGTATCATCACATCATCATGCACAACCAAAATGAACTAGGTACCATTTGTTAGGCAGTGTCGCATGTGATGTCGACCTTTAGTGTGAAGAACAAGCGTCCAGTCGAACCACATGAATGTATAGAAATCAATCAGAATGCTTGCAGTAGGAATTCTATTATACCGTAGGAACACGATGAAAAACGACAAGACTCTCCCACGACAAAAGGTGCTTCTAAATAATTATAGTTATCTCTTTTACAGAACTACTATGGTGCTGCAAAAGCCATTCTCTCGGACAACCCTCTGGGGTTGACCTGCGGCATGGTGTGCCCCACCAGCGACCTCTGTGTCGGCGGCTGCAACCTCCACGCGACGGAGGAGGGCGCCATCAACATCGGTGGACTGCAGCATTTTGCTGTTGAAGTAAGTTGTTGACTATCAACTGTCTGGGGTGAACCTTCAAGGGATGAATGGAAGCGTGGACTGCGTACCCCGGACGCGAACACTCTTGTTTGGTACACTGACGGTTCAAAAACCGATTCGGGTACGGGTGCAGGCATACACTCCAATGACTACAACGAGAGTATCAGTCTAGGGGAGTTTGCAACTGTTTTTCAAACTGAGACGTACGCTATCATAGCCTGCGCGCAGGAGAATATATATAGGAAGGTAACCAACAAGACTATATATATATTCTTAGCGACAGCCAAGCAGCTCTCAAAGCCTTGAACTCCTATTATGTGAGCTCCAGGCTAATCCTAAACGGAGTAAAGACCCTCAACAAGCTTGGTCTACACAATACCGTGAGATTAGTCTGGGTCCCGGGGCATACCGGTGTTCGGGGTAATGAGAATGCTGACGAGCTGGCAAGGGCTGGGTCAGAACGAAAGATGGTTGGCCCAGAACCAAGTGTGGGAATCCCGGCATGCAACATAAGAATGGCCATTAGAGATTGGGCTGATAAAACACACAAGCTGGAGTGGTCTAGCCTTACAGGTCTACAGCACTCCAAGAAATTTATCAGCAATGCGACAACTCGTGTCTCAAAGTTCATACTGAACAACAGCAGGAGCAAGGCTCGTGCCATCGTCGGAGCCCTCACTGGGCACTACGCCACAGGCACGATGATGCACAAGATGAAACTCACCCTGGATCCCAGCTGCCGAGCGTGCGGAGAGGATGAGGAGACCATGGAGCACATTCTCTGTGACTGTGATGTCTTGGCGGCAAAACGCATGTGCCTCCTCGGCGATGGATATCCAAAACCGGGAGATCTTAGGCTTCTTCCCCTCAATGGTATTGCCTCCTTCATTGACCATGTATTTGAAGGGTGAAGAAAGTAAAAAGTATTGGGGCTAACACAAAAGATCCCACTGGGTCGAAGTGTTGCTGGCTTGCCAGCCCCCACAACAAGATAAGATAAGATAAGAAGATCAACTGTCTGCCTACAAGCCATGCTCTCAGACAACCCTCTGGGGTTGACCTGCGGCCTGGTGTGCCCCACCAGCGACCTCTGTGTCGGCGGCTGCAACCTCCACGCGACGGAGGAGGGTGCCATCAACATCGGTGGTCTGCAGCATTTTGCTGTTGAAGTAAGTTATGATGGGCTCTATCAACTACCTGCCTACAAGACATTTACCTAAAACTTTACTTGAGTTCATATCAAAATGGGGTTATTAAACAATGTAGTACCTTGGCTTAGTAGATAGTGGGATTTTTAGACGGTCGAAAACGAGCCCTTGTAAGATTAATTAGTTTATCCCAGGATCAGTTATAAAATTCTGTAAAACACCAAATATCGGTTTTTCGTCTCCTGTTTATATTTGTAAAGTGTAGCAACTTTACAAATATTCACCTAAAATGGGAATATGTATAATTCTAATCGCAAAATACGTTAATTGCAGACATTCATGAAGATGGGAATCCCTCAAACTCTGGACCCTAACACGAAGCCGCTACCAAAGGGTGGTGACCAGAAGATAGCGCTGATCGGCGGCGGCCCCGCTAGCATCAGTTGTGCTTGCTTCCTTGCCAGACTTGGATATAAGGACCTTACTATTTACGAGAAAGAAAACTATTTAGGTGGATTAAGGTACGTATTCAAGAACCGACCAAGTGCGAGTAGAACTCGTGCCCCGAGGGTTCCTTGCCAACATATTTGTAAAAAAAAGGATCCAGGATCTTTTATTATTATTTGTTGTTTAACTTTGTACTAGGTAGGTACTGTATGTATAACCACAGAGTACTATAATGTATTACTTACTACAGGGTACTAAGTCTCTATTCTGTGATATAGGTTTACTTTAACCATCAGATTTAGGAGAGTAAGGACGAGAGAGTGCATTTGTGTTTAATTATCACACACACTCATGCATTTAAATCCTGCATACCAAACAGATTTTGTTAATAAGCATTATATTTAATTCACAATTTCAGTTCTGCAGAAATTCCTCAATACCGTCTTCCTATCGACGTGGTTCAATTCGAGATCGATCTTGTGAAGAACCTTGGAGTTAGATTTGAGACTGGAAGGAAACTGTCCACCAAAGATATTACTGTTGATGTGAGTACCTATTTGTTCCAACGCATTTAACAATACAGGAAATTTTCTGTGTATTTTCGGTAGGTATACATAATTAACCAGCTAAATGTACGGCAGACAGAGTGCTGCAAGGAATGAGGGGGGGGGGGGGGGGGGGGGGGCAGATCAAGCTGTCCTTCCCTGTTTATAGCAGAATGGATGAGTGGATATGTTGATTTTCGGACTAAACGAACTCCCTCCTTCGCCCGTCGATGGAAGGGTGAAATAAGTTCAAAAATCTAAATCTAAACAAAACGCTGTCAATAAATACATGAAGTAAACTACTGAACTGGGAATAAAGTTTTTCCAACGAGTAAATCCTTTATTAAAATTGCAGGGTCTTCTGAAATCCGGACACAGTGCTGTGTTCCTGGGCATCGGGCTGCCGGAACCGAACAGCGTGCCTGTCTTCAAGGGACTAACTCAGCAGATGGGATTCTACACCAGCAAGGACTTCCTGCCTCTAGTGTCCAAGGGGAGCAAGAGAGGTATGTTTTGTAGGCGTTTGGTTTATTATACAATCATTCTTAGCAGATTCGTCTCACTGAAGGTCACAATAAATATAAATAAATAACGCTCACAGGCACATACACTGTAATGATCCCAAGTAAGCACTAGGTTTCTTCCCCTCAATGGTATTGCCTCCTTCATTGACCATGTATTTGAAGGGTGAAGAAAGTAAAAAGTACTGGGGCTAACACAAAAGATCCCACTGGGTCGAAGTGTTGCTGGCTTGCCAGCCCCCACAACAAGCTAAGATAAAATAAGTAAAGACTATAGGCTTTTTCAACACAACACTTTTTTTTGCACAATCCTGAAGAATTAGAGTGATATGGAACACTTCTGCCATCAATGGGACAGCATGGCGGGGAGACCCTTAGCACAATCTCTCTCATCCTGTAATACAATACAAATACAAAATAATACAAAATACGTTTATTTTTAAATGCATAATGCTAACAATAACATTTTCGGGGCTTCCTTTTAAATATCTAAAAGACATTTGTTCCAGAAGGCTCCGCTCTTCCATATCTATAAGTGTATACATTATAAAAACAAACTAAAATTAAAAGTTTAACAAAAGTTTTGATATAGTTTTCATATCCAGTAAACAGAGTTTACGTTTCTAGCAACAATAATATTATAAAATAAAAGTTATAAAAAGTAATAGGAAAAAGCATGCGTAGAAGTGTAGAAGTGCATGTGTGTGTATGTGTGTGTGTGTGTGTGTGTGTGTGTTTGTGTGTGCGTGTGTGTGTGCGTCTGCATGTGTGTGTGTGTGTGCATTTTGGTAAATGAGTGTGCGGAGGATTCAAATATCATGGTATTATTTGTAATTAAGTGAGCAGTTTTATTGTGTCAATGAGATTTAGATTGATGTGAAGTTTTGTTTTGTTATGTTACCTGCCTTGCGACATAGGTCTTAGGGTCAGACACCTGTATAAGCAGGTGTCCACAGGCAACTTAAACTATTTAAGCAATATATTGCAAAAACGACTCCACTTCTGTGTAGTCAAGAGTAAAAAGCCATTCTTTTACATGTTTCTTACAATCAAACAATTTCATAGGGTAAATAACCAAACTTCTGTTGATCTGGTTGTAAATATGAGTAGATTGTTTAAGGTATTGATTACTAGCGAAGGTTGTCCTCGTGGTAAGTAGTGGAGTTACAAGATCCTTTCTTCTTTTCTCAAGTAAGGAAGGCTCAAATGGCAAAGACCTATGCATTTTTAAAATAACATTCAAAACATACAGCTTTCGAACAGATAAGACTCCACATAGAGAGTATAGCTCACTTGTAGGAAAACGGTAGGGCTTAAAGTGCATAACCTTAAGTAGAGACCGTTGAGCTCTTTCCAACTCGAGAAACCTAGTTTTTGCGGCTCCACCCCAGACCGGTATGCAATATGTTATTATAGATTGTACAAGGGCTATGTATATTTTTTTCAGTATATCTTGAGATGCTACGTGTCTTAGAGTTTTAAAGATCCATATTAATTTTCGGATTCTATTTGTGACTAGCTCAAGATGGGCATACCAAGTTAAACGTTGGTCAATCATGACACCCAAATATTTAGCAGACGATACTCTGTTTATTGTGGGACAGTCACAGTTGAGACTTGGTACGCCAGAACAATCGTGTATCCTAATTTCAAAACTACTATTAGGCTGAGTGCGATCATTTAAAGTAAAGCACATGTAGTTAGTCTTTAAGGTATTAAGTGTTAGAAGATTTAGCTGTAGCCATTTAGCCACCCTGGACAAGCCTGACTCGGCTCGATTACGAACGTCGTTCCAAGAAGCACCAGTAAAAACTATAGCGGTGTCGTCTGCGTACGAGAAAACATGTCCATCGCGAACTTTCAAGTTACAGAGGTCATTAATGTATACTAGGAACAGGGTTGGACCTAGAACACTCCCCTGCGGGACACCGAAGGTTATGTCTATTTCATCACTAATATGATTTTCTATTTTGACCCGTTGTTTTCGTGCACACAAATAGTCCCTGAGTAGGGCCAGAGCGGTATCCCTAACACCAATTGTTTCCAGTTTCTGCTGGTCCTGTTTTTCAAGCCTTTGCCCTTTAGTATAATCCTACAGGCTTGTAACCTAAGTCACCAAGACATGACGCCTATAGGTACTGGCGGAAGATCTTGCCTTTTCAGTGGATAAGTTCCACGATTCACTTCGTCATTGCGGTGACCCCCGGAGGCATTTTTCTACAATGCCATTGTAGGCGTTGCCACAAACATGCAAGACAGACACTGGGTACATAACGGTAGGTAACGTGCAATAAAGTTACATCCTAAATGACGTTATCTGAGTTTTCACAGAGATTTGATATAAAAACAAGTTCCGACTAACAATCGTTGGACCCACGAAGCCCACGAATTTACCCTGGTGGAAGCACGGTCTTCCTCTCTCATGTAGGGACATTCCACCAAGGTTCCTCCATAAACCTAACAATGCTATGATTATGTCCCGCAGGACTATGCGCGTGTAAGTCCCAACTGCCGGAGCTGCACGGTAACGTGGTCGTGCTGGGGGCTGGTGACACTGCCTTCGACTGTGCGACCTCGGCGCTCCGGTGCGGCGCGAGGAGGGTCTACGTCGTGTTCAGGAAGGGCTTCAACAACATCAGGGCTGTGCCTGAAGAGGTACGCTAAGAGTCATACATGCAACGTGCAGGGTAACGTGGTAGTGCTAGGGGCGGGTGACACTGCCTTCGACTGCGCGTCCTCGGCGCTCAGGTGCGGCGCGAGGAGGGTCTACGTGGTCTTTAGGAAGGGCTTCAACAACATCAGGGCTGTGCCCCAAGAGGTACGCTATGAGTCATACATGCAACGTGCACGGCAACGTGGTGGTGCTGGGGGCGGGTGACACTGCTGTCGACTGCGCGACCTCGGCGCTCAGGTGCGGCGCGAGGAGAGTCTACGTCGTGTTCAGGAAGGGCTTCAACAACATCAGGGCTGTGCCTGAAGAGGTACGCTAAGAGTCATACATGCAACGTGCACGGCAACGTGGTGGTGCTGGGGGCGGGTGACACTGCTGTCGACTGCGCGACCTCGGCGCTCAGGTGCGGCGCGAGGAGGGTCTACGTCGTGTTCAGGAAGCGCTTCAACAACATCAGGGCTGCGCCTGAAGAGGACATCATAAATCATACTATGCATTACATATACACTGGCTTTTCGGTGAATGAAAACATCGTGAGGCAACCTCCGACGTCCGACCCATGAATGACTGAAGCGATTCATCATTGATCGATAGTTTGTCGTTAGATTGAGGTACTTGTACAGCAATTAATTTCACACTTTAAAAAATTAGTAAATAATAAGGTCGATTATAATTATCAATGGTTTCAAGTATCATCGGCAATTTCTTACCCATGTCTGCGCGAAAGAAAAAAGACGACACGCGGTTGTACTGTATGAAGTCCGAAGTAATAATTACCTATCTTTATTTGTTTTCAGGTGGATTTGGCTAAGGAAGAAAAGTGCGAGTTTGTTCCATTTATGTCACCACAAGAAGTTATCGTCAGGGATGGCAAAGTAAGTTTTTCATTTAAACCTCAAATGGAGGCACATGTAAAGATTTAAAACAACATAAGCTAAGCAAGTAAAGATGTAGGTACATAAATAGAATAAATAATATTATTGCAATAGATCGCAGCCCTGAAAATGTATCGCACGGAGCAACTGGACAACGGAGAGTGGATCGAAGATCAAGACCAGGTGCTGCAGTTGAAGGCCAACTTCATCATCTCTGCCTTCGGTTCCGGACTTTATGATAGCGATGGTGAGAAGACACATTACCAGCAAACAAAATTTATTCATTATAATAACAGACATTCATTCATAATTTGGTCGCGGGCTTTTCGTTAAAGGAAAACAACGTGAGGAAACCTTTTAACCATTGATCGAAAATATACCTATGCATTATAGAAAATTCTGTAGGCCTAGCATGCCACCCCCGAGAAAACGACAAAAATTGAGATGTGCCTCCATCTTTCTTTATTATTTTACGTATGCCAAAGAGAGCGCGCATGACGGTTTTATCGTTTAAACGCTCGTGGGTGGCATGCTAGCCGTGCTGATGATTAGAACGATGTCTAAAATGAGTACCTATTAAATAAATAATTACATTAATTATTAGTCTCTGAACCACTTGTGCTCACGTCACGACATCTATTCTTTACTTCCCTCCGTAGTCTCCGTAACCGTCTTCACAATATGTTCTCTTGAATATGCTGCTTATGCTAATGCGGGGATGCGGACGCCTATCTCTCCCTTTACCAATAAGCAAACCGTAAAATCTACAATTAAAACACAAATATTCCAGTGAAAGAAGCAATGTCAGGTGTAAAACTGAACCGCTGGGGGCTGCCCGAAGTGGATAGCTCGACAATGCAAAGTGTTTCGATCCCGCAAGTATTCGTCGGTGGCGACCTGGCGGGGGTCGCTGAAACTACAGTCGAGTCTGTCAACGACGGCAAGACTGCCGCTTGGTTCATGCATTGTTATTTACAAGTAAGTGGATAGCTCGACAATGCAGAGTGAAGTATTCGTCGGTGGCGACCTGGCGGGGGTCGCCGAAACTACAGTCGACAGATCTTGGTGAGATAAGATTTGATATTGTACCCAGTAACTAAGTATATGTACATATTTAAAAAACCATGGTTAAAACGAAACGATACGAATGATTTTGTAGCAGTTTTATAGCATCAAAATACAAATAGTTTTTAACCAAGGAGCCTCTATTCAATACATTTTCCTTACGCATTGGCTGATTAATGCGAAAAAAATTACAGATGCCATTTATACTAAAAAAAAGAAACATTGTTTTTTTTTATTTATCTGGCTTTTGAAATATTTTTTTCAAGCAATAACAGCCAGTGCTTTACCAAAAATTGCATGCAAACTATTTTAACACTTGTAAAGCTTAACTGAAAGAAAAAAAAAACCAGCTTGGCGTTAGTTCCAATGATTTTCCGCAATATGGCGAGGCTAACTTTTCTTCACGTAGGTAGGTATACCACAGCGTATACATTACCTACATTCTTTTTAAAAATTTCTGCTTTGTATAATTTATTTATTGGTCAAATATAAGAACTATACATAATAGCATGTTAAATTTAAAAAATGTGTTGTCCAGATGCACTGCCTCACAACTACTAACTGCCTCCGTGGTCTAATGGTTAAGAGCATTGGGCTCTTGACGCGGAGGTCGTGGGTTCGATTCCCACGGGGGACACCTAGTGATATGTCTCTTTGTGGGTTTTTCCCCAGTTGGTTTCAGCCTGCAATGTCCTAACATTGCAGGCTGAATCACCTGATTGTCTGAAAAGAAAGATGATTCCGTGCTTCGGATGGCACGTTAAGCCGTTGGTCCCGGCTACTATCTCTGGTGGTACTACGTTCGATAAATCGTTAGATAAAAACCACGTCAGAGGCCGTAAGGCGGTCTGAAAAAACTCTGACACCAGGGCTCTGCCCACACGATAAGAAGAAGAACTGCCTCACAGCAAGGTGGCGCAATCAATATTAATAGAAACCAATTGCCCTCTCACATATTCGTTTTATAGGCCAGTCATTTTACGGAGTTTTGTTAGGCGGGGTAGGGAGTAATTATTAATTGGACTTTTAAACTGTAACCGGCACCGTTTAGTGACAAAAATACTATCCTAAACCATATTAAAAAAAAATTGCTACGCAACATAGAAATCGAACTTGTGTGTCTCAGAAGGCTTTTATATTAGTAATATTAATACCAATGCACTCATTAGAATTAGATTTAACAATACACATTATTTTTTATCAATAAAATACGCATTAAAATTTAAAAACTGAGGTATTTATTAGAAAATACGAATGTATTTTTCAAAACCTTCTATGTAGACAAAAATATTTACACCATGTTTGAAGTATGTATGATGGTAAAGCCTTAAATATGTGCAAAAAAAATCTATCATCAGGTTTTTTAGAACGAGATAATATCTTTATTTTAAAATTGGAACTGTTGCTGATGTAATTTTTTTTTTAATTTTGGTACATTCTTAAGCTCAAATTGGCTCTTCAATATTATAGCGGAAAAAAAATGCAATTAGTAATTAGTCCCGGCTCAAACCGTAAAATGACTGGGCTATTAACTTTTGAAACTACCTATTCATTTTCTTTCCGTTTCATTTTATATTTCAGAAGCGTTAATGTCTAGTTCTAGTTTATATCCTTGATCTAAGCCTTCGATTTATATTTTATTCCAGGACATGCCATTCGACTCGCCTATAGAACTGCCGAAGTTCCACTGTCCCATCGACGACGTGGACCTGTCAGTGGAAGTGTGCGGCATCAGGTTTGAGAATCCGTTCGGACTAGCGAGCGCCCCGCCCACGACCAGCTCCGCCATGATCCGACGGGCCTTCGAGCAGGGCTGGGGCTTCGTGGTCACCAAGACTTTTGGACTTGACAAGGTATTTTCATTTTAGCAGTGCTATTTTTTTAATTAGGTACACAGTAAATTCTTATTAACACTGACTCTTAGGGTTGAGACACATTATTAACCAAAGGCAAACGACGGCAGGCCCATACAAAAAGAACGTTTAGTATGGGACGCCGAATGCGTTCCCATACTAATTGTGCATGGAAATTTGTATGGGCCCGCTGTCGTTCAATGTGTCTCAACCCTTAAACGAAAATATCTAAGAGCCATTTTTGTGTACGATTTCGAAAGTAAAAGTGACCACTTTTGGCGGAGTTTAAAGATAGTAGGTAACTTGCTGCTAACAATATAGAAAAAATCCATAATATCTTGATCATTTTTTTTTTTTTTTTTTTTATGTTCGATAGGTAAACATTTGACCCCAATCTCACCTGATGTTGAGTGATGATGAGGCCGAAGATGTAGCATGCTTACCTAGAAAGATGCCTATTCACTCTTGCCTTGAAGAGGCCCAGGTTGTATTGCTCAGGGAACAGGTCCGCAGGCAGTGCGTTCCACTCCTTAGCCGTGCGCATTATAAAAGAAGAAGCAAACTTCTTCGTGCGAATTGCTGGTAGGTCAACGACATAAGGGTGGAAACCATGAAGCTTAAATTGTATGGTCTCTCGACAAGGGCGGATCCAGGGGGGGGGCCCAGGGGGCCATGGCCCCCCCCCACGGACCTCTGCGGATTGCATTGAATTTCGAGGCTGAGTAATGACGGCACTTTACTAAGGCATAAATTGATTGAGCTCTATCCATAACCAATTCGTAGAGCGGAGAAAATTAGAGCTCGCTTCGCTCGCTCTATGTTTCTGTTTTAATTTTTGTACCTGTGTAGGTACAATAATTAAAACAAGGCTGTGGTCAGAAATCTTTAGGATTATACACATACTATAATCCTAAAGATTTAACAGCAAACCGGGGAACACGCCCCGGGCGGCAGGTATTAGGGGGCGCCAAAATCAAGATGGAAAAAAATATTGCATCGACTTGAGAATTTTGCAAAAAAATCTCGTGCTCGCTTCACTCGCTCCTGATTTCAGACATCTCATTATGTTGCAGTGACGAAATCTCGAGCTTGTTTCGCTCCTTCTTGGTTTAAGATCGTATTGCAGTCATCCCATTATATTGCAGTGAAATCTCGAGCTCGCTTCGCTCGCTCTTGGTTTTAGATCTCATTACAGTCATCTCATTATATTTCAGTGAAATATCGAGCTCGCTTCGCTCGCTCTTGGTTTTTTTGTTGTATTGAAATTACCTATCGCTGAATTCGATCATATTGCGAATTTCTGACTCGACCTAATCATATTGCAATAAAATCTCGAGCTCGCTTCGCTCGCTCTTGGTTTCAGATCTCATTGCAGTCATCTCATTATATTGCAGTAGCGAAATCTGAGCTTGCTTCGCTCGCTCTCGGTTTAAGATCGTATTGCAGTCCTCTCATTATATTGCAGTGAAATCTCGAGCTCGCTTCGCTCGCTCTTGCTTTTAGATCTTATTGCAGTCATCTCATTGTATTTCAGTGAAATATTGAGCTCGCTTCGCTCGCTCTTGGTTTTTTTGTTGTATTGAAATTACCTATCGCAGAATTCGATCATATTGCGAATTTCTGACTCGACCTAATCATATTGCAGTAAAATCTCGAGCTCGCTTCGCTCGCTCTATGTTAAACGTTTTATTGCAACCACTCAACATGGACCTGGCCTCCCTAAGAAAGAATGATTGCTACACTCTTGTAGAGGAGGCCCGGGCCCGGCGCCAACCTCATCTTTTGCCCCGCCTCGGAAAAATAGTAGATCCGGGGCTGATTGTTTTAGTTTTCTATGTATTCTACAAGACGTCTCGGGTCTGTCTCTAACTTAATTTTTTTATATCTTAATAAGTGGCCTGAGTCAGCCGAGGGCCCCCCCCCAATATAAAATCCTGGATCCGCCCTTGTCTCTCGATAAATTGAAAATCAGCTGTGACTACACAGTGTTTTTTTGGCAACGTTGTACAATTGTTAAGAATACAAAAAATTTAGGGTGGCACTGGAAACTCGGTGCTCCCTTAACAAATGACATGATACTTAGTAACTATTAAACAAAGTACATAATTTTTCGCAGGACTTAGTAACGAACGTGTCTCCTCGCATAGTGCGAGGGGTGACGTCAGGCGAGAACTTCGGACCCGGCCAGGGCTCCTTCCTGAACATAGAGCTGATCTCCGAGAAGTGTGAGGCTTACTGGTGCCAAAGTATTACGGAGTTGAAGAGAGATTTCCCTAATAAGGTACGTATAGCCCAAACACGTTAACACGGCGGCGGCGGCGCGACATAGCGCTGTCGCTCCTTAGCTCTCTTTCTGTATGCGCATATTCGAGCGGATTCACCGAT
This sequence comes from Agonopterix subpropinquella, assembly GCA_922987775.1. NCBI lineage: Eukaryota > Metazoa > Arthropoda > Insecta > Lepidoptera > Depressariidae > Agonopterix > Agonopterix subpropinquella. The sequence goes on along the minus strand of OV277695.1, from coordinate 6,897,956 downwards.
GCGACTGAAGTTTCTCGCCCGCATCATGCTAGGCCTTGTTTGTACTGGTCTGGTAGAGCTATTGTGAAACATTCCAATGATCCTGAACTCCAATTTCGACACGGTTTTTTCATGATCATCTTACACACTTAAATAGTACTGCTACAGAAACTTAACTTTAAGGGTGTAGTCAGACCATCTATGAGTCAGACACTGAAAATATACAACTTTCCCTTAGAAACATTAGTTGAAAAAAAAAATTAAAAAAAAAATTTTGGACCTTCCATACAAAAGTGCGGATCAGCCGATCTATTTTCGGTGGGAGGTCCAAAAAATTCAAGTTTTTCGACCCATGCCCCTTAGCGAAAGCTGTTTTGTTTCATTGTCTGAATACACCCTTAAAGTTATGTTAGTAATAAAGAACTATAGAGGTGCATAGATAGGTATGACGTAGGCAATTAAGATAAAAATGAAATACTGAATTGCAGGTGGTTATAGCATCAATAATGTGTTCGTACAACGAGGCAGACTGGACGCAGCTGGCTAGGAAGGCGGAGGCCGCGGGCTCGGACGCGCTCGAGCTGAACCTCTCCTGTCCTCACGGCATGGGAGAGTCCGGCATGGGGCTGGCTTGTGGACAGGTAATATTATGATATGCTGTGACGTAGTGTAAGAAAGGCTTGCAACTGTGATTACGAGATTGATGTAAAGAATTTTGGCGAACGGCCATGTATTTTGAGACCCAGACTTAGAGGTCCCATACATGAATGAAACTTAGTAATATGTGTAGAGTGAAACAAAACTAACAAAAATTAAATTGATTGTAACCTGTAGAAGTTGGGGGAAAGGTATTTCTCCTTATAATAGGTACCTTATGTATTTGTATCAAGTGTGTGAAACTCATAATCTTTCTTATAAGATAGTTCACTCAATCTTGTACTCATTCATTGTGTTTATTTTAAGGAAAATTCACGATAACCGTACAATATTATAATTATGGAAGAAAACGAAATCACACACTATCAGTTCAACCAAGCTAAATAAGTACGTTCCGTAACGACCAAAAAATATCTCAGTGATAATATATTAGATGAAAATATCTGTCGTGGTTGCGTTTTGCTACTGCTTTTTGGATGATTTGTCTATTTTACTAGTAATTCTACTTTTGAATCCGGACTTCTGGAGATGTGGAAGTTTTTTAAAAATGTCTAAATTTTTTCTGATAATAATGACCGCCGCCGCCGTCCTGAATGGCTTCTATTTTTCGTAAAAAATGGCTGGGTCCGAATCTGCCAATCTTCTTTTCCTTGAAGTCACGGGGTCCGACCGCTTAGTCCGGTCGATCGAACTACGCGATTCCTCTTTCGTTACGAGGTGGTGTAACAGAGTGGGCATGTTAATCCATATCCGTTATTGTGGTATGGAATGGACATTGTGATCCGGATGATCAAATAAAAGATATATGACAAAATTTAATGACATTTCTGTAAGATGAGGAGTGAGCACTGAAATGACGTGGAGAGAAATGACATAAGTATCTCGCCGAGTCAGCGACCGCAAATAATAGGATAAAAGAGCTGCTGATAATACAAATGTATGTTTAATTTCAGGACCCAGTGTTAGTAAAAGGAATATCGCAGTGGGTGCGGAAAGCTATCAAGATACCGTTCTTTGTCAAACTGACGCCCAACATCACAGATATTGTCAGCATCGCTGTAGCTGCCCACGAAGGTAATATAATATTATAACTAGCTTACGCGTTTGTATCACAGACTTGTTGTAATACCTAGTGTGTAGTTTGTATCGTGCTAAAATGTATCTCTTTAAAAACTTGATTTGGACTTTAATCTTATTGATTGGAGCTGAAGCAAAATTTCTAACGAACAAAATTATCGATTAGAAATTAGAATATCTTATTCTACCCAAATTCTACTACCTATAACGTTACGCCTTTGAGGTATATATTAGAATAAACATGTAGGTGTTCTTATAAATAACAAAAGGGCATGTTTACTGCCTGCAAAAGGATAGCCAGGGCTCGCGGAGCATGGACAAACCAAAGGTAATAGTGGAAAGAAAAAGAAAAGTAAATTTTTTGCAACCTTTTGCAACTCACCGAAAAACCGTTCGATCTTACCCGAGTTTAATTTACCTAAATACCTATATATTATTTTGGTTTGAAGGTGGCGCAAGTGGTGTGTCGGCAATCAACACGGTGTCCGGTCTAATGTCGGTTCGAGCAGATGCTACGCCATGGCCCTCAGTTGGTAAGTCTTCTCTCACGATGCTACAACTCATTCTTGCTGTCAGCACCAAGTACAATCGGACCCATGGAAAATCAATCTTAATGATGTCATGCTATCGACTCTCACCTGGGGCGTTCCGAACTTCGGAAGGCTCGATAAGTAGTTTCAACACAAAATGTTGTCTAATTGTGACAAAATAAGTGCAACTTAAAGCATACTTAATCTTTGATACGACCACAGAAACTCACAAACCTTACTAATCTATAGCACACCCCGGCCACGCCATTGAACGATCTTAAGTTAGGTACTTGAACAGTACTTCTAAAGAAACAAGATGACGTTGACACACGCGCCATCCTGTTCAGACGCCCACGTTTGCTGTTTACCTACGCTTCTTGAATGGATTCTCTAAAATCACCCTTCGGTGAGATGCGGTATCTGTATCAGAAGTTAACAGCCCTGCCCGTAACTATACGGGCAACTATTGGAGTAGCAATTCTGTATGTAATAATTAACTAATTATACAGGATGCGAAATTGATAATGATAACATTAGTATAGGGACCTATCCTATCAGAAGTTTTTTTTTTTTTTCGGTGTGCTCCCATAGTGAAGAGTAAAAAGTTGTTTAGTTTGATGGGTAGACTCATAGTTTAAAAGGATGCCAATGATATCAATTTCACCTTGTATCCAATACAGGGTCTTTCTTAATATGCTGACACTTTTTTAAGGAGACGATCAGTCCATCAAACTGAACAACTTTCTCTATGGCACCGACATCGAAATCGCGAAAAAAAAATCTGCTCTTCTATACAAAACTGCAAACTTACTAGAGCCAAATGTATGGGGCAGCTGATTTTTTTTTCGTGATTTAGATGTTGGTCGCATAGAGAAATTTGTTCAGTATGATGGTCTGATCATCCCCTTAAAAAAGTGTCAGCATATTAAGAAGGATAAAGTATTAAGTATTTGTCAGGCCTAGAGAAGCACACAACATACGGCGGAGTGTCAGGCAACGCAACCCGTCCCATGGGGCTCCGCGCAGTCTCCGCCATCGGCAACAAGCTGCCCGGCTTCCCTATACTCGGTATAGGCGGCATAGACTCCGCGGACTCTGCCCTGCAGTTCATCATGTGCGGCGCTCCCGTTGTTCAGGTATATACATAACATGTTAGACCTTGATCCCCCTGGGGGTCGCGGACTATGGTTTGAAAAACACAAGTCTAAACCACCCCATTTAAATATTACTAAGGTGTTACACCTGTATACTTTTTTATGAACCGTAGTTAATTATAGTACTCTGCTGCCTCCTTGGTCTCATGCTCTCGACACCGAGGTCGTGGGTTCGATTCCCACAGGGGACACCTAGTGACGTGTCACTTTGTGCGTTTCTTCCCAGTTGTTTAGGACATTGCAGGCTGAGCATAAGCATAGCGAAAGCATGAGCATCTTTTTTCTCCTCCTCATTCTTCCTCTGTCGAACTAACGTTCGACATTAACAACACGTACCTATTTGATTCCAAATAATTCGTTTTTATTTATTTAGATATGCAGCGCGGTCCAGAACCAGGACTTCACGCTGGTAGATGACTACATCACCGGACTCAAGGCGCTACTGTACCTCCGCTCTTTAGGCCTGGACGGATGGAGCGGACAATCCCAGCCCACCTTCAAACACCAGAAGGGCAAGCCTGTGCAGACACTTTACGATGACCATGGAAAAGTAAGATTAATAATATTATAAGTACCTAACAGTCATAGCTCGTATCCACGTGATTTAATTACCTACAACGGAACCTAAAAACCATTTGTTCAGTTTCGATAATACTGAGAAACTTTGCAATTTATTCGACTTTTAATAAAAGTCCAATGGATTGCAAAGTGAATGGCGTGTCCATTTGTTACGTTAAAGAAGGCCACAGGAGGAAATGTTTATCTTTAGTGTCTTTTCACACGTTCCGGTCGTTAAGTTCATAAAGTCCCTTTCTCAAAATGCTCCTTTGCCACAATGACCATTTCCCGTAAAAAAAAAATCTATACAACGTGTTAATGAATTAACGCAAAACCTCATACACCCCAACTGATTTATAATTAAATAATTACATTGAAAAAATAATTTATTAATTTAATCAATTTAATTAAAAGTTATTTGCATTTTAATGTTTCGTATCCTTTACAATCCATTCCAATGTGTATGGCAAAGTATGAATGAACCGCAAATCGCTCCTCACTCGCTCACTGCCTACCCGCCCGCTCACCCCTGCGCCGCCGGCGCCGCGCCGCCGTCTTGCACGGTCTAAACTTCTAAAGGGGGGTTTACATGGGTCGATTCTCATTATGCCGGCCAGCGGCCGTGACGCTAGGCACAATCGCCTCAAAACCGCTCAATTACGTCACTTTCACAGTTGATAAATATCATATGCGACTATTTCATTTGTTTAAAAATTATGAGCAGAACAGATTTTCCATGTGTTGGTGTTGGTATCGCAATAATTCGTAAATAAATAATTCAAGTAGGTAGGTAAACCACAAAAACGCTTTCATGCGGCGAGTCAAGCGATTGGTCGTTTTCGCGGTCGATTTTAGTCAACAGGTGCATGCGGGTGGGTCATTGCCGCACGACAAAAGTTGAAACTAATCTTCCCGGGACTTGCGATTTGAATCACTCGTGGCCTTAAATTGCCACTTCATATGCCTTATCTACATGGTCAATTTTAATGGTAAGGATAGAAATCGCATAAAAAATCGACCCGTGTAAACCCCGCATTACACTGCGCGCGCGCGGCGAACCGTATACGCCGTATCGGTGGTATCGTAGTACCTAGTTTCTGTAGTGCGATTTTTGAATCTCATTCGCTGAGTTCAGCAGATGAAAATGTCAAAATTACTGTGGAGATACGCATCTTTCTACGGCTGATTTGACTTTCAAAAATAGCACTCCTGAAGTATGCTTTTTGAAAGTCAAATCAGCAGTAGAAAGATGCATATCTCCATAGTAATTTTAACATTTTCAACTGCTGAACTCAGCGAATGAGATTCAAAAATCGGACTCCTGATCGCTCTCTGCCGAAATTTGTCACGAACTTACGATACGTTTACACACGATACAACAGATTTTATGCAATTTGAAATACATCGACCGTTTAGTTTGATATAAACTCGAAACATAATACGCTCACGAAGCAATGTACTTCCAAATTCAAATTGCGTGCGATCAGCTGTATCGTGTGTAAGCAACGCTTTAATAAATAGGAATAGGGCTCAATTTACCTAGTAGTTTTTTTGATAGCGTAGTTTCGCTCTGCCGGGATTCAAAAACAGTCCATTCCGATTAAATGTACACTAATCTATCCATAAAAAATTTCTGGTTGCATCTGTTAGGTACCACTCACAAAACGGCACACGTAGCTCGTAGTCTTGAGGATTTAGCTCCTGGCACCGTCTCGGAAATGGAATGGATGATGAAGATCGTCTCGTAGAACAATCCACACGTAGAAATGGTTGCATTGGAATAACCGAGCAGCTTGACGCGTCCGGGTTGTGCTGGAAGTACTCCAAGATGCTGTTTTCTAATTCCGGGTCGTGGAGGCAGCAGTGGGAGTCCCGTGGCCGCGCAGTCATTGGGTCGCAGCTAGCATTGTTCTATTAGACACTGATACACTACACCAAACTGGTTACCTACGTTATCTCCACACAAATAACAAGGATTTGCACCATTTCAGTATACCTACCTACTGCACATTCGAGTAATGAAATGAAAGGTCATCGCGGAAGCGCGGAAGATAATTAAGCTACGTAATCTAATCACTCGCACCGTACGCGCACGACTGGAGATTTGGAGAAACGTTTTGTTTGTGCGTTCCGCGACCCCCTCCCCCGCGGCGCGGGGCGGCGCGGCGCGGCACAAAGGCCGCCGGCCGCCGCCGCGCCGCTCGCTTTCGCCGGTGTTTCATCTCGTTTCTTCCTATTTCATTTGAGCAGGATATTTGCGCTATTAATGAAAGCGCGCGGCCGTGCGCGTGCGTATGGCGTTTTGTTTTGGTAGTAGTGTGAGTAATAGTGAGTATGCCTGTGCGGCGCCGGTGGATTGATCATAGAATTAAGTAAATTATTATTGGTACAATCAAATTGTTTAATATTTTGGAAAAAAATTACCTATGTTGAAACCTTGATTAATCGACTCTACTCTCGATTCCAAACAACCTATTTTCTAGTTTTGCGTTAATTCATTACACGTTGTATATTCACTATGGAGCCAACAACGAAATCGCAAGAAAAAAAATTGTGCTGTTCCATAGAAAAAGTCAATGGCTACACGACCTACTACACGACCCAACTGTATGAAACAGCTGCGATGTTTTTTCTCGCGGTTTCGAAATTGACTCCATAGTAAAAGTTGATCAGTTTGATGGTCTGAAACACCGCCTTTGATAAGTAACGTAAAAAAAATCTGTTGCAACAGATTGAAAAAATTCGTTCTCTGGTTAGTTAGTGGACTCGGTGGCGAAATTAATGAGAGTTTTTCTTTTAGTTTTCTAGTGGATCGATAGATGGCGTTACGGTCTGTGCGAATAAATGTCAACATTTTAAAAAGTGTTTCTTTAAAATAATAAAGAGGGAGAAGATGGTCAAAAAGATGCCAACGCATCTTTTGATTGAATATTTCATTATTTACGAATCAATTTAAACGAAAATATGAAACTGTTTACGCCTAACAGGGTTGTATGGGCTCGATCCCTTGGCCTTTAAAAAAAAGTCAGGCACAGTCTTGACATGATTTTGACAGGATCTCGCCTACGTCTCTATGGAGCGATAAGCATGTCATCTGTCGAGTTTTTTAGAAACTAAATTTAAAAAAGAAAAGAAAAACGCTCATTGGATAACGCACTTCCCCGGATTGGAAGAGTGCGGGTTCAAGTCCCGCCCGAGACTTAATTTTTCAATCTTTAATTTGTAACGTAATTAATTTTACACCCTGTTTATTTAAAGCTTTTTTGCATCATCACATCATTTGTTATAAGTAATTAAAATATTCAGTTATCGATTCTGAAAACAGTTTTGAAACACTTTGTCAGCCTAATTTCACGTGTATTTGTATATTTTCAGGTCCTAGCACACTTTGGCCCTTACAACAAGAAGCGGGAAGAAATTATCCACTCTATCAGGCTAAAATCAGACTTACTGGACGACAGTAAGGTTGAAAGTCACATGGCATCAAACGGTACCAACGGATGTACTGCACCGACCATAGCCGACGTGTTAGGGGCCGCATTGCCAAGGATTGGTACTTACAAACACTTGGATAACACTAAGCAAGTTGTGGCGCTTATAGATGATGTAAGTTCTTTTACGTTATGACTCTAGTTTTTGCCCGCGTCTTCGTCCTTTCATGGTAGCGAGATACAATAAAAAGTTTTAAAGTTAATTATATCTATACAGGGTGTAAAATTAAATGGGACACTTACTTTAAGGGGTGCTACCTGAACACCTTTCTCTATGGGACCAATATCCCATAGAGAAAGTTGTTCAGTTTGATGGTCTGAAGCACCCCTTTAAGTAAGTGTCCCATTTAATTTTACACCCTGTATAATCGAAGTTCCATCAAAGTCGGTCCTGTACTTTTTGCGTGATCCTCAAAATTTGAATTTGAAAACAATGTTTTTTATGGTTCTGTAGCCAAAGAACATTTGTGTTTGTTTTAGTAAATTAAATATCTTCAATATACGGTATTGTGCATACACACTATGTACTGCTAGTTTTATTATAATAGTGTATATTAGTACATAAACTCACGACCATAATCCCCTTCAGGGTGTTCAGAAACATTGCTACAACTACCAGCTAACTTTTAGGCATGTAGTTAGTTATAGCGAAACTATAATAGATAGCTTTTCATGATGTGTCAAGTTGTGATATGAGACGAGCCTTTCGCCCACAAATACACTATTAGGACGCGACTAAGGGTGAAGCCAAACGAGCGTAATTTTGCGAGTTGAGAGTCGCGTATTTTGAGTCCGTTTCATATAAAGGCTGCGGTCATAGGTAGACAATGCATTCCCGGATTTTATATGAAACGGACTCAAAATACGCGACTCGCAACTCACAAAATTACGTTCGTTTGGCTTCATCCTAAGGGACAAGGTTGTTGTTTGTTGCAGTTGCGGGTGAATCTTCCACGCTCCACGGCCTGTCCATCTTTTTAGTTTTTATGATTGCATTGTTAATTTTCAGGACATGTGCATCAATTGTGGAAAATGTTACATGGCGTGCGCAGACTCAGGGTACCAGGCTATTACGTAAGTTGTCTTTACTACATTAATTAACCCAGTAAAATTAGATAAATCAGAAGAAATAATTTCCGGAGTTTTGGAACTTTTTTTAAACGTTCCTTTGGTACGTAATATTGAAGAAAAAAAAAAGTCCTGGTGAGGGGGGGTGAGCTCGAGGAAGGGGAGGGCTCTAAAGGTGACTTTTTTCAGTTTTTCGCTTATTTCTTGAAATCTAAAAGTCGTATCGAAATACTTTGTATGGACAAATTAAACCTAACAAAATTTCCTACAAAACAAGTAGTATGCATTTTTGTCATAGGACTTATCCTTTGAGGGCTACGGGGCCGAGAAAGTAACGGCATTTCAAAAATTATGAAATTTGTATGGCGAAACTCATGAAAGTTGAAGATAAAAACAAAATGATTTCATATTCTTAATCAGCAGCCCCGAAAACCCCCAGATACAAATTTTCAGTCGGTTCGGGGAACCCTTAAAAGCTGCATTGGCGTTTGAAAGAGCAACCTGCCTTAGTGGCATACCTACTGTCCGCCATTTTGAAAAAATCACGATTTTGCGGCCAGTCATGAAACTTATGCCAATCGACAGGGAAAATTATTACAAACAGAAAATATACTTGGGTAAAATGACCTAAGTGGTATACTTTCGGAGATATAGGGGTTTGAAAATAATAAAAAATTAAAACATTTTTTTTCCGCCCAAATTGGCTTTTTTGATCAGGAATACATTGGCAAAGCTCAGTATCGATCAGGATTTAATATAATTATATAATATTATTCTTATAAATAAGTTTTATTCATTTACTAAGATAAATAAAATACCTATCTACATGTAAGAGAGCTATGAGCAAGACGGTTGTAGTAGCAGTGTTGCTAACCATTCCGAGAGGGATTTATATGTATTTACCTATGTATTAAATACTTGATCATCGTCATCATCATCATCATCACCATTTCAGCCGATGGACGTCCACTGCTGGACATAGGCCTCCCCAAGGATCGTCACAACGATCGGTCCTGCGCTGCCCTTATCCAACGTGTTCCCGCCTCCTTCACCAGGTCGTCGCTCCACTTTTTGCGGGGGGTTACCCATGCTGCGCTTTCCAGTACGCGATCGCCACTCAAGAGCTCTTCGGCCCCATCGGCCATATCGGTTCTTCGAGCAATGTGCCCACCCATTTCCACTTTAGTTTAGCTTATTCTTTGGGCTATGTCAGCTGCTCTGGTTCTTCAGCGGATTCTGCTGCGCTGATCTCTCTTCATGTCCGATTCGATCTCGCAGGAAAACTCCGAACATAGTTACATAGCCCTCTCCATTGCCTTTTGGGTAATTTTCAACCTTTTTATGAAGCTTTGAGTGAGCGACGACGGCTCATTTCCGTATTACATCTTGGGACACTGCGGTATTCGGGACGTGAAGACTGAAGAGACTACGTAGCTTTCCAACGCTGCCTTGCCGAGTCTGATTCGACGGGTTGACATTTTCTCGAAATTGTACCTACCTAATTGAATAGTTTTGTACTAGGTAAACATTATCGTCAACAACTTCAAGCGCAGATAGGGTACACCATAGACATTTTACATGATCGTCCATGTTCATTATCATTTTGTCCGTAGGCTAAGAATAGCATCATCCCATTTCTTCCTCTGAATGTAGTATAAGGCGATTATGGTATCCACCCAAAGATGGGTAGCAGCATCCTCTGAGTACACACATGTAATCCAACTGCGATCGCCAACCCGCCTGCCAAGCGTGGCCAGGGCCATCACAATCAAAACCAGGTTCCCATTCCCTGGCGGCCCTGATATTCCTGACTACAGTAGCGGCCAAGGTTACGGCGAGGCAAGGTGCGCGAAGAATCTCCGGCAGAGATCCGGCTACCACAAGATCACAACCGACAACAGCTGCACCTGGTAATAAACATATAACACTCGTTCACAGCGGACCGACGAGTCGCGCACTGAACTTGAGGAAAAACTGAGCAGGATACGTTGGGATATCGTTGGATTATCTGAAGTCCGAAGAGAGGGAAAGGACTTGATAATCCTGAAATCCGGAAGCCTGCTTTATTTCCGAGAGGGAGACCTAAAGTCCTGGGCCCCGGCACGATGCCGGGCATATGGTCCACAAAATCTCTTGTGAATAACTTGGAGGGGATCGTAAACGTGTCGAATAAGGTGGTTTACCTTACACTCAAAATAACCAAACGGTCCGACTATTCGTTAAAGGGCTATACATGTATTCCTGGCCCCGACATTAGATAAGAAATTAATACGATGATGAAGTAGGGATTATGTATGAGGGAGGATATCTCTAGGGCCATGTATATTTCCAAAACACACTTCACAGTAAAGTTGTCATGTGAGACTTCAACGCACAACTGGGCAAATGACGGTGAAGAGCTGCAAGTGGGACAATTATTTTGATGTTGGACGACGGAATTAACGGGGCCAACTAATGGAAGGCTTCATGGAGGAGGAACTCGATGTAATGAAAACTCCTTCTTTATGAAGCGGGAGCACAGCAAATGAACCTGGATGAGCCCAAACGGAACAAGAAATGAGATAGACTTCATCATGTCGACGAAGAGGTAAATATTCAATAATGTTTCTGTGTTAAACGCTTTTAAAGTCTTGTGATCACCGAGCCTATATTATTAGGGAGGCTATAGAGTGGAACAAAAGCTCCAAAATCTACGCAATCCGTCTATTGGCCAAAGCCAGCTAGCAAAATTGAAGACCGAAGATGGCAGGATCAGTATCGTCCAAGCGTAAGCTTCTTAGAGAGGTTGAGAAATTCTATGAACAGTATACACTAGAACACGGAGACCCGCTAAAAATCTACATAACAAACATAGATCTAGACTGACTCGGCACTATACCAAAGATCTCGTACGTCGGCCTGTACGAGATTAATATGGCTCCCAAACAGCAAATGAGCAACAAGGCTGTAATACAATGTAATACATTTGTTAAATAAATAAGGCGCTGGGTGACGGGATTGCGGCCGAGCTCCGGAAGGCGGGTGGAAGACCGATCCTTTAGAAGTATTTCGTTTAGGTACGTCATACTCGAGGGAGAAAGGCCGCAGGCATGTAACAGAAGTCTAGAGAGGCCCTTCCTCAAAAAGAGCGATAAGTAATGTCCTGCTGAAGACAAAGGCTCATTTCGCTTCTTAATCTGCATGTCTACAAGTATAAGCTGTTTCGAGAGTCGTTAGAAACCGTCTCGGACGCAAGTTCAATGACTTTCAGTGAAGTGTGTTTGGAACTATACATGGCTCTAGAGACATCCTCCCCATACGTAGTCCCTACCTCGTCATCGTATTTCTGATCTGATGTCGGGGCCCAGGTATACCTGTAAAACCTTTAACGAATACTGTACGAGTTTTGTGCAACATGAACCCGGCACTCTGGGGCCCGAGAGTTTTGGTCGCCCTCTCGGAAATAAAGTAGGCTACCGGATTCGAGGATTATCGAGTCTCTCCCTGTCTTCGGACTTCAGATAATCTAACGATATCACAACGTATCCAGGGGGTCTACTCCGGGATTCGAACTTCGCAATTGCGAGTACATTTTCGCTCCAATATCAACTCTATTCCAATGAACTGCGGACCGAAACAGTGGCGATATAGCGAACATCGAAAGTGCGGGTACAGGGCCTGCTCAGTTTTTCCTCGAGTTCAGCGCTCGACTCGTCGGTCCGCTGTGAACGAGTGTTATATGTGTATTACCAGGTGCAGCTGTAGTCGGTTGTGGTCTTGTGGTAGCCGGATCTCTGCCGGAGATGCCACCCTGCCTCGCCGTTACCGTAGCCAGGAATAGCAGGGCCGCTGGGGAATGGGAACCTGGTTTTGGTTGTGTTGGCCCTGGCCACACTTGGCAGGCGGGTTGGCGATCGCAGTTGGATTGAATGTATGTACTCAGAGGATGCTACTACCCATATTTTGGTGGATCCCATAGTCGCCTTATACGACACTCAGAGGAAGAAATGGGATGATAGTATTCGTAGCCTACGGACAAAATGAAAATGAACATGGACATCATGTAAAATGTGGTGTGTGTGTGGTTTACCCTCTCTGCGCTTGAAGTTAATGACGATTATGTTTACCTGGGACGAAACTATCTTTCTCGAATTGTAACTATAGGTACAATTTCGAGAAAGAGGTCAACCTGTCGAATCCGACTCGGCAAGGCAGCGTTGCAAAAGCTACGTAGTCTCTTCACGTCCCAAATACCGCAGTGTCTCAAGACGAAAGTCGTTGACCAGTGTGTATCGCCAGTGATGAAATACGGAACTGAGACAACGTCTCGCTCACTCAAGGCCTCATAAAAAGGATGAAAGTCGCCCAAAAGACAATGGAGAGGGCTATGTTCGGAGTTTCCCTGCGAGACCGAATCAGAAATGAAGAGATCCGCAGAAGAACCAGAGCAGCCGACATAGCCCAAAGAATTGCGAAACTAAAGTGGCAATGAGCGGGGTACATCGCTCGCAGAACCGATATGGTAGATGGAGCCAAAGAGTTTTTGAGTTGCAATCGCGTACCGGAAAGCGCAGTGTGGGTAGCTTCCCGCAAAAGGTGGACCGACGACCTGGTGAAGGCGGCGGGAACCCGTTGGATAAGGGCAGCGCAGGACCGATCTTTGTGACTATGGAGGTGCTACTGGGAATGTTCCTCCATTGAAAAGGGAAGTACTTCCGCCAGGCTAGGTGTGATGCCTGGGGACCGGCCGTGGTCTAACAGTTCTTAGTTGGGCCTTGTAGGTATATATATCGAATCTCTGTGATTATTTCTCTTGCGCGATTTATGTCTCGCATTCGATTGTGAACCTTATGTGTAGTAGGTTACGAGTTACGTATTTACGATGAACTTTGTCTTTGAATGGGCCATATTTCCGAGAGCGGCGGTATCGCCATCTGTTGGCATCTTTGCTATAACTTGTGGGTGCTGACATCTGTAGGTACAGTAGCAAGTCCCCACAGGACTCCCCCCTCAGACCGGTGGTCGTTGAGTTGTTCGAAGTGTGCAGTCTGTATTCATGTAGGTAGGTGCAGGGCTCCAGTCAAGTTTTTTTTTTTTTTTTTTTTTTTTTTTATGTGTGATAGGTAAGCATTTGACCCCAATCTCACCTGATGTTGAGTGATGATGAGGCCGAAGATGTAGCATGCTTACCTAGAAAGATGCCTATTCACTCTCGCCTTGAAGAGTCGCCAAGTGAGTCTGACGAGCGATGTGCGGCGTGTGTGTGCATCTGTCAGGGAGATCAGTCCTGATGTGATGCGGGCGAGTGACGGGCGAGTGACAGGCGTGGAGAAGGCGAGCAGAACTGCCACGTGGAGGTGAGCTCAGACACGTGGGCTGCGGGAGATTCTTCTATGCAGACGCTGACTGTCGTTGAGCAAGCTGCAGGCCCAGGAAGCGGTGTGAAGACAGCTGCAATGGACCTGGTGCGGCTTCGGGTTGATGGCGTGACTGCTGCTTGTTTGACCTGGTCGAGGGGGTGAAGGGTTGGTTGAAGCTGGTTGCTGCTCTGTGTTGGTGCTGCTGCTCTGCGGTGTTCAGGTTGCGATGTTCTTTGTCGAGGGTCACCAATATGGAGGTGCTACTGGGAATGTTCCTCCATTAAAAAGGGAAGCGAATAAAATTTATTAATAATAATAATGCATATGCATGCATATGCTCACGACTATATTCCCCGAGGGGGTAGTCAGAGATATTCTGAAAACTCAGAACATCCACGTTTCACTAGTACCGTAACTCTGTCCAGTGTGACGGGGAGTGAGCCCGTGTATAATAATATTATATAATTATATTAAGTTCTGATCGATCCTGAGCTTCGCCGATCTATTCCTGGTCAAAAAAGTCAATTTGGGCGGAAAAAAATGTTTTTATTTTCAAACCCCTATATCTCCGAAAGTATACCACTTAAGTCATTTTACCCAAGTATATTTTCAGTTTGTAATAATTTTCCCTGTCGATTGGCATATGTTTCATGACTGGCCGCAAAATCGTGATTTTTTCAAAATGGCGGAAAGTAGGTATGCCACCTTCCATACTGAAATGTTCGAAGCTCAATCCATGGTTGCCATCTTGGATATCGCAATTTTGGATTTTTTTCACCGCCAACCAAATCTGACCAGGGTCCTCTATGACATTTGTTCGAGGTCCATAACCCTATCTGTCATAGTTTCCGCGGGCCGTTGACCTCATCCATCAGGAGTCGACCTTCCGAGGAAGTCAAAGTTTTCCCTGTATCACCAAGGCATCCATATGATGATCCCCAAATGTCATCCTTGTACCGTAAGGAGAACCCGGAGATCAATTGGAGGTATCTGGTTGACCCCCCCTTTCCCCCCCCCCACATAGATATTAGATAAATACCCGTATAATTGTTCACCGGGTTTCTCCCATTCAACGTATAGTAAAATAATTTTAGGGATCATCATAAGGATGCCCTGGCGATAAAAATAATATTTCGACTTCCTCAGAAGGTCGACTCCTGACGGATGAGGTCAACGGCCCGCGGAAACTATGACAGATAGGGATATGGACCTTGAACAATTGTCATAGAAGACCTTGGTCAGATTTGGTTGGCGGTGAAAAAAATCCAAAATTGCGATATCCTAGATGGCTGCCATGGAAATTTCAAAAGCCAATGCAGCTCTTAAGGGTTCCCCGAACCGACTGGAAATTTGTATCTGGGGGTTTTCCGGGCTGCTGATTAAGAATATGAAATCATTTTGTTGTTATCTTCAACTTTCATGAGGGTCGCCATACAAATTTCATAATTTTTGAAATGCTGTTACTTTCTCGGCCCCGTAGCCCTCAAAGGGTAAGTCCTATGGCAAAAATGCATACTACTTATTTTGTACAAAATTTTGTCAGGTTTAATTTTTCCATACAAAACATTTCGATACGACTTGCAGATTTCGAGAAATAAGCGAAAAACTGAAAAAAGTCACCTTTAGAGCCCCCCCCTTCCTCGAGCTCACCCCCCCCTCACCAGGACTTTTTTTTTTCTTCAATATTACGTACCAAAGGAACGTTTAAAAAAAGTTTTAGAACTCCGGAAATTACTTCTCCTGATTGGTATATTTCAGCTTAATTTTACTGGGTTAAATAGTAAACTAACTTTCATGATTTTTTTATGTTTTTTCTTGTTACCTAGGTAGGTATATCATAGATATCATAGCCCGGATAACAGTACTTATAAGAGAGAGTATCTAGTACTAGTATACTTACTACACATAGTACGGACACTCCCTGCCTCCCACCGACTTTTTACCCAGGCATTACCTCACCCCGCTGGCTGAATTGGTATAGTAACATTATGGGCTGAATCGTGGCGACAATGTAAGCAAAGAATTGGTATAGTAACTTTATGGGCTGAATCGTGGCGACAATGTAAGCAATGCGTATTCCTTTCTCGCTCGCCCACTCAGTATCGCACATCATCTTTAAAAATTTTCCCATT
This sequence comes from Agonopterix subpropinquella, assembly GCA_922987775.1. NCBI lineage: Eukaryota > Metazoa > Arthropoda > Insecta > Lepidoptera > Depressariidae > Agonopterix > Agonopterix subpropinquella. Next base: position 6,881,971 of record OV277695.1, on the reverse strand, counting down.
TGTATGAAATGACAGCTATATCAGCTGGTCCGTGTCCAAGGTATGCCTGGACTATAGTAGTGGACACAGGGAACCCCTGGGGAATCGAGCTACTGGATCCTAGTGGCCGAACCCCAATGGGTGGGGTATTACATTGCTCGTAGAACAGATGACCGATGGGGCCGAAGATTCTACCGCTGCGTACCGAATAAGGCCAAGGTGGACCGACGACCTGGTGAATGCGGCGGGCACCCGTTGGATGAGGGCAGCGCGGGACCGTTCGTAGTGGCGATCATCGGGAAAGACCTATATCCAGCAGTGGACGTCCATCGGCTGGGATTATGTTGATGACAGCCCCGGATCTACGATTTTTCCGAGGAGGGGCAAAAACATTACATTGGCGCCCCTCCCCTACTAGGGTCATTGCGTGTAGCAATAATTTTTTCCCAGGGAGGCCAGGTCCATGTCAAGTTGTTATAATTAAATCTATTACTTAGAGCGAGAGCGAAGCGAGCTCTTGATCTTACTGCAATACGATCTAAAATTAAGAGCGAGCTCGAGATTTCACTGCAATATGAGATGACTGGAATAAGATTTAAAACCAAGAGCGAGCGAAGCGAGCTCGAGATTTCACTGCAAAATTATGAGATGACTGGAATACAATCTAAAACCAAGAGCGAGCGAAGCGAGCTCAAGATTTCACTGCAATATAATGAGTTGACAGCAATACGATCTTAAACTGAGAGCGAGCGAAGCGAGCTCGAGATTTAACTGCAATATAATGAGATAAATACAATACGATCTTAAACCAAGAGCGAGAGAAGTGAGATCGAGATTACACTGCAATATAATGAGATGACTGCAATACGAACTAAAACAGAGAGCAAGTGAAGCGAGCTCGAGATTTAACTGCAATATAATGAGATAAATACAATACGATCTTAATACAAGAGCGAGCGAAGCTAGCTCAAGATTTAACTGCAATATAATGAGACGACTGCAATACGATCTTAAACCGAGAGCGAGCGAAGCAAGCTCAGATTTCGTCACTGCAATATAATGGAATGACTGCAATGAGATCTAAAACCAAGAGCATTTGTATGAAATGACAGCTATATCAGCTGGTCCGTGTCCAAGGTATGCCTGGACTATAGTAGTGGACACAGGGAACCCCTGGGGAATCGAGCTACTGGATCCTAGTGGCCGAACCCCAATGGGTGGGGTATTACATTGCTCGTAGAACAGATGACCGATGGGGCCGAAGATTCTACCGCTGCGTACCGAATAAGGCCAAGGTGGACCGACGACCTGGTGAATGCGGCGGGCACCCGTTGGATGAGGGCAGCGCGGGACCGTTCGTAGTGGCGATCATCGGGAAAGACCTATATCCAGCAGTGGACGTCCATCGGCTGGGATTATGTTGATGACAGCCCCGGATCTACGATTTTTCCGAGGAGGGGCAAAAACATTACATTGGCGCCCCTCCCCTACTAGGGTCATTGCGTGTAGCAATAATTTTTTCCCAGGGAGGCCAGGTCCATGTCAAGTTGTTATAATTAAATCTATTACTTAGAGCGAGAGCGAAGCGAGCTCTTGATCTTACTGCAATACGATCTAAAATTAAGAGCGAGCTCGAGATTTCACTGCAATATGAGATGACTGGAATAAGATTTAAAACCAAGAGCGAGCGAAGCGAGCTCGAGATTTCACTGCAAAATTATGAGATGACTGGAATACAATCTAAAACCAAGAGCGAGCGAAGCGAGCTCAAGATTTCACTGCAATATAATGAGTTGACAGCAATACGATCTTAAACTGAGAGCGAGCGAAGCGAGCTCGAGATTTAACTGCAATATAATGAGATAAATACAATACGATCTTAAACCAAGAGCGAGAGAAGTGAGATCGAGATTACACTGCAATATAATGAGATGACTGCAATACGAACTAAAACAGAGAGCAAGTGAAGCGAGCTCGAGATTTAACTGCAATATAATGAGATAAATACAATACGATCTTAATACAAGAGCGAGCGAAGCTAGCTCAAGATTTAACTGCAATATAATGAGATGACTGCAATACGAACTAAAACCGGGGAGCAAGCGAAGTGAGCTAGAGATTTAATTGCAATATAACGAGATATATACAAATACAATCTTAAACCAAGAGCGAGCGAAGCGAGCTCGAGATTTCACTGCAATATAATGAGACTAGCGGCCCGTCCCGGCTTCGCACGGGTGGACGTCTAATCTTTTCTAGCAATAAATATAGCCTATGTTACTCAGGGTGAATGCAGCTTTCTAATGGGGAAAGAATTTTTTAAATCGGCCCAGTACTTTTTGAGCCTATTCATTACAAACATACAAACATACAAAAATAGGTACAAATCTTTCCTCTTTATAATATTAGTGTAGATGACAGCACTAAGATCTAAAACCAAGAGCGAGCAAGGCAAGCTCGAGATTTCACTGCAATCATTATAATGAGAGGACTGAAATACGATCTAAAACCAAGAGCGAGCGAAGCAAGCTCGAGATTTCATCACCGCAATACAATGAGATGACTGCAATAAGATTAAAAATAAGAGCAAGCTCGAGATTTCACTGCAATAAATGAGATAACTGCAATGAGATCTAAAACCAAGAATGAGCGAAGCGAGCTCGAGATTTCTCTGCAAGATAATAAGATGACTGCACTAAGGGCTCTTGTTTACAGACGAGCGACACTTTGCTGTCGCGGTGGGTCGCAGAGGGGTCGCGCTCATAGATTTTACGGTCGCGCGACCCTCCGCGACACACGGCGACGTGTCGCTCGTCTGTAAGCGCTCTAAGATCTAAAAACGAGAGCGAGCGAAGCGAGTTCGAGATTTCACTGCTATATAATGAGATAACTGCAATACAATCTTAAACCAAGAGCGAGCGAAGCGAGCTCGAGATTTCACTGTAATATAATGAGATGACTGAAATACGATCTGAAATCAGGAGCGCGCGAAGCGAGCATGAGCACGAGGTTTTTTGCAATTTTTTTTATGTATTTGCAATTTTTTTCCATCTTGATTTTGGCGCCCCCTAAACCTGGCGCCAGGGGCGTGGGCCCCTTTTCGCGGGCGGGGTGCGGCAATATAAACCTTATAGAACGTAGCATAGAGTCGTTTGGAGAATTACGCGCGATTTTTCTTTAAGTCAAAAAACGACGCTATGCTACGTATATAAGGTTTATATTGGTGTTTCTTTGACTACCCGCCACCGCCACGCGTCTCTTCTGTATAAACCCTACCTTAACGAGACATGTTTTAGGATGCAATGGCGACGTCTCTCTTAGAGGGAGGTTACACGATCAGTATTTCATCAGTCTGGTCATGTATATTTGATTTGAAGGGAAACTGACTCGAGATTGACCCTTCTAACACTAACATGGTGCTTCAGTATATCAGTTTCCCTTCAAATCAAATAAACATGACCAGACTGATGGACCAGAATGACGAAATACTGAACGTGTAACCTCCCTCTTAAGAGCTCCTTTTACTGTTCAATTTCATTAAGATTTCTCAACAATGAAAACCAAAACTAAAAGTACCGAAGAACCTACTTCTACATACACATACTACAAAAACCTAAAAGCTATTTTCTATACAATACTTTTATAGGTTTACATAAAATGAAAAAAAGAAAAATTATGGCCACATTTTTATTTAACTATTTCTTATACCTATTACTAAAAGTGGGATGTTTAGAACTTGAAACTATACACAAGTATTTTATAAAAATAACTTTTAGGCTTTTTTGGCTGTTTGTAGTAGGTAAGTTGTAGTAGGTAGCATTTTTCATTTTGGGTTTTCATTATTGAGGAATCTATAATATTGTGATTAGGGTGACACCCTCGCCTTAAAAGGACTCTTAAAGGTATTCCAATATGCTCAAAAGTAAACTTTGTTACAGATTCGACGCGGAAACTCACATTCCCCATGTCACAGATGACTGCACGGGCTGTACTCTGTGCTTGTCGGTCTGTCCTATTATCGACTGCATTTCGTAAGTATCCCAGTACCTTTACTGCAATTTAAATTATAGTGTTAGCTTAAACAGTTGCATTACTTTAAGGGGTGATTGTGCCTATGATGCTCAACAACTTTCCCTAAGAAACCTACAGGAAATTTGCAAAAAAATTTTAGACTTTCCATACTTAACGCAATCAACTAATCGAGTGATTGTAAGTATGACAAGTTGACATTTTTGTTCCTTTGGGAAAGTTATTTAGTATCATGAGTAAAATCACCCATTAAAGTAATGCAACTGTACATTACTTTATACAGGGTGTACAATAAAATGGGACAGCTACTTAAAGGGGTGCTTCAGACCATCAAACTGAACAACTTTCTCTATGGGACCAATATCGAAATCGCGAAAAAAAAATCCGCTCTCCCATACAAAAGTGCAAACATAACTCGACTGAAATGTATGGGACAGCAGATTTTTTTTTCGCGATTTCGATATTGGTCCCATAGAGAAAGTTGTTCAGTTTGATGGTCTGAAGCACCTCTTTAAGTAGCTGTCCTATTTTATTGTACACCCTGTATTCCGAGAGATAAGTGTACTTTTTGCAACCATCAGCAGCAAGGCTGATTCAGTGTTTATGGGGTGTAGAGCTTTTCTATGATAGGAATGGACCAGGTCTGCCTGCATAACTCCAGTCGGTTTAGGAGGTACTGATGATTAAAGGTCTGAAAAAAATTAACGATCAGCTGCAAGGCTGATCGTATGTTATCATTTTAGTATGCACTGTAACTATGTGAACAGTACAAAAACTGACATGGTTCATCAGTCTGTTTAGGAGATACAGCCGTTCAAAGGTCGGAACTTTGACTGGCTGTATCTCCTAAACCGACTGACAGAACTTGACAGTTTTTGTACTGTTCACATAGCTACAGTACATACTACAATAATATCATACGATCAGCCGTGCAGCTGATCGTTAATTTTTTACAGACCTTTAATCATCAGTAACTCCTAAACCGACTGGAGTAATGCAGGCAGACCTGGTCCATCCCCATCACAGAGATGCTATTCACCCCATAAACACTGAATCAGCCTTGCTGCTGATGGTTGCAAAAAGTACACTTATCTCTTATACTATTAATGCAGGGTGCAACTTTAATAATTTAATACAGGGTGTTAGGGTAAACCATAACACCCTGTATTGGCTACAAAATCTCAGCACGAGCCATTATTGCATGACAATGCGATGTTTAGTGAAAAGTTTAGCTATTTCATAGCGGGATGCCTACTATCGCATCAGACAGAAATGGTAGCTGACTGCCCAGCACGGCTAGCATGCCACCCACGACAAAGCGTTTAAACGAGAAAACCGTCATGTGTGCTCTTTTTGCCATACGTAAAATAATAAAGATGGAGGCACGTCTCGATTTTTGTCGTTTTCTCGGGGGTGGCATGCTAGGCCTACAGGGCAGGGTATTATTAAATAGAAAACCATTATAGGTACATAGAAGTTATTTAAGTTTAATTTAAAAGGCGTTTACGTGTTGTTACAGCATGGTTCCGAAGACAAGACCCCACGTCATCAAGCGAGGCTTGCACTATCAGGTCCACCCGGTGTCGCCACTGGATGCAGTGTGTCAATGAAATGTTGTGAAATGAAAATGTATAAAACTAATTAAAACTAAGACATAATTCTTATAAAGTGATCCATGGATTTCAATACCTATGCCAGCTTCCTGATGTGATCCAGACGTTTCGTCCATTTTATTATTTATTGTTATAACGGTTCGATACTGAGTCTGTTTCATAAACGTGAAAATCAGTCGGGGTGTCAATACGACAGAAAAGAAGAAAAAGAGAAGCAAGGAAGAAAAAGCATACGAAGATTATGTACCTACCTATGCTAGACTGTTGTGACTTCCCAAATGATTTTTGCACCTTTTGAAACGAACTCTCCCTAGGGCCCCTAGTAATACTTAAGGGGGTGCTTTAGACCATCAAACTGAACAACTTTCACTATGGAGCCAATTTCGAAATCGTGAAAAAAAAAACTGTCCCATACATTTTAGTCGAGTCGGTACAGCAGTTTTGTATGGGACAGCTGTTATTTTTTTCGTGATTTCGAATTTGGCTCCATAGTGAAAGTTGTTCAGTTTGATGGTCTGAAGCACCCCCTTAAGTATTACTAAGATGTTTTGTTACACCCTGTATACAGAGTGAAATTGATATCATTAGAATCCTTTTAAACTAAGAGACTACCCATCAAACTGAACAACTTTTACTATGTGAGCGAACCGATCGGATCATCGATGCAATGCCTACTCGACTCAAATGTATGCAATAGCAGATGTTTTTTTGCTCTGATCGGTTTGCTCAATGGGTAGGTAGCTAGTAAAAGTTGTTCAGTTCGATGGGTAGACTCTTAGTACAAAAGGATGCTAATGATATCAATTTCAGCGTGTATAATATAGGTGGGTTAGTTATCTCAGATACCGCACCTCACCCCGCCCCTGACTTCAGATTTTAGAGGAGCCGAGCAAGAAGCACATACGGAAGGCGACCGCGTGTGAGGGGGACAGTACGTGTTCCGGCGCCATCTTGTTTCTGTAGCAGTAGGTATTATTCACGCACCGTGAGTTCTATCTATGGAGTGCCCGCGATGTGTTTACATACACTACAGTAGTCCTACCAAATAGCAGTTTAGACGATCGAAATAAAGAAACTAAGTACATATTTTACTAACATTTTATTTCTGGTAACATCATCTCCTAGGAAGTGACACCCAACATTTTATTATAAACTGTTTTTGCACTTCTTTTGGACTCTTCGTACATATCCACCCAAATACTGTTAGGATTGACTTTTAACGTAAGTGCCGAAACAGGCTTGGGACAGTTGTAATGACTTTTATTCACTGAACCTTTTATAGACTTTTTCTTCATATCATGGAGTTTTTTACAAATAAAACATTCAAACTTTTCAAAAATATCATGAAAGTCCGCTTGATAAGGTCTTTCCTTTAGCTCGGTAATAAGTCTGTTATTTGATATTATTCCTTTAGTCTTGTGTTCTAAGTATTCTTCATATAAATTATCATTTAACATTAACTTATTTAAGTGTTCACTCAGTAATTCAGGTGTTGGATAGTCCTCAAGGAGGATCGCAGATTTGTCGTTTGGTAACCAATCTCTTATAGTTGGTGATCCAAAGTAGATTGGTACGGAACCCACAAGGATTGCTCGCCACAGTTTCTCAGTAATATAATCATCGCAAACTCCATTTTCTATTGCTATTACAAACTTATATCTAGCAACAAACTTAAGCATTTCTCCATCAGCTAACCTATTAAGGAAATTTACTTTAAATCTGTGCGGCAAATGTTTATTGTTTAAACATAATCCATATGAATCTATGGAAATGAATTCCATCAGTTTTTTCACATATTCATCTCTTTCCGTTGTAGAATTACAATCTGATTGGAGGTATATTATCGGAGAAATCTCATTCAAAAGAGAGTTCTTGGTGGCCGTTTCCACAAAATATTGCTTGCTTACAATGCCATTTAGAGATCCTATCATCCCCTGTAAAGGGATCGGAAAATCACTATGTCTGCTGAAAGTACATGAATAATTAAACAGACTAAGCAGTTCTGCGTGTGAGGCTTCTGGTAGATTTTTCGGAGATTCTTCATGAAATAAAGACCAAATAATATTTTGATATTGCCTCGGAAGCGGTAACTTTTCCAAATCAATCCTGCTGCCATAAAAAATATAAGCTCCACCTCTCTTGGGAAGTGTATTTTCTCCATTTATTGCGACTTCACTGAACTTGCAAACTAATTTGTCACATACCAAAAAGGTATCGTAAACAGAACTTGGATTATTCGTAAACCCCACTAGGTGTACTAATGGGATATCCAGTAGTGGTGTTGGCGAGACATTTTTCCGCACCCATCCGATGAATTTGTATAACAAACAAACCAGTACAATGTAGCACAAGATATTTAAAGTATATTTCAGGATCCGCATTTTTGACAATTTCTTTCAAGAGCCGCTGTTTTAATTAAGAACTTATCAATAAGTGTAAATGAAGGCTGCAACTGAACCAACTCAAGGCGCAGGTGGCCTACCCACCTGCCTTCTGTTAGTTCAGTCCTTCACGCGCAGGTACTAAAGTACTATACCTAGTCAGATTTTTAATAGGAAAGCCCGTGATTATGCAACTGTGGTATAAAATTATATGAAAGTGACAGACGTTATTGTATTGTACATTTATAAGCAGTTTGAACAGTATGAAGAGATCTATGAAACTGGATGAGGCAAGAGAATTCTTTCAGAATTGTAGCGTGGGGCGGGTCGGCCAGTCTCTGCCTATCCCCGTGGTGAGAATATGTATGATAAATGTATGTATGTATGTAATTTTGGGTAATGTAGGACTTTACCCTACTGTGCCCTTACCTACCTACTAATCATAAATTATTTGGTAGGTATGATACCTATTGAACGATTGATTGAATTTTTTTTCGCGTCACAACAAAACGGTAACCGACGATGTCTTAGCGTCTTTTTTGTCATAGCTGCAGTTCATGGACCACACATGCCACATGCATGCATGCATGTTCTGCCTACATGGTGTAACTTTCAAAGTGTGCAGTACAAAGCAATGTGACAAAATGTGGCCTATTATGAAATGAAACTCATTTGAAATATTAAATTATTATTAATGTTTTTTGTATCTATTTTTTTATTGATTCGTACACCTCCGTAAATATTGCACACCTTGAAAGTTACACCTGTATACCACAACCACACCACAATGTCACTGTATTGTTGTATCGGTGTATACCATAATCTTGTGACTATTGTTAAAATATTACCTAATTAACTAAGTATAACATTAAACACTACAACACGAAAATTAAATGGTTAATCCTCTCTCTTTAATCATGTAATAAAGGTCCATAGAAAATGCGATGATCAAGTCAAGATAGAACAATCCATAAATGGCCCCTGTAGCCTTTCCGCTTAAGAAAACAAAAATAATAGCCGTAACGGTCAATATGAGCTCTATTACAACGTAGTAAAGTTCAGCCTCGGTCTGTACCTGGTCCACAATGTATAGCAGCATGATATAAAGGGACAGCATGAGGGTGGGCCCGGCTACCACACAGTGCATACAGTCCACTGGCTCCACTACATGGGGTATTACGTTGAGGAGAAGTGCCACTACCTAAAAGTAAGATACGACTAACGTAATTGCTTGATAAATTAAATTAGATCGCAAGGGACTTGATAGAATGGGAGAGATATATGGAAACTAGTTTTGAGTAACGATAGTGAAACCACAGCATAACAATATGTATAGGGGGTCCTTTTAATATGCTGGCTTTTAATATAAGGAGATGATCACCCGCAGGACCAGAAGTACAATCGGGAAGTACCATCAATGGTACAGTTGGCACTAGGTGGTGCCAGTAGTACCATTAATGGTACAATTGGCACTAGATCGTGCCAGTAGTACCATCAATGGTACAACTGACACTTAATACTCGTAGGACTTAAAGCCGGGTATTCATTTGGCAACATTTGTTTATAGGCACTGTTTATATACATGTTTCACGATGTTTCATCATCTCTGTAAACATGTTTATAAACATTGCATAAACAAAGATGATGAAACATTGTTTCAGAAACATGTTGCTGTGTTCCCCGCTCCGAGTGGAGGGCAAGTCGAAACATTTAGTTTAGAAACAGAAGTTGACAAGTGTGTTTTAAACATGGAAGTAGTTTGGTCGAACAACCAGATTTCTATGCTCATAGAGCTCTTTCAACAGCGTAGCATTCTCTGGGATGCATCAAATAAAGACTAAAATTTTTTTTTTAAATGATGCTTGATTGCTGCAGAGTTAAATATGGCAAAGAAGGATGTTAATATGTATGAATATAATTATGTAAGCAGCACAGAACATCACTACCTGCTCGGGCGACATCCTAGCTATAACTGACAAGTGTGGACTGCCAATGTTACAGAAACAGTGTTTACGGTAAACATGTTTATAAACACGATGATGAAACATTGTTTACGGTAAACATGTCTATAAACAAATGTTGCCAAATGAATACCCGGCTTTATTTGCATTCAATGCACTCCACAAAGACTTCATTCGTAGAAACTCTTCAAATTCGAGGGAGGTTCCGAGTGCCACTTGTACCATTGACCAGCAGTATCATTAGTACTATTACGTAATGGTACTAATGATACAATACAGTGCCAACTGTACCATTGATGGTACTTCCCGATTGTACTTCTGGTCCGGCGGGGATGATCAGACCATCAATCTGAACAACTTTCTCTGGCACCAACATCAAACCTACTAGAAAACTGCAAACCTACTAGAGCCAAATGTATGGACAGCAGATTTTTCGCGATTTCGATGTTGGTCCCATAGAGAAAGTTGTTGAGTTTGATGGTCTGATCATCCTCTTAAAAAAGTGTCAGCATATTAGATGGGCCCAGTATAGTCCTTACAGTACCTACGATGATTCGAGTCACAAATACTACTTATCCATAGTATTGCATGCTATCAATACTATCAGTTATTCTGTTAATTCGACAGTATTGATCCTATACACAGACAGGTTCAAACTATATACAACGTGTTAATGAATTAACGCAAAACTAGAAAGTAGTTTGTTTAGAATCGAGAGCAGAATCCAATTATCATGGTTTCAACATAGGTAATTTTTTTCAAAATATTAAATTTTTTTTTTTGAAAATTTTTAAATTTACTGAACCGGATGACAATCCACCGCACGGGCATACTCACCTTACTTACTACCAAAAAAAGATTATAAAAATGTATCCATGAGTATGTTAGCGCTTTCTTTCAGTGCTGAAATGATAACAAATCATTTTTGCCTCAAAACTTAAAATGCGAATAACTTTAAATTTTAATTATCAAAATAATGAAATTATTGTTGCAATCTAATTATTTTGTTATAAATCAGTTGGGGTGTATGAGGTTATGCGCTAATTCATTAACACGTTGTATATATATTGGAACACTGACAGAAACATGGGACATATCATAGATGTTTGATGATGATAAATTAATTCTAAAACTGAGAATATGCCAAAAATATACATCAAAATTTGTATGCTTGGAATCATTGGTAGTTCTAGCAAGCTATTCGACCCCGGAACCAAAAATGCATATTATTGTGAGAGTGACTGAAAAATACCATACAGTTTTTCTTATTTTATTTACTTTCTTCTTCTTTCTTTTAAATTTTGTAATTATTTGTCTTGTTGAGAAACATATTGTTCTAGTTCATTTATTCATCAAAATCATCATCAGCCTATCATCGTCCACTGCTGAACATAGGCCTCTCGGTGTTCATTTATTAAGTATTTTAAATGTAACAGATAAATAAAAAGATACCACAAAAATACACAATAATACAACTGCTTTGCAGAGCCTTTTATTTCAATTCTTTCTCACTAACGCATAACCGCGCTCCTTTATAACATAATACAAGTCTATACCAAGGGCTATAAGGAGATGACAGTAAAATAGCCCATACAGCGCACCGGATGGTTTATACATTGTAAATGCCAAAACAAATGCAATGAAGCAAAATAAAAACTGCATTGTAAGGTACAGTTGTTCAGCTAGATCATGTACTTGGTCCACTAGGTACAGTACGACGAACATGATGGACATGACGAGAGTCGGAGCAACCGCCAAGCAATGCATTATAGATTCCCAGCTTATTATGAATGGCGTTATCATAAGAAGTAATGATATTACCTAAAAGTTAATAAGAGAGTGTCAGGCCGTACATCAAAACATGCTTTTCCTATTATACATGTGTTCTTTATATTGGAAACGGGTCAGTATTTATTTTAAACCGCCAATGCAAAAAGAGGGGTGTTATTAAATAATGAATTGGACTGATCGTATTTATTAGTGGCAATATCAAGTTTTAGAAACTATCCTTATCTGATTATCATCCTGTCATGTCGATGGTATCTTATTATAGTTATTATACAACTTGTCATCGGTTACGTTTTGAAGCTGGTGCAAAAGTGCGATTTTTGAACACCATACGAGCGACTCAGCAGTAGAAAATTTCAAAATTACTATGGAGATTATGCATCTTTCTACTGCCGAGTCACTTGTATGATGTTCAAAAATCACACTTCAGGGTGTTTCAAACCATTAGGTAAAGTGAGCAATTTTCGAAATCACGAAAAAATTTGCTGTTCCACAGAAAATGTCAATAGCTTAATAGCTAAATAGCTTCTTGACACAAATGTATGCAACAGCAGATTTTTTTTTCATGATTTCAAAGTTGGTCCCATTCCCATAGCAAAAGTTGTTCAGTTTGATACTCTGACACTCAGTTGCAGAAACGCTCATTAAAGATAATCTTTGATTCTATTTTAATTTTTAAATTGTGGCTCCATCATAGTGTTGATGATTTTTCCAATATGTAGTGTATAGAGCAAAAGTGCTTGACAATCTCAAAGCCCTGTTTTATACAAAAACACACACCTGACAATCACAAAATGGCAGAGCCATGGCACTTAATTTGTGAGCCGAACGAAAGACGTCTACTCGAGAGCCCTCTATCCACGCAACTCCATATAATCCCCATTAATTCTCATGCTAGCTTTTCTTATGTCATAAAACAAAAAGTGGCAGCATGAGATTTAATGAAGGATTATCTATAGTGAACGTTTCTGCAACTGAGTGTGAAGCACCCTATTCCGGCTTAAAAACTAGCCTGATTCCACATTGTATTAAGTTTGACCAACCATCCTATTAGACTGGTTACAGCGAGGTGCTGTCATTGTGGTATTTGTGGTCACCCTTGCATTTGTGTGCACGCTTACAAATGTGTGCCACTGTGGCACGTGTAAGAGGCATGTGACCTGGCGCAAAGGAGACAACAGGAACCAACAAAAAAAGTGTATTTAATAGGTAGATGACACGATTGTATCAAGACCTCCGCCTCTAAATACCTAGTAGACAAAGTTGTATTACGTGATAAAATACAACCTGCTTACCAAATAATTTCTACTCTACACGTGTTCCGCTCCACCAAGGAGCATCCTCAGGAGTTAGACCGACGAACATTCGATACAGAGTTGTTACTCCGTCGAGCGTCCGTCGGACGCTCCTTGGTGGAGCGAAACACGTGTAGAGTAGAAATTATTTGGTAAGCAGGTTGTATTTTATCACGTAATACAACTTTGTCTACTAGGTATTTAGAGGCGGAGGTCGTGATACAATCGTGTCATCTACCTATTAGTCATGGATTTCCGCAAAGTAACACCTGATTCAATTAATGCCATAATTAATTTGAATGATGATTTGAATATTTGTTACGTAATTTCAAAACTAGCAGTAGGCTTGCGCCCCCAAGGTTCCTGCGTCCTTGTCGCCATGCACCCCTTGCACCCCCGGGTAAAGACGGCCCTGTGTCTATTCTAGGCAGGAAAATAGACAGTAACTCGGTCAGTGGGTCATTTTCGAACCCTAATACTATCGTTTCATTATCATTCAGCCAGTCCTACTGTATGGCACCGGTCCCCTCATACGAGGATGAGAGGCAGTGGAAACACTTCAACATGCGGGCCCTTGGCAACGAGTCTATCTTATCGCCCCGCCACATCCTACCTAAACGGTGTTTGTTTGATTCCATAAAGAACAATCCCTTGCTTATAATTTGCAAAAAAGACCTAATTTACTAAGAAGTAATACGTGTGGTTATATGTTAAAATTAATGGTTAATGGCAAGTTAGGAGAGTTTATGAAACGTGTTTCACCACTTTCTTGAAAGTTAACACAATTATTCAGCAGTAACTGCACAAAATAATAATTCACAATAAAACAAAACTGCATTCTGACTAGGTAGGTACCATTATTAAAAATAAAGTACTCTTTGAATTAAAATTAAAAATGTCAGTTAGTTAAAAAGTCAGTTAACTCAACTGTCAAAAGTTCAATTTTTTTATCTTTTATCTCGAGGTTCAAGGTCGCCAGTATTCTTGTAGCCAAAAATTAGGCCCACCCCACCACACACATCCGGAATAAAGGCAGTTTTTAGCACCACGTTATTAGCACGGTTTTCTCTAGCAAATCCATTCGCATGCGAACAAATTGGCTCTGAAGTGCGATTTTTGAAAATCATACGAGCGACTTGGCAGTAGAAAGATGCATAATCTCCATAGTAATTTTGACATTTTCTACTGCCAAGTCGCTCGTATGATTTTCAAAAATCGCACTTCTGGAAATTAGCACCGTGTAAACGAAAGCGTACCGTGCGTAGGTGCCGTGCTTTTTTTTCGTGCTTAAAAAATTGGCGCCGCGAAATTGAAACGATTCGGAATGAGAGATTTTCCAGACGACAAAAAAATTAGTTCCTAATTTCTCAGTAGATGGCGTTGACCAGAGAGGGGTCCAATAGGTATGAGCAAATATAATAATAGGTATAAATACACAGTACAAGTTATTAATAGTCTGCGGGTGTAGTACGCTAACCCGCGATAGAGACATTTTAACACATCCATCTGTCTTTACTATTTTATCTCGTTCGTTCGCGCGCAAATAGAAAGAGAGCGGAAGCGTGATAGCGCTGTATATCAAGCTATCGCGGGTTGGCGTACTAGGTCCGCTGGGTGTTATTGACGACCCGGTTGATGTAATGGTTGCCACGCCGGACTGCCAAACCAGGGTCCTAGGTTCTAGTGCCGGTTCAGTCATAAATGTTATAATTATATTTGTGCCGTTGTTGAATGATTCCCATAACAAAAAGCCTAAGGCTTGGGATCATTACAATGTATACATGTGCCTGTGAGCGTTATTTATTATTTATTTATTGTCTGTCAAAAACGAATAAAGTATCAGACATGGCTATATGGGCTTCGTATCCATTTTGAATAAATACAATATTTAAATTGGTCACTTCACTTTTCAATATTCTTTGCTTTGCTAATAGAGAGCGAAATTTTTCGTCTATGTTTCTAGTTTGTTATTGTTTCTCGTTTATTGTTCGAATATTCAAAATGGATACGAAGCCCATACAGCCACGTCCGATACTCGATTCGTTGTTGACGCACAATAACATCGAGATTGCTAAATAATAAACCAACAACCTTAGACAATTTAATAGTATGGACGCGTAACGCGTGTCATTCTCCTATCAAAATTTTCTGCCACTTTTTGCGGGGGGCGAGGTAACATGAAATTCGCAACTTTGGATGTTATTCCCTATAACTTTAGATTCTAATTTTGAATGTTAAAAATCATGAAAAGTAGTCTCGTGTTCGAAAACGTTCTAAGTTCAAAATTATTGTTTCGCTATTATAGGCTGTCTCGTTTAGTGATAAGGTATAAAATTGAGTGTAAATGCGCAAGATTAATTGATCTAATACCGTGGCAGAGGGGAAATGCTACCGCAAGGCCAGTCCTTAAGTACTATTAAATTGTCTAAGCCAACAACAATAAGAAAGGGACCCCTCTCTAGTCAACGCCATCTATCGAGAAATTAGGAACTTACTTTTTTATTTTTTTTGCTTTCGGAAAATCCCTCAGTGTTGCCGCGTTCAGAGACTTTTTCACTAGATCTAGTGATTTTGTGATGTCTTGATGAAACGGTACAGTATCGTGACGGTGCAGTTGCGACGTCGTTGCGGTATAGTTGCGAATCGCCTACGATCAAAAATCACTTGTGTGACAATGATTCATGCCATTTTGTATGCAGATTATGTCTAATGTTGAAACTATCGATAGTCTTTTGATATAGTTGCATTAATATTGGAATACAATTTACAAATCATCATAGTAACATTCGTAACGTCATGAACTCATCACTCGAGATTTTACCGCAATTTAATGAGATCATTGCAATATGATCTAATACAAGAAGCGAGCTCGAGATTGATTTTACGGCAATAAGATTAGCTCGTCCTAATATGATCTAAAATCTGGATCGAATTCTGCAATAGGCATGACTGGATACTTCCAATACAATAAGAAAATTAAGAGCGAGCGGAGGAAGCTCGAGATTTTACCGCAATTTAATGAGATCATTGCAAGAAGCGAGCTCGAGATTTTTTTACGATATTTTCAAGTCGTTGTAATTTATTATTTTTCAAACTCTTCATTTTGGCGCCCCCTAGATCTGCCGCCCGGGGCGTGGGCCCCCGTTTCTCCCCAGGGATCTGGGGCTGGCGAGACGTTATACGTTACTCGTCCTACGCGCGGTCAGCTTATTATGGTTTTGTATAGCTTGATGTGTTTATTTTATACCATTTCTCTTTCCCATAGTCGGTATATTTCCATATTTCTTTCGTAGGAATATTGTTTTCATATTGTTTTTTATATTATATACAACGTGTTAATGAATTAACGCAAAACTAGAAAGTAGTTTGTTTAGAATCGAGAGCACAATCGAATTATCATAGTTTCAACATAGGTAATTTTTTTCAAAATTTAAATATTTTTTTTGTAAAATTTAAAATTTTCTGAACCCGATATCAACCCACCCCACGGGCACACCCACCCTACTTACTACTAAAACAAGATTATTAAAATGTATCCATAAGTACGTTAGCGCCTTCATTCATTGCTGAAATGATGACAAATCATTTTTGCCTCAAAACTTAAAATGCGAATAACTTTAAATTTTAACTATAAAAATAATCAAATTATTGTTTCAATCTAATTATTTTGTTATAAATCAGTTGGGGTGTATGAGGTTTTGCGTTAATTCATTAACACGTTGTATAGAGAATATTTAGTGCAAATACTGCAAATTCGTTTGCTTAGAAAAAACGATAAATAGAGATATGCAAATTTTTACCTGTTGTGTCTATTCCAATCAAATTCCAATGATATTTTAATGTGTTATACCTACCTACCTACTGTGTCTATTCTCTATTCTCTCGAACTGTATCAACTGAATCAAGAATTTAAGAGGAATGAAAAAGTATAATTAATAAATATTTATTAAAATTTCCGGCGCGTAGTTAAACAAAAATAAAGTTCATAATATCTAAGCACAGCTAAAAGTACATCCTCTTTCATTAGCTATCAAAAACAAATCGAGTGATAGTGCTGTTAACATTGCAAAATAAAATACGCCATAAATCAACCACAACCATACTCTAACAAGATTTAACAAAAAACACTGGATAAAAGCGCCAAAAGTAAATAAAATTTGAAAAAATAAATACATTTTCTCCATGAACAGTGGTACTCTTCTTCTTATGTACAGTATGATGAATAGTAACGATATTACTAGTGTAGGACCGGTTGATATGCAGTACATATGCCCTTGTGGTTTTTTTATTACCATTGGCAATAATGTTATTATTAATGCAATGACCTACAATTAATTGGGATATTTGACTTATTTAGGTTTGTATGAAGTTAAATAATAGTATACCTAGTGACATATCTATTAAAGATATTTGTGGTAAAATGATATAAGTTAAGATGGACCAAAATAATTAATATGTAGAGCTATTATATAGGGTTATTTTAAATTAGTTGGCGGAACTGAACCAGGGCACTTGTTAATGATAACAGATAGCATAATCAATGTTTATAATTGGTATTGATGAATAACGCAATTATTATTATCTTGCGTAGGTACGCGCAGTGCGTACAGTATGCGTGGCGCGGGTGGACATTGACCTCAAAATCATATGATCAAGCGAGGGGTCATTATAACATAATTTGACTGAGTAATAGATACCAAATGCGTTTCTTAAGTTTCGCCAACTAATTAAATTTAACCTTATATAGGTAGGTACTATTGGTGAGGTGCTTCGTTTAATAAAAATATTTTATCAACTTAAACTTTTATTTTCTTCATTTCTACATTTTACGTTCAAAACAAAACCATCTTCCATTTTAGACAATACCACCACAGCTAACAAATCATAATAAATCATAGATACAAACTTAACACTTTTTCCAGCCAGTAAGATGATACATTGGTTCTCCATCACTCTCCCTCAATGTTTCATCTTTCAATACATACCTATCCACTTAACACAGTTTAAAAACTTTATCTTAGGCAAAGGTTTTGTCAAAATATCAGCTATTTGCTCCGTTGTTGAAATATACTTTACAATAATAGATCCCTCTTCAACTTTCTGCTTTATAAAATTAAATTTTACATCAAGATGCTTCAACCGCTTTTGATCTGGATTATTAACTGTCTTAATAGTGCTAGAATTATCTTCAAAAATAACGACATTTTCAATCTTTATATTTAAGTCTGATAACATCTTCATCAACCAACAAGCTTCCATAGAAGCCTCACATAGTGAAATTAATTCTGCTTCAGTTGTACTAAGAGAAACCGTTGACTGTTTTTTAGATCTCCAAATTACAGTGTTATCAAATAACTTGAATAAGTAGCCAGAAGTTGACTTCCTATCTGTTTCATCTCTCGCAAAGTCAGCATCTGCATAACCCATCAAAACAAAATCTGGTTTACAATCACTTTTCTTATAAATTAAAGAATAGCTTACAGTTTGCTTAACATATCTCAAAATCCTTTTCAAAGCTTTGTATAATTTTTCGCATGGTTGAGATTTAAATCTACTGAGGTAACATACGGCAGTCGCAATATCAGGTCTTGAACCTATCATAGCATACATTAAGGATCCAATCAATGATCTACACTTGTATTCCCAATTGAAATCAATTTCACTGAGTTCAATACTCAAAACAAAATTTGGATCCATTGGTGTATCGCAACCCTTACAATCTTGCATGTTATATTTGCGTAAAACGCCATTTAAATACTTAGTCTGATTTATATGAACCTCCCCTGGCATCTTGTTAATCGAAATTCCTAAATAAGTTAAATTATCACAACCCAAATCTTTCATTCTGAATTTGGTGCATAAAAATTGTTTAACCTTTTCGGTTTCCTGTAAATCTTTTCCCATAATGAGTATATCGTCGACATATAATAATAAATATAACTCTCCCTTTGTATATAGGCAGTAATCATTTTGTGATCTTTTAAAACCATATCCTGTAATTGTATCATGGAATTTTTCATACCAATACTTTGGTGATTTCTTCAATCCGTATAATGACTTGGTAAGTTTTAACACATAACCTTCTGGAATCTCTAATCCCTCTGGTGGTTGAAGATAAACATCTTCTTTAATATCTCCATATAAGAAAGCCCCTTTAACATCCATTTGGCTTATATGAAAATCCTTATGTGCAGCAACTGATAACAAAATTCTCAATGTTTGGAGTTTCAGAACTGGTGAATAAATATCTTCTAATTTATCCTTCTGCTTAAATCCACGAACTACCAACCTTGCTTTATAAATTTCTTCATTTCCTACTTCTTTTCTGGTAAATATCCATTTGCAGTCAATCAACTTTTCATTTTCTGGTTTAGGTACAATTTTCCAAGTTTTACTCTCTTCTATAACTTTTAATTCTTCTTTTACTGCTTTTTCCCACTGCTTTTTATCTTCTCTTTGTTCTATTTCTTCAAAACTGATAGGAACATTCTCATGACTTGTCATATATGCAAACAAACACTCTTCATCATCACTTAGATCTATTTCATAATCTTCAAACCTCTTTGGTAATCTTTTATGTCTCCTGCCTCTCCCTGTTTCCGTATTCTCTTCTTTATTTCCAACTTGTTTCTTTTTGGGAGTCTCTTTAATCTTTTCTTCAATTTCTTCATCTTCATGTTCTTGTGTCTTTCTTGAATTTTCTCTCGAATTATCTTCTTTTCTTGTACTTTCTCTCTCTCTTTTATTTTCACCTTCTTCACTTTCTTTGTCATTTCCCTGTTCTGGTACGTAGATTATATTCTTATCCATGTTTCTTTCATCAAATATGACATTCCTACCCACTACAGTCCTTTTATTCTCTTCGTCATATAATCTATATCCTGAAGTGCAATATCCAATCATAATCATTCTTTTCCCTGGATTGTCAAGTTTCTGCCTCAACTGCTTAGGTACATGATTGTATGCGATACTTCCAAATACTCGCATAAATGACACATCTGGTTTCCGTCCGGTCCATAATTCACATGGTGTCTCTTCCTTTCCTACTGTTGGGCTCCTGTTAGTAACGTATGCAGAGTACAATACTGCATCTCCCCAGAATTCTTTTCCTAATCCTGATTCAGATAAAATTGTCCTCGCCTTGTCCATGATTGTTCGGTTCATTCTTTCTGCGACACCGTTCATTTCAGGATTGTATGGAACAGTGTATTGAAGACGTATTCCCTCATAATTACAGAATCTTTGAATTTCCCCAGAAGTATACTCACCTCCATTATCAGCTCTGAGTTTACGTAAGTTCGTGTTAAAATAATTTGTAACATAATAATAATAAGTTTTGAAACATTCAAATACTTCAGACTTTTCTTTTAAAAGATATATCATAGTAAAATGTGTATAATCGTCTATAAATGTTAGAAAATATCGATATCCTTCCCTAGTTATAGGAGTTATGGGACCACATACATCAGTGTGAACTAGCTCTAATGGAGACTTCGCTCTATACCCGATTCTATTGAACGGTTGCCTAGTCATTTTTCCTAGCACACAAGGCTCACATAGTGTATTTTCATTGATTGGTAAACCTTTTAAATCATTTAATCCTTCTACCAAATTTTTGTGTGTCAATGTACTCAAGTTTCTTAACCCCAAATGACCAAACCGCCTGTGCCACAGCTGTATGACCTCATCATTACTAGATAAAAAATTACAATTTGAATTGTTCAATTGCATTTCAATCGTATACAATGACCCTTCATTATTTCCAATCATTAATAAGTAATTCGCGTGATAAACCCTAACTTTCCCGTTACAAAATTCTACTCTTTTACCGTTACTTTCCAATTTTGACACTGACAATAAATTCCTTCTCAAGTCCGGTACATAGAAAACATTTTTAATAGTACAGTCCGTAGATCTCTTACCAACAAAACATTTCACTTTTATATTTCCAATTCCCACTGCTTTCAATGTAACACCGCTTTTAGCAGCCTCAATGTTTTTAGGTATTTTAAAGTCCACATACTCCGTAAATAAGTCCTTTCTGTTTGTAAGGTGGTCCGATGACCCAGAGTCTACACACCATACTAATTTATTACTTTCATAACAGTTGTGCACCTCACCTGTATTGTCGGCAATTCCAATGTCACCCGTCTCTGCGTGTACCTCACCTGTATCGCCGGTAAATCCAATATCATCTGTCTCTGCTGAAAATGTATTGCAATCTCCTCTACCATATTCTCTTCCATTACTCCATCCTGCTCCTCGTCCAAAGTTCCATCCGCGTCCTCGTCTCGCTCCGGCGGCATACCTTCCTCTCGATTGTCCTTGGTATCCTGACGACCCTGTTCCTCTAATAAATCCTTGATTATTATCTCCATATCCTCTAGATGGTGACCCTGTTCCTCTCATAAATCCTTGATTATTATCTCCATATCCTCTAGATGATATCTGGTGGCCTCGACCTGAAAATCCTCCTCGAACTCCTCTTCCTGATGGTTGACGCTTACATTCAAATTGTTTATGTCCGGGTAAGTTACATTTATAACATAGAAAGGCAGCATTTTCCAGTCCGCCATAGTTCCGATTATCCTTTTGACGTTTCTCTTCTTCTCCAAGAAGTCTATCCTTTACAAAATCCAACTTCAAGTTTTCTATCATTTCTAGAGTTGTTACGACCATTTCGTACGTTTTAGGCATCGACAGCAACACATAATTGACCTTTTCTTCTTCTGTGAGTGTAGACCCAGCATCTTTAAGCTGTGAAAAAATCTCCTCCATTTCTATAAGGTGTTTCATCATGGAGGTTCGTTCATCAAATCTCATCTCACTCAAATTCCGTCTTAGATAAATTTTTCCCCTTGTGCTTTTCTTAGTAAAATTCGCTTCTAAATTTTGTATCATTCTATATGCTGTGTCTTCATTTTTAATATATTCTAAATGTGTATCTGCTATTCCACTAATTACAATATTTTTTGCTTTCACCTCCAACTTCTTGTTTTCCGGAAGGCTTGCAAACATTTTGTCTTCGATTGCCCCCAGACAATCATTTTCATTTAAACAGCTTTTAATTCGAAATAACCACATTGAAAAATTTGTTCCGTCGAACTGTTTTATATTCGCTTTTATTGTTTCCGCCATCTTTCGTCTTTTTAATCCTAATTAATCTTATTTTCCCGCAGGTATAAATTTCAGTAAACCACGCTCTGCTACCACTATTGGTGAGGTGCTTCGTTTAATAAAAATATTTTATCAACTTAAACTTTTATTTTCTTCATTTCTACATTTTACGTTCAAAACAAAACCATCTTCCATTTTAGACAATACCACCACAGCTAACAAATCATAATAAATCATAGATACAAACTTAACACTTTTTCCAGCCAGTAAGATGATACATTGGTTCTCCATCAGGTACTAGGTACTGTAGGTATACTAGAGGTAACGCAACAAATAAAAAATGTCATGCGCCACATCATTCAGGCCACGCGTGTGGGATGTGGGTATGAGGTAGGAGGAGCGCGGACGTGGGTGAAAGAATAAAGAAACTTGGGAATACTAAGTAGGTAGCTACGTACGGCGACATCTCGCCGTACCGCACTGAAGTGCGATTTTTGAAAATCATACGAGCGACTTGGCATTGGCAGTAGAAAATGACAAAATTACTATGGAGATTATGCATCTTTCTACTGCCAATTCGCTCGTATGATTTTCAAAAATCGCAACTCTGGAAAGGGACAAGATAGTGAAGTGCAGTACCTACGTATACTCTAGTACCTACGTAACGCAGTACATAAAAACAATGAATTCATAGGTACTTACAAATTCAACCAATTTCATAATAAAAATATTGTATTTTATAAGTTCACTCCATTTTTTATCTACAGGTACAGAATCTGCAAAACAAATTACAATTATCGTGTTGAGTGATTGACTAATACGGGGACAATTTTAATTTGAGATAATTATTGTTTACCTACCATTTATTATCATATCAGACATCTTGTGAAAGTATAAAATTCTCCTTAGCCCTTTTAAAATTTTAATACAAACGGATATGCTAATAAGTAATAATATTTTATTAGATTCAAATTAGTCCATTACTTGATAAAAAGCAGTACCTAAAACTTAATAAAACTGTAAGTATGGGGTCTTTGACACAGAGTAGGTAGGTATCATATTTTGATTGACTTTCAGCAATGTCATGCGTCATGCTTGATTAAATATTTCTTTTCCTTTTTGTTATCCTTGCTCGTACCAGCATTGCATTTTTAAGGCCTCGTTCAAGGAGACGCGTCGCTTCACGCAGCGCGGCACGCGGCGCGGGCTGCCGGAAAAACAAACATATGACACAAACATATGACAGATGTATGAGAGCGTTCACGGAGAAGCGTTCTTGCATGCTTTTGTTTGATTTGAGGCGTCGCATGTGGCGGCCGACGCGGCGGGCGCAGCGGCGGGCGCAGCGGCGGGCGCAGCGGCGGGCAACACGGCTATAGTTGTAAACGGGTTTTAAACCGGTTTAAAACGAATTTCTACGGATAAGACCAAGTAGCTTATATAAAGACTGACAGGATGCAAAAAAAAAAACTGCGGTAGCCGCGGCGGGCGACACGGTGGGTGTAGCAGCGGCTGCCGCGGCGCGTGTAGCGGCGGCTGCCGCGGCAAGTGTAGCGGCGTCTGCCGCGGCGCGTGCTGCGGCGGGCGCCGCGGACGGAACCATGAACGGAGAATACGCTTGACGCGCCACGTGCCGCGCCGCGTGAAGCGCATCGTCTCCTTGAACGAGGCCTGAGACCTTTTTTGCCTAGGTCCAAGAACATTGTATTTTCCCTTAGAGGACATTATTTTCCTCTACGTCTTCCCTCAGAACCTCAGAGAGAGCTCAGAGCAATTGTCATGGTTCTTCCTTTGATGCAATGCTATTAATGTGTTTTTAAGCTCACTGGTTTCATGCATACCTATTTAGTTCTCATTTGTATCATTTCTCAAAACTTTATCTCGAATTATCGAATATCGATTAAGAAAAATTTTGTTGCGCAACACTAAGTAATTGTTTCAAGTAATACAGAAGTCTGTGGGGCCGCCCATTCACACATAGGTAAGTACATTTTGCTCGGTGTTGCAGGACCGCCATGCAGGACTGCAACACCATTCACTACCTAGCCAAAATGTATGAGACTGCGTCTGAGTCCTGCACGGCTTCGCCGTATCTCAGAATTCAGCGCCTCGGGGAGAATCTAGCGCTTTATTAACTTTTAATAAAGCAACCATTGTGCCCAAACACCTGTTCGGGAAATCCACGAGTTTTCAACTAGTCAAATCAGCAACTCTTTATCAAACGTCAAAAAACGAGCTTTGAAGTGCGATTTTTGAAAAGCATATGAGTGACTTGGCAGCATAATCTCCATAGTAATTTTGACATTTTCTGCTGCCGAGTCGCTCGTATGATTTTCAAAAATTGCACTACTGGTCTACCACACTCATTCGGAATTGCAATCCGGAATTGCAATTCCGTTCGGAATTGCGGAGATCTCTGTCAAATCCTATACAAAATCACAATCCAGAAGTGCGATTTTTGAAAATCATAGGTACGAGCGACTTGGCAGTAGAAAATGTCAAAATTACTATGGAGATTATGCATCTTTCTACTGCCAATTCGCTCGTATGATTTTCAAAAATCGCACTTCTGATTCGGAATTCCACAGGCAAAAGTGCGATTTATGAACATCATACGAGCGACTCGGCAGTAGAAAATGCCAAAATTACTATGGAGATTATGCATCTTTCTACTGCCGATTCGCTCGTATGATGTTCAAAAATCGCACTTCAGACCTTAGTATGAAAAGTTGTACTAAATCATGAATAGTGACGTCATTGTTTTTCGTCGTCGTTTCGATACTTTTTATAGTTTATCCTTATATTAAAAATAGTATTCAAGCTACAGAATTACTGAAAATGTAAGCTTAGCATTATTTTCAAACGTAGCATTATTTTTTTTTATGCATACGAACGCTTATTTGAAGTATTATCATTAATTTTACAGGGGACTTACGAATTAGCTAACTTAAAATGACTTATAAATAGGTTTCAAAAGGCTGATTAGACTATTTAGAGAACTTTAAAGGACTTTTCCCCCTCGGGGAATATAGTCGTGAGCATATGCTTATGACTTGCTTATGCTTAGGACTTTTTATGTTATAAGACTTTAGCGCCGAATCAAGCGCATTTTTGTGCTGCGAAAATGGAATCTAGCTCTTTTTTGACAGTTTTAGCGCCCAATCGATTTTTTGAGGTGGCAGCCCTGCTAAAATAAAACTGTCAAACTGTCAAACGTTTGTGGGTAAGGTAAGGTAGGATTTACCTGAGTTTTCCTCATTTTTGGGTATGAAAAAGCTTCTGAGGAGTAAATAACATAACACACGATGGAGGAAGAAGATCCGGTAGTCCAAGAGGTAAGAGTATTTACTAAAAAATAGCACGACAACGTGGTGTAAGAATAGGTTATGTTATTGTCTGAAAATACATGTTTTCGCTTTGATTTTACCCGTTTTTATGTTACAGATACCTGTATACTTATCTCAGGCATTAGCTGAGAACCTTTACATCTATCAGTACCCTGTACGGCCGGGTAACAGGGACTGGAAAGATGTTCAAGTCTTCAATGCTTCAGTCAAGCCCAAAAACAAACTGGTTCGGCTTGAGGTGGCTTTGGACACGGACAGCGATAGGTACTGCCCTTCTAAAGGCGAGCAAATAGCTATAAATACTGACGGGTCTCAGGTAATTAGCATTTTAACGAAATATGAACCACTGACTTTAAATTAAACATTATTGCATACTTAATGCATGCAGTCTGTAAGGGATAGTGATATTTATGCAAGCAGTGCAGTTTTCCATCGTCATGTCTCACACGTATCTCACGTAGCATAAGGAGTAATGACTCAGTTATAGCATATAGCAAACACTATAAAAACCACAGATCACAAAAACTAAAGGGAGATGTGAAAAGGGGGCGGGGCCAGTGTCGCAGCAATATGCGCAAAAACGGAACACATTGCTCGCGACAGTAAGGATTCAATATACAATGTGTTAATGAATTAACGCAAAACCTCATACACCCCAACCGATTTATAACGAAATAATTAGAGTGCAACAATAATTTCATTATTTTGATAGTTAAAATTTAAAGTTATTCGCATTATAAGTTTTGAGGCAAAAATGATTTGCTATCATTTCAGCACTGAAAGAAGGCGCTAACGTACTCATGGATACATTTTTATAATCTTGTTTTGGTAGTAAGTAGGGTGAGTGTGCCCGTGTGGTGGGTTGTCATCGGGTTCAGTAAATTTTAAATTTTGCAAAAAAAAAATAATAATATTTTGAAAAAAATTACCCATGTTGAAACCATGATAATTCGATTCTGCTCTCGATTCTAAACAAACTACTTTCTAGTTTTGCGTTAATTCATTAACACGTTGTATTATGAGGCTGAAAGCCAGTCCAGATATTATGTGTAAATAGTTTACAATGCTTGCATAGTACTAACGATTATTCTAACGTTGAGTTCTGATACCGCAGTGGATAATGAGCACATTCAAGCTAACAAAAAACTTTCTATCGCATGGTGCTGGTGGTAATGCGACACTAGGTTTCATAATCAGCGCGTTGGTTGTTATCTCTCTAGATCTCTATGATATAAACTGTACTGTCCCTAATAAAGAGGTTCCATTTCTACAACCGCACTGCTGGCGTATTATTCACCATCTCCGAGGCTCCCCTGTCGGCATATAACGCCCCTACCAACATGCGTTAATCAGCCTATTAAACGTCCCACTGCAGGGCACAGGCCTACCCTCAAGGAAGGTGTATGGGCGTTAGTCCACCACGCGTGCCCAATGTGGATTGATAGACTTCACATATGCATCAGAATTTCTTCTTCAGTGTATGTAGGTTTCCTTACGAAGTTTTCCTTCACCGTTTGAGAGTAGTCGGTATTACGTACATAAGTTAGCTAAACTCATTGGAACATAACAATGGATTCAATCCCGGACCTCAAGATTGAGTTTCCATACTTCTCCACAATGCGCCACCGATGCAAAGAAATTTATGAGTTCTTTCTGTCACTTCCTGAAACTTTAATTGTGGACTGTAGGCTAAAATAATACTATGTAATTTGAACAGGAATCATCGTGGTATGTAAAAGAGAAGGACAAGGAAAAAGAGAAGGCTCCTTACTTCCGTAACGGCATTATGGACAAGATAGTATACGAGAGCAGTGCACCGTGCACTGAGACCAAGCATTATGCAGTCGCCATACTGCAGGACAAGGAGCTGCATTGTACACCTATTCAAGGTAAAATATGCACAAACAATGCAATTCGGCTTGACATTGAGCTTGCATATATGGGGTGTAACAAAACACCGATGTTAACTCCATAGTGAAAGTTGTTCAGTTTGATGGTCTGAAGCACCCCCTTTAGTATTACTAGGGTGTTTTGTAACAACCTGTAGAGTCAAGGCAAAAACAGGAGATAGGCCAGTTTATGACTGGTCAGGGAAGAATAATGGGAGAGGGGATAGAATTTTATTGAATAGTTCCACATTTTTTTCTTATATTTAGCTATTATTTTCCTGTACACACATAAATAAATTTTATTTTATTTTGTTATTTTTGTACCTCGCAGGCATAGTTCAACTAAGACCATCATGCTCATACTACGACAGGCAAGAGAAACGTAAACATGACAAGAATAAAGCCGAGAACTCAGACGATGAAGAGAAAGAGCCTGAAGCTCAACAGGTTACCGTCAAGTTTGCCCGCCAGGAAACAGACGTAGCCAAGAAGGCAAGGGAGAAATCTTTCGAAACGGTATCACAGAGGTTGAACGAGGAGCCATGGTACGATGCTATGTGGAAACATTCCGAGACTGATCATTCTGACGTAAGTTTTATTTTGGTTATATCATTTATATTGATTTATTGAGAGCAATCCAGAAACGAAAAATGGATGAAGGAAATAATTGATTGGTATCTCAGAGATGGCATAAGCATTAGGGTGGGTCACATTTGTATGGAGAAAAAAAAATGTTTTTCTATTGATATGCGCTAGCGATAAAAATGTGTCTTTGGGGTATAAGAACTAACATAGAAAAAATGGAGACAATCGAATAACATTTTCTGCCTCCAGATTTACCTTAAAATATGAAAAAATTATCATAAATTTCTTCTTTTTCAAACATTTTTAAATAATTGTTTTTATAATGTAGGATTGATATCAACAAAAAAACCTTATATTAGAAAATTGTATTTTAATTAATAATGATGATATAAGCAAAAGAAAGTAAAAATTCAACAGAGACCACAACAAAGAACACAACGTTCTTAAGATAATTTACGCTACACGAAAATCCTTTTACGCGATTCAATCTTGGCTTTGATGAATCCTTCACGAGCTGATTTACACACACTTCCTGAAGCTTCAGTTACAGTTTTTACTGACCTCTCAACCTGAGTGTGGCAAGGTAAACACAAAAAATCTATTTTATTGTCATCTTCGTCAGTTATGAGACATTTTAATTCTTCAGTAGGAATTTGCATCAGAATCGGCAGCTCTGTAACTTGACTTTCCCAGTTAATAAGGTCATAATAAACTTCAGCATCCAGGTTTATGTCCGGAACCTGAAACAACCTCAATTTTTGTGGTTTTTCAGCTCGTGCTTTCAAAATCCGGCGCAGTGCCAATTCTCTTACATGTTTTTCATTGTCTGTTAACATCGACAGTAAGAGATTTTCAGCATGGGCGTAATAACCGTTGCGTTGTATTACAGGATCAATAATTACCTTTAATTCTGTTGTCAAGTAACGAGATCTCGAAATTAAATGCCATAAATGTCTTCCTCCGTCCTTACAACTTGGGTGACTTTTAATGTCAAACCATGTCGGAGCATAAACTTTGACCACATAGATTGCTAAAGTAACAAGTCTATTCGATGGATCTGATGATGCAATGTAGAGGCGAAGAATCCTGTTAGCACGCGTCAGCCACCTAGCATGAGACATCTTTCCAGGGGATTTGTGAACTAAATCTTCAGGACATTCACCAGATATAATAGCCGACACTATTCTGTACAAATACAACTGGTCAGTGCTGAGATCTTTCGTATCTATCGGTGGCATTTGACCTGGAATGTTTCGAAATGTCGCAATAGGTTTTTCTTCACAATTTTCCAAAGCTTTTCCGATTTCACCTGCAAAAGTTCTTGGACCAGAAGTCGCACCATCAACTGATGAAAATAAATGTCGAAACGGCAATTCATTCACATGGAGCAAGCAAATTAACCACTGCAACGGTCTGTTTAATCTATTTTTCAAGTAATCTAATAACACCCCCGAATTTTCCGACGTTCACATTAGTGCCATCACACCCAATTGCCATCAATTTGTCTAAAAATAAATTTTCAGTCAAAAGAAAATTATAAATTTCCTTTTCTATAGATTTAGCAGTTCCTGATGCAGGTGTGATATGAGCCAAATATATGCTATCTGGTTCTTTAATTAAGGATATATGTTCCTCAATTATGATGTCTTTATAGACTCGTCCACCTTTTTTCTTGGTAACCAAAGTTTTATCTTTTCTACCGTCAAAGTATAACGCAGGTACCAGGCGAAGATTCTGTTTCAGAATTACGTGTTTTCTAGTTTTCTTAGTAATATTTATGTTTTGGGAATCGTAGTACTAGAATGTATTATTCTAATATAAACAAAAGTAGTTTTGACAGTGTGAGTGGTGTATATTTATTATTACGATAGCTTTGAAACATCAACTTTTGTGTAAAAAATTACGAAACTTTAAACCTGATCCGGAGGCAGTTACACTACACCGATTGCAATAATATTAAAAATACGTCATACCAGCATTAAATGACAACTTATTATCGCTAGCGAAATCCATAATTAAAAAAAAACGATTTTTGACCCACCCTAATAAGCATTAGAGTCAGACCGGTATGACGGTGGGAGGATGATTTCCCAAAGGGTTGGAGATTAAGTACAAAGGAATGAACAGAGTGGAGAGGTTTGGAGGAGGCCTATGTCTCGGGACAACCTGACTAAATGTGTGATTAAGCTAAGTGTAATAAAGGCTATTTTATTTATTTATTTATTGAGAGGCGCTCTTTGGCGAAGTGGAGCTACGGTATGGTATTGGAAATGATCACCAAAGTTGAGCAACATCAGGTCTGGTCTGTTGTCTGCTGGTAACTGCTGGGCAAAAGTCTCTTTTAAAATCCTTCCACACCAGTCTGTTAAATTCAAAATATATTTTATTGTACACCTTACTAATTTTTTAACTAAATACTGCACTCTAAAAAATTACAGGTGTCGTAATTTTTATGAATCTTTTTTTTTTGTCTTTCTGCATTGATTTGTTTATAAGCATTTTTACTTTCAATCCACTGTTAGCATATTTTAGGTTTACATAAAGAAGCAACAAAGAATACGTGATAGGTAGCTAAACCCATGAAAAAAAAAGAAAATCAATCGTAAATATAATCATCACTCAAATCAAACACTTGCAGCTGGAAAGACTGAAGCTCTTCAGCGCGACGACATCGGACGGGTCGTCGCTGACCCTCCGCGGGCGAGACTACGTGCGCGCGCTGGTGCCTCCCCCGCCCGTCGACGAGGCAGACGTGGCTCCCACGAAGAGACCGTCCGTCAGCGACCAGTTGAAGCTTATACTCGCTAATGGTAATGTACTTGTACTTTTAGAAATAATGCAATGAAAAAAAAATTGTTTCTACTATAATAATTATTAAATTTGCTGACCATGTTTTCTGAAAAATTAAGACAAATATGACAAGCAAGTTTTGAGGTACTTATTACGCTATTCTAATAGTTATTTTTCTATGAGAATGAGTATCACCTACGCTCGATCTGGTTAATTATTATGAGAATGAGTATCATCTACGCTCGCTCTGGTTAATTATGATGAGATTGTCGTATTTTTGCCCCTAAAGGAATTTATTTATCTCGCATTACCGGAAAAAAGTTATGTTTTGCTGATTTATATTTTGGAATGTGTGTATTCTATGTGTACTCTTAATTGTGTACAGGGTGTAACAAAACACCCTAGTAATACTTAAGGGGGTGCTTTAGACCATTAAACTGAACAACTTTCACTATGGCGCTAACATCGAGAAAAAATAAAAAAAATCTGCTGTCCCATACAAAACTGCAGTACCGACTCGACTAAAATGTATGGGACCGGTGATTTTTTTATTTTTTCTCGATGTTGGCCCCATAGTGAAAGTTGTTCAGTTTGATGGTCTGAAGCTCCCCCTTAAGTATTACTAGGGTGTTTTGTTACACCTGTATACAGGGTGAAATTGATATCCTTAGCATCCTTTTAAACTAAGAGTCTACCCATCAAACTGAACAACTTTTACTATGGGAGCAAACCAATCAGAGCAAAAAAAAATATCTGCTGTTGCATACATTTGAATCAAGTAGGCATTGCAGTTTAGTATGGAACAGCTGATTTTCTTTTTGCTCCGATCGGTTTGCTTCTATAGTAAAAGTTGTTCAGTTTGATGGGTAGAGTCTTAGTTCAAAAGGATGCTAATGATATCAATTTTACCCTGTAGAACGCAATCTGTGGCAACTGTCAACTTTCAAACTGTTTTAATTCCGAAGTTTAGATCGTTTTCTTAACCCAAAAATAGTTATTGTCATCAGTAGCTTGATGATATGGAATGCTAAAGGTTGAAGTGTCGACCTCAGGGCCGTCACTGAATATAAGTAATATGAACTTAGAAGTGGCTGAATATTTGTTAATCAAGTTACAAGCAACCAAGTTACAACTGACAAGCTAATCATTTTAATTCTCTAATTTTGATATCTCCTCAGCTAAACTGATGACGTTCAACGATCTCCGCACACTGATTCGAACTGACGACGGACCGATCACCGAAACGGCGCTGCTATCAACACTCAGTGCAGCGGCCTGCTGTGTCCGCGGCCTGTGGACAGCGCGCTCCAGCGATCTGTACACACACGCGTCCCCAGTGCCGCCGCGACTGATGAGCGCCGCTAGAGACCATGTCGTGAGTTATTGTGAACTCTTCACTTGATCTAGGCTCCAGTGATCTGTACACTCACGCGTCCCCAGTGCCGCCGCGGCTGATGAGCGCCGCTAGGGACCATGTCGTGAGTTATTGTGAACTCTTCACTTGATCTAGGCTCCAGTGATCTGTACACTCATGCGTCCCCAGTGCCGCCGCGGCTGATGAGCGCCGCTAGGGACCATGTCGTGAGTTATTGTGAACTCTTCACTTGATCTAGGCTCCAGTGATCTGTACACTCACGCGTCCCCAGTGCCGCCGCGGCTGATGAGCGCCGCTAGGGACCATGTCGTGAGTTATTGTGAACTCTTCACTTGATCTAGGCTCCAGTGATCTGTACACACACGCGTCCCCAGTGCCGCCGCGACTGATGAGCGCCGCTAGAGACCATGTCGTGAGTTATTGTGAACTCTTCACTTGATCTAGGCTCCAGTGATCTGTACACTCACGCGTCCCCAGTGCCGCCGCGGCTGATGAGCGCCGCTAGGGACCATGTCGTGAGTTATTGTGAACTCTTCACTTGATCTAGGCTCCAGTGATCTGTACACTCACGCGTCCCCAGTGCCGCCGCGGCTGATGAGCGCCGCTAGGGACCATGTCGTGAGTTATTGTGAACTCTTCACTTGATCTAGGCTCCAGTGATCTGTACACACACGCGTCCCCAGTGCCGCCGCGGCTGATGAGCGCCGCTAGGGACCATGTCGTGAGTTATTGTGAACTCTTCACTTGATCTAGGCTCCAGTGATCTGTACACTCACGCGTCCCCAGTGCCGCCGCGGCTGATGAGCGCCGCTAGGGACCATGTCGTGAGTTATTGTGAACTCTTCACTTGATCTAGGCTCCAGTGATCTGTACACTCACGCGTCCCCAGTGCCGCCGCGGCTGATGAGCGCCGCTAGGGACCATGTCGTGAGTTATTGTGAACTCTTCACTTGATCTAGGCTCCAGTGATCTGTACACTCACGCGTCCCCAGTGCCGCCGCGGCTGATGAGCGCCGCTAGGGACCATGTCGTGAGTTATTGTGAACTCTTCACTTGATCTAGGCTCCAGTGATCTGTACACTCACGCGTCCCCAGTGCCGCCGCGGCTGATGAGCGCCGCTAGGGACCATGTCGTGAGTTATTGTGAACTCTTCACTTGATCTAGGCTCCAGTGATCTGTACACTCACGCGTCCCCAGTGCCGCCGCGGCTGATGAGCGCCGCTAGGGACCATGTCGTGAGTTATTGTGAACTCTTCACTTGATCTAGGCTCCAGTGATCTGTACACTCACGCGTCCCCAGTGCCGCCGCGGCTGATGAGCGCCGCTAGGGACCATGTCGTGAGTTATTGTGAACTCTTCACTTGATCTAGGCTCCAGTGATCTGTACACACACGCTTCACAACAAAGTAATTTTATAATATCGTAGAATGAAAGACTGGTTGACTATTCAAAACTATATTTTACTTTCACTGTACTTTTATAATTTTACTAAACTATTTTAATTTTAAATATATCACAATCACTTTACAAAATACTAGTTATCACTTCGAGTGCCAGCCGAGAACTGCCTGTTTAATCCGTTTTGCGCCATTTCCAACGGACTCCCCACTTTTTCCCGTCCACTGTACCAACCAAACGCACCTCGCGTTTCATTGGTCCAGCTCGCAAAAGTCTGTGCTACCAACCGAACGAATCAAACCGTTAAAAATATATTTCACGGCTCTGGATACAAGTCCTTTTTAAACCATTCATTAGTTATGTTTCAGTTAATTTGAAAGAATATTAAACGTGTTGCTAGTACAAAATAAAGATTTAGTAACAAAATATCATGAATCACGACATTCGGCCATCCGATTCTGTGCAACCTCCTGGTGCACAGTTATTAAACCGTCAGTTCTCATTACCATTTAGTCAAAATTATTCAAAATAATCTACATCAATGAAAGTGCACTAATAAACTAAGTTAAAAAAAATCTCAACATTGAAACATAAGGATAACTAAAGTTTCTCTTATATAAACTAATTGACATGTTTTTCAAAATCACTCATTAAAAGAAATAATTCTTTTGTATTTTCATTTTAAATCTACCACCACTTTGTACTGTATTATGGCTGCAGAGAAGATGCAGCTAGAAACTCTACAGCAACAAATTTTTAGCAGTTATGCATTCAGTTATACAATATCAGGACCACAAATTTTAGTATTTAGTGTTTTAACTTTTTATTTAATTAAGTAAAAATTATTTAAAAATGAAAGCAGGTACACAAAAGTAGGTACTTGCGAGTTTGATTTCCTGCATCTTCTTACTAGCACTTACATTATTTTATCTGTTATCTTATTTAAATTTATATTAACCTTAAGTAATAATTATACGAACAAATCACGACATTTGGTAGTTTACACTAATATCAATATTTATCAACTTGAATGTTTGTGAACGTTGCTGCAGTTCTAACGGAGGCAGATCTCACGGATCTTCCTTGTCCAGTGATTGGAAGTTGGATTTTGTTTATTCTAAAAATAAACATTTTAGACAAAGAAATATTCAAAAGTTTTAATATATAAACGGTAACACTCCTTGATTTTAATCTCTTTGCTGCTGCAACGTTCCCAATTTTACTTCATTTTGATGCTTATGTTTATACAATATACAATACTCTTTATTTGTACATCAAAACATACCGTTCCTGTTTATACTGCTTTTAAATATTTACTACATTAGAGAAAAACAGTATTATAAATATATCCATCGATTAAATCTGGTAGTCGCTCAATAAGATAGCTGATAATAAATCTTGTCTTGAGCTCAGTGTAATCACGAGTGTAATATAATGTCATCGCCATCAGGTAGTTAAACTGTCAGTAGGTTTATCATGAGCCCACACTGCAGTATACTACAGTAGTTTCACTGTGGTTTACTACAGTTTTGGTATTAAATTTCGTACAGCGCTTCTAGAAGTTACGCTGAGAACTAATTGTGTCATGCAAAATTGGCGCCGCGATTACTACAGTAGCAACGTACAGTGAAAACTCATGGCAGGCCCTCTGCAATATTTTACGCCTTTCGCACAGCCCAGCTTACTGGGGTTAAATATGAAACAGTTGCTGTATACATTTGCAAAATATTGTGTAATTTGTGAAAAATATACCAGTAATAAAGATAATGAAATAAAATCTATTACAACTTGGATCTATCATAATATCTACAATAGCAGCATAGTTTTGAAATGTTTGTTCGTTTTAATTGTTTTTGTATTATAATTTACAGATCTTTGATCTTAGTTTCATAACAAATTTGTTTTGTGACAAAAATATATTTGGAACACTTTTTATTCTTAGAATGGTTTTACCAACGTCCAATTAAATAATTATAATCATTATTAAGTAGGTAGGTACCTAAATTGCATAGGAGCACTCTTTTTAAATTAAACAAATCTTCGGCACTCACTAGAGGGCGTTTTCAAACTCATCAAGTAAGCATTTGCAACGATTACCCAAAATTTTGTGAAATTATCGCGAGTGAATTAATAAAATTATGATTACGATGGTAAAATTTTGAAGATTTTTATAAAAATATCTATTATGACTACTACAACCAACCCCATCTAGCGACTTTGCTCAAAACAATCATGGAAATAAACTAGTCTCATTGTTAAAACAACATCTATAACGAACAAATGGAATATCTTTCCATTGTGAAATGGAACGAAGTATAACAATTGATTTCATGAGTATCTACTTATAACACTTACTCAATTGTCATACAAACGTTCATAAAATTTACCTATTTTCCTTCGGAAAAAAAACAGTAGTTACCTTAGCCAATATGTTTTTAAAGTGAACACTCTTTAGCGAAATAAGTCGAAATTAACCTTTGGTATGCCGGAACGCGGATCCGCGTGACGAAAACAATTGATTATTTTTTGTTGTGTCTGTAATTCCCGGCATACGAGAGGTTAAGCGATCCTAGATAACACTAAATTAATTAATGATTCTTTGAATGTAGGTACCTCAACTTATTTGACTAGAAGAATAATAAAAAAAATACGGCATATAGAAGCAAATAATGTTTCTGCTCTTTATTTTGGTTCAACATCGAGAGTATTTGATTCTTGTCATAATGGAAAACATACTTTGAACGCTTGTACTACTTGATCGTTAAAGTTAAGGCTTAGGGTGCCCGTAACTATCAGTTTTGTAAGCTTAAGCAGCATTTGCGATAAGGAGCGTTATTTAGTTTACAAAATCTGGGTCTAAAATTATCAAACATCTAAAGACAAACGAAAAGGCGCAGTCTTGTCTTTTAAAAGCTACTTATAACTGTACACTGGTGTTCCGATTTTATTCAATTATTCTAGAAAAAAAAAAAAAAAAACAATCTACAGCTATTAAGTAAACAACAAATATATGAAATTTACCCATAGTCGGGGAAATCTACGGATTTTTGTATGGAGTAGGTTGCATTAATTGCACTTTAGGTGATAATTTGGAATAAAGTGCAAGACACATGCCTGAAAAACATAAATTTTTAATAATCCCCGGTTAATATCGTAAATTTGAGTAGATATTTAATATTTTGTAAGTACTCAAAAATTATAACATTAAAACTAAATTATTTACTGTTTGTTTGTACACATTAAATTTGCCTTGTGATAGTAAACTGTCCCTGTGCTGGTATGCTGCATGGAATATCTTTAGAAATAAGCTTGCCCTTACTAAATTTATATAGATTTTAAGGTATTTCTCAGGGTCCTGAGCCTAAAACAACCTCGAAATCTCGACATAAGTCTTATTAAACTAACAGTAATATTAGTTCAAACACAATTTACTAAAGTGTCTTTAATGCAACCTCAAACCGTATTTTTCCTAGACTACCAGAGGTTTCCTGGAGGAAATTTTGTATTAGATTTAAGCTCGCTTCCGTTCACATAATTATGCCAAAATGATGTGTAAAATAAAGAGTTTATTATAATTCATTAAAACAATATCAATATGTGAGTCCTAGGTAATAATTTATTTTACTATCGAACAATTGCTTATTACGTTACTAGAAAAACTAATGAGTATTAAATTTTATTGCCTGTGTGAGAGAACGAATAAAGTATTTTGCGTATATAATAAAAGATCTTAAAATGAAGACACTAATTTAGTGGTTGTCAAAATTTGCAGTTCTGCTGTGAACATTTCAGCATAAACATGTCGGACCTCAGACTCCCATGATGGAAAGTAGTAGCATCTCTGTCAGTGAAGGCGACCTCCTTCATATTCACCAATACCTCGGAATAAAAATTTGCATTGAGAAAAGTAATAAAAATAACTATAACTTGGGAGATTAAGCAGATTTTACACGGATCAATTTCGGTTCAATATTGCTTTCAATTCCATTGCTTCAATGGCATTGAGACATCTAAATACATTTCAATTTGATTATTGAAAGCTAAGTATAGGAAATGCGTGCAATGTTTAATGTTTTTCAATGGAATTGATGCAATTTGGTTGATCCGTGTAATATCCGCTTTAGATCGCTAAAATGTGCGACAGTAAATTCTCAACATCTCACAACATCTCTCAACATCTCGCAACATCTCGCAACATCTCTCAACATCTCTCAACATCTCGCAACATCTCTCAACATCTCTCAACATATCGCAACATCTCTCAACATCTCGCAACATCTCTCAACATCTCTCAACATCTCGCAACATCTCGCAACATCTCTCAACATCTCTCAACATCTCTCAACATCTCTCAACATCTCGCAACATCTCTCAACATCTCTCAACATCTCTCAACATCTCTCAACATCTCTCAACATCTCTAAAATAATTATTATGGCACAGAATATTAGCTCGCTAGGTGTGCGAGAATAAATGTGATCTCTCGGAATTCTTAAAACTTTAAATATTTGTTCGCTAAATGTGCGATAGGAAATTTAGTTTCAGAATATTTGAAGATATCTTTTTTTTTTTAATGTTCGCGTTTAAAGACAATGAAACAAATACGGCCTCTTTGTATGTTGCAATTTCAAACTTGATTATAGGACACCAATAATTTATAAGGCAGAGACTTATACACTTTTTAAAAAAAAATCCTGCGTCCCAGAGTTCTTTTCTCATAAAACATTAGTCAAAATTGGGTTTAATCATCCAGTATCAAGCCTTTTAAGCAGTTTCATAACTTTTAACAACTCAACAAATAATAATATCTCACTTGTTCACTGTCAATTTTATTTGATATACATGTCATTTATAAACTGATAAATTATTCTTAGTACCAGATCAGAACATCACGAGCCAGAATTTGGCACAGATAAGGTAATTTTTAATGAAATATTTCGAATGTTGGCATGTTATCAGTGTGCTGCCTGGATTTCATTGGGAATACTATCTTATTTTTTTTAGTTTGTAATAAAGTAAAAATAACATTAACTGCACATGACTAATAAAATTAAAAGCTGCACGGACCATGCTGATGATGACACAATGTATCAATCATTTGACACAATAAAGTGTATTTGACCATAGTGAAAGCTATTTCTGGGTACAACATTAGTTGTACCAAATTGGCATTAGCCAATGATGAGAAAAACTTACTCCTATACAATCTATACATAAAGGTATTGCAGCACTAACAACAATTTTAATAAATGCTACTTTAATCTTTTAAACCATGTTTTTAGTTGGTTTATATTACTACACGTCCTTAGGTTTGTGTAGTTTAGTCTCGGACACATTTTTCGAGAATTCTGTACTAGACCCGGCGTCCATAGTATTCTACGTCAATGTTTTAAAACATGAAGAAAAAAAACTACTAAAATCAATAGAATTTTGATTTATGGATACACATGGCCCAAATTATGTGACACACCTGGTCATTATACAAGCAAGAGTGATGGACTCACATGGCCCAAATAATGTGAGTCGAGTGGCCACTATACGTAAAGTGATGAACTCGCCTGGTCCAAATCATGTTTGACACGTAGCCCCACCATACATATAAAACGTTGGACATACTTATCCCGAACTACGTGACACCCAAATCATATGAGACACGTGGCCACCATACATATAAAACGTTGGACATACTTAGCCCAAACTACGTGACATGCAAATCATGTGAAACACGTGGCCACCATACATAAATAAAACGTAGGACATACTTAGCCCAAACTACGTGACACACTTGGCCACCATGCATAATATAAAAAAAAATGAATTCGATTTGTCCACATGACTGACTTTGCTAGTGATTTCACAAATTCTGTCATTATTAATATTAATAGTATTCTGAGTCTATTTTCTTTAAGCACCGATCAATGTAGGTAGAGAAATAATATTGAATTAACAAAATAATAAAATAATTGTAAGCAATTTAGCTCGAATACTGTTTTATCGCACAATAGCATTATCAAGGAGTAGCCTTGACCAAATGGTCATATACGATCACACAGCATCGTTATAATACCAGAAAATGCTGTCAAGGAGTGGCCCCGACCCTACATTAGTCTGGCAACTGATCAAAATGCTTACAATTTTAAATTCGGTGGTTAACGGTTTATGAATATTTCAGAGCACAATGCCAGGGAGTCGCCCTGACCGAATGGTCTCCGAAATAAAATCAGATTTAACATTGTCATGGGGTAGCCTGACCATGATTAATCCAATGTAACTATCAACCATCACGATTTTTTTTATAAAATCCATAAGAAATAATTAATTTATAACTCAGTAGGTACTTAAAGAAAACAATAATGTTTCAATAGCCAAAGAATATCAGTGGACTTTGACCGAATTCACATACCTTGAGGGCTGAAGGTCTTCTTCCCGCTTCGGAAGTTTTATAATATCGTAGAATGAAAGACTGGTTGACTATTCAAAACTATATTTTACTTTCACTGTACTTTTATAATTTTACTAAACTATTTTAATTTTAAATATATCACAATCACTTTACAAAATACTAGTTATCACTTCGAGTGCCAGCCGAGAACTGCCTGTTTAAACCGTTTTGCGCCATTTCCAACGGACTCCCCACTTTTTCCCGTCCACTGTACCAACCAAACGCACCTCGCGTTTCATTGGTCCAGCTCGCAAAAGTCTGTGCTACCAACCGAACGAATCAAACCGTTAAAAATATATTTCACGGCTCTGGATACAAGTCCTTTTTAAACCATTCATTAGTTATGTTTCAGTTAATTTGAAAGAATATTAAACGTGTTGCTAGTACAAAATAAAGATTTAGTAACAAAATATCATGAATCACGACAGTAACAAACATATATGAATATTAAGCTTTACTCTTCAATAAGATGGATGGACTTCAACATTCAAGCCCAAAGTAGAAACTAAAAAGCAGAAATTTAAACAAATGTTTTCTTATTACAGCTTTACCTATTCACGCAACACTCGTACGTGGATCGACGGAAAGTCGCGACCGCCGTGCGTCTACCACCCCTAGAAGTCTTAGAAATTATCCGATCCGTCGCGAAATTCAATCCAAAAACGGGTTGGGAACTCATCATACCACCAGATGTCGCCTTCGAATCGAAATACCCTGACGTCATTCAAAGACAAAACCTGTACTGGGAAGCTAGGCAAAGACTTTTCAACGATATGTTGATAGGCGAAAATGTACCGAAAAGACAGAGGAAGAAGTCGCAAAGGGATTCGATTGGATCAGATACTATGATGAGTCCTAAACCGAGGTGTAACAGTGTGAGTGAAGAAGACAGTGATAGGAAAAGACATAAGAATAAATCGGC
Organism: Agonopterix subpropinquella; assembly: GCA_922987775.1. Lineage (NCBI taxonomy): Eukaryota > Metazoa > Arthropoda > Insecta > Lepidoptera > Depressariidae > Agonopterix > Agonopterix subpropinquella. Next base: position 6,841,059 of record OV277695.1, on the reverse strand, counting down.
TACGGGCAGTGGCAAAAGGACTAGAAATATAAGCTCCAGTAGTGCGCAGGACGGCACGTGATCTGTCTAGTGTAGGTAGGTTATCAAATTATTGTTTGTTTTGAAATAGAATCAATGAAATTGTTTTGTGCTTTGATTTCACGACATACGATGTAAGGATGGCGGATATGGGCAGTTGCTTTAATTTCTCCGGTAATTATGTAAAAAATTACAATTACTTTTACATTTGTATTGCTTGCAAATTCTGGTTTGAAAGAGAATGCAATTATAAATATTATTATACTTAGTTTATTGTAATAATAGTAATATATCTGGAAAAAAAAGTTATACAAGTGTACGTGTGTACGAAAATAACATAATATGTATGAAAATTAGGATGTGTGAAATTTGTATACGAATGGCCATAAATTCCATACAGTTCATACCATTTTCATATACGAATTAGTATGATAATTCAAAAACAGCACTCCTGTAAAGGTGTTTGAAAACTTTTGGCGATCTGGGTGTCATACAGAGCACAATATGCTATACAACTACATATATCCATAACGCATTATAACGTGACACTTCTTTAGAAGATGTCGTACATGGTTTTATAAATACCTATGCCAGCTTACTGATTTCGTATGACATTTTTTGTTCGTCTATATGTTCCCAATCCAAATTCAATTCATTGTGCGACGCGATTTCGAAAATAAATTAATCAGGACTATGCCAGTTCCGATAAAACATTTTCAAATGCTTCTAGATTTATGAAAATACAGAGTATAAGGAACAACTATCCGCAGACTGAAACGGTGAACTCAGACCATCAAACTGAACAACTTTCACTATGGAGCCTACCTCAGGAAACGAGAAAAAAAATCAGCTGTTTCATACTGTTGTAACTACCAGCACAAATGTATGGGACAGCAGATTTTTTTTCTCGTTTCCTGAGGTAGGCTTCATAGTGAAAGTTGTTTTGTTTGATGGTCTGAGTTCACCGTTTCAGTCTGCGGATGGCTGTCCCTTACACCCTGTACAGGGTGTTACAAAAATACAATTAAACATTTTAGGGGGTGGTTAACAACTTTCACTATGGGACCAATATCGAAATCACGAAATAATTCTGATGTTCCATCATCATCATCATATCAGCCGATAGACGTCCACTGCTGGACATAGGCCTCACCCAAAATGGGGAGATTTGCCATAATCGCCAAGATGCGATGCGTTTGCGATGTTTCATACTAAACTACAGATCTACTCGAGCTAAATGTATGGGACAAAAATATATTTTTTTCGCGTTTTCGATGTTGGTCCCATAGTGAAAGTTGTTCAGTTTGATGGTCTCAACAACCTTCTGAATAAAAGATTGAAATGTTTATTTATACTTTTGTAACACCCTGTATATTATCATTTCTGTAGAAACTTTTTTATTGTTATGCATTCATTTGTTAACAGTTTCTGATAACATCATCTATCTCACTTCCCGTCATTTTACGCTAAGCTAGAACGAAATGATAATCAAGTCATATAATATTTATACTGAAACTAATCTTGGTAAAATATTAAAAATTTATGAGGGTTTTGTATTAAAATGTAACTTTTTGATATATGGTCATAGAGTCAAATTAAAGATTGAAAAATTACGTCTCGGGCGGGACTTGAACCCGCACCCTTCCAAACCGGGGAAGTGCGTTATCCAATTTCGCTACCGAGTCCACTAGCCAGAGAACGACATTTTCAATCTGTTGCGTCTTGAGGGGACGTGTGCGACATCTACTGGAAGTTATTACAAACTAGCCAACCTGCAAGTCCAGCATAACAACTGGAATTCATACAGTATGCGGGTTCAAGTCCCGCCCGAGACGTAATTTGTCAATCTTTAATTTGATTCGAAATAGCACAACATGGCTGTAACATGTTTAAAAATCCATAATATTTGAAAGTGGTCATAGAGTCCTAATGTGTTTGTCAGGTATCATATCAACCATTCAGACAATCGATATACCATAGCATAGTTCGGTCTAGGGTTTGCTTTGGCTAGATTAGACTGGATATTTTGAATGTGGTATATTTGGAATTTGTCAACCTCCCCCCCTCTTATTCCTCCGGGAATAGTCGTGAGCGTTATAATTATAATATTCACAATAAAATTACAAAAAATAACGACTTACAAATTTTTATTATTAATCAATGATCTGGAGTGCGATTTCTGAAACTCATTCACTGAGTTCAGCAGTTGAAAATGTCAAAATTAGTATGGAGATACGCATCATTCTACTGCTGATTCGACTTTCAAAAATCGCACTCCTGATGTATGAATTTTGATAGTCAAATCAGCAGTAGAAAGATGCATATCTCCACAGTAATTTTGACATTTTCAACTGCTAAACTCAGCGAATGAGATTCAAAAATCGCACTCCTACAGTCAAATTACTTTGCATTATGATTTCATATTATTGGGGCCGTATTCATATGCCAATTTACTGATGAATTTTTTAATTATGTAGAAATTATGAGATGCGATGTCTTTGGGAACCCAAAATAAGTACAGAATCTTTGTTATTCTAAAATCTTGTGATTAATTACCATTGAAATAAGTACACAAGTTCACAAATTATTCTAATATATTACGAATATTTTGTTATCGTTTTAAAAGAAAAACATATTGACCTATTATTTTAAAAATCACCTAATTATATTTTTCCGATGTCCGTATCACAGTTTTAAAGCTTTGCCACAAAAGTAGAAAAAAAAATCTTACGGCGCCAGTTTCTTTGCAATAATGCAATGTCAAAATCACGCATAACCAAAATGTTATACTAAAATAGTAGTTGTAGCTTGCTTCATTGCTTGCTTTGATGATTTAATGATTCTTCTATTTTATTCTATACCGTTTTTCTACTTTTTTTGGCCAAGTTGAACCCCACAAATATCAAACGGGATTGAAAGAAATCATGGTTAGAATAGCCATAGACTAGTATCTGCCAACCTGATGGGAGATATATTATTTATGTATATGTTGTATAGCCATATGCTTAAGCTAGGTAATTAACTAATTATTGGAACTATGAGTGTGATGTAATTTATAAATACAGTATGTGGTCTAACGAGATACGTGGAGATACTTGTCTGTCAACTCCATCATCATCAGCCATTATACGTCCCACTGCAAAGCAATCCACATACTTTGCAGTCGAGGCAGTAAATTAGGGGTTAGCTTGCTGTCGGAGTATTTTCAAGCCGCCTCAATTTGGAATCCTGTATTTTATAATATAAAATCACGATCATAATCCCTTTAGGGGTCGACGGAAGCTTTAAGTCTTTTTAATCGGACATATTTCCTACATTACAGTATTTAATATTATCGACGCGCCCCAGCTTCGCATATAGTTACATAAATCCCCCTTGGGTGTCTATCTATTAGTGAAAACCGTATCAGAATCCCTACAGTTGTTTCTGAGATAGGCCTATACTATACAGACAAACAGAAAAACGCGGCGGGGGACCTTAATCTATGATATGTTAGGAAGGATCAATGACATTAGATTACTAATAGTTGGAATCTATACCCGCTGCAGCATATCTACACTTAATATTATAAAGAGGAAAGATTTGTACCTATTTTTGTATGTTTGTATGTTTGTAATGAATAGGCTCAAAAAGTACTGGGCCGATTTAAAAAATTCTTTCACCATTAGAAAGCTGCATTCACCCTGAGTAACATAGGCTATATTTATTGCTAGAAAAGATTAGCCGTCCACCCGTGCGAAGCCGGGACGGGCCGCTAGTGTACACTATAATACATGTATTTCGATGGATTTTCGGCAAACCCCTCTCGCTGTATTATTAATAACTTAGATAAAGTTGTTAAATTTTCTTAAAGAAATAAACATTTTATATAACTACCTATAAATGAACTTTATATTTTTGTACCTGATGTTATTGAGTTGTACGTAAGTATGCGTCCCGGAATTACCTGGTGGGAAGGGGTCTCTTATTTTTCGTTTTTCTACATTTATATATGTTACCGAGACGAAAAAAAAAACAGTATTCTTGAATAGTTTATCAAGTGAAATCATCAATTGAATACACGATTGAAATTACTTCACTCGATAGAATTTCCATTCGAAAATTTACGAAAATAACGCATTTTTAACATTAATTTCTCAAACTAGAATAACTTGCAACCTTTTATAATTACTGGAATTTTACTCACATATTCACCATTAGTTTATCTAGTGAAATCATAAAAAAATCTATAAAAAGTACGTTTATTAATTCTTTTTAATCGAAAATACACACAAGCACTTTTCGGAGGGATTAGTAATCGTGTTTCTCATAGAAAATATTCGCCTGAACCTATGGCCCCTTGAGGGTCCTACTGTACACATAGTTAAAGGCTCCTCTCCTAAGTTGGGTGATAAGGAGTGAGCATAACCACACTGCCCAAAGGCTCCTCTCCTAAGTCGGGTGATTAGACGAGCATAACCACACTGCCCCAAGGCTCCTCTACTAAGTCGGGTGATAAGGAGTGAGCATAACCACACTGCCCAAAGGCTCCTCTCCTAAGTAGGGTGATAAGGAGTGAGCATAACCACACTGCCCCAAGGCTCCTCTACTAAGTCGGGTGATAAGGAGTGAGCATAACCACACTGCCCAAAGGCTCCTCTCCTAAGTAGGGTGATAAGGAGTGAGCATAACCACACTGCCCCAAGGCTCCTCTACTAAGTCGGGTGATAAGGAGTGAGCATAACCACACTGCCCAAAGGCTCCTCTCCTAAGTAGGGTGATAAGGAGTGAGCATAACCACACTGCCCCAAGGCTCCTCTACTAAGTCGGGTGATAATAAGGAGTGAGCATAACTACACTGCCCCAAGGCTCCTCTACTAAGTCGGGTGATAATAAGGAGTGAGCATAACCACACTGCCCAAAGGCTCCTCTCCTAAGTTGAGTGATAAGGAGTGAGCATAACCACACTGCCCAAAGGCTCCTCTCCTAAGTCGAGTGATAAGGAGTGAGCATAACCACACTGCCCAAAGGCTCCTCTCCTAAGTTGAGTGATAAGGAGTGAGCATAACCACGCTGTCCAAAGGCTCCTCTACTAAGTCGAGTGATAACGAGAGGGCATAACCACACTGCTCAAAGGCTCCTCTTCTAAGTTGAGTATGGTTGACTGATAAGGAGTGAGCATAACCACACTGCCCAAAGGCTCCTCTTCTAAGTTGAGTGATAAGGAGTGAGCATAATCACGCTGTCCAAAGGCTCCTCTCCCACGACATTTTTATCTTATACCAATCAAAATTCAAATGCCGAAACAAAAATTTTACTTTCTTTATTCTTTGGGTAAATCAAAGAAATTAATTAAAATAAAGACTTGAATAACTTTCAAACAATTTATTTATCTACTAGTTCATTTCTATTTGGTGCGAAATACAACAATAATAGAATATTGTAAACATCAACATTGCAATCTAGGGTCAATTTCGTAGTCGGCGGTTAATTTATCTACACTAATATTATAAAGAGGAAAGATTTGTACCTATTTTTGTATGTTTGTATGTTTGTAATGAATAGGCTCAAAAAGTACTGGGCCGATTTAAAAAATTCTTTCACCATTAGAAAGCTGCATTCACCCTGAGTAACATAGGCTATATTTATTGCTAGAAAAGATTAGACGTCCACCCGTGCGAAGCCGGGACGGGCCGCTAGTTTTATTATAATAAGAATTGTATCGTGAATTTTTATGACGAATGGTGATCCAATGTAAAGTTCGGAGCTTATATCTTAATTTTCATACCTCGTCACCTCGTTTAAGACGGGTGAGAGTTGGCAGTAGGCGGCAAAGGTGTAGCGGTCTCTCACTCGCACGCACTCCGTATCACATGTGGCTATCTCATCTTGTCAGTGCGAGCCCTTTGTATGAAGTGACAATGTAGTTAGTGTCCAGGGCCCAGGGTGTGGCTGTACATAACATACCCAAGTAATAACAATAATAATCTTTGATTATTTTAAGTAACTGTATGAAGTTTTTCGCCGACTATTTATTGTTTCTCAGTCTAAAATAAATAGGAGCAACTCATTTATAGATGCTTCCACTTATTCTAGTTTACAATCACATCTTTGTAAAGGGTTTTAGCTACTATACATAAAATTGTGCTTAATATTATTGACATAACATGTACTTAAAATTAAGTTGTAAGAAATATGTCAGTAAAATTAATCAAATATATATAAACAACAATATTTAACCTTTCGCTGCTGACGCGAGGGCCTCTCAGCCTAAGACAAAAACTAAATAGTGGAAAAACTTGATAAATTTCAACCTCTGGCCCTAACTATAATTTTTTTTATTTGCTTAGGAGAAATGTGTATAAATACCTACCGATAGACCGATTTCGATGCGGCTATGTTTCGTGAAAATGAGTGACTGTTTTCCACTTTTATTGTTTGCTGTTACATTGTTGTTTAATGTTCTTCCTACCCTACATATTTTTTGGGCCTGTGAGGCCCCCAGGTCATAGTTTCGGAAAATAACACAACTTTACTTAACGTTAATGAAATGCTTTGTAAAACCATTAGCAGACAAATATACAACCTATTGAAAACACAGTAATTATAAAGGAAATAAAATATTTCATAGAAAAATAACTAAAAGATACTGTCTTACACTCGGTTGCAGAAAAGCTCATTAAATTTAATCCTCCATTAAATCTCTTGCTAGCTTTTACTGCGTCAACAAGACAAAAAGTGATAGCAAGAGATTTAATGGAGGATTAACTTTAATGAGCGTTTCTGCAACTGACCGTTAATAAGTAAGAATAATCATTACAGCACTGTGATTAATAAATGTCATGACGGTGGTCTAACAATTGTTTAAAATTAAATACCTACTAAAACTTTAGTACAATACAAACTCGAAAACATCTTTGAAAATTTTCTACTGAACTTACTCAGTACACTATTCCGTACACCTACATAAATATTTTGTCATGTTGGAATTTGTTACCAATGATGTTAAGTCGAGCTAAAAGAAGTATCATGTTTTAACAACTGTTGTTACCAATGCTTGTCTTGTCACAGACTATTTTAGGAAAAAAGAAATTACTTTGGGCCCCAAGTATTTTACTATACCTATGTATATCGATTTCTCTAGAAGAAACAGCACGGACAGCGGCATGGCGCAGCGATAAACGTTCTATCGCGCTTGTTATCTTACTTTCCGTAGAAAATATGATAAAAGGCGCGATAAAATGTTTATCGCGCCGCCGCGCCCGGTGCCGCCCGTGCTGAGCAAGTAAATTTTTTTCTAGAGTAATAGATATAAACTTTAGATTTGTATGATTTATGACTCCCAGTACCTAATGTGTGTAAATTAGACCTACAAATTGTGATATCCAAATAAGTACAGTTTCCATAATTTTCAAACGATTCTATACTCTACAGGGTGTACAATAAAATGGGACAGCTACTCAAAGGGGTGCTTCAGACCATCAAACTGAACAACTTTCTCTATGGGACCAATATCGAAATCGCGAAAAAAAAATCCGCTCTCCCATACAAAACTGCAAACATAACTCGACTGAAATGTATGGGACAGCAGATTTTTTTTTCGCGATTTCGATATTGGTCCCATAGAGAAAGTTGTTCAGTTTGATGGTCTGAAGCACTGCTTTAAGTAGCTGTCCCATTTTATTGTACACCCTGTATAAACTATAACATTATTACACAACATAAAGCATATATAAATAATGGAGTTCTACCGATTTGGCTTTTTTGCTAAGCTTATTTGTATTGGCATTTACTAACTTTTATTTTTAAGCACTTTAGCAATTATAATAAACTTCAAATGTTCTTATTCACTTGATGACTTAAAGACATTTTGTTAATTTGTTTGATTTTTGTAAAGTTGTTCATAATCTTTGTTAACTAATTCTATAAATACAACATACAATAATACATTAAATGCCTTTGAAACATAAAAAAATCGTGTATCTAAAAGGTTGCAAATGTTCTGGCGAGTGAAATTTGAACTCTTACTAAAGCTCGAAACTAAAATCTATGAATGTAGGTAGTTCTCCATCCATTCTCTTTGACATTGTATTTAATGAGAAAAAACCTCCAGGATTGACTTTAGGTCTATCTTACTTTTTGCGCATGTGAATTAAAATATTGATTCGTGACTTTATAAGCGAAACTCATCGTAAGTTATCTTTATTGACACAGAAGAGAGAACCTGGGTAGCATGTAGTTGCACCCTGCGTGCTACTGATATGGGTTATGCCCCACATCTATTCTCTTCATTTCATTCAAAACGGTCATAGATATGACAATTTTACGAAGTTTCAGTCATAAGACTTATGAATATTAAGGTTGAATTTGATTTGATTCGTGTTTTTTTAGTCACAATAGTTCTCGAACTAAATTGTCCTGATGCGATTTCTACTGGTTCTCTTTTCTGTGTTTATTATCACACATTAATTGTCTTCTATTATTTGATGGTAATCTAATCACAGTTTAAGATATGTAGGTACTTATAACACAACAAGTCTAACAAAGAAAGCGATTAATTGTCTTCTATTATTTGATGGTAATCTAATCACAGTTTAAGATATGTAGGTACTTATAACACAACAAGTCTAACAAAGAAAGCGACTAAAGCAATACTGAGACCGACAGTTCCAGTAACAGAAGCAGCGCCGCTGCAGAATTCCAAATTGCAATGGTCTGCGATCTCTCCGAATTTGTTCTTGACGTAGGACCATTCACAGAGGCCCACCTTACAGCCTTCCAAGCTCATAGCTTTCTCGTTTTCCAGGAATAGGACTTGGTGTTTTTCGTTTAGCTGGAATTTTCCGTTTGGAGTACACCTGGAATTATGTTAAACAGGTTCTTTGTAATAGGGTATTTTAAATTGACATATTTTGTATGAAAGATATGTCAAACAATCTGTCAGATAAATAAGCTATTAGGAACTTATTCAGAAGTGGTGAAACGGTGAAACAGGTCCTTAGTTTCCTGAAATCATTTGTATAAGTAGGTAACAGAAATATAAAAAACGACCCGCCTCGGCTTCGCACGGGTGCAATGCTGATATAAACCTTCCTCTTGAATCACTCTAAAAAAATCGCATCAAAATCAGTTGCGTAGTTTTAAAGATCTAAGCATACAATAGGGACAGATAGACAGCGGGAAGCGACTTTGTTTTATACTATGTAGTGTTATGATAAACCCGTAACTGGAAACACAGGTAAAAAAAACGTACTTGTACAATATAGCAGCCAAGTTAGCGTTGAAAGGCGACATCGTAGAGGATGTCCATTTGCGAGACTGCACGGAGTTGGTATGGTAATTGTCACCGGTGAGCGGGGCGATGTCTTTGTGGGCGCCCATGGCAGCCAGGGTCATCAGCAGCATCGGCGACTCCGTGAAGTGGATGAGAGAGCGGGGCTGCTGGGGTCCGTCTGGTGATCAGGTAGTTTAGTTATAGAAAAGGTGTGCTGCAGAAATATGCTTGATGCAAGAGCGTCGCTAGCCAGTGATAAGACGATAGAATATACCGATTCTCGATACAATAAACACAATTTATAAAGGTTTAAAGATAAAAATAAGGTATTTATAGCCTGGTCTGTAGGACCCCACTGCAGGGCAAATGCTTCATTTCACCAATGAGGACAAAAGGGGGTTGGACTCCACCATTTTGGAAAAGTTCAACACCCATTTAGAGGTCGATTTTCGAAAAATCCTTTCTTTGTAAACCTCTATTATCCTCTGTATAATATGTAAGTACTGAGGTATTCCAAATGTCATGTTTCTATCTTCAGTGGTTTAGTTTAGGCTGTGCATTGTCAGTCAGTCAGTTACGGAACTATTTTATATGTATGGAGATAATAATATATTTGCCATTACCCATTTTAATCTTTGTGAATTACGCTACATCCCAGGGATGAGTTACCAGTTAGTCCAACTAAACTCTCAGCGGACAAATCGAGGGCATAAATTATTCTTATGGTATAAATTATTCTTATGGCATAGGGTCTCATTTCCGGCGGTTCTGCGAGGCCTAGAGAAAGGCTTAAATGTAGTTTACCGTAATCGGCGTGTTTCCCGAAGAAGTTCATCATGTCCTTGACAAGCGTGCAGCCGATCTGCTGGCCGTGCTGTGACCCGTACCCGTATTTGTAGTAGGTCTCCAGGTCTTCTGCGTATTCCAGTCGTTTCAGGTCTTCCTTTGTGAACGCCTGAAATTACGTTTTTCCAAAGAAATGATTGATGAAATAATTTTTTGAAATGTTGCAACAAAGATTTGCGCAAAAAAAATCTTTAGGAAACTCAAATGGTGTGACGAAGACCTTTAAAACAACGCAGGTATTGTAGATATTTAAAAGTCTTGTTTTTGCTTTTGTTTAGTAAGCAACAAGACCAGAACGGGTAGGATGGTGCAGCGACAAATGTTTTATCGCGCCTTTTATCTCACTTCCCGTGGATAATGTGATAAAACTGGCGATAAAACGACGTTTATCGCGCCTGAATGCCGCCTGTGTAGATTTTTTTTTTAAATATTCACTATGGGTTTGTTCTTGACCTCAATCCAGTCCTCAGGACGAAGATGGGGTCGTAGATGTAGCGAGCTTACCCAGAAGATGCCTATTCACTCGTACTTTAAAGGTCGAGGAAGATTGATGGCAGTGGGCGATTATAATACCTACCTATGCTCCAGTTCCAATACGGTTGGTTTTTCGAATCCTGCTTACTGTATTCTTTTTAATATTGGAATCTGTTTAACTAGGTTCGAACAAGTCGAATCTTTACATCCGTGTTCATAGTGAAGGCTGTCTTCTTCGCCAGATACACCCTCAGTTTAAAAACGGAGGTTTAACTTACAGCGCACCAAGGTGATATCTTGGAGACATCCCAGGCCTTGTTGTAGCGGCAGATCTGATAGATGCGGAGGATAATGTCCTTGTTGATGTCCCAGTTGAAGCCCAGTCTGTGCGAGATGTTGGTCAGCATCTGTGGACGGGAAAACATCAACACTTCAGTTTCATTGGAATATACGATTATTGGCAGAGATCAGCAGGTACCTAATCAAAGAAGCGACAAAGCAAGACGTGCAAGTAGATTTTATGATTTTTGTAAATTAGATTAAGGGCCTGTTGAAATATATGATTATGTTCAGTGCATATATTTATAATGAAAGATTATATCAAACGGTCTGTCAGATGGGCCATATTGGGCCACTTATCCAGAAATGGTGAAATAAGCTCTAAGAGAGATTAAAATCTGTCTGGGAAAGTACCCCAGCTGTGGAGATGATTGGTGCTGATGATGATGAGGAAAGATATCATGTGGTGAGTTTTGATGTACCTATTTAGGGAGCGAATGCTAAACTAACTACTTACTAAGAAATTGGTGAAACATACCTACATCACAAAAGGTTGTGATGTTACCTGAGAAAGGTTCGCAGCCCCGAAACAAATGAGGACTGTTTCACGGCGTACCTATGTAACGAGATCTTGGGTCTCGATAAATATTTTATATGGTGATGGTGACTTACTTCTTTGTATTCTCTTTTGGATTCAAAGATGTAGCGCTGTGAGAGAGTTTCGTTATTTTCTTCGACGTCTCTTGTCCATGCTGGGCAGGATTTGTACGGCTGTAATATTAAAACATTTTAAATATCCAAACAACACTAGTATTCTCGTTTTCATCAATATTGATCGAAATTCTCACCCTCAACATTTTCTCGTCATTTTCCTTGAATATGTCCAAGTCTTCCGCCTGAGCTCTGAAGAGTCCCTCAGTATATGCTTTGAAAGAAGTACTTGAACGCTGATCATTCACAAACTTGAACTGCAATCAAATTATAGAACCTATTACAACTTCATACCTATTGGTACCTACAATATGAAAAAGATGATACACACTCGGAATTTCCAGTGCTTTAACATATTTTGCAGTTGATAGGGAAAATTATTTAAACAATGACTTGCAGGCAGTGACTCACAAGAAAGGCAGTGGCAACCACACTATGGGGTAAGGTGTAAGTACCTAATGGACCTAATGGAGAATAGATCCTTCGCTAGGCTAGGTGTGATGGCTGGGCACCAACGCAACGGTTGAAGTAGGAACTTGTAGGTATTTAATCAAGCTTGTGTGAAAACTTCGATAGCGCGATTTAGGTTTTTGCGGGATCAGATTAGTAACTTACACGCCTGTGAACATGCCCAAAACATTTTTTCTGGCGTATTTGAAGGGCGTACAAGTCAGTCAGAAAGACGAGATTCTGTCGTGTGATCGTGAATGAAGGAAGAGAATCACCAGCCCAGCCACGCTATACCGGCCACATTGCACTTACCAAATAATCATGTCTATTGTTGGACAGCAACCCTGGGTACCTCTGCCTCCAAGCCTGGGCCAACTGCTGGGTGGTGATGTACCCTTCGCTCGTCAGGTCTCCGGCGAAGGTCATATTCTGGCGGGGATTCCACTCCCAGGAGCCCAGGAGGTTTAGATCTGATGGACAGATTCGTTCCTGAAACAATTAAGTTAGATCGGGATTTTCTTGTAGGTATACATAATTAAGTGGCAGTGGGCGGGGCACATTGCTCGCAGAACCGATGCGATGGCCGATGGGGCCGATAAGTTCTCGAGTGGTGACCGCGTACCGGAAAGCGCAGCGTGGGTAGGCCCCGCACATGGTGGATCGACGACCTGGTGAAGGCGGCGGGAACCCGTTGGATGAGGGCAGCGCAGGACCGGTCGTTATGGCGAACCTTGGGGGAGGCCTATGTCTAGCAGTGGACCTCCATCGGCTGAGATGATGATGATGATGATGACATAATTAAGTGTGCGGGAGGCAGTATGCAATGCACCAAGGGGAGACAAGATTCAAATCCAGCTGCTCTCCCCTAACCGCCTCTCCTCCTCCTGGGTACGATAGAAAGCAATAAAATGTTTTCAACACATAAAAGGTTTTCTTACATTGAAATTCCGGAAGTTGCCACTGCGGTAGTTGGTAAGAATATTGTTCTTCAGGTCAGCAAGATTCTGCAGTCCAGGGATCTCTGACGCCTCAGGGTTGTGCGGGCCATGACGGTTGATCTGCCAGAATGCTATGGGTTGGCAGCCTGGAACAACATTTTGTAATTACCATAAATATATATTTCCTATAAGACTGGTTTATCTCGATATTATTATCAGCTCAATGAGATTATATAGCAGGACATAGGCCTCTTTTTTCTTTTTGATATCAACCACGGTCCTGTGTTAGTCTCATTCAGAGTTTGAGGGCTACTTTGTAGTTACGTGTATGTTTCATCCAGCCATTTGACTGCAGAATAATGTCGTCACCCTTCTTTAGAAACTTTGCTACAATTACCAACTAACTTTAAACGCGTCTGAAGTTGGAGGAAAGCTCACACAATAATGGTTTTAGCATGGAATTACCTACGTGTCAAGGGGTAATAGATGGCCTTTCGCCCATAAAAACAAAAGAAAACGGATCCCTTAGTTGCCTCGTAAGACACCCCTTGGGAGACAATGGGGTGGTTCATTCTAAGCCGAACTTACTGGCCATTTAAATTCATTGCCTAACGTTCATCCATCCATCACAGCCCTTGATCAGTCCGTCTTCGGAAATAGGCCTTCTCCATATTTCTCCATGACGTTCTGTCCCTCGCCCTCTGCATCCAGTTCGGACCCGCGTGTCTCCTAATGTCATGGACCCATCTTTCTGGTGGGCGGCCTCTACCTCGCGTGGTTTCTCTGGGCCTCCACTCCAGCGTTCTTCTGGTCCAACGCTCAGAAGCCATACGAGCAACGTGGCCTGCCCATCTCCACTTCCGGCGTTCTATAGTTAACGTTATAACTGTACAATTAAAAACCTAAGGTAGATCATTAAAAAGCGGATGGCTTATGTACTTACATGTAATAGCAAAATATCTATAGCTAGCGTATAGTACTTGATGACAGCATGTTATAGTGATCGTAATGAGGTAACATCCGCCAACGTCCTATAATAAAAGCCATGGCAAGACAGTCACAACCACAACTGAAATAGATTTCACGTCCATGCTACCAGATTATAGCGTTCTGGTTTGTTAAATTAGGGATAGGGAATTTTATGAGCTAAAGAGACGTTTGTACCGGACTAATGTAGCATTTGTTATTTTGCCGTTTGGATATTTCACTCGGTAGTATTTTTTATGTTAGTTAGGTACCTATGATAAATATAACAACATCGTATGCCCTAGGTACCTATACGAATAGTTACTTAACACTCATGGGATACTCATGGGATAGGAAGAGTTAATAGATTGTTACGATCGATCCTGACACATTTCTTGTGGTTCCGAGGGTATGATTCAACATTCGGTACTGAAATAGGTACGAGTAGGTACCTACATAGATAGCAAGTAGGTCACTTGCTACTTTAAAGCTATTACAGATCCTTATTCGGCATCCATTGCTTACTTTGGTCGCTACACCTTATACAGGGTGAAATTGATATCATTAGCACCTTTTTAAACTAAGAGTCTATCCATCAAACTGAACAACTTTTACTATGGGAGCAAACCGATCGGAGCAACTAAAAAATCAGCTGTTCATACTAAACTGCAACGCCTACTCGACTCAAATGTATGCAGCAGCAGATTTTTTAGTTGCTCCGATCGGTTTACTCCTTTTACTCCCATTCTCTTGGTTTAAAAGGCTGCTAATGATATCAATTTCACCCTGTATATTCCGTGGCTACACTTTACAATATAGTAGAGGTAGGCTTTCGGTGAGAAGTCGTGATCCCCTTATAAGGCCATGAGACTATTTTTAATTTACTATACTAGCTTTTGCCCGCGACTTCGTCCGCATGGAGTTTGGAATGAAAAACCCCAAGTATCCTATGTTACTTCTTGATGATCGGTTAAGTAGTTTTCGCGTGAAAGCCTAACAAACAAACTTACTTTTACATTTATAATATTATATATATATATAAGGGAGGGATTGCATGCCTGTCCTATGCTCCAAAAGAGTATCTATTTTTATAAGTTATACCATGTATTTCTCTAATAAGTGAATATGTATTCTATTTTGAGAAATGAGTTTCTATTTAACCATAGACTAGTAATGTTGGGTCACAGTATAAGAAAGAGTATCTATTACTAGATAGTTGGGTTCAAGGTTCGGCAGGAACAAAATTATTTGCACAGTTTAGTTTCTTAGAAACCATAAACAAGAGTCCTATAGTGCCCGAGCTACTAATGTAAACAATGAGCAACGCAATCACATAAACTCTAGGCACTACCTACCTATTCATGAGGTACCTATCTACTAGAAATATGATATGACGTCATTCAAATCTAACCTTTCTAAGGTGTTCTAACTACGTGCCTTCGATTGTTACCTAATATGCCTAATATGAATAACGGTGCATATTAAAACAGGGCCTATTCCGATATCACGTAACTGCTTAACTGCAACCAAGCGCTTTCTTGCACGTGTGAAGGGTTTTGAGCATTTATCGATACGTTTCCAATCATTGTCGAACTGGCGGTGAAAGCTAGAGATGTGAAAAGTCATTATGTCTCACAGTCAAAGACATATAGAAGTCTGTGGTACATCTACTGTAAAGAGGATAGAGCGATAGCAAACAGTGATTATAAACCGGTAGTAAATAAATAATGTTATTCCTGATTCATCTCATGCATCTAAGTAGGTTGTACCTCTGACATGTTTTATGGGGATGATCAGATCATCAAACTAAACAACTTTCTCTACGGGAAAAACGTCGAAATTGCGAAAAAAAATCTGCTTTTCCATACAAAACTTCAACCCAAATGTATGGGGCAGATATTTTTCGCGGTCTCATAGAGAAAGTTGTTCAGTTTTATGGTCTTAAAACCGTCCGAATATTAAGTTCGATCTTGTATACCAGTTTTGAAATTCAGTAGGTAGATGAACATGGAACAAGGGATGTCAGAAACAATCAGCTAAAAAGTTTATGATGTCGTTTAATTATAATTAATTAGGATTGTAAAAAAAAAACAAAGCTCACGAATGCATGACTGAAGCGATACGTCATAGGGTTGGTACTTTATTCATACCTAAGCATATCCACATCTATTCAGTGTGCGGTTTATAAATCTGTCAATTTATTTTGTGAATATCTGAATCTACGAATAGGACACCTAATTTTGAAACTTTATTTTTTCTGGAGCAGACCTATTCATGGTCGTGTCAATCCCTAATCCCTAATATTATAATTATAAATGTGAATGTAAGTTTGTTTGTTAGGCTTTCACGCGAAAACTACTTAACCGATCATCATGAAACTTTGTACACATATTTTTAGAGGTATTAGAAGTAACATAGGATAATTGGGGTTTTCCAAACTCCACGCGGACGAAGTCGCGGGCAAAAGCTAGTTATACCATAAAGAAAGAACTATGGTGTTAAATACTGGACCTTTTACCTCGCAATCGATGGACGGTGGACGCTCCTATTATAACAATTTATCAACGTCAAATTATTACCGTATCTATCTAACATTCATTCCTTTAGCGCATGCCATTAATTTAAGTTCTAGATCGGATTAGCACCGTAACTTTTAGCTAAATTGAAGTCACAATTTCCCTATGTGCAGTTTTCCAATCAATCATATAATTATTGTAATGGCTATAACAGCGTTTTAAAAATGCCTCGATAAATCGATCAAGTTGTCGTACGACGTGACTAAGGGATAGTGTTTTTGTGGGTGAAAGGCTGGGCTAAAACGTACCTAGATGTAGATGGGTCACGCTTAACGGAATTATGGTCGTGAGTTTATACCTTCATGTATATACAGGTGTAAATAAATAAGTTACTTCGGACACTCTAAACTAACTTATTATAACTGAACAACTTTCAATATATCGAGAAAAAAAATGTTTGCTCCTTAGAAAACGAGCTATTGAAGCTCGACCAAAATGTATGGACCAGCTGATTATTTTTTCAAAGTGAAAATTGTTTAGTTTTGTCGGTCTGAAACACCGCCTAAAATGTGTTTCTATTTAAAACTCGAAAATTGTTAAAATTTTAATAAAATACATCTAAGTTTATCATTCTTTATATCTCTTGGAAAAAAATATTTTTCTAAAAATTCTAGATTGTTATGATATTTCACTGCCAAGAATTTTATTCATGAGAAATTAAGAACATTATAGGTACGATATATTTTATTCATACTAGGTACAATACTATATTTCGGGATGTTTATATTAGGTAAATTATATTTATAGCAAAATCTCATTCATAAGGTACCTATATAAGAGGATAAGCGGGTACTGTTTTTTCCAAACAAACGTATTCCCCTGTTTCTTCCCTGGATAATGACACTAGAGCAAACATTTTTTTACCATACAATCTATGTTACTTCTGCTATGTCTCTATGTTTTGATTTTTTGCATTAATTAATTACTGTAAGAACTGGGACCTTCGAAAATGACAAATTTTACCGCCTGTTTTCAGACATTGCTGAATACAAAACAAAAAAAAAGCAAAACATACAGATATAGCCCGTCTTTCTCATATTATTCTTGAAAGAATTATTAAAATCGGTTTAGTTTTGGAGGAGAAAACAGGGGAATATGAAATTCATATTTCGTCGTTTTTAGATAAAATCGGTCCGAGCTGCAGGTGTCTCTCGCACTCAAGTCGGAAAAGTGACCTATTCTCCATATTTCCATTTCAGCCCGCCTATCCTCTTAAGGGCTCTTACAGACCTGCGACAGCTCGCGACCGGGTCGCGCGACCGTCGCGCGACTGTCGTGCGACTGTCGCGCGACAGTTGAAGACCGTGACGTAGTGTTGTATAGTCTGAGAGATAGACCTCCATATCCAAATCAGTTTTTTTGGTAGTTTGTAACATCCTATATACAGGGTCCTTCTTAATATGCTGACACTTTTTTAAGGCGATGACCAGACTATAAAACTGAACAACTTTCTCTATGGAATCAACATCGAAATCGCGAAAAAAAAAAAACAGTTGTCCCATACGTTTGGCTCCGAGTAGGTTTGCAGTTTTGTATGGAAGTGATGATTTTTTTTTTCGCGATTTCGATGTTGGTCCCATAGAGGAAGTTGTTCAGTTTGACGGTCTGATCATCCCCTTAAAAAAGTTTCAGCATATTAAGAAGGACCCTACACAGGATGTAACAAAACACCCTAGTAATACTTAAGGGGGTGCTTCAGACCATCAATCTGAACAACTTTCACTATGGAGCCAATGTCGAGAAAAAATAAAAAAAATCTGCCGTCCCATACATTTGAGTCGAGACGGTACTGCAGTTTTGTATGAAAAAGCAGTTTTTTTTCGCGATTTCGATGTTGGCTCCATAGTGAAAGTTGTTCAGTTTGATGGTCTGAAGCACCCCCTTAAGTATTATTAGGGTGTTTTGTTACACCTGTATACGTACGTATTTATAAATATTTATGTGTATAATATTATGTGTTATAATTATTTGTGTTACAGTATTATATCATAACTAATAATTAATAATTAATAATAATAATTAATTAAGCCATTTATTTCGAGAAAATTAATAAAATACATATCATTCAAATTCATTACATAGTACATTAACATTATTATTATAAATTATTCATTACATTATTTCCTAACTTACTTCACTCTCGAGTACCCATTTGCGGGCAAAGGCCTCCTCCATCCTTTTCCAGCTAGTTCTGTCCGTCGCTTGTCTGGTCCAGGTCGCGCCCGCCGTCGCCACGATGTCGTCGCGCCAGCGCGCGCGCGGCCTGCCGCGGGGACGCGTGCGTTCGCGCGGCCACCAGTGCAGGACGCGCTCGCTCCAGCGCCCATCCACGGTGCGCGCCACGTGTCCTGCCCATCTCCACTTAAGTTTACACGCGAGCTTCGCGGCGTCTATTAGTTTTGTTCGTTCTCTAATTTTGATGTTTCTTTGACGATCTCTTAGTTTTATGTTCAACATGCTTCGCTCGACCGCTCTTTGAAACACTTGTATTTTGTGTATGATATCTCTAGTGAGTGCCCAGTTCTGACATCCATAGAGAAGTGTGGGAAGAATTGTGGATTCCATGGCTTTCTTTTTGAGTGATATTGGGATTTTAGATTTGAAGACGTGTTTCATCGACCAGTATTTGCTCCATGCAATTTTTATTCTCCTCTCTACTTCTTTCTTCGTGTGGTCTATGAAAGATATGTTTTGACCTAAGTAAATATACTGATTCACATACTTCAGTATCTGAGAGTCGATTATAGTTGGCACTTCTTCGCTATTCGTCATAAGGCAGGTTTTGCTGGCGTTCATCTCTAGGCCGCATTTTTTACTTTCTCTGCTTAAAGTTGTTAGCATATGGAGTAGCTCTTCGTACTTTTCACTTATCAGAACAATATCGTCTGCAAATCTAAGATGATTAAGATATTCTCCATTGATTTGTATACCAAGGCATTCCCAGTCAAGCCCAGAGAAAACATATTCGAGTAGAGCTGTAAACAGGTTCGGTGATATTGGGTCGCCTTGTCTGACGCCTCTTTTAATCTCGAAGGGCTGCCCGAGTCGTTCCAACCTCACCGTAGCCTTGCTTCTGTTATATATTTCTTGTAGTATACTTATATATTTTCCCTCAACACCTTGTTGCTTCAGAGCTTTCCACAGTGCTTCGTGGGAGATAGAGTCGAACGCTTTGGAATAATCTATGAAGGCTATGTAGAGTGGCATTTTGTATTCTGTGCAGCGCTCAATTACCTGAGTCAATGTGAATATGTGATCCGTAGTACAAAACTTCGGCCTGAAGCCAGCCTGTTCTCTAGGTTGATGAAATTCTAAGGTTTTTCTTAGTCGTTTGAGCAGAATATTCGTAAAGAGTTTGTATGTGCTTTGCAGAAGACTTATCGGCCTGTAGTTGCCTATGTCTAAGGGATCTCCCTTCTTATAGAGCAGTGTTATAATAGCATTCTCCCAATCATCTGGTATGCAGCAAGAGTCCATAACATTGTTGAAAAGATCCGTTAGTAAAGGAGTTAGCGGTTCTAGAACAGCTTTCAGAGTATCGTTGGTCACTTTGTCTTGGCCAGGGCTCTTTGATGATTTCAGTGACAATATACCTTCCGTTATTTCGCTTTGTAGGAAAGGAAGCACCTCTTCGTTATTTTGGTTAGTTTGTTCATGATCGTCTGTGCTAGAGTGTTCCTGTTGTTGACTATACAGATTCTTGTAGAAGTTTGATGCAATGTTTACGAGCGAGTCTCTCCTGGTAGCTCTACCACCGCCTTCGGCTTTAAGTGACATAATCCATTCCTTAGAGACATTTAGGCGTTTGTCTGCTCTTTTAACTGAACTTTTATTTTTCAATTCTTCCTCTATTATCTTGTATCGCAACTTAGTTCTGTTTCTTTGAATATGTTGTTTAATCTTCTTGTATAATTTTGAAAGCCTTTGTTTTTCATTTTTAGTTTTGTTTTTCTTCAATTTTAAATACTCTCTTTCTTCTATTAGTTGATTCAGCTTGTCTGTAAATATAGATTCATTTTCTGATGATTTCTTCTTATGTGGCAGTTGTCTTGAACTTTCTTTAATGTAATGTATAATATCCGTATATTGCTGTTGAGAGTTTTTTCTGTCATTAGTGTAGTTTTTTGTCAATTTTGTGAAGCATTCGCGTATGTTCTCTTTCTCAATTTGTGTTAGTTCTGAAGTTTTAGGTCCATAGTTTCTTCTATCTTTCTTCTCTTTGTATTTAATGTTATATTTAATTCTCAGTAGTCTATGATCGGAGGAGAATATTGTATCTATAGCTTGTATGTCTTCAATTGGTTTTAAATTTTTTGCTAGTATATAGTCTATTTCATTTCGAGTTTTTCCGTCTGGAGATTGCCAAGTCCATCGCTTTTTCGCCTTTTTCTTAAAGAATGTGTTAGAAATGCAGAGTTGGTGTTCCAAACAAAATTGTATCAAAATCTCACCTCGGTAGTTTCTGAGACCATATCCCCACTTGCCCACAATATGTCCATCTTCGGCTGTTGGCTGTCCGACTTTTGAGTTAAAGTCTCCTAGGATTATTGTCTCTAGGCTCGTGTTGCGGAGAGCAGAGCGTAGATCGGAGTAGAAGTTTTCTAAATCATATCGAGTAGAAGTTTTCTAAATCATATCATAACTAATTAGCTATATAATTATCTAAGTATAAGTGAAATGTTTGGAACCTATAAAAGTATTGTAAAACAATAGCTTGAAGGCTTTTGTACTTTATTGGAGTAGCACTTTTTTAATTTAGGCTTTTTTTTGCTTTCTTTATTGAGAAATCTTTATTATTGTGACGAGGGCGCCACTGAGCTTGTAAAAGGCCTCTAAATGTTGGACCATTATTTACGGGAGCTCTTTCTTACGGGGCGCTGCCGCTGTGCTTCGTCTAATATCTGTGGCTTTGCTTAATCTAATCTAAACTATTATAAAACTGTAACAGAAGTGTGTCTGTACATTGAAGATATTTACAAAAAAAAGATTACGATATGATTTTTAGATGTCCCTGATTCCAAATCACCAATTTTTGGATTTTTTGTCTGTCTGTTTGTTTGTTTGTTTGTTTGTTTGTTTGTTTGTTTGTTTGTTTGTTCGTTTGTTTGTTTGTTTGTTTGGGTGTATGTTTGTTCGAGTATCACGCAAAAACTACTGAACCGATTTTGATGAAACTTTTTTTGTTTGATAGCTTATCATCTGACTTAAAATCTGGTATATAATTTATGCGGACGAAGTCGCGGGTAAAAGCTCGTAATAATATAATCGTACAATTATTTCCAATGTGCAAAGTTCCCTTGATACCTATACAAAGGTCATTACTGCTTTAGCAAAGACGTTTGATGTAGAATTCTAGTGTGTTCCGAAATCATCTTAACACAATGTACAATAATTATAGTGATGAAGATCATCGAGTTTAAAGCTCGCAGGAATCTTGAAATCGAGGCTTTATAGTAGGTACCAAACCGGTTTGAAAATACGCATTGCATTCAAAGCACGTGTTTTGTTATGATTATTTAAGTATGATCATAAAGTTATGTATAGTTATGCACTCACATGTATACCTAACCGTATCGGTATAGTCTGGATAGGGGATAGTCAGAAACTTGACTTTGGTGGGTAGGTAACAAAGGTAATAGATAAGTACTGTAAGCATACAGGGTCCTTCTTAATATGCTGACACTTTTTTAAGGCGATGATCAGACTATGAAACTGAACAACTTTCTCTATGGAATCAAGATCGGAATCGCGAAAAAAAACAGTTGTCCCATACGTTTGGCTCCGAGTAGGTTTGCAGTTTTGTATGGAAGTGATGATTTTTTTTTCGCGATTTCGATGTTGGTCCCATAGAGGAAGTTGTTCAGTTTGACGGTCTGATCATCCCCTTAAAAAAGTGTCAGCATATTAAGAAGGACCCTATATATTATTTTTCCGAGTAGTGAGAATGGGAATATTAGCCAGTCAGCGAAGGTTGTATCGAGACTGTCCTGCCAGCCTGCCACGCTTTCTACCAAGGGGTGAGGTAAAAATTGGTGGGGGGCAGAGCATAGGGTAGAGCCGAACTCAGGTTTCGTCACTCGGCGGGCTTTCCTTGCATCCCTTGCACTAATCACTGTAAAAAAGCAAACTGAAGATATCGATGAAATGCGCCAAATGAGGAATACCCGGCTAAAGCTTAGTTATAATAATGACAGCGGAGAACTTCACTGTTTTAAAAGCGATCGGACCTTTAGGTCGAAATATGGGTTCGCTAGTTGTTGGCAACACCAACATAAAATGTAATAATAATTAAAAAAGTTGTAATTTCCGTCTCCACTCTTCCATATTGTACTGTACGGTGCTTGCGTGTAACTATTCTGGTTACCAGTGCTGCAAACAGGACTTTCCTTTCCATCGAACTACTGCCTGCCACCAGAAGAAACCTACAGTCCACTAAAATCTCTCCAACGCAGCCGAATAAATCCCTGTAAGCCACGTTGCCTACACTAGTCACATACTCTACCCAAAGAGAATGGAATCACTACGTTTTAACTCTACCTACTAAGTGCCCAGGGTGTCACGCCGCCGTTGACGGATCCGTCTTAAAAGAATAAATCTTTATCTACATTTATTCCCATTTTTAAGCACGCATGATATGGTATGGGTAGCATATTTTGCCCTTAAAAAACTTGTAGAGCTAAAATACCTACCAAGTGATGAATAGTTTATATTATAGCCGCATTCTTCGCTACCAGTGCACCTACAGAAATCGATGGTAGAGTCATGAATAAATGTACATACTTAAAAAGTTCATTTGAAACTTAGGTTTTTTAGGTAGAAAATTACATTTAGAGCGCTTACAGACGAGCGACAGTTCTGTTGTCTGCGACAGCTCGCAAAAGGGTCGCGCGACCCTCTGCGACCGTCGCGCGACTGTGACGTAGGTATAGTCTGAGAACACAAGTCTTGTTCTTGAGAGATTTCAGTTTGAAGAAAACGGAGGCTAAAAAATAACATGGTTGATATTTCGGGTTTTTATAAGTTTTTCGTAGATTTTGGTTTCTTTAGATAATAGATAATCCAGAATTGATTATCTTCATCATCAAGTCCATAAAATATTACAGACTGGTAAAAATAGGGCAATTAATATCGTAATCTTTTTTTTCTAAATATCTTCAATGTACAGACACACTTCTGTTACAGTTTTATAATAGTTTAGATTAGATTAAGCAAAGCCACAGATATTAGACGAAGCACAGCGGCAGCGCCCCGTAAGAAAGAGCTCCCGTAAATAATGGTCCAACGTTTAGAGGCCTTTTACAAGCTCAGTGGCGCCCTCGTCACAATAATAAAGATTTCTCAATAAAGAAAGCAAAAAAAAGCCTAAATTAAAAAAGTGCTACTCCAATAAAGTACAAAAGCCTTCAAGCTATTGTTTTACAATACTTTTATAGGTTCCAAACATTTCACTTATACTTAGATAATTTCGAAATAAAAAAAAGCGGCCGTTTATTTTTATTTTTTCAAATTTGTATGTTTAGACCTATAGCTTGAAGGCTTTTGTAGTTTATTGCAGTAGCACTTTTTTAATTTTGGCTCTCTTTATTCAGATATCTGTATTATTGTGATGAGGGCGCCACTGAGCTTGTAATATGCCTTTAAGGTGGTTTCAGTCCATACAAACGTTTGACGCACAATACGCGTAGACAACATTAATAAAAGTAACTAATATTCTATAGATGGAAAAATAGTTTAGAAAATCTAGATGTCGCGTATCAAATAATATTTGCAATTTATAATATAATTACGAAGATATAAGCTTTGAAAATATTGTATGAAAAATTTCAAAGCTTTATTTTTTTTTTTTTTTTTTTTTTTTTTTTAGCCTATTTCATCCCACTGCTGGGCAAAGGCCTCCCCCTTTATCCTCCATGCATCCCTGTCCTGAGCCAGTTCCATCCACTCTTTGTCGAATGTGTCCAGGTCGTCTCTCCACCTCTTTCGGGGTCGACCCTGACGGCGACGTCCATTCTCCGGGATCCAAGGTGTTAAGACTTTGGCCCATCTTTCCGGGTGCAATCGACAGTCATGGCCGGCCCAATCCCACTTCAACTTAGCAGTTTTCTCACCGACATCGGCTATTTTCGTTTTTTGGCGTATTGTGGTGTGGTTTAAAGCTTTATATCTTCGTAATTATATTATAAATTGCAAATTGAAATTCATCAAGTTGTGCGTCAAAGTTTTGTATAAAATTGACCCCTCTGCAACCGCCTTAAGGGGAAAACGCTTTATTTAAATTGTTTTAAAAAATCCATAGGGTTACTAAGAATCAATGTTTCTTCGGGATTTTTTACATTTCGTCCACCGGACTTCAAGTTTTTTAACGCTGTCCCTGCAAATGATAATATTTACAAGACCAGTTTCTTTTTAAATATTGTTAAATAGTTTACCAATGTATCCAGATAACAATTTTGTTAACACAAACTTTTCAGAAAGGCTTGGAAAGCATCCCGAGTTGATGAAAAATTATTTTCTTCGCCTTCCGATAAAAGAAATAAAAAAAATATATCTTCCGTAAAAAAATTTAACTGAATGAACTGCACCATAATTTTAAAAACTTTTACACTTAGCCATCTTTGCAAATTGGTATAAAACTTGCATCTAGACTTTGTCATTTAAAACTTCAAAGTTATTGTAACTAATCTGATAAGAGGCGCTAATTTTAAAAAATAAAATTAAATTTGTTAAATGTGTTTTAAACGTATTGTCTATGGTATTGTAGTGTCTGCTTAAAATGTCTGCCTACGAGCCGAAATTGATGATAAAGATACCATTTTGTGTTCAGATTTAAGAATTTAACTAATGGTACCTACCGCTCAATCTGCAGTTTCAGAGGATATGTTGATATAATTTAATACGGTATTTTTTAGGGTTCCGTACCCAAAGGGTGAAAACGGCACCCTATTACTAAGCCTACGTTGTCCATCCGTCCGTCCGTCCGTCCGTCTGTCCTACCTATTTAGGGCTGTAACTTTTGAACCGTAATAGCTAGATAGTTGAAATTTTCTCAGATTATGCGTTATTACGGCGGATTTGTCAATAAATAATAAAACTGTCAAAAAGTTTAAAATTAAGGGGGGTTCTCAGCAAGAAACTAGTTTTTATCAATGTTTTTTCTTCACGCTGTATCGTAAAAACGGTAATACATACAAGCGTCAAACTTAATGTGATTATAGAGCAAACTCTACAGAATAACAACAAATACTAAAAACCGGTCAAGTGTGAGTCGGTCTCGCGCTAAGGGTCCCGGACAAAAAAAGTTTTTTTCTAAGATAATAATGTTGTGTGCTGTGGTGGTGTGGTACGGAACCCTCGGTGCGCGAGTAGCCCGACTCGCACTTGACCGGTTTTATTTAAGTATCAATTTCTTTAAACAAAATATAGGTAAGTAGGGTACTATGTGATTTTTCTTCTATCTTGAAACGTCGCATCAGTGTCGCTTACGTTTCATATTAGCTGTGGTGTATAGTCAAGTTATAGCCTATACTAGCTATTCTAGGCTAGTTTGACCTAGATTCATCCCTCTCGCACGGGATGACATGACACCCCGTGGAGCGAAACTACATTATTTTTCACTTCAACAACCTTAACAGCTTCTGTGGGAGGCAATTTCATTCTTCATTTGGATTTGATGTACCTATAGGGTCCTTCTTAATATGCTGACACGAAAAAAAAATCAGCTCTTCCATACAAAACTGCAAACCTACTCGAGCCAAACGTATGGGACAGCAGTTTTTTTTTCGCGATTTCGATGTTGGTCCCATAGAGAAAGTTGTTCAGTTTGATGGTCTGATCATCCCCTTAAAAAAGAGACCCTGTATAGATGTCCGTCCTACCTTCCTTCCTTAACTACCTTTGTAATGGCACATTGATGTTTGTCAATAGGTGATCGACTATTCAAAAAAGCAACAAAAAGATTTTTGTATACTGACTACCGACCTTTTCTTCAATTACGTTATGCCTATAAAATAGGAGACCTTTCCCCAACAGTGGGAATATCAATGGTTGATATAATAATAAATGCTTCTAAAGGAATATAATTATCATAATTAATACACATAGTTGTTTATGATATGTAATCACTAACTTTGAATTTACTTTCCATACGGTTTTCATTCCACCCACACGCACAATGCTGGTCGTCATCATCATCATCTTATTTAAGAGCTACGCTCTTGTCGGTGGAGTATTCGCCAATCCTGTCTATTTTCAGCTAGTCTCTTGAGTTCTTGATACGTTACGACATCAACCTTTTCCTTCACTTGGGCTAGATAACTCTGTCTAGGTCTTCCTCTGCCTTTCTTCCCCTCTATCTTCCCTTCCAGTATGGTTTTAAAGAAGTTGTCGTTTCATATCAAGTGTCCGATCATTTTAGAATGTTTCTTTAACAATGCTGATGGCCATATTAATTTTCAAAGGCCCCGTTTTACCTATAATTATTCATTCATTGGGTAAGTAAGGTACCTAGGTACTGGTAATGCCACATGAACTTGTTGGATAGACTCCAATAGATGTGTCAGTTATCGACTATAGTACATCAACGTCGATGATGAAAGCGAAAGATTCAGGTCAATAGATGAAATTGACCCAGGAGGTGACCCAAGGTGTGACACAAATATTTGGGCATAACAAGATGCCCCTCTTATAATATAAAAGTAAAAACGAAGGCTGTCTATGAGATGTAGTAGTAGGTATCGGTAGATAGGTGAAGTGGTAGATAGGTGGGTGGGTGGGTGGGTAGGTAGGTACATTCTTATACATAACTTGGGGTACCTAACAATTAACATCACAAGAGACAATTAACATCAATCCATCGCATTCTGGTCACTCACACTCAGTTGCAGAAATGCTCATTAAAGTTAATTCTTCATTAAATCATTTGCTGTCACTTTTTGTCTTGTTGATGTAGTAAAAGCTAGCAAGAGATTTAATGAAGGCTTAACTCTAATGAGTGTTTCTGCAACTGACCGTAAATTAGGTACCTATATATACCTGTCTTTAGATTCGTAAAATGACATGACAAAAGACTGGCGGAATATTTGCGAACATCTGCTACAAATAATTTAATACCTACCTAG
Organism: Agonopterix subpropinquella; assembly: GCA_922987775.1. Lineage (NCBI taxonomy): Eukaryota > Metazoa > Arthropoda > Insecta > Lepidoptera > Depressariidae > Agonopterix > Agonopterix subpropinquella. Next base: position 6,813,431 of record OV277695.1, on the reverse strand, counting down.
TTGAAATGAGGTAAACATACTATAATATCGATGTTATCATTTGTTTCCAGTTTGCGAACTCGTAAAGTCACAGCCTTTGTATAAAACGCTGATATCATAATGTTAGTTCTTGGTAGTGAATCGATTAGGTACCTATTGCGTATGAAGTGTAATAAATTAACAGTAGATTACAGCCTGATTGTCCGAAAAGAAAAATGATTCTGTGCTTCGGATGGCACGTTAAGCCGTTGGTCCCGGCTACTATCTCTGGTGGTAGAAGTCGTTACGTCACCACGTCAGAGGCCGTAAGGCGGTCTGAAAAAACTCTGACACCAGGGCCACCACTGACACCATCTACCCACACGATAAGAAGAAGTAGGTTACCATAAGAAGTGAACCCAAACCTTGAATTTCTTCGCAAACTATGAACATTGCACGATAATTAGCAAAAAAGATTTTCTATTTTTGAGTCAACTTAGTTTGTTTAGTTTCAAGCCTTTCCAATCGGAAATAATTCGAATAGAAACATCATCGTATTTGTTTTAAGAGCAGCGTAATTACCTTCTCAAGTAGAGTCTAACCAAAAAACCTAGCTCTTTTTATTCCATAACATTTTTTGTAAAGAATCTAAACTTTGATGACCAAATCGTGATGAATGGGATGGGACATTCGCCTGGCTCTTTTGAATAGAGGCGAATGAACTCTTTTATTGTAATTAACGATTCTGTACTGTCTGATAATTGTTTGGTCTACTGCCCACAAAACTTTTTGTGTTGGTGTTTAGCCAATTTAATTTGAACACTAATTAAAGGGTGCCCTACGTTCAATTTCAATTCGTGATGCCTATTTACTATCAAGGATTTCTTTTTTTATTTGATGCAAATTAATCTAAGTAATTCCATTTTTGTTTCCTTTCGTCTCCAGAGTTCGATTTAGATTCTATAATTATCAGGCTATAAAGGGTGTAAAGAAAAGTAGCATTAACCTTTAAACCACATAGGTACTCTACCCATCAAACTGAACAAACTTTTACTATGGGAGCAAACCTGTCAGAACAAAAAGAAAATAAGCTTTCTCATACATTTGAGTCGTATTGGTAGGTTAGGTATTGCAGTTTAGTATGGAACAGCTGATTTTTTTTTTGCTCTGACATGTTTGCTCCCATGGCAAAACTGGTTCAGTTTGATGGGTACAGTATGTGGTTTAAAGATTATTGATACTTTTCCTTACACCCTGACTCATCCTGTATACTTACCTATTGATAATGATGAATAGAAAAAACCAGCCAAGTACGAGTCGGGACTCGGGCAATTAGGGTTCCGTACTACCAGTTGTTTAGCATGGGTCATTGAATAAACCACTATAAATTGACACTTACTTAGTATGTGGTCACATAGTAACTGAAGATCATTTTACACTGGTCCTACTGATGTTAGTTTTTTGGGTATAGAAAAAAAAAACTATCAAAGTTAGAGCCACCCTGATATTTTCCCGTCATCTACACGTTATTTCTGATGTTCATGATTTTTTCTGATCTTATACCACTATATTTATTGAAATAGAGGTGGGGACAGCAATTTCTCGGATTTAATTGAAAATTTTGTTAAACAAAGTTTTAATACGAAATTTGAAAATAATATTTTTGGACTCGTATTTTCATAAGCTTTCAATTGATACCCCACACCATAGGGTAGACATTTTTTTTTTAAATTTACCCTTTCTTACTTCCCAAATTGCCCCCCAATATAAAAATTTAGATTTTTTTTACTTCATTTATGACCAGCAATTTCTATATCTGTACAGGGTTTCAACTTCCTATGTCTTATGGTCTCTAAGAAAAATGCCTGTGACAAATGGACGGACGGACGGACAGACGCAGCGAGCTGATTCCATAAGTGTTCCGTTTTGCCGATTTTGTTACGGAACACTAAAAAGATTTACGAGACTAGGGACTATAAATATAAAACTTACCGGGTACATCATGCGTCCTAATGTTAGGGATGTCCTTGTTGGCGAAGATGTAAGCTGTCTTGGTCCCAAACAGCAGGTATGGGTCCTCATCCACGGACAGGCACGACTCCTGCTGGCCATGCACGCTGGCGGCCAGCCCTAGCACCAAGTATAGCGCCCAGCCCATCTCCGACTGCAAAATCCCTATTTTTTACTATGGCCTCTAACACTGGAGGTTTTGTTCTCCGATTTGGAAATACTTAGGTGTAGATTGATGCTAATTCTGGTTAGTGCGTGGTTGAGACTTCGAACTAGAGATCGAATTGTATTTAATGAAAGGTTGAGTACCTGCCTAATAAGTTTAAAAGATGAATTTAAAAAAAAATAGGTACAACAATCACAAAATATTTACGAAGAAAAATACATCAATGAGTTTTACTTTTTAAAGGGAATTTTTTTTCAAACTTTTTAAAATAATATTTTGAATCAAGAAATGCGAGACCAGTTTCCACGCGGTATGAACCAAACAAATAATATGAATCACAAACATACGCAGCGAGTGCCTATTTAACACAAAACAGATCACATTTACAATTTTTTTAAAACTCACTTGTAACTTGAACGGAAATGGCACAACTTTATCCGGCGGGAAAATGGTACCTGTGCGCGGGAAGATTCGGGATAAGTATCCGTGTTGTCTATGGTTCGATAACGCGGGAAACGCGGCGTCTCTCGAACGCAATGGCGGTCGTACTGGTTTTGCCGGTAGTCATGGCATGGCATGGGCTTGTGGCGGGGCCGATGCGTGCGAGTGCAAACGAAGGTATAGGAACCAATCATCAAGCAAGCTCGGCTCGTACCTCGTAGTGTAAGTAAGTAGGTACCTCAAGAACCTAGCCGGATGGATGGACGCTCGCTCCCATCAATGTGAATGAAATTGCTATGGCTGCTGACAAACCATTGCAAAATTTAGGAAGTTTATCAGTAGAACAGTTAATAAATAGGTATCAAAAATATTTCATTCAGCTATTTTAACAGCTGCTCTGTCTTAATAGCAGAAACGGCAATTGTAATACATACGTACACAAACAATAAGTTAATCCAAGGTTAATTTGATGATGATTCCATTAAAGGTTGTCCTAGGTAACTTTGATCGAAGATTCTAGGCATCAATTAATTAATTGTTCTGATTCCAAGCAGTAAGTGTACTTACTTAGTCAATGGATATGTTAGTACAATTATTTTCTAAATTCTAACACAAAATGATCAATTTAGATGAGTTTCTTTTCTATGTTTGGCTTCATTTGATTCTGTTTACTGGACACCATTTTCTTTTTCGTAGGTATTCTGATTAAGTCACTACACAGGGTGCTAGGGTAAAGTTACGTTACTTTAATAATATCCATGATACTGAATAACTTTCCCAAAGAAGTTTATAGAAATTCACCTAAAAAAAATTGACTTTCCATACTAAATGCAATCAGATGATCGAACGTTTGTATGAAAAGTGTTTTTTTTTTCGAATTTCCATTTGTTCCACTCGGAAAGTTGGTCAGTATCATGGGTAGGTACAATCAACCCTTAAAGTAATGCAACCCCTAACACCCTGTAGTTGTATTCCTTTCTGCGTAAAGTAGCACAGGTAGGAACCTAGCTTACAGTTAAATTGTTTTTTTTATTGTGTATTTATATACCTAATAAGGTATAATTGATTGATTGACAATAATAAAACTAGTAGGTAGGTATTTAATAAGGTGATGTTCTGGAACATCAATATTTTATTTAGGTAATGGAAACTGGGAATGTGAGGCATACAGATTCTAAGTCAATTTATTACAAGATAGGTAGGTCTAGGTATACCTGGTAAACATGTTTAATATTCACAAGATAATAATTATACCTATTACTTACTTACCTATGTTAAAGAATGACATCACTTTGCCAGTAACTATATCTAGAAAAATTATACCTATGTGGAAATATTTAACGTGGAGACGCTCTTTTGGCACACATGCTGCTGAAATAACACAAGTGTCCTGACTGACATAAAATAAGATTTAGTTACTTGCAGTTATAAATGGATGTTAACAGTAAATCGGTAAGTATAGTCGGTAGTCTTCAAAGTTTATGTTGTTTCCTAGACTCATCATAACAGAATGACGTAAGGAGTAGGTACCTAAACGCTCTATTTTCCACGTATTTGTCTTGTTATTGTCGCTCCGGATTCGACGTGAGAATATTTTCTTTTATTTATTTGCTTAGTTTGCTCTACATATAAAATTCCGGATTCAGCATTATCATTTTTTATGTTTTTCTGTTTATCGGTTTAATTACTAGATAAACAAGTCCCATTGTTTGCAAGTATTGCGTGAATTGTAATTATCAATTGCCATGTCACATAATTTTATTAATTGCTTTGGAGACCTCACAAGATGCCTTTGCTGGTAGCTGAACTAAAAAAGTACGTTTTTCTTTGGATGTCAACCAGAAAGGGATGATATCCCGCGGTGCGTCTGGAAGTCCGATAGTAGAAAGGGAGAGGCGGGATGAGCTCATGTAGCTCTTGGGCACACTCAACGAAGTACAATCTGTAGAAGACCGACAAGCAGGCTAATCTGCGGCAGTGGGCTAGGCTATGAAGCTTGGCCTCCACCAGTTTGCTGTCGCCAATGAGCCTCCTGGCTCTGCGTTCAAACTAACATTTTAGTGTCGGAATTTATATTGAAAGTCTGTTACGAATAAAATCGTCTTTCAATTTCATTTGGTAGATAAGCATTCTGTTACCTAAGTGTGTATAGTAGTGATAGTGTGAGAAAGCGGATGTTTATTACACATTACAAACTTACCAAAATATTCAGTTCAAAGATCGTCTTTGGTATCTTGATATCAGGATTATCCTGGATCTTTCTTCTGTCGATTCAATAGGGCGTGGTGGAATGATGCTTATTGATAGTAGTTATCATAATATGTAATTAGAATTAGATTACTTACATCAAAGTATTCAAAGTCATATAGGACTGTCCCAAGATGTACTTAGTAAGTAGGTACCTAAACAAATACCATTCTATCTATTTACCTCACTTATTACCTCAGTATATTTTTTCCTTATTTTACTCCTAATATAGGTAGTAGATAATATTTTTTTTGCTCATCACATTATAGTCTGGTTTAACCGGAATATATTAAAGTTACTTACCTTGAAATAGTGGTATATCTCTACGTAAGTAGTAGTAACTCAAAAACTGTAGGTAAAAGTATACCATAGGGCTATTTGTGTAACTAGCAAGCCGATCGATTCTTGTTCTTAAAATTTAATTTGGTAACCCCTGATGATGGAGATGATTATTTATAGGTTTGATCGGCAAAATAATTACCCAAAATAATACAATACAATACAATACAATACTCTTAAATCTCTCTCAATAATAGTTGCTGAAGTGCGATTTTTGAACATCATACGAGCGACTCGGCAGTAGGAAATGTCAAAATTACTATGGAGATTATGCATCTTTCTACTGCCGATTCGCTCGTATGATGTTCAAAAATCGCACTTCTGGACGTTTTCAATCTTTAGGGACAATAAAGCCGATCTCTATTGTAGTACATTAGCCCATGTCTTTTTATTTTGCACATTGAGTTAGAAGGATAATTTCGTATCTATGTTTAATATGTTGGTCCACCTAGTAGCCCTCTATACTAGGTAGATCATCATCATCCTTTATACATCCCACTGCGGTGCACAGGCCTTTCATGTATAAGGGTAAGGGTATGAGAGAGCAGATCATACTTCTCCAAGAGGTGTCAGGAACTCCAGCATTTCGTATTTTGATTTCTTCATTTTATCTTAAGTAAAAGTATGTATTAGTTAGTTAGAATACATGGTGTAAGAGTAATAGTTTCATTACTTTAAATGGTGTTTGTACTTACTTATTACTGAACAACATTCACCCAGGAACCGAAGGATATTCGAAAAAAAAAAATTACTTTCCATACCTACTACAACCGTTCGATCAGCTGATCGCATTTAGTATAAAAATACCTCACATGTTTTATATCTTTTTTATAGATTTTTCGGGGAAAGTTGTTCAGTATCATGAGTACAATCACTTTTAAGTTATGAAACTGTTTACACATACATCGTGTACAAGCACTGAAACAAATTCTTCAGGTTACCGAATGTATCAAAAGATTGGAGACGGGCTGTCGAACTATTAAGACAGACGAACTGACATACTGAGAAACAGGAAAGGCTTCGACGGTCACTGCACTCTGCGTCTGTGACGAAATGTGTAGTAAGTAGTGAGAACCCACCTGAGGCCGCGAGGCTCGGCATTCAAACTTCATGCCACGTGACCTGATTAAAGCCAGCGTTGCCTGTTGAATAATCTACCGTAAACCGATAGTAGAGACTTTAGAGTGCTATTGCTATTTTTGATATCGTATCGATAATTTCAAGAAACCTTCGAGTTTATGCTATTTTCGTATACGGATACGCCACTCAGTAGGGAAGTGCAGTTTTGAAAGTCACTCATACTTATTGGTACAGGGTCCAACTCTATATGCTGACAGATTTTTAAGAGGATGATTAGACCATCAAAACAGCTGTTCCATACATTTGGCACCAGTAGGTTTGCAGTTTTGTATGGAACAGCAGATTTTTGCGAGATTTCGGTGTAGGTGCCATAGAGAAAGTTGTTCAGTTTCAGGTCTGATCATCCCCTGAAAAAGAATAAGAAGGACCCTATACATGACTCATAAATTCCATAGTTTTGTATCACTTTCGTATACGAATTAGGATGTGTTATTTTGAAATATACTACCTACCACTCTTGTGAGAGTCATGATTCATGAAACATCGCACTACAAAAAAAAGGGAGAGGATACTCAATAATCTATAATCCATACATATTATACCTAATCCACGGATCGTATTATGTCACACGTGTGTGAACAGAAAAAAAAACTACTTTGTTTGAAAAGTGAAAGTTTGCCAATCCAATAGAATAGGTAAGTAATATATATGTATTTGAGCTGCTAGTGTATCATATATATAATATAATATAATATAATATATACCAATAGGTCTAGGTAACTACCTAGGTACCTAGATCGCGAGAGTATTTTTGGAGACTAGAAATTCCAAGGACTTCTAAATATATTTATTCATGCTTACATACCTACATACGGTATTTCTGGCTTAATTCCTTAGTCGCTGACACCGAAAAAGAGCTTTTCAAAAGATAGGATAAGTGTTTCATAAATTAATTACATTTCCATAAAGATATTTCAAGTAAGTAAGTTTTTAATTACTTTTCTAATATAACAACATGGTAAAATGTATGTGTTCCATATCAAGCAATGTAGGTAAGTACAAATAATTTATAGTATAAATTTTATACTTTATAAAATGTTTATAAATAATAAATAACAACTAATTACAACTAATTCTTTGATAGGTAGGTGTAATGGAACAATATATAAGCACTGTTAAATGTTTTTATTTCCGATGAGAAAATAATCGAAGACAGAATCACAGTATGCTAACTTTCCATAACAATGCATTGCCAATCAATTGAGTCGTATGTAATACAAATAGTTCACATAACGACGTGCTTAACCAACTACCTATAGATGCACGTATGCCTAGAGGTGTAATACCTAGCATAAAGGTTTTATTTCCATTGAAACAATACATTTTAAACCTACATTACTATGTAATAAAGGTCAATACGGCAGCAGAAGAAAAGTGGTAGGAACTCAGCCTATGCACATTGTGAACGCCCTCAATTTTCATGTGCGGTGACCCGTCAACGTTCACAAATGCCACCTCATCTGCGGCAGAATAGTGCGTGCAAGTCGGCAGTCGGCACATAAAAAACTGGACCAATCAGTTTTAGCACTATGTTACTATGTATTATGACTTGAGGTAGTTGAATGGTTATTTCTTGTTTGTTTCATTTATTGCGTGGTGTGAGTCATGTACTAGTCATTTGCTTCGAGTTGGCCGCTCCCTCCCTTCCCGCTTCACCGTACCGCACCCCTAAGAGACCCTGTGAAACGCAATTTTATAACCTTTAGCAACGCAACCACGTACGGCACGTCCGTCCCGATCACTAATATCGCTTTTAATTTTAAATTTTTATTTGCTTGTTATATTATTTTTTTTCGACGGGACCAGTTAATGTGCCTTTGACGAAATTTTGTAACGGTCATCGACGGCCAACTCCAAACAAACGGGTAGTAGGTAGGTATGGTTGAAGTTGAAGGTCTTCTTGCCTCATTGTTAGGTGTCTTGGATGAGTGTTTTATTACGTGCGTTATATTGTACCTACATTATATTCATTGGTCCATACATGGTCCATTCAATAGAATAATAAATAACGCAGTTCAGAATCAACGCACTTCCTACGTAAGCATAGAATCGGTTCAAAATATGGTTCGATCATTTAGTTCATGATTACTTATAAGAAATTAGGTCATTAATTGAATTATAAGTCCGATATTCCAGTCTCAGAACAAGGAGTATAGTTCCAGTGCAGTCCAGAAAAGTTTTAAACTTTTTACTTTATTGTCTTCTTATTTCCATACTTTGAGATTCGCGCCAAACGACAAACCGCCAAAGGAAAATTTCGTTGTCTATGGTCGCGCCAAATCTGTTGCGTTTAGTTCAATGCTCTCAAACATTTGAATCGGTCTACAAAATTGTGTTATTTCTAAACCGCATTGGTGACAAAAATTATCAAAATACTCCAATTAATGAAATTATGATCCAGTCTGCTTGGAAACTTGATTAACTTACATGCAAAACACCTTGATAACGAAAAAAATATAATTTAAGATTTGTTTATAATTTTCCATGATTACTGTTATTTGGAACAAAACGCAAATCGTCCAGTGAAAGTAAAAAGTTTGCACCAGTGTTGCCAATGCTACGGCAATTACCGTGTTCTACGGCTTTCAGGCCAAAAAAATTCAAAATCCACGGCCTACGGCTTCGGCCCTGTGGCCGTAGCAGATTCTACGGCTTTTCGCAAATTCTGGGGTAATTGACTAATTTATTTATAAAAAATTCACTTTTAGAGTATAAGACTGTTATAAACAAGTGTATGGTTCGACTGTGTACTGTATTTAATGAGGGATTTTTCAAAAGCAAAAAAAAGTAAAAAGTTAGTTCCAAATTTCTCGATAGATGGCGTTGACAAGAGAGGGGTCGATTAGGTATGACCAGCACTGGTAGCATGCCAACCCGCGATAGCCGTAATACGGCTTTATCACTTCTTTTATATCGTTCTTTTACGCGCGAACGAACGAGATAAAAGACGCGATAAAGCCGTAACACGGCTATCTCGGGTTGGCATGCTACCAGTGCTGGTCTACCCAATATCAAACTGTACAAAAACATGTATATCCTTACAGTCGCACACAGATTGCCACAAGAGTGACAGAGCTAGATTAGACGTAAATCTGTTAAACAAATGTCACCACTTTTTAAGCAAATTCAAGCAAAATTCGTTCTTAACGTAAGGAAATAGCGGAGTCTTCCAGCTGAAGGTCTGGTGACAAAATGGTTCAAGATGGTATCTGCACTGGTAGCATGCACACCCGCGATAGCCGTGATACGGCTTTATCACGTCTTTTATCTCGTTCCTTTGCGCGCGAAAGAACGAGATAAAAGACGTGATAAAGCCGTATCACGGCTATCGCGGGTGTGCATGCTACCAGTGCTGTTTACTATTGACATTTCACTTATTCTAATGGGCGGTTATCATAAGTGTGAATGGATGTCAAGTAGCGTTTCTATGTCTTGCTTTATATTATTTATCTACCCCTATATTTTATCTTTGAGTATGACCAATATAAGCTGACCGCGCGCAGGGTGAATAACGTATAACGTCGCGCGACCACCTTATTTTGGTTTTGCTTAGCTTGATGTTTATTATGGAAACCATACAACAACGGCACAAACATGTAAACATCCATGACCGAACCGGGATTCGAACCCAGGACCCTGGTTTGGCAGTCCGGCGTGGCATGTGTCGCCGTGTGTACAAACAAACCCTTTCTTATTGTTGTTGGTTTATTATAAACTATCTGCGGGGCTAGTATGCCAACCCACTATAGCGTGATATATCGCTATCACGCTTCCGCTCTCTTTCTATTTTCGCACGACACGAACGAACAAGATAAAAGATTTGACAGGTGGATGTGTTAAATATCGCAATCGCGGGTTGGCGTGCGTACTAGCCCCGCTGTTGATGAAGTAGCGATTACAAGTTTCCCAGTTTATTTGTGTTTTTCTGTTAAGCCGGGTCCGCTGCGCCATGTTTTCGTGTTTGCTAACATCGTAACACGAAAACATGGCGCAGCGGACCCGGCTTTAGGTTTTTGTAGTTTGTTATTGTCGTTATATTCAAAATGGATACAAAGCCCATACAGCCACGTCCGATACTTGATTCATTGTTGACAGACAATAACACCGAGATTGTTAATAATAAACCGACAATAATATCAAAGGGTTTATACTGCGTCTTATTATTAATAATATTCATAAATATACCATAGGTACCTAATCGACCCCTCTCTGTTCAACGCCATCTATCGAGAAATTATGAACTAGCTTTTTTTTTTTCTATGGAAAATCCCCCATTCCGAATCCGAATGCCAATATTGCAACTAAGTTGTCTACGGTATGTTGGCTGGGTTTTGTTCCTCTTTCTTACTCTGTGAGCAAAAAGACAGATGAGATGAAATTGTTTTCCAAACAAATAGATAAAATTTGCAAACGTTTAATTAACGTTAAAAACCTTAAAACAGCACCATTTGGCTAATATTGAAAAGTGTTTCCTTTTTTAAGCAGTGACACGGCCCACCGTTGGTCTTTTTCCATATAAACACGGCTTTTTTACCTAATGTACACGGCCGCTTAAAAATTTGCATTGGCAACACTGGTTTGCACTATGATCTAGTCCACTAATGGCGTGTCTTCCGGTGTCACACGTTACAACGTCAAAATGGCTAAGAAAAAAGGCGACGAAAAAGTGAATCAAACTCCTCAAAGTGATAATGAGGAGCAGAATTTTGACGAGGAACCCGACTTTGATGATCCGGAAGGTTTCGTCGATGATATTCCCGACGAAGGTAGGCGTTTTTCGTTCTCAAAGCTGGGCCGGCCATATGCATCACCCACGCATTTTTCAGCTTTTCTCAGTGTTTGTGCTATTTTTCTGGTATTTATCGGGCTTTGTGAGTGTTTCGGTGCTTATATAATATTATTTTAGTGAGATATTAGGTGTGATAAAGGATGTAATGACTGGTTATAAAACATAACCTAACTTTGACGTTGCAGAATTGTTAGCCGATCTCCTAGAGCAGAAACCTAAAGAGTCGGATGGGTACGAGAACGTAGTGGTAGTGGACGGGTGTCCGCAGGTCGGCCCCGAGCGCCTGGAGAAGCTCCAGAGCGTCATCGCCAAGATCTTCGGCAAGTTCGGCAAAATCGTCAATGAATTTTACCCGACGACCGAGACTGGTTTGACGACGGGCTACATTTTCTTGGAGTACAGCAACCCCCAGAACGCCGCCGAGGCCGTGAAGGCGACAAATAATTGTAAATTAGATAAGCAGCACACGTTTTTAGTGAATTTGTTTACGGACTTCAAAAAGTAAGTGAAAAACATGTTTTTTTTGGTTGGAATAGAAAGTGGTTTTATGCAATCTTAGGTTAGAACACATCGTTGGTTTGTTCCCAATCAATGCTCAAAAGGATGTGAAGTCTGTTTCATAACATGTAAAATTCGCTATCTGTCTCGCTCAAGCATACATATCCTCGTTATGCACATTATGAAATGGACTCCTGATTGTTAGATCAATCTGAACTTTTCATCCTGTTCCTCTGTCTTATATCCTTGTTTCATAGTTACACAATGTAGTATATTCAAATACAGAGCTGCGTTCAGAACCTACACCCTATTTGCACCCCAAGCGCAACTATTCGCACTAAACGCCGTTCAGAGCCTCGGTGAAAGACGTTTTACTATAGAGTGAGTTGAAAAAACAACCGCACCCAAGCGTTCTGAACGCAGCCCAGGCAAAGTCTACCTACATAGGGTGACTTTTCTCTGAAGAAATTTCTTCCAGCAGTCCCACATAAGAGACGGTTTTCAAGAGGAAGCCTATTTTAAGTTTATTTACTGCAGGGATGTCAAACTCTAAATCACTGGTGTGCCAAATGCATAACAATAGTAAAATCAGTGGGCCACAAAGAACAAAAAGAAATAAAATTTATTGAATTGATCAAAGAAGTAACATTTGCAGGCCCCTTGTAAAAAGCCCTCCACACCATATAATAAAACTGTATGAGCAAAGCAAGCTTGAAATTTTTCACATCATAATTCAATACAGTGGTTGTCCCTATCCTACCTTCAAACTTCTGCATGCTCATGGGCAACATTGCTGTTCTTAAAATTGGATTGGAAGCTGAATCAGGCCTGCATGGAGTATGAATCATATTATCGAACTGAATAAAAAACTCAATAGTCAAGTCCCTTAAATAAAATTAGAAACCTCTGATAGGTACAGTCACCAGCAGATATATTGTAGCAAACAAGGCGGTCAAATATTTCTAAGCAGTTCTAATTTTCAATAATTTCTTTACTCATAACCAATCAAAAATATCGGAACGCCTAGAACATCAAATATATCAACGCAGTCAGGGTGGTCATAAACATCTGAACAGTTTCGAAAAAAACCTTACTCCGTTGTTTTACATTTCAATTTTAAATAACATTGTAAAGAAATTATTGATATTTAACTGTTCAGATATTTATGACAAAATACATGTTTCGATATAATTGGTAACATTTACTGTTAAGAATTTATTGAAAATTAGCACTACTCAGACATATTTGAACGCCTTGTATGCGACGATATATTTGATGGTGACTGTACATATCAAAGTAGATACAAGATCACCACTCTAGAACTTTTTGGCCCCATCGGCCATCGGTTCTGCGAGCAATGTGCCCCGCCCACTGCCACTTAAGTTTAGCGATTCTTTGGGCTATGTCAGTTACTCTGGTTTTTCTGCGGATCTCTTCATTTCTGATTCCGTCTCGCAGGGAAACTCCGAGCATAGCCCTCTCCATTGCCCTTTGGGTGACTTTCAGCCTTTTTATGAGGCCTTGGGTGAACGACCACGTCTCTGTTCAATGATACAGGGGCAATAAATGCATTAATTTCTTTTAATTAACAACACAAAAAATCATCAGGTATTCATTGATCCCTGAAGAATGGGAGGCCCCGCAACCGCAGCCGTTCAAGGTGCAATCGGATCTGCAGTGGTACCTGATGGACCCCGATGCGTACGATCAGTTCCTGGTCGGTATCGGCACGGGGGTAGCGCTGCAAGTGTGGCAGAACGCCCTGCCTGAACCTGTGGTGCAGCAGGAGAGGCCGGTAAGTTAACAGCTTATTTGGAAGCCTTATTTGTTACTTCAACATGGTCTTTAATGTACTCAGGATATTTTCTCTCCGGCGCTTGTTGGACAACTGAATAAAATTCCTCCCCACAATACAATGACAGGCGGGAGATAATACAATGACATGTTCTGATAGCTTATTAAATTTTATCAGGAGCGTGTCCAGGTTACCATAAAATCTTTATTTATTAAAGCCAGAAATTTTTACTCTTATGTTTTGCATGCAGTCTATTCTCATGAACAAGCTTCACGTTTTTAAAATTTTTGTTTATTCTAGGACCACAAACACAGATAAATAACAGATTTAAGTCCAATCATAAGCTTTCAAACAAAAAGCTTCATCAAAATTGGTTCTAAGGTATAATTTCTAAGGTTTTAGAGTATTGATAGGAATGTAGCTTTTTGTTCAGAAGAACATTGCATATTGCATAGGAAACTTATTGGTAACGTTATTCAGTAGTGTCCTATCAAAGAAAGTTCTGAATTTAAAATATTGGCCAATCTTCTTTCACAGAACTGGACGGAAACCTATGCAGTCTGGTCTCCACTCGGCACGTACCTGGCCACATTCCACTGGCGTGGTGTGGCTCTCTGGGCAGGACCCAAGTTCTCACAATTCCAGAAGTTTTTCCATCCTGAAGCGCGGTTCATTTCTTTCTCACCGTGTGAAAACTACATCGTCACTTTCTCACTGAGCAGTGAACGAGGAGATGATAAGAAGCTGATTATTTGGGATATAAGGTAGGGTTCTGAAAAATACTTATGTAAGATTTAACCAGAGATTGTTGGCACTCATGGCACCAACAGTGTGGATACATATTGGCCTCGATTCGGAGTGTGCCACGGCTTAACTAAACTAAAGTAAAGTAAGTAAAGTAAATCTTTATCTAAACTATTATAAAACTGTAACAGAAGTGTGTCTGTACATTGAAGATATTTACAAAAAAAAGATTACGATATGATTTTTAGATGTCCCTGATTCCAAATCACCAATTTTTGGATTTTTTGTCTGTCTGTTTGTTTGTTTGTTTGGGTGTTTGTTTGTTCGAGTATCACGCAAAAACTACTGAACCGATTTTGATGAAACTTTTTTTGTTTGATATCTGACTTAAAATCTGGTATATAATTTATGTGGACGAAGTCGCTGTGTATAAATTTAGGTTTAACAATTTGCAGGTGTTAGTACAATTAACTGGAATTCGCCTTAAATGTATTCTTATCACTTTCTAAAATAAGATTAAGAAAAGAGACAGAAAACCAACAGCTGACTTTAGTGCTGTCAAAGTGACGTATATTTTTTTTTTCTACTTTTGTTTAGGGACCTTTGTACCTATCGTACATGTTGGTCCCATCGTACCCTATTTACCCTTATATTTCCAAAGTGACGTTACACGCCCAAAAACGCTTTAAATAAGATGGCGTACATTATGATGGCATCTTATTTTGGGCATTTAACGTCACTTTGACAGCACTAAAGTCAGCGTTGGCGTGTTGGCTTTCTGTCTCTTTTCTTAATCTTATTTTAGAAAGTGACAGGAATAAATTTAGTTAAGTCGTGGCACAGTCCAAATGAGTACCATTGTTAACCTATGTTAAGTGCGGCCAGGGTGCATAAAACATAGCAAAAAGCTCTCAAGAGGTCATGTGCGATGCCAAATATGGTGGATACTGTATGGGTATTACACGGGTATTGTAAGGGTTGTCCTATGGTTTACCTCATTGTTTTATGGCAGTGTTGGGTAAAATGTAATTTACTACTAATTAAATTTTTTAATTGTTATTTTTACTATTCCATTTGATCCCACAACACACACAACAAACATTTATAATCGTAACCAAAAAAAAGGTAATTGAGTAATTTATAATTAACAATTACAAAATGTTATTAGTAGTATTGTAACTTATATGGTAATGAGCAAAAGTACAATGCCGGTAAGTAAAAAGTAAATACCGGTCGCGACTGCAGAGTTTCACCACTGTATGCGTATGCATAAAGTCTGGTAACCATTTTCTGCATACATGCATATGCTCATTATGCTATATTCCCTGAGGGGTTAGTCAGAGGTATTCTGTAAACTCAGAACATCCACGTGACCATCTCTACCTCTACGATATTTACGAAATAAGTTACAATTACCATATCATTGACACGTAGAGAAGATTATCTGAATCAGTCTCACAAATCACAATGTCTTTTTCAAACAGGACCGGTCAAGAAAAGCGTACGTTCCCACCGCCGGACGAATATGTCACGTGGCCGATCTTCCGCTGGAGTAAAGATGACAAGTTCTTCGCGAGGCTGGGACCTGACATGCTGTCCGTGTACGAGACGCCTGGCTTCGGGCTCCTCGACAAGAAGTCCATCAAGATCCCTGGCATTAGGTAATTTTTGTGTTACTTCACAGGAATGTGCATGTTCAATTTAAAATTTAAGTTATAGGATACTTTGTTTTAAAGAAGAACTCTATACTGCAAACAGAATTCAGAATGAACTATGCTCGAACAGTATGTTTACTTTGTCTCTCCATGTCTCCATACCTGTAACGAAAAGGGAACAAAACACTTGGTCCCTTGAGATCTTAGACAATTTAATAGGGACGAGTTACGCGTGTCATTCTACTAAGAAACATTTCTGCCACTTTTTGCGGGGGGTGAGGTAACGTGAAATCCGCAACATTGGATTTTATTCCCCATAAGTTTAGATTCTAATTTTGAATGTTAAAATCATGAAAAGTAGTCTCGTGTGAACCCCAAACGTTCTAAGTTCAAAATTATTGTTGCGCTATTATAGGCTGTCTCGTTTAGTGATAAGGTATAAAATTAGGTGTAAATGCGCAAGATTAATTGATCTAATACCGTGGCAGAGGGGAAATGCTACCGCAAGGCGAGTCCCTATTAAATTGTCTAAGCTTGAGATAGTTTACTCTGTATTTCAAATTATACCTCAAGTTAAATTTTCGCGAAGTTTATGACGCGTATAATTAGTAACGTAACATAACATAACATAAATATTCTTTATTTGCACACCAAAAACATACAGCAACAAAAACAGAATAAAAGAACGTAAGGGTACAAATGGCGGTCTTATCACTAAAAGCGATTTCTTCCAGACAACCATCCATGGGACGGAAGAACTCTAATAGAAATTACAGTCATCATCATCATCAGCCTATAAACGTCCCACTGCAGGGCACAGGCCTACCCTCAAGGAGGGTGTATGGGCATTAGTCCACCACGCGTGCCCAATGCGGGTTGGTAGACTTCACATACACATCAGAATTTCTTCTTCAGTGTATGCAGGTTTCCTCACGATGTTTTCCTTCACCGTTTGAGAGCAGTTGGTTTTACGTACATAAGTTAGAAAAACTCATTGGTACATGGCATGGTGTCCGTGCGGATTTGAACCCGGACCCCCAAAATTGGGAGTCCATACCTCTCCGCAACGCGCCACCGACGCTCTCGTCGTAGTAATTACAGTACTTTAATCTAAAATTCCTGGGCTGATCGTCGTAAATGACACAGGCGATGTAAATGTAAACAGAAAGTAGATAATGTTGTTTGCAGGGTCATTGTCCTACTTGGCATTGAATCGATAACGAATTTCATAACAGTTATAATTATTGAGTAATTTTTGCAATAGAAAAACTATTTTTCAAAAACTTGAGAAAATCCATTAACTTTATTATTCATAGCTTTTACCCGCGGCTTCGCTCGCATTGAAGCCATTTAAAAAGTATCCTATGTTACTTCTAATACCTCCAAGAATATGTGTACAAAGTTTCATGATGATCGGTTAAGTAGTTTTGGCGTGAAAGCATAAAAAACAAACTTACATTCACATTTATAATATTAAGGGATTAATTAATCTTGAATTCTGCCTGTTTCACAAATCATTTTATTGGAGAAATTAACAAATAAATGCGTTGTGGTAATGAAACCTTGTATTATACCTTACTAATCCATTACATAATATAATCAACAGAGACTTCAGCTGGTCTCCAACCGACAACACCCTGGCCTACTGGGTCGCCGAGGACAAGGACGTACCAGCCCGGGTCACTCTCCTAGAAATACCCAACCGCACAGAAATACGCTCCAAAAACTTGTTCTCCGTAGCCGACTGCAAAATACACTGGCAAAAGAGCGGAGACTACCTCTGCGTCAAAGTAGACCGCTACTCGAAAGTCAAGAAAGACAAAAACGAGATCAAATACTCTGGAATGTACTACAACTTTGAAATATTCCACATGAGAGAGAAGGAAATTCCTGTAGATTCCGTTGAAATTAAGGAACCGATTCAAGCGTTCGCTTGGGAGCCCGTTGGGTCTAAATTCTCGATAATCCATGGAGATCCTGCTAATATTTGTATAAGTTTCTATCAAGTGAATACAGGCCAGGCTCCGACGTTGTTGAAGAAGTTTGAGAGGAAGCCGTTCAACCATCTGTTCTGGTGTCCGTCGGGACAGTTCATCGTGCTGGCCAACCTTGGGCTGACTGGTGGTGCTTTGGAATTCTTGGACACTAATGACTTCACTATTATGAATGTTTCTGATCATTACCAGGTATGTATTTAGTTTAATTATCATGGTATATTTATATTTATTTTCGATTCTATATTGTACGAGCATTTTCCCGCGACTTCGTCCGCATAAATTATGTACCAGATTTTAAGTCAGATCATAAGCTATCAAACAGAAAAGTTTCATCAAAATCGGTTCAGTAGTTTTTGCGTCATGCTCGATCAAACAATCAAACACACAAACAAACAAACAGACAAAAATCAAAAAATTTGTGATTTGGAATCATGGACACCTAAAAACCATATCGTAATCTTTTTTTGTAAATATCTTCAATGTACAGACACACTTCTGTTACAGTTTTATAATAGTTTAGATTTAGATTTTAATAAAATGGCTGTCATCTTGGTTATGATGATTATGTCAATGTCTAGTTTATGTAGCAAGAGTGCTCGACATTGTACGGTAGTTTTGGTGACTTCAAGGATTGTTTTTCGAAAAGAACACAATTGGAGCTTCGTTGTAGGCCCGGGAGAGGCAACCAACAATCGACGAGCGACGCGACTACCCAATAGCAGACCTACCACGCGACTCTCTTCATATTTATAAGTGTGTTGTAAAGAGCTATGTACATTCAATCATGAAGGAGAAAACATTGCTAGGAAACCTGCATATAAGCGACGGCTCTGGGTTCGAATACTGGTTCGGTCATGGATGTTATATGTTTGTGCCGTTGTTGTATGATTCCCATAACAAAAAGCCTAAAGGTGGACTTCCGATGCTAGCGGCCGACGGCCGATGCGGCCATACTAGTTACTATAAAAACGTATGGCGCCGCTTCCGATGCCAGCGACTGACGCGCGCGTCAGACGCGCGCGGCCGATGTCTGTCGCATCGGCCGCGGCCGCGCGCGGCTATGCTCTGACGTCACGCAGAACAAGAATGTTTGCCAGAAATATTACGAAGTTTTTACCGAAAATTTGCTTAATTTTCACTATTTTTATTTGTATTTTATTATCTGCAAGGTCGCTCATCCACGTTGCGATAACACCCACCCCCCTCTATCGAGCCACTTGAAACTCCCTTTTGCCGGAAAATCCCTTTTGCCTGCATAATTATTAGCTAGACCGTGATCCATATACAGGTTAAAAAGCCAAGGGGACGCAACACATCCATAATCATAATTACTCTTAAAAATTTATTTTATCAAAAATCCTGTAAAAAAAAAAAATGCATTCATATAATTCTCTAAACAAATCTATCAATCACTGAAATATATTTTTTAAAAATATGTATTGGTTTTTTTGTTTGTGTTTTTATGTTTTTGTTTAAACACCACAACATAAAAACATACCCAAAATTTCGGGGAAAATACCCTAAAGTGATAACACTCTGCACAATAGGCACGCGTCAGTCGCTGACCTCGGAAGTGAGGTCTGTCCTCGGCCGCGCGCGTCTGACGCATCGGCCGCTGGCATCGGAAGTCCACCTTAAGGCTTACCTTGGGATCATTACAATGTATGTGCCTGTGAGCGTTATTTATTTATTTATTTTATATGCTGAAGAAGAAATTCTGATGCATATGTGTAGTCCAACAATCCGCATTTGGCCACGCATGGTGGACTAACGCCCTTGCAACCTCCTTGAGAGTAGGCCTGTGCCCTGCAGTGATACAAGCATTGTCCTCACTCTGCTAATCCTACTAATAAAAGTATATTTGATTTGATTTGATTTTGATTTAATATTATAAACGCGAAAGTTTGTAAGTGTGGATGGATGTTTGTTCCGCCTTCCCCCAAAAACTGCTGATCGGATTTTAATGAAATTTGGCATACAGATAGACCATTGCCTGGATTAACACATAGGGTACTTTTTATCCGGGTAACGCAGACGAAGTCGCGGGCAACAGCTAGTATTTAATAAAACATTATTATCTTGCAGATGTCTGGCATTGAATGGGACCCGACCGGTCGCTACGTGGTCACCGGAGTGTCGTCTCTGAAGTGCAAGATGGACTGCGGTTACTACATCTGGTCCTTCCAGGGCAAGATTCTCAGGAGGTAGGTTTTACCGCCTAAGGGTTGAACCTCATCTGACAGCACCGCATCGCCTTTTTCTGTCGCACCATCCTTTTCTGTCACTCAGGAGTGCGATTTTTGAATCTCATTCGCTGAGTTCAGCAGTTGAAAATGTCAAAATTACTGCGGAGATATGCATCTTTCTACTGCTGATTTGACTTTCAAAAATCATTCTTTAGGAGTGCGATTTTTGAAAGTCAAATCAGCAGTAGAAAGATGCGTATCTCCACAGTAATTTTGACATTTTCAACTGCTGAACTCAGCGAATGAGATTCAAAAATTGCACTCCAGAAACGTCATTTCCTAGAGCTTTAGCAAATAAAGTTCCTGAGTAACAGAAAAGGATGGATCGACAGAAAAAGGCGATGCGGTGCTGCCAGATTTGGTTCAAACCTATACTATCAGTTTAAAATAACAATGTGCATGACCTTGAAGGGCCGTTGGATAACTTCACTCGGTTGATAAAGGAATGTAGACTCTATGCAAAGGAAACAATCATTTGAATGACTCGAGTGAAGTTCGTGTGAATGAGTGACGTCACATTTGCGAGCGAGGTCATGCACATTGTTATTTTAAACTGATAGTACGCGTTCTGATTAAAATATTTATCAATTTATCCTAGCATGAAACAGTTCCGTGAATGACTGACTGATTGTCCGTCTGATAAACAATGCACAGCCGCAACCACTTAAGATAGATATTTGAAATATATTCCACAAAAGATGTAGAGGTGCACTAATGAAGGGTTTTTCAAAAATTATTCCCTGTAGGGGTGCAACGTGGAAGGTTTCCGAAATCCACGTGGACAAAAGCTAGTCAATAAATACCTAATTTTTTTGTCTCACACAATTCTTTAACATAATTAATATTCAGCATATAAATACATATCTGGTTTTCGCAATGCGTTATAAAGCATTGCGAAAACCAGAATCTTTCCATTATTCATAGCATGTTTCGGAAACCGGTGTTGAAGCAATACTTTCTAAAACAAACACTAATAGTTTACTGTGAATTATAAGCACCAAAGATTGTGTTGTGTAGGAATTTAAAAAAAAAACATTTTAACTACCAAGCAATACTATCAGTTTAAAATAACAATGTGCATGACCTTGAAGGGCCGTTGGATAGATACCTTCACTCGGTTGACAAAGGAATGTAGACTAGACTATGCAAAGGAAACAATCATTTGAATGACTTGAGTGAAATTCGTGTGATTGAATGACGTCACATTTGCGAGCGAGGTCATGCACATTGTTATTTTAAACTGATAGTACTTTACACTTAGGTACAGTACGACCACGAAAATAATTACCCTCGTCGGTTACCCTCGTCGGTCTTCGTTTGCGCAGACCCCCGACAAAACCCGATGTCGTTTAGTAATCAAAGGGTGCAAATTCAGATAGCAGCGATAAGGGCGCGAAAACAATTAGCCAATCCCTACAAGGAAATGAAGGTGGCACATCCTGATTGGACAATATAATTTCGCGCGCTATTAAAATTCGTCAACTGCGCCGGTACATCGGTGAGACTTATACAGAGTGTTAGGGTAAACAGTTGCATTACTTTATTTAAGGGGTGATTGTACCCATGATACTGAACAACTTTCCCCAAGAACACTATAGGAAATTCGCAAAAATTTTTTTGGGCTTTCCATACTAAATGCAATCAGCTGATCGAAAATTTGTATGAAAAAAACGAAAATATGAATTTGTATCTATTATGTTATCTAATATTTGTATCTGTTATGAAGTAACTAAAATCCGTGCCCCTATTCTAAGCAAAGTAAGTGACCACACGGCAATAAATAAATGTGTGTATAATTGTTTGTCGCAGAGTGATGAAGGAGGGCTTCGCGCAGTTCCACTGGCGGCCGCGACCCCCCACGCTGCTGACCGACAAACAACAGAAAGACATCAAGAAGAACCTCAAGAAGTATTACTCGCAGTTCGAGTCTAAAGACCGCATGCGCAGTAACAAGGCTAGCAAGGTATGTTCTCTTCTAAGTATATTTTGGGGATATTTTTAACCAGTCTACAAACTGAAAATTTTTAACTATGGAGCTGCAAAGGAGCAAATGTTGGATAAAATCATGTTTTATTTTCAAATCACAATTTTTTTTTAATTTTATTTATGTTAGGGCCCAACTTAATATGCTGACGGTTTTGAGAATGATCAGATTACCAAACTGAAAAACTTTCTCTAACAGGACCAACATCGAAATCGCAAAAAAAATTTTAGCTGTCCCATACATTTAGGTTTGTAGTTAAGAGCCTATGTCGAAAAATAATTTTAGCGAAACGGACGTGTGATAGCTTATATTACTGCCAGATGCGAGAGAAAGAGATGGGGCGGCGCGCGCGCCTGTAACGAATCAAGCGAAAAAACAAACTTTATTTAATTGTGATTGTACTATTTATGTTAGCTCAATTCTGCTCTAATCAAAACTTAGATAATAGCAATCTCTTTTTTTTTAAATCAAGTCTGATGTTTCTATTATTCACCGTTTAGCAGTTACAAGCGTTTATAGACAAAAACGGAGGCTACTTTGGCTTATTTTTCTATCGAGAAAATTTGTCTTAATCGTGTTTTGGCTCTGATCAAAACTTCAATTATATGTTCAATTTACACATATCCGCAAATCATACTCCTACGGTTAGTACTTCATGATATATGGAGCTTTGAAGAATCCTATTTTTTTTACATAGCCCCTTAAGTATGGAACTGCAGATTTTTTTTCCGATTCCGATGTTGGTCTCACAGAGAAAGTTGTTCAGTTTGATGGTCTGATCACCCCTTAAAAACCGTCAGCACGTTAAGTTGGACCCTGTATAATCCGTCGTGTAGCTTTTGATCATGTACATGATTTCTTTCGTTTCATACAAAACTACGCGTGACCGCATGCTGTTCATACTTTAACCATAATGTTCTGTGACAGGAATTGGTGGCGAAGCGCACAGAGCAGATGAAGAAGCACGTGGAGTACCGCGAGGCGAAGACCCTCGAGTGGCACGAGCAGAAGCAGCGCCGGCTCGCGCTCAGGAACTGTACGTATTGCGTTATGCCTTAGAGCCGTTCCACACGGGCGGTGCGGCGCCGCAACGTTGTACGGCGCCGTCGCGGTTCCGCAGCGGCGACGAAAGGAGTGTTGGACGTACAGTCTGCTAATAAAAATCTGCCGCGCAATCAACAAGTGTGGCATAAATTAGATTTTTATATGCAGGAACCGCTGCGACACCGCTCAGACGCTGCGCCGTTGCCGCGCCGCGCCGTGTGGAACGACTCTTATGTTTATATCAATTCAGATTAGGTGGGAAAATGCCCGACCACCATTCAAACTAAGCGCAAAACGACGCCGCTGTCCGCTGGATTAGATTTTACTGTTGCCTACTTTTTGAAGCTGTGTTTGAATATTATTCCATTCAAACATTTGTTGATTGGTTAATATTTAATAACCACTTAAAAATTGCTCGAGCATTTTTCCGCCTAATCTGAATTGACCCTAAAAGAAAGTGATAGCCTCACAGAACAGAGAACCCAGGAGTGCTATTTTTGAATCTCATTCGCTGAGTTCAGCTGTTGAAAATGTCAAAATTACTATGGAGATACGCATCTTTCTACTGCTGATTTGACTTTCAAAAATCGCACTCCTGAAGTATGATTTTTGAAAGTCAAATCAGCAGTAGAAAGATGCATATCTCCACAGTAATTTTGACATTTTAAACTGCTGAACTCAGCGAATGAGATTCAAAAATCGCACTCCAGATAGCCTATACGGAAGGCAACCACGAGGCGGCGGTTCGATTCCTGGCCTGTACTATGATTTACAGAATTTATGTACGGTTGTATTTGTCATTATCGGCGGTGAAAAAAAACACCGTGAGGAAACCTGTATACCCGAGAATGAATAGAAAATACGTTCGGAGGTATTTGTAAAATATGGGCGAGCATAGGGCGATCACAAGATACCCAGCAATGGGCATAGTGTTATAACTTGTAAACCAAGGCTTCCTATAGCCCGACCCGACCCTAATAATACAGCTTACGCTAACACATTCATTCATAAACTCATGATTGTGGGGAAGTCAGAAACCTTACTTTAACTATGTTGTAACTATGTTAACAGGGTGTCAGTATCAGTGGTATCGCATTATTAATACAGGTCGTAACAAAACACCCTAGTAATACTTAAAGGGGTGCTTCAGACCATCAATCTGAACAACTTTCACTATGGAGCCAACATCGAAATCGCGAAAAAAAAATCCGCTCTTTCATACAAAACTGCATTACCGTCTCGACTCAAATGTATGGGACAGCAAATTTTTTCTCGACGTTGGGTCCATAGTGAAAGTTGTTCAGATTGATGGTCTGAAGCACTCCCTTAAGTATTAATAGGGTGTTTTGTTACACCCTATATAAATATTCGCATAAAGGGGTCCTGATTATAATCTCATGGTCTTCACAACAATGTAACTGTTCAATATTAAATTATTTAATTCGGTGAAGGGTCTAACTGGGCAACATTTACTCCCTATTATAATATCGGCTCTAGTTTTATGTCGCCCATAAAACGTTATCATTGGTCCACTCTTAACTGATCCATGTAAATTAATGACTAAAGTAGGGACACGTGGAAGCTGTTATAATAATGGGTGGAACTTTCGATCAATAATGAACACGTGTGATCGAAGGGTGGAACTAAACGATCTACTTAAAAATTTCGTGCTACCTATATTTGCTATATACGGTTTCATAAAAGTAACCCATCTAAACTATTATAAAACTGTAACAGAAGTGTGTCTGTACATTGATGATATTTACAAAGAAAAAATTACGACATGTTTTTTACCTGTCCCTGATTCCAAATCACCAAATTTTTGATTTTTTGTCTGTCTGTTTGTTTGGGTGTTTGTTTGTTCGAGCATCACGCAAAAAACTACTGAACCGATTTTGATGAAACTTTTTTTGTTTGATAGCTTATCATCTGACTTAAAATCTGGTATATAATTTATGCGGACGAAGTCGCGGGTAAAAGCTCGTTTTGAATAAAAAAGAAAAGTCACATTATAACATAGTTACAGTAACATTTTTATTCATTCGTGATGATTTTATTGATAGGGTCCGAGCCTAGAGCAGTAAAAATAGTGAACTAACTTTCCTATTACCCACCATCCATGCATTGCATGCTTGCATAGTGTATTTGTTACCTCATCAGCTGACTATGGTTAAAATTCCTACCACCTACCTACTATAGGTGAAAATAAGTCATAGTATTTTTAGGCAACATAATACCACATTGAATGGATCCCTGGGCAGTCGGCCTCGATATAAAAGAAGGTCCGACATTTTCGGGAAAGTGGGTCGTTTTTTCCCACCCATCATAGAGTTCCCACCTTAGGTTTATCATGTTTTGAATTCTTAAATTACCTCTAATTTTGTAAATCACAATAAAGGAAGCCCATGTCCTGCCTATGGCCTGTTATTTATAATTATTATCGATTAATTTAAAATTTTCCTTCCTGCAGACGTGGATACAGACGGTCTGGACACCGACCAGGGGAATACGGTCGAAGAAGTTGTTGAATTTTTCGTGAAAGAGGAACAAACCGTCATCGAGTAGTCGCCATTCTCCGCACACGTTAGAGGTCGGGGCCGCTCCGACCTCCTAAAGCCGGTTCTTACCGGTAAAAACCGATTCACGTTCAACTTTTTTATCAACCAGACGTTTATCTACAGTTTTTTTGTACCATCCACATTATTATATTCAGTCACAAATACAGTTTTGTAAGTAGTAATTTTCATTATGTTCTTCAGTGTATTTCGGTTTATAAATTATACAATAGGTAATGTTTATAGAAATCATATTAAATTGATACGTTTCAAATGGACAAAATGCCTTTTAATACCTGTTTGTAATATAGCAATATTAAATTTATAATTATTTATAAATTACAGGATTGTATGATGGTATAAAATAAACATTGATAAAATTATATTGAGGAGAATTTGTGTCTTCAGATTTGTTTTCCTTTAACCTAAAATAAATTACTTTGGCAAAATTTATAGTAAAAACATCACCATCCAGACATCGTCTGGAAGCCAATCACATGATCCGACGGTAAATAATCTTCCTATTTTTGCTTTTATCACTGCGTGCGCCAGAGTTTGGAATGCACTAGTATCAGCAAAGTGATAATCTGACCACACAGACAAAGTTTGACCAAGCTCTTCGCAAATGAACTGCATTTGCTACATGCGACTGTAGTAGATACTCTGGTTCTTCTGCGGGTCGGAGAGTAACTGACATAGCCCACAGAATTGCTAAACTTAAGTGGCAGTGGGCGAGGCGCATTGCTTGCAGAACCGATGGCCGGTGGGGCCGAAAAGTTCTCGAGTGGCGACCGCGTACCGGAAAGCGCAGCGTGGGTAGGCCCCTCTCACGGTGGACCGACGACCTGGTGAAGGCGGCGGGAAAACGTTGGATGAGGGCAGCGCAGGACCGGTCGTTATGGCGATCCTTGGGGGAGGCCTATGTCCAGCAGTGGACGTCCATCGGCTGAGATGATGATGATGATGACTGTAGTAGAGTCAGCATCAGAGAAACCCGACTATCTAAATCTTAAGTAGCACAAGTGGGTTAGATTTTCTGATGCTGACCGTACCTATTAGTGCAAACGCTTTCAAGTCTTCTGTAGGGCTAACATGCCAAGCACGACAAAGTGACAAAACGAGAAAACCGTCATGCGCGCTCATTTCACCATGCGTAAAAAAGTAACAAAGTCGATCACGTCTCGATTTTTCTCGGGGGCGCACGGTGGGTCGAAACTGCTATGTGAGGGACTTAGGGATTTTTTTCACAAATTCCAGTTTTTTAAAATACCTATCGATAGATCTTGTAATTTGAATGAATAATTGTCGTTAAACGTTTTTGTCTAAAACTTATAGTTTGCTTGGAAAAAAATGTTTTCTGTTTTTGTTGTAAGGAACGAGACATAAAGTGCTCAGTTTCGGCAAATACGTGATATATCGTGCTTTAAAACTACTTAAGCCTTATTCTTTGGCCTATTTACTATAATCCTACATTATCAGCGAGAGCCCAAAGCTGCCGATTCACGAGCTATGAGGATCCGAAAAACAAATAAAAAATGTGAGTCAAAGTCAATATTTTTTTATTTTTAAAGTCATAGGTCACCATAAACCTAACCAAAAAAATTGTCTTGCATTAAAATACTAACATACGAACAATGTTTTGAATTTTAAAACACAATTTTATCGAAAATATTGTCTATTTATTAGTTGAATAATACAACAAAATATATTTACTGACATAAACTGTAAAATAAAATATTCAAGGTGTAACAAATCACCCTTGTAGTATTTAAAGGGGTGGTTTAGACCATCAAACTGGATCACTTTAATTATGTAGAAAACGAAAAAAATACTAGGGTGTTTTGTTACACCCTGTATAGTAAATGTAAACTAAAAAAGCACATAGTTCTACGAATTACTAAGAAAATATACAAAACACAAATTGTCAAAAGGATCTTTCATTATTTCTATTAATCAAGGTTTTTTTTTCATAAGTATTTCGTGTCTCACCTTAGCTAAACAGTTTTTTCTTGGAACATAATAAATATATGTAGTTAACGACACTGAAAAATTAGCTAATTGCCAGGTAAGTATATAGTTCATTTGCTAGTCTATTCAATATTGGTTTATCATCAGTTTTGTGTAACTATTAGCTAATTACCATAATTATTATTTGAGGTTTAATTTATTTTTTTCGTTATGACTTCAATTACCTAATAATTTACTTAGCAATTAGATCATTTAGAAAGGAAGGAGTCATTCCGACCTATATAAATAGGGGTTCTTTTTAAATAAAATCATTACGAGATACTCATTTTGACTACCAAGACAACTTGCAGTGTACTTAAATATTTTTGTGACCAATATGGAAAGTCTAGTGAATAATATTGATTTGTTCATAGTATTAAGAGGACAGGTCGGATCATTGTCAGACAGTAAACAACTTAGTGAATACCTGAAGCCGATACTGAATTTAAACTTGACGGAAGAAACAATTACAAAACTCCATCAGTTTTGTCAGAAATGTTGATCAAATGTTTATGTTAGATGGCAAAAGTGTAATAGGACACTTCCAAATTTTTTGAAAAGAAATGGAGATTGGCTAGAAAGTGCTATTATCTGGCCTGAAGACCTCATTTCCCAAGGAGAAAATGTCCAACTGGATGATGTGTGTGAAAATGTAGAAAATTTGGTACCATCTACATCTACACCCATAGCTTCAACGTCATCTTCACACTACTCGCCGAGAAAACCCTTTGAAGAGTTGTGTAATAAGCAAAAAAGAAGACGTGTAGAGCGCTTGACCGAATCTTTGTCCCCACAAGAGTTACACAGTGCTACAATGAAAAACCTCAAAAGTACTGGGAATAGCGAAATCAGTAAAATAATGGAACATTTACTCCACCATCCTGAAGATATTGATAAAGTGAAGACTTGTTTAAGCCAAAATACAACTGAAAACAGTGTTAATACGCCCGAAAAAGCATTAGCTTTGTCAATATCGCTTAATTTATCGAAGTGGCAATATATAAATCTGCGAGACTCTGCGAGTGAACAAGGTGCAACATCCATGTATCCCTCCTACTACAAATTAAAGCAAGCTAAATTGTCTTGTTACCCTGCAAAAGAGGACATGACTATAACCGAAGATGGAGCATCTATTAAACTGCAAGCTCTGCTTGATTTGACTGTCTTTAGATTACTAGAGGCAATGGAGTTCAATCTATCGTCTAAAGCCGATTTGAAGCGATTATGCAAGTGGGGTTTTGATGGAGCATCTAGTCAAAGTAATTATAAGCAGAAAGCTAGCAGTTCCAGTTTCGACGATTCCAGTGTTTTTATGGTCAGCTTAGTGCCTATAAGGCTGCTGTGTGATGAAGAGATACTTTGGGAAAATGATCGTCCATCCTCAACGTTTTACTGTCGACCTCTTCAGTTCCAGTTCATGAAAGAATGTGAAAGTACAGTACAGTTTGAAAAACAAGCTATAGAACAGCAAATAGAAGCACTTCAACCATCAAAACTGCAAGAAGTTACCGTCAAACATCAACTACTAATGACAATGATTGATGGAAAGATACATTCGTACATATCAGAAACTTCGGCAGCTGTGTGTGATATCTGTAAGGCGAAGCCATCGGATATGAACAAGCTAGAGAACATTGACCGGAGACAAAAAAATGAAGACATGTACCAATACGGATTGTCGTCATTACATGCATGGATTCGGTGCATGGAATGTTTGCTTCATATAGGTAATATAATTTTAAACTACAAGGCAGGGCAGGGCTGCAAGGTGTGCGAACCACATAGATGCATCTGCGGTTCCATGGTGGAGGCCAATGGGCACCACGCTTTGAGTTGCCGTCGCTGCTCGGGGAGGTTTCCTCGCCACCATGCCCTGAATGATATCGTCAGGAGGGCTCTCGTATCTGCCAACGTCCCGTGCGTACTTGAGCCGCCTGGTCTCAGCCGTGCCGATGGCAGGAGGCCGGATGGCTTGACTTTGGTGCCCTGGCAGAAAGGCAAGTGCCTTTTATGGGATGCAACGTGCGCCAGCACTTTCGCCGCCAGCTACCTTAGTCGCACGTCGCGGACGCCTGGAGCAGCCGCGGAGCTGGCTGCCGTCAGGAAGTGGGACACGTACTCGGCCCTGGTGACCGATTATCTTTTTGTTCCTGTCGCTGTTGAGACCACGGGGGTTTGGGGAGCCGAGGCTAAGACCTTCATTGCGGAGGTAGGCCGTCGACTGAGGGAGCGTAATTGTGACCCCCGTTCCGGGTCGTTTCTGGTGCAGAGGCTAGCCTTAGCTATTCAACGTGGCAACGCTGCGAGCATTATGGGCTCCTTTGCGCCAGGTTCGACAAGGGGCGGGTTATTTGACTGAGCATGTATTTCATTGTTCTGACGAAGCTTGTTGCTGATTTTTGACTGTTTTTATATCTTTGTATTTGACGACGCTTGTGCTGACTGCTTTATTTTTTTTTATTAAATTATTGTTTAGATAATAAAGACAATCGTATTTTAAACTATATTATTATATATTTTTTATATATTCTTCAATGAAAAATATTCGTAGAGCTTCTGTTTCTGAATACTAATGAATCATATTTTTTGTTTTAGCTTACCGCATGGAGTTCAAAAAATGGAGCTCAAGGGGAGAAGACAAAGTGAAGATGGCACAAAGAAAGCAACAGATCCAGCAAGCCTTTAAGGATGAAAACGGCTTGCTGGTTGACTTTGTCAAACAAGGAGCAGGCACCACTAATGATGGCAACACAGCCAGACGATTTTTTAGTGATTCAAAGACATCAGCTCGCATCACTGGTGTTGATGAAGAATTAATCGAAAGGTTCCACGTAATTTTACAAACAGTGGCTTCTGGTGAGCGAGTGGATCTTTCCAAATTCTCCCAATTTGGTAAAGATACAGCCACTCTGTATGTCCAGTTATATCCGTGGTACTACATGCCATCTAGCGTACATAAGTTACTAGTACATGGAACGGATATTATTGAACATTTTGGACTTTTACCAATCGGCAAACTATCGGAAGAAGCATCAGAGGCTCGAAATAAGGACTTCCGTAAATTTAGAGAGAACCATTCTAGAAAACTAAGTAGGACAGCGACAAATGAAGATATCTTGCATAATCTTCTTTTGTCGTCTGATCCAAAACTTACTTCGTTAAGGCCAAGAATGACCAAACAACGGAGAATGGTTCTCTCACCAAGAGCAGTCGAACTTTTAGTGTTTCTTCCAACCGAACCTGAATTTGATTTTATAGATATAAATACTTTACAAGATAGTGATAGTGATTAATTGATATTTTTATTTTTTAGATAGATGTTATTTTGAAATAAGTTGTAATGTTCCATTCAGTTTAAATACACTTTATTTTCTAATTTATAGTTTAAAATTTGTAAATATTATATTTATAACTCGACTCTTAAGCATCCTTTTGATAAACTAGTGTTTTAAAATTCAAAACATTTTTTATTTGTTAGTATTTTAAGGTAAAACAATGTTTTTGGTTAGATTTATGAATTTAGAAATGAAAAATATAGTCAATACATTTTTATTTCGAAATGTTTTACATCTTGTATATTGTAATTTACAGTTTATGTCAGTAAATATATTTTGTTGTATTATTCAACTAATAAATAGACAATATTTTTGATAAACCAGTGTTTTAAAATTCAAAACATTGTTCGTTTGTTAGTATTTTAATGCAAGCCAATTTTTTTGGTTAGATTTATGGTGACCTATGATTTTAAAAATAAAAAAATATTGACTTTGACTCACATTTTTTATTTGTTTTTCGGATCTTCATAGCTCGTGAATGGGCAGCTTTGGGCTCTCGCTGATAGTGTAGGATTATAGTAAATAAGCCAAAGAATAAGGCTTAAGTAGTTTTAAAGCACGATATATCACGTATTTGCCGAAACTGAGCACTTTATGTCTCGTTCCATACAACAAAAACAGAAAACATTTTTTTCCAAGCAAACTATAAGTTTTAGACAAAAACGTTTAACGACAAATATTCATTCAAATTACAAGATCTATCGATAGGTATTTTAAAAAACTGGAATTTGTGAAAAAAATCCCTAAGTCCCTCACATAGCAGTTTCGACCCACCGTGGGGCGGTATGCTAGACCCTCGCGAGAGATTATCGCAATCGGTTTATTCAATCAAAAGTTATGAGTACTTAATGAAAAAGTTGCGAGCGCCACTGAATTTAATGCACGCATAACTTAAAAATTACTAAACCGTTTGAATGATGTTTTCACAAAAAACATGGGGCATAGTTTGTATTAACATTTAGGCTTTATTTCATCGCAATCGGTTCATTCGATCTAAAGTTCAAAGTCAACCGCCACTGAATTTAATGAACAAAACCGATCTGAATGGGGTTCTGCTATGCAAAGACCAAATCAAAAAATCCTCAAGGCTTACGGTTTAGGTAGTTAGTAGGTACCAATGCAGCATTAGAACTGAGGAGTTAGAACCTCAAATTCAATAAAAAATTATTTGCAAGATGCCAGCAATTGATAATTTTTTAGGGTTCCGCGTAGTCAACAAGGAACCCTTTATATTACGGCCGGCTTTTATTATGTTATCTACTGTCGTTAACGCTAATCGAAAGTACCTACTTTTTCTAGGGGGCCCTGGAGTGCAATTTTTGAAACTAATTCTTTGAACTCAGCAGTTGAAAATGTTAATATTACTATGGAGACGCATCTTTCTACTGCATATTTGACATTAAAAAATCATACTCCAGGAGTGCGATTTTTGAAAGTCATATCAGCAGTAGAAAGATGCGTATCTCCATACATTTTCAACTGCTGAGTTCGACGTATACGTCGATTTTGATTTTGATTTTGCGATTTTTGAATCTCATATATGAGATTCAAAAATCGCACTCCTGAAAAGAGTCTGGTGTGGTGTGGTGAGCTTTGCCACAGACGCAAGAAAGGGATGCTACATGAAACCACAAGTAAAGTGCGAGACACCGGACTGCCAAGCAGAAACCTAATTCGCGCTATCAAAGTTTTCACATGCTTTGACAAATTCAAAGTTTAGATTAGACACAGTATTACTAATAAACGTTCGATCATGGATGGATGGACTTTCCACCAGGCTAGGTGGGACAGGTGGAGATTTTATCTTTTAAAACTAGGAGCTGTCCACTTGTTCTTCCAAATCCTACTAGAAGTAGGTACCTACCTAGGTGCATTCTGATGTAATAAAATAATCCTGTAGTATATTATGTGTTAATATTTACCTTTTGCATCACAATTCATATCGTTAAAACCGTTTTATTCCACTATTAATGTAAATTCGTGAGTAACAAATATTAATGACAATATATCGTATTTGTCGATGAATTTAGCAAATCTAAAATTAAGTATTTGCGAGAGAAATAACAGGGTGTTCTTGGATTAGTTACGATTATGACACTATTCTGAAGTTTTGCGGCCATTCGAGTCGGTCGGTAATGCAGTTTTGTATGGGACAAAAGATTTTACTAAAGTTGTTCAGTTTAATGGTCTGGAGTGCGATTTTTGAATCTCATTCGCTGAGTTCAGCAGTTGAAAATGTCAAAATTACTATGGAGATACGCATCTTTCAACTGCTGATTTGACTTTCAAAAATCGCACTCCAGAAGTATGATTTTTAAAAGTCAAATCAGCAGTAGAAAGATGCATATCTCCACAGTAATTTTGACATTGTCAACTGCTGAACTCAGCGAATGAGATTCAAAAATCGCACTCCTGATCATCGTCTTAAAAAAGTGTCAGCATATTAAGAAGGACCCTGTATATGCGGCTCGCTGCCGAAACTGTTTGAAAAGGACTGGATCTCATAATGACTTTTTAGTCACATTTTGCATTATAATGTTTAGAAAAATTACACATTACCACTCATGAAACCGAAACCATACACAATAACCATGTCGTATTAGTTACGAAACTGCAACTAGTTGTTACTACTTGATGATTCTGCGACCGAAAATGGCTAACTATACCTATATACCTTTTCAAGCTAACTAAATTGTACGTTTAGTGAGGTTTAGTGTTATTTTCAAACGTTCATTTTACTGAGAATTTAAATTGTTAGGTATTATTAATCAAATACCCTATTCTAGGGTACCGGGACCCTACCTATGTCAACGACTTTAATTTCACCCTGTATAAAGGGTTATGTAAACTACTGAGCCAATACTGATTTGAGATTCATTGGGTTTGGATACTGTTTGTATATATCAGCAATGGCTTGGCATTTGGTCGTCAGAGACGTTAATTTTTAATTAGTTTCGAGTGGATGCCAATCCGGAAAACTTATTAGGGACTGTTAATTGGTATACCTACCCGTCTATATTTGTTTTGTACAATGTTTCAGTTTCATGGATTTGAATAAATAATGACTACATTTATTAAACTGCAGCCGACCCTGCGGTCAAGCACGTATCCAGACTTTGTGGGTTCGGGGGACATTTAATTTTAATTGAGTAACTATGAAAAAATTAAGCTGTAATTTTTAGTGTTCCCAAATCCCATCTAATTTAAAGTATTTAATATAAAATCATACCTATCACTTAATATGTGATGTAAGTATTTCTTATGTAGGAATCCTCACAATCTCGATTACTCAAGTTACATGAGAGAGACAATTTGCCACCCGGAAGCGCAAATAAAGCGAGGCTTCGTTCTCTACTGGGACAAAACTTACTAAAACTTTTGCTTGGTTACGATTATCGTTATGATCCGCAGTCTATACTTTAAAAAAAAAAACAAGCACATACACTGAAAAAATTAAGAGAAAATACTTCTTAGTTGGCTCGCATTTTTTTCAGTGTACATTGTAATGATCCCATGTATCGTATCGTTGTGTTGTTCGTTGAGAATCAATTCTCACTTGCTCTGACCTGTGTATGGGTAGGTAGGAGGCAGGCCCCTTAGGCCCAGCCCAATTATTTTGTGTACCTCGTATTTTATTTATCTGATAAATTCTGATCGACAGTCATAATCATAAGTGTTCGTTAGTCCACCTGGAATTTTCGTCCGACGATAAATTCGATAATCGATACGATGACGATGCACTTTTGAACTCTAACTATGCATTCCAAAAATTTTACCCATATAATTGGGTATTTGACTACATACAATATATTTTATTTTCATCTTCTGAGTAAAAAAAGGGTTAGAAAATAACGCTAAACTCGCATTTTCGTTGAGTTTTTAGCTTGAATACTATTTTTTTTAATAACAAGATGAACTTTAAACAGTAATGATGTGTTGATGACGTCACAACTCATTATTTAGTACAAATGTTCATACAAAGCGCACGTTTTGACGTCCGATAAAGAGTAGCTAGACTAGTTGTCAAGTAGCCTATTTCAACGAGATTTCTGTAGGAATTTTCTTTTCAATAATATAGCCTTTTGTGAAGCGAAACACCCTCTGGAACGCGGGAACAATAAAAGGAAAAAGAAAAGTATATAACAAGAACTCCTAACAAATTGCGAGTTCGTCATTATTAGATTTTCGTTTGGCTGGATCGACTAAAAGTAGCGCAGAGTTACCACCGTTGCGCGTTGCCTTTGTTAAACCCCA
Source organism: Agonopterix subpropinquella (assembly GCA_922987775.1). Classification (NCBI taxonomy): domain Eukaryota; kingdom Metazoa; phylum Arthropoda; class Insecta; order Lepidoptera; family Depressariidae; genus Agonopterix; species Agonopterix subpropinquella. Next base: position 6,778,227 of record OV277695.1, on the reverse strand, counting down.
AGTGGTTGGTGGCTGCACTTAGTGAAGATATATTTTCTAGAGAAAACTAAGTGTGAAATTCTGAAAAGTCCTTAGAGAAAATGTTCATTCAGGCACATTGGAGCCACAGTGAGCGCGCATGACTGTCTCGGTGGACGCACTTTGAAACCGTTCGCCCTTCAGTTTGCCTGAAAAATTCCTCAGAACGCACGCTCTTGGACGATTTCCCGCGCATTCGAATTCGAACGAACTAATTTAAATTATAATCATCGTTAGATACTTTTTTCGATTGTGGCCAATATTTGTGTTATTAATGTGTCATTAGTGAAAAGAGGTTGAATTTAATGTTTTTTTAGTGTTTTATAAATTGAGTTTTGATTTGGTGTTTTGTTTATTTTTCTAAAGAAGGCGGAGTTGTTTATTAATTATCGGTAAGTAATGTTAACCTTAAATTAATTATAATTTAAATTAGACAACCTGTTTTCGGAATTAATTCTGTTTATAATAAGGTAGAGTTGACAGTAACCGGGATTAACTTTAAGCGATTCATTAGGTACGATTCAGAAAATGTCTTTAGATCGGAAACTTTTAAACTTTTAGCATTTGATTACGGATAAAAAATAAAGAACGAGATGTGAGTTGGAGGCTGATCGGTGGCTTGGGACGTGCGGAATTAAAAAAAAAAAACGGTACGCAGGTAGGTACCGTATAATTGAGTACTGACTTAATTCATACCTTCTTGTTTTAAGCAATTATAGCCCCCTGGGATCCGATTTAAGTTTACTTTTTAGTGTTTACATGATACAGAGTACCTACTTCTTTATATTATTATGCTGACAGTTTTTTAAGGATTTGATCAGACTACCAAAATAAACAACTTTCTCTATGGTACTAATATCAAAACCGCGAAAAACATTTGGGTCGAGTAGGTTGCAGATTTGTATGGAAAACCTAGCTGATATTATTTTTTTGCGCTTTAGACGAAATACCCCATAGAGAAAGAAGTTTGGTTTGACTGTCTGATTATCCCACTTTAAAATCAGTCATCAAATGAAAAACCTAGAGCAAAGCAGTTGAAATCAGACTGAAATTGTACCACACACATCCAGCCCGAACTCGTTAAAAAATATAAAATTTTAGAGAAATTTGTACTGTCTTTATGTATGTATAAAACAGTACAAATTCCTCTAAAATTTTTCATTTTACATAAACTTATAATCCCTTTCGGGGATAGTCATAAATATTGCTGTAAATACCAATTGACACGTTAACTGCCTCCGCACCACCGTTTTTCCCCGACTGCGCCAGAAGGAGGGTTATGTTTTTCGAGCGTATGTATGTATGTATGTATTTATGTTTGTATGTCTATTTCTTTGGCACGCCCTACAGCCTAAACGGCTTGATGGATTTTGAAGTATGAGGTGTCGTTAGATTCGTAAAAATTGTGAGAGTGTCATAATGGCTATATTATTTTGTCATGGCGTCTGCAAATTAAAAAAAGAGGGGGAATAAAACAAATTATTTTGTTGAAAATTACAATATGGATATCAAAATGAAAGCTAGTAAACAGACGATTCCAAATATATATATATATATTATAGTACTTTTATGCTAGATACTATTTTGACACAAGACTAAAAAGTATGAAATAAACTAAATTATTACGAAAAACAAAAAACCCGACTGCATAAAAAAACTATTAACTGAAAAGAGAAAAACAAGCTCTATATAATCACTAATCAGCTATAACAACATTAAGCAAAAGAAATATAATTTGAATGTTACCTTATTATGTTTCATAATTCTTCTTTGTCCCCGTTTGCGATACCTACCTAATAGGTAACATTCAAATTAATAGGATTATATAGAACTTGTTTTTCTCTTTTCAGTTAATAGTTTTTTTTATGCAGTCGGGTTTTTTGTTTTTCGTAATAATTTTTTACATGCCGTTGTAACATAATTACTTAGACCATAAATAATTGGTATCCTTTGCTCCTGGTAAAAGTAAAAGAATCTCCTAAAAATGCTAATTTAAATAAATAATAAACGCAAGTTAACGATCGGTTACAGACTACGTTCATGCGGGCGTGAAAATTTCTAATATCGTGAAAGGACCAAAATCCAGGGTTTCATCATTTTTAGATATCGTTAACGTTGCCTCCCATTAAAATCACCCGCATGAGTGATGACATCTGGAATACTGTCTTTTATATTTTATAGCTTTATTATGTACCTAACCTTAGCAACGGGTATACGATCGACAAATACAGGGTGTAACAAAAAATTCCTAGTAATACTTTAGTCCATCAAAAACTGAACAACTTTCACAATGGAACCCAGATCGAAATCACAAAAAAAAAACGGTTGTTACAGTATACAGGGTGAAATTGATATTAGCATCCTTTTAAACTAAGAGTCTACCCATCAAACTGAACAACTTTTACTATGGGGGCAATCCGATCGGAGCAAAAGAAAAATCAGCTGTTCCATACTAAACTGCAATGCCTACTCGACTCAAATGTATGCAACAGCAGATTTTTTTTGCTACGATCGGTTTGCTCCCACAGTAAAAGTTGTTCAGTTTGATGGGTAGAGAGTTTAAAAGCATGCTAATGATATAAATTTCACCCTGTATCCAAAAGTTTAAACGCAAAAGCATTATAATTTTTGAACAAATATTTTTAGAAAACAATGTTGTAAACGTTTTTGTGCTGTGACAGTAATTTAGCAATACACATGTTGCTAATACGAGTCAAATAAAACTAACAAAAAAGTTAATTAGTTGTAAACCTATAAAAGTTGAGGAAAGTTCTTTCTCCTTATGATACCATTTGAATCAAGGTGTGACCTTAGGCTTTCTCCTATGATAATTAATGGTTTTATTTTAAAGAGAATTCACGATAATCGTATAATAATGGAGGGAAACAAAGTGATATCTGAACAACCAAATCAAAGACGTTCCGTATAGGTACAGGGTATTAGGGTAAACAGTTTATTGTACCCATGATAATGAAACATAATAGGAAATTCGCTAGAAACAATTTTTACTTTGAAGTGAAAAAGTATTTATTTTTCGAATTTGCTGTAGGTTGAAAGTTGGTCAGGTCAGCAGTGTTACTTCAATGTAATGCAACTGTTTAATTATGTTGCTATGTAGATATATACCAAGTTTCTGCAAAAATGTTCTATTAAGCTAGGTACTCGTTTATTAAGTTCAAAGCTCTCCGAAAATAAAAATAAGTTGCCAGGGTTTTCTTCTAGCTTTTGGGATAATGCCGACGTTAATAAAAAGGTAAAAACGGGGTAGATCTCACAAAATACCTAGGATGCGGTACCATTAGAATTTCAATTAAAATTCAATTTTGTTTTTCTATGCCTCACTCCACTGGTCTCTTTGAGGAATTTTTTAGATTAAGGTACCTATCCTCATTATTATTGAAGACTGAGCTACATCAATTTCACTGAATAACGATCTTTATTCAGTGAAACGATATGTGTACAGTCAGCAGCAAAAAGATGTATACACGTTAGTACTACGACGCACACGGATGGACCGATGAACCGAATCAGAAAATCTTGGACGTAGGGTACAAAGTCCTCTTCATTCAATTGCAAGCCACTTATTATTCTTGCGTAATTTTCTGAAAAAAAAAAAAAAACAGTTTTCAGGGTGAAAAAAAAATTTGATGTATTTTTTGTATGAAGAAAAAGTAACTTTTTAACATAACTCCTGCAAGGAAAAAAATCTAAAGATGTAAGCTAGTAAGCGTTATAGCGGACGTAGGGTACGTCCAAGATTTTCTGATTCGGTTCCAGTGTGCGACGGCGACGAAGTACAAAAAAGTGTACTTATACTTCATTTTGCTGCTGACTGTACCTATAGAGTATCTTGAGGTGTAGAGTATATGCATAAGCATATGCTGACGACTATATTCCCCGAGGGGGTGATAAGAGACATTCTAGTGGGTACAATACATGCATCGAAATTGAACCATGCTGGTTTCGTTATGATGTTTTCCGTCACCGAAAAGTAAGTAGGGTTACAAATAGTACATACATTCCGATATCATTGGTACCAACAAGTCGGCCTGGACGGATTGAACTTTCGCCTGCACGGACAGCATAGATACTCGCCACTAGACCACCGCGGCTAAAGTTTATGCAATTTTTATAATACTTCTTAGAACCGTGTGTGAAATTAAAAACCGTTCAAGTCCGAATCGGGCTACTCGCGCACCGAGGGTTCCGTATCACAGAACACAACATTATTAACTTAGAAAAAAAACTTTTTTGTCCGGGACCTTTAGCGCGAGACCGACTCACACTTGGCCGGTTTTTAGTATTTGTTGTTATTCTGTAGAGTTTGCTCTATAATCACACTAAGTTTGACGCTTGTATGCATTACCGTTTTTACCATAGAGCGTGAAGAAAAAACGTTGATAAAAACTAGTTTCTTGTTGAAAACCCCCCTTAATTTTTTAATTTCTGTCATTTTTATTATTTGTTAATAAATCCGCCGCAATACCGCATAATCTGAGAAAATTTCAACTATCTAGCTATTACGGTTCAAAAGTTACAGCCCTAAATAGGTAGGACAGACGGACGGACGGACGGACAGACGGACAAACGGACAAACGGACGGACGGACGGACGGACGGACAACGTAGGCTTAGTAATAGGGTCCCGTTTTCACCCTTTGGGTACGGAACCCTAAAAACGCTAAACAAACAAACGCTTCCAACAAATATAAAGTGTGAAATCTATTATTTCTAAATAACAAAACCTGGCTTTATACACTTCGCAAGCACATCGATTTATAAAAGAGGCCACACACATCATGATAGCAATGGTAAACGGCAGATATCGTTTTTTCCTTATACGCTCTACCCTTTTTGGAGTTCCGCACCCCATAATCCAAAAGGGGTAGTATCCTCATTGATATTGACCCATGCCTGATTGCTTCTTTGTCGTCTCTCAACTAGGTATGTATCCTGGTTTGTAACAGCATTTCTTTTGACGTATTTAATTTGAGAAAGTAGAAATAAGCTTTTTGTATTGTTTTTGGTTTGTACTTTAGGTAGGTACTAAATATTCTATTACCGTGGTGTTCTAGCTATTTAAAATAATATCACATACAGGGTGTAACAAAACACCCTAGTAATACTTAAGGGGTGCTTCAGACCATCAAACTGAACAACTTTCACTATGGAGACAACTTCGAAATCTCAAAATAAAAAACAGCTGTCCCATACATTTTAGCCGCCTTAGAGCCTAGTACAGCAGTTTTGTATGGGACAGGAGATTTTTTTTTCACGACTTCGAACTAGGCTCCATAGTGAAAGTGGTTCAGTTTCATGGGCTGAATTTAATTTAAATGCCCTTAAGTATTATTAGGGTGTTTTGTTACACCCTGTAGATAACTTTCTGACTCTACCACCGCGTCGCTAAGCCGCTTGACGAATTGGAGCTATCATCAAACTTGACCAAATGTACCCTAAATCGCAATGTGTTCCGTTGTAAAAAAGATGCAGTCAGAATCTCTGCATCACACATCACTAAACTATGTCATCGATTGTCAAAAATTTCAAGACTTTTCATGTCAAGAATTTTCGAAATTATATTAATTTCGATATATTCTCGCCTCGCCTCGATATAAAATCGGTGATATCGATAGAGACAATCTCATTGGTCTTTTATTTTCATGGCACTAGTCTCCGGGAAATTACCTACATTAATAAAGACAGATATATGGAACCCTTAACTCTCAAGTTTGATGCACACTTAGCAACCAGTTTTTCGTTTTCGTTTTCTCATTTTCCACCAACGCACTGGCACCGGTATACATCTTCATTAACTGGAGATTAAGGCTAGAGAGATTTTTTGTCGTTTATTTGTGTTAGCTTCATTAAAGGCAGGGTAGGTACGAGTATATATGGTGCTTAGTTTTTGTGAGCGAAGGTTGAGGCCGGTCAGAGAACTTTAGTTTTTTTATCGGCTTTTCTGGTAGGTTTAATGGATTTTCTAGGGCAATTGATTACATATTGTCTTGTTTCTACTGAGACAAACTTGGAGTACTTAAGGTGGTTTCAGTCCATACAAACGTTTGACGAAATTAATAAAAGTGATATTTTATATATGGAAAAATAGTTTAGAAAATCTAGATGTCGCATATCAAATAACATTTGCAATTTATAATAAAATTACGGAGATATAAAGTTTTGAAAATTTTGTACGATAAATTTACCTACCCAAATATAAATTTATTTATACTCACGCTAATTCAGCATAAGCATATGCTCACGACCATATTCCCCGAGGGGGTAGTCAGAGATATTCTGAAAATTCGGAATATCCACGTTTCACTAAGTAGTACCGAAACAGTGTTAAACTAATCACCACGCTAATTTATTATTCTAAAATGGAGAGAGATTGACAAACTCGGTATGGGTTAGCAAATTGGTATACTTACATGCCATGTAAGTACATGCCCTTTAAAGTTTCACGTTGTCAGCCTGTCGTCGCCCTGTCGCCAATTTGGAACACTATTTTTAGTTCGTCGTACGTAGTAGCTTCATATTCTTAGTAAATGTATGCACAGCAGTTTACAATGTGTAGACGTAGCAGGTTTTATAGAGATACAGCGTCCCATTCAAGCGAAGTAGGTAGTCGCGTGTTTTTTAGGTTACACCTTTCTTCCCGCTCATTTCTTTTGTTCGTTTACTCTCATTTCCTTTACGAGCATTGCATTTGTGCGGTAGGTTGGAATGGAATTTTTACATCTCTTTTTTCAGGGCAATAAAATGAAGAATAGGGGCACAAGCATTAAAAATATTTAACTATGGCCATGAGTGGTGAGAAACATTGTCACATCTAACGACTGTCTTTTTTTCCGTGCAGAAATGGTATTTTGAATCTCAACCTTTCAAATTCGTATACCTTAGTTAATGCATAAACTCCATAGCGATTTTGATAATATAAGCGTTAGATTCAAAAATATCACTACAGGGGAAAACCGGAACCAACCAACCCGGGGGGTAAAATGGGGCTGTTTAAAATTAATACGTTTTTTTTTAAATTATATTAAACAAAATGTACTTACCTGTAAGCATGCAAATTAGGTAGGTCTGACAAAATATCTAGGATACAATGATAAAACATATACCTACCAAATACCTATTTATAATTAAACAATATTTGACCTAGTTATGTTTACACTTGCGGTTTTCGTCTCCGTTACCGATCGTTCTTATGTGTGTATTATGCAAAGAGATTTAACATAATATATTGAATGTCTTTGGTACTATGCCTTTGTAAGGCTATACTTATTGTGATACTTATATCTACCTTATCTACTAGTTTTTAAGATGCATCCCCGACCGAACGACCTTTGACCCTTCCAGAGCCGTCTCACCTCTACTAAACTACATCATTTTAGTAGTATACCTATTTTTGACTGGCTTGTCAAAGCACTGGCACTAAGGAAATTAAATTCGAAAATCATTAGAATTCGAACCTTTTAAAATTATCAGTATCATCTCATCAAATACCTATCGGTCTTAAAAAAAATCGCAAGTAGGTAAATGTAAAGTTTTCAAATACTTACTTTAGATTTTTCTTTGAAGCTTTGAACACAGGTTTCATATTTATGTGTTTTATAAGATACGAGCTTTTACCCGCGACTTCGTCCGCATAAATTATATACCAGATTTTAAGTCAGATGATAAGCTATCAAACAAAAAAAGTTTCATCAAAATCGGTTCCGTAGTTTTTGCGTGATACTCGAACAAACAAACACCCAAACAAACAAACAAACAAACAAACAGACAGACAAAAAATCCAAAAATTGCCGATTTGGAATCAGGGACATCTAAAAATCGTATCGTAATCTTTTTTTTGTAAATATCTTCAATGTACAGACTCACTTCTGTTACAGTTTTATAATAGTTTAGAAGTTGGACAGAACGAATAACAAATAAAGAGGTGTTAAGAATGGTTAAAGAAAGGAGAAACATACTAAAAACAATCGAAAACCGGTGGGAAAAATGATCGGACACTTTATTAAGTCGAAACGACAACTTCTTTAAAACCATACTGGAAGGGAAGAATCAAAGAGTACAGGGCCAGGAGGCCAATTGCGGTAGATAAATCGCAACAGAACCATGATTGGACCACGATTGAAGCTTAGCTTTTTACAAAATTGGTATTGCGCTAATCGCGGTACTGCTAATGACAGCCGTTAGAGCCGTTTTGACAGATGGCTCAAACGTTTATGAACGATTCTGTTGTAGTTAATAGCTATCGTATCCGTCAGTAACAGATAAAATCACAAACGTAAACTCTGAAAATCTGCCTGTCAATTGCCAATCTTCTTCTTCTTCTTATCGTGTGGGCAGAGCCCTGGCCAACAATGGCAATTGCCATTGAACGATTGGATATCATTCATATCATTGGTTTTAATAGGCCTTATTCATGGTTTACCGATACCAAGTAATTGACATTTTATTTCATTTCTATCGTTTTGAAATAACCCGAGTGAGATGGCATTTATTTGGGGTCGATCGTTTAATCCGCTTGCCTGACAACCCAACTGATTTATAACAAGATAATTCGATTGAAACAATAATTTCATTATTTTGATAGTTAAAATTTAAAGTTATTCGCATTTCAAGTTTTGAGGCAAAAATGATTTGTTATCATTTCAGCAATGAATGAAAGCGCTAACATACTCATGGATAGGTACCAGCGACTGGATCAAGAGTTCTGACCGCCCTAGGCTAATGGGGGATTTTCCAGAGAAAAAAAAAAGCTAGTTCATAATTTCTCGATAGATGGCGTTGAACAGAGAGGGGTCGATTAGGTACCTATGGTATATTTATGAATATTGTTAATAAAAAGATGCAGTATAAACCCTTTGATATTATTGTCGGTTTATTATTAACAATCTCGGTGTTATTGTCTGTCAACAATGAATCAAGTATCTGACGTGGCTGTATGGCCTAGGGCTTTGTATCCATTTTGAATATAACGACAATAAAAAACTACAAAAACCTAAAGCCGGGTCCGCTGCGCCATGTTTTCGTGTTTGCTAACATCGTAAACCGAAAACATGGCGCAGCGGACCCGGCTTAACAGAAAAACACAAATAAACCGGGAAACTTGTAATCGCTACTTCATCAACAGCGGGGCTAGTACGCACGCCAACCCGCGATTGCGATATTTAACACATCCATCTGTCAAATCTTTTATCTTGTTCGTTCGTGCGAAAATAGAAAGAGAGCGGAAGCGTGATAGCGATATATCACGCTATAGTGGGTTGGCATACTAGCCCCGCAGATAGTTTATAATAAACCAACAACAATAAGAAAGGGTTTGTTTGTACACAAGGCGACAGATCAAGCTAAGCATGACCAAAATAAGGTGGTCGCGCGACGTTATACGTTATTCACCCTGCGCTCGGTTAGCTTATATTGGTAATACTCAAAGATAAAATATAGGGGTAGATAAATAATATAAAGCAAGACATAGAAACGCTACTTGACATCTATTCACACTTATGACAACCGCCCATTAGAATAAGTGAAATGTCAATAGTAAACAGATACCGTCTTGAACCATCTGGCGTGTCTTACGCATCGAGTGGTGAAGGGACAAACACCGGGGTACCTTTCCGAGAAGCTGATTTTTTATAAGAGCTTGCACGATAGGAATACACGATCTACTGTGCAAAATGCTATGGTCATACCAAGACACAAATCTCACGGGTTTAAGGGGAGTTTTAAGTATGCCGCATCTAAAATATGGAACAATATACCGCCTCCTATCCGTAGCGCAAAGAGTACATACTGCATAAAAAGACATTTTAAATTGATATTGTTAGAAAATCAGAAAAAGATAATTAATGTGAAATATGTAAATAAAAATAAAACTAGGAAAAGAAACGAATTTAGGTAACGATAAATATAAGGAAATAAAAAGGTTCTCGGCATCTCCATTCACGGTCCATTACATAATTTTGATCAAAGTGAAAATTAAATGACAAGCTATCGAACGCGTTTATCAGCGGCTAGGGCATTGTGTGCAACCAATCTGCAATGTTTGTTTTTTGCGACAGTGTCGACACTATTTTTGCCGGTACGTGAAAAAGGGGTTATGCTGAAAAACAGCGCTGGTCAGTGTGTTTTACCACACTACCAGCAAAAGCTGAAGCCTAGTCCCTTTGTCATGGTATTTATAAATGTGTAATGTTAATGTTATATTTCATTTAATATGTTTAGATGAAATGATGTATAATTTTCTTTGCTGTGACAATAAATCTGTTTCAATTTCAATTTCAATTTCAATTTCCATTTTGTCACCAGACCTCCAGCTGGAAGACTCCGCTATTTCCTTACATTAAGAACGAATTTTGCTTGAATTTACTTAAAAAGTGGTGACATTTGTTTAACAGATTTATGTCTAATCTAGCTCTGTCACTCTTATGGCAATCTGTGTGCGACTGTAAGGAATGACTATACATGTTTTTGTACAGTTTGATATTGGGTAGACCAGCACTGGTAGCATGCCAGTATCGTTCTTTTGCGCGTGAAAGAACGACATAAAAGACGTGATAAAGCCGTATCACGGCTATAGCGGGTGTGCATGCTACCAGTGCTGGTCATACCTAATCGACCCCTCTCTTGTCAACGCCATCTATCGAGAAAATTGGAACTAACATTTTACTTTTTTTTTGCTTTTGGAAAATCCCTCATTATGAGGACGCGCACCCGCCAGGGCCTCAATTGCACAATTTTATATGTTTTGGTTTTGGTTTAGTTTTGGTTTAGATTTGGTTTAGCTGAAGTAAAAAAGCTATCGCGATATTTTTTTCTGAACGGTTAAATCGCACAATACAGAAAATTCGATCGAACGGACATCAAACGTTACGCCAACGTATCTATAAATTGTGCGATACGAATTGTGCGTAACGTAACGTTTTTGGTTGTGGTTTTGTTTTGGTAGTACTTATCGTTCAAACTTAGGGCGATTGAGGCCCAGGTGTGTGACGGTCGGCCTAAAAAGTAGTACCTATATTAGTTTTGACTTTGTTGACTAGTGTAAAAATTTCTCGTAACCTTTAAAAAAGACGAGACGCATCATACAAATGAAACTTTTATGCAAATGGTTATTGTTAAAATCAAGGGACTCCCAAGCGCATTTAATTTTTGTGTTTGTCTCGGTCTAGTTGAAATATGTAGGGTAGATGCAATGATGCTAGATTAGTGCATGCGAAGACACGATTTCAGCGCGTCAGGGCGCGCAGGCAGGCAGCCTAATAATTAGCCTAAGGGCTAATCAGACCCTGATAGGTACATTTTAATTAATCTTGTTTTGGTAGTAAGTAGAGTGAGTGTGCCCGAACTGCCCGAGCGGTGCATGGGTTGACAAATTTAAAATTTTACAAACAAATTATTTATTATTTTGAAAAAAAAAATCCTATGTTGAAACCATGATAATTCGATTCTGCTCTCGATTCTAAACATAATACTTTTCTAGTTTTGCGTTAATTCATTAACAGAGGAACAGAACAATGAGTATCTACAGGGTGACATTGATATGAGTCGACTTTCAGACGATCAAACTGTACAACTTTTACTATGGGATCTACTTTGAAATCGCGATAAAAAACCTGCTGTTTCATTCATTTTGGTGGAGTAGCATTTTCTATGGAATGGATGATTTTTTTTCGCTATTTCACTGTTTGTCCCATTGTTAAAGTTGTTTAGTTTGATAGTCTGAACTGAAGCACCCCTTAGTATGTAATTTCAACAGTCACAAATGGGATACACGAAAAGAAAATGCTCGTTTTTTATTTTTTTTCGTCTATCTATATACCTATTATACGCTTTGTAATATTAAAGTAGAATATGACATTGTAATTTTACACTAGCAATTTTTTTTTTACTTTGGCATGCAAGTCGTACAATACTTACTAAACGTCTAATTATTTGAAATATTTTAATTATTTACAACTATTTATAATTTACATAGGAATTAATGTAAATAGCACCTATAGTAGATTAAATAAAATAAATGTGGGAGATTGGCATATTATTTGCTTAATTTATGTAATTTTTACTTCTAAAAATAATCCTAATGCGTGCACAAACAATAATAGTAGCTAAACTATGTAAATTGTTCGTGCACGTGTTCTCCCTACCACTCCCACCGTGCCGCTTGTACTATAAAAGTGCCTGCAATACCGGCGAACGAGTCAGTCGTGATTTCACTTCGGACACGGCAACACTTTGCCATTACTTAACTTGTCAGGTAATTTATGTTGAAATAACTTTATGATTTTATATAATAATTTATTATGTGGTGCTATTGCTGATAATGCTTATGTAATAAATAAATAACAGCCTAGCCTATCTTTGTTTCCTGATTTTATTTAAAGATAATGTTTACATAATATTGCTAACGATGGAATAAACTGTTTTTCTATAAAAGTTTATCTGTTTTTGATTCATTCTCCCAAATAAATAACGCTCACGTTACGCATACCTAACTATTAATAACTTATGAAATAAACCCAACATTACTTACAATATTACTTACTTACGAATAGATAAGCCGTTGTGGTCCAGTGGCGAGTAACCTTGCCTGCCGTGCAGGAGGCGATGGTTCAATCCCCGTCAAGGCCGACTCGAAAGGGACTCGTACCAATGAGTTTTTCTGAATTTATGTACGATTTGTAACACCACTGGCTTTGCGGTGAAGGAAAACATCGTGAGGAAACCTGCATGCTTCAATTTCGAGGCATGTATTGTACCTACTGTCCATTACAAGTGGCGACGGGCTCACTCCCCGTCACACCGGACAGAGTTTCGGTACTAACTAGAAACTTTGAACGTGAAACGTGGATGTTCAGAAGTTTCAGAATATCTCTGACTATCCCCTCGGGGAATATAGTCGTAAGCATATGCTATGCTATGCATATGCAAGCATAATAATATGCTACGAATAGATAAACACAATAATTTACCCACACATGCCTGTATCTGTCGTTTTTACACACTGCATATCTCTATCAGATATAATTTGACAATCAATCACGAACAATTATGTTCGTAACAATAAATAGTCTAGTCACTGAGCAGTTTCCTTGTATGGACACCCTAACAATAATTTATCGATCCCTGAAACTTTGTAGTGTGATAAAGTGAAGTATAAAGATTATGGTTGACAAAGAATCCAAGATTTTTTTTATTCGGAAGTTAGGTATTTGTACCTAAACATAAAAATCACTCGTAGCTCTCGGTGGAAAAATGTTCGACCCGAAATTCCTTTGGTATTTGTCAGTATATACTAATTAGCATATTATGTGACGGTATCCAGGAACATTTTAGAATTTAGGAAGGGAGTAATATAAAACTACCGTTTTTGTTCCTTAACTACTTCAGGAAATTTAGTCGATCAATTTTTGTCTTTTTGTACGTATTAATTACTTTGAATATATCGTCTTGCACAATAATCTAAAAGTTTTCGTTTTCGATCACAGTTTTATTATTTTTGGGCAATAACTTACTTCGGAAAATATTTCGATCTATTTTAATGAATTTACAAGTTACAGTAGACCTAAATAAAACGGGTTTTTAAAGTATCTATTAAAATGTAGATTTGAAAATCAACATTTTGTAATCAATTTTCGTACCGCGCGCGTATATCTTCAATGAGTCGCCGGGTGCGGAGGGGTGTTGAGGGAGCGGGCACCGCGCCGCCGCGCCGTCGTGCCGCCGCGCCGCACGAGTAATAATAAAAATACCCACGTGCCCACCATGCTACATGTAGCAGTACGCCGCACAGATGGACCAAGAGTGCGATTTTTGAACATCACACGTTCAAACGAGTAGTAGAAAATATCAAAATTACTACGGAGATTATGCATTTTTCTACTACTCGTATGAACGTGTGATGTTCAAAAATCGCACTCCAGAAGTGCAATTTTTGAAAATCATACGAGCGACTTGGCAGTAGAAAATGTCAAAATTACTATGGAGATTATGCATCTTTCTACTGCCAAGTCGCTCGTATGATTTTCAAAAATCGCACTTCCGAGCAGTTGTGTGTTAATAAACATGTCTGACGAATTGTGCGTTTTTTTTTTCTGAACCGATTGCTTTCAAAATCGATATCTGAGGGTCCGCGCGGATTCCAAACTGGAATTCGTGGTCAGATTTGAGAAATGTGGCCGCCATCTTGAACTTTTTTTTTCTTAACCGATTGCTTCCAAAATCGATATCTGAGTGTCCGCGCGGATTCCAAACTGGAATCCGTGGTCAGATTTGAGAAAAGTGGCTATTATCTTGAACTTTTTTGCTTCTCAACCGATTGCTTCCGAAATCGATGTCTGAGGGTCCGCGCGGATTCCAAAAGAGAATCCGTTGTCAGATTTGAGAAAAGTGGCCGCCATCTTCAACTTTTTTGTTTCTCAACCGATTGCTTCGAAAATCGATATCTGAGGGTCCGCGCGGATTCCAAACTGGAATCCGTGGTCAGATTTGAGAAAAGTGGCCGCCATCTTGAACTTTATTGTTTTTCGTCCGATTGCTTCGAAAATCGATATCTGAGGGTCCGCGCGGATTCCGAACTGGAATCCGTGGTCAGATTTGAGAAAAGTGGCCACCATCTTGAACTTTTTTGTTTTTCGTCCGATTGCTTCCAAAATTGATATCTGAGGGTCCGCACAGATTCCAAAAGAGAATTCGTTGTCAGATTTGAGAAAAGTGGCCGCCATCTTGAACTTTTTTGTTTTTCGTCCGATTGCTTCCAAAATTGATATCTGAGGGTCCGCGCGGATTCCAAAAGAGAATTCGTTGTCAGATTTGAGAAAAGTGGCCGCCATCTTGAACTTTTTTGTTTTTCATCCGATTGCTTCCAAAATCGATATCTAAGGGTCCACGCAGACTGCAAACCAGAATCCGTTGTCCGATTTGAGAAAAGTGGTCGCCGTCCTTAATTTTTTTGTTTCTCAACCGATTGCTTCGAAAATTCAAAGGACAACCGCCGCTCTCCCTTGAAAAAATACCTTAAAATGTATAGAAGTTTTGACTGAAGTCAAATGTGTAATAAATTATGAGGTTTTATAAAAACGACTCAGATAGTATCATTTATTTTTATTTAACGATTTATTTAATCATTTATTATTAAGAAATGATAAAAAAGCAGCAACCCCAACGTGGCTGTCAATGTTGTTTAGTAGGAGGAGGTAGGAGGTGTTGCAGGCACAATGTTTTTTTCATATAAAAATGATAAAAACTAATAAATCATTATAAAATAAACTAATGCCTGCAGTTAGTTTCTAGAGTTCGATAGTCCATAATAAAAATAGAAGGACGGTTATACATTTTTGGGTATTATGTGCCAGATGTCCTTTACGATAGAGATTATGCATCTTTGTACGGGTCCGCAAGTAAACCGTATGTGTAAACTAATTTTAGTTAATAAATTATTTTGTATTTTTTTTTTTTTTTTTTTTTCTACTACTCGTATGGACGTGTGATGTTCAAAAATCGCACGTGTTGGTCGATATCTCTGGTGGTTTCTGCTGCGGACTACTCGTAACACGAATCTGACGTAGAAATTCAGAAAAGTGGCCGCCAACTTGAAATTTTTCGTTTCTCAAGTCTCAACTGATTGCTTCCAAAATTGAAATGTGAATGTCGGCATGGATCCTGAACATGAAACCGATAGATTTGTGAAAAGTAGCCGCCATTTTGAACTTTTTAGTTTGTGGATAGATTGTTACCAAAATCTATATCTGGAGGTCCGCGTGGACTCTGAACACGAATCCGATGTCAGATTTGAGAAAAGTGGCCGCCATTTTGCACTTTTTAGTTTGTGGATAGATTGTTACCAAAATCGATATCTGGAGGTCCACGTGGACTCTGAACACGAATCCGATGTCAGATTTGAGAAAAGTGGCCGCCATTTTGAACTTTTTAGTTTGTGGATTGATTGTTACCAAAACCGATATCTGGAGGTTCGCGTGGACTCTGAACACGAATCCGATGTCAGATTTGAGGAAAGTAGCCGCCATCTTGAACTATTTAGTTTGTGGACCGATTGCTTCCAAAATCGATATCTGGAGGTCCACGTGGACTCTGAATACGAATCCGATGTCAGATTTGAGAAAAGTGGCCGCCATTTTGATCTTTTTAGTTTCTGGTTCGATTGTTACCAAAATCGATATCTGGAGGTCCGCGTGGACTCTGAACATGTATCCGATGTCAGATTTGAGAAAAGTGGCCGCCATTTTGAACTTTTTAGTTTGTGGATAGATTGTTACCAAAATCGATATCTGGAGGTCCGCATGGACTCTGAACACGATTCCGTTGTAAGATTTGAAAAAATGTCCGCCATTATATCTTTTAGTTTTTGACGTTTAGTTTCTCTGAATTGATTTTGATAACAATCGGTTTAGAAAGTAAAAAGTTCAAGATGGCGGCCACTTATCTCAAATCTAACATCGGATTCGTGTTCAAAGTCCAAGTGGACCTTTAGCTATCGATTTTGAAAGCAATCGGTTCAGGAGCTAAAAAGTTCAAGATGGCGACTACTTTTCTCAAATCTGACATCGGATTCGTGTTCAGAGTCCACGCAGACCTCCAGATATCGATTTTGATCACAATTGATCCAGGAACTAAAAAGTTCAAAATGGCGGCCACTTTTCTCAAATCTGACATCGGATTCGTGTTCAGAGTCCAAGCGGACCACCTTCAGATATCGATTTTGAAAGCAATCAGTACACAAAATAAAAAGTTCAAAATGGCGGCCACTTTTCTCCGATTTGACATCGGATTTGTGTTCAGAATCCAAGCGGACCTTCAGATATCGATTTTGAAAGCAATCGGTCCAGAAACTAAAAAGTTCAAAATGGTGGCCACTTTTCTCAAATCTAACATCGGATTCGTGTTCAGAGTCAATGCGGACTTCAGATATCGATTTTGGTAAAAATTGATCCAGGAACTAAAAAGTTTAAAATGGCGGCCTTTTTTCTCAAATCTAACATCGGATTCGTGTTCAGAGTCCATGCGGACCTACAGATATCGATTTTGGTAACAATCGGTCCAGGAACTAAAAAGTTCAAGATGGCGGCCACTTTTCTCAAATCTGACATCGGATTCGTGTTCAGAGTCCACGCGGACCTCCAGATATCGATTTTGGTAACAATCGAACCAGAAACTAAAAACTTTAAGATGGCGGCCACTTTTCTCAAATCTGACATCGGATTCGTGTTCAAAATCCAAGCGGACCTTCAGATATCGATTTTGAAAGCAAGCGGTCCAGAAACTAAAAAGTTCAAAATGGCGGCCTTTTTTCTCAAATCTGACATCGGATTCGTGTTCAGAGTCCACGCAGACCTCCAGATATCGATTTTGGTCACAATTGATCCAGGAACTAAAAAGTTCAAAATAGCGGCCACTTTTCTCAAATCTGACATCGGATTCGTGTTCAGAGTCCAAGCGGACCTTCAGATATCGATTTTGAAAGCAATCAGTACACAAAATAAAAAGTTCAAAATGGCGGCCACTTTTCTCCGATTTGACATCAGATTTGTGTTCAGAATCCAAGCGGACCTTCAGATATCGATTTTGAAAGCAATCGGTCCAGAAACTAAAAAGTTCAAAATGGTGGCCACTTTTCTCAAATCTAACATCGGATTCGTGTTCAGAGTCCATGCGGACCTACAGATATCGATTTTGGTAAAAATTGGTTCAGGAACTAAAAAGTTTAAAACGGCGGCCACTTTTCTCAAATCTGACATCGGATTCGTGTTCAAAATCCAAGCGGACCTTCAGATATCGATTTTGAAAGCAAGCGGTCCAGAAACTAAAAAGTTCAAAATGGCGGCCACTTTTCTCCGATTTGACATCAGATTTGTGTTCAGAATCCACGCAGACCTCCAGATATCGATTTTGGTCACAATTGATCCAGGAACTAAAAAGTTCAAAATAGCGGCCACTTTTCTCAAATCTGACATCGGATTCGTGTTCAGAGTCCAAGCGGACCTTCAGATATCGATTTTGAAAGCAATCAGTACACAAAATAAAAAGTTCAAAATGGCGGCCACTTTTCTCCGATTTGACATCAGATTTGTGTTCAGAATCCAAGCGGACCTTCAGATATCGATTTTGAAAGCAATCGGTCCAGAAACTAAAAAGTTCAAAATGGTGGCCACTTTTCTCAAATCTAACATCGGATTCGTGTTCAGAGTCCATGCGGACCTACAGATATCGATTTTGGTAAAAATTGGTTCAGGAACTAAAAAGTTTAAAATGGCGGCCACTTTTCTCAAATCTGACATCGGATTCGTGTTCAAAATCCAAGCGGACCTTCAGATATCGATTTTGAAAGCAAGCGGTCCAGAAACTAAAAAGTTCAAAATGGCGGCCTTTTTTCTCAAATCTAACATCGGATTCGTGTTCAGAGTCCATGCGGACTTCAGATATCGATTTTGGTAAAAATTGATCCAGGAACTAAAAAGTTTAAAATGGCGGCCACTTTTCTCAAATCTGACATCGGATTCGTGTTCAAAATCCAAGCGGACCTTCAGATATCGATTTTGAAAGCAAGCGGTCCAGAAACTAAAAAGTTCAAAATGGCGGCCTTTTTTCTCAAATCTAACATCGGATTCGTGTTCAGAGTCCATGCGGACCTACAGATATCGATTTTGGTAACAATCGGTCCAGGAACTAAAAAGTTCAAGATGGCGGCCACTTTTCTCAAATCTGACATCGGATTCGTGTTCAGAGTCCACGCGGACCTCCAGATATCGATTTTGGTAACAATCGAACCAGAAACTAAAAAGTTTAAGATGGCGGCCACTTTTCTCAAATCGGACATCGGATTCGTGTTCAAAATCCAAGCGGACCTTCAGATATCGATTTTGAAAGCAAGCGGTCCAGAAACTAAAAAGTTCAAAATGGCGGCCTTTTTACTCAAATCTGACATCGGATTCGTGTTCAGAGTCCACGTGGACCTCCAGATATCGATTTTGGTAACAATCGAACCAGAAACTAAAAAGTTCAAAATGGCGGCCTTTTTTCTCAAATCTGACATCGGATTCGTGTTCAGAGTCCACGCAGACCTCCAGATATCGATTTTGGTCACAATTGATCCAAGAAACTAAAAAGTTCAAAATGGCGGCCACTTTTCTCAAATCTGACATCGGATTCGTGTTCAGAGTCCAAGCGGACCTCCAGATATCGATTTTGGTAACAATCGAACCAGAAACTAAAAAGTTCAAAATGGCGGCCACTTTTCTCAAATCTGACATTGGATTCGTGTTCAGAGTCCACGCGGACCTTCAGATATCGATTTTGGAAGCAATCGGTCCACAAACTAAAAAGTTCAAGATGGCGGCCACTTTTCTCAAATCTGACATCGTATTCGTGTTTAGAGTACACGCGGACCTCCAGATATCGATTTTGGTAACAATCGGTCCAGGAACTACAAAGTTCAAAATGGCGGCCACTTTTCTCAAATCTGACATCGGATTCGTGTTCAGAGTCCACGCGGACCTTCAGATATCGATTTTGGTAACAATCGAACCAGAAACTAAAAAGTTCAAGATGGCGGCCACTTTTCTCAAATCTGACATCGGATTCGTGTTCAGAGTCCACGCGGACCTCCAGATATCGATTTTGGTAACAATCGAACCAGAAACTAAAAAGTTCAAGATGGCGGCCACTTTTCTCAAATCTGACATCGTATTCGTGTTTAGAGTACACGCGGACCTCCAGATATCGATTTTGGTAACAATCGGTCCAGGAACTAAAAAGTTCAAGATGGCGGCCACTTTTCTCAAATCTGACATCGGATTCGTGTTCAGAGTCCACGCGGACCTTCAGATATCGATTTTGGAAGCAATCGGTCCAGAAACTAAAAAGTTCAAAATGGCGGCCTTTTTTCTCAAATCTAACATCGGATTCGTGTTCAGAGTCCATGCGGACTTCAGATATCGATTTTGGTAAAAATTGATCCAGGAACTAAAAAGTTTAAAATGGCGGCCACTTTTCTCAAATCTGACATCGGATTCGTGTTCAAAATCCAAGCGGACCTTCAGATATCGATTTTGAAAGCAAGCGGTCCAGAAACTAAAAAGTTCAAAATGGCGGCCTTTTTTCTCAAATCTAACATCGGATTCGTGTTCAGAGTCCATGCGGACCTACAGATATCGATTTTGGTAACAATCGGTCCAGGAACTAAAAAGTTCAAGATGGCGGCCACTTTTCTCAAATCTGACATCGGATTCGTGTTCAGAGTCCACGCGGACCTCCAGATATCGATTTTGGTAACAATCGAACCAGAAACTAAAAAGTTTAAGATGGCGGCCACTTTTCTCAAATCGGACATCGGATTCGTGTTCAAAATCCAAGCGGACCTTCAGATATCGATTTTGAAAGCAAGCGGTCCAGAAACTAAAAAGTTCAAAATGGCGGCCTTTTTACTCAAATCTGACATCGGATTCGTGTTCAGAGTCCACGTGGACCTCCAGATATCGATTTTGGTAACAATCGAACCAGAAACTAAAAAGTTCAAAATGGCGGCCTTTTTTCTCAAATCTGACATCGGATTCGTGTTCAGAGTCCACGCAGACCTCCAGATATCGATTTTGGTCACAATTGATCCAAGAAACTAAAAAGTTCAAAATGGCGGCCACTTTTCTCAAATCTGACATCGGATTCGTGTTCAGAGTCCAAGCGGACCTCCAGATATCGATTTTGGTAACAATCGAACCAGAAACTAAAAAGTTCAAAATGGCGGCCACTTTTCTCAAATCTGACATTGGATTCGTGTTCAGAGTCCACGCGGACCTTCAGATATCGATTTTGGAAGCAATCGGTCCACAAACTAAAAAGTTCAAGATGGCGGCCACTTTTCTCAAATCTGACATCGTATTCGTGTTCAGAGTACACGCGGACCTCCAGATATCGATTTTGGTAACAATCGGTCCAGGAACTACAAAGTTCAAAATGGCGGCCACTTTTCTCAAATCTGACATCGGATTCGTGTTCAGAGTCCACGCGGACCTTCAGATATCGATTTTGGTAACAATCGAACCAGAAACTAAAAAGTTCAAGATGGCGGCCACTTTTCTCAAATCTGACATCGGATTCGTGTTCAGAGTCCACGCGGACCTCCAGATATCGATTTTGGTAACAATCGAACCAGAAACTAAAAAGTTCAAGATGGCGGCCACTTTTCTCAAATCTGACATCGTATTCGTGTTTAGAGTACACGCGGACCTCCAGATATCGATTTTGGTAACAATCGGTCCAGGAACTAAAAAGTTCAAGATGGCGGCCACTTTTCTCAAATCTGACATCGGATTCGTGTTCAGAGTCCACGCGGACCTCCAGATATCGATTTTGGTAACAATCGAACCAGAAACTAAAAAGTTCAAAATGGCGGCCACTTTTCTCAAATCTGACATTGGATTCGTGTTCAGAGTCCACGCGGACCTTCAGATATCGATTTTGGAAGCAATCGGTCCACAAACTAAAAAGTTCAAGATGGCGGCCACTTTTCTCAAATCTGACATCGTATTCGTGTTTAGAGTACACGCGGACCTCCAGATATCGATTTTGGTAACAATCGGTCCAGGAACTACAAAGTTCAAAATGGCGGCTACTTTTCACAAATCTGACATCGGTTTCATGTTCAGAGTCCATGCTGACATTCAGATTTCAATTTTGGAAGCAATCGGTTTGAGACTTGAGAACTACACTTGAGAAACGAGAAAGTTCAAGTTGGCGGCCACAAAATTTCGTCTTCAGATTTTACGAGTAGTCCGCAGAAACCACCAGCGGGGCTAGTACACGCACGGTAGCGACATCACATCCATCTGTAAAATTTAGTCTTTTATCTCGTTCGTTCGCGTGCAAATAGAAAGAGAGCGGAAGCGTGATAGCGCTATATCACGCCATCGCGGGTTGGCGTACTAGCCCTGCAGATATCGACCAACACGTGCGATTTTTGAACATCACACGTTCATACGAGTAGTAGAAAGATGCATAATCACCATAGTAATTTTGAAATTTTCTTCTACTCGTTTGAACGTGTGATGTTAGAAAATCGCACTCCTGCACTGGTAGCATGACAACCCGCGATAGCCGTGATACGGCTTTATCACATCTTTTATCTCTTTCGTTTGAGCGCGAACGAACGAGATAAAAGACGTGATAAAGCCGTATCACGGCTATCGCGGGTTGTCATGCTACCAGTGCTGGTAGCAATCGGTTGAAAAACAAAATGTGAGGCGTGTCGCTACATGTAGCATAATAGAACGTGGGTATTTTATTATTAATCGTGCGGTGCGGTGCCCGCTCCCTCCACCCTTCCGCACCCCTCCTCTCATTGCGGCTCATCGAGGCTTTGCGCGCGCCGTACGAAAATTGATAATGATAACAATTATATAGATTTTTAAATGGGGCCTATATTTTATTAGATTCTTTAAAAACCCGTTTTATTTAGGTCTACTGTAACTTGTAAATTCATTAAAATAGATCGAAATATTTTCCGAAGTAAGTTATTGCCCAAAAATAATAAAACTGTGATCGAAAACGAAAACTTTTAGATTATTGTGCAACACGATATATTCAAAGTAATTAATACGTACAAAAAGACAAAAATTGATCGACTAAATTTCCTGAAGTAGTTATGGAACAAAAACGGTAGTTTTATATTTCTCCCTTCCTAAATTCTAAAATGTTCCTGGATACCGTCACATAATATGCTAATTAGTATATACTGACATATACCAAAGGAATTTCGGATCGAACATTTTTCCACCGAGAGCTACGAGTGATTTTTATGTTTAGGTACAAATACCTAATATCCGAATAAAAAAATTCTTAGATATTGTGTCAACCGTAATCTTTATACTTCACTTTATCACACTGCAAAGTTTCAGCGATCGGTGAATTACTGTCAGGGTCATACCCATAAAATGATCGGACTAAAAGTGACGTAATTAATGTTGTGAGTATATTTTTAAACGCGTTCACAATGCCTCTGTCCGTCTGTTTGTCCATTGTGCGAGGGTGTTATAACATTCGTTTGTTTCAGAGGTGTCTGCATAAAATGCAGGTCAGGTCTTGTTGTGTTACTAAACAACAGTGGCACCTATTTTTGTGATGCAATTTGAAGGTTGTTTTTACAGGTAGATTGATGAATAAAAACAGTTCTTTAATGCTTTAACCTAAACACTCATGTATTAGATAGGTACCTACTCTTCGGTTATATTGGAAATATGGTTATTAACGGTCAATTCGGTTAATTTCGGTCTCTGAACAGTTGGCTCGGTGGCGAAATTGGATAACGCACTTCCCCGGTTTGGAAGAGCGCGGGTTCGAATCCCGTCCGAGACTTAATTTTTCATTCTTTAATTTGATGGTTATTAACATTCAGAAAAAAAAAGAGAAACAATTTATCAATATTTATATTTCATTTAATTTCATTGAAAGGTAAGTGTGGTGTTTAGTTAGGTAATGGTATGATATAGGCAAGCACGTATCCAAACTTTAGTTTCGAGGGATAAATCCCACCTATCCCCCCTCCCCTGGATACGTGCCTGGATATAGGCGCAGAAAAAGTAATAGGGCTCGCCTTTTTTCTTGAAAATTTTAAAATGGAATCATATTCCGTGCCTACTTTTCCTACCGTCGTTTTTTCCAAAGCTTTTTTGTTTATGCTCTATTTTAATAGAGCATCATGTATCTATTACCGATTTTACGATATAATAGAATCTATCGTAAAATCGTAAATAGATAGATGCGTTAAACTTTTTGTGATGCTCTTATAATAAAATATTTAAACCGGGCCAAATGTGAGTCGGGCTTGCGCTAAGGATCTCGGCAAAAATAGTAGATTATGTACCAAGGGGATAAAGCAGTGTCTTTCATCACGGGCGCGATATTGAATCCCGAGCGTAACGAAGGATTCTAGGGATAACTCCCGAGCGTAGCGAGGGAGTTTAGAGTTAACTCCCGAGCGAAGCGAGGGAGTTAAGACTAGAATCCTGAGTGAAGCGAGGGGTTCAAGCTCGCCCAAGATGAAAACACGTTTATCCCCGAGGACCATACTCTACTTTTCACACCCTCCGCGAGAAAATAATAAAACCGGCCATGTGCGAGTCGGGCTACTCACGCACCAAGGGTTCCGTACCACACCACCACCGAACACAACATTATTAACTTAGAAAAAAAACTTTTTTGTCCGGGACCTTTAGCGCGAGACCGACTCGCATTTGGCCGGTTTTTAGTATTTGATGTTATTCTGTAGAGTTTGCTCTATAATCACACTAAGTTTGACGCTTGTATGTATTACCGTTTTTACGATAGAGCGTGAAGAAAAAACGTTGATAAAAACTAGTTTCTTGTTGAGAACCCCCCTTAATTTTTAACTTTTTGACATTTTTATTATTTTTTAACAAATCCGCCGTAATAACGCATAATCTGAGAAAATTTCAACTATCTAGCTATTACGGTTCAAAAGTTACAGCCCTAAATAGGTAGGACAGGCGGACGGACGGACGGACTGACGGACAACGTAGGCTTAGTAATATGGTCCCGTTTTTAGCCTTTGGGTACGAAACCCTAAAAAGCAATACTGTTAGAAACAAATTATTTTATTAGAGTTTATAACAAAGTATAGTATTTAGAAAACACTATTTTATATTTGAAACATTAGACCAGAAGTGCGATTTTTGAAAATCATACGAGCGAATTGGCAGTAGAAAGATGCATAATCTCCATAGTAATTTTGACATTTTCTACTGCCAAGTCACTCGTATGATTTTCAAAAATCGGACTTGAAAGACATTGTAATATTTTTTTATTACTTTGTTCGTAGCAATAGGTACAGAGATTTGCAGTATTCGCGCCTTTTTTTTTCTTTTTTTGTGTTCAATAGTCGTGGTGGCCAGTTCGAATTTCGAATTAAGTTCTTTTTGGTGCAGGTCTCCATGATAAGTTTTCATACGAATTTTAAGTAAGGGTCGTAGTAACTTTTAAATAATCTGTGGATGCTGTTCCATATTCAAATCTCATTATTGACCAGCGGGTTATAATGAAATTCAGTACAATATTATTGCCCGGCTAGGGCCAGGGCTATAATGACTTGCTTTAGGTTCGAGTTACATGACATATAATGTTCCATTTTCGAGCGGGTGGTGTGAAAAAAATTTTGTGTGGTGTTAATGTTACGGAACCTTCGGTGCGCGAGTCCGATTTGTAAATATTTCCATGAACCTGAACTTTATGTCCAAACTCCAAACAACCTACTATCCTATCCTACTAATATTATAAACGCAAAAGTTTGTAAGTATGGATGGATAGATGGATCGATGGATGTTTGTTACTCTTTCACGTAAAAACTACTGAATGGAATTGGATGAAATTTTGCACACAGATAGAATATGTTCTGGATTAACACATAGGATACTTTTTTAAGTTCTACGCAGACGGATTCGCGGGCAACAGCTAGTATTATATACGAATGAAAAACCTGGACACCGGGCAAAAATGTATGGCCACTGGTCCAAGAGCCCCCCCGCTATGACACAGGTAGGGATAGTCAGAGGATACCCAAACGTACATGACATCCAAGTGGCATCAAAATATTTTCGAGGAAAAAAAAGATAGAGGGTGTTATATTTTGACAAAGTCGTTTTAAGGGGTAGTCGTTTTGATATTATGGCCCCGAAAATTGTAATGTCTTTCGGGGTGATCATACACTTAGCTAAAACTACTAAAAGCGACTACTATTAAGAGTGCAAAAGTAATAAGGCTCACGTTTACTATACCGGCATTTTCAAGATGAGATAACGATTTTCTCGTTTAAGTGTTGTGTGTTCTGAGGGCTAAAGATTCTTTTTCAATAATTATAATCAAAATGACACAATCTACATGATACAAGGAATTCAAGCAACAGATGTAAATAGCGGCTAAATGCTAACATTAGTATGAAACACCACTAAACAAAACATCCTGTATCTTTTTTTCTCTCGAAAAGATATTGGTGCCGCATATAAAAAAATGTTCTATATTAAACCCACTTTCAAACGTAGTATGCCACTTAACGTAGTATGCTCTTGGACCATTTCTGCCCACTGTCCTTTTTCCAGAGAATGAGATAGAGAAATCAATTGTATTTTTTCAAGACACGTTTTTTCTGTAAGCCAAATTGTATAGACAAATAGGGTAGAATGGGTACAAATGGTCCCTCCGACCGGATCGCCCGCGGGCCGCAGGTCATGACTAATTTGTCCTCACTTCCTCCCACGTGCAATCTCTGCTCGTGACAGGTTTGAGCCACTGATTTATTTTTGTACACGCTTCATTAACCTTAGAACTAAGAGTTTGTTTATGTTTGTGGAAAACCTTTTTGAATTTTATTTGATCTAGTCTTTAATTGACATGGGTTTTGTTCTATAAAAAAATAAAGATCTTGTCTTTATCTAATAATAGTATTTATCAATCATAGAATATTAACAATCAAAATAATTTTAAGAAATTAATGATTTGCTTTTTCTAATAATAAATTCTCATAGAATAATAAAAATCTAAACTTCAAAATAATTTTAAGAATAAATAAAAAGAGTTAATTAAGGTCCCATTATTAACTTTATGACGTAATTTTTTGTGAGCACAGAGACGGTCGAGAAGAAATACTTAACCATAGTACTTAACACTGAAATGGTCACCCATCGAACCTGACAATAATTCAGAGTTCATTACTGATAATGTTCGTGACACATTACCCACTGCATGATTAGCGTCATTAGTAACCAGTAATGTAACCTGAAATTAAAGTAAATAACAATTGTCACGTTTATTAATTAAATAGGACCCCGACTTTACTCCGGTGATTGATTCCGATACCTACCGAAGCTCCATTATGCCAACGTCATCATTACCATGGTAAAAAAATTAAGAAAAGACCTATTAATAACATTCATACAGAAAAAGTTGATTAAAATATTAATAATTTTTTTATACTCTAATGAGTTTGTAATACTTAACGAATATAATAGGCGACTATTTATGTGAAAAAAAACACCTCGGTCGCCATTATGGTACGGCAGGTGAGAAGGGTTTGAATCATGTCATGTCCAGGGCGAAAACTGAATAGCTGAGGGCCTAGCGGGTCATGAGACATTACCGAAAAAGTATCTGAGAAGTTTCAGATAGGAGATAGGAGAAGTGCACAGGGGGTCATTTTCAGACAAATTTCAATCATCGACATTTTTTCCAAGAAACGTGATGTTCAGCGCCAGCAAATTTCATTCCATCGTATAGGGCTTGACGAATAATGATATTTAAATGCAAATCTGACAATCAAAATGTGGGCTTTCCCTAAATCTGACGACTCCGAAAAATACGATTTAGACCATTCTTAACGCGATGGTCATATTCAGGGCGAAAATGGAATAGCTGAGGGCATAGCGGGTCATGAGACATTACCGAAAAGGTATCTGAGAAGTTACAGATAGGAGCCCCGTGCACAGGGGGTCATTTTCAGACAAATTTCAGACATCGAAATTTTTTCCAAGAAACGTGATCTTCACCGCCAGCAAATTTCATTTCATCGTATAGGGCTTGACGAATAATGATATTTAAATGCAAATCTGACGATCAAAATGTGGGCTTTCCCTAAATCTGACGACTCCGAAAAATAGTGTTTGGACCATTTTTAACGCGACACGGTCAAAAAGGGCGAATGAAGTTATTCTCCGTTTTAGCGTTACAATATGTCCTCATAGTAAATATATAAATATCTGACGGATAGGTAGAACCTTTAGTAAATATGACGAAAAAGAATTACTATTTAAATTAAGTAGGTATAGGTAAAATTTTATAAATACCTACCTGCGGCTTAATAAATAAATAGAATTGTAATTATAAGCAATTAAACCGGAGGTTGGCCGTCGTCTGAGGGAGCGTAATTGTGACCCCCGTTCCGGGTCGTTTCTGGTGCAGATGCTAGCCTTAGCAACTCAACGTGGCAACGCTGCAAGCATTATGGGCTCCTTTGCACCGGGTTCGACAAGGGGCGGGTTATTTGACTGAGTTTGTATTTCATTGTTCTGACGAAGCTTGTTGCTGATTTTTGACTGTTTTTATATCTTTGTATTTGACGACGCTTGTGCTGACCGCTTCATTTTTGTGATTTATCTTAACTGATAAATCTTCAAATTGATAAATCTTTACAAAAATAATTACCGAAAAACCCAGTTTTTTGTTTGTAATTTGCATAATTATGATGGTAGCCATCTTGGAATTGAGATTGACCGGAATCTCATAGTGGCGCAAAATGTAACTAAAATGCCTGAAATGTTTAAATAAACAAGGCGCCTCCCTCCATCACTTACCGTTAGGATGGGCCATTTCACCTGGACTCGTGGTGGTCTTAGATTCCGGGTTCAATCTTTCCGTACTGAGAGAAGAACCCAGGGTAGGCGCTCCGATGAATGCGTCTACACGAAACTCGGCCGTCGGCTTCATAGACTCTGGTACACGCCACGCGCTTATGCAGGGTCTTAGGCTTTGGGCTCGCTATTACTTACTTGGGAGTTTGCAGTGAGATCTTAGTTAGTAACGGCGTTGGACGCCACGGCGCACACACATACCTACGTGAAACTAGGCCTAGCTGGATGTTGGATGTATATTATGTCGAAACATCCGCTGATTTAATTATTTCAACAGGCGATGAAAGTTCTTTTAAATATATTTGAGCATCAAACTTGTTTTGGTTTCGTCAATCTGGGAATAATAAATAATTTGCTGATGACGCTATGATTTGTACTGGCATAGTCATGACTATATTGTAAGTTACAACTCCATAGTCTCAATAACGTTCTTTGAAGAAGAAGAAAAACAGCATTATACCAGCCATTTTGAATATTCGACATTCAAAATTTCACAACCAAGACTACCATACCTAAACCCTCTATTATATTTTACTCGTCTTGTTTGAAACACAGTTTCTAAGACAATATTATTTTGAATCTGACTAACATCTTTTTGCCAAAAAGAAAAACGATCAAGTGCGATTCGGACTCGAGCAACGAAAGTTCCGTACCACCAAATAAAAAAAAATCTCTGGTATCATTAACGTGGCCGGTGTTCATATTTTTTGTTTGATTTTAGAGTACCTATCTCTTCTTCTCCTTAAGCGAAAGCCCACATTTTGACCGTTAGATTTGCACTTAAATATCATTATTCTTCAAGCCCTATACGATGGAATGAAATTTGCAGGCGTGAACATCACGTTTCTTGGAAAAAAATTCGATGTCTGAAATTTGTCTGAAAATGACCCCCTGTGCACGGGGCTCCTATCTGAAACTTCTCAGATACCTTTTCGGTAATGTCTCATGACCCACTAGGCCCTCAGCTATTCCATTTTTGCCCTGAATATGACCATCGCGGTAAGAATGGTCTAAATCGTATTTTTCGGAGTCGTCAGATTTAGGGAAAGCCCACATTTTGATCGTCAGATTTACATTTAAATATCATTATTCGTCAAGCCATATACGATGGAATGAAATTTGCTGGCGCTGAAGATCACGTTTCTTGGAAAAAATTTCGATGTCTGAAATTTGTCTGAAAATGACCCCCTGTGCACGGGGCTCCTATCTGAAACTTCTCAGATACTTTTTCGGTAATGTCTCATGACCCGCTAGGCCCTCAGCTATTCCATTTTTGCACTGAATATGACCATCGCGGTAAGAATGGTCTAAATCGTATTTTTCGGAGTCGTCAGATTTAGGGAAAGCCACAGATTACCCCCAATAGATACCGCATGATGAAAATTTTGTTCACGCCCGAAGTCACCATTTTTGGCGGTAGGTGCGGGTAGCGGGGCACGAAACAAATGCAACATGATTGGCCATTTCAAGGTCGCACTACTCCCAGCACTCTCCGAGCGTGTACACTAGTGATGCGACAGTGTAATAAAAAGTATCGATAAATGTTGTCATGGTTAATGATTATTCAGCCTAAGACAGGTGATTAAATTATTGTTATTACGCAACAATTAACTTATTCGATTATTGAAAAAATTATTATTATTTCACTTTAATTCAGAAAGGCACTACGTGCACTGATGTTCCGATATCATAGAAGTGTATTATACAACGTGTTAATGAATAAGCGCAAGCCCTCATACCTACACCCCAGCTGATTTATAACAAAATAATTAGATTGAAACAATAATTTCATTATTTTGATAGTTAAAATTTAAAGTTATTAAGTATTGAGGCAACAATTATTTGTTATCATTTCAGAAATGAATGAAAGCGATAACGTGCTAATGGATACATTTTAAGAATCTTGTTTTGGTGGTAGGGTAAGTGTGCCTGTGCGGTGGGTTGAGATTGGGTTCAGTAAATTTAAAATTTTACAAACAAATTATTTAATATTTTGAAAAAATATATAATTATGTTGAAACTATGATGATTCGATTCTGCTCTCGATTCTAAACAAACTACTTTCTAGTTTTGCGTTAATTTATTAAGACGTTGTATAATAACAAACTAGCTTCCGCTTCGCGGTTCCATCTGCGGCCAAAACGCTTTTCCCTCGGGAATTTCAAATTATAAAATACTAGCGGCCTGTCCCGGCTTCGCACGGGTGGACGTCTAATCTTTTCTAGCAATAAATATAGCCTATGTTACTCAAGGTGAATGCAGCTTTCTAATGGTGAAAGAATTTTTTAAATCGGCCCAGTACTTTTTGAGCCTATTCATTACAAACATACAAACATACAAAAATAGGTACAAATCTTTCCTCTTTATAATATTAGTGTAGATAGTCTATATTACTCGCTGACATATGCAGCTTGCCAGTAGCGAAACAATTTTTGAAATAGGTCCAGTAGTTTTTGTGTTTATTTGTCACAAACATACAAAAAATCTAATATTTTCTCTTTATAGTATTATAGTAAGTACCTACATACAACGTGTTAATGAATTAACGCAAAACCTCATACACCCCAACTGATTTATAACAAAAGAATTAGATTGAAACAATAATTTCATTATTTTGATAGTTAAAATTTAAACATACATACATACATAAGCTCACGCCATTGTCCCAAGGGGGTAGGCAGAGACCACAGATCGCCACACGCTACGACTCTGACAGTTATTCGCATTTTAAGGTCAGAGACAAAAATGATTTGTTATCATTTCAGCAATGAATGAAAGCGCTAACGTACTTATGGATACATTTAAATAATCTTGTTTTGGTAGTAAGTAGGGTGAGTGTGCCCATGGGGAGGGATGACATCGGGTTTAGTAAACTAAAATTTTTTCGAAAAAATTATTTAAAATTTGGATAAAAATTACCTACCATGATAATTCGATTCTGCTATTTTATTACATATTTTATAGACATAATTTTTGATTAGGTACGTTTCAATCAAGTAGATTCTATTCAATATAATACACCTCACTATTTTATCCCGGTATAAAAATATCCTATTCTTGTTTTCCTATGCGATAAATGGTTTTTCCGTGAGAATCAGATAATGTCCCACAATTTAAAAGTAGCCTATGTTGTATTTCATACTATATTACTGTACCGGGTATCATCTGAATCCGTTCAAGTGCTTTACCGAGATTGAGTGATAAACATACTTTAATATTAGTAAAATTTATAAGATTAAGATACAAATAAAATAAGAGAAAAAATTGTAAGCATATAATAAACCTATCGATAGCGGTCGTACCGCATAGAAGAAACACACTATTATTGCACGTGTCAATGTCCCCAACATGTAACACCGTTTTAAAATCCACGCCTAAAAATGCTTTGTAATAATATGGCATATTATAAAAACATCGATACCGGCCCGAATGCAGAGACGAACAACACTAGCATTGCACGTGACAAATTCGTGTCAATGTACGAAAGTGATAGATTTACCAAAATTAACTAATGAGAGAAAGGGACCATTTCAAAAAGACATCAACGTGAGCTGCAATTTTTTAGAAGCAACTTTTGTACCGCCCACTATAACTTGAACTCCGAAAAACAAAAAATAATGAAAATGTTTTTTACCGATGGAAAGTAATGCCATCTTTCTCGTAGTTTGATGTCCGAGAGTTTTTCCCACACCACTTTATGGCACAAACTGACATTTTTCATAAAGTTTGTGCTCAGAAAATCGTAAAAAGATAGGCAATTTTTTAATTTAAATTGAGTGCACGCGGATCCAATACTTGGTCGGTACTGAAGGGGCGTGATCAGTTATTTGCTTATATCAGTGAAAAAACATACATGTGTGGCGCGCATCGGCGGCCTTGTATGCGGTATCTATTGGGGGTAATCTGTGGGGAAAGCCCACATTTTGATCGTCAGATTTACATTTAAATATCATTATTCGTCAAGCCATATACGATGGAATGAAATTTGCTGGCGCTGAACATCACGTTTATTGGAAAAAATTTCAAAGTCTGAAATTTGTCTGAAAATGACCCCCTGTGCACGGGGCTCCTATCTGAAACTTCTCAGATACTTTTTCGGTAATGTCTCATGACCCGCTAGGCCCTCAGCTATTCAGTTTTCGCCCTGGACATGATATGATTCAAACCCTTCTCACCTGCCGTACCCTTGTACCATTAGGTATATGAAAAATTAAATAATTTTTTTTATAAATAAATTTTTATGGCGTCCTTAATAATTTTTTTGACAAATGTCAGCCAGTTAAAATCTGTTTTCTTTTTTTAATCGAGAATAAAATCTTTTTCAAAATCTTTTTCAAACTCTTTTAACGAATTTGAACCAAAAAGGTCGACAGTGTTTTTTTTTATCATCTTTGACTCCAAGTAAACATTTTAAAAGAAAATAAAAGCTGAATTTGAGCTGAATAATAAATACACATTTGAGACTATAAGTTTACATCGTCCCTAAAATATGATATCATTAGTGCGTCTGTGTCGTTGACCTAGGTTCTAGCCAGACAAGCTAGCGGCTAGACCCAGCTGAAATGTCTGTCTGTCCATCCAAATGTGCGACGGGGCGGCGTTTTTGAGATTTTTAGTGCTAGGATTACTGAGAATGTTTCTTGTGTGAAATTATCTTTGATACTATAAGTTTTATAGTTTTATTAGCTATGTTTCACGGAAATCGGTTCAGCAGTTTTCAAACTAATCAGCGTTGATTTAGGGCTTTTTAGGGATCTCAGCGAAAATCATAGGTAGGTTAGAAATATCAAAACTGCTGAGATGCTGAAAATTATCTACCTTTCTTTTACAAAAAAATTGCTTTGAAGTCGGTTCATCCGAGAGAGCTATACGGAAAGACAGGCATAGACTTCAAACATTAATTATAACACCCCTCTTTCTGTGCTCGGATAAATGAAGATTTTTCAGATTTTTCAGTGTTCATAAATAATACTAATTTCACCTATTTTTTTCCTAATTGGACTTGGAAAATCACACCTAGAATTATAATTCGCGTGAAGAGGACAGAAATAATTAATTACAATTATTAAATAAATCACTTCACGCACGCTCACCGCAAATCATTGAGGTGTGGTCAGGCAGACCGTCATACCATATTACGTAATCTTACTTTATAATAATTGATAATTTAGGAGCACATGGATGGAAGCAAACATTAATATGACTCCATTCAGGAATTAGAGAGACAAAATGTAAACAACGGTAATACCAGTGTAGAAAATACCATGTCGAGACGGAAGAAAACTTATCTCTGGAATATACAACAGTAAATTATCAATTCTACTCGCAAAGGATTGCGACAGATGATATGTTAATTTTGTATGGAAAATAATAATAAAATACGCACGTCATCATATATTTGAGAACAACAGAAAGCGTGACTGTCAATATTTTATTTCGTGGTCTGGCAACACTCAGATGTATTTGACCTTTGGTTCTTTTTTTAATAAATAAGAACTTTATTAAAAAAAGAAGAAAAATACTCTTTATTGTACAGTCAAGAGCACGTCAAGCTTTACACTTGCAGTTCAATTGTAACGCTTATAGCCCACTAAATAAGAACGGTACAAAGTCCAAAGTGTCAAGCTTGACGTGCTCTTGTACATAGTAACGTAAACGCGTCTCTTGATTAGTTAATATCATCTTCGGTCCGTACGCTACGCATAGCACTAAAAAGTCAAGAAATGGGCTACATAACGTAATTTAAAAATGTCATTCAATGTGTGTTACGAGTGTTGTTACGAGTATTGTTCTTATTTATCGATAGACAACTTTTTAATATCACCGCAATCTAGTTAGTGCCGTGCCTACATAATGTTATTATTAAAAAATGTACAAAAGGTTTGTGACAATGAAACGTCACTTTGACAGTGACGTTTCTTTGTTTACATTTTGTCTCTCTAATTCCTGAATGGAGAGTATGGGGGTAAGCAGAGACTAGGGCCCGACATACACGTACTCTACGACTCTGGCTGAAACAATGAATGAAAGAAGGAAACGGAAATGAAATGCTCCTTTGAAACATCTAGTACCTATCGAACAATCATGCAAAGAAAAAAAAAAAGTAAAAAAAAAATTTAAACGGAAAAGGAAGCCAAGAAAATTTTTGCTAGGTAAGTATTATTTATGTGAAAATTTGTATATGTGCATAATCATTGCTTATATGTATACGTAATTTAATTCCGACTGCTCGCGGACGGTGAAGGAAAACATCGTGAGGAAACCTGAAATAAAGAAATTCTGATGCGTGGGTGTACCTATGTGAAGTCTACCAATAAGTATTTGGCACGCGTGGTGTAATAACGCCCAAACACCCTCCATGAGGGTAGGCCTGTGCCCTGTGCCCAGAGGGCCTAGCATGCCAGCCCCGAGAAAACGACAAAAATCGAGACGTGCCTCCATCTTTATTATTTTACTTATGCCAGAAAGAGCGCGCATGACGTTTTACTCGTTTAAACGCTTTGTTGTGGCTGGCATGCTAGCTATACTGCAGTGGGACGTGTATAGGCTGATGATGATATTAATAGGATGATTTGTATGAGTTGTGGCATAATTAAAACGGTGGTTTGTATTTATAGCAAAGTGCGTACGTGTGAATCCGCTGAGCTTTGTGAATGTAATCAGTGAACTCTGTCAGTTTAACATAATTATAATAAAGGTGAATACACGTGTCACCTTCCCTTAATTTGTCTTCTTACTCACGTGTAAGAGACGATAGTCTATGAGCCAACCGACCCAAACATGCTCTAACAAATTTTAGAGATTTTAGTGATGCACACATAATTTTTGATTAAAAACTAGCCGTTTGCCTGCTTTGATCTTTTACACTCTCTCTAGTATCCTATCGGTGCATGACAGCGAGACGGTGAGTGAGGAAAAATTACTACCTTGCTTTGCTAAGCTTAGCTGCCATTCCTCTTCTAAACTTTTTATCGTTTGGGCAGCAAGCCCGCACTGCTAGCATGCCACCCACGACAAAGCGTTTAAACGAGTAAAACGTCATGCGCACTCTTTCTGGCATATACGTAAAATAATAAAGAGGGAGGCACATCTCGATTTTTGTCGTTTTCTCGGGGGTGGCATGCGAGGCCTACTGGTGTTAGTTTGTTCAAACCGATCTTTTTTCTACTTTTCTGACACTTAAACATAATCGTCATGTTATTTTAGTGGTTATTAGATGAAACGACAAACGAATGTCATGCGGGTAGGAGTAGTGCGGGATAATTTACTAAGGTGTGGTGATATCGCCTCATTGAACGGAACAGCGTTGCTTGCGACGTGACAAACGACGCGACGTGACGTGACGTTTCATATTGTTTGTCTATTTTGGACCATCGTACTCCAGGCATTCCCTTGTACGGGTCCGCAAGTATAACCATAATACGTGTAAACTAATTTTAGTTACTAAATTATTTTGTATTTTTTTGTATTTGACGGGTAGTTTGACGAAGCGTGTTTCACGCAGTCGCCTCTTGTACTACAAATACAGCAGGCATACATACATCGCCTTCACTTCACACTAGGCTCGCTCGCCTGTGTTCAAACGCGCCACTCCCTTGATTGTTCTCCTAAAGGCCCTCTATGCCTCTATGTCCCTTTTCTGAAGCTAAACTGCTCATGGAACACGGTTTGCTACGCAAACAAGCATGTTTTTTCAAGAGGGGTCGTCAACCTACATTCGTTTATCACATTTTTAGCACTTTTTAAGCGCTACGTTGGTTCTTGAGGAAAGAAAATAATGAATGTCTCCTATCGTAATGTTCTTAATGAACCATTTTGCTGGCACATATTTTATGAGTTTATGACACACAGGGAAATAAGTAATGAATTTTTACGAAATTATACAATTAAAAGCTTTGTTCTTTACGCAAATGGTAGAGTAAGAAATTATAATTTCAATTATAATTATTTGTAATTTAGCATTTAAAGAATTTAAAAATAAACACCAAGATTAAGATAAGATAATATTCTTAGATTTTCTTTTACCCTGCCGCAATACCAGACAATAAGAAAATAGATTGTTTCGTCGCGTAGATTTAGGATTCGGCAGTTCAAAGGTTAGATCCTTATTATATTTAGGTACACACCACGGACCTGAAAAAAAGACGGACGGAATCTCGTCTTATCAAAAGTGAAGCACCCATTTATATGAGTGTGCGTGCTGTCGCCCTGTCGCGCGGTACATAATGGCGGCGGGTTGTCGGACCTGCGCCTAGAACTGGTGCGTCTGTGTGAGTGTAGGTCCCTTGTAGAACAAACGAAATTGTAGGAGCTTTCATGCTTCACCTCTTTTTAGAGTGACATTACGTCCGACTTTTTTTCAGGTCCGTGGTACACAAACATACTTTTCCGTGATATATATTTTTTAAATTATGTTTTCAATGAAAGACTTGGTCGTTATATCCCGCCCTTTCTGCCCGGAAATCTGCACGAGAACGGAGCTTATGAACGCCCATCAAACTGAACAACTTTTATTATGGGAGCAAACCGATAGGAGCAAAAAAAATCGGCTATTTCATACTAAACTGCAATGCCTACTCGACTCAAAAATGTTTGCAACAGCAGATTTTTTTTGCTGCCATCGGATTGCTCCCACAGTAGACTCTCAGTTTAAAAGGATGCTAATGATATCAATTTCACCCTGTAGAATGACATAATGCCATCGACTCGATAGAAGAATGAATTTAGACAGTTGAAGAGACAACCAAGTTTGATTATGGTTTTATTGTAACAGAAAGGTATGTGAATTCGTGACAAAATGTCATAGCAAAAACGCTACAACGCAACGATCATTTCACGAGTAAATTCTCAGAGTTATGTTATGTTATGTTATGACTTATGATTATGACTATGAACCTCGCATTGTTACAATGTGTTTTACGCTAACGTCACACTTTGTGGCCTATTGGCTGGGTGCCAAACGTCTGAATAAAGGCCAAACTTATGATGGAGGCCTAAATGACGTGATCGTATCTACGTATAGTGTATTATATCGTGTCAGGAAACCACAGTGACTTTGCGTTCTGGCAGATTATCGTGTTTTTATGCATTTTGTTATAGGCGATTGTGTAAACTGTTATCTTTTTATATGCTAGTTTTAATAATAAAATGATAGGAATTAGATTCACTGTGGCATGTCAAATCTTAGCAAAGTATCAGTAGTTTCATGTTTATAGTAAGCTATAATTATTATGGTTTGTTAAAAAAAGACATAAATTACGTACAGGTAAAGGACAGCTCTCCTCAGACCGAAAAGTAAAAAATAGTTTCATACAAAACTGCCCTACCCGACGTTTTTTTCGCGTTTTCTGAGTTAAGCTCTATAGTGAAAGTTGTTCAGTTTGATGGTCTGACTTCACCGTTTCAGTCTGTGGAGGGCTGTCCCTTTTGCGGTGATCAGTATCTTTTCTAAACCAACCAACTACCAAGCGTGCAGTTGTAGCAATGCATATTTAAACATTAATCTTTATTTTTTGGAATCCATATATGTTTACGTCAAAAAACGTCTTGGCGTAGGCGTAGGTAATGGTCAAGAGCTTTAAGATACCTATTTTGTCTGTTTTCGACCCGGTTCTTGATAACCAAATTATTACATTTAATATATACATATAGTTCACATAACAGTGTAGATACGTTCTTTCTGCAGTGAATCTAACCGTTGAAAACACGATTCTATTAAATTTTCTCGATAGAAAAGAAGAGCAAAGTAAGTTGGATTTCAGATTTATAACCAGTTTTACAACAATCACCATACTCCATTTCTTCTGAATATACCATCATTTGAAAGGTAATTAATTATAGCAGTGATTCTACCCGATGGATTTTACCCCAAACGCCCAAGAGAAAAGATATTGATGAAAAATTCGTTTTTTTGCGATCTTGCTTTCAATTAAAGCGGGATGGCTAATTGCAAAAGTTTGCTTGTTAGAAAGAGAGGCTTGCTCTAGGGACACCTAGCCATGCTGTTCAAATTGTGATTGAAAAATGGTTGCATTCAAAACTTAAAGAGATGACGTAACGATTAACTCATTCTTTAGATACTAATGTCTACAGACCTGTTTTCCTTCAAATTCGTTCATTCAATATCATTAGATCCTGGGCAGTCAGCCTCGATACAACCATTGCTGACTGGCAAATCTTTCCATTACACAACATGAGAAAACTATTGAAAAAAAGGGTAGGAACCGATTTTTTCCTGGCGCCCTGGCAGGGCACCAAGCCAGCAATCTGCAAAAAACCCATCAGATCTGGACTACCGTGTACTGGATATTAATTTAATTAAATTGTAGGTACATTAAATGTTGAAGTAACATAACCACGTTTCCTATAACGCGGCAATCCATTAGGTTTGATAACCACATCGATCTATCAAGATAGTGGGACAAGTTTCCCTTTAATTAGTGCGGTTGATGCTCCGGGCTTTGTTCCTTAATACTCTTGACAACTATAGATTACTTGTCTACATACATACATTAACTCATTAATAAAATACTTTTCGTGATGGTTACCCCGCTACAACTACACTGGTCTTCAAAACTTAGTATTACACTTTTAAATTTGCAATACCTTTTAAAGTGCACATTATATTTTCGAAGCAAGAAAAAGTTTTTTTTTTAATTTGTTTTATAGTTAAAAACTTCATAGTCGATTATCTTCTTTTAAGGCTTTGACTGCCAAATGACCGACAAACAATGGAAAATCTATTTTGATTGTAGAATGCCCGAAAAAAACTTTATTTTTAAATAAAAACACTCCTTTTCAAATTGCTCTCTAACGAAAGTGTGATACTGTTATGTGCCAAATAAACGTTTATTTTTTTTTTAATTTAAAAACTTCATAGTCGACTATCTTCTTTTAAGGAATGCCCGAAAAAAACTTTTTTTTAAACAACAACACTCCTTTTAAAATTGCCCTCTAACTAAAGTGTGATACTGTTATGTGCCAAATAAACGTTTATTTTTTATTTTTTTTATACTTAGTTTTGCAGGTCAGTGTATGTCTTTTCAAGTACAGTTTTATTTATTAGTTTATGTAACTGTAAAATGTGTGGATGAACATTATATAAAGAGTGTGCAGATTAAAAGGAAAATAACACTTCAGATTCTGCGAGGAAGGAATTTTGTAAATTTTGGCGGATGTTGAATGAATTGAATTTTGATTAGTAATTCTGATCTGCAGTTTACCTTAATTTCATCAAAAACCTCAAAATAATGTCGAAAATCATGACCATGGACCCAGCTAATGTTTTGTTTGAAATCGTATATATTTTCACTCTTATTGATGTCTTTTGAAATATGTCATGCTATAGATTAATCAAGCATTTGAATATATCTAAGTCGAAATCGACTTAGATTTATTCAAATGCTTGTATCGGTAGATATTTTATTCAACATAAGTACGTTAACATAGACATAATATTATTAATCTAAATATACTATTAACTAAACTAAATCTAACAGTATCCGATTGTAATTTAAAAAGTATATACAAATATACAATCTTAATAGTACGCGTAGGTATAATATATACTTGTATTAAATCTGTTTTTGTGTTGGTCCTGTTTCCACGTCGACTGTATCAAATATAATACAATACTATTATACATAATTGACAAATATGTGTATCAAATATAATACAATACTATTATACACAATTAGACAAGTGCGTAGCACCCTCAATCGACGGAAGTGCATGAAAAGATGTATGAATGTCAATGAGGCTAGAGAAGTGTCAGAGTCGTAGCGTGTGGCGATCTGTGGTCTCTGCCTACCCCCTTGGGACAATGGCGTGAGCTTATGTATGTATGTATTATACAATAACAAAGAAGGTTTGTCTACATTGTCATGTCATGTTATGAACTTATCTATCTCTGTGGACAATTCTGTGAGACTTACGGTATGCAAAGATTTATGAGTTATAAACTTTTATATTACAGTCTAGCCTTCAGGCAATGGCGTCTTATAAATATTAAAAACCGAGTCGCGGCCAATTTATTGGATGGAATTTAAAAAATTGATAGGTTTTAAAATGGTGTTTAGTTAACAATTGCGGAGAAACATTTTGCATTTTTCATCTTTAATTAAAATGTGAAAGTCAACGCTTGTTGCTCGCTAAGGTTATGATTGTAACTGAACACAACTGCAGCGCAGCCCTATTATGACTTCTCTACTCGCGCGCGACGCGCTTTAGCAGTAGGCCTCCGCATGCCACCCCCGAGAAAACGATAAAAATGGAGATGTGCCTCCATCCTTATTATTTTACGTGTGAAAGAAAGAGCGCGCATGACGTTTTTCTCTTTTAAACGCTTTGTCGTGGGAGGCATGCTAGCCGTGCTGCATAGAAAACTATCTCTTCCCGCGCTTTTCAGTCGCACGTCATTTAACGCCTAGTAGTTAACACGAACTATTAACGATTTGCCTAAAGGATTAAAAAATATTACTTTTATCGGAAAACTTCGGCACTTACATCTGACAAAGAGTAATTTAGTTAAATATAAAAGGCTTCGCAGTTCTTTTGTACATTTAGTTTACCTCTAATTTTTTAAAAGCCTCACCGTACAGCTTTTGTTCAAGAATTTACAGATAAAAGGGCATTTTATTGGTATTGCCGTGTTTACTGCCACAATTTTTTATTGTCATTCTTCGAACGTGACCCAGTTGGCTCTTTATTACTGGTTACCTACGTGCCGAATTCGAATGAGAAACACAAGTGATGT
The DNA here is from genome assembly GCA_922987775.1 of Agonopterix subpropinquella. Lineage (NCBI taxonomy): Eukaryota > Metazoa > Arthropoda > Insecta > Lepidoptera > Depressariidae > Agonopterix > Agonopterix subpropinquella. The sequence continues at coordinate 6,737,023 of OV277695.1, read as the reverse complement.
GACATAAAGATTTTGCATCTAAAAAGGCATATCATCATACATACGTAGGTTCCTACGTCCCCACAGAAGAGGCCCCGCTCCGCCTTAATAAAAGTAGCAGGTAGGTGCAGCCAGCTTGACACTGATATGGGTATCTGTTCCTTCATTTCGTTCAGAAAAAGGTCATAAGTCACTATTTTACGAAGATTCAGTAATGAGACTTCGAAGAAACGTTGTATTTAATTTGATTTGTTTTTTGGTCACACTAGTAACGCAAAATAGGCGACAAAGTTGTCGAGTTGCGGAAAATGAGCCCGCTCAACCAATACCATGGTCACACTAGTTCTCGGACTAAATATTAGGTCCTCTTGCGATTTCTATGGTTCTCTTTTCTGTGATCGTCCCACTACAGGATATAGACCTACCCTCTCCGAGGGTGTACAGGATGCAACAAAACACCCTAGTAATACTTAAGGGGGTGCTTCAGACCATCAATCTGAACTTTCACTATGGAGCCAACGTCGAGAGAAAATAAAAAAAATCTGCTGTCCCATACATTTGAGTCGAGACGAGCACCCCTTAAGTATTACTAGGGTGTTTTGTTACACCCTGCATAGGCTTTTAAGACAACCACGCTTGCCAATAAAGTAGACTTTACAAAAAGTTGATGCTAGACTTATTGTGAATGACTCTGACTATTCCCTCGGGAAATATAGTCGTGAGCATTATATGCTTGTGCTACAATGTACATTCTAAACTGAACATGTTTACTGAACTGGCTATTACATTATGCAATTCGTGATTCTCGTGTAATTGACCTGTGTATTTACTTACACAAACAAATGTTTTTTATATACCTAGTTTAATAGCTACATACTTAATTATGCTGTTAGTGTACCTCAGATGATGGTGATGATGCTTTGTGACCCTTGCTGCAATTAAACCCTCTTTCTTCTTATCGTGTGGGCAGAGCCCTGGTGTCAGAGTTTTTCAGACCGCCTTACGGCCTCTGACGTGGTTTTTATGTAACGACTACTACCACCAGAGATAGTAGCCGGGACCAACGGCTTAACGTGCCATCCGAAGCAGGATATCATCTTTCTTTTCAGACAATCAGGTGATTCAGCCTGCAATGTCCTAACCAACTGGGGAAAAACGCACAAAGTAACATATCATTAGGTGTCCCCCGTGGGAATCGAACCCACGACCTCCGTATCGAGAGCCCAATGCTCTTAACCATTAGACCACGGAGGCAGTTAAGCAATTAAACCCTGAAAAGATAATTAATTAGTAGTTTTCGGAAGTTATCAAAAGAGGTTCAGTAGTTTGACTATAGAGGATACATTACTACATAATTATGTCATATATGACAAAGACATTTTTTTTTTGTAATTCACATGTTTTAATTCATGAATAAAAAGCTGAGACTTTTGTTCTTTCTTTTTTCTGTAGGTACATAAACAACTTATTTAGGTACTGTTTTTTTATTATCATGTATAGATTAACAGACTATATAGATTATTAAACTCGGAACCACGGAACCACCCCTAATTATTTGTGGAAAGTGTTTTCAAAATCACCCAGTATACCTATAACTGACAAACAGTGACCAGTAGGCCTCGCATGCCACCCCCGAGAAAACGATAAAAATCGAGATGTGCCTCCATCTTTATTATTTTAAGTATGCCACAAAAGAGCGCGCATGACGTTTTTCTCGTTTAACCGCTTTGTCGTGGGTGGCATGCTAGCCGTGCAGACCACTATTGATATCAGAAATAACTAAGTTTGAATAGTGAACGGAATTATATTGGACTCCGGAATTCCGGACTCTACGGTGAACGGTTGGAAACTTTAATCACTGGGAAAGTTGGTAAACGCAAAATGCCATTGTTGGCGAGGCGATAACCATGGCGGTCAGGGTTGCTACTACCAAAGTACTGGCACGGAATAAATACTAGTAAAATTCAAAATTCAAAATTTTTTTGTCAAAATAATATCACTTTTTGAATGACGTCATTTTTTGACTCTACCACCGCGTCGGAAGGTGTTCTGTTGAGAGAAGATGGGCCAGAAACTCTACAACACACATCTTTTAAACAAAACAAAATGTACAAAGTACAATTAAAATACAATATTGCATTACATAGTGTAAAATTGTCAAGACCAGACATTTTGGTCATTCAAATAATCATCGAGTTAATAGTAACCTTTTTTTAACTATCCGGTAGGTAACCCGGATATTAATCGGAAAGTTTGTTGGTCTGCATATTTGTTTGTTGTGTTGTGTATTCACGTCTAAATTACTGAAAGGATTTCAATTAAAATTGACAAACGGCAACGGCTACTCTCAGCGACTGATTAAGAAATCTGACCGCCCTAGGCTAATTTATAAGGACGCGCCCCCGCCATTACTAGTTTGAAAATTTTAACATGGTTCAATACTACCTATAAAAGTTTTCAGATCGATCTGCAAGCGAAACTAACGTTGTCCCTTTCAGTCCTGGATCTACATTTTCCCGACCCTGAGCAAAAACTTGACATTGGCGCCTCTCCTCTCCAAGGGAATTTCAATTTTTTTTCCAGCTGTGGCCGGGTCCAGTTTTGGTCTCGAGCTGGCTCGAGATTTGTTTAACAATATTTTCAAGTCGTTGCAATATTTTATTTTTCAAACTTTTTATGTTGGCGCCCCCTAGACCTGCCGCTTCTAGTTTTAATATCCTACATATTATACCTACGTAGATGCAATGATGCTAAATTAGTGCATACGAAGACACGATTTTAGCGCGCCCCCCCGATCCTCGCGCCCTAGGCTGCAGCCTAATTAGCCTAAGGGTTAATCAGGCCCTGGCTACTCTTCTCAAACAATATTATCTATCCTTATTACCAGTAAAAGCTAGTAACAATACAAATCATAAACGCCGAATTCCCTTAAAAAATATTCCCATCATTATGTCAACGTACCGTTCGAACCTTCAATTAAAAAAAACAAGACAATCGATCAGCGGCTGTGCTTGGGACGCAGGGTGTTAACTTAAATTGTTACATACTTAAGGAGGTGTTTCAGATCATCAAACTGAACAACTTTCACTATGGGACCAATATTGAAATCGCGAAAAGAAAATCAGCTCTTCCATTGAAAATATCAATACAATACACAAAAACAATTCCGTTTGTCCAATGTTTGTCCCATGGTAAATTTTTTTCAGTTTGATGGTCTGAAGTATACACCACTAGTTTTTAATTATCCATGAATCTAAACAACTTTCTCAAAGAAACATGGGTCGAAAAATGAGAATTTTTTTTGGACCTTCCATACAAAAGTGCGGATCGGCCGATCGATTTTCTATGGGAGGTCCAAAAAAATTTCTCGTTTTTCGACCCATGTTTCTTTGGGAAAGTTGTTTAGATTCATGGTCTGAATACACCCTTAAAGTTATGTTAATAATTAAAAACTAGTGGTGTATACAGGGTGTACAATAAAATGGGACAGCTACTTAAAGGGGTGCTTCAGACCATCAAACTGAACAACTTTCTCTATGGGACCAATATCGAAATCGCGAAAAAAAAATCAGCTCTCCCATACAAAACTGCAAACATAACTCGACTGAAATGTATGGGACAGCAGATTTTTTTTTCGCGATTTCGATATTGGTCCCATAGGGAAAGTTGTTCAGTTTGATGGTCTGAAGCACCTCTTTAAGTAGCTGTCCTATTTTAATTTACACCCTGTATGTAAAGTAAGTAGGTATGTATAAGTTTAATAAGTTTACAACCAGTATCAAACTGCAGCACAGTTTGTCAGCTATAACTGAAGCACTCTTTGTTACGTATAAGATTGTCGTAATGGGTACCATGTTGACGTTACGACATTAAACTTCCGTATGTACTCTTTCTTAGACTGTGCTTCCGTGTGTGATATCCGGGCTACTTACGTCCGGCAACCCTACGGCTATAATGGCTAGAAGGTAAGTCCACATAATGCTAGTCACAAATAAAATTGTTAGTGTTTATTATCATACTTAATCTGATAAAGTGAATTTAGCTTGTCTGATAGAAGTCAGCGGTTGTTGTAATTTTTATCAGGTGGTGGTTTGGCTAAAAACATTTTAGGGTGCACAACGAATTATCCCTAATTCGTTGTGCACCCTAAAATGTTTTTAGTAATTCAAAGAAAAACTAGAGATGTATAAAAATTAACACATACCAGTAAACTCAATGGGTTGAAAATCGAGAATTTTTTAGGGTTCCGTACCCAAAGGGTGAAAACGGGACCCTATTACTAAGCCTACGTTGTCCGTCCTTCCGTCCGTCCATCCGTCCGTCCGTCCGTCTGTCCGTCTGTCCGTCCGTCCGTCTGTCCTACCTATCCGTCTGGGCTACAGCCCTAAATAGTTACAACTAAGTTACAACTTTTGAACCGTAATAGCTAGATAGTTGAAATTTTCTCAGATTATGCGTTATTGCGGCGGATTTGTTAACAAAAATAAAAATGGCAGAAAGTTAAAAATTAAAGGGGGTTTTCAACAAGAAACTAGTTTTACCAACGTTTTTTCTTCACGCTCTATAGTAAAAACGGTAATGCATACAAGCGTCAAACTTAGTGTGATTATAGAGCAAACTCTACAGAATAACAACAAATACTAAAAACCAGCCAAGTGTGAGTCGGTCTCAAGCTAAAGGCCCCGGACAAAAAAAAATTTTTTTCTAAGTTAATAATGTGGTGGTGTGGTACGGAACCCTCGGTGCGCGAGTAGCCCGACTCGCACTTGACCGGTTTTATTTGGACCTCCCATACAAAAGTAGTCCGAAAAAAAAAAATTCCGACCCTTAGGGAAAGTTGTTATATAGTTTTATTGTCTGAATACACCCTTAACATTTTGTTAAATAATTATTTATTTTAATTTATTCAATATGACGAAAATACTAAATATCTAAAAATTCAATACTGTAGTGTAGGCAGACCTAAAGATATATAGGTCCTTCTTAGTATACTGACACTTTTTTAAGGAGATGATCAGACCATCAAACTGAACAACTTTCTCAATGGGACCAACATCGAAACTGCGAAAAAAAAATCAGCTGTCTCATCAATCTTATCATACATTTGGCTCGAGTAGGATTCCAGTTTTGTATGGAAGAGCTGTTTTTTTTTTCGATTTCGATATTAGTGCGATAGAGAAAGTGGTTCAGTTTGATGGTATGATCATCTCCTTAAAAAAGTGTCAGCATAAATTAAGACGGACCCTGTATTTCTGAGCTTCTCTATTCCGTTTTACTTACTACCCTTATTTCATTACTTAAAGGTCGACGCAATAATGTCGTTTTCCTCCATTCTTTCCTTTTAGCCGTCATTTCTGCTCGCTCACTCCTTTTTTTTTAACAAATTCTGTGTTATATTTACATTTTTATTCAAAGGTTTTTTGATAGAACTTTGTGCATAAATATTGAGTGTTCATTGTAACATGAAAATTGCATATTGCGATGGGCATCAAAAGACCGATACCCGTCGGCATACCATCAATGTTGTCAAAAGTATGCAAATGTATGGTCGCACACGTGACTGCTTATTTTGTCTGAAGAGAGCAAACACGGAGCAAACAAATATTTGCAAAACTGTCAGTCATTAATTAATCATTACATAACTTGCTTTTATTGTGTTACATATCGAAGGAACAGGGAGTTTCAGATGGTCAAGCATCCCTTGAAGTGTGTAACGCATTTAAGTTTACACCCTATACAGGGTGTAACAAAACACCCCAGTAATACTTAAGGGGGTGCTTCAGACCATCAACCTGAACAACTTTCACTATGGAGACAACGTCGAGAAAAAATTAAAAAATCTGCTGTCCCATATGTATGGGACAGCACCGGGCAGCATGTTACCGTCTCGACTCAAATGTTTGAGTCGAGACGGTACTGTAGTTTTGTATGAAAGAGCGGATTTTTTTCTCGCGATTTCGATGTTGGCTCCATAGTGAAAGTTGTTCAGTTTGATGGTTTTGGCGTACTTTTGCTATCGGCGTACCGTGCTATCGACGAAACTTGCTATCGGCGATTCCTGCTGTCGACGAACCGTGTTATTGGGGTACATTTGCTATCGGCGTACCGTGCTATCGACGAAACTTGATATCGGCGAACCCTGCTGTCGACGAATCGTGTTGTTGGCGTACATTTGCTATCGGCGTACCGTGATATCGACGAAGAGTGCAGTCGACGCTCAATTCCATCGATGATTGTATTCCGGCATACTGTCCGGTCCGTAACTCCGTAGTTCAAGGTTGAGTCAAACAGGAAATTTCAATACAGCGGAAAAAATATTCGACATAATTCGGCTTCCGTTCCTTTGTGAGGTGTTCGGAGGAATCGAAAAAATGCTCATTTCTTTTTCTGCTTTAATTTCCTGTATGTCGAATCGGATCGCTGTTGGGTGGAATTCTTTTATGCCTTTACCGGTTTTTCTTTTAGTATAGTCAATACAGCATATTCTTCCTGATGAGTACCTATTATATGTGAAGTAAGTAGCTTTTAGTGATAAAGATGAGATAAAGATAAAGATAATTTTATTGTTCTCCCATAATTACAACAAATACAGATATGTAAAACCGCCATATGAATTTTTCAAACGTATCGTATGACAAGGCAGCCAAAAAAAAATCTTAAATCACTGGACCGAAGTGTTGGAGTTTGACCTGGTCCTGAGGGGGTTTGTACGTGCCCTGCAGTGGGATAGGATGATCATGCATGACGTCACTGTTGACCTCTGGACAACGCGTATTTAGCTAGTGTCTATCACGGACCTGAAAAAAAGACGGACGGAATCTCGTCTAATCAAAAGTGAAGCACCCATTTATATGAGTGTGCGTGCTGTCGCCCTTTCGCGCGGTACATAATGGCGGCGGGTTGTCGGACCTGCGCCTAGAACTGGTGCGTCTGTTTGAGTGTAAATCCCTTGTAGAACAAACGAAATTGTAGGACCTTGCATGCTTCACCTATTTTTAGAGTGACATTACGTCCGTCTTTTTTTCAGGTCCTTGGTGTCTATAAGGTTAAATTTTAGCGAAATCATAAAGCATTATTTTTTTAAACATTTCTTTTCGTAACGAGTTTGGAATTCAGAATTAAAAAAAAATTATCGCAAAAATAAGAATAATCTTCCTAATGAAATTCAAATGCAGAACCAATTTGTTTGTTCTACAAATTGCTAGGAAATTAAAGAGAGGCGAATATTTCTTTTTTTATTACATTTACCGTAAGAATTTGTAACGTTCTTTAAATTAAGTTTCAGCTTCAGGAGCAAGTGACGTCGGTGTTTTCACTCTTCGTAAATATACAGGGAGCCGGGAGTTAGGAATTTCTCTCTCATTTTATGTAGGTACCTTGATTAAAGTACCTTTCTTTCCATGGGTGTACCAAAGTCATGCAGTGAAGCTGTGGGTGAAAGGTCTATCAATACTTGATATGTTATTCTAAACCTTCAATATGCTAAGAGTGCTTGCTTGCTCTACCTGCAAGTTTAAATGATAGTTTGCTGTTATAGCAAAGTTTTTGACCACCCCTAAATAAACCCGCCCCTGGTGTACGTAGCCAGATCTTCCTTGTGAATCAGTTTATCATATGTGAAAACCGTATCATAATCCCTACAGTATTTTCTGAGATTAGCCTTTATAGACCGAGATCCGACCGTAAAATTATGCACCTATTTCATAGGCGAACGAAATGTCATTCTGGTGTATGTTTACACAGGGGTCAATTGAACGCCACCAAGTTGCCTAGAAAAATCTTGCCGCAAGTAAGTACCTTTTCCATTATGATTTTTGGTATTACTTTTTCCACCTGTCTGTTAGGGAAGTAAATGAGGTGCCATCAGAAGGAGACTGAACTAAAGTACTGAAAAAACTAGGGTTGCCACTTCTTCATTTGCTGCAACTATAGGGTTGCCAGGTTCAAAGAAGTCATTTTTGATCCTGGCAACCCTATAGTTACGGCAGACTGAGAGGTGGCAACCCTAGTTTTTCCAATACTTTAGATTAGTCTCCTTCCGGTGGCACCTCATTTACTTCCCTAACAGACATGTGGAAAAAGTTATACCAAAAATAATTATGGAAAAGGTACTTGCGACAAGATTTTTCAAGGCAACTTGGCGGCGTTGAATTAACCCCTGTGTCATACACTAGAATTACATTTAGTTCGCCTATAAAATAGGTGCATAATTTTACGGTCGGGTCTCGGACTATTACAAATAGACTGGACGACAGAAAAACATGACAAGGTAGCTTAAGAATGCGACTTCGTCCGCGTGGATTTTGAAAAACTTCAAACCTCCGTTGTTCCTCTATAGAATTTATATTCCCAAGTATCTATCTTATCTGTCAGTCACGGAACTGATTATAAGAATAGAATGGAAGAAGATTGATATAAGGATACACCATCTATTTGTTCAGATATCAATAGTGTAAACCGGGCGAATTAACTTGGCATCTGGCTCGCACGTGGCTCGGAATAAAAAACTCGGAAAGAATAACTTGAAAATGCTAAAGCGCAGGGACACGTGCAACGGTAACTGAAATGCTATGAACTACGGCCTCGCACGGCGACGGCGGGGTCCCGCGGGGGGTAGCAGGAGGGGTGTCAAATTCCGAGCCACCACGTGCGAGCCAGGTGCCTAGTTAATTCGCTCGGATTGTACTTAGAGCTTGTGTACAACAGATTTTCCAGGTTTACCTTTTTAGTAAACACTTCGATAACATCTAAACGATCTTTGATCTGCAATAAAATATGGTCTAAGGCAACAAAGCAAGAAAGAAAGTTTTATATTCGCATAGAAAAGTCAGAGCCAGGGAAATATATTTTTCTCTTTGATAATATATTATTTTTTATCAAAGGGACGAACTAAATCGCTAGTTCGACGGACAAATATTACAAAGCTAAAGATAAGGCCTTTTTGTCTACATCCTTGTGCGGGCACTACATTCTCGCCGAGAACGGGCGAGACAGGCCGAGAACGAGAGTGTGGATGCCCTTCATTGTTCTCGTGGCATCATAAAGCCATAGTAATTTTCCTTGAAAGTTCTCGGCGAGCATTCTCGGCGAGAGTGAAGTGCGAAGTGCGGGCTTATACTTTATTTATTTCCATATTTTAGTATGTTAATCCTTCGTCAAACCGCGAACAAGCAGAACAAGCACAACAGACTTATGGGCATCAGACCTGGTCTTATCTTCGAGATAGGATATCAATATAAAATAAATTGTCGAAATGAAGCTCAGTTTTTGGCCGAAGCCGAAGCCGATTGTTCGACACTATCTTCGGCCGAAGCCGAAGTCCAATCATATCAAAAATGCAGCTATTATGTTATTTTGCTGCGAACGTGTGGGTATTAAAAATCTAGCTTAGATTACCGCGTGCTATTAAACTGAATTCATGTAAAAATATTGATTTAGAATTCAATTTAGCCACACAAAATGGCAATTCTTATGATTGAAATAAATTATACCTTTCATTCCATCTTTTCTTATAAAGTAAATTTTATTCATGACTAATTCATTTGGAATTAAAACAGTAACATTGGCCTCGATTCGGAGTGTACCACGACTAAACTAAACTAAATGTATTCCTGTCACTTTCTAAAATAAGATTAAGAAAAGAGACAGAAAACCAACAGCTGACTTTAGTGCTGTCAAAGTGACGTTAAATGCGCAAAATAAGATGCCATCATAATGTTCGCCATCTTATTTAAGTCTTTTTTGGGCGTTTAACGTCACTTTGACAGCACTAAAGTCAGCTGTTGGTTTTCTGTCTCTTTTCTTAATCTTATTTTAGAAAGTGACAGGAATACATTTAGTTTAGTCGTGGTACACTCCGAATCGAGGCCATTGTAACAAACCAGGTGGCTGAATAAAAAGCTACGGCTAATAATGGCCGAAGCCGAATGTGCGGCCGAAGATGCTTTTTGGCCGAAGGTGGCCGAAGCCGAAGCTTCGGTCAGACACTACGGAACAGCTTAGCGGTCCGTGAGGAAAGGGACGCTTCAATAAGCGAAGCATTACGCCCGAATCTTCAGATTCTTGCGAATCGAGAGTTGCAACTGCAGCCCCGCTGCAGCCCTCGAGTGCCAATCTGTAGAAGCTATAAAACTCGATTGAATGCACTTAACTAACAGTAGCTGTGCAATGGCATAAAATGTTTATTGCTCTTTTACGTAGATGCTGTTTTACAGCAGTTTGTGCGTCGTGTTTAGATTCGCTTATAATCTAAACTATTATAAAACTGTAAGAGAAAATGTGTCTGTACATTGAAGATATCTACAAAAAAAAATTACGACTGGGTTTTTACCTGTCCCTGATTCCAAATCACCAATTTTTGGATTTTTTGTCTGTCTGTTTGTTTGTTTGTTTGTTCGTTTGTTTGTTTGTTTGTTTGTTTGGGTGTTTGTTTGTTCGAGTATCACGCAATAACTACTGAACCGATTTTGATGAAACTTTTTTTGTTTGATAGCTTATCATCTGACTTAAAATCTGGTATATAATTTATGCGGACGAAGTCGCGGGTAAAAGCTCGTTAATAATAAATTAAGTTCCTTTAAAAGGACAAAATTTATGTAGACAGAAAGACCGATACATTTAGGGTACTTTTCAAGGAACCTTCGGCATTAATTCGAACTTACTTGTCTAAATGTCTCGGTCTTTCTGACTAAATAAAGAAGGATGTCCACTTTTTACCTGTCAAATAATTTAACAACTATTAACGTGTATAACTTTTATTCCTCATTATCAAATTAAAATAAATTTTTACCGATGTAAATGGAATCAACCTATAGTTCTCCTGTATCAATATTAACTGTATACTTTAACCTTTGAGTATTATACGCCTTCAACTAAATAAAAAAATAGTTTGAGAGGTAAACAAATGTATGGTCGTTTTTCTTTGGTCCTTTTAAAGGGACCGTAGGACTTACGAGGTTATGAGAATCTAGTGAGTGAAGTACGGCGATATCGCTGGTTCTGAAGTGCAGTGTTAACTCTAGTAAATACAGGGTGTAAGTGACAGCCTAGCAAATACTGAAACGGTGAACTCAGACCATGAAACTGAACAACATTCACCATGGAGCCTACCTCAGGAAACGCGAAAAAAAATCAGCTGTCCCATACATTTTAGTCGGGTAGGTACAGCAGTTTGGTATGGGACCGCTGATTTTTTTCGCGTTTCCTGAGGTATGCTCCATAGTGAAAGTTGTTCAGTTTGATGGTCTGAGTTCACCGTTTCAGTATTTGCTAGGCTGTCACTTACACCCTGTATAATAATATCTCAATGTTATCATTACGACTAATCGTATTCATCGCAAGCATACATAAAATAAATAAATAAATTACGCATACAAGCACATACATTTGTAATGATCCCAAGATACACCTGTCCTATGTGTCACAAACTCACTCGACCATAATCCCTTTCGGGGTGGTCAGCAGGTCAGACAACTATCAACAAGTTTAACCGCTCGCAAGCCGAATTTAATACAACAGTATATAAACAATGGGTGGTTCAATAATATCGCATCCGTGGGAGTAAAAGGGTTAAAGTTTACAGTAGTTCAGGGAGCGCTGAAAGGGTTGAATGGAAGACGACATTGTACCGAACCAAGTAATGGGATAAGGGTAGAAAGATGATGATGATAAGAAGCACTTTGAAAATAAGCTAAAATGTTTTGTTTACACTTTTTGATTTACACAAATAAATATATTCAGGTTCTAACAAAACACCCTAGTGACTAAAGGGGGTGAAGCACCGGTTTTTTAATAGGAAAATCGCGAAAGAAAATCTGCTGTCCCATAGATTTGAGTGGAGTTGATCCTGCAGTTTTGTATGAAACATTTTTTTTCGCTATTTCAAAGTTTGCTCCATAGTGAAAGTTTTATGATCTGAAGGACCCCCCCCCCTTAAGTATCAGTATTATTTACTTACGAGCTTTTACCCGCGACTTCGTCCGCATAAATTATATACCAGATTTTAAGTCAGATGATAAGCTATCAAATAAAAAAAGTTTCATCTAAATCGGTTCAGTAGTTTTTGCGTGATACTCGAACAAACAAACACCCAAACAAACAAACAAACAAACAAATAAACAAACGAACAAACAAATAAACAGACAGACAAAAAATCCAAAAATTTTTGATTTGGAATCAGGGACATCTAAAAATCATATCGTAATCTTTTTTTTGAAAATATCTTCAAAGTACAGACACATTTCTGTTACAGTTTTATAATAGTTTAGATTTATTTATTTATGCGGGATGCAAACCCGCGACCTTCGGCACAGCAGGCAGGTTTACTACCGAGTGAGATATCAGTAGACTTACCATGAGTTTGCACTGTAGTAAACTATAGTCATAGAGAAAAACGTGTCTCCTGTCAACGCCCGGAGAGGAGTAAGTATTGTTTATTTCTCCATAGAACATTTGTCTGCCATACCTATTTTGCGGGGGGGGGGGGGGGGGGCCGTTGCCGTTGCTATGACAATAACAGTAAAACGCATCGAATTCAGTGGCCCATCGGGGCTAGTATGGGGCCGTCGCGGGGGTGAGGCTTTGACAGAGGGGAAAGTATGGGAAATTATGCGTACGCCCGCTCCTTCCTGTCAAGGAATACGTGTTTCTCTATGACTACAGTAGTTTTACTCCCATTTTCGTATTGACTTTCGTACAGCGCTCGACTATTGATTGACTTTGAGAACAGATTTTGATATACAACATTCTGACCGTAACTATGTAGACCAAATAGGTCTCAGTAGGCCCACGATAGTTGAAACTGTAGTATTACCACCGTATTACTACTGTACGTAATATTATTATACTACTACTACCGTAACTATAGATCGTCGAAAAATTAAACTATATAGTTAGGGCAAGGTCAGGGCTACCATCACCAAAATCGCCGTCGCCGGACGAAGTCTTCAAAAACCCCGGACATTTCAGTAAAATCTGAAATTTTCCCCGGACAACATTGAAAATTTTTATTTTATGACAATAAAGAAAGCGAATAAGTTTTTGCAATACAATCCGAAACCTGGAGCGAGGCAATAAGTTCTAAAAATAGAGCGAGCGGAGCGAGCTCTAGATTTCGCAATAAGACTAGGTCGTTTCAATACAAAAAAAATCAGGAGCGAGCGAAGCGAGCTCGAGATTTAACTACAATACGCGTTATAGATTATTGCTAATCTGCAATAATTATGATCTAAGTCCTGGAGCAAGCGAACATTATCTGAAATGCGTCTAGGCCTAGTGTCTAGGCCGTTCGATAAAATCATAATCAAGAACGAGCGAACCAAGCTTATGATTTTACGGAAAGTTATGATAAGTTTCAGAGTGCAAAATCAAAGAAATAAAACTGAGCGAGCGGAGCGAGCTCGAAATTTCGCAATACATCTTGACTCTATTTTTACTTTTCCTGATCGTGCATTTTTAATAACGTTTATTTTAATGTTGACCATTGTATTGAGATAATCAGGTTTTATCATCATATCGTCATCAATCCGCCGGACACACGTGTCCGGCTTTTCCCCTGGGCACCCTTCAAACTAGGACAAATCCGGGGAAACCCGGACGGATGGCAGCCCTAGGGTATAGTCAAAGTCATTGGGTATAGTAATTGTTATCTTAAAGCTCTTTATATTTAAAAGGGAGCCGATCTAACAAAAGCCACAGTCAAGAAGCAATATTTCTTAAGTGAACAAATCTAGCAATAATTCTATCTCGAATAGCCAACGTTATATGAAACTGCAAATAGATATATTTGTCCAGGACAGAGATATCAAGCCTTTACGACGCCGGGCAGGTCTATGAACTCATGAATCACGGTGACCTTCCAGATTTATTGTCACTCTCTATTCAGACTTAGTGAGGTTTTTGGCTTTTTAGACAATATCTGAATTTGGTTGAAATACTAGATATTGAAAAGTGTTTGAGGGAAAGAATAAATCAGAAACCTGAATAGTTTTTAGGGACCTTCTTGGCTCGAGTTTATAATACCATCTATTCTAAGCGATATTAATCTTCAATTTATTTTTAATTTTATCTTTATTCAAATGTATGTTTTGTTTTGGTGTGCAATAAAGTATAATTGATTGATTGATTGATATTATAGAACTAAGGTACCTATTATTAATTTTGATGTAAGTACCTAAATGTATTTTTGTGTAAATTGAGGTTTTTAGGATTAATTGCTTTACTCTATAAAAATGTCTTAGATTCCTTCGTTAGATTCCTTCATTGCTTGTTTAAATGCATGATTGATTAGTTTGTATAAATTGCTACACCCACAGGGGTAAAATTACATTGTGACATCGGTTCAGTAGTCTATTGTATTCTGCGTAACATCCTACAAAAACATGTAATTTATCGCAATAAAGAAATTGAATTGAATTTAATTTAATTCTTTCGTTGAATAATGGTCTAAATCGGTCTAAGTCCATAAAACATTCAATCTCAAAATTGAGCTGGAAAAACCTTAAAAATAAGTCCTTGGTAATGGTAGCTTGTGGCCCGATTGTGGTTGTTTGTGGCACCTACCGAACATGGAATCAAAATCAATAATAATTATATCGCGAGAACTGCGCCTCCTTCTTCCGTCAAACACACGTAGTTTCAATTATTTATTGCAATATGCTTCGAACTTATAGCCCCCCGAAAGGAACGTGTTTTCGTGGCGGACACTTTTCATAACTACATCTCCATAGCGATAAGACACGGAATACATCCCATGTCAAAAAAAAAGAAATGATACGTAACTGAAATTCCGACTTCTATCGTTTCTATTATTATATTTTACTGATCATTTTATTGGATAAATCACAAGGTAAGTCATTCTACTGCTCATGCTCAAGGTACATTTATCTTCTATATTAAAATTATAAATCTGTTTCGTGGCTGACTGAATGACTGACTGGCTGACAAGACAACACACAGCCTAAACCGCTGACAAAGACATGAAACTTAGAATATAATTATATTCTACAGGGTGTAACAAAACACCCTAGTAATACTTAAGGGGGTGCTTCAGACCATCAATCTGAAAAACTTTCACTATGGAGACAAAGTCGAGAAAAAATAAAAGAAATCTGCCGTCCCATTATTTATTATTATTATTATCTGTGGTTTTGGGCCTTGACAGGCTTGCTAAGCCTGTGCCACGTAGACCATCGCTGGTCCTTTGTGATCGCCCTTTTTATAGTTCCTTACCAATCCCCACTGCGGCCAGAAATCGCAGTAGATTCTTGATCGGGATAGTTTGTATCTCATCTGGTGTCAGCACCTGCCTACCCAGATGAGTGCTGCGTTTGTACATCAGGGGACCACAATCACATAGGAGGTGCAGAGGAGTTTCCATCTCCTCCTTGCAAAATCTGCAGCCGGTCGTGTCACTTAAATTCAGTGTGTGCATGTGCTTATTTAATTTGCAGTGGCCTGTGAGTGACCTTGCTATTGTACAAATTTGGTCCTTGCTGAGGGCAAGGAGACCGTTCGCAAGTTTGCGATTGTAGCCTTTGATAAGTGCTTTTGAGTGGCCCATGCCTGGGGTGTTACACCAAAGCTTTATTGCCTCACCAAAGCTGGCCTTATTCAAAGAATCTCGCGTTAGACTATTGGGGATTCCGAGAAAGGGTTCGGGGCCTATGAAGTGGTTTTCAGTGCCTCTTCTAGCCAACTCGTCCGCCCTCTCGTTCCCTTCGATGTCTGAGTGTCCTGGCACCCATTGTAGCACAAGTTGATTGTTATTGCCTAAGGCATTCAGTTGTGATACGCAGTCCTGTCGTGCAGTCCTGTCAGTGCCGTCCCATACATTTGAGTCGAGACGGTACTGCAGTTTTGTATGAAAGAGCGGATTTTTTTTTCGCGATTTCGATGTTGGCTCCATAGTGAAAGTTGTTCAGTTTGATGGTCTGAAGTATTACTTAAGTATTACTGGGGTTTTTTTTTACACCCTGTATAGAGGATTTAGGGGTGTACTAAGAATGGATTTTTCCAAAATCAACCCCTAATCAGGTGCAAAGGTGTTGAAATTATCCGAAATCCATGCGGTTGGGTAAGCTAGAAGAAGATAAATACAAGCAAAAATTTAAGAAAACAAAAACTATCTACACCCTGTCCTCCAAAAAGGTCGCTTCAAGATAACCTTTTTGACTCCAATCAAGCAAAACTGTAAGTAACTTTACACTACCATTTTAACAAATTAAATTCAACCTTTCACCCCAACGAATACAATACTTTAAAAATAAAAGAAACATATAATTCCATCGGTTTAAACTCGTAGGGTTAAACTAAAAGCTTCACTAACGATGTCGGGTCACACGACCCCTGTTAAAAACCCGCCAAATCTGACAGATGAAACTCTTTTGTTTCTTACAAAAAAAGAATAAACGGCCAAGCGTGATACATCGGCACCCGACGGGTTGCACTGGCAGCATGGAATTAAAAACATAAATCATAATATTCACGAGTTTTCGTCGCGTTGGCGTTGGTTTATTGTAACGTTGTGATTTTTTATTTAGGCTGAAATAAGAGTTATCTTAGCATTATGAATTATCATTAGAATAGGCACAAATAATGTCTTTTGTTTTGTGACTATAATATTTATAAAAGTGACAGGCAAAAAAAAATCTCGGCTGGTTTCCAAACCAATTTTTAATTTTATAAGAGTATACAGAATTAGGCAGAGAAAAGGCTTTAAAAAAATGCATTTTGTGTGACTAGCGTTAGCAAAAAATTCTTCGTCTATGAGTGACAAGCAGGAAGCTGGATACCTTTGAGTACAGACTGCCTAACAAGCGGTGAAACATGATAATACTCCTTGGTGGTCGGTAATGATCCTTCCTCTTTCGTAAATTCCCGTCGTTGTTTTCGACGTTATTTTGTCCCTTTCTAACCCAACAACAACAATACGACGGAGACGTACGAAAGAAGGTCGAACATTACCAACCGCCATGGTAAATTTTCTTGTTTCCACGCTTGTAAGGAGGAGTGGTATCCTTTTTGATTCTAAAATCCTTGGTGACAAAAGAATGCATGAGAAGTAATGTTAGGATCCAAAGTAAAGATTACCAACCTCCGCCCTCTGGAAATAAGGCCACATATTATGTCTACTAATAAAGGTGAAGGCCAGACATCCATCACTCAGCCGTAGGCACCGAGCATGGATTGTAAACTAATACCTACTTATGCCAGCTTCCTGGCACCTACACTTTGGAACATCGAAAGCGATGCGCTTGCTTGATTTCTGCCACTTGCACCTGACTCGCGTCGCATTCGCCCGATGTACGAAGTAAATAACAACGCTGAGTGGCTGAGTCAAAGTTCATCAGATAAAAAAAACCCTGTTGGAGCCTTAAAGGGTTGCTTCAGACCATCAACCTGAACAACTTGCTCTAGGGGATCAATAACGAAATCGCGAAAAAAAAAACAGCTGTCCCATTCATGTCGGTCGAGTAATGTTTGCAGTTTTTTATGGAGCAGCTGACTTTTTTTCGCGATTTCAATGTTGGCTCCATAGTGAAAGTTGTTCAGTTTGATGGTCTGAAGCAACCCCTTCAAGACTCTAACATTGTTTTTTTACACCCTGTATTTTTGCGCGTATCGTCTGGCAGTAGGTAATTTAAGCTTGGGATTTACCGTTTTCTAAGAAAGTTATGTATCTGTTACGAACTTACGAAGTAACTAGATCTGTGCTGTCGCGACCACTAGGGTTGCCAACTTTTTTTTGACCAAATATAGTATTTCGAGCCTTAGTGCCCGAAAAAATATAGTAGATCAGGGAAAAATTTGAAAAAATGTAGTATTTTCGAATTTGTTAATTATTTTTTTTTCAAAAATATATTCTTTTGCTACTTTTTGGTTTGAATACCAAGTTCTTATTTTTAAGGAAGAATCATTTCTCTGTTTCGTATTCTTTATAGAAAATAATGCATCCTGTAAACGCAGAAGTCGCTGGAGTCGATACAGAAATAATAATATAGTTTCTAAAAAAATAGATAAATCTGACTTTAACTTTAAACTTGTTGTCACTCTTCAGTAGTAGATTTAGTAGAAAATTGTTTATGGAACAAATGTGATGAAGAGAAAGAAAATTGTTAAAATAATGTTAAGTTATTGCTCATTTTTATTGGACTTAAGTACTAATTAATATATTTAAATTCTCTATAAAATATTTGCTCTTCAAAATATAGTAGTTTTGCCTACTATATCTTTTTCTCAGACTTATAGTAGTAGGGCCCCTAATATAGTAGGATACTATATTATATAGTAGGGTTGGCAACCCTAGCGACCACTGACCTTCACAAATTGTTTTTCCGCTATGGTATAGCTCTCTACTCGCTATAAAACTTTTTATTACGTATTTATTAGATTGAGCGTTCTCCGTAGCACTAACTCTTAGTTTCCAACTAGGTTAGGGCTCTTCCCGAGGAACCCTAAGCCCCAGATCTGGAGTCAACGTCCTATGACACAACAGTTCACGAGGCCGAGCGGGCCGGTTTATTTTTATTATTTACGATCGATCTCACCGATGAATTTAACTAAAAATAACATGGTAGGTATAGGTATCTATAGTTGGTTGAGTGTTTGTAAATTTGAAGAATACTGAATGAAGAGCTGGACATAATTCGGTATGTCAAGTTTTTTTTTTACGGATCGTAGACATCGTTTTAAAAAACAAATTAATTTTTTTAATTTGTTTTTGCGATTAATCGAGTTTATCAATATAAAGAAAATTGCCAGATTTGGACCCAGCCATTTTTTACGAAAACTAAAAGCCATTCAGGAAGGCGGTCATAATTATTGTAAACAGAAAAAATTACGGCATTTTTTAAAAAAACTTCCACGTCTCCAAAAGTCCGGATTCAAAAGTAGAAATTACTTGTAAAATAGACAAATTGTCCAAAAAGCAGCAGCAAAACGCAACCACGACAGCTATTTTCATCTAATATTATCACTGAGGATTATTTTTGGTCGTTACCGAACGTATTTGGCTTGGTTGAACTGATAGTGTGTGTGATTTCGTTTTCTTCCATTATCACAATTTGGTACGGTTATCGTGGATTTTCAGTAAAATAAACACAATGAATGCATAGAAGATTGAGTGGACTATCTAATAAGAAAGATTATGAGTTTCAAACACTCGATATAAAAGGTATCATAAGGAGAAATACCTTTTCCCCAACTTGTACAGATTCCAAACAATTTACATTTTTGTTAGTTTTGTTTCACTTTACACTTATTACTAAGTTTCATTCATGTATTCCCATACATGAGGCCTTTATGTCTGGGTCTCAAATTATATGGCTTCCCGCCAAACTTCTTTAATTATTAAAGTATCTATTTTGATACGTGATCTATAAAGGCCGCGGGAAAATCTATCAAAACCGCACTTGTAATCGTATCGCACGTACTTATCTCTTCCTGTTAGTGCGATCCCTTTTGTATGATGTGTCCGCGTCCCAGTAGTGGGAAAGATGGCTGATGATCAGTGGCCAGAACTGGCCCAAAATATGAAGTGGAAGAATGAAGAGGCTTTTGCCCAGCAGAGGCATGATAAGTGAATATGTCAAAGAAATTATCGTGTCACTAATGTCAAACTCGCTAACTATATTTATTAGTTTAGGGTTGCCACTTGTACAAATTATTAATATAGTATCGATCGTATTTTATTTCAGTTCGTTGTATTAAAGTACTATTGAAAAAAAAAAGATGTATGGAAAACACTATATTTATTTAGCGTATTAATCTAGCGTATTTAGACAGTTAAAGGAAATTTTTCATTTACATACATTTGAGTTGAGTAGGCAGGTATTGCAGTTTTGTATAGAACAGCTGGTTTTTTTCTCGCTACATAGTGAAAGTTATCCAGTTTTATTGTCTGAAGCATCCCTTAAAATATGACATCTTTCAGTAACACTGTATTTTTACCCGACTGCGCCAGAAGGAGGGTTATGTTTTTTGGTAATTTATCGAAAACATTTGTCCATAAAAAGGTGACAACCCTATTTATTACCATTATTTTAGTGGCACTTCGTACGATTGAGCTGTGGTAATAGTGTTACTGTACTACTTACGGTAGTAATTAATAATTATAGTACTCTGTGGTACTACTATGGGTTAGGTTTGATTAATGAGTGCTACGAAAGGCTACGGCGTAGCTGACTGCTACGAATTACCGGCTACGAAAATATTCAAACACAAAAGGAAAGCAATGTTCACGTAATTATAATTAAGGATGTAAAAATTAGTTTTAATTGTTTTTGTGTTAATTATTTGTATAATTAATTTAGCTTTAGGCTGTCGTAAAAAGGACATTTAAGATTATGAGAAATTTTGTATCAAGGGAGGGTTTTTTGTGAATAATTTGTTCTGACTTTAGTGAGTTTTGGAGATTAATTTTCATGACTAATTGCCCTTTTTATAATACTTTTATTTAAGAGCTAATTCTTTTTAATTTGCTCTTTTCTTATATCAATGCTAGCATGTAATTTTTAGGGTTCCGTACCCAAAGGGTCAAAACGGGACCCTATTACTAAGCCTACGTTGTCCGTCCGTCCGTCCGTCCGTCCGTCCGTCCGTCTGTCCGTCTGTCCGTCTGTCCGTCTTTCCGTCCGTCCGTCCGTCTGTCCTACCTATTTAGGGCTGTAACTTTAGAACCGTAATAGCTAGATAGTTGACATTTTCTCAGATTATGCGTTATTGCGGCGGATTTGTTAACAAATAATAAAAATGGCAGAAAGTTAAAAATTAAGGGGGGTTTTCAACAAGAAACTAGTTTTTATCAACGTTTTTCTTCCCGCTCTATCGTAAAAATGGTAATACATACAAGCGCAAACTTAGTGTGATTATAGAAAAAACTCTACAAAATAACAACAAATACTAAAAACCGGCCAAGTATGAGTAGGTGTTGAACTAAAGGTCCCGGATAAAAAAGTTTTTTTTTTCAATTTTAATAATGTTGTGTTATGTTACTAAGGGTGTGGCACGGAACCCTCGGTGCGCGAGTAGCCCGACTCGCACTTGACCGGTTTTATTAAGAGGATGATCCGACCATCAAACTGAACAACTTTCTCTATAGGACCAACACTTCGAAATCGCGAAAAATAAATATGCAATAGCACATAAATGAATATTGAAAGTAGATGAATTTGAAATGCAAAACATTTTCGTCTATGATTTGAACGCATCAAAACGTTTTTCATATTAAAACCATCATCATCATCATCATCAGCCTATAAACGTCCCACTGCAGAGCACAGGCCTACCCTCAGGCAGGGTGTATGGGCATTAGTCCACCAAGGAGGTGGACGGAGTGCCCAATGCCGATGCCGTAGACTTAACATACACATCAGAATTTCTTCTTCAGTGTATGAAGGTTTCCTCACGATGTTTTCCTTCACCGTTTGAGAGCAATCGGTATTACGTACATAAGTTAGAAAAACTCATTGGTACATGGCATGTTGTCCGTGCGGATTCGAACCCGGACCTCCATAATTGGGTGTCCATATCTCTCCGCAACGCGCCACCGATGCTCGTATTAAAACCATCACATAATCTTATTAATGAATAAACACCATATTGCTGATTCTAAAATCGAGAAAAACACGGAACACTTTTCGATCTGAAGTTTTTACGATTGTGACGCTACTAAGTCTTTGAACAATTTATTTTTCAATGAAAACTCTTCATTAAAATTTTCCTTCCACCGTTGTCATATGAAACTATTCCTTCTGAATCGTGTTGAACTTAGAACCCTTTCACAGTACTTAATAATTATGTAAATTGAAGGTCTCCATTAAATCACCATATTCACTCAAGATCCGCACGCACCCGTCACTCTAAATCAGGCCCTAGCGATAAGAGATAGGGTATAATTTAGAAAAAGGTCGAATACATTCAAAATTTATGACCACATTTACCAATATCTCGGTTCCTTGCTCGTGACTTAGCGTAAAGTTTTTGTTGTAAAGAACTTCCAAGTTTTAGTTACGATGTTTTGAAAATGTGGTGGAAAGATTATGTTCTTTGTTCTTAGCAGAATTAAAGTAGATCGACGTATTTTATATAAAAAAAAAATGTTATTTATTTAATATTATTACATCAACTAACATCAAATAGATTTTTCTTTGTCATCTATATTTCCTCTCCCCTAAGGTTTCTTGGAAGAAATAGCTTTTTAGCAATAAGACCGCCTTATTGTGTACCTTTTGCATTTCCTGTCTGTACTTTTTCTCTGTATACAATGTTTTTGGATCATCATATATCAAAATAGCTACCAGTTATTCTACTAATGCGAACTCGATGCTTTATGATAGCACATAGTACTATAATTACATGATAGTAAACTCTAGCGAAGTAAAGTACCAACATTATTGAAACAGCTCTAATTTTATTATCTTAATTACGCAAAATACCCAGGAGGTAAAGGTACAGTAATAAGTTAGTCTTTATAAAGGTTTTATTAGTCTACTTTTTAAGAAGCATCCCAGAGGAAAGATAGAAACGAAAAAATAATACTGAATACAAAAAGAACAGAAGGTCAGAACAATTTTTAACCACTGCTTAATTTCTTAATCCGTTGGGGAATTACTGATAAGAATCTTATTTGATATTTATATCAATAAACACCTTGATTGGGCTCTACATTAAAATATATAAATTAGTGTTAATTTTAAGATACTATATGGCAACATTTTTGTATGTCCCTCTTCTCTGACGACCCGGTTGGTGTAATGGTTACCACGCCGGACTGCCAAACCAGGGTCCTGGGTTCGAATCCCGGTTCGGTCATGGATGTTTATATGTTTGTGCCGTTGTTGTATGGTTTCCATAATAAACAGCCGATAAATAGTGCTTTCTTGGGATCATTACAATGAATGTGCCTGTGAGCGTTATTTATTTATTTATTTATTTTATTTATTTATTTATTCTCTCCCGGCGATCCCGGACCAAATGCAGCATTAAAGATTTCCTGTGAATTTTATTTAATACTACTGCATCGCGGACATCAGCTCTTAGCAAATAATATACAGTCCTCACATCCAAACACTCTACAACCTAAACTACTAGAACACACAAACCAATACATACATTGAGTCCATACTAACTACATAGATCACCTAAAGTGTAAGTAAGTTGAAATAATATGTATATTCTTAAAAATAAAAGAATCAACACATGTCTTGTCAACCTCATGCACTCACGCCTCTGTATGTAAGGCGTTAGTTAGTAAGGAGTGTACCTACCTTTTGCGTTGTTGGTGCAATGAGATCTGATGAGACAGAAGTTGCCAATACAGATATAGAGTTTTTTTAGCGCCTACTGTATGTAAAATGTGCGTAGCGGAGCTTTAGTAAGGAGCGTACCTTTTGTGTTGCTGAAAGTGCGATGCAGCTTCTATCTCATCGCACTCGCTCTCGTTTCCCTCTTCTCTGTATTGACAGGTGTAGAGTTTTTTAGCGCCTACTGTATGTAACATGTGCGCAACGGAGCTTTACCGATCCGTGAAGGGAGAACCTGGTGCTCTGTGACTCACAGATCTGTTCCTAGCTCAGACACCAGTCTCTCAAAACTGTAATTCCAATTGTATAAGTACAGGTGTTTTTAAGATATTGTATTTTTTTTTGTGTGTAATTGTTTTGAGAGAAAATAAATGATTTTATTATTATTATTATTATTAGTAACGAGTGTACCTTTTGTGTTGCTGAGAGTGCGATGAGATAGAAGTTGTCAATACAGAAGTCGAGTTTTTTAGCGCTCTCTGTATGTAACATATGCGTAACGGAGCTTTAGTAACGAGTATACCTTTTGTGTTCAATGTATTTCGTGAAAGGAATGTGAGACGTAACAAGGTCAAAAGGCGTCTTGTTATCGCCCTCAGGCACACACCTGACAAATTGCTGTAATTAATTAGACGAAGGTTAGAACGTGAAATGCGATGGTTTCTTTTGTTATTGGTTTAGTGTTTAATGTTCTCTGATTCTAGCCCTAATTGAAGTGCGTGAGTGTGATTTTATTGGACGTGTGCTTTCTGTATTTTTGTACATACAATAAAATGCATAATTTTCGTATTTCCATTATCAGAAAAGTATTTCTATGTTGATTTTAATAAGTCAATGATACCTTCTTCAATGCATGCAGGTTTCCTCACTATGTTTTCCTTCACCGTTTGATAGCAGTCGAAATTATACAGGACCCTTCTTAACGGTCTGATCATCCCCTTAAAAAAGTGTCAGCATATTAAGGCGCTGTCCTATTGCCATCGCTCGCGCGATCATGCGTTCGTCCGACGAAAATCATTGTGCCACTGTGCGTTTAAACATAATTATATCTGCGGAATATCCTATAGAAGGTCGTGCTATCATGAGATGCGATCGAATTGTTCTATTTTTATTCAGATATAATTATGTTTAAACGCACAGTGGCACAATGATTTTCGTCGGACGAACGCATGATCGCGCGAGCGATGGCAATAGGACAGCGCCTAAGAAGGACCCTGTATAAGTTAGAAAAATTCTACATGGCATGTCGTCCGTTCAGATTCGGACCTCAACGCCAAGCGCGAAAACACGAAGAACTTTTTTATTAAAAGTAGTTTCTATCTCCAAAATTCCAAATCAACAATTAAAAAATGTCACATCTGTTTATTACATTGGGTAACAATTATAGTTATAATTATTTACCTTTTTGCAATGACATTAATAAATGTGTCAGGATCATAAAGTTATTATACCTGTCGGAATAGAGTAACTGACATGAGTTGTCAAATGAAACCGCTTTTTGTGCATTTGTGGCACTTATCGGCACCCTAAAACTTCGAGTTCTGTGTATAATTGTGAATCTAACGTGAAATCGTAGGTAATTTAATGAAATAGTGTTAGTATATTTCACAAAATTATCTACGACTTCAGTTTAGATTCTAATTATTCTAATTATTCACAGAGCACGAATGTGCCACCCAGTCGATTGTGCTGACAAGTTCCCGAAAACGGTTCTATTGCCTCGCGTCACGTATCTCTATCTATTATACAGTGGCGCCGCTAGGTACATCTCGCTCTCTCAGCTGTCAGTTCCTCTATATGATACCTTTATGATCAGGATTGATTTTATTAAGTTGTCATCTCTTGTATGGTACAAGAAATTCTAAATAATTGAGACAGAAGGTTTTTTTTAGATATCAAGTCATATTATATCACCAGCAGAAAATATCACCAGTAGGTAAAATGTTGTCATTGGCTTAGTATTATTGGATACCAGATTATCCTCAGCCTAAGAAAATGTCTTTCTCAATATCTTTTGAACTTATTCGAGCTGAAAATAACGTATTTATCGCTTATCGCTTGCTTATCATATTTGAGGACCAGTGTGTACATAAGAAGTACGTAAGAAGTGGGTACGTAAAATAATGTGAATTTATTAAATTCACATTATTTTACGTACCTCCCTTCCAAGAGTTTCAACATATAAACAATTGCTACACCTAAGTACATAAATAAATAACAACATGCACATACATCGTTTTGATCCCATTACTAAAGCTTAAATGTTTTTTTTTTATTATGGATGATACGGATGATATTAGATTTCCCACCATATATTAAAATGGAAATACGTGTCGTCAACTAACTTTAAGCACAAAGCTATCATGTCCTTTTTAGTATGCTCAAGTGATACCTAAAAGCCCTGTCACAAGACACAATTTATTCTTCAATAAAACGATAGAAAGTTTACTGAGGCCATTTTTAGGGTTCCGTACCCAAAAGGTAAAAACGGGACCCTATTACTAAGCCTACATTGTCCGTCCGTCCGTCCGTCCGTCCGTTCGTCCGTCTGTCCGTCTGTCCGTCTGTCCGTCCGTCCGTCTGTCCGTCCGTCCGTCTGTCCGACCTATTTAGGGCTGTAACTTTTGAACCGAAAGAGCTAGATAGTTGAAATTTTTACAGAATATGCGTTATTACGGCGGATTTACTAACAAATAATAAAAATGTCAAAAAGTTAAAAATTAAGGGGGGTTCTCAACAAGAAACTAGTTTTTATCAACGTTTTTTCTTCACGCTCTATTGTAAAAACGGTAATACATACAAGCGTCAAACTTAGTGTGATTATAGAACAAGCTCTACAGAATAACAACAAATACTAAAAACCGGTGAAGTGCGAGTCGGTCTTGCGTAAAGGTCCCGGACAAAAAAAGTTTTTTTTTCTAAGTTAATAATGTTGTGTTCTGTGGTTGTGTGGTACGGAACCCTCGGAGCGCCAGTAGCCCGACTCGCACTTGACCGCTTTTATTCAACTTTCTTAAGCTGCTCGATGCACTTCAGGCTCTTAAATATTCCTTGCTTCAGGGAAGTTGAAATATATAAAGGTCTATAAAATACAATGTTGATTTAAACATCTCGATCAATTAGTGTAGTTGTATTTTAGTTAAAGTTAATTTATTGGTGCAGCTTTAATTTTCAAACTGCCATGAAACATACGCCAAAACTAGATATTTTGGGAAAATTGTACTAAAAGCAGTGTTCACCCTTGCCAATAATTCATTGAAGGTAGAATGAATGAAATCATAAATCGAATCTAATTTCCTTGTTTACAAAACATGGACCGATAAAATTAAGAGATGATAAAATGTCTCATTGCGCCAGATAAAGAAGAGTGGCAGATTTGGACCCAGCTATTTTTATGAAAACTAAAAACTATTCAGGACGGCGGTCATAATTATTATAAACAGAAAAAATTAAGGCTTTTTTAAAATAAACTTCCACATCTCTAGAAGTCCGGATTCAAAAGTAGAAATTACTAGTAAAATAGACAAATCATCCAAAAAGCAGTAGCAAAACGCATATTTTCATCTAATATTTGGGAGAATGAATCAAAAACAGATAAACTTTTATAGAAAAACAGTTTATTCCATCGTTAGCAATATTATGTAAACATTATCTTTAAATAAAATCAGGAAACAAAGATAGGCTAGGCTGTTATTTATTTATTACATAAGCATTATCAGCAATAGCACCACATAATAAATTATTATATAAAATCATAAAGTTATTTCAACATAAATTACCTGACAAGTTAAGTAATGGCAAGGTGTTGCCGTGTCCGAAGTGAAATCACGACTGACTCGTTCGCCGGTATTGCAGGCACTTTTATAGTACAAGCGGCACGGTGGGAGTGGTAGGGAGAACACGTGCACGAACAATTTACATAGTTTAGCTACTATTATTGTTTGTGCACGCATTAGGATTATTTTTAGAAGTAAAAATTACATAAATTAAGCAAATAATATGTCAATCTCCCACACGGCCATTCTGACGAGCAGCCAACAGATAGGCTCGCGAATATCATAGTTTACAATTTAAAGTATCATCATCATCACAATGTAACAAAAATATGATAGATATCATATCATCAATAGGTAATCATTAATTAGAAAGCAAAATTAGATTCGCTTTAAAAATTAAATTTTAATTGCCTTGGTAATAGCCATCAATAGTTCGACACGGCTGAATACATAATGATTGTCTCGGTTAAAGCCAACAATAGTTTGGCACGGCTAAATACAAAATGATTGCCTCGGTAAAAGCCAACAATAGTGTGGCACGGCTGAATACATAATTATTGCCTCGGTAAAAGCCATCAATAGTTTGGCACGGCTAAATACAAAATGATTGCCTCGGTAAAAGCCAACAATAGTGTGGCACGGCTGAATACATAATTATTGCCTCGGTAAAAGCCATCAATAGTTTGGCACGGCTAAATACAAAATGATTGCCTCGGTAAAAAGCCAACAATAGTGTGGCACGGCTAAATACAAAATGATTGCCTCGGTAAAGGCCAAAATTAATTTGGCGCGGCTATTAGGTATTGCCTCGGTAAAAAAAAACCAACATTAATGTGGCACGGCTATTAGATATTGCCTCGGTAAAAAGACCAACATTAATGTGGTACGGCAAAAGAACAATTATGAAACTTATTACTTAGCATACCTCCAGATGTCTGGCCAGGACTCAAAGAGCATACAGGGTAATAGGTTCCCAATAAAATAGAGTAAACATAATTATAAAAATTCAACTTAGTTAATTTTTCAATGATTCAGTGAGTTGATCTGGATCGAATGGAGGTAGATAGATAGATGTTCTTTAGATTTCTTGGGCGTGGTAAAGGTTGTACTACAGGTGGCGTAGGAATTTAAAGTTATCTGGAGAAACATGGTCATCATATTCATGAGCCATGGTTTAAAAAAAATTCAAGTGGAACAAAATTACGGTTCTTATACTTGACCCATTCGGATTAGTTGCCCTTGCACCGTCATCATTCGGTTGCACAAGCATAAAATGTGGACCGAGCACCGGTGAGTTTGGCACATTGGTGCGAGCACCGGAATAAGCTGCCTCAGGAACATCCTCAGGAGTTGCGGCTGAACCTTGATGCTCGTTGTGTGACATGGCTCCGTGCGTAGGTATCTGACACTCACAAAAAAAAGATGATTAGTACAAATATTTTCTTTCGATCCCGCTTCTGATTTGGGAGAATGAATCAAAAACAGATAAACTTTTATAGAAAAACAGTTTATTCCATCGTTAGCAATATTATGTAAACATTATCTTTAAATAAAATCAGGAAACAAAGATAGGCTAGGCTGTTATTTATTTATTACATAAGCATTATCAGCAATAGCACCACATAATAAATTATTATATAAAATCATAAAGTTATTTCAACATAAATTACCTGACAAGTTAAGTAATGGCAAGGTGTTGCCGTGTCCGAAGTGAAATCACGACTGACTCGTTCGCCGGTATTGCAGGCACTTTTATAGTACAAGCGGCACGGTGGGAGTGGTAGGGAGAACACGTGCACGAACAATTTACATAGTTTAGCTACTATTATTGTTTGTGCACGCATTAGGATTATTTTTAGAAGTAAAAATTACATAAATTAAGCAAATAATATGTCAATCTCCCACAAATATTACTGAGGTATTTTTGGTCGTTACGGAACACATTTGGCTTGGTTGAACTGATAGTGTGTGTGATTTCGTTTTCTTCCATTATCATAATATTGTACGGTTATCGTAAATATTTATAAAAATAAAAACAATGAATGCGTTTCTACGTAATCTTCTGATTGAGTGGACTATCTTATAAGAAAGATTATGAGTTTCACACACTTGATACAAAAGGTATCTTATGGAGAAATACCTTTCCCCCAACTTCTACAGGTTACAATCAATTTACTTTTTTGTTAGTTTTGTTTCACTCTACACATATTACTAAGTTCCATTCATGTATGGGACCTTTAGAGGTCCCCGACTTAGGTCTGGGTCTCAAAACACATGGCCGTCCGCCAAACTTCTTTGCGTGATGAAACGAACTGAACCAAACGAAAGATCGAGCGATCGAATTTCATAACGAACGCCAAGGTAGGAAATAAGTTCAAGAAAACAACACGACCAAATAAAATAACCCATTAGAAAAATTTTACTACAACGAAGCGAGCTCGAGATTTTACTGCAATTTAATGCGGCCACTGTAATACGATCTGTAAAGCAGGAGCGAGCGAAGCGAGCACGCCTGTTCTTATTTTAATTCTATGAATGTTATTTGAAACCCCAACCCCCCCCCCCCCCCCCCCTGGCTACGCCCATGTATTATTGTCACAGCCGAACTTAATATAAAAAAAAAGAGATCTACTAGGTTTTACAAAAGTCTTATTAACTAGTAACAATAAATATATTAAATAGGTAACAAGTAAAGAAATAAAAGCGGTCAAGTGCGAGTCGGGCTACTCGCGCACCGAGGGTTCCGTACCACACCACTACAAAACACATTATTAACTTAGAAAAAAATACTTTTTTTGTCCGGGACCTTTAGCGCGAGACCGACTCACACTTGGCCGGTTTTTAGTATTTCTTGTTATTCTGTAGAGTATTATCTATAATCACACTAAGTTTGACGCTTGTATGTATTACCGTTTTTACTACAGAGCGTGAAGAAAAAACGTTGATAAAAACTAGTTTCTTGTTGAAAACCCCCCTTAATTTTTAACTTTCTGCCATTTTTATTATTTGTTAACAAATCCGCCGCAATAACACATAATCTGAGAAAATTTCAACATTACGGTTCAAAAGTTACAGCCCTAAATAGGTAGGACAGACGGACAGACGGACGGACAGACGGACAGACGGACAGACGGACGGACGGACGGACGGACGGACGGACGGACGGACGGACGGACGGACAACGTAGGCTTAGTAATAGGGTCCCGTTTTAACCCTTTGGGTATGGAACCCTAAAAAGAGATCTAGTAGGTTCTACAAAAGTCTTATTAACTAGTAACAATAAATATATTAAATAGGTAACAAGTAAAGAAAAAAAGCAACAAAAACACTTAAAAAACAAGAGACCCACAAAAAAAACTGTTGCTATGTTGCCTATACAGGACTTCAATCCTTAAAACTGAACAACTCTTACTATGGAAAAAAAATGCTATTCCATAGAATATGTCAATAGCTAAGTTACTCGACCAAAATGTATGAAATCTCTGACCATCCAAGAGTTCTAAAGTTATTAACGGAAATGCAGTAGATCTCAATAAATGGCCGGAGATGAGCCGAGTGCACTAAGCTATATGGACGATAATGAAGCTGTAGCATGAAAACATTTTAATCTACTCGTCGGCAACCGCCGCCCGACCCCGGTCGAAGTTGTTGACACAGTTACATCCCGCGATCGAGCTGAGCTTGACAAAATATAAGATGAGTCCTAAAATAACGTCTATTTTCAGACATTAAAAAATGTTGGCCCGTAATTTGGATGTCGTTTCGTCCGTAAATTAGACATTTATTAGGATTAATGTGATTCTTCTTTTGCTGTGTCGTAAAAAATGCCATGCCATGTTTTACAAATTGGATTCTAAATGTAGAATAGAATATTTATTCTATTAGTGTAATAGTGTTCTGGGTTCGAATAACGCAAAGGCAATGTTTTATCGATGCTTGTATACTCGAGTCATGGAACAGTAGATTTTTTTTTGATCTGAAGGTGTTGCTCCCATAGTAAAAGTTGTTCAGGTTGATGGGTAGAGTACGTGGTTTAAAGGTTTGCCATTAGTTAGTTTACATACTGTATTCGTTGTCTAGCTAGATAATGACTGTGTGACAAAGAAGAAGTGAAGAAATAATAAGAAGAAGAAGATGAAGAGGTGAGGTGTGTGTTATTTATTTATTTATTTTATTTTATTGGAAAACCGACAGCAATATAATACACAGCCATATTTTATAATTAATTATTTAATAATCTGTCGAAATTCTACTAGCACCTAAAGTGCTCTTCTGTCATAATTGGAACTTATTGACGGAAGAGGGTATGGGCTTAAGGTATACTTCACCAGGGGCTAACACAAAAGATCCCACTGGGTCGAAGTGTTGCTGGCTTGCCAGCCCCCACAACAAGATAAGATACTTCACCAGGAGGGAGTGGGCCTTCGTGTTTTGAAGGTTGCAACTCAAGATTACTGCGCACCATTCTAATTAATCTTTTTCTAAAGCAGTTTTATTTTTATACGATTATAATCTCCCTGCTGCCGTAGATAATTATTACTGCCGTGCTAATCAAGCGACTACATAAGAATAGTACATTACTGCAGCGGCCAGCAACAGAGGCATTGATGGACGAACGTAAGTCCATCAATGCCTAGTTGTGGCCAAGGCTTGTATAGTACTTTTCTCAAATAATGCGCGGAAATTAAAACACTAAATTTTCTTAAATAATTAGCGGAAATTAAAACTCTTTTCAAAATCAATGACGAACATCGAACAACAATTAGTTTTTTTTTCAATAAACAGCTTTCTATTTGCAAGCCAGTTCGAAATTTAAATAAAACCTTTGATAAGTTACCTCCGCGGTCGCCATGTTTCGGAGAAAAACATCGTTCCATTTTTAAATTACACGACAGATATGAGTTTAATATGTAATTTATTTGGTCGCTAAACACGACAGATATGGATTTTCATACAACATTGCCGGCCGCTGCGCGCATGTATTTGGCCAGTACTGCAATTTCGATTTATCTCGAAGAAGGTTGTCAAAATAATGCTCACATTTCCAAGCATGTTTGAGAAAAAGTATTTTTTGGCAACATATAGGTACACTCTTGCTAACTATTTCTACCTCTTCCGAATGAGATAATAATACTGTAAAGACCAAAGTTTCATATTACTGCTCGGCACAAAGATTTGGGAAACATAATTTAACTCGACACTTCAAAAAAACTTAGGTTACGTTCTATCACTGAATCACTTCTTAAATTGCCTTTAATTCTCCTAAAAGCATTTTAATACTTTACAAAGTGTTCTTTTTATAGCGTTTCCTTTCTAAAGAATCGACACATACTTTATTTGATAAATTGCTTTATTATTAAAACTTGAATGCGGCTTAGGAAGCCATTTTCGGAGATTATGATATACCATTATAACTAGACCCGTTTCTCCTTATTTTTTTCAAGTTGAGAAGGCTCTTATAACGCCAGTGGTGTGCAAAGTTCGTAAAGTGGGCTATTTTCATAGGATTGCATCCATATTTTTTTGTTGTCAGTTTCTTATAACGTGATGACAGGTTGAGAAATATGTCTCTAAAACCCATGATAAAACGGTTTACATAGGAAAATAGGTTCTTGAAACCGGGCTATTGAATAATACCTACTTAACCTACTCTTTCTGTTAAATCGAAGTGTAAAAGAGCTTTAAAATGTTGAAATGAACTGGACGGCAGCCAATTTTTGCAGCTGGAGGCTCTACCACTATACTCACAATATGTTATACACATATGTTTACATAACAAATTAATAAAATGAGATAAAAACATAACCTCTGTCACGCACTCGTATCCGTGTCTCAGATAGTGGTGATGATGGCGTATAATGTGGGCACCATCTACAGAGAGATTTGCGCCATCTTCTTCTTGAATACCTCAAAACAATGGGGTGTTATGAGGTATTCCACACTTCCCTAGCATGGAGGCAAACAAATGATTGCCGTCACGTATTTTTTCAGTTGGATTATCTAAAAATAGAGCTGTAGCAATATTCGTAATGTAGCTTAATAACATCATTCATGTTTCATCGAATCCGAGGAAAAATTGGGTCGTCGCTGGTGAGCAATACAAAAGGCGCAAGCTGTTCTGATTTAACTGAATTAGGAAAAAAGGAAGTTGCCAATTTTCTCCAACAACCTTGCTCTTAACGTAAATTGATTCAATTTTCTTTGACAGATAAAGACCAAATGAACCGTTTCTTTTTCATTATTATTTTCAGTCTTTATTTCAACGGGATGACAGTTAATAGCAATAAATGCTGGTTTAGAATAATTATAGGATTTTAAACACTAAGCGCATTGTGGAACTCGTTTTCGGAATCCGTCGGGAGATGTTTGTCAGGAGAGCAATCGCGCTAAATAAATCGCAACTGAACCATGATTAGACCGCGTGCGAACCATAAGGGTTGAACCTCATCTGGCAGCACCGCATCGCCTTTTCTGTCGCGCCATCCTTTTCTATCATTCAGGAACGTCATTTGCTAGAGCAAATAAGATAGACGGAACGCGATCGCGCGCGGCAGTGCTCCGGCGTGCTGTCGCGTTTATTTGCTCTAGCAAATGACGTTCCTTAGTGACAGAAAAGGATGGAGCGACAGAAAAAGGCGATGCGGTGCTGCCAGATGAGGTTCAACCCTAACTTTCAACACATTCGGTATTTTGCGCTATTCATTTGACAGCCGTTTAAACAGAGCGCTCAGAAGGCTGTCAATCACATAGTATATAAGCCAAGTTTAGCACGATACGGAATTAAACACAGTTGAATAGTAATTGGATTGCAATCTGATTAGAACTGAAATTTGATTACTTGATTAGGATTGAACTTGGATGTTTTAAATTAGCGCGATCGCCCTCCTGAATCCAATCCAGTTTCCAAAAGCCACTAAAGCACTTTCCTTTTATTTCTATGTCGGCTCCATAGCATAAAGGTATTATAATAACTTTATCCTCCATAGTGAAAGGTTGTCAGTTTGATGGTCTAAACATTACTAGGGTGTTTTGTTATACCTTGTTATTATACATTACAATAATATTCTAACGATTCAACATTTAAAATAGGTAATGTTTGAATGTCAAAAAACGTCTAAAATGGAGAAATTTGAAACTTCTAGAATTTGTTACTTATTTCACGCCTTAATAGACTGCATTACCGAATTACTTTACCGCAACGGCCGGCTGGATATTTATGCACAATAAAGAATACATAAACTTGTATGGCATAGCTAGGAGCGGATATCTGCCAGCGGCATAGTGTGTAGGAGCCTTAGTTCGTGAGAACCGTTGAGTGGTAGCATCGCGAGGGTAATTGCCACGAAATTAGTTGTGCTTTACGCAGTTAGGTATATTACATTAGACACTAACGTCAGCCAGTAATGACTTACTGTATGATGCCGCATAGCAGATTTCGACTACTGTGAATTTACAAAAGCAGTAAGTAAGCAGTATATTTTTAAGTAGATTAGTAGAACAGAATAGATGTTCGTACTCCTTACCATCCTGAATCTGATGGAATGGGAATAACAATGTCGATCCCTCTTGGGGTGAGCAGAAGGTATCATTAGGATTTATAGAGGCGAATTTGCTTTTATGCATTTGGTTTTTCTTAGATTCCTTATTGTTCACAAAAAAACAACATAATTATGATAAGTCGGTCAGTTTTTAATCTCGCTGTAAAAGATAATGTATTGTACATGATTTATACACACTTAAATTGACTTTATTTGATCTCGCATCTCTTTCACGACAAACTTACTCACGAAGACGAAAACCTGATTCACTCACAAAAGTTTCACAAGCATTCCATTATAATATTATTGTACAACATATTCAATTAGGGATCATTTTAAGGGCACTCCGTAAAGCCATGCATGAAAAAGGTGGAGTAGAATCAAGATAAATGATGTTGTCTGTACGAGACGTTTTCTCCATACATAATTTATTTACATGTTGCCAGCGTTCAGTTTAAATTGGTTCGATAGAAAATGTTTTGTGGAATATAACCAAAGATATAATACTTTCAAAGTTCGAATTCTTTATAGGTACACGAATCAAAAACATAAAATAAGTTTCTTTCTGTATGTTTTTGATCTTAAGATCAAAAAGTAAAGTCGAGTTATTTGAAAAATAAAATAAAGTTTGAATGAGATTATATTCCTTTGCCTGCTTGGCTTTTCTATTGTATTTGACAGGTTTTATTTTTAATTTTATCGCGGCCAAGGTATTATAGCCATAAATCCTACGTTTTTCAGAAAATTCAAAAGTTAATTAAAAATAGAAATATCGGTCAACAATTAAATCGGAAAAATACGTATCTCTTATTTTTTAACCTATTTTTATATTTTTCATTAAAAACAGGTGGCTAAAAATATGAAATGCTGTCAATTGGGCAGGGTTCATTTGAAATGCGTACGCGATATTTTGAACATTAACTGGCATGATCGAGTCAGAAACACGGAGGATCTACGAAGTGCAAATGTCGGTGGAATTGAGGCATATCTGATGAGGCGGCAATTGCCGTGATAGTATGTTTCTCGGATGTCTAATAACAGAGTGGCGAAGCGCATCTTCTACTCAGAACTACAGAAGGGCAAACGGAAACAAGGTGGTCAACTCTTGCTCTATAATTTTATATGTGCAGAATATACTGAACCGTCGAATGAAGATATGTGACCTTCATTCGTCGAGCTGTGAGACACTGGCTAAAGACGCAGACCGGCCACATTGCAGGCATACTGTGTATGCGTTTGAACAAGCGCGGCGTGCGAAAGTCGACGAGCTGAAGGCCCGTCGACCTGCTGCCATTCATTATAATTTACAATTAAAATTTATTAGCATTTTAAGTTTTGCGGCAAAAATGATTTGTTATCATTTCAGCAATGAATGAAAGCGCTAACGTAGGTACCTACTCATGGATACATTTTAATAATCTTGTTCTGGTAATATACTTATTACCGCAAATAGTGATATTATATATAGGATAATAGGGTGAGTGTGCCCGTGGGGTGGGTTGACATCGGGTTCGGTAAATTGAAAATTTTGCAAACAAATTATTCAATATTTTGAAAAAAATTACCTACGTTGAAACCATGATAATAATACCCCACTTCATTGGGTTAGGTTAGGTTAAGTCTGTCCCGGAACCGACTCAGAGCACCCCGCTTCCACGCAGTCTTGAATGTAGTACCCCTAGAGAGAATTCCAATATTCGATTCTGCTTTCGATTGTAAACAAACTACTTTCTAGTTTTGCGTTAATTCATTAACACGTTGTATAAACAAACTTAATAATAACAAAAATGCTCACACATTTGACTAAAATGGAAATTTTTTGAACCGTAAACGTTAACTTAAGCGCCGTATTCACGGTCCATCCCCGCTGTACGTCCCGCCAAGGTCATGCACGATGCAAAAGCATGACCTTGGCGGGACGTACAGCGGGGATGGACCGTGAATACGGCGCTTTACCCGCTTTATGCCACCCTCCCCTATGTCTTACAATATTTTGTTTCACAAAACAGACAGTGTTTGGAACAAGTAAGGTAGTCAAGGTTCTTAGATAACAATTTAAAGCTATTCTTACTTGTTGCCTCTGGCAATGTATTCTCAGCATAAACC
The DNA here is from genome assembly GCA_922987775.1 of Agonopterix subpropinquella. Classification (NCBI taxonomy): domain Eukaryota; kingdom Metazoa; phylum Arthropoda; class Insecta; order Lepidoptera; family Depressariidae; genus Agonopterix; species Agonopterix subpropinquella. The sequence continues at coordinate 6,700,324 of OV277695.1, read as the reverse complement.
TTTGTTTATAAAATATTAGAAATATGAAAAGTTTTATTAAAACCAAGTCTGAGACAAGAAATGAGAACCTTTTTAAAACACAGCAATAATGCTCGGTTATCAAAGTGTACATGCTGGGTTATCTAAGTGTAGGTACATAATTATGTTGTTATACATATTATGATTAGGTTTGTGATTATTTCAGATGCTAACTTTACACGCTTGACGAGCTTAGACATGTCCGCTGTACATACATCGACTCGACTGTAAAGTGTCAATGTACAGCGGGTTTACATAAGCTTGCACAAGCGTGTTGTGTATGCCTACCTCGAGTTTTCACTGTACGTTTTAGTTCTCAACTTTTCTACCTTGTTTGTACCCACACAAATAGAAAAAAAAAGTTATTACTGAATTACTACTATTAGTTACTACTAGTTATTACTTACACATAATTTATTATAAAAATTACATATTATTGTGTTTAATATAATAATAGTATATGCTCCAAATGTTTTGTGTGTACCTATACTTGTTAGTTTAGGTACTTCTCAATCTAAGTGAAAAGTAATTTCTTTTTGTTGAGAATAAAGATTTCTTTAACCACAAGTAAGGTAACCTGTACGAAATTCAATACAAAAACTGTAGTTTACTACTAATACTAATGTTACTGTAGTTTACTCAGTGTAAAGTGCAAACTCATGGTAGGTCTACAGAAAGCATAACACGCGTACCACGATCAATCGTACAACAAATTACAATCTTTTATCTAAAATACCAAAGAAGAACCACAAATAACTCGAATTTTTGCATTTTACTCTAATTAAGACCCTATAGCTTGGAGTTAAAATTACTGGGAGCGCTTTGATTGGATATATCAGCTCTGTACATCGCTGATTGGTTCATTAAGCCCATCATTCAATGGTTTTGTTGAAGGGGAAACTGTTAGATGGAGGTTACACGGTCAGTATTTCATCAGTCTGGTCCATCAGTCTGGTCTGTATGACGGGAGAATGATGCGAGAATGATGGGAGAGTGATGGACTGATGGAATGATGGTAAACCATCCATCCAGACTGTCATTCCGTTGTGAATGATGGTATACTGATGGTAAACTGATGGTAGATGGTGGGTCGGGGTTGCCAGATTGGGGGTTTTACACGCGATTTTGGGGAAAAATCTGATCTTTGGAGAAAATTTTGAGAAGTGAAATCGTTGGGGAAATTTATGGGGAAAAAATTATCAAGGTGGGGAATAGTGGGGGCTTTAATTAAAAAAATTTTAACACTGCACTATGATTTATGTAACAAAATTAGGGCCTAATAATTAGAGATCGGATATTCGGATGCAGTTACCTAAACTTCATTTTTAGCTATAAAATTATGGAAGCGGCTTCTTAAAATTATTATTTTTAATATTTATCGGGATGCAATGAAAATGCTGGAATGCATAACTAATTGGATGCATCGTAAACGCATGCATAGCAAAAATCTACTTTTCAAAATTATTTAATTTAAAAGTTTTTTTTTTATTTAAAAGAGAAATAAATCCCGGGATGTCAGTACCTCGTACGTCTGGCAACCCTGCAGTCTTCCATCATTCTGGCGTCATTCAACGTTTGACCAGACTGATGGACCAGAATGATGAAATACTGATGGGAAACTGATCGTGTAACCCACTCATCATTCTGGCATCATTCTGGCGTCATTCTGGCGTCATTCAGAATGATGGACCAGACTGATGAAATACTGACCGTGTAACCTCCCTCTCACAACGTATTGACGACCCCTTTTAACAACGCTCGCTGTAGACATGTTAAAATTATATTTGAACAGAACAACGAAATATATAAGTTACTACCTAAATTATTCCTGTGTGGAACATATTGATCTACTTACCTGAAAATAAGGTTGACCTTATTTTACGTATTCTTAGGTACTCTAAAATTTTCTAATTTTAGTCATAAATAACTCACAGTAGTAGCTATAGACGGTTACTATCAGTTTAAAATAACAATGTGCATGACCTTGAAGGGCCGTTGGATAACTTCACTCGGTTGACAAAGGAATTTGGACTCTATGTAAAGGAAACAATCATTTGAATGACTCGAGTGAAGTTCTTGTGATTGAGTGACGTCACATTTGCAAGCGAGGTCATGCACAGTGTTATTTTAAACTGATAGTACATTTTCACAGAGTATGCCTTATTATGGTGGAGTTGCTAACAAAGAATAAAAAATTCAAAAAGATAAAACAGGAAGCTGGCATAGTCTTCATACAAGAAACTAGTTTCTATCAACGTTTTTTCTTCTCGCTCTATCGAATACACACAAACGTCAAACTTGGTTTGATTATAGAACAAACTCTATACAAGTAAAGTGTAACAACCAATAATAAAAACCGGCCAAGTGTGAGTCGGTCTCGCGCTAAAGGTGCAATACAACGTAGAATACAACACTTATTGTGTGGTACGGAATCCTCGGTGCGGGTGTAGCCCGACTCGCACTTGACCGGTTTTTGATTATGTACTTCACCTTTAAACCACAGTTTAAACATCTTTATAATAATAAAATAGCCTTTATTCCACTGCTTGTGCAAATCAGTTCTCCTCAGTTCGAATCGAACATTTATAAAAATGTTTATAACAAAACCCAAAATTTAACTCCAATAAGTTACAACTTTTCCCTCCGAACGCGCCAAAACGAACGTCTCCATTTTTTTCCATTTTTAACGCAAGCTTTTTATTCCCCTATAAAAAATCATTGATAATTTAAAGATTCCTGAATTTATTCAAAAAGTTTTCATCTCGTTTCGAACGTCGACGTTATTATTAATTTATTTCAGGAAGCAAAAGGGACTGTGATTTCAGGTTTATTTTTAGGAAATTGTTTATTTACGCATCAAAATGGAGATGGCCAATCTTGTTTTGGGGAAATAAATTGTATTTCGTAATGACTTTTCCATTTGAGTTTCCAAAATTCCAAATTAAGGGATGCATAATATTAATTTAATTGATATCTAAATAATCTGCTTGCCTTGGGGCAAAATGTTGTAAAAAGGCAACGTGATATTTTCGGGAAAGTGGGTCATTTCGTCCCACTCAGTATCTATTTAAAAAAAGATATTTTAAATATTATTGATTACTGATTGATCTGACTAGGTAGCTTAATTCGGTATGTCAAGTTTTTATTTGGATGGCTGAATAGAATACCATTTCGTGATTTGTCTCAATTACCTACAATATTTTCGACGTTAGAGATTTTAAAATAAAAGGATGTACGGATATTTTATTTTTAACACAACAATGTCGTTTTACGTTAAAACGAGTGACGTCACTCGGCCACATTTAAACTGAGCTGGTAAATAACTATTTGATAATATGAAATATAATTGATAAATATTACATAGGCCACAAAAAGAACCCATAAACTTGCCATAAACAAGTCCCAAGTCCACGCGTACGAAGTCGCGGGCAACAGCTAGTTCAGAAATAAAATTCACAATGTCAGAATTTGACACTAATTTCATGATGCCGTTTGTTTCCAGCACAGAGTTGGAAAGAGAAGGCACGTGATTTTTTTTACATGTGTTTTAGGGTTCCGTAGTCAACAACGATTTTCTTTTAGGTAATATAATCGATTTTACTACTTTTTTCTTATTCTACTTATCTATGCAATGGCTACGGAACCCTATACGGACGAGTCCGGCATGCCTTGGCCGGTTTCAAATGAAAAGGCACTGAACAGCGAGCGGCTAGTTAAAAGCTGTTCTTTGGCTTAGTAGGGCTGCCTTTGTTTAAACGTTTGAAGCTTAGAAAGCACATTTGCGAAGTCTATTTCTAGTTTAACCAGTGAACAGAACTTTTTCCATTTAGATATTGCTGAAGTAATTTAAAACATCAAAGAAAATATGTCACTCAGATCCACAACTCGTTTCATCAACAAATACATCCTGTATAATCTGCAAAAAGCTTCGTCAATTAAAAATTAAATTTGTATTGATAAACTCGATGAATCTCAAAAATAAAAACGAAATCAGTTTCTTAAAATTATATCTGAAATTCGTAAAAATATAAAATTAATATAAGTAAAAACTCGAAATACCGAATTGGACGAAAGCACAGCCCCCTGTTTGGCAGGTTGCGTTTTCAAGTCCCGTTCCAGACAATTTTTTTAATCTTTTATTTGATTTTATGATATTTGATAGGAAACTCGTTCTCTAAGCTCTATTGTTTCAAGATTTACTTCTCTACAGGGTGAAATTTATATCATTGGCATCCTTTTAAACTAAGAGTCTACCCATCAAACTGAACAACTTTTACTATGGGAGCAAACCGATCGGAGCAACTAAATAAAACCGGTCAAGTGCGAGTTGGGCTACTCGCGCACCGAGGGTTCCGTACCACACCACCTGAACACAACATTTTTAAATTAGAAAAAAAATCTTTTTTTGTTCGGGACCTTTAGCGCAAGACCGACTCACACTTGGCTGGTTTTTAGTATTTGTTGTTATTCTGTAAAGTTTGCTCTATAATCACACTAAGTTTTGCGCTTGTATGTATTACCGTTTTTACGATAGAGCGTGAAGAAAAAACGTTGAGAACCCCCCTTAATTTTTAACTTTATGACATTTTTATTATTTGTTAACAAATCCGCCGTAAGAACGCATAATCTGAGAAAATTTCAACTATCTAGCTATTATGGTTCAAAAGCTACAGCCCTAAATAGGTAGGACAGACGGACGGACGAACAGACGGACAGACGGACAGACGGACAGATGGACAGACGGACAGACGGACAGACGGACGCACGGACGGACGGACGGACGGACGGACGGATGGACAACGTAGGCTTAGTAATAGGGTCCTGTTTCCACCCTTTGGGTACGGAACCCTAAAAATCTGCTGTTGCATACATTTGAGTCGATTAGGCGTTGCAGTTTAGTATGGAACAGCTGATTTTTTAGTTGCTCCGATCGGTATGCTCCCATAGTGAAAGTTGTTCAGTTTGATGGGTAGACTCTTAGTTTAAAAGGATGCCAATGATATCAATTTCACCCTGTACATAGCCTATCCTGTTTTTGTAATGGGACCTGGATTGAGTTATTATTCCGTAGTAGTGATACAAGAAAACAATGGCCGATAACATTTCTTTTAGATTACATTGTCTAAGATAATGTAAGACTAACACAAGGCTTCTCTTAAAAGGTTCTAAGCTTATAAATAGGTATTTGCTACCGCCTTTTTGTAGGTAAACAGGATAAAATTAACTTACAAAATGACCAAAAAACCGTCACACCTGCCAAGCTAAAGGGAACTTTAATGCTCTACGTCCACGTATCAATTTCACTCAAACTACATGTGACTTTCTTTAGTATCGACAAGGAACTAATATTCTCGTAGGTGTAATGTAAACCAGTAATAACATGCACCTTACGTAGCGGTGATAAAGCCTATATTAGTTGTGAGATTATCACGAAAACCCCTATGCGTAGAAATTTTCCGCCTTATAAAAATTTCAGAGTCTCAAAAGGGAGTATTCTGAGAAAAATTATGCTACCTTACCTTAGGGTTGTAGGTGTTTTTGTGTGTGATTCGAAACTTACGGATATATCCGAAATATTTATTTATTCGTACCCAAAATTGAATCTATAGGTTACCGTGGGTTGACACTGCAGTGTAGTGTGTAGTGTAGTGCTATATCTATTTATAATGATGTTATTTTTGTGTAGGTACAATAAGGAATCTTTACACTACAGATACATTATTAAATGTACTAACCATTAAAAGTTCTCTCTTTCCTCTTCTGCAGAATTCAGGTTGAAATTCGATCTCATAACTAAAATTAACCATTTTAATGGGTTCTTTCTAACTGCGTTCATAATCTGTGTTATATTACTCATCCAGTTATCACGAACTCAAAATAATTATGAACGCGGCAAAAACACGGTAAAATTTTTAATTTAGTTTATTAGTAGGTATCCGTAAAATTCTAATAGAAATATGTTTTCTGTTTGACGATACAAATCATCCTCATCATCATCAGCCTGGTAAACCCCACAGCTGGGTATAGGCCTCTTCATTTTCACGCCAACCAGAACAACGGTTCCACGTTAGTCTCATCTACTGTTTGCCGGCTACAAAAAGCCATCCGACCACCTGGCTGCTGGTCTGCCCAACTGAGACAAAAGAATAAAAATAAAAAGTAAATATCCGAATCCGAAATCGAATTTCAGTAGCATCCCTACGTAGCACCTACTTAAATGTAAATGTACTGTTTCGTTATATTCTTAGGTGTGGTTTTGTTGGTAACGGACAGTGGTGCTCCTGAATTTCATTTTGAAAATGGTCACCGTTAGTGAATATTGAATTAGTATGTTTAGGAGAATAGAGAACAAGACCAAGAATTCTCTGATGAACAATTTTTGTGAATAAAATGGAATTTTCAGCCCTCCGAACTTTCGTCCCGCTGCGCTAAACGAAGTTGCCGCTTTCCGCCTCCGTCGAGGAGAAAAATAGTGTACTAACCTCGGGTAATAAATAAGAATATCAGATAACATGTTTGTTGACCTCTGCTTCGCCTCGGTCTGTCTGATCTGAGACCTTTCTTACTTTCCTGCCCTCGGTATACAGGGTGTACAATAAAATGGGACAGCTACTTAAAGGGGTACTTCAGACCATCAAACTGAACAACTTTCTCTATGGGACCAATATCGAAATCGCGAAAAAAAAATCTGCTGTCCCATACATTTCAGTCAAGTTATGTTGGCAGTTTTGTATGGGAGAGCGGATTTTTTTTTCGCCATTTCGATATTGGTCCCATAGAGAAAGTTGTTCAGTTTGATGGTCTGAAGCACCCCTTTGAGTAGCTGTTCCATTTTATTGTACACCCTGTATAATCTACTATTAACGACGACACACGACGCACTATGAATCAAAAGGCCGATTTAGCAAGACAAAAAGGGTTACTGCAATTCTATAATAATACTAGCAAAAGCGATAGCAGACACTCCCGAGGTCACTATTCTGGTGATAATTTTTAGCAAGTAACCTCCAATAAATTAATATAACTGTTTTGCATTACAACAAAACAGATATTATGAGTGAGAGAATACATGCAGCATTGATTGAAGAAGCATCCATAGATTCTACCTTAAATTTGGCTAAATAAACGAACTTACCATCAACTCTCTATACTTTCCTCTATATCTGTCTCTTTCACTCTGCTAGATTGGCGCCTCGAATCCAAGGCGCGCTCATTTGACGTTTACTTCATAGTCTTCATCAATCACCAGCAAGCACCTTGCTGCAATGCTGCATGTATTCTCTCACTCATAATATCTGTTTTGTTGTAATGCAAAACAGTTATATTATAAGTTATTCGAATACATGCAGCATTGATTGAAGACCTGTTTGCTATCTGCTGGTGAAAGAGTACAAACGCTATGTGAAAATAAATGAAAATGTGTATATGTCATAAAGCCATCATCATCAACAATGGGTACATTAACACAAGTCCTGTATAAAAAGGAAAAATACACCATAAAATAACTTTCATAATAGTAATAGAACATAATAGTCTTGATAATGACTAAATGTTATCTCACTCAATGTAACTATGTATTTAAAATCAACAGATTGCTGTTGAAAGAGAAAAACAATTTAAGATTAAATTTCTACACCTGTTGAGGCATAATCTTAACCATCATACAGAAACAATCCTCAGAGATCATTACAGTTACATTACATTTGAAGTGGACACGATAGGCAAGCAAGCATTACAGTTAATTCAAACCACTGAACTTATTAGGTAGATGTATGAAAAATTATTTAATAGTAGGTCCTCATTCTTAATGGTATTATACGGTACTGTTTATCTGAGAACAATACAATTTCCGAAATAAAATTTACCAGTAAGCTTTTTTCATGATTCTCTCCATGGACCGTTTTGAGTTCTGATAGCTGGTCTAATAACATAAGATATTATTAGATATTAGATAAGAAAAAGATTAATTACATCATTCTCAAAACAACTCTTCTCGTTGACCCAAGCTTCATTACATGTTGTACTGAGCATAAGGACTCCACAGTATGTTGTTGCTCATTAGCTAGTCAGCTGGATTGTTAACATTTTCTGTGTCTGGAGCTGAAGTTGGGTTATTATATTTATTTATAATTATTAGGTTTATCTCAACACTACACTACTCTACCTGGTACTCTCGGATCTATCAATATCTGCATTGGGTTAATTTTCTAGCCAATCAAATACTAAACTAGTGTCACATATTGGCATCCTTCTCTCCTGGTATTTAGCTAACAGGATATTTTGTAATTTTATAATGGTCCAGCTGCACGGCAGGTAAAACCTACTGACCTATGGCAGAGTATTGTCTGAGATGTCCATAAAATTCTGCCCACATATCCCATATGGAGCTCTAGAATCTACACCAAACGAAGTTACTCAGTTACTCAGACCCTATTTTATAATGTAGTGTCTGGTAGATGTCTTATCGCAGGTTGTTAAGACCGATTCTCTTTAGTAGGAGTTCCTTTCGTTTAATGACCAGTCAGTGCACTGCCTGATTAGCCTCCCCCCCTCCTTTTTTAGGGCTAAGGGTTTTAGTTTCTCCACCCGTGGTGGGCTCCTACTCAAGTCCTTACCCCAAGAACTGAACAGAATGTAAATTGTCAGTTGGCAGCACTTGTGTGTCCAAGTTGTGGTACTATCAAAATGTATTGTGCCATGTGAAGTGAAGGTGGTACAGTTATTGTGGATCTATATTGAGTGGTGGGAGAGAGCGCCCATGCCAACCCGAAGATCCAATGTGAAATGAATGCCTCGCAATATTCGCAATAGATTGTTGGACCATCTCTGAAATCCCAACCTTCACAACTATCTATGATTGTCTTTTCCTAGAAGTGAACAAATCAACTAAATCAAAGTCAACGGTCTACGCGACCGGGGGGGTGATGAACTGATGAGTGATGAGTGCCCATCCAGCAATGGATTCTAGATAATCGGTTGGTATTACTAAGGCAGTCAGCAACGCTGATATGTATATGCCCCTGATCTATGTTCGACCTCCGTGGCCGGGGGCGGCGACGAGTGCCATTCCGGCCCTGCATCCTAGATAAGAGGTTGGTAATGCTACTCCATATGCCCCATGTTCTGAATGCGACCTCCGAGGCCGGGGGCGACAAGTGCTATTCCAGCACTGGGTTCTAGATAAGAGGTCGTTAATGCCACTGGGTATGCCCCATGTACTAAATGCGACCTCCGAGGCCGGGGGCGACGAGTGCCATTCCGGCACTGGGTTATAGATAAGAGGTTGGTAATGCCACTGGGTATGCCCCATGTACTGAATGCGACCTCCGAGGCCGGGGGCGACAAGTGCTATTCCAGCACTGGGTTCTAGATAAGAGGTTGGTAATGCCACTGGGTATGCCCCATGTACTGAATGCGACCTCCGAGGCCGGGGGCGACGAGTGCCATTCCGGCACTGGGTTATAGATAAGAGGTTGGTAATGCCACTGGGTATGCCCCATGTACTGAATGCGACCTCCGAGGCCGGGGGCGACAAGTGCTATTCCAGCTCTGGGTTCTAGATAAGAGGTTGGTAATGCCACTGGGTATGCCCCATGTACTGAATGCGACCTCCGAGGCCGGGGGCGACAAGTGCTATTCCAGCACTGGGTTCTAAATAAGAGGTTGGTAATGCCATTGGGTATGCCCCATGTACTGAATGCGACCTCCGAGGCCGGGGGCGACGAGTGCCATTCCGGCACTGGGTTCTATATAAGAGGTTGGTAATGCCAAGTATTGTATATGCCCTATTATCTATATTCGACCTCCGCGGTCGAGGGCAGCGACGAGCACCCTTCAGGCACTGCATCCTAGATAACTGGTCGGTAATGATAATGGTAATGCCATTGCACATGCACCATGTTATGTACGACCTCCGCGGCCGGGTGCGACGAGTGCCATTCCGGCACTGGGTTCTAGATGGACAGTCAGTAAAGCTATTGTATATACCCTATGATCTATATTCGACCTCCGAGGTCGTGGGCGTTGACGGGCGCAAAAGCACTGCGTTAGATAATCAGTCGGTAATGTCATGCATGAACCCCACGTTCTGTCTATGACCTCCGAGGTCGGGGGCAAAAAGTACCATGCCATTCCGACACTGAGAACAAGATTTGATACATATTTGTACCTGAAGTGAGCAACCCAGGCCACATCCGATGTGTCTGATTCAAATGTGCTTCACCTTATGTGCAGAACCACCGATCTGTGGTATAATGGCCTTCCGCCATCAGGAAAATTCCTGCGGGACAGAGAACTGATACTGTTGACATTGCAATAATCACTATCTGGTTATATTGGCAAAGCCTAGGAGAGCTAACTAGCACTAGGTTCTATTATCTGTAGATAACTAGCGCATGCTATTGTAGCTCATGGTATTGTTATACAATACAAAACGGTTCAAATACTACAGGTCCAGACTAAGTGCAAGCGCAGCCTAGTATTGATATGCCAGTATTGTTAACTTAAACTCAGTATGGTTATGTGACCAGGAAGAAAATGTCTACATAAATCAAGACATCCAATCACTGTGGGCCAAAGGAACTCTTTGAGTCTAATACGATAAAACTGCAAAAGACCAGAGGGCCTAAAAGGAAGGCTGGCTGCAGTACCCGATCATAATTATAAGACAGCAATTAAAAAAGATTTTGTCCTTCCGTACACCTTATCAAGAACATCTTGAAAAAAGGGAAACAAATTCGGTAGGCACATCTAGTTTTCTTCTTTAAGTTTTTAACCATCTTTGACACATAAAATTCTTGCAAAGGAAGGTGGCAATGGTGGCATAGGTTTATGATCATATTTATACCTACATAAGTTGATCTGTTTTATGTCAAACTCCTTTTAATCTTTAATGTATATTTTCTACAGGTATGCCTAACATTGCAAATATGGGTGATATTTCACCCCCCATTCCGGGGAACTTTGGTAAACCTATTTGTTTCTAACTGTAAGTATGTATGTAATAAGACTTATAAGGTATAACACACTTTAATTGACTAGAGACACTTAATGATTTAAAATGTAATAGGTAGAATGCCACTCGGCTGAAAAAGTGTTCAATGCTCAATGGGGTTGTCTAAGGGTTGTTTCACACATACCGCAACCACATCACGTGAGCGGGCACATATTTTGTATTGAAAATGAACTGTAGAATTTACACGGTACCACATTCTGCTATCATTACTGACCACATGGGTTATATCGACCACATCACAACCACAACACCACCACCAGCGACACCGCACACTAGGTAGCGGCTGGCCACATTGCAGACACAACGTTGCATTAACATAACGACAGTGCGCACACACCTGTGCCAGAGTCAATCTGTCTGTCTGCACACGAAGTAAACACCTCGCAATTACTGGTGACAACGCAACCACATCGATATTTTGTTGGTACGCAACACAACTGCAAAAACTGCAGCGACACTTTTCACAAAACCACTACTTGACCACTTTCTCTTCTTTCAGGGGGTGGGTATAACATTCTTTTGATCAATATTAGAACGTAAATCACCTAGTATAGGTGAGCTGAAGATTATAGGTGTCACAGAGATTGACTAAATATTGGTTCAGATATCAAATCTGTTCTTTGTTCCTAGGAACAATAGTATACATGTTCTGAGTGTTCTGTTTAGCCATAAATAGCCGAAATACAAAGGATCATACCTACTAGATCCTGAAAAATAGGTAGTTAACTTGGCTAAGGTGTCAGCACAGATATGAATCATAAAATTGTTGGTAAGCAATTAAAGAAGCCATCCTCCACTTGATTGAAAGATGTAGAGGTAACTCACCCCTGTCCTGTAGGGTTAAGAGCGTCAAAAGACCCTTCGAAGAGGCCGCTCTTTATCCAAAGCAGCGGCATTAAAGAGGTGACGTTCATTAGTGCTTCTACTTATTTTCTGCACACCGTGAGGGCACCTCTTTGACAAAACACGCACAGAACACTCACAAAACAACCTTTCCGTGTAATTTACACAGTAAAACATTGCAATTTCACTGTTTTAAACAAGTTTTAAAGTTAAGAAAAAATTTTGCAAGCTTCGGCGGCAAAATCTATAAACGCTATGAAGTAAACGTCAAATGAGCGCGCCTTGGATTCGAGGCGCCAATCTAGCAGAGTGAAAGAGACAGATATAGAGGAAAGTATAGAGAGTTGATGGTAAGTTCGTTTATTTAGCCAAATTTAAGGTAGAATCTATGGATGCTTCTTCAATCAATGCTGCATGTATTCGAATAACTTATAATATTTAATTTTAAAGTGCGATTACCAGTGACATTCATAATAAAATCACTCACTTTTCTGCACTTGATGTGTCGATATTTCCAAGTGGGTATAAAATTAGTTGATATATTTAGTGATGTTTCGTGAAGTTGACGATAAGTACTACTATTTTTATTTATTCATGTTGCAAATACCTTTACGGTTGCTAAAAAAATTGCAGTCTGATGTGATGGATACAAAATTTTTATGCGAACTTTATGTTTCTTGGACCAGAAACTACATGTACCATCTTGTACCATGGCTGCAACTTTTTTATGTAGTAGTCTTATTTATATAGTATTACTCAAAGTAAATTAGAAAGTGCGGACTGGTGCGGAACCCTCCCAAAATTTTAAGTTAAGCTTATGCTAAGATTATTATTATTACCCTAAATATTATTAAAATACTCATTTATTAACACATATTTTCGGCAGATTAGATTTAAATGAAGCTACTCGATGAGTTTTTCAGATATATGAAAATGAATATAGCCCAAATTTTAAAAGAAATTGGCTGAAAAGTGGACTCGTTGTGGCAATACACGGGACCGTTTTAAAATTTATATTGACATGTTATGCGGGTAATTCACCAATGTCATAAAATCTAAATTACGAATAAAATGATAATAATAAATGAAATAATCAAATATTGCATTATATTTTAATAACCAATTTACATGGACCTCAACACACATACTAGATCTTCATAAACGGAGGTCATTTTATATTGGTTTTTGTATTATGGCGTAAATAAGACTCATAATTTTATCGTAACTATATATTTTAACAAAACATGAATTGATGTTGTTGTTAGAACAAATTAAAAGTGTAAAATAATATTGTCTAGCTAAAAGTGCGTTTTAAACCATAGTGCGACGGTCAGAAAAATCTGTTATTAGAAATTGAAATATTTTTATTTGGGTAAATCCTACCTACTTACTATACTCCATTCCAGATAGGGGCGAAAAGAAGGTAAAAAAGATTCTTTATAGTACACACTTTAAAGAAATTATGAATATTGTATCAAACAACAAAATGGCGATGTTGAAAGACCTAAAGAAGCAGTGGTGCGCACATGTGGTTCGCCTTTGTTTCAATGAAGCTTTTTTAAAGACTGTTATGAAAAAAATCCGTCAGGTGGCGCTAGTAGTAGCCATATTGACAACTCGAAAAAAACATCTTTACAAATTCTAAAAAATTGTACTAAAATTATTACGACTTCATTTAAATCGTTATGATCGTCATCGTATTATTTAATGTATGAATAAATTTGTCTCTGAACTTAGAAATCTAGGAAAATACGTTTGGCAAGCATTAATTTATTACTGCGGCAATTTTTTTTAACCGACTTCAAAAAAAGGAGGACTGTCTGCTGTTTAGTATGTTCTGTCTGTATGTTCGACTGTATGCATTTTTTTTTATGTGTGTTCACCGATATTTTCGTCAATTGTGAACCAATTTAAAAAATTCTTTTTTTGTTTGAAAGGGTCCCGAAGTGGTCCCATTTTTTTTAACCGACTTCAAAAAAAGGAGGAAGTTCTGTGTTCGGCTGTATCTATTTTTTTATGTATGCATTTTTGGAAAAAAAATTGTTACAAATTTGAGTTTGCTTGAGACATTTTAAGTGATATTAGCTGATACCGACTTGATCAATTTTAAGATGTCTTTTAAGGCTTAAGAAGAACTCGTTTAATACGTCTTGAAAATCGATTGTCAGCGCGGTTTATTAATACGAAATAACGGACATTAGTAAGCACCGGTGGCGTAGCGTGGGTGTCTATCCCCCGGAGCACAGACCGATTTTGCTGCCTCCTTATCTTTATAAGAAGACCTACGTTAAACATAAAGGAGAGACCGAAGCGACCGAAGCCAGCTCGAAATTTTTTAGCACAACCTGTTCGGGTTGTGGTCAGACATCATTAGGTCTTTTGGTTTTGGTTTGGTGGGGTTGGTTATCCATTCAAAAATAGACTTTACTCTGCTCTACGAATTGGTTATACAGGTTGTTTATGGTAAGTAGTTGCATTACTAAAAGGGGTGATACTCATGATGCTTAACAATTTTACCTAAGAAACCTAAATAAAATCCATAAAAAAAATTTTGGTCTTCCTACAGTAAATGCAAGCAGCTGATCCAACATTTGTATGAAAAGTTGAAATTTTCATACAAACGTTAGGTCAGCTGACTGAATTTTGCGGATTTCCTATAGGTTTCTTCAGAAACATATTTCAGTGTTATGGGTACAATCACACCTTAAAGTAATGCAACTGTTTACCCTAACACCCTGTGGTTCAGTCAGAGCTCAATCAATTAATATTTTTGCCACCTCTAATAAAGTGGTGCCCGGGGCATTTGCCCCCCCCCCCTCGCTATGCTACTAGTGAGCACATACATAACAGACGTTTTCTTATTTTTTCATCAACTCCGATAGTGTGAACTAAAATGTGCCTAAGTATGTGAGTATACCCGGTTACAGCGTTTTAGTTCTAATAAATGCCAGTGCGCTACAGACTATTGGCTGTTTCACTCGCTATCCCTAATTCTTATATTCATCAGTCATCAAACACTGACATAAGTGTTTCGAATTTTTTATAAAATGATCACGGTCTGAAAAGGTTTCGTAGCCCTGCTTCTGTGATCTTCTTTTTTTCGTCTTTAATAAAAATGGAGTATAGTTGCACTTCAAATACGTACAGGAGACTATGAATGAAATGACGTAAGTCCGTGCGCTTCATAGATAACTTTGTGGCAGTTCAAGTCTCAAGTCAAAGCTCTAGCTAGTATTTTAAAAATAATTTGCCCTAAAAGCTAGCCTAAAAGTCAACTGAAACATTCGGTCGATAACATCGATTACGTGCTTACCGATTATCAAGGCTTTCACGATATTAACATGACATTGTTTGTTTTTTATTGTGAATCGATATCTTTTCGATTACACGATAACGCTTTGTTTGACGTAAATCTTATTAAAGTCGAATTAGTTTCGTGAAAACAATATCCTGTTCATGTCCTCAAAATACCTTTTGAAGGTTGTCGATGGTTTGAAGGTTACAGTTTTATAATTGAGACGGTAAACAGTTGCATTACTTTAAGGGGTTATGGAGGTGCTACTGAGAATGTTCCTCCATTGAAAAGGGAAGTACTTCCGCCAGGCTAGGTGTGAAGCCTGGGGACCGGCCGTGGTCCAACAGTTCTTAGTTGGACCTTGTACCTATACATATATTACGAACCTCTGTGATTATTTCTCTTGCGCGATTTATGTCTCGCATTCGATTGTAAACCTTATGTGTAGTAGGTTACGAGTTACGTATTTACGATCAGTGTTGCCAAGTCCCAGCCAGTCTAAATCGCTAAAAATCTCGGGCCAAGTAGCCTAAAGTCTATTTTTTTCCCCGTGTTATATAGCCTAAAGTCGCCTAAAATACAGCAAATTGGCCAAAATAAATGCTATATTGGCTGCTCGTGACGGAAAAATATATATTTTTTTACAACTGCAATCTCTTCTCACAATTTAAAAATAGCTCTAACACATAACGTACACGTACGTAATGTGGTACATAGTGTGTTGTAGTGTATAGTTTATGCAGTCTGCGATAAAAAATCATATAATTTTACTTACAATAAGTATAATATTTCAGATTTTTCTTAAAATAGACTAAAATAACCCGAAAAAGTCAGTTTTTCTTAAAATAGCCCAAAATCGCCTATTTTAATTTGGGAAATAGCCTAAATGGCGACCGGTCGCCAATCGTATTTTTTGGTCGCCGATAGACCCCCTGATGTAGCCTAAAAGGCGATAAACTTGGCAGCACTGTTTACGATGAACGTTGTCTTTGTATGACGGTATCGCCATCTGTTGGCATCTTTGCTATAACTTGTGGGTGCTGACATCTGTAGCAAGTCCCCACAGGGTGATTGTACCCAGGAAATAAGCAATACAATTTTGCACTTTCCATACTAAATGCAATAAGCTGATCGATCGTTTGTATGAAAAGTGTTATGTTCCTTTGGAAAAGTTGTTCAGTATCATGAATGATTGTATTCATGATACCATGCTACCCTGTAGCACCCTGTGTAGCCATTAAACTACCACGTCTTTTTACGTAATACAAGAAAAGAGAGAGATATTTTAAAAGCGTTGTATTCTTGTTGTATTTGATAACAAAGGCAAAATTATTTGTCCATGGGACGTGGCAGGTGTGAGGCGTCGCGACGCCGGCGAATGCTTTAAACTTTCATTTCGACGCTGGGATTCAGCCGTGCCGCAATACAAATGTTTATTTTATGTTTTGTTTTTAGTCCCGTAGTCAAATGGCAGAAAATCATGTACTTACGTCGTATGTTCGTTACACGGTTACAGTTTAAGTCCGACCATGATGAAAGTTATGGATATCAACATAATATGGGATACAATACGTAAGTGAAAAAATAAGTACCTAGGTATGTATCACATTTTTTTGTAATCCATTATCTACATATCTTTAACGTCACCCCTCTTTCCCTGAGCGGTAGGCAGAGACCAAGGGGCGCCACACTGAAAAAAATGATCAACCAAACTAGTGTTAAATATAACCAAACTTTAGTGACTTCCAAACTGTTTTGTAGCACATAATCAAACATTTGGTTATAAATAGCAAAACGTGTTGTTATTTATAGCCGAAAGTTTGTTTATATGCTACAAAACAGTTTGGAAGTCACTAAAGTTTGGTTATATTTAACACTAGTTTGGTTGATCATTTTTTTCAGTGCATTTGCTACTATTCTCCTCCTTCTCATTTACATCCATATTATTGTAATATTTATTAATAACTTTAGTTCTTAAATACTACGCTATGATTAGCAATCGTGTCATAAAACTCAAATTGCAAGCAATGCATTTTAGGACGAGGGGTGAGCGCGGGGCGGGTGCGGGCCGAGTGCGGGGCAGGTGCGAGTCGTCTGAACGCGGCCTTATGCGTATTTACAAAAAGAAGTATGGCTATGTTAGTGGCATGAGAGTAGATCAACCAGATCAACGCTAAGACCAGATAGGGCCCGTCGCCGTGGCCGAAATCGATCTGGAGTGTACATCATCAGCATAATCCATAATACTATGAGATAGGTACTTAATCTTCTTTAATACAAAACATAATTATTTTGTTTCTTAAATCTAATTGTGGAACGGAAACAATTAGTTTTGAGTAGCTAAAAAAGATTTTATTTTGTAATTTCAGTGGAAGAAACCTTCTAATTTACTTCAGGAAGCCAGCGGAAGCAATTTTAATTATTCTCATTTTGGCGCTCATTCTATTCATAAAATTATATTGAATTGAATATTTTTGAGCGATGTAGTTGAGAGTGAGTTTGGTTTTTTCAGCCTAATTCAATCTAATTTCCTGTGTTTTAGATAGTATGTAAACAGACACCTTTGATAACACTTAATTATGTTAAAATAATGATAAAAGATTAAAGAAAATAAAGAGTAAAAAAATTACTTCTTACGCGCAGACCACTGACTTCAACTACCCAGGAGTTTTGATTGAATGAACCGATTACGATGAAATAAAGCCTAATGTTAATCCAAACTAAGCCTATTGTGAAAAAACCCAGTTTCGAAGTGATCAGGCGCACGCATCACTTCAAGTGATGCGTGCGCAAACAAACAGACAAAAATTAAAAAAAAAATTATGAATAGATGTTGTACACTCGTTTTTAATGTTTTTAATTAACAAAATATTAAACGAAGTATTTTTAATTACCTATCAAACTAAAAACTTGACCAAATTTTTCACAAAACTTTAGGTAGGTACTAAAATCACAGATTTTCCTTTGTTAGGTATGTTTCTACCCTGTGTATTTAGTTGGGTACGGAACCCTAAAAGTTGATTATGAAGTTAAAATAACCTGTCAGAACCAAACAAAACGAACACATCACAAAGTTTGTAGGTTACAAGTTACAAATAATTAGTAAAATTAGATTTAGTTACTTATAATAACTGTTATTAAACCATAAAGTTACATAAAATATACAGTTTTTGTAAAAGTTAAAGAATTCATAACAATGGACGAGCAAAGTTAATCATTGTTATTGGCTCCATGGAGCACAAGAAAAACTTTAACTAACCGCTGCTAGTCCAACAAACTTATCTTTTTTTTTCTTTTTAAGGTTCCGTACCCAAAGGGTGAAAACAGGACCCTATTACTAAGCCTACGTTGTCCGTCCGTCCGTCCGTCCGTCCGTCCGTCCGTCCGTCTGTCCGTCTGTCCGTCTGTCCGTCCGTCCGTCCGTCCGTCTGTCCTACCTATTTAGGGCTGTAACTTTTGAACCGTAATAGCTAGATAGTTGAAATTTTCTCAGATTATGCGTTATTATGGCGGATTAGTTAAAAAATAATAAAAATGTCAAAAAGTTAAAAATTAAGGAGGGTTCTCAACAAGAAACTAGTTTTTTTATCAACGTTTTTTCTTCACGCTCTACCGTAAAAACGGTAATACATACAAGCGTCAAACTTAGTGTGATTATAGAGCAAACTCTACAAAATAACGACAAATACTAAAAACCGGCCAAGTGGGAGTCGGTCTTTCGCTAAAGGTCCCGGACAAAAAAGGTTTTTTTTTCTAAGTTAATAATGTTGTGTTCTGTGGTGGTGTGATACGGAACCCTCGGTGCGCGAGTAGCCCGACTCGCACTTGACCGGTTTTATCTACACTAATATTATAAAGAGGAAAGATTTGTACCTATTTTTGTATGTTTGTATGTTTGTAATGAATAGGCTCAAAAAGTACTGGGCCGATTTAAAAAATTCTTTCACCATTAGAAAGCTGCATTCACCCTGAGTAACATAGGCTATATTTATTGCTAGAAAAGATTAGACGTCCACCCGTGCGAAGCCGGGACGGGCCGCTAGTTCTAAATATCCTTATCAATAGCCTCTATGCGACCTTCATGTTGCCCGTGTAGCGTGTGGGCAATAGTCCACCATGTGTGCACAATGCGGATTGGTTGACATCACATCCTATCTCTAAACTGTCTCCGTGGTCTAATGGTTAAGAGCATTGGGCTCTTGATGCGGAGGTCGTGGGTTCGATTCCCACGGGGAACACCTAGTGATATGTCATTTTGTATATTTTTCCTCAGTTGATTATAACATTGCAGGCTGAATCACCTGATCTGGAAAGAAAGATGATTTCGTGCTTCGGATGGCACGTTTAGCCGATGGTCTTGCTACTATCTCTGGTGTAGTAGTCGTTACATAAAAACCACGTCAGAGGCCGTAAGATGGTCTGAAAAAACTCTGACACCAGGGCTCTGCCCACACGATAAGAAGAAGAAGATCTTTTGCATCTGATAATAAAAGCACAACCTCGAACGTAAACTAGAAAGTGAGATGTCAAATTTGCCTTGCTAATTTGATATCCCACTTCGTAAGGATTTTTGCAAGGCAGATTTGACATCTCACTTTCGAGTTCCAGTTGGAGTTTCCAGTTTATGTTTTAAAGAATTAACATGACAGAATTTCAATTTCAGCACACTTACACATATATTTTTTCTTTCAGTGATGACATTATTAAAGTTCCTTTTAAATTAATTTTATTCATCAATGCATGAAAACATTAAGACCAGTGGCGTAGCGTAAGACTGGCTGGGGGGGCTCTATCTATTAACCGATTTGTAGAGCGCAGCGGAGAATAGCTCACTTCCTTTTCAGTTTTTAATCCTACAGAATCTTAGCCACAGCTAAATTGTGGTGCTAAAAAATTTGAGCTCGCTTCAGTCGCTACATAGCTTTTGTTTAGGTGCATATATTTAGTAACGAAAAAGCTCTGGCTACAACCGTATTGAGGGGAAAAGTTGAGCTCGACTTGTTCGCTCTAAGTTTCTATTTTTGCATGAATAATCCAAAAGATTTATGACTATAACCCGAGTTGTGCTAATAATTTTCCTTCCTAATTTTGTATGGACGTATTCTCTATATTCGTACAATCGCGGCAAAATGTGCATTAGCATCGGACAACAGAAACCCAGCTTCGCCAATGCATAAGACAATCGCAATCGAAACCTATATAATTTAGTGTTGCATATTGATAATTTTGATCGGGAACACTAACTGCCTCCGTGGTCTAATGGTTTGGGGTCTCGACACGGAGGTCGTGGGTTCGATTCCCACGGGGGACACCTAGTGATATGTCACTTTGTGCGTTTTTCCCCAGTTGGTTAGGACATTGCAGGCTGAATCACCTGATTGTCTGAAAAGAAAAATGATTCCGTGCTTCGGATGGCACGTTAAGCCGTTGGTCTCGGATACTATCTCTGGTGGTAGTAGTCGTTACATAAAAACCACATCAGAGGCCGTAAGGCGGTCTGAAAAAACTCTGACACCAGGGCTCTGCCCACACGATAAGAAGATCGGGAACACAAAAAACATGAAACTTATAACAAAGTGTAATGAATAAAATTGTAATAAAAAAGTCGGGTGTTTTATAAAATGTATAATGTATATAAAATGTTAAACGATCTTCTTAGATCGTTAACAGCTAAACCTCGGCCCAGAGGGACGCAGAGCTTAATATTATAACGATCAAAAAGGGTCTCGTTTGAATATTAGGAAAGATTTTATACTTCCTCTTCTTATTTGTGTTACTATATTTGAGTAAAATTGTTTTTGCTCCGTGTTTCGGAATGTTGTGTAAAAAGTTTTTTGCTTTCAAGACTAACCGTGTGAATGATTTAATGTTTTACCGCAGTTAACTTGTTATTACTTTCCTCAGTTGAATATACAGGGTGGTTTAGACATAATAAGGTATAACATTTTTTTAGATCTGCTGACTTGGTGACCTACCAGGACCAGCGAGTTAAAAAATTACCACCCCATCACGACAAAAGATTCTTTATTTTTCTCTATTTTGAAGAATACAACATAAAAAAAAATTTTAGTGTCTATTTTTAAGATTTTTTTATAGCATGTGTTTTCTTATTAAATACTACACTACTACTAAGTATCTCAAAATAGAAAAAACATTTTTTTAAAATTAATCCTATTAAAAAGAGTTTATCAGATTTTTTTCTGGCGCCCTGGTAGGTCCCCAAGTAAGCAATCTAAAAAAAAAAATCATCCATCTGAACTTTGTATGGGTAATATGTATGTAATCTAATTTATGACTAAACAATGTTGAGGTGGTATTTAGTCACAATTTTTTTTATCGGTGTGTCTATGGCGCGTTTTGAAAAGGCGTGGTCTTTCTTTCCGCACGAACGACATGCCATGTAGCATGTACCTATTTACCAATGAGTTTTCTAACTTATGGACGTAGTACTGCTGACTGCTCACAAAATGTAAAAGAAAACAGAGAAAACCTGCTTTTGCTGAAGGAGAAATTCTGATGCATGCGTCCAGCAACCCTCATTGGGCACGTGTGGAGTAACCATACTCCCTAACTAGCAGGTTAGGCACAAATCGACCCAATACCCTACCTACCGTACCCTAGCCCGAGCAATGAGCATGATAAAAGATGATGGTGATGACATATATTTTAGAAGTCTACTCCGCTTTCGAAGCACGACTAGATTATAATATTGGTTAGGATAACAAAATTCATTACCGTCGTAGGAATAATTAAAATATTTGATAATATGTAAATTAGACCCTATACATGAGGCAGGACTTTGATAACATAATGCGGGAGAGAACAAAAGGAGCGCGTTATTTGTGATTCTGTTCTAATTAAAATAAAGTCCTAATTGCTTTGGTCAAAAGAACTGGCTAATTAAAGCATCAGACTTTTGGATTTTAATTTTGTGACTTGCTAATGCCCTTGGTCCGCGTTTAATGTAATTAATTATATGGCAAAATTCCGTGTTATCTCGGGAAAATTCCGGTATAAAAGTATCACAGTCGTGGTGGTCTAGTAACGAGTTCATGCATGCCAAACAGGAGGCGATGGTTCGATCCCCGTTAAAGTTTTATAGGTTATAGGTATACAGGGCGTAAACTTAAAAATGGGTTAGATACTTAAAGGGTTCTTCAGACCATCAAACTGAATAAATTTCACTATCTACAACCAATTTCGAAATCGCGAATAAAATATCAACTGTTCCATAGATTTGGATGGAGTAGCCATAATTTTTTCTATGGAACAGCAATTTTTTTTATCCCTTACTCCGTAGTGAAAGTTGTTTAGATTGGTGGTCTAAAAAACCATGTTTAATTCTGGATTCTCTAAGTTACAAATCTTCTTTTACCATCTCCTCTACTCTAAGGTTGTCTGGAAGAAATCACTTTTTAGCGATAAGACCTCCTATTTTTGTGCCGTCTGTATTTCCTGTCTGTTTACTCTCTGTGTACCTAGGTACAATGTTTTTTGGTGTAAAATAAAGTATAATTGAATTGAATTGAACATCCCTATATTATATTTTTAATATTAATGCGAATGTAAGTTTGTTTGTTAGGCTTTCACACGAAAACTACTTAACTGATCATCATGAAACTTTGTACACATATTCTTGGAGGTATTAGAAGAAACATAGGATACTTGGTTTTCCAAACTCCACGCGGACGAAGTCGCGGGCAAAAGCTAGTATTTAATTAATATGTAACGCATTAAATTTTATACCCTGTATAAATACAATGTTTCTCATTTCTTTCAATTCCATGATTGGCTCAGACTACCTAGCTTAGTTTTTTTTAAATAAAAACTTGTTGTTTTTTGCGACTTTGTTTGCGTGGAATTTGTATAACTATGTCCTTCCTCAAGGTTCACGCTTTCACTTTACCAAATTAAATTAAAATCGGTTCAGCGGTTTAGCCATGAAAACGCAACAGACAAACAGACTTTTGCATTTATAATATTAATACGGATTAAGTATCAATTCACACGTACCACAACCACACCACAGCCACAACCACACCACAACGACGCCATGTGGTCGGTCGTATTTTGTATTGAAAATGAATATTACAATTTACACGTACCACATTTTGCCGTTGTTATCGACCACCTGTGTAATACGACCACATCGCAACCACATCGCGACGGCAACGCGACCACCGGCGGCGGCACCGCGGCCACATCGCTACGACATGCCGTCAAGCCGTGTTTCCTCTACGAAAGCCACATGACCACGTAGTTACCACATATCGCAACGATAGCGACAACGCAACCACATCGACATTTTGTCGGTACCACAACGCAACTGCAAAAAGCCGCTGCGACACTATTCACACGTAACCACAGCTTGACCACATTTTGTCGCTGCGACGTGGTGTGGTTGTGGTACGTGTGAATTGACCCTAAGTGATCTTTCGGTAAATCTTGCTAAATTTTCTCAGTATAATAATTAACGTCGTCTGTGTTTCGAAAGGTACAATACACCCTTTGAAACTCTTTCAAACAATGTTAAAGCCATGGCAACGTTTCGCATTTAACCTTTTGCTCAAAGTTCACATTATGAAGGATACAACGCATGAAACAGTGTCGTTTATCCTCTTTGTGGTAAAACTGCAAGGAGCAACTGAAACTGGATCAAAGAAAATAATTGCTACGTTTTACTACGTAGTTACTTCGTAGCGCTACGCATGCCTACGATGTGCTACGAAAAATTTTTGTGACTAAAAAAGGTTTTAAGAATTGATATTTCATTTTGTTAACCACCTGTTTTAATTAAAAATAGGTTAAAAAATAAGAGATATATATTTTTCCGATTTAATTTTTGACCGATATTTCTTTTCTTTTTTAAATTTATTTTGAATTTTCTGAAAAAACGTAGTGATTTATAAATGGCTATACCTATACCTTAGCCGCAATAAAATTAAAAATAAAAACTGTCAAATACAATAGAAAAGCCATGCAGGCAAAGGAATAAAATCTCATTCAACCTCTATTTTATTTTTCAGTATTTTTCAAATAACTCGAGAAATAATGGATAGAAAAATCTGATAATTTTAATATAAGCTTTGAATCACATAATCTCCAAACGGTTTTCTAATTTTGGTACTTTTCTTAAAATTAAATGTTGTTAATTGGTTGATATGGGCACTGCATGGGTCATACTCTTCTTATCGTGTTGGCAGAGCAGTGGTGTCAGAGTTTTTCAGACCGCTTTACGGCCTCTGATGTGGTTTTTATGTAACGACTACTACCACCAGAGATAGTAGCCGGGACCAACGGCTTAGCGTGCCATCCGAAGCACGGAATCATTTTTCTTTTCGGACAATCAGGTGATTCAGCCTGCAATGTCCTAACCAACTGGGGAAAAACGCACAAAGTGATATATCACTAGGTGTCCCCCGTGGGAATCGAACCCACGACCTCCGTATCGAGAGCCAATGCTCTCAACCACTAGACCACGGAGGCAGTTGGAGGTATGGGTCATACTAATGTACACTAACGTAGACTAACCCCAATAGATCAGTGCAGGCAGGAAAATTTAAATTTTTAAATTTTATTGCTCATGAAGAATCGACAGTTATTTTGAATTTTTGTAAGCTTATTGTTACAGTATGCATTTCAGGCAATACTCATTAATTTTTTGACATTGTTCCGTCATGTAACTGATCAAGTTGAAAAACTCAGAATAATCCCAAGAAATTCACTTTTCAAGCATTTTAGTATTTATTTTTTTTTCTCCGTTTTACCCAGGATTTACCTAAAAAAAAAATTACACCTGATATTGTCTATGATTTTACTGTCGTAAATATTTCTTACGACGTACCTATAATGTGAAAATTCATTTCCACCTGTATTTGCGTTCACTGATTTCCACGCATTTATCTAGTGAAATATCTAAATTATTCACATGTCAAATAAGATATGTGTCAAATTAAGTTAGTTTATGCCAATGAAATTTATAATGTTATAATATCATTCGCTTTATGCAATATTCATTCGCCTAACGTATCGCAGCCGTGGAGACATGACACATGAGTAATAGCTAAAATCAACGTTGCGTATGCTTTGATAACTTCAAGTTTTTGAATAATGGTGATGTCATTAATGTCATTATATTCCGCCTTCAGAGCATTTCCTGACCTGGATTTACAAATATACCTATACCGCCATCTAACGGTACTATCCAGGACCAACTACTTAACGTACTTTCCGAAGCATGGAGGCGCTCAAGATGGGACAAGTACTGAGTATCATTAAAACGGTCACCCATCGAAACACAAATATGACTGGGCTTGTTTAACTTAGGTGTTATTTAAAACCAAAGCTTCCCCCGATGAGCACTACCTCACATTACCTCAGGGTTGCCATTTTTCCAATGTTACTAAAATTTACAAAACCTCGAAAATTATCAAACTTGTTTTTTTTTTTTGTATTTTTCCCTGAACAGATCAGATCAGGTCTGATCAGGTGAGCTGAAGCCAAGTACAAACCCATTATGAATAATAAATAAAAGAATAGTTTTAAACTCACCTAAGATCTCCTATTTGCGGCTTGACGTTGAGTTTTGGGACACCCTGTATACAGGGTCCTACTTAATATGCTGACAGTTTTTTAAGAGGATGATCAGACGATCAAACTGAGGAACTTTATGTAGGCAACCAACACCTAAATCGCAAAAAAAAAAAAAACAGCTGTCCCATACATATGGCTCGAGTAGGTTTGCAGTTTTGTATGGAAGAGACGATTTTTTTTTGCTATTTCGTTTTTGGTGCCATACAGAAAATTGTTCAGTTTGATGCCCTTTAAAAAAGTGTCAGCACATTAATAAGGACCCTGTACACAAACAGTCATGTCTTTGGTACAAATAAATATTTATATTCATCATAATAAAAACCCGCCGCGCCCGCGCCCCTCGGATCAGCAGCAGGCATGTTCACCACCGACTGAGCTATCGGGCCGTCAATACCCATGATAATAAATTATAAGCTCCAATTAAATAGCATCAGTACCGATTTAAGAGGATAATCCTTGCAGCGAGCTCCATGCAAACGAATTTTGATTATATTTCCCGTAACTATTTACGAAAAATCTGACAAACCACAGGCACAATCGAGATTAGATTCTAGATGGTGTTTAAAAAAATTAATTGACATTATTTTTTTTTTTATTAGCCTACTTCATCCCACTGCTGGGCAAAGGCCTCTCCCTTGCTCTTCCACTCGTTCTTGTTTTGACATTAAAGTCAATTAATTTTTTTAAACACTATCTAGAATTGTCTCTATTGAATTGTATCTATTGTGCCTGTGGTTTGTCAGATTTTTCGTTAATAGTGACGGTGGCTTAAATACTTCCATAAAAAGCTTAAATTAATCCTAGCATTGAATCTTATTCTGTCTTCTTTCTTTCATGTCATGAAATCTTATTTCGCCTTAAATATCAAACTCCAACTAGTAAAGTATACGAAAAAACAAAGCTGATGAATATTTCACAACTCTATGCCTATAAAACCTGTATTTTGATACGAAAAATACTTCACAAGGATATTCACTGTCGTATTTCCTTCACAAAAAATTCGCAAATACAGAAAAGAATATTAAGACGAGCTAACGACCTAATGTTGTACGTACCAAGAACTAATTATGGATTAAAAACTATTGTATACGAGGGAGCGCAGATATATAATAAATTAACAAAAGATATCAAGGAAATTAAATCAATCACACTATTTAAAAAAGCTTTGAAACACCACTTTTTAAAGATTTCTTAATGCTAGACTGGCTAAACGCTTGATTACCGTTAACCACCGTTTAACTTAATGTTTTGTTGATCCGGCTTTGGAGTGTTACTTTGCCCCGTGTTTCATATTATTGAATTACCTTCAATTTGGATATATGTTTGCAATGTACTATACTGTTTTTTAAGATTAGATTTTAAGTTTCTCATATAAGCGATTTGTAATCTTATGGGCAATAAATTTCTTAAACATTAATCTGTATATTTTAACGGAAATCAAACAAATCACAAGCACAGGGATTTGGTTTTAAGTGTTTAATGTATGTAAATGTATTGAAAATATAATCAAGCATCGTTTGTATGGAGCGCGCTGCAAGGGCTTTCCTCTTAACAGATTTTGTTGAAGCCCACCGCCGAAATACATTATGTTCACGGGTCTCTAAGGTTCACGGTTCCACGGACCCATATCATCGTGACAAGTATAATTAGACTGGGTTGGATATTATTCTGATCGTAACTAGATAAAACCAAAAGATGAAACTCGCTTCCACGACGCGTTACAGCTAAGTCTACACAGGGTTCACACCCTATCCTAATGTGTATTAGGAATATGAAATTGCAAGTGTATTTAGTTTGTTGATGTGAAATTGGCTGTAATATTCATTAATAATTGACATTAATTAATTTATAATTGACATTCCGAATGTATTAATTTAATGTAGTATAATAAGTATTGAACACCTTTACCGGTAAACTGTAGCGCTCTTATGTAACGGCGACTTTTCTCCTAAATACGAATGAGTTCAATCAGAGCCCGAGCTTTTTTCGTACAATATGTGCAAAGTAACCATAAAAGTAACCTAAGTAAACGATATGGATCGAGCGAAGCAAACTTGAAATTTTTAGCAACACGTCGTAGCCAGAACTGTTTAGGATTATGTGTAGGTAAAGTACAATAATCAAAACAGAAACATTCAATGAGCAAGCGAAGCGAGCTCGACTTTTCTCTGTTCTACGAATTGGTTATAGACAGAGCTCAATCAATCTATATTTTTTCCGAATTTGCCGCCCCTAGTAAAGTGCCGCCCGGGGCATTTGCTCCCCTGCCCCCCCCTCGCTACGCTACTGTTGCGCACTTAGTAAAAGTTGTTCAGTTTGATGGGTAGAGTAAGTGTGTGGTTTAAAGGTTAAAGATACTTTTCCTTTCCCGTATACGTCCAACTGCAGAGCACATGCCTATATCCTAGGAGGGTTATGGGCGTTGGTCTACCATGCGACTTGGTAGATTTTACTGAACTCTATTCATGATCAAGCATATCAGATTGTACTGTTATATAATTATCTTCTTATTTGCTCACATCCTTATGATGTGATGTTTTCCTAATATTATACATGTACTAGTACTCTAGGAAAATCATAACTCTATAATTGGCTTATGTTATATTTAGTAAATTTTAAGTACTATGTTTAAATATGGCTGTTGGTTTTCTCAATAAATGAAAATGAAAATGAAAAAATGAAGAACGAAACGAATCTTCTTTTTTTTACTTTATCAAAGGTTTGTAATTAGAAACTAAAGGACACAAATTTTGTTCTCTTTTTTAATTAAAATATGCGTACAAAGCCTAAACGTGCGTGCGTTAACAATTAAGGCACCATTTTATAAAAGGTTTTTGATGGGTTACGTTTTTAGACTAGGTTTAAAGACCTTTTATGAAGCAGGATAAAATAAAAGGCATCTGCAAAAACTATATGTAAGGAAATATGTTATGACAAGATAAGATTGCTTATTACTTTGAAAGTATAGCACCTACGGGTATTATTTTATTATCATTATTTAGAGGGTAGAAGCCATTACTCGAGACAAGAATTTCACGTAGGTACTCCACTGCGGTTGCATCCCTAACTATTTGACATCGCCTGTCCGATTTTTTTGGTGTGACCGCCGTTGACCGTTTCTGGAGGTGGTCGGAAATATGAGACCCTACACGCAGGTTGAAAATTTTAATGCGTTACATATTTGGGGTGCTTCAAACCACGTTTCTATCATCTAGATACTTTATATAATTATTTATTACATACAGTCATGCATGAGTCCACATGAAACATTTCGTTACAATTTATACTTACCCTTTTCTGGTAAACCGTTACTTAACAATAGCAACCTAAATAAATTCGACCACATCCCAGAATTGAGCCACAAAGGAGTCAATCGGAACTCATCGAGGGTTATCGCAATTCTTTTTAGGGTTCCGTAAGGTAAAATAAACCGCCTATTTTTATTTTTCTTTTGGCGTAGAGTAACCGTACCCGTTCTTTTCTTGAATGTCGTGCAAAGTATCTTAAAGGTTTCTTTTACAGTATTTTAGTGGAAAAAACGACTACTGGTACTATTTAGCGACTTTGTTGTGTTGAAGTCGACACGATATAGCCCAGTCATTTTATAGTTTGAGCCGGGACTAATTACTAATTGAATTTTTTTTTCGCTATAATATTGAAGACCCAATTTGAGCTTAGGAATGTACCAAAATTAAAAAAAATCACGTCAGCAACAGTTCCAATTTTAAAATTTAGATATTATCTCGTTCTAAATAACTTGATAATAAATTTTTTTTTGCTCATATTGAAGGCTTTACTATTATACTATCTATCTATCTATCTATCTATAACGTCACGCCTCTTTCCCAGTGGGGTAGGCAGAGACCAGGGCGCGCCACTTACTACGATCTTTACATACCTCTTTTGCCTCATGCACATCCATACATCTCTTCATACATGCCCGTCGGTTTCGAGTACTCCGCACCTCCCCTTTTTGTAGGACGCAATTGATCAGCATACGTCCTACGAGGGCGCCCTCTGCCGACACTTCCACTCACATTAGCAACATATATCTCTTTCGTACATCTGCTGTCACTCATCCTTTCCACATGACCAAACCAACGAAGCATACCTTTCTCTATTCTTGTCACAACATCTTCTTTCAATTTACATCGATCTCTTATTACACAATTTCTCACTCTATCTCTCATCGTGACACCACACATACTTCGCAAGGAACGCATTTCAACAGCATTAATTTTACTTGCATGCTTCTTCTGCCATACCCAGCACTCACTGCCATACATAAGTGTAGGCACCAACACACCATTGTGTATAGCAAGTCGTGCCTTTTTGGACACTACTTGGCTAGCCACAATAGTATGCAGAGCACCGTTTACTTTGTTTCCCGCTGTTACTCGCCTATGCATATCACCCTCACATTTCCCATCTCTAGTAAACATGCATCATAAATATACAAACTCATTCACTTGTTGCACTTTTTCGTTCCCAATCATTATACAACAATCAGTCACACATTCATCCCTCTCCATTACCATTACTTTAGTTTTATTCACATTCACTTTCATTCCTTTCTTCTTCAATGCTGTATTCATGAGAGTTACCATGTCTTGTAGCTCTCCCGCTGACGATGCAAGTATCACTTGATCATCAGCGTACAGGATGCACTTGACTAGTAACTCTCCCATTCTTAAACCATTTTCGCATTCTTTTAGATCAGTCAGACAGCTATCCATATACAGGTTAAAAAGCCAAGGGGACGCAACACAACCCTGTCTAACTCCACTGGTGATGTTAAACCATTTTGAGTGCGCCCCGTTGACCCTGACACAGGCACTAGAACCCTCGTATAATGATTTTAGTGCCTGCACCAAGTGATCGTCAACACCGTATATAGATAGCGTAGACCACAATTCTTCCCTCCACACTCGATCATACGCCTTTTCCAGGTCCACGAAGGCACAGTATACCTTCGCGTGCTTTGCCAGGTATTTTTCGGCTATGCACCTTAGGGAAAAGATTTGGTCCATACATCCCATTCCCTTTCGAAATCCTGCCTGCACATCCCACATTTTTTCTTCACTAACATCTATCACTCTTTCAATCAATACCTTAGCATACAATTTGCCAACAACACTCAAAAGACTAATGCCACGGTGGTTTTTGCACTCTTGCTTTGAGCCCTTTCCCTTATAAAGAGGAACGATAACGGCCTTGCACCAGTCTCCAGGAACGTGACCGCTTCGCCAGCATTTATTAAATATTTGGCAAAGCAAACTTGCCACCACCATGCCACCGCTCTTCAGCATTTCGACGAACACTCCATCATACCCCGCACTCTTTCCTAATTTCATTCTTTTCATCGCTTTCATAATCTCATCCAAAGTTATCTCGCTGTTATCATTCTCATCTATCACCAAATTCTCCGACCCCATCCATCTACTAGACGCCTGGGGCGGGCGGTACTATTATACATAATTCAATAATGGTGTAAATATTTTTTTCTACTTAGAACGTTTTGAAAAATACATTCGTATTTTCTAATAAATACCTCATTTTTTTAATTTTAATGTCAATTTTATTGCTAAAAAATAATGTATATTGTTAAATCTTATTCAAAAGAATGCATTGGTATTCATATTATTAATTTAAAAGCCTTCTGGGACACACAATTTTGATTTCTATGTTGCGTAGCAAATTTTTTTTAATATGGTTTAGGATAGTATTTTTGTCGCTAAATGGTGCCGGTTGCAGTTTAAAAGTCCAATTAATAATTACTCCCTACCCCGCCTAACAAAACTCCGTAAAATGACTAGCCTAATAAGCAAACAAGTGGACAAACAGCTAACCTGACTTTACTTGAATGATGAATTAAGACCACACTAGTGTTAATTAAGTAATTAACACTAGGCTATCTGTTCCATCCTGAAAGCCTAAATAAGCTAAAAGTAAATTTTACATGCTAAATAATGTAGTTATTGTAAGTATTCGTTTTATTGAATTCATCGAAGAAATAGTATACCTAGGGCCAATACAAATGTGATGACCTGGTTGGTGTAATAGTTACTACGCCGGACTGCCGCATCCTCTCCTCCTATTGGTTCGAATCCCGGTTCGGTCATGGATGTTACATGTTTGTATCATTAAGTTATGGTTTCCATAAAAAAACCTTAGTAGCTTGCGTTTGGGATCATACCGATGTATGCATGTCACCAACACAATCTCAGCCGAAAGATGTCCACTGCTCGCAGTAGACATACGCCAGATACAATACGTAGTGTCTAGACATACGCCTCTCCCAAGGATCCTGCCGGTCCTGCCCTGCCCTCATCCAACGGCGGCATCACCAGGTCGTGGGTCCACCTTGTAGGGGCTCATTGCCTACCCACGCTGCGCTTTCCAGTACGCGTTCACCACTCGAGAACTCTTGTGCAGCGTTATTTATTTAAATGTCATACTATTAGTGGCGGGATGATCTGGATGCTTTTGACCACAAAGGGCCAGAGCTTGCCCAGGATAGAGATGGTTGGAAGATTAAAGGAGAGGCCTTTGCCCAGCAGTGGGATGGAATAGGCTAGTAAAAAAAAACTATTACAAGGTAGCCGGTAGAAGAAACTTACGGCCTCTTATTTCAATTACGATCTTCAATTCAGTTATGGAAAACTCTTTGCCCTATACGGAACCCTTAATGTTAAGTTCAACTCATACGTGGTAGATCTATTAATACGAAGTCCGGTCTGAGGCAATATCCTCCATCTTGGGTCTAAGAGGCCCTCGACGTCGAAGGGTTGGGTCACAACCTCGATTTGTTGCGAAAATAACTGTTATTTTTAGTCTGTTCTTTTCAGTTGAGGAACCGAAGCGGAGGGGTTAAGCTTTTCTATTGTGTTTCAATGATTTTGAATTTATTGGGGTTACCATTATCATAGTGTAAATAAAATAGTGATGAAGCTCAGCGGTCGCGGCGGGTCCGCCCGCGTGGCGTGCGGGGTACGGCGGGGGACAGGCGTACCCTAACTCAATTCGCTGTTAGGGTACGCGCGCAGGCAGCGTGGGCCGGGACGCACTCCTTCCGGCCCCCGCACGCCCCGCACGATTGGCCTGCCGCAACCACCACTTTACATAGGAATCATTTTGATAACATGTAGAACTTTTTTAAAACACACAAGAAATACAGGTTCTAATAAGTACAGGATAGGACCCCACTAATTCAGGGCTGCAGTCTCCAGGGTCCGACTAGCCCTAATGATAGCCGACCTCCGATAAGAGATGGCACCACAAGAAAGGGGTGGTTTAGACCTTCAAACTCGACAACCTTCACTAGATATGGAGTGAAAATCGAAAAAAAAACTGCTGTTTCATACAAAACTGCAGTACCTACTTATGACAACCTACCAACCTACTTGATTCAAATGTGATAGTTGTTCTGGTTGACAGTATACAGGGTGTAACAAAACACCCTAGTAATACTTAAGGGGGTGCTGCAGACCATCAAACTGAACAACTTTCACTACGGAGCCAACATCGAAATCGAGAAAAAAAAATCCGCTCTTTCATACAAAACTGCAGTACCGTCTCGACTCAAATGTATTGGACGGCAGATACACCCTGTATATTTGTTACACCCTGTATTTATCAACACCTTAAATATTACTAGGGTGTTCTGTTACGTTTTCGTATTCGTCTACGTTTTCAGGATCCAAGCTATCCCTCTGCTAAACCGAGTCATCGAGTATCTCAAGGATTGTTTTATGTACAAAAAACCGGTCAAGTACGAGTCGCAAGTTTTGCTCGTTTAGTATGGAAAAGCTGTTTTTTTTTCGCGATTTCGATGTTAGTGCCATAGAGAAAGTTGTTCAGTTTTTTTTTATCTTTATTAGAAGAGCTTTGTTGCTCCGGTATTATTTCGTGTGGATAGAGTGATAGAATGTGGAGAGAGTCTCAACCAATCACTAATAAACTTTAGCTTCCTATATTCATTAACCTAAAAGAAGCTCGTAAACCTTTGTCCTGAACTTCGATTCACCAACGAAGTCGAACAAATCAAACTATTTTAATACTTCTCGCTTTGCAATAAGAGTTTTTAGAACGGTCTTTTTAGAATGAAGTTCAAGTCAATTCCGCTAGAATGCTATCTAAATATCGAACGCATATAAAAATAGTAAAATGTCCCAATTTTACTACGTTTTTATGGACGATGGACATTTCGTTGGGAGTTATTATTTTTAACATGCTAGCTGGACATTTAGAGTTTTATGGGTGCCCCTTAATTATAGGTTGTGTCCTATATTATAGCGTAGAGTTAAGCATTATAGTCACATTACTCTAGCTAAAACACCCTAGGGTGTTTTGTTACACTCTGTATACATACGTAATGCATTTAATTTTACACACTGTATTGTGTAACAGCATATACTTCGCGACGACTTGGGCAATTAGTGTTCCGTACTACCAGTTGTTTAACATGGGTCATTGATACCAACCACTATAAATTGACACTTACTTAGTATGTGGTCACATAGTAACTAAAGATCATTTTACACTGGTCTCTTTCGTGTTCGTTTTTTGGGTATAGAAAAAAAACTATCCAAGTTAGAGCTACCCCGATAATTTTCCCACCATCTACATGTTATTTCTGATGTTCATGATTTTTTTCAGATCTTATACAACTATATTTTTTGAAATAGAGGTGGGGCAGCAATTTCTCGGATTGAATTGAAAATTTTGTTAAACAAAGTTTTTATAAAAAATCTGAAAAGTATATTTTTAGACTTGTATTTTTTTAAGCTTTCAATTGATACCCCACACCTTAGGGTAGAATTTTTTTTTGTTTTTATTTACCCTTTCTTACTCCCTAAATTGCCCCCCAATATAAAAAGTTCGTTTTTTTTACTTCATTTATGATATTGGACCACCAATTGCTATATTTGTACCGAGTTTCAACTTCCTATGCCTAACGGTCTCTGAGAAAAATGCCTGTGACAGACGGACGGACAGACACCGAGCTGATTCCATAAGTGTTCCGTTTTTCCAATTTTGGTACGGAACACTAAAAAAACATTGCAAACAAAAAATGGTCGAGCCACGTGGCCTGCCAAAAAGCGCACAAAAACCAACGTGACCGTCCGCGAAGCTACTCGCCTTGCGACGTATCACCATACTCTTTCTTATACTGTGTCCCTACACTGATTTAGGTAGGTCTTTACATAGAGAATAGGTCAGTACCTAGCTGTCAAAGTCAGTTACGCTACTTTCCGGTTCGTTTGTCCATTGCATTTTTCCGTCGAATGCAGCGCCAATGCAGCGGCTTGGAAAACTAATCACTGCTCGTGCCGTACCTGCTGACTTGTAGTCGGTCAATTTTCTGTCTCGTTAGAGCCCGGTTACACGTTCAGTATTTCGTCATTCTGGTCCATCAGTCTGGTCATGTTTATTTGTTTTGAAGGGAAACTGATATACTGAAGCACCATGTTAGTCGGGTCAATCTCGAGTCAGTTTCCCTTCAAATCAAATATACATGACCAGACTGATGGACCAGACTGATGAAATACTGACCGTGTAACCTGTGTCTTACACTATTCTGCTGGATGAAAACTCATTCTTAGATACCTATTATGAAACATGTCTGGTCTTGACAATGTTACACGCAATATTATATTTTTAATTGTACTTTGTACATTTTTTTTTGTTTAAAAGATGTGTGTTGTAGAGTTTCTGGCCGCATCTTCTCTCAACGGAACACCTTCCGACGCGGTGGTAGAGTCAAAAAATGACGTCAGAAAGCTATCTATGTGATATTATTTTGAATACAAATTTTAGATTTCTCTGAAAAAAATGTTTAGTTAAGATATAACCAAATTTTAGGGACTTCCAAACTGTTTTGTAGCACATAATTAAACATTTGGTTATAAATAGCAAAACGTGTTGTTATTTATAACCGAATGTTTGTTTATATGCTACAAAACAGTTAAGATGTCACTAAAATTTGGTTATATTTAACAAAACACTTTTTCAGTGTTGATTTTTCAGAATTGTACGTTGTATGTAGCTCAAGGTACTTATTACGTATTTTACTTTTAATTTATTTGAATATTTGTAACATAGAGACCGCATCAATTAACGATTGTAGTTAGTCTCTTTTGTCTTATGAGGTAGGCAGCAAGCCCTGGTGTCAGTCTGTGTACACTGAAAAAAATGATCAACCAAACTAGTGTTAAATATAATCAAACTTTAGTGTCTTCCGAAATGTTTTGTAGCATTTAAACAAACTTTCGGCTATAAATAACAACACGTTTTGCTATTTATTACCAAATGTTTGATTATGTGCTACAAAACAGTTTGGAAGTCACTAAAGTTTGGTTGTATTTAACACTAGTTTGGTTGATCATTTTTTCAGTGTATTATTCACACTAGTATTTACAACACTGTAAGTGTGTTTGAATAAACGTCTTATTTATTTATTATTTTTTACAAACTTTCTTTAAAACATATATCTATTGGTTCAACCGATAGAGCTTAAATCTTTCTGTACTCGTACAACAAGGCAGAGATCTACGACAGATTTCGAAACTGCATATGACTCCCGAGATATAAAACGCTAGATAGTAACAGCGCAATTTATTTTACTAGTATGCGAGTCTTCAGTAAAAAAAATAGTTTTATTCTTGTTTTATATAATTATACATAAGAGTCCAGGATATACATAGTTACTACCGGTTTAAAATAACAATGTGCATGACCTCGCTCGCAAATGTGACGTCACTCAATCACACGAACTTCACCCGAGTCATTCAAATGATTATTTCCTTTACATAGAGTCTACATTCCTTTATCAACCGAGTGAAGTTATCCAACGGCCCTTCAATTATATTAGCGATTATTATTATTTTATTAGATTATTATTATAGGTACAGGCGGTCTGAAAAAACTCTGACACCGGGGCTCGGCCCACACGATAAGAAGACAGTCCAATTATATAGTTTTTGTATCCAATTACACAATCTGGAAGCCCTGAACAGAATATTTCGGCAACGCTGTCACTGTTTGCAAGTTTAGTTTCTCTGCTCAAACTGTTACTACCAAGGAATATAATACTCCCTAGGCGGGAGTGTTACTACAATATTCTCGTATTTGATAATACGTTGACATAGCAACAGCTTGTTACAATAAAAGCTGTCATGTGCAGAATATTATTAAACTAGATATTTTTCTTGTGTCAAGTCGATGCCATGTCATTTTGTATATTTCCAGGCCAGTTTTCTGTCACATAGAGATACAATTGATAGCAATACACCACGGAGTATTCGGAAAATGAAACTAAATAACTTTCCATGGGTCGAACAAGGAAAAAAATTTGGGACCTCCATAGAAAATCGATTGACTCAGGATTTTTTTGGATTTGGAGACGTCCAAAAATTTGGAAAAGATGTTTAATTTGTCTGAATACACGGTTATTTCTTAGTAATTAAAAACCTGTTGTGTATATTGGAACAGTATAAAGAAAGAGTCAATATTAGCAGCATCTTAGATCATAATTATGATCTAAGGGCAGCATTCATAAAAGATTTATTTTCGCGTGCAAGTATCTGCTCTGCACGGAAGGGCAGGATATAAAAACAGATTAATGATTTGATAAGGCGTGTTTGTTTGTATTCACATGACGTCAGGTTAATTTTGGTCTTGCTTGCTTAGCTACTTGACGCAACCTCTGAACTGCCGGAACATAGATCTACGCCACAGATTATAATAGTTACTACGTTCTACGTGGCGAAAATATTGATTTTGAAATGTATGTATGTATCTGGAATAGCGGCAGTCCACGGGTTCACTATTACGTGATGCTAATTAATCTTAAATTCCTGCTTTATGATGGTCCAAGAGTCACAACAGATTTTTTTTTAAGTAAGCTTACCTATAGAACTATATATTACCTACCTATAGTAAACTCCAGAGTTTTACCTTTCGAAATTATTAAGATAAATTGGTTAATTAATTTTAATGCCCTTTAAATTTCTCTTTATAAAAGTTACGGGGGTCACAAGAATGCATCACGAGCACTTAGTAAACACATTTTTGTTGTCTGATTAATCTGAGGCCTCGTTTCTTTTGATCTAACCATAATCACCTCAAGACGATCAAGATGGTGTGGTGAGATAACACTGTTAAATTTATAATGATGTTCTAAGTGGTGTCAGGTTAGTGAGTTTGACACAAGCTTCTAGTTTTACACAAAGCTTACTAACCACAGACACCTGCAGACTAAAACTGATGCTAAAGCTGTATATAACTGCATATTGTTTCCCAATTATTCACACAAACTGCAAGCTTTCAAAATACCCCTCATCATGTCGCACTGCACGTGTCAGTGTGGACTATGTCGATATTAAAACTGAGTCCATAATTTGTAATATACTTTCTTCTTAATCATTTACTATTATTTAAGCTTACCTTTGATAGGCAAGCACTTTTCATTTAATTCTGGATAATCTTTGGCGGATTCCTATAATTGGTCTGTTCTGTGTTCATTTTTTGTAACCATTTATTGTAATTTTGACTGTTGGTTTCCCGAATAAATTTTTTTTTTAAATTTATTAATTTATTTATTTATTAAGTATTCTAAGCATTTTCCCTTGACGCCGCGTATTTTTCACCTTTCACTTTTATCATGAAACACAGTCAAACCATTCTTCGCGCAATTGATACACAGGAGTGTGATTTTTGAATCTCATACGTTGAACTCAGCAGTTGAAAATGTATGGAGATACGCATCTTACTACTTCTTATTTGACTTTCAAAAATCGCACTCCTTGAGTATAATTTTGTTTATGTCAAATCAGCAGTAGAAAGATGCACGTCTCCATAGTAATATTAACATATACAACTGCTGAGTTCAACGAATGATTTTCTAAAATCGCACTCCAGGTCACCACAATTTAAACGACGTGCTGAAAAATAACAGCCAATGAAAACCGTAACCATATTAGGGCTGTATCTTAACCAAACAAAACTAGGTAGGTAAATAACATGCGGGCATAGCAGCTAGAAAAAGCGAAAGCGGGATAAATCTGGTTGACAGGTTAAAGTTGTCGTAACAAACTCATGTTTTGTCCATTCAGTCCAAGTAGAAGGTTAAGAAACATAAACTTTGCAATTAATTGCTTATATTTTCTGAATATTCTTATCTCTGTATTTTAGAATCTCTCTAATTAAGTAGATTAAAGGGATGGATTCAAGTACGAAACGGAGCCCTAATTTGGTTAATTACATTTATTTGTGCTTCTAAATTAGACAATTATGTTAAATCATTACAATCTCCATTCTAATCTCTAGGTATTCGTGTCGATATTTGTTTTTGAGAAGGTAGGTACAAATTAAATTTTATTACCTGCTAGCGGAGCCCGCACTTTCGTACTTACCTTGGTATGCGCAGACTCTAAATACATACCTTATAACTTTCCCCATTCAAATCGGTTCAGTAGTTTTCAAGTGATGCATGCACAAACAAATAGATAAACAGACTAAAATTCTAAAAATGTTCTCAATGTATTCCATTACGTAGGTACCATAAGCGATCCCAATTAATATTTTTTACGATTTTATTATAATACTTAATAGACAGATTTCTTGTTAATGTGATTCAGTTGTATTTTATTCAATGTTTGTACCGTATAGATACTTTACCAATTATAAATGAAAAGTACTTAAGTTTTTTATTGAGTAACGAAAAAATTGGCTCTACATTGCATGAAAATTTTTTCAACCAATTTATAAGTATGCTCGCTTCTGAATCGCACACAGAAAAAACACAATTCTCAAAAATTCTACATTCATTATTATTATTATTATTATTCTCTAAGCACACGGCATCGGCATGTTTCTCGCTATTTTTAGAGTTCTTTAGAAGATTTTCCTTTTGACAAAATAAGGTCTAGAAAATCACGTTCAATTCACGTTTAATTAGCATTTAAAAAAACATTTTTACCTTAGCTTTTATAACCTTCGTTAGCAATTTACCTTTTTTAGGATTACGAGATAAGATTTGAAAAACAGAAATCTTGGGAAAAAATCTGCGTGTAAATGTTTTCTTTGAAATGATATTTCGCGCAATAAAAATAAAAGTTACCGAATAACATCTATAGGAATCTTCAAAATAACAATGCCCAAAATCAGGCTAATAAAGATGCGTAATCAATGCGTCATCAACTTATCAATCATCATCATTAATTTACCAAAAATATTTGGTCTGAATTATGAATTTATGAATCCCTTTAACATGTATTTTTGGCCCTCAGGAGGGTTTAAAAATAAAATATAATTTTATAATAGTAGTTATATTTTCTAAAGAATGAATGCTTTTGTTTTTACACCCTATCAAATTTTTTTAATATTTTTCATCAAATTTTTGTATTTTTTGTATTTATTTATTTACCAGATACATGAATTGACACGACTTAAATAATACATCACATAAACCAAAAGAGATTTTTAGGTGACATAAATAATTCTGCACAGTTTTTACAAATCAAACAGTAAACAGTACATTAACTAGATACAAAGCTCAGTTATAATAAATATAAATAGAAACATGGTAAAAGTTTCCTTCCATTTAACTTAGTTGGGATATGAAATAGGTTTTTAGTTTATGGTTAATGTTATTTTGAGATAATGCGTCCCTAACGTCGGTAGGTAAAGAATTAATCAGTCGCGGGATCAGGTACGCGCTAGTCCGCTCGCCGTAGCAGTTGGTCGCTCGGGTGATGACGAGTTTTTTTTGTACAGTGTGTCTCGTTTGTATAGGGTGTTTTACTAAATTTTTTAAGTTGAAGTTGAAAAATTGTTCTTTTAGTAGGTTGTGTTTTACTTTAGTATGGACTGGTAGTGTATTGCAATGTTTGAATAAATATTTAACGATTTTCTTGTTTTTCCTACCTAATTTGGCCAGACGCAAGTTCCGCCACTTTCAGATAATTTTGGGCATGATCTTTTTTATTATGAATGATAATTTGGGGACTTGTAGTAAAAATCATATGATCCATCCATGAATAATTATGTTTTCGCTAAAGTTTAATACGCTTCGTTTATTTCGAATTACTTACATGTATCTCTCTGATTTAATTTCGAAACTCTGAGCCTTTACAAATTTTCGAGAGGCCGGAGCGAGCGCCGGCGGGATGATATTCATTGAATTTTTATTTGTCATCGAAATCTTCGGATAACAAAGTTTATCTTGTTTAAATCATACCTATTCATGGATAAGTTGTTTTCTTTTTTGACAATTCTATTTCTATTCAATGCCTCCTCATTTTGTACCTTCAGTATTTCCTTTGTGTATGATAATTAAGTTATGTTTTATAAAAAATAAAGTGTCTACTTATTTATCGATGTATTTTAGAATTATCATAGTACCTACCGTATTCAATGTTTTGCTACATAATGGCACAGGTATTTAAACAATAAGCAGCATTGACCATTTTGAAATACTATAGGCACAGAGTACCTACTATAATTACTACCGTAAATAAACAAAATGTTTTTTTTTTCAAGAGACTTTCGTAGCAGGTACGATAAAGAAAAATTTTTTTCCCAGAAATAAAACACGACTAATCCTCGGTGTTAAATCTGACCTCAGGTATAATTCATATGCCTCAGGCACAGAAATAACTCAGGAAAAGATTTTTCTCATCCCCTTTTAATTAACCGACCCTCAGAAGCTCTTATCCGTTCCTTGGATAAGTACTAGGCGAGCATAAAACGTGAGATGTATCGACTATTGTCGCAGTCACGCACTCTTTTTTGTTCTCGTTTTGTGTCGCGTCGTAAGGACCTTTAGTTTTATATGCGCCTGGTAGTTCAAATATAAATTAGGTACAGATAATATAGATCAGATAAAGAGCTTCGTTGTGGAGAGCTATGACGTGACGACCCGGTTGGTGTAATGGTTACCACGCCGGACTGCCAAACCAGGGTCCTGGGTTCGAATCCCGGTTCGGTCATGGATGTTTACATGTTTGTGCCGTTGTTGTATGGTTTCCATAATAAACAGCCTATTAATAGTGCTTTCTTGGGATCATTACAATGTATGTGCCTGTGAGCGTTATTTATATTTATTTATTTATTTAGCTATGGAAACTCAATCTTGAGGCCCGACATGACATACGTAATACCGACTGCTCTCAAATGGTGAAGGAAAATATCGTGATCGTGAGGAAACCTGTATACACTGAAGAAGAAATTCCGATGCGTATGTGAATCCGTGATTCGCTCATTGGTAGTGTCGCAACTCTGGGGTAACATCGTGTGTGTTGCCAGTGATGACATATGGAACAGAGACGTGGTCGTTCACTCAAGGCCTCATAAAAAGGCTGAAAGTCACACAAAGGGCAATGGAGAGGGCTATGCTCGGAGTTTCCCTGCGAGATCGAATCAGAAATGAAGAGATCCGCAGAAGAACCAGAGTAACTGACATATAGCCCAAAGAATTGCTAAGTTTAGCAAGTTAGTTTAGTTCAGTGGCAGTAGGCGGGGCACATTGCCCGCAGAACCGATGGCCGATGGGGCCGAAAAGTTCTAGAGTGGCGACCGCGTACCGGAAAGCGCAGCGTGGGTAGGCCCCTCACACGGTGGACCGACGACCTGGCGAAGGCGGCGGAAAAACGTTGGATGAGGGCAGCGCAGGACCGGTCGTTATGGCGATCCTTGGGGGAGGCCTATGTCCAGCAGTGGACGTCCATCGGCTGAGATGATGATGATGATGTGAAGTCTACCAATCTGCATTATGCACGCGTTTTGGACTAACGCCCATACACCTCCTTGAGAGCAGGCCTGTGCCCTGCAGTGTGGACTAGCAAAGTTTCTGACGAGAGGGTGAAAGGGGGTAAAGTTGCGAGTTTATGTATGAAATGTATATTTAAAGTAAAAATAACGTTCATTATGTGACGTTTTTATCTACTCGGAGAAAAAAAATTGTGACCATGTTTTGCACCATGTCTTGCACCATGGAACTGATTATAGATGTTACTTGTACCATATTAATTGTAATTATTATTATATCAGTATAATAACACCCTCAGGGTTGTACTGGAATTATAACACAAATTACTCGCACAATCAGCTTATGGAAACAGATTTTGGTCACACCTAACAGAATTGTTTTAACAACAACATATTAACGACAACATGGTAGTCAAAGCGACAATAGCACGAATTTTCCAGTAGGCAATCTATCCAAATTAATTCATACTACAAAATTCTACTGAAAGCGTACCTACTACTTTCTTTTTATCCGACTGCGCCAGAAGGAGGGTTATGTTTTTCTATCTAAAACCTAAAAGCAAATAACTATTGATTTTATCTTCACTGATACGCAAGCATTAATTTTCTTTTCGTCGTCTTTAAATGTTATTTTGCTTGGCAGTCTTTTATAGACTTTTCCATCAAAGATCTTTATATTACATACGTAGAGTATCAAGAGTCAACAGCGTTTCGATGTCTATGCAAAGTGCAGTAAAAGCTATGCACTAAATCTTGAAACCAATTTAAAGACGTTTTTCCTTGGAATTTTCATCTTTGCTTCTTAAAATGTCTTTTTTACAGGAAAAACAGTAAACTTGCTAGACAGTCAGAGGTTTCGAGGTGAAATATGTGTTTTTCTCGCACCGGTGGTTGTTTTTTCATATTAAGTAATAAAAATAATATTTTATTTATTGGTTTGTTTTCTTAGAAATTCATGATTATTATCTTAAAAAGCTACCTAGTTTCGGTACCAAAACAGAGTTATTTGTTACTGCCATTGGCATTGCCGGCGTAAATTTTTTTATGATTATACCGGGTGTAAACTTAAATGTGTTGTATATAGGCGGTATTTCAGACCATAAACCTGAACAACTTTTACTATAGACCAAAAATTTTAGTACCAAAAAAAAAAATTGCTTTTCGGGAGAAAATGTCATGGTTTCTCGATCCAAATGTATGGAAAGGCAGATTTTCTTCGCGGTTTCAATTTTGGTTATATATACTGAAACTTGTTCAGTTCGACGGTCTGAAGCACGCCCTAAAGTATGTAACGCATTTAAGAGAAGTTTATTCCGAAATCTCTCGATCCTTCCTATTTTCTATATTAGTCAATGACGTTTTTGAAATACGATTTGGAAATCAAAAATTAGTGCTTTTAATATGTCAGATTTTCTTTTTAATCAATTGTTTCAATGCCAGGATTAATTTAAGATTTGTATGGAAAAATTTGAGCCACGACAACTTTAGAATTAAATATTAATATGAACATATCTGGTATTGGTTTCTAGATCGTGTCTATAAAGTGTAATTGACTTTAATTGGTTAATATTGAAAATATAACCAGACTGCATATTTGTTTGGAGCGCGCTCCGAATTAATATCGTCGTTGCGCGACCAAAACCTGTAACATTTTTGATGAAACCCCTTTTATAACGCCAAGTGGTGGAAAAAACAGCTATGCGGTTCCTGACAAAATCTGCCGTGTGTCAAGGAGCTACAACGCGACTAATGGCATATTTTCAAAACCTGCCATGTATCTAGGGTCCAACAATATCTGCTATGTGCATACGTCTGCACGCCTAAAGCGCCACGCAAGC
This sequence comes from Agonopterix subpropinquella, assembly GCA_922987775.1. Classification (NCBI taxonomy): domain Eukaryota; kingdom Metazoa; phylum Arthropoda; class Insecta; order Lepidoptera; family Depressariidae; genus Agonopterix; species Agonopterix subpropinquella. The sequence goes on along the minus strand of OV277695.1, from coordinate 6,655,953 downwards.
CTAAAAAGTTATTAAGTTTTTTTTGCTCCTGTAAACTTTTAATTTTGTTACTTAGCAGGTTTTGGTCGCGCGACGGCGATATACAAGACTCTAAACAGAACATTTTCTCCCAGCAATCAGCGGAAGACTTAAAACGGCGTGGCAGCCGGGGACGAAGTGGTGAGATGAGACCGGGCGGTCGCAACAAGCCTAAAAAGTTATTAAGTTTTTTAAATTTTAATTTTGTTACTTAGCAGGTTTTGGTCGCGCCACGACGATATTATCCCCTGAAGTTCAAAACCCTGTATATTTTAGCATTAAATAGAGGTGATTCACAGATATCTTATCTTGAAACTTGGTACTTACAAGTGTCACCACTAAAACAGTTCTAAACAATGTTTATAACTGTCTCAAACATAGCTACCAACTGCGGGTCACTAACAATGTTACTTGACAATAACTTCACAACTTTGTTGAATTACTTACCGCAACGTAGTGTCTTGCCTATACAGGGTGTAACGAAACACCCTAGTAATACTTAAGGGGGTGCTTCAGACCATCAATCTAATCAACTTTGACTATGGAGCCAACGTCGAGAAAAAATATAAAAAATTTGCCGTCCCATACATTTGAGTCGAGACGGTACTGCAGTTTTGTATGAAAGAGCGATTTTTTTTTCTCGATTTCGATTTTGGCTCCATAGTGAAAGTTGTTATTACTAGGGTTTTTTGTTACACCCTGTATAGGCAAGACACTACGTTGCGGTAAGTAATTCAACAAAGTTGTGAAGTTATTGTCAAGTAACATTGTTAGTGACCCGCAGTTCCAGTTGGTAGCTGTGTTTGAGACAGTTCTAAACATTGTTTAGATTCTTGATATGCTGACACTTTTTAAGGGGATAATCAGACCATCGAACCGAACAACTTTCTCTACTGCACCAACATGGAAATCGCGAAAAAAATTACCGGTTCTTCTATAGAAAACTGCAAACCTACTCGAGCCAAATTTATGGGGCAGCAGATTTTTTTTCGATGTTGGTCCCATAGAGAAAGTTGTTCAGTTCGACGGTCTGATCATCTCCTTAAAAAAAGTGTCAGCATATTAAGAAGGACCTTGTATATGCTGTTACAGTGCTACAGTGTGTAAAATTAAATGCATTACGTATACAGAGTGTAACAAAACACCCTAGGGTGTTTTAGCTAGAGTAATGTGACTATAATGCTTAACTCTACGCTATAATATAGGACACAACCTATAATTAAGGGGCACCCATAAAGCTCTAAATGTCCAGCTAGCATGTTAAAAATTATAACTCCCAACTAAATGTCCATCGTCCATAAAAACGTAGTAAAATTGAGACATTTTACTATTTTTATATGCGTTCGATATTTAGATAGCATTCTAGCGGAATTGACTTGAACTTCATTCTAAAAAGACCGTTCTAAAAACTCTTATTGCAAAGCGAGAAGTATTAAAATAGTTTGATTTGTTCGACTTCGTTGGTGAATCGAAGTTCAGGACAAAGGTTTACGAGCTTCTTTTAGGTTAATGAATATAGGAAGCTAGAGTTTATTAGTGATTGGTTGAGACTCTCTCCACATTCTATCACTCTATCCACACGAAATAATACCGGAGCAACAAAGCTCTTCTAATAAAGATAAAAAAAAACTGAACAACTTTCTCTATGGCACTAACATCGAAATCGCGAAAAAAAAACAGCTTTTCCATACTAAACGAGCAAAACTGATATGTTTTTCGCCATTTCGATGTTGGTCCCTTAAAGAAAGTTGTTCAGTTTGATGGCCTGATCATTCCCTCAAAAAAGTGTCAGCATATTAGGAAGGACCCTCTTGGAAAAATCAAAGTTTGGCCAAAGTCAAAAAATATCTAGTAGTATCTGCTTTGTGAAAACTAATTTAAATACTAGACCAAAGACTAAAAAATATCAGACGTTTATAGTAGTGTTCCTGAAGATTTATGCTTCGGAACTCGTCAAAACTACTACGATTTCGATAATTTTTTTTTTAAATGAAGGTTGTTTAATATACTACAACCTTCAGTTTAAACATTGACGCTTTTTTTTGTATAGAAATCTTTAAGCCAAGCCAAGTGTAACTTTGAAACTATATAACATAACGGAAATCTGATAAACCACAGACAAGGATATTAGTTTCTAGATCGTGTTAAAAAAATCATTAAATTTATTTGGTTAATATTCAAAATAGAATCAAACTTCGTTTGTATGGAGCGCGCTCATCAAGGTTTATTCGTCCGCCAATGTCAATTAAAATTGCCTCAATGCGAAGAGAATGTCCTGTTTTTACATGAATTCGCAAGTTGTGAAGAATTTTTTTTCTTAATTTGTATTTTTTGGGTTACAACTTTTTACTTGACTGAGAGCGTCAATTTTTAAAGTATAAATGTTGTAGTATTTTAGATTACAGACGTTTTAAAAAAAAAACATGAAAATTTGAGTAGTTTTGACAGCTACAGGTACTCGGTTATTAGTTACAAAATATTTTTAGTTATAAATCTTATTGCACATAGTAGATTTAATTTAAAATTTCCTATAAAATCTGAATAGAAATAATTACAAATCTGAATAGAACTAATTACAAATATGTCTTTTTCCGTGTAACAATTTTCATAAAAACAGTCAATTTGTGTTATCGCATTCAAAACGCAAGGAAACTCGCCCCCAGTTTAACTTTAAATTGAAATTGTACGAAATAATTAAAGGTACTAAATAATAACTTTCCCCAATAAGGCCGTAGGCTATAAACCCGACCTCCATAATTGAATAAGAGCGGCCGAAATGAGGCACCTAGAGTAAGTAATCTGAGGTCCATCTTTCATTAGAGACCGTATACTGACACTAGTTGAAACAGATCTCTTGTTAGGTACCTTAGAAAAAGTATACCTATGTCTAGAATGAACCTCATGCTTCTACCGTATAAAACAAAAGAGGCCAACTTTCTTATATTCCGAGAGATAAGTGTACATTTTGCAACCATCAGCAGCAAGGCTGATTCAGTGTTTATGGGGTGTAAAGCATCTCTGTGATGGGGATGGGCCAGGTCTGCCTGCATAACTCCAGTCGGTTTAGGAGTTACTGATGATTAAAGGTCTGTAAAAAATTAACGATCAGCTGCTAGGCTGATCGTATGTTATTGTTGTAGTATGCACTGTAGCTATGTGAACAGTACAAAAACTGACATGGTTCATTAGTCGGTTTAGGAGATACAACCGTTCAAAAGTCGGAGCTTTGACTGGCTGTATCTCCTAATTCCTAAACCGACTGACAGAACTTGACAGTTTTTGTACTGTTCACATAGCTACCGTGCATACTACAACAATAATATACCTACGATCAGCCGTGCAGCTGATCGTTAATTTTTTACAGACCTTTAATCATCAGTAACTCCTAAACCGACTGGAGTTATGCAGGCAGACCTGGTCCATCCCCATCATAGAGATGCTCTACACCCCATAAACACTGAATCAGCCTTGCTGCTGATGGTTGCAAAAAGTACTCTTATACTATTAGGTTGGTGTGCGTGAGGCGTCATACAAATTATGTCTTTGTGCGTATATGGATAGAGGTTTAGAGGCCAGTGCTGGTTGCAATTTTTTTCTACGCGTTCGTAGCTTCGACTGAGATAGTCGTACTCTTTAACTTATCAAAGGTACCTAGAACGCAGTCATCATCATCATCTCAGCCGATGGACGTCCACTGCTGGACATAGGCCTCCCCAAGGATCTCCATAACGACCGGTCCTGCGCTGCCCTCATCCAACGTTTTCCCGCCGCCTTCGCCAGGTCGTCGGTCCACCGTGTGAGGGGCCTACCCACGCTGCGCTTTCCGGTACGCGGTCGCTACTCGAGAACTATTCGGCCCCACCGGCCTAGAACGCAGTAATGAAGTATAACTACCCTCCGTGGTCTAATGGTTAAGAGCACTTGGCTCGTACACGGAGTTCGATTCCCACGGGGGACAGCTAGTGATATGTCACTTTGTGCGTTTTTCCCCAGTTGGTTAGGACATTGCAGGCTGAATATCCTGATTGTCTGAAAAGAAAGATGATTCCGGCTACTATTCGTTACTAAAAAATACGTAAGGCGGTCTGAAAAAACTCTGACACCAGGGCTTGCTCAGCTGCCCACACGATAAGAAGAAGAAGAAGTAATGAAGTTTATCTAAGTAATCGACATAATAACATTTATTTATACATTTATATGTTAAAGTTGTAAATCTTGTAAGGCACAAGATTTACAACTTTAACATATAGGGACCAACATTGGAATCGTGAAAAAATCTGCTGTTCCATAAATGAGTACCCGTTGACGTTTTCTATGGAACAGCACATTTTCTTTTTATGTTGGTGCCACACTGAAAAAAAGCGAGCCAACTAAGAACTTAAGAAGTATAATTTCTCTTAATTAGCACCAAAATAATTGAAATGACGTTATTATTGTTTACTAAAAAAAAACCTGTGCTAAAAACAAATATGGTTAGTTGTAACAACAAGCCGAATTCGTTTAACAAAGTTCTCTTAGTCGGAGAAGTCGTGATGTTGACATGGATTCGTGATGTTGGCTGAATATAAAAACCGGTCAAGTGCGAGTCGGGCTACTAGCGCACCGAGGGTTCCGTATTTTTCCGTATCCGTTCTCAAAGAGTTGTATTATTTTGGATTTTTTTAGAATTAATTCAGCATCGACATGACATGGATATTATTAACCGTAATGGAGTGGTCGAGTAATAGGTACACGGGAGGATCTCTAAGAGGGCAAGAGTAATGAGTGTCTGGTGTATGTGTGTGTGCCTCAGTGTGATGACGTCACGTCCTGGTCAAAAGACGTGACGTGTTACATGGATCATATATATAGCTACCGTGTGTTTCATCGAACATGTGTATAAACAGGGTAACAGGTATGTGTATGTGTACAGGGTGGAAACATTATAGTGTCTGGAGATTATTTTGTTAATTTTAAAGATTTTGAACTTTGAAGTATTCTATTTATGAAATGAGATAAAATTATACTTCTTTAGCATGAGAGTTTAGGAGACAGATCAGCACGTCTAGCATGATTTTTTCTTGTTGCGCGCGACTCGGCTTTATTCCATAATACTTGTCGCGGCAAGCGCGGCTTACGCTCTCCGAAAGGCGTGGGAAGTGGTTATTTTCCATATAATGTTCTGTGTTATTTTCTATAGAGCAAAGGCGCGTCGCGTGCGTGTAGAGAAATCATATACTAGACGTTGACGATGTTTTATTGTGTGGTAGTCACATAATAAAACATCTACACGTCTAGCATAATTCAATCGGTATCAAAATCGTCACCACGTAATCGTAAACCACGTCAGAGGCCGTAAGGCGGTCTGAGAAAACTCTGACACCAGGGCTCTGCCCACACGATAAGAAGAAGAAGAAAAAAATCGTCACACATGGTGATTTTTGGCATTTCTCAGTGATTCTAGCATATGCTCACCACTATATTCCCCGAGGGGGTAGTCAGAGATATCTCAGTGATTCTGCTTCTCAATATTTAGTTATTAAATTTCAGAAAATGGCATTATGATGACTTAAAAATTGCCTAGTTCAGTCATAGTATCACAGTATAAGACAGTAATCCATCTTCATACAATTGTACCAAACGCGGCCTACGCCTCGTAGCACGCACACACTGACAAATCTCCGCGTAGCCTCGTCTGGCGCTGCCTTGGCTGCCTGAGATATCGTCGTACGTACTGGCGCATGGCGGGCCAGGCGAGCACACATAAAAGCCGCGTTTGGTACCATTGTATGAAGATGGATTACTGTCTTATACTGTGATAATACGTTACTGATCTTCTAAACGACATAAATCAGAAATATACGCAATATCTCTACTTTAGGCAGAAGTTGCGCACTTTTTAGGGTTCCGAAGTCAACAAGGAACCCTTATAGTTTCGCCATGTCCGTCCGTCCGCGGCTTAGCTCAGAGACGCTTAATTCATAAACTAAAATTAAAACTAGAAAGCTGTCATTTGGCATATGTATACATATTCATTACGCCGACGAAGTGGTAAAATAAAATCTTGAAAAAAAAAATTTTTTTTAGGATACACGTTTTTTCTTTACACGTAAACTGGGGATAAAATTATTTTCTCGTCTATCCCATGTTGTGGGATATCGTTAGATAGTTCTTTTAAAAATATTGTGGGTTTGGGAAAACCATTTTTCGATTTAGGGATCTATTAGCGAAACATTAAGCTTTAAAGCGAAAATTTTCGACAGAGTCAAGTGTCCCCCCCTCTCCCAGCTAAACGGTTGTAGTTGAAGATGTGAAAAAATTCACGGCAATAGCATATATAACGAATTTAAAACGAAAACTATCACCGCTAAGTAGGCTTTACAAGTTTCCGAGTAATAGTGGACTAACTTATAAAATGTACTTTTTAGACCGTAGTATAAAACAAAAAGTCTTCTTCTAAGTCCATATTATATTATGACGGGCAACTACGGAACCCTACTCTGCGCGTGGTCCGACACACACTTGGCCAGTTATTTTAAATTGAAGCACCTTAGGAGATGCTGAATAATAATAAAAGCCTTTATTAAAAACTTTCAGAGTATTCACATGCATGACATAAGTAGATTACAATCAATAATTTGAGGTGACATGATATAAATTCAACAAAATATGATCCAAATTGTAAGTTATTATATAATTCAAAACTAGGAGATGCATACTCATAAATAACATATCTGAAATTACGCGCTCCCCTAGGAGTGGGACAGATTTTGTGAAATCGGAGATAAAGTAGTGAGCATTCGCATAATACGCAAACACATTAAGGCTTGGCAGTAAAAGCTAAATTGTAAGAAGATACAATACACAATATAGCTAACAGCTGCAGAGTTTTATCGTAAAAACTTTGATAACCGGCCGAATATTGGAGTATTCCCCAACCCATAACAACAAAGATTCTGAGTGGGCTCTCAATTTTATACGGTTCATATGTTAGATACCTCAATTACGGTAAAGCTTACTTACTTCCTTTACTTTATTCTTAGTATAGTTAGCAAAATAAATAAGTTAGTAATATACACTTGAGTACGAGTTCCAAATGTCGTATCGAGTACTAGGTAACATTTTTGAAGTGAAAACGTCTTTAGCGGCGTTGTGCACTTTTTGGGATGGGTAAAAAATGTTAAACTCACGTCAGGACTGTGACGTCACGTGACCTGATCGAAAATTCGTAAGACGTAAGATCTCTTAGTTTTCACTTCTGCCGGCACTCCCGGAGTGCAACCCGTTTTTTTCTTTCTTCTAGGATTAGGCTTAATGGATTAGGTACTTACTTATCTACTTCATGGAACACAATTTACGTTCATAGACTTATCAGAAAAGCAAGATAAGTTGGACGTAGTTATGCAAACTAGATTCAACACACAACCCAAATTAACCCAATTAATAAAACGGATTAATTTCATTAAAAACATAAGCCTCCTTCTGGCGCAGTCGGGTAAAAAGAAAAAAGAGAAAGAAAAGTATGCGTTGGATCTGTTTAAAATAACTACGTCCAATTAGTTAATGTATGAAAAATAGTTGGATTAATTGTAGGACAGAAGAGTGATGCTACTAATATAGTACCAAGTACTATAATAATGTGAATATGGTCACGACTATATTCCCCGAGGGGGTAGTCACAGATATTCTGAAACTTCAGAACATCCAGGTTTCACTAGTAGTACCGAAACTCTGTCCAGTGCGACGGGGAGTGAGCCCGTCGCCACTTGTAATGGACTGTAGGTACGATACATACCTCGAAATTGAAGCATGCAGGCTTCCTCACGATGTTTTCCTTCACCGAAAAGCCAGTGGTGTTACAAATCGTACATAAATTCCGAAAAACTCATTAGTACGAGTCGGCCTGGACGGGGATCGAACCATTGCCTGCACGGCAAGGTTACTCGCCACTGGACCACCATGGCTTTTTACAACGACGTATTATTTTTTTAATACGATATAGAGATCATAATTTCTCACTAAAGTTTTCCCGCAAAGGAAGCATTGAAGCAATCGTGAATTTATGTATAATATGTGGAAGCTAGTGCTAGGTAGTGTACAAAAATTAATAAAGACTCGTGTGCGGAATTCTCATAAGTCATATCATAACCAAAGTATTTCTCTGTCCTTCCCACGTGTACTATACGGGGTGCATAGTTTATTACGTCAGTGGCATGCATTTACCTCGAGCCTTACCTTGACCCGAGCCCCCTCGTGGCGTGAATAAGCTTTTAAACACATAGACAAACAGTTTATAAAAGTATTAGGATTACGTAAGCATTTATAAGTGCTAACAAATCGATCCCAACAATTTTAGGGTTCTGTTGTAATTTGGCCCCTCACTCGTGTTATTAGGTAGTCACAAAAATGACGGATAAGTTGTCGTATCCGTCAAATTTATCAAAACAGAGTGACTCTTACAGACGAGCGACACTTTGCTGTCGCGATGGACCGCAGAGCGTCGCGCTCATACATTTTACGGTCGCGTCACCCTCCGCGACACACGGCGACCGCAAAGTGTAACTCGTCTGTAAGCGCTCTTAAAGACACGTACCTTTTTGATTTAGATGGGCAAACAAGCACCATTTCTTATGTAATGGCACAAGCACAGCTTGTTGTACTTTTACGTTGACTTTCATACGTTGCTCTTGAAAATTTGTCCTATGTTACGACAGTTAGTAATGCGAGAGATGTTATTTTAAATGTTTTTTTTTATGCTTACCTACTCGTTATGTAAAGACTCAAATTATTATCATCAAAAAGTGTATTAATAGCTACGTTTTAATAATCACCCGCCCCCCCCCCCTCCCCTTCTATCTCTGACTACCCCGTCGGGGAATATAGTCGTAAGCATATGCTTTTAATAATCATGCTTGGGATAAAACACTAGTGATCCCATTCCCTTTGGCTTTCGCCGAAGCTGTTCTGTTACTCTGGTAACAACTGTCAAAGTTCAAGCGTCATGCTTATTTGGACTGTGGACTTATGGGACTTAAAGTTCACATTTAAATGTCAGAAGTTTAGACGTGCCGCAGTGTGCCATGGAGATTGGTTAAATAATCAAAGGAGATTATGCTCTAATCGTTCTGCAGTTTGAAGTCAGCTGACATGTATAATGCCCGTATTAATTAACTAATCGCATGTCCATTAAGAGGGCTATCACAGTCCAGTGGCGCCCTCATCACATTAAAAAAGATTTCTCAATAAAGAAAGCCTAAATTAAAAAAGTTTTCAAAATCAAAACTACAAAAGCCTTCAAGCTATTTTCATATAATACTTTTATAGGTTTTTTAAAGGTCTAAACATACAAATTTTGAAAAAAGAAAAAAAAACGGCCGCTTTTGTTTTTATTCGAAATAGTCTGAAAGTGGAATGTTTAGAACCTATAAAAGTATTGTATAACAATGACTTGAAGGCTTTTGTAGTTTTGATGTTGATCACTTTTTTAATTTAGGCTTTCTTTATTGAGAAATCTTTTTGAATGTGATGAGGGCGGGACTCTTAACGCCGGAGCGAGCTGGCGGAGTGGAGGAACGAGGAAATATTAACCAATCAGGAGCTCGGCCGAGATTTTATGCAATACTGATTGGTTAATAAAACTCAGTTTCTCCGCTCCGCCAGCCAGCTCGCGTCAATGGACAGGCAGCCTTAAGCTCACGGTTTAGTATGTATCAGAAGCACTGCAGCTTGGCAAATTAACCTGTCCTCTGTGTTTCTCATTAATCTGTGCAAAGACAATAAATACTATTGTGCCTGAAATGTCAAAACACGAGGGTTATTCACTTGAGACGTGGCCGTGGGTGACAGCCATGTGACAGCGAAACGGAGAATACCATAAAGTTATTATACCTGTCGGAATAGAGTAGCTAACTGACATGAGTTGTCAAATGAAACCGTTTTTTGTGAATTTGTCGGCACTTATCGGCACCCTAAAACTTCGAGTTCTGTGTATAATAGTGAATCTAACGTGAAATCGTAGGTAATTTAATGAAATAGTGTTAGTATATTTCACAAAATAATCTACGATTTCACTTTTGATTCACTAATTATTCACAGTGCACGAATATTTACCCTGTCGATTGTGCCGACAAGTTCCCAAAAACGGATCTATTGCATCGCGTCACGTATCTCTTTCTACTATACAGTGGCGCCGCTAGGTACATCTCGCTCTCAGCTGTCAGTTCCTCTATATAATACCTTTATGGAAAATACTAATAGAATCGCGGTTCCCGGGTTCATTCCTTATAAAGCAATATAGTAACGCATGAAAATTTTGGACATTTGTCTTATTTCGCTGGGTGAATACAACAACGAACGGCACAACTCAAAATTTTGCAAATTTGAGTTAGCACCGGATTCTGGTTCTACATCGCATACTTTACCTTGTGAAATAAAGACCTAACTCGATTTTTTACTGAATCTAAGGCTGAGATTCAGACACGATTTTTAAGTCATAGTTCGAACTCCCGTATGTCAAAATCCATACATTTCTGCTCTACTTAGTTCGAACTATAACTTAAAAAAGCTTTTCTGAATCTCAGCCTGAGCCTCTCGGTGTAGTAACATTTGTTTGCACGCACTCACTCGCGCCAACTTTAATGCAATTTTTCTCAAAATCTACTTCACCCAGCGATATGGTGTCTTCGTTCGGAGTAACGAAGACTTTTCGCCTATCATAAGTTAATGTTACTGACTGTACACCATTTTTATTATGCATCTTAATGTCTCTTTGTAGGTTAAAAGACGAGCTGTACTGGCAATAAAACTTAAAGGCAGGTGAAATGGATGTTCAAATTTTATTACGTTTCAAAAAGTTACTCTTATATGCGATATTCTATAATGCTACCGAATTTTCAAGCTGTCGCAGATTGTCACGTACGAGCTCGCTGGCAGTTTTGTTCGTTGTGTTTTCAGACTGCTTGCTGCAATTTTGAAAAATCTGAATTCAGAATTTCCGAGTGTTGAGTTGCGGTGAAAATATACTTTCTCATTTTCACGTTTTATCATAGATCTCGATAGAGAAGCTTCGTTATTTAAAGTTGGAAAGAAATTTACATTATGTCATATTCATGACCTTTTCATGACCAAAGACGCAGAACTTAACGGAGGTGTGCAATACAGTATTGCATGCAGTCCTCATTATTGAGGCAATAACGAAAATTAACTTTTGTAAGATAATATCAGAGCGTGATAATCGGTTCGATTTGTAAGATAATTAAGTGTCTATACACACTTAATAATAAATAAATAAAATATTTATTCAAGTATCAAGGACTCATAGTATGTTCTTATCTAAGAGCAAGAATCTCCTTTATTCTAAAGCATAGAGTCCGCATCAATTTACGATTGTAGTTAGTCTCTTTTGTCTTATGGCGTACCTTTAATAGTAGAAGGAGACGGAACTAGAGATCTTTGTTTATGCGGCTGTCCACTTTTCCCCCCTTTTCCTATTCCTTTTTTCTTTTCTTTTCTTTTTTTCTTTTCTTTTTCGAATCCCTGATGCGCTACAGAAACGGGGCAACCCCATCAGCACTCTGAACGCATTATTATATTAAATAAATAAATAAAATAAATATCTTGGACAATGTCACACAAATTATCTAGCCACATTTAAAGTACCAGAATCTAGCCTGGACTTGTATTATGATGACTAGACAACGATATAGAATACATATATACAGGGTGAAATTGATATCATTAGCATCCATCGAACCCCTTAATCTACTCATGTTTAAGGATTTTTGGAACGTAACAAAATACAAAACGGTAAAGGTTTTAAAAAAAATAAAAAAAATAAAAAAAACCTGAAGTATCAAGATGTTTTACGATGTCGCGCGCGCTATCCTCCCTCGCTACACACCGCCGCTACGCGCCTGTAACCTCGCTACGCTGCTGGGGCGCCCATAACCCGATAGCATTATTATGATATAAAAATGGGAATAATTAAACATAATGAAACAGAATAATGTAAGTTTACCGGGATTTTGGCGTATTTAAAAAGTTGGAATAACGATATTTACAATAATTAGGTAATTTTCATATTTACAATGATTAAAATTGAATTGTTCATAACTTACATGTAATTTAAAAGGTGTTCAAAATGTGCACCACCTCTTTGCACACATAATTGAGCCCGGCGTCTGTGACTGTCTTTAACTCTTGTTAAAAGACTCATGTTACTGCACAGTTGCGAATGCCGTAATTTTTTTTTTCTTTTAATTGGTCTCTCGATTCACTTTCTCGTTCGTACACAATTCTTTTGATTTTGCCCCACAAATAAAAGTCCAAGGGCGTCATGTCGGGTGACCGAGCAGGCCATGGCACTGGCCCACCACGACCTATCCACCGGTCGCCGAACATTTGGTCCAAATAAGCACGAACGTCACGTTGAAAGTGCGCCGGAGCGCCATCGTGCTGATAGTAGAGACGGTCCAGGTAGGTCAACGGCACATCTTCCAGTTGCTCTACCACAACCGTACCGCCTTATTCTGCGATACAGCCATGCGGGATAAATCAGCGGATTTCCACCGTCTTGTGCATGTGTTGGTATGTAATCAAATGAACCAAAATCGAGCAGGTTCTGCGTAGATCTTAAAATGCGATCTCGCGACGGGGTCGGCGCGTCTGGAAAGCGTTGGTGGAACATTTCTTGCGTTAAAACTGTGTTGTGGGTTTTTACGATTTATCGTACAATAATACCATTTGTAAACACTGTTGGTTTGTGTACCGTCCTTGCAAATATCGCGGTCTAGGCATTGCGATAGCATTTCACTAGTCCACTCACATTAACAATTACTTCGTACACTTCGAAAACGGCGCGGCGCGTACGCAACTTTCCCGAAATTGCAATGCGGACATGCATACGTCATAACATCCGGACAGACGATTTGGCACTGGGGAGGCGGGCGCGGGTAGTGGGGTGGGACGCAGGGTTTGTTTTCGTTTTCGGAAATGTCGGAACAATGCGCAAGCACAAAGGAATAAGAGCGTTTATTGGGAAGACATCGGGCGGCGCGTGCGGTGTTCTTTGTCGGCTTTATCAGGTGACCGTCAAAGAAGTAGTAAACAATTGCAAATAGCGCGACGGAACATTTTTGATAGTCATGAGATTTTTTATTTTTTATGTCTTTTTTGTTTTCTTTATTTATCGATTGTATTAATGCCAAAGCTCTACTCAATCGATTCGGATGCGACTTTTTAGGTTTCTGTAAATTGTAATTTCATCGCTTTGATTTACGTAATTTTAGTCCTAAAGTGATCTCTACCATGAGTAGACTCTTAGTTTAAAAGGATGCCAATGATATCGATTTCACCCTGTAGATACAAACATCCATGACTCGGGTACAAATATTCATATTCATCATACAAATATTTGTCCCTTACGGGATTCGAACCCGCGACCCTCGGCACAGCAGGCAGGTTCACTACCGACTGTGCTACCGGGCCGTCGTATATTGGACGCGAAGGGCGCTGTATTCCTTTTGAGTATATGAAGTCTCCAGGATACATGCTTATTACGTGTGGTTTCGAATCCGCACGGATGACATACCATGTATTAAGCATGTATCAATGATTTTTTTAACTCACTCATGTAATACCGACTGCTCTCAGACGGTGAAGGAAAACATCGTGAGGAAACCGGCATAAAAAGAAATATTGGACGCGTGGTGGAATAATGCACCCTCTTCGAGAGTAGGCCTGTGCCCTGCAGTGGGACGGACAATAGGCTGATGATGATGAAAATTGTTTAATTAAAATAAAAGGAAAAATAAGGTTGCACAATGACAAAACTAACAATAATCTTTTTTGTTTCAGGTAATTGCTCAAAGTGTTCAGTGAAATTTAATTTTAAAAAAGCGGTTGAAGTGATTATCTAGTTGGCTTTTGTTTAGTGTATTTAAAAGTGATTACCTATCTGAAAAGTGTCATAAAATCTTTGCGCAATTCAACCTCTTTCGTGTTAAATTCGGTTTGAGAGTAAAGGATATTTTCATGTTCGCCACCTAACCATCGGCTTGACACGACACGTCTGCTCTCGTCGGTAGCAAAACGAGGACTGCTACAAAACAACGATGGCTCGGCCTGAGGTTGTGCGATGAGCCGGCGGACGAAGAGGAGGGGATGGACGAGCCCAGCGCCGCCAAGCGGCCCTCCGTGCTTACTATAGACAGGGCCGCCTTTCTTCTACTGAGAGTTAAGAGAGCTTTCAAAAAGAAGCGACAGCAGAGAAAAGAAAAACAGTAAGTACATCATCAATATCAAAACATAGTATAAAACAAAGTCGCTTCCCGCTGTCTGTCTGTCCCTATGTATGCTTAGATCTTTAAAACTACACAACGGAGTTTGATGTGGTTTTTTTAAATAGATAGAGTGATTCAAGAGGAAAGTTTATATCAGCATTGCACCCGTGCGAAGCTGGGGGGCGGCGGGTCGCTAGTATTATTATGATAAGAAAAAACATATTCTAAGAATTACTTAATTTCCCTCAATAGTTCAACCTGTGATGACGAATCAGGTTACAGGTACAATTTTGTTGATTTAGTTAGTGTTGATCTTGAAGAAAATTAAACAATCGATCAATACCAAAACGTTATGTAAAAAGTAACATAAAACTTGTTTGTCTTCCCAAAACTTGGCAACAAATTACCTGACGTTCTTTATTAATTCAATCAGGGTATTTCTTGAGGCTTCATAAATAGAGCTACACAGTAAATAATTTGTACTAGCATCGCGATGAAATGCAGATGAGTTGTTTGTCTTTCTCGGCACGTAAGGAGTTTACTGAGCCCGCGATTGCTTTGTCACTTGCATTCAAACGAGATGAGCTTTTTATTTTCTACTCTTTGACGGCCCCTTCATACAGTCGTCTTTGACGGCTTGTTCGTTCAGTCGATAGTGAACCTGCCTCCAATGCCGAGGGTCGCGGGTTCAAATCACACAAGGGGCAAATATTTGTATGAAGAATACGAATATTTTGTAGCCGAGTCATGGTTGCTTGTATCTATTATGTACCTATTCTATTTATATCGTTGTTTAGTCGTCAATATACAAGATGGGGCTAGATTTTGGTACTTTAAATAGGACTAGATAATCTGTGGGATAATGTTCAAGATATTTATTATATTATATTTTTTATATCGTAAACGGCTAAAAATACAAATAAACATTTAAGGTGGTAAATACTATGGTAAATATTAATGGTTAAGTTTAGATCATCAAACTGAACAACTTTCACTAAATCGCGAAAGAAAATCTGCTGTTTCATACTAAACTGCAAATAAACTCGAGATAAATGTGTGGGAAAATTTATCAGACAAATCTCAAATAAACATTTATGGAGGTTTAGACCTCGGTCTAAACACCTTGTATAGGATGATGATGATGATGATCGGTTTGAAGAGTATGGTATTCGAGGAGCAATGGACTTTGACCCAGACGGTTGGATAATTATGTTGGTAACACGTAACTGCTTCATTAAACTGGAGTCGCTGGAGCATACCAGACGCTTTGGTGTTCATTAGACGCTTTGTTTAGGGTTTTACTTGCAAGCTTTTCTGTAATTATATTATTACCATTAGTCCTTTAGAGTGGTTATAAAATTATAAATCGAAGTAAAATGACATGAAAGATAGTGCCACTCCGCGATGTTGAATTGATTAATTCTATCTAATAGTTCAAAAGGTCTCTGGCAACGTGTTATAAATTAAATTAACTATTTTACGTATCTCACTTGTATTGATAAAATGTTATTTGATAATTTGACTAAATCGATGTGTTGAAGTAGAAAAGATCTTAGGCATTTTGATTCATAGACGAATTAAAAATTAGACACTTCGCTCAAGAAGCAATTGGGCCCACTGCTTGCCCATTTAAAGTGGCGACACGAGCTCAGTATACTGGAAAGTAAACTAACACTGCTACTAAACTATGGAAATTCTGAATATGTTGTAATAATATGGAGAACTAGCTGTTGCCCGCGACTTCGTACGCGTGGACTTAGGACTTGTTCATGTTTTTTTTTTGTGGCACTGAATTGTTTATTGTGATTTCTGAAAGTAGACCCCCTACTCATCCCTCTATGCTACTCACCACTTACGCACCCCCTACTCACCATTACGTACCCCCTACTCACCCATACACACCACGTACTCATGCCCTACGCACCCCCTACGCACCCCTACTCACCCCTACGCACCCACTACTCACCCCCTACTCAGCCCTACGCACCCTTACTCACTCCCTCTATGCACCCCTACTCACCACTTACGCGCCCACTACTCACCCTCTTACGCACCCACTACGCTCCCCCTACGCACCCCTATGCTCCCCCTACGCACACCCTACGCCCCCCTACGCACCCCTTACGAACTCTTTACGCACCCGCCTCTACGCTCCCCCTACGTACACCCTACGAACACCCTAAGCACCCCCTACGCACCTCCTATGTGCCCCCTACGTACCCTATGAATCCCTACGCACCCCCTATCTACTCTCTACTTGCCCCCTCTACGTACCACTTTCGCACCCCCTACGTCACCCCGTACGTCACCCCCTACTCACACTCTACTCATCAAAACGACACACATAATGATATTTGGACATTTCACCCCCATCGCACCCCAACACGGGATGATGGTATTTCACGTGTGGTGAACGTGAAACTTTCGCACCTCTTCTACTCACACTCTACTCATCCTCAATTAACGTCCCAAAAACCATAAAAACGACACCCATAATGATATTTAGACATTTCAACCCCATCGCACCCCAACAGGGGATGATGGTATTTCACGTCCGCCACGTCGAATTTTAAAATCATTGTTGTTTTCGTAATCAGCGACCCGATAAACCATACAAATCATACCCATCTCGATTTTCAGACTTTGTTACCCCATTTCCCCCTTTCAGGGGCTGAATTCTGAAAAAACCTGAAACACGTGTTTACTCATTTATTAATAGGAGTACTTCTGTGAAGTTTCGAATAAAATAGTCTAACTAATCTTGTTTCCCCATACAAACTTTGGACCCCCATTTCACCCCCATAGGGGATGAATTTTGAAAAATTCTTTCTTAGTGCACCCCTAGACCTTATAAGGAACCTACGTGCCAAATTTGGAATCTCTAGACCCAGCGGTTTGGCCTGTGCGTTGATATGTCAGTCAGTCAGTCATTCAGTCATTCATTCAGTCAGTCAGTTTCTTCTTTTATATATTTAGACGTAGTCGTAACCATAATAATACGATCACGGTATTCACACAGATTTTTTATGAAATATTTCTTGACCCTATATGATCAATGATACCATTGGGTACATTTTATAAGAATTATAAATAACATAAGAAATCAATTTTATGGAGATAACTGTCTCAATGCTTTATAAGTGTGACAGCTTCTGTCTTTAGACGATTTTTTTAAATAAAACACTTTTAATCAAAGGCAATCAATACTCATCTATTTATTTTTGTTTAATTCACAACAATATTAGGTATAGGGCTAACAGTAGTTTGTGTCGTTTTTTCAGTCGTCTCATCAAATTTAACTTCTTTTACGGGTTTATTGTCTTTTACAATATCGGGAGTAAAGGTTTTCTTCCCATACGATGTGATCGGAAAAGATGGCCTGTACTTGTAAGTCTTGAAGTCGGTCCTCATTTCTTTATCTCCAACAACCTGTATATCACTTTTCTTAAATTCTTTCTTGTTGGGGAAAAATTTTACAGCTTCACTGTCCTTCTTTTTCGGGAAGAAAATAATTTCTACGGCCTTTGGTTTCATTGGCATGCCAGGTAGAGGTTGTTTTTGCAAAATACTGTCAAAAAGGAAGGGTAACATTGGGAAATTTTTTGGTTGGCTTGGGATTTGTTGGGTTAGATCCATGTGGCTTTGTTTGGGACCCAACTCGAAGAAGATAGTCTCTTCTTGCACTCGTTCGTGGGAATCACAGCATGCCATTGACGATGTTGGTTCATTTTTGTTAAATGAGAAAAGATCATTGCTCATAAGTAACTTGTTGAGGATGTCAGATGTGCTGGTTTGGGGCGAGTTTTTTAAATTCCTCATGCAAGGGCACGGTTCTTCAGCTATGGTGTCCAATTTAGAGAAAAGGGAGTTTGGTTGGCGTACGACGAAATCAGGTTTGGATAATGCTGGTGCGTCTTTATCTGAAACCAAAACAAAATTATAATAAATTTTTATTCGATTTTAATATCACCTCTATCTTATTATGCCCACTGTTTACAAGAGTAAACAATTATTTTCATTTTAGGTGTGATTGTGACGTTATAAATTAAAATGACCCAAATTCCAGTTCAGATTTGCAACTTAGTCTTTGTCAATCTTTATTTTGTATTTAATCATATCAGCTGATAGACGTCCACTGCTGGACAGAGGCCTCCCCCAAAGATCGGTCCTACGGTGTCCTCATCCAACGGGTTTCCGCCACTTTCACCAAGTCGTCGGTCCACCTTGTGGGGAAGCCCCTCACAAGGTTGACCCGCGCTGCGCTTTCCGGTACGTGGTCGAACACTCGAGATTTCTTCAGCTCCTCCATGGTTAGGAATTTTCTATAACAATGATAATATTTACCAGGCATCTTACTGTTGAAATAGAATGAGACGTCCATCTTGCCCAGGTTGACAAGGGAGCTGCTGATGGCCGGCAAGGACTTGAACACCCTGCTGACCTCCCTGGCCGTAGCCAGGCCCAGGCACGCTAGCAGTGGGATAAAAATGTGTAGTAGCATGTTCTGAAACAAGAAATTTGAACTTAAAAATAAACTACATATTCCTGAAATCACTCTCATTATCATCTTATTTAAGAGCTACGCTCTTGTCGGTGGAGTATTCGCCAATCCTGTCTATTTTCAGCTAGTGTCTTGAGTTTTTGATACGTTACGACATCAACCTTTTCCTTCACTTGGGCTAGATAACTCTGTCTAGGTCTTCCTCTGCCTCTCTTCTCCTCACTCAAATTACTCTAGGACAATAAAATCAAAACACAGACGATATCTTATACAGGATGTAAACTTAAATGGTAATAATTATAAAATTGAAGTACATATATCTATAATGGTTTCAAAGTCGGAGAATAATTATATTTACAGAATAATTATAAGAACCAACGAACACCTAAAAATGATTGTTCATTTGTTATGAATGATTATGATAGACCACAAAGACTATTATTACTTAATGAAACATGCCCATGATGTAAAAGTATACCTATTTGGTCCGCGAACGTGAACGCCCCTTCCCCAGATAAACCCTTATACGGGTTTTTGTCATTGATAAAAAAAATAAAACTATTCAAATAAATTAATGTCGTACACCTTTAAACGCCCCAAAAGGTAATTAAAATAAGCGTTAAAGTTTAAACTCTATAATAGTTAAAAAAGAACTTGAATTATTGTTTAAACTCACCACTTTCACGTCGATAACAACAGTAGCATAAACTTTAAATTGAAATTTTCAGCTAAATCAAATTCGTTCTATTACGAAACTTCGATTCAGTTTTTATTGGATTACTATTTTATGTTCACGCTTGCGAAATGTTAATTTGGGACAAATGGCGGTCAGGAATTCGAATGCAGTTTTATGGTTCAGAGACCTACCACACAAGCGATTTTTGAGCGTTGGCGATATAGCAACTGCACCGCCGCGAGGTCCCAACGAGAACAGTCCTTGCAGAACGCCCGAGCGCGCTGCATACAAACTAAGGCAGATCTTATTTTCAATATTAATCAATTAGAGATAGATAGATTACATTAGATTTTTGATTACTTTTATTTTGAGTACCTATTTAATTTATTTTTATTTTATTTTATTTTATTTATTAATAAAATCAGCGAAATTATTTAACCCGATAGATCATGTTTAAAAATTTATATTCACTTCGGTTAAACTTTGCGCCACTGTAACTTTGAAACTATAGTATTTTAAGGACACAGATATTAATTTCTAGATCCTATTTAAAAAATAATATTCAAAATAGGACGAAACATCGCCGTTTGTATGAAGCGCGCGTAGGCACACCCTCGCAATTATATGCTCTTTATAGCACCGGCTGAGCGTCATCGCCGCAATTCCACCGCGACGGTGATTGATCACAGAAATATCGCGGCGATAGAGTTCCGTTATCGCTTACACTCAGAAATCGCTTGTGTGGAACAGCCCTTAATGTTATTTTAGGTCGTAATTTAAATTTTAAACTTTTCGGGGATGTTGTTGGGCACCTATTTGTAATAAAATCTTTTGGTAAAGTAATGTTTTCCAAAGGGCAGCTTCATAGAAGGTTAATTAATTCTCTGGAGGGATTTTAAATTTAATTGTTACCTATTTGTCGATGATGGACCGAGGATGTAAACAAATTTTAATGCTTGATTTTATTAGGCTATGAATTCTGACCTCGATCTCAGGAGCTCCGTTACAATTTATTATAGCATCAATTATTTAATTAAATAAAATATTACCTATACGGTTAAACATAATAACTGTATAGGTACATAACCTTAGTTAAAGAATTTATATCGTATATTCTGTCCAACATAGGATGGTGATTTTGACAGATCGTTTTAGAGCGATTAGGTATTTCACTTTTTGAGTAAAGCCTTTAATTATATCATCATCATCTCAGCCGATGGACGTCCACTGCTGGACATAAGCCTCCCCCAAGGATCGCCATAATGACCGGTCCTGCGCTGCCCTCATCCAACGTTTTCCCGCCGCCTTCACCAGGTCGTCGGCCTACCCACGCTGCGCTTTCCGGTATGCGGTCGCCACTCGAGAACTTTTCGGCCCCACCGGCCATCGGTTCTGCGAGCAATGTGTCCAGTCCACTGCCACTTAAGTTTAGCAATTCTTTGGGCTATGTCACTTACTCTGGTTCTTCTGCGGATCTCTTCATTTCTGATTCGATCTCGCAGGGAAACTCCGAGCATAGCCCTCTCCATTGCCCTTTGGGTGACTTTCAGCCTTTTTATGAGGCCTTGAGTGAACGACCACGTCTCTGTTCCATATGTCATCACTGGCAACACACACTGATCGAAGACTTTCGTTTTCGTTTTTTCGTTTAAGATACTGCGGTATTTGGGACGTGAAGATACTACGTAGCTTTCCGAATAGAACGCTGCCCAGCCGAGTTGGATTCGACGATTGATCTCTTTCTCGAAGTTGGACAATATTATCATCCCACTAAATACATACACCAGACCGTGAAAAATGGCGCAATAAAAAGGAAGTATAGGCCCAGCAGTGGGTTGATGACGTTGATGTGGACTGATTTGACTGATTGCTTAAAATATGTTTAGATGTATGTGACTGAATCACGCATCGGATTTAGATGACATTTTTGGCCTAATTGGTACACAGATAGAATGTGTTCTGGATTAATTAAATTAACATGTGAAGTAAACGCAAAGTAAACGCAGTAGCGGGCAAAAGCTAGTTATCAACACAATCCAATATTTTATCAGTTCTCCATTCGTTACTGTTTGCTGATAATTACTGAGGTCAAAGAGTTATCTTTTTGCTTTGAATTGTAATAGAGTTCAGTTTAAATTAAAAAAATTGCCTCAATAGTCGTGTTACATTATTACATAATTATTTTAACGAAGATGAAGTTGCCTATTCTCCTGTGTTGCTGCTTCATTTTGTCACTAAAATACGAAGCAGTTAACGGCATTTCTTTTGATCTCCGTAAATTAGTTAAAAAAGTGGGACTTGATTTAATAAGGGCCGCTTTCCATCCAAACAATGATAATAAGAACGAAGAAGATGGTACGAATGTTTCCACAACTACAATAGCTATTGTAACTAAGGAAGCCGCTACTTCCCCGTTCGCCGCAGCACAGGACAGCAAACATGTTGAAAAACCAGCAACAGAGACTTCTAAAGCGACAAGTGTTCCTTCAACCTCAACTACTCCAACTACTAGTGGGATATCACAAGCGTTATCTGTTGATAATATCAACGCGTTGATATTGCTTATTTCTTTGTACCTTATTGGATGAATGCGAAAAAAAGGACAAACGAACTCGAATTAGTGAAATTTTTTTATTTATCAAAAAATTATTAAATTATATTTACTATTATGATGGTTTTTTCAATAAATAAAATACATGAATTAATATGCGAGTGTCTTAAAACTTATTGATTGATTTCTACGAAACTCTAAAATTACTATCTTTATAAGTACTATTTTTGCCCTGGTGTGTAGAGTTTTTTCAATTCAATTCAATTCAATTATACTTTATTGCACACCAAAAAATGCATTTAAATAAAGATAAAGAATTACAATTAGGGACAAATAAGGCACTCTTATCGCTAAAAAGCGATTTCTTCCATACAACCTTAGCGTAGAGGAATTAAGAAACGAAAAATAGGTAGGCGGTGTAGTTCAGAAGAAAGTAATCCAGAATGACAATGAGTGTATAAATATACTTAAAAATAAGATAAAATAATCTATAATATATACATACATATCTTTTTAACTATATACATACATAAGTAACTACTACATACAACACGGAAGCACAGTATAAGAAAGAGTATCTATTATTACATAACGGAAGCAACACAGTAGGAGAGAAAAATTAAACAAAAGTAAAGTTGAAAGGAAGTCAGAGGTCAAGGAAATGATCTTTGACTTTCGACTAAAAACATTCAAGAAGGGAGCAAGTCTAATCGACTCTGGCAACAAGTTCCAGAGCCGAACAGCCTGCACGGAAAAGAAATTGGTGGAGAAGTTAGTGGGGTGGGTCTGGGTGGGCAAAAGGAGGGATAGAGTTTCAGAGGAGCGCAGGTGTCGGGAAGTGGTAGAGGAACAGAAAATAAAGCGTTTTTTCAGATCGTCTTACGGCCTCTGACGCGGTTTTTATGTAACGATTACTACCACCAGACATAGTAGCCGAGACCAACGGCTTGACTTGCCAACCGAAGCAACCGTGCTTCGGTTGGCAAGTCAAGCTGTTGATCTCGGCTACTATGATAATCTTTCTTTGACGTGAAGATACTTTTTTAAAGTCGACGCGGACGCAGTCGCGGGAAAATGATAATTGCCGACAAAATCTGATATTTTATCAGTTCTTGAAATTAATCATCATTCTGTACTTTTCGCTGATATGAGGTCAAGGAGTTATCGTTTTGCTTTAAATTGGGATAGATGGTTCAGTTCTATAGAAGATATCAATGGACAGATATTCAATTTAAATTAAAACATTTGGCAGAATAGTCGTGTTACATAATTATTCTAACGAAGATGAAGTTGCCTGTTCTTTTGTGTTGCTGTTTTTTTCTGTCACTAAAATACGAAGCAGTTGAAACAGCTGAGGTTAATTTCTTTGAAGTTATCAATGCAGCTAATACAGTGGGACAAAATTTAATAAGGGCCTTTTTATCTAAGAATGATACTGTAACTAAGGAAACCTTTACTTCCCCGAAGGGTACAGCACAGGACGGTAAAAATGTTGAAAAGCCAGAAACAGAGACTACTAAAGTGACAATTTTTCCTTCAACCACTACTACTTCAACTGCTACAAATGCTACTGTAGATAAGGAAGCTTTTACTTCCCAGTTGGCCGCAGCACAGGGCAGCAAGGATGTTGAAAAACCAGAAAAAGATACTTCTAAAATGACAAGTGTTCCTTCAACCACTACTACTCCAAATGCTACTGTAGACAAGGAAGCCTTTACTTCCCAGTTGGCCGCAGCACAGAGCAGCAAGGATGTTGAAAAACCAGAAACAGAGACTTCTAAAATGACAAGTGTTCCTTCAACCACTACTCTTCCAGTTGCTAATGGGATATCACAAGCATTATCTGTTGATAATATCAACGCGTTGATATTGCTTATTTCTTTCTACCTTATTGGATGAATGTGAAAAAAGGACAAAGGAACTCTAGATGGATCGAATGGAAATCGTTTGGAATTTGTGATAGTTTTTTTTTATTTATCAAATATAATACTAATTATTGTATTATATTAAAATACTCTGTTGGTTTTTTCAATATAAATACATGAATTAATATGTGAGTGTCTTAAAACTTATTCATTGATGTTTTAAAAAACGCTACTATTACTATCTTTACTTTGACGATTCTTCTTCTACAGTTTTTGAGAGTTACGCGGTTATTATTAAAATTAAATTAAATTAAAATTAAATTAAATATCTTGGACATAGTCACACAAATTATCTAGTCACATTTAAAGTACCAGAATCTAGCCTGGACTTGTATTATGATGACTAGACAACGATATAGAATACATATATAGATACAAACATCCATGACTCGGGTACAAATATTCATATTCATCATAAAAATATTTGTCCCTTACGGGATTCGAACCCGCGACCCTCGGCACAGCAGGCAGGTTCACTACCGACTGAGCTACCGGGCCGTCGTATTTAATCGTCGTTATTTAATCTAGAATTTAACATTTTAACGGGTTCTTACCACGTTTTAGTGTTTTTGAGTTCCCGATAGTTCGGCAGTGTTACAACTGCCATGATCACGGGATGACTGAGGAACTGCAGGTAGATTTTTTGAGGGAAGATAGATTTGTCTGCTCATAAAAATCTACCAGCAGTTGTATGTACTATGTACGTAGCTAATACCCCCATTAGGTATAGTGAGTGTATGTATGAATGTAACTTAATAAAATAGTTAAAATCCTAAACATATTCAACGACTTATGTCACTGAATGCACCAGCTGCAGTCGGAGATTTCAGCTCGAATTCTACAAACGGTTCATACTCCGTGCTTCAACTGTGAAGTGTCGTGCAATTTCCTATTTTCGTCCAAATGCATTCACTATGCAAGCGTGCACGCGAGCTATAAAGTCCGTTTTAAATTGTATTTATTTATAAACGTCAATTTCTGAAACAGGTCGTAAAATTAAAGAGCTTCGAACATTTCAGTATGGAAGGTGGCATACCTACTTTCCGCCATTTTGAAAAAATCACGATTTTGCGGCCAGTCATAAAACATATGCCAAACGACAGGGAAAATTATTACAAACAGAAAATATAGTTGGGTAAAATGACCTAAGTGGTATACTTTCGGAGATATAGGGGTTTGAAAATAAAAAAAATAAAAAAAAATTTCCGCCCAAATTGACTTTTTTGACAAGGAATAGATGCGGCGAAGCTCAGGATCGATCAGGACTTAATATAATTATATAATATTATTATTATAAATAAGTTTTATTCATTTACTAAGATTAATAAATTACCTATCTACATAGACAAGACAGCTACGAGCAAGATGGTTGTTGTAGCAGTGTTGCTAACCATTCCGAGAGGGATTTATATGTACCTATGAATTAAATACTTGATCACTATCATCATCATCTCAGCCGATGGACGTCCACTGCTGGACATAGGCCTCCCCAAGAATCGTCATGTGGGGACTTGCTACAGATGTCAGCACCCACAAGTTATAGCAAAGATGCCAACAGATGGCGATACCGTCGCTCTCGGAAATATGTAGTAAAGGAGTCGAGAGGAGTGTAAGTAGTTAAGGAGTACACTTGACATGTAAATTATTTTACAAAATAAATGACTATGACTATGACTATGGCCCATACAAAGACAACGTTCATCGTAAATACGTAACTCGTAACCTACTACACATAAGGTTCACAATCGAATGCGAGACATAAATCGGTCAAGAGAAATAATCACAGAGATTCAATATAATTATATACAAGGTTCAACTAAGAACTGTTGGACCAGTGGAACACGGCCGGTCCCCAGGCATCACACCTGGCCTGGCGGAAGTACTTTCCTTTTTAACCTCTCGTCTGTGGAGATTCCAGACACAAAAGATTTGTTATTGTCTTAGTCACGGATCCGTGACCTACACAGACGAAGGGTTAATGGAGGAATATTCCCAGTAGCACCTCCATATTGGTGACCCTCGACAAAGAACATCGCAACCTGAACACCGCAGAGCAGCAGCACCAACACAGAGCAGCAACCAGCTTCAACCAACCCTTCACCCCCTCGACCAGGTCAAACAAGCAACAGTCACGCCATCAACCCGAAGCCGCACCAGGTCCATTGCAGCTGTCTTCACACCGCTTCCTGGGCCTGCAGCTTGATCAACGACAGTCAGTTTCTGCATAGAAGAATTTCCCGCAGCCCACGTGTCTGAGCTCACCTCCACGTGGCAGTTCTGCTCGCCTTCTCCACGCCTGTCACTCGCCCGCATCACATCAGGACTGATCTCCCTGACAGATGCACACATACGCCGCACATCGCTCGTCAGACTCACTTGACTGGAGCCCTGCATGAATACAGACTGCACACTTCGAACAACTCAACGACCACCGGTCTGAGGGGGGAGTCCTGTGGGGACTTGCTACTGTACAGTTGTCAGAACCCACAAGTTATAGCAAAGATGCCAACAGATGGCGATACCGTCGCTCTCGGAAATATGGCCCATACAAAGACAACGTTCATCGTAAATACGTAACTCGTAACCTACTACACAGTCATAAGGTTCACAATCGAATGCGAGACATAAATCGCGCAAGAGAAATAATCACAGAGATTCGATATATATACTTACAAGGCCCAACTAAGAACTGTTAGACCACGGCCGGTTCCCAGGCATCACACCTAGCCTGGCGGAAGTACTTCCCTTTTCAATGGAGGAACATTCCCAGTAGCACCTCCATAGTCATAACGATCGGTCCTGCGCTGCCCTTATCCAACGGGTTCCCGCCGCCTTCACCAGGTCGTCGGTCCACCTTTTGCGGGAGGCTACCCACACTGCGCTTTCCATTACGCGATCGCACCTCAAAAACTCTTTGGCTCCATCTACCATATCGGTTCTGCGAGCAATGTGCCCCGCTCATTGCCACTTTAGTTTCGCAAATCTTTTGGCTATGTTGGCTACTCTGGTTCTTCTGCGGATCTCTTCATTTCTGATTCGATCTCGCAGGGAAACTCCGAACATAGCCCTCTCCATTGTCTTTTGGGTGACTTTCATCCTTTTTATGAGGCCTTGAGTGAGCGAGACGTCGTCTCAGTTCCGTATTTCATCACTGGCGATACACACTGGTCAAAGACTTTCGTCTTGAGACACTGCGGTATTTGGGACGTGAAGAGACTACGTAGCTTTTGCAACGCTGCCTTGCCGAGTCGGATTCGACAGGTTGACCTCTTTCTCGAAATTGTACCTATCTAATTGGATAGTTTCGTCCCAGGTAAACATAATCGTCATTAACTTCAAGCGCAGAGAGGGTAAACCATAGACATTTTACATGATGTCCATGTTCATTTTCATTTTGTCCGTAGGCTAAGAATACTATCATCCCATTTCTTCCTCTGAGTGTCGTATAAGGCGACTATGGGATCCACCAAAATATGGGTAGTAGCATCCTCTGAGTACATAAATTCAATCCAACTGCGATCGCCAACCCGCCTGCCAAGTGTGGCCAGGGCCAACACAACCAAAACCAGGTTCCCATTCCCTGGTGGCCCTGCTATTCCTGGCTACGGTAGCGGCCAAGGTAACGGCGAGGCAGGGTGGCATCTCCGGCAGAGATCTGGCTACCACAAGACCACAACCGACTACAGACTGCACCTGGTAATATACATATAACACTCGTTCACAGCGGACCGACGAGTCGCGCGCTGAACTCGAGGACTGAGCAGGCCCTGTACCCGCACTTTCGATGTTCGCTATATCGCCACTGTTTCGGTCCGCACTTCATTGGAATAGAGTTGATATTGGAGCGAAAATGTAATCGCAATTGCGAAGTTCGAATCCCAGAGTAGACCCCTTGGATAAGTTGTGATATCGTTGGATTATCTGAAGTCTGAAGAGAGGGAGAGACTCGATAATCCTCGAATCCGGTAGCCTTCTTTATTTCCGAGAGGGCGACCAAAACTCTCGGGCCCCAGAGTGCCGGGTTTATGTTGCACAAAACTCGTACAGTATTCGTTAAAGGTTTTACAGGTATACCTGGGCCCCGACATCAGATCAGAAATACGATGACGAGGTAGGGTATGAGGTATGGGGAGGATGTCTCTAGAGCCATGTATAGTTCCAAACACACTTCACTGAAAGTCATTGAACTAGCGTCCGAGACGGTTTGTAACGACTCTCGAAACAGCTTATACTTGTAGACATGCAGATTAAGAAGCGAAATGAGCCTTTAGGTCTTCAGCAGGACATTACTTATCGCTCTTTTTGAGGAAGGGCACCTCTAGACTTCTGTTCCATGCCTGCGGTGTTTCTCCCTCGAGTATGACGTACCTAAACGAAATACTTCTAAAGGATCGGTCTTCCACCCGCCTTCCGGAGCTCGGCCGTAATCCCGTCACCCAGCGCCTTATTTATTTATTTAACAAATGTATTACATTGTATTACAGCCTTGTTGCTCATTTGCCGTTTGGGAGCCATATTAATCTCGTACAGGCCGACGTGCGGGATATCTTTGGTATAGTGCCGGGTCAGTCTAGATCTATGTTTGTTATGTAGATTTTTAGCGGGTCTCCGTGTTCTAGTGTATACTGTCCATAGAATTTCTCAACCTCTCTCAGAAGCTTACATTTGGACGATACTGATTCTGCCATCTTCGGTCTTCAATTTTGCTAGCTGGCTTTGGCCAATAGACGGATTGCGTAGATTTTGAGCTTTTGTTCCACTCTATAGCCTCCCTAATAATATAGTCTCGGTGATCACAAGTCACGGATTTCGAAATCTGCCTATTGTTCTGCCTAGCTTCCGACTTTAAAAGCGTTTAACTCAGAAACATTATTGAATATTTACCTCTTCGTCGACATGATGAAGTCTATCTCATTTCTTGTTCCGTTTGGGCTCATCCAGGTTCATTTGCTGTGCTCCCGCTTCATAAAGAAGGAGTTATCATTACATCGAGTTCATCCTCCATGAAGCCGTCCATTAGTTGGCCCCTTTAATTCCGTCGTCCAACATCAAAATAATTGTCCCACTTGCAGCTCTTCACCGTCATTTGTCCAGTTTTGCGTTGAACACGACAACTTTACTGTGAAGTGTGTTTTGGAAATATACATGGCCCTAGAGATATCCTCCCTCATACATAATCCCTACTTCATCATCGTATTAATTTCTGATCTAATGTCGGGGCCAGGAATACCTGTATAGCCTTTAACGAATAGTCGGACCGTTTGGTTATTTTGAGTGTAAGGTACACCACCTTATTCGACACGTTTACGATCCCCTCCAAGTTATTCACAAGAGATTTTGTGGACCATATGCCCGGCATCGTGCCGGGGCCCAGGAATTTAGGTCGCCCTCTCGGAAATAAAGCAGGCTCTCGGATTTCAGGATTATCAAGTCCTTTCCCTCTCTTCGGACTTAAGATAATCCAACGATATCCCAACGTATCCTGCTCAGTTTTCCTCGAGTTCAGCGCGCGACTCGTCGGTTCGCTGTGAACGAGTGTTATATGTTTATTACCAGGTGCAGCTGTTGTCGGTTGTGATCTTGTGGTAGCCCGATCTCTGCCGGAGATTCTTCGCGCACCCTGCCTCGCCGTAACCTTGGCCGCTACTGTAGCCAGGAATAGCAGGGCCGCCAGGGAATGGGAACCTGGTTTTGATTGTGATGGCCCTGGCCACGCTGGGCAGGCGGGTTGGCGATCGCAGTTGGATTACATGTGTGTACTCAGAGGATGCTGCTACCCATCTTTTGGTGTATACCATAATCGCCTTATACTACATTCAGAGGAAGAAATGGGATGATACTATTCTTAGCGTACGGACAAAATGATAATGAACATGGACCATCATGTAAAATGTCTATGGTGTACCCTCTCTGCGCTTGAAGTTCTTGACGATAATGTTTACCTGGTACAAAACTATTCAATTAGGTAGGTACAATTTCGAGAAAAAGGTCAACCTGTCGAATCCGACTCGGCAAGGCAGCGTTGGAAAGCTACGTAGTCTCTTCAGTCTTCACGTCCCAAATACCGCAGTGGCCCAAGATGTAATACGGAAATGAGCCGTCATCGCTCACTCAAAGCTTCATAAAAAGGTTGAAAATAACCCAAAAGGCAATGGAGAGGGCTATGTAACTATGTTCGGAGTTTCCCTGCGAGATCGAATCGGAAATGAAGAGAGATCAGCGCAGCAAAATCCGCTGAAGAACCAGAGCACCTGACATAGCCCAAAGAATAGCTAAACTAAAGTGGAAATGGGCGGGGCCCATTGCTCAAAGAACCGATATGGCCGATGGGGCCGAAGAGCTCTTGAGTGGCGATCCCGTACTGGAAAGCGCAGCGTGGGTAGCCCCCCCGCAAAAAGTGGACCGACGACCTGGTGAAGGCGGCGGGAACACGTTGGATAAGGGCAGCGCAGGACCGATCGTTGTGACGATCCTTGGGGAGGCCTATGTCCAGCAGTGGACGTCCATCGGCTGAGATGGTGATGATGATGATGATCAAGTATTTAATACATAGGTAAATACATACAAATCCCTCTCGGAATGGTCAGCAACACTGCTACTACAACCGTCTTGCTCATAGCTCTCTTACATGTAAATTGGTATTTTATTTATCTTAGTAAATGGATAAAACTTATTTATAAGAATAATATTATATAATTATATTAAATCCTGATCGATCCTGACCTTTGCCGATCTATTCCTGATCAAAAAAGACAATTTGGGCGGAAAAACTGTTTTAATTTTTTATTATTTTCAAACCCCTATATCTCCGAAAGTATACCACTTAGGTCATTTTACTCAAGTATATTTTCTGTTTGTAATAATTTTCCCTGTCGATTGGCATATGTTTCATGACTGGCCGCAAAATCGTGATTTTTTCAAAATGGCGGACAGTAGGTATGCCACTAAGGCAGGTTGCTCTTTGCGATCGGTTTTCAACCTTATCGGCTTTCCGCTGTGAACGGTAAAACCCGCAAATGGCACTTACATCTTTGGCGTCGCTGTTTCTGGTAATTTGGTTTTTGTTATTGAATTAGTGATATATACTTACTGTGGCATTATAACATTTTAACGAAGATTGCTTCCTTTTATTTTTGCTTTACAATAGGTAATGTAAAATATTCTCTTAGGTACAGTCAGTCTCAAAAAGACGTGGACGAAAGATAATTGCGACTTATACAGCCTTTGTTCCAAATATTATATGCATTTACTTACATAACTTAATATAAGTACATTAATGTTGCACTAAATCCTTCTCTACTTTTTTCACTTTAGTTTTACTTGTCATTGTCAAAAATAATTACAATTTAATGATCAATGTGAATATTAGGTAAACAGCAGGCCAGATGATCCGACTGATTAGAGGGATTTCGATCGCAAAATACCCTATCTTTTTGAGCTACAATTTGGTTACTAGTTATGTTAATAACTTTTACAGATTGTTATGTACTTCGGTTGTATAGAAGGAGTTGAATCAAGTGTATAACGGCGTTTTAGTGCAACATAATTTATATAAATATGGTTATTTTAAATAAGTTGGCGAAACTGAACCAGGGCACTTGTTCATGATAAAAGATTGCATTATTAATGTTTATAATTGGTATTGATAATTAACGAAATTATTATTATCGTGCGTAAGGCTGCAGTACGTGGGGCGTGGGCGGACATTGACCTAAGAATTATAAGATCGGACGGCGAGTCCTTATCACGCAATTGTATCTAGTAACAGATACCATTTTTTTTAAGTTTCGCCAACTAATTAGATTTAATCTTATACCTATTAAGTTATGTAACTGCTAATGTGTATTACTACTAATATTTTGAAACAAAAGCTGTATACGTCGTAATTATCTTTTGTCCATGTATACATCTTTTTGAGGCTCACTGTACAAGATTTTTTATCGATAATTGCTTTTGATTGGCTTTTTTGCTGTAGAACTTTCAATTACTTAATTTCTTTCTTCCATTGTCTTTCTTTTTCCATTTAATTGGAGCTCAAGACGCAGCGGTGCTTTTATTGTAGCGATCTTATCAATTAGGCAAGACAATTACCCGCCCCGATAGCCGATAGGTCAGTTGGTGGTCGGTGGAACCTGCCTGCTGTGTCGAGGGTCGCAGGTTCGAATCCCGCATGGGGCTAATATTTGTATGGTGAATACAAATTTGTACCCAAGTCGTTGATATTTGTATCTCTAGATAGGGTATTTCATAATAATGGTGCTGACAGTTTTTGAAGGGGTGATCAGACTATTAAACTGACCAACTTTCTCTAAGGGACTAATTAGCTGTTCTAATGCAAAACTGTAAATACACTCGACGCAATGATAAGGAGGATTTGTGTGGTTGGAGTGTCAGTTGTTCAGTTTGATGGTCAAAAAGTATATACTCGTACTCAGTATAACGATTTTTTTAAATAGGTATCTTATTACTCTTCAAAATTTACATAAGCATAATAAAATTATGTTCACGACTATACCTATTCCCCGAGGGGACCCAGAGATGTTCTAATAACTCAGAACATCCACGTTTCACTAGAAGTACCGAAACTCTGTCCAGTGTGACGGGGAGTGTGCCCGTCGCATCGCCACTTTTTGGAGCTCACTTTTTGTAATGGTGCAATAAAAAAAAATTATACGGGGTGACAGCCTAGCAAATACTGAAACGGTGAACTCAGACCATCAAAATGAACAACTTTTACTAGGGAGCCTACCTCAGGAAACGCGAAGAAAAATCAGCTGTCCCATACAAAACTGCTGTTCTACTGCCCACTAAAATGTATGCGACAGCTGATTTTTTTTCGCGTTTCCTGAGGTAGGCTCCATAGTGAAAGTTGTTCAGTTTGATGGTCTTAGTTCACCGGTTCAGTATTTGCTAGGTTGTCACTTACACCCTGTATAATATCCCTAATATTTGTAATGTTTGTTTCTGCCATATTTTAGGTGATATTATCAAATATAATAATTTTAGAAGTAAATGCTGCCCTAGCATTGCCTAAAGGTCATTTAGACAAAAACAAAAGAAATGCAATCGTCGATGAAGCCTTTATGGATCAGAAAGATGTCTTATTGGAAATGGTAAGCAATACAATATATCGAGAAAATAAGCAATGTCTTATTGTTTGTACCGATAAATAGAACTGATACAAAAAGCAACTTCTTTATAGTACAAATCGCAATCGACAGAAAAAGATGTATTAAACACGAGCCTTTACCCGCAACTTCGTCCGCATAAATTATATACCAGATTTTAAGTCAGATCGTAAGCTATCAAACAAAAAAGTTTCATCAAAATCGGTTCAGTAGTGTTGGCGTCATGCTCGAACAAACAAACACACAAACAAACAAACAAACAGACAAAAAGTTCAAAAATTTGTGATTTGGAATTAGAAAAGCCTAAAAACCATATCGTAATCTTTTTTTTGTAAATATCTTCAATGTACACTTCTGTTACAGTTTTATAATAGTTTAAATTTATTGTTTATCGTAAATCTAAAACATTATTTCGTCGGACGACATCGATTCAAAAGACTCGTCTTGTCTCTACATCCCAATTCCCAACTTAATATCTACATAATAAATAATCTGGGAGAGATCTAAGTTTAATTATAATCTCGCTTTCAAAAATAAAATCGGTCAAGTGCGAGTGGGGCTACTCGCGCACCGAGGGTTCCGTACCACAGCACCACAGAACACAACATTATTAACTTAGAAAAAAAACTTTTATTGTCCGGGACCTTTAGCGCGAGACCGACTCACACTTGGCCGGTTTTTAGTATTTGTTGTTATTCTGTAGAGTTTGCTCTATAATTACACTAAGTTTGACCCTTGTATGTATTACCGTTTTTACGATAGAGCGTGAAGAAAAAACGTCGATAAAAACTAGTTTCTTGTTGAGAACCCCCCTTGATTTTTATCTTTTTGACATTTTTATTATTTGTTAAAAAATCCGCCGTAATAACGCACATTCTGTGAAAATTTCAACTATCTAGCTCTTACAGTTCAAAAGTTACAGCCCTAAATAGGTCGGACAGACGGACGGACGGACGGACAGATGGACGGACGGACGGACAACGTAGGCTTAGTAATAGGGTCCCGTTTTCACCCTTTGGGTACGGAACCCTAAAAATGTTGTTTTCATCTAAAGGAACTATACCTATAATACTGTCGCATCCTGCGACACCCATGTTCATAAATGTGCCCCTCTATTTCTTGTTCGTTTCAAATATATTTCAGTTGGAAACAAAGCTGAAAGAAGTCAGAGATAAAAAGAAGGATAAGAAAAAATCGGAACGTATGGAAAATAGTCTGTTTAATAACAATAACAATAACAACGGAGAAAATGTTAAAAAATGCGAATCACTAATAAAGAACGCTGATCTGAAAATAAAAGCAAACGGTATCGTGGCTGTTGGCGAATCAGAAATAACACTCAAGTTTGGAAATACTGGTAAATTAATCTCTAGTATCAATGTAGGAAGGGAACTTAATTTAACGTAATAGCATAGAATATGCTATAAATAATAATAAATAATAAATATCTTGGACAATGTCACACAAATTATCTAGTCACATTTAAAGTACCAGAATCTAGCCTGGACTTGTATTATGATGACTAGACAACGATATAGAATACATATATAGATACAAACATCCATGACTCGGGTACAAATATTCATATTCATCATACAAATATTTGTCCCTTACGGGATTCGAACCCGCGACCCTCGGCACCGCAGGCAGGTTCACTACCGACTGTGCTACCGGGCTGTCAGACCCGAGGGTTAGTCAAAGATTCTAAAGGGGAATTTGCCGAAAGTCAAAACTTTTTTTAGATGGCTCTTTAGATGGCGTTGATGAGAGAATAAATATAATAAAATAATATAAAATAGATTTTTTAAATAGATTTATAATACATGAAATCTTAAATCCCTGTTTAAAATCTTTTATCATACAAAATGTTAATAACCGCCGACGACGCGCGCTGCGTACTTTTTGGCCGTCAAAATAAAACACAATTAGAATGAGCGTTTTTCAAACAATACTCCTGGGGATCACTAGATGGCGCCACAGAGCTGTGCCAATCTAAGTTTCAAAATGTTTTTTCTTAAAATAAAAAGTGGGAAAAGATATACAAAAGAATAAGATGCAAAACATATCTTTTTATAATGTAATATTTAGCTATTTACGAACAATTTTAATTGAAAATTAGAAAGTATTTACGTAGGGTATAACATATTGGCTGTATGGGCTGGCTCCCTCGGTCTTTCCGTAAAAAAAGTAGCTGCAGCCGGCACCCCTCGGCGACGCCCGTGCCTCGAATGCGCAAGTTCTCATGCTAAAAAAGAAACATGTTAGAAAACTGATGCTAGGACTACTAAAGACACAGTTTTCTGGTTTTCTTAACCTTATTGTTGTTTTAGGAAAAGGAGCTTTGAATTTAGATGCATCAGGAATATCCAATGTTGGTAAAGCTCATTTAGACTTGAGTAACATTTTTATAGGTAAGAATCGTGGAGGACAGAAAGGAGCGGAGGTGTCGCAAAGCAATTTATTTCTATCGAAGTAAGTGTTGCCGAAATGCCTAAAACCGAATCCAGGAACCCAAATACCGCAGTGTCTTAAAACGAAAGTCTTCGATCAGTGTGTGTTGCCAGTGATGACATATGGAACAGAGACGTGGTCGTTCACTCAAGTCAAGGCCTCATAAAAAGGCTGAAAGTCACCCAAAGGGCAATGGAGAGGGCTATGCTCGGAGTTTCCCTGCGAGATCGAATCAGAAATGAAGAGATCCCCAGAAGAACCAGAGTAACTGACATAGCCCAAAGAGTTGCTAAACTTAAGTGGCAGTGGGCGGGGCACATTGCTCGCAGAACCGTTGGCCGGTGGGGCCGAAAAGTTCTCGAGTGGCGACCGCGTACCGGAAAGCGCAGCGTGGGTAGGCCCCTCACACGGTGGACCGACGACCTGGTGAAGGCGGCGGGAAAACGTTGGATGAGGGCAGCGCAGGACTGGTCGTAATGGTGATCCTTGGGGGAGGCCTATGTCCAGCAGTGGACGTCCATCGGCTGAGATGATGAATCCAGGAACAGCAAACTTCATCGTTTCAGATGTATTTTATGGACAAAACTCCTCTCAGCAAAGAGAATGGCGGTCCACTTCGAACTGAGTATCATGCGCCACGCCCACTGTGAAGTCATGGCCTAATATAATGGCGACAGACCAAATTGTCTTGTGACATCTCCGCTCCCTTCTGTCCTCCGTGGTAAAAATACATTTAAATACAATGTCTTCAAAAACAAATAACATTTCCCTTTATGGAGTCAGCAATTTTAATTTAAAACGTCCACAAGTTTATGGTAAAGTTCAGTTCACAGTGATGCCTTTCCTACTCATACAAGATCACCCATTGTATACAAACCTACCTAGAGGTACTTGATTCCATTATTTTGTATTTGGTTATGTAGGTAAAAGTTTTAATTATGAAATAAATAAAATAAGATTACCTACATAGGTATTCAAAATAAGGTTCAAATAAATAATAAAATGAGTACCGTAATTCGTTTCAATGTGGTCAGAAACATTGCTACACTGACAAACTTGAAGTTCAAGGAGCTTTCACAAAAAAAAATTGCTCTCATATTTTTGTTAGGTATGTAATTGGCTTTTACCTAACTTTTTTACAGGTAAACTAAGCAGCCTTTGCAACAATGAAAATGAAAACATAGGTAGAGAAGGAGAAATAAAAGAAAACGTAACTCTGAACGTTACAGAAACACGAAGGAGTAACACACTTGAATCGAACCATACAGCAAACGTAACCAATAGTAACACAACTGACATTACAATCAACGTGGAAAGTAACACAGTGGACGTTGCAAGTGTCACAGTAGCAGGAAATAATACTACAGTGGAAGTTGTTACTGCGCCGACAGAAATATCCGTTAATTCCACTGTTGCTCGTAATGCTACTGACCTTAGTAGCACTACTGTGAAAACTTAATAAACAACCTTAGGTAGCTGCCGTAGAGTACACGTATAAGGCTGCCTGTCCATTGACGCGGAGATAGGCGGCGGAGCGGAGAAATGGGGAAATATTAACCAATCAAAATCTCGGCCGAGATTTTATCCGCTCCGCCGCCTATCTCCGCGTCAATGGACAGGCAGCCTTAATCTTGTAGTAGCCGCTGTTTAACCCTTTTGCAGTCAACATAAAGGATAATAATAAATAAGATAGAGAGAACAGAGCCTAAGGACCGTTTTCTCACTGTCAAGCTCAAGCGTAAGCGTAAAAAATTATTTGGTTTACAATTTCAAATGGAAACAAGTTACTACCAAAATGATGTACTTCACACTTCCGTTCGTAACAATGTGAAGACGCCTTACGGTATATTAACATTTCAACTGTAAAATTAAATTAGAACTGTTAAATAGTGCAATTTTACCCTGTCTAATACATTTTTTATTTTAAATTCTGCTGCCTTTTTGTGTGTTACTTTAATTTTTAACGGTGTTCTACCTATGTCAGTAGTAGTGTATCTTAACATAAATAAAAAAAAATGTTTTGTCATTTTGTCTTTAACTATCATAATGAGTACTACACATTTTATGATTATAGAATCATAAAGATATTATACCTTACGGAATAGAGTAAGTGACATGAGTTGTCAAATGAAACCGTTTTTGGACGTTTTTTGGAGTCCTCGGCAGGGTAAAAATTCGATTTCTGTGTATTAATTCTCAATCTAACGTGAAACGGTGAATAATTTAATGAAACAGTGTTAGTATATTTTACAAAATTATCTACGATTTCACTTTAGGTTCACGGTTATTGACAGAAACTGAATTTTTACCAGGACTCCAAATCCCCAAAAACGGTTCTATTGCCTCGCGTCACGTATCTCTTTCTATTATACAGGCATGCCGCTAGGTACATCTCGCTCTCTCAGCTGTCACCGTCTCTCTTACGTAGTATAATACCTTTATGTATAGAATACATTTAAAAACTGTTGATGTCAATGACCCCACATTTTCATTAAACTCTAGATGTAAACTAGCAGTTTTATGATTAAGAAGTTTTAAATTAAAATTATTAAGAAAACTTTGCCGACAGTTTGAATAGCAAATTACCTACCTGTTTTAATTAAATGCTTACGATAACTCATTAATCTTGTATAGCATCGAACCCTAATACGAACCCTATAAATTTTTGTGAAGAGGGGTTTCAGATCATCAAAACTTTTACTATGGGAGAAAACATGAAAGCGCAAAAAGAAATCCGCTATTTCATACATTATTTGAGTTTAGCAGGCATTGCATTTTAGCATGTGACTGTTGATTTAAATATATTCTTTGCTGTTGATTTTTTTCGATTTCGGGTTTGCTTCTATAGTAAACGTTTTTCGGTTCGATATAGGTAGAACCACTTTGGACAGTGTTTAAAATAACAATAAAGTACCTATACAGGGTAATTCAAGGGTATCACAGAAAAGTATTGGCCATTATTTTAAGATAAGATATGCTTATTCAGACCATCATACTGAATATTTTTCACTAAGAGCCAATTCGAATCAACAATCAATAATATACAAGGTGTTACAAAAATACAAATAAACATTTTAAGGGGATGTTAAGACCATCAAACTGAAAAACATTCATTATGGGACCAATATCGAAATCTCGAAAAAATTATCTGATCTTCCATCATCATCATATCAGCCGATAGACGTCCACTGCTGGACATAGGCCTCCCCCAAAATGGGGTGATTTGCCATAATCGTCACGATGCGTTTGCGATTTTCCATTCTAAACTACAGATCTACTCGAGCTAAATGTATGGGACACATTTTTTTTTTCGCGATTTCGATGTTGGTCCCATAGTGAAATTTGTTCAGTTTGATGGTCTCAAAAAAACTCCCATAAAAGATTGAAATGTTTATTTTTACTTTTGTAACACCCTGTATAAGAGTACAAGTAATCTGACGAATTCTACAATTTGGCTGCGACAGTTACATCAGAAGCAATAAGCGAGGATCTCGGTGACATTTGAAACATCAGCCAATAGGCAACGTCTCCTATTTGTAAATGTCTTACGTGTCATAAATCCTTTCTATTTCAACAAGTTGCCGGTAAAGTGGCTGGTAGGGGACCATTATCGCTGGGTGTGTGGTTACCCTGCTCTTGAGCTCTTTGTGCTAGATATAGGTAGTCGTTAGACGCAGGCTTCTGTTGCGAACT
This sequence comes from Agonopterix subpropinquella, assembly GCA_922987775.1. Lineage (NCBI taxonomy): Eukaryota > Metazoa > Arthropoda > Insecta > Lepidoptera > Depressariidae > Agonopterix > Agonopterix subpropinquella. The sequence goes on along the minus strand of OV277695.1, from coordinate 6,616,752 downwards.
GTTTAGTTTTAAAGGAAAGGGATATTCTTTAATTAAGAGGGAAGCTAGCAAATGATTTATGAAAATAATATCCAAGGAACAGAGTACTTGTTCAGGGTGAAACTGAAATTATTGGCATCCTTTTAAACTAACAGTCTACCCATCAAACTGAACATCTTCACTATGGGAGAAAACCAATCATACCTTGCAAAAAAAAAAAAAAAGTTGTTCCATACTAAACTACCTTCAATGTCTACTCGTATTCGACTCAACTGGGACAAAACAGAAGAAACAGCAGATTTTTTTTTGCTACGATCTGTTTGCTCACATAGTAAAAGTTATTCAGTTTGATGAGTTGACTCCTTTAGTTTAAAAGGATGTTAATGATATCAATTTCACCCTGTTATACGTACAGTACGGACACTCCCTGCCTCTCTAGGTTGATTTCTCCACAAGCGCACTACTCGGCCTTTTTCGCGGCAAGCGCGAAGTAATTTTCTATGCAGCGAAGGCGTGTCGCACGCGAGTAGAACAGACACTAGAGGTAGAGGGGCTGCCCCCCATCAGTTCTGACCTCACCCCCTCTCGGTGGAACGGGAGGTGGACGACAGCAAGCAGTGGTCTATTCTTCTCTCACTCGCACTACCGCAGCATACCTACATGTACTAGCCTGTTCTTGTCAATGCGAGCCCGTTTATATGAAACGAGCTTTAACCCGCGACTTCGTCCGCATAAATTATATACCAGATTTTAAGTCAGATGATAAGCTATCAAACAAAAAAAGTTTCATCAAAATCGGTTCAGTAGTTTTTGCGTGATACTCGAACAAACAAACACCCAAACAAACAAACAAACAAACAAACGAACAAACAAACAAACAAACAAACAGACAGACAAAAAATCAAAAAATTGGTGATTTGGAATCAGGGAGATCTAAAAACCATATCGTAATTTTTTTTTTGTAAATATCTTCAATGTACAGACACACTTCTGTTACAGTTTTATAATAGTTTAGATATTCAGGGTGACCGGATAAGGTAAACAGTATTTAATAAAAGTAATGAAACCGCAATGCCTGCCTACCTGCCTGCTGTACCGAGGGTCGCCGGTTCGAATCCCGTGGGGGGCAAATATTTGTATGATGAATAATATCAATGTTTGTACCCGAGTCATGGATGTTTGTATTTTACTGAACCAAGGGGCTTTCCCGAAAATATGACAAAATATTAATGACGTGTAATCGTGTGATAATTATTATTACTATTGGTTACAGACATAACACTATTTTAACTAAGACTTTTTCTTTTTGAACTTTCTGAAGGCGCCACGCGCGCGCCTCCGCCGTCCGCCCGTCAGAGTAGAACATTTGGACTAGGTTCTGGTACTTTATGTGACTAGATAATGTGTGTGACAATGTCTTTTTTTTAAATTAAATCGTAATTTATTTACAGTGCTGCAGCGGCAGCGGCGGCGGCAGCGGAGGCGTTCGGGGGCGGCGGGACGAGGCGCTTCCCTCCCCCGCTGCTGCGCTCGCGCACGCTGCCCGCCATCATCGCGCCCGGCTTCTCGATACTGCACGCGCAGATCGACCCTTCGAGGAGCAATGGTCAGTGTCTTTGATCCAGAGTGGACGGGCGGCGGCACGAGGCGCTTCCCTCCCCCGCTGCTGCGCTCGCGCACATTGCCCCCCATTATTCGCGCAAATCGACCCCTCGAAGAGCAATGATCTTTGATCCAAAGTAATGGGAGATGGACAGTCTTGACTGCTTGAGTTGTGACTGGCCGCGAGGCTCCGTCATTTTGTCTTTGATTATATTTTTATTAAATCAACATTTCCATACTAAACTGCCAATGCTTTGCAATGCCTCACACTTGACTCAAAATTTATAAAACAGCTGAGTTTGTTTCGCGATTTCAGTTTCTCTCCCATCCATAGCAAAATTTGTTCAGTTTGCTCACCTAAATCAGTCCTGAAAATTTTGCCAAAAATTTTATTATCACACAGCTTCTACAATTTGAAATAAAAAGCACTCAATTACGTTAATTAGATTAGTAATTTAAAAATATTAAGATATAAATTATAATTATCATCATAATTAACTAAGCGTAACAATTATACTGCCCCTTTTAAGTAATTAAGTATAGTATAAGCCCTTTATCTCAGCTTAGCATAATAATATAATTAGCACCCAGATGTTGCAGTAACAACCTGTATAGATCGAGGTCTACGATACGGTTCGCTTGATGACTCCATCTAAATTAAGACTGAGGTTATTTGGGGCAAGGGGTCAACAGGGTTAGTTTGTTTACCATGCGATATCTTGTAAAAGGATAAAGCTTGTGGTCAACATGCTGTCAGAGAACGTGTCAGGATCAAATTGCGCACATTTTTAGGAAATTCCAGGGCAAAATGTTTCGGGCTCGGAACCACTCAAAGAAGAAATCCATATAGGCCAGTCATTTTACGGAGTTTTGTTAGGCGGAGTAGGGAGTAATTACTAATTGGACTTTTAAACTGTAACCGGCACCATTTAGTGACAAAAATAGAATACTAAACCATATTTAAATAAATTTGCTATGCAACATAGAAATCAAAATTGTGTTTCCCAGAAGGCTTTTAAATTAATAATATTACAACCAATGCACTCATTTGAATTTGATTTAACAATTTGAATTATTTTTGAGCAATAAATTAGGCATTGAAATTTAAAAAATGAGGTATTTATTAGAAAATACGAATGTATTTTTAAAAACCTTCTAAGTAGACAAAAATATTAACACCATATTTGAAGTATGTATAATGATAAAGCCTTGAATATGTGCAAAAAAAAATTTACCATCTGATTTTTAGAACGAGATAATATCTAAATTATTAAATTGGAACTGTTGCTGACGTGATTTTTTTTAAATTTTGGTACATTTTTAAGCTCAAATTGGCTCTTCAATATTATAGCGAAAAAAACATTCTATTATTAATTAGTCCCGGCTAAAACCGTAAAATGACTGGGCTAATAGGTCTGTGCGGAAAAAGCATGAGTGAATACATTTTTAGATATTATCAGATTATCACGTAGTGGCGGCTATTATACGTACCATCTACCTATCAAGGTACAATGCTGTATCCAGGTACACACGGCGACAGATCAACCTACCCATAGTTGAACTCTATGTTCATGGACATAAGGTCGAACGGTGATCTGTCGCCGTGCGTAAAATCATATGAATAGATATTGTAGGTACTATTATTATCTATTCATTTTTGCAAAAACTTTTTATTAAAACTTTTTAAAAATAATATTTTAGTTACAAAACTATGGATTGAACTATGGATCGAACTAGTAGCAAGCTTACATTATTAGTAGATTATGTTAGGGTATGTTACGATAAAACGCGGTAACCCAGGTTGCAGTGTTCTATCAATTATCATAATAGGGCCGAGATTATCTAGTCCCATGTAAAGAAAAGTACCAGAATCTTGCTCCCACTTGGTATTATGATGACTAGACAACGATTATAATATATGAATCCAAACATCCATGATATCATACAAACATTTGCCTATTGCGGGATCCAAACCCGTGAAACCTCGTATCAACAGGCAGGTTCAATACAGTGACAGCCTAGCAAAAACTGAAACGATGAACTCAGACCATCAAACTGAACAACTTCCACTATGGAGCCTACCTCAGGAAACGCGAAAAAAATCTGCTGTCCCATACAAAACTGCTGTACCTACCCGACTAAAATGTATGGGACGGCAAAATTTTTTTTTGCCTTTCCTGTGGTATTATTATTATTGGTGGTTGGGCTATTGCAAGCAAGGGTCGTTGTGTAACACTGCGACCATCGCTGATCTTTTGTGTTCGCCCTGAGCTCACCCATATTTTACGCATACCTCCGAACTTAAGGTATTTTCTTTCATTCTCGGGAATGCAGGTTTCCTCACAATGTTTTCTTTCACCGCCGAGCTAGTAAATGATAAATACAACCGTACATAATTTCCGAAGAACTTAGTGGTACGGGCCTGGAATTTTTTTTTTTTTCATTTATTTTAAATTTTCAGAATTACAAACGTTACAAATTACATTACATTTCGCCAAACTGCAGAACAGTTTGTTGGCGAAAGACATTACACTCAACTTTAAAAAAATGAGTCCTTAATCTTACCCATACAATATGGTTAATATAAATTAAAGTATTATGATAAAGTATATAGATAATATCACAAACCCATAAAAGTAAGTTTGTGATATCACATATATCCAGACATCTACTAACAGTGATTGTTTACAATTTGTATTTAATTAGGTACTATCAAGTTAAAGTGATTCAAGAATAGTTCTTTTTAGTTTAACTTTTAAGGATATTTTACAAAGTTTCCGGTTTTGCCTTAGCCAGTCAATCCTGTTAAATATTTTCGGAGTTAAGTACTTGGTGGTTCTTTTACCATAGTAATTTTTAGCCGATGGTTGAATTAATTTACCTTCTCTGACCCTTCTGGTATTATATTTATTTTCAACAGGTATTTTAAAATGTTCACAGTTATACTGATTAATAGCCAATAAGTATCCAACCTTATGTTTAACCGGGATTATCTACACTAATATTATAAAGAGGAAAGATTTGTACCTATTTTTGTATGTTTGTATGTTTGTAATGAATAGGCTCAAAAAGTACTGGGCCGATTTAAAAAATTCTTTCACCATTAGAAAGCTGCATTCACCCTGAGTAACATAGGCTATATTTATTGCTAGAAAAGATTAGACGTCCACCCGTGCGAAGCCGGGACGGGCCGCTAGTCTTACATATATGAAATAATAGATCGTAATTTTTATTACATTTAAAAATTTTTTTTTTTTCTACTAAATATTTTTTCATGAATTGAATCTGCAACTGTTTAATCGCATGTACGTATGTATCAAATGTACACCCGTAGCTGTTCAAACCATAACTAAGCAATGAGTCAGCAAGCGCATGATAAACAACATAAAGTGTCCGCCTATTTAATGCCCTACTAAGATGATAGAAGTTCCCCAACACAGATCTTAACTTTGCGCACACTTCACTAATATGAGGCTTAAAATTAAAGTTTCGGTCAATTAGCAAACCTAAATACTTAAATGTCTCGACATATTCTAAACTACCACAATTGCAATTTCGTTTATCTTTGTGCAGGCAATCATAAGTGTGACCAACAATTTTGATCTCATTAGCTTTTATCTTTTTAGCGTTTCTATCGAACCGGAATCGAACCGCGTCCTCATGATTGAGGCACTAGCTCTCTTCCGTATGGGCTATCATCGCTCTCCGTTTTTCTGTGGTAGGCTCCATAGTGAAAGTTGTTCAGTTTGATGGTCTGAGTTCACCGTTTCAGTATTTGCTAGGCTGTCACTTACACCCTGTATAAACTGAGCTGTCAGCCCGTTGGGCAATGTTGGGGTTGCAAAGGTCGACCGGTAATTAGTTGTCTAGCTGCATCAATTGCATTGTAGATGCTGACGTCATCGCAACTGTCGCATTGTTGCAGACACGAATCCTTGTCACGTCATTTGGATCGTGACGTCATGCGTGCGACCTCCAGTCAGTAACCTTTAGAATGGCTTCTAATATTATAGACCTACGGTATAGACGTATATTAGGTAAAGCAGGCACTTCACTCTCGCGTCAACTTCTCGGCGAGAACTTTCAAGAAAAATTACTACGGCCTATGACGCCACGAGAACAATGAAGGGCATCCACACACTCGTTCTCGGCTGTTCTTGGAGAGAATGTAGTGCCCGCATAAGGTAACGCATAACAAGGCAGGCCGGGCATTTTAAAATTTTCAGTGGTGAATTCATTAGAACTAATGAATTCTGATATCTGAGTCTAACTTTAGACTCAGATATCAGTTATAGACGCAAAGGGTACATCGACACAAAGCAAATGTTTCAATCGCCGATATGATATGCTGTCAATTTTTAAGGAGTTCTATTGTGTAGCTCCAAAGCGCTTCATCAGATCTTCACCAAATTAAAAAGCAACCACACGGAAAGCCTGGTGCTTTCAAATATAAAAAATATCATCAAAATCGGTTCACGCAGTCGAAAGTTCAGAGGTAACAAACATTAAAAAAAAACAATCGAATTGAGAACCTCCTTCTTTTTTTGAAGTCGGTTAAAAACACGACTCAGTTTTTACGCTATGACACCCAATGGTGCCATAGTAGGCTACACACACACAGATCTTTGATAATAGTGTACGTACATCTACACTATTATTAAAACTGTAACAGAAGTGTGTCTGTACGTATAGAAGATATTTAAGAAAAAAGATTACGATAATGTTGTTAAGGTCAGGTCCCTGTGTCCCTGATTCCAAATCACCGAGTCTTTGATTTTTTTGTCTGTTTGTTTGTTCGAGCATCACGCAAAAACTATTAAACCGATTTCGATTAAACTTGATGCGTTTAAGAGCGTATGATTGGACTAAAAAGTTGGTAGAGGTATATTACTTATCACGCTTCGATGACGGGAGCGGGTAAAATCTAGTATTAGCATAGCATAGCATATGCTCACGACTACAGGGTGTTAGGGTAAACAGTTGCATTACTTTAAGGGGTGACTGTACCCATGATACTGAACAACTTTCCAAAAGAAACAAATAGGATAATAGCAAAAAAAAAAATTAACGTACAAAAGTTCGATCAGTTGCATTTAGTATGGGAAGTACAAAAATTTGAATTTCCTATAGGCTTCTGAGGGAAAGTTGTTCAGTATCATGGGTACAATCACCCCTAAAGTAATGCAACTGTTTACCCTAACAACCAGTATATTCCCGACAGATTTTTTGAAAAATCAGATTATCCACAAGATCTCATAAATATAGTATAACTGGTATATAAAAAACTGCACTAAAGTTATCATTACCCCACTTCAACCCAACAAAGTAACAGTAACTAAGTAGCTAATTTAAAAACCTTTTCAACAAAGAAAACAAATTGTAAAAAAAACGAATGCGCTCGCTTAAGTTTACTCAAGGAAGATAAAGAGGATAAAGTTTCACATTTTCCATTGCCACTGGCGTGTTTTACAGTCGTTTTTCTTGTCGTTAGTTGGCCGATGCATTTTCCTTATCACGCGATGCTGACGTGCTTCCGTTTGAAGGTAATATAAGTTTGAATAGAGTAAGCAGTTTAGGCATAGTGTAAATAAAATAAGTGATGAAGATCAGTGGTCGCGTCGTGTCTATGCCCGCGCGGCGTGCGAGATACGGCGGGGGACGGGCGTACCATAACTCAATTCGCTGTTAGGGTACGCGCGCAGGCAGCGTGGGCCAGGACATACTCCTCCCGGCCCCCGCATGATTGGCCTGCCGCGACCGCTGAGCTTCACCACTATTAGTTATTTACACTACGGTTTTTAGATATGGGTTCCTGTAACCACTTCAGTTCATTTAATTTAATTTACATACATACATACATATTCTCACGCCTGTCTCCCACTGGGGTAGGCAGAGACAACGGAACGCCACCTGCTACGATCCTGACATACCTCCCTAGCTTCCTCCACATTCATAAGTCCTTTCATGCATGCTCGTCGGTTTCGGGTAGATCTGACCTTCTTTATTTATCTTTAATTTAATTTAATGGCAATAAATCAAATGTATCCGTGTTGGGATGATAGTAAATATAAATAGCAACAATGTAACATCACGCAGTGGAAATCGAGCTGAAAACGTATCATCGTAATTCGTAATCGATCAAAAGTAAATTATGAGTCGTAACTAAGTACTATGATTATCGGATTTCTTCCTTTACTTGTGCTATAAGGGCCTTCAAATTTGCCGCACAGTGTCGCGCGGCTGCAGCGCTGCGCTGTCAAATTCATACAAATTAACAAAGCGCGGCCGCAAATTTGAAGGGGCCCTTAGATCTTGCTATACTTAAGGGTTCCGTTTTTCCTTTTGAGATACGCAACCCTAAAAAGAAAATCCAAAGATATGCAACTTGTTTATTTAAACTTTGTACAATTATAAATCAATGCAAAGCCTGAACTTAACTACTATACAACGTGTAAATGAATAATCGCAAAACTAGAAAATTGTTTAGAATCTAGAGCAGAATCGAACTATCAAGGTTTCAATATTAATACTGATTTTTTCAATATATTTAGTAATTTTTTAAATATAATTTAACTGAACTAAAGGAGAGGGTCGTCCGGCAGCCAGGTGGGGTGACGACATCTGGAAAAGTATTGGCAAGACCTGGATGCGACTGGCACGGGACCGAGAAGAATGGCAAAATAGGGAGGAGGCTCACGCCCTGCAGTGGGTGGATACGGGCTGAAAATGATAAATGATGATGATGATGAAATGTCAACTCACCACACGGGCACACTCACCCTACTTACTACCAAAACAAGATTCTTAAAATGTATCCAAGAGCAGGCCCCCCTGGAACCGCCATGTCTGTCCGTCTATCCGTCTGTCCGCAGCTTAGCTCAGAGACGGCGTACTAGAAAGCTGTACAGCGGTATACATATTAATCACGCCAACAAAGTGGTAAAATAAGATCTAAAAAATTATTTTTTAAAGCTTGTTCAGCTTGATGGATAGTTTTTCTTACATCCTGTAGATTAGATAAGTTTAACAAGGGAATGGGAGAGCTTGCCAATGAAATGGAAAATACTTCTAGTAAGCAGGCACAGCGTCTACATTTAACAATGTGACAAAGGATTTTGAACCTTATTCACTTACTGGATACATTTCGAACAAACTAAAGGTAATAAGACGGTAAACGATATAATAAAGTGCAGTGAAAGGAATCCAATTTTGGCACCGTCCCAAGTTCTGATTCAGTGGTCTAAGTGTCAAGCTTTCTTATTTTTTAGCGTTCCGTACCCAAACGATGAAAATGGGACCCTATTACTAAGCCTACGTTGTCCGTCCGTCCGCCCGTCCGTCTGTCCGTCTGTCCGTCCGTCCGTCCGTCTGTCCTACCTATTTAGAACTGTAACTTTTGAACCGTAATAGCTAGATAGTTGAAATTTTCTCAGATTATGTGTTATTACGGCGGATTTGTTAGCAAATAATAAAAATGTCAAAAAGTTAAAAATTAAGGGGGGTTCTCAACAAGACAATTAGTTTTTATCATCGTTTTTTCTTCACGCTCTATCGTAAAAACGGCATAACATACAAGCATCAAACTTAGTTTGATTATAGAGCATACTCTACAGAATAACAACAAATACTAAAAACCGGCCAAGTGTGAGTCGGTCTCGCGCTAAAGGTCCCGGATAAAAAAGTTTTTATTTCTAAGTTAATAATGTTGTGTTCTGTAGTGGTGTGGTAAGGAACCCTCGGTGCGTGAGTAGCCCGACTCGCACTTGACCGCTTTTATTATTTTATTTCGTAGCATAGCCGTTACGAACTCATGCTACGAATTTTCTACGAAATTCCACGTAGCCGCGTAGCGTAGGAATAGAATAAAAAAAATGCGATAACTACTTTGAAATATGTATATTCTGTGTAGAAGCATTTAGCCTGTTATGTGCTCCTACTGCCGTGCAATGTCCACCCCTTTCTTTTTGTAATCATCTCTGTTAAAATTAGTCTACTTTTTAATCAGGTGAAGAAATTCAAACAAATAGTTTAAACTTGTCATTAAGTCGCCAAGGTATTCGACCGTTAAAGTTAAATAAATGAACTAAAAATTATGTAAGGGAAACAGCATAGAAACAATTTTTACTTGTATTATTTTTAAGTTACAATATTTTGAGCTACTTTCACGTAAGAATGAGCTAAATCGCGTTATTGAAGTTTCCGCGAGATTTGATTGATGAAAACTTTTAGACCACGACTTTCCTATCATCCCACTTAGCTTTGCGGAAGATCTTCCCTTTTCTATAGAGAAGCATTCGTTCCATAACCCGTCAAATGTCTGTGGAACATACGTCTGTACCACAAGTTGCCAAGGAAAAAGACCATATAGTGACGGTCCGGTTTGAAAAAAAAAAATCGCAAGACCTCCGAAAATCACAAGGGAATTAAAGCGCACACCATGTGTGCTTGCGACACAGTCTTTGCGCACACATGGTGTGCTCGCGACATTCCACGGGATAAACATATTTCCACCCTTTTCCCGCCTTCTTCCTATGACTTGAACAAAACAAAACTATGTAATAGTGTCAGGGAACGCGGGCCGTCTCGTTCGAGGAGGTGCATTTGTCATCGTGAGTCCGTAAAAGGTAGGTTGTGTAATCTCCGGCGAATACTGAATGGATTTACCTCCCACATTTGCACTTGCACTTACTACGAAATATTTCGTAGCACATTTTGGTGCGGATTTATACATTTGCACTTTACTAGGAAACATTTCGTAAAGATAATGGCTACGGCTGCGTAGTGCTTTGAAACTAATAGGTTGTACTGTTTTAGGCGTTCATATAATTTATATTAATATTTGTGTTATAAATGTTATAAGTAAAGGCACACAGAGGCGGTTTTGCGGGAAAGCGGGCCGGAGGCGGACCTGCGGGAAGCAAATATCTCCGGACCTGCGCGTATTTCTGTGTGTAAATGGGGCCCTGCACGCCGTGGTGAGTAGCCGTTCTGTATCAAAAAGGGCACGTCTGGCTATTCACAACGGTGTGTTGGTGCCTACGCTAATGTATGGGAGTGAACGTTGGGTATGGAATAAAAGGACTGAAAGTCGAGTGAATGCAGTTGAAATGCGCTCCTTACGAAGTATGTGTTGGGAGAGGCCGTCCGAGGAAAACATACCACGATCAAATCAATAATCTTTTCCGAAAAGGACAAGTGCGTAGCACCCTCAATAGACGGAAGTGCATGAAAAGATGTATGAATGTTAATGAGGCTAAAGAGGTATGTCAGAGTCGTAGCGTGTGGCGGTCCGTGGTCTCTGCCTACCCCCTTGGGACAATGGCGTGAGCTTATGAATGTAGAGTACATACAAACTCGAACATTACCACCACACCACACCATACACAGCAAAACACACAGAAAACCGAGCAGGTCCGGTGATATTCGCTTCCCGCAGGTTCGCCTCCGGCCCGCTTTCCCGCAAAACCGCCTCTGTGTGGCCTGGCCTTAAGTCTCTCAAAAATTAGATTTTGCTATTATACAGGGTGTTAGGGTAAACATTTGCATTATTTTAAGGGGTTATTCACGCGGACGAAGTCGCAGGTCAAAAGCTCGTAAATTTTAATATAAAATAGTAAATATATTTACTAAATTTAATTTGAACCTGCGTCTTTGTTTCGTTTACGTATTCAAACCAAGCTCAAAGCAAACCTTATTGACTCCAGACCTGTTCAAATTTCATCAAAGTTTCTCCCCGCAACTCAAATAAGAAGGTCCAATTAAAAGCTTAAAGGCCCATTTATGGTTCCAACATCAAATGGTAATCGAAAATTTTACTCTGAAATTGTAAGGTTTTTGTCAAAATCTTAGTCATTACTTTCTCGTTCGGTAAATCAAAGTGAATTTGGGGCGATTGGATTATATTTTCTATTCAGATTTATGGTAATGAAAATTATTTACATATTTGGACGTAAAGGGACCCAGCTTACATCGACCGACTTACCAAAGAAATTGAATTTATTTTGTTGGACACTAATTTTAATTATATGAATTGAAAGCGTCAATGGTGCTTTGGGTAGAGGTATGGACACTTAAGAATTAGTGTTCAGGTTCGAATCCGCAGAGAGGATATGTGCCAATGAGTTTTTTTAAGAGGATAGGCGGGTACCATTTTTTCCATACAAACGTATTCCCCTGTTTCTTCCCTGGATAATGCAAAACACTACAATAGAGCAAAAAATGTTTTACCATGAAATCTGTTACCTCTGCTATGCCCCTATGTTTTGCTTTTTTGCGTTAATTAATTACTGTAAGAACTAGGGAACTTCGAAAATGAAAAATTTTACCGCCCGTTTTCAGACATCCAGTAAACAAATTTGACGAACATACACAAAAAAAGCAAAACATACAGACATAGCCCAAGTCTTTCTGAAATTATTCTTGAAAGAATTATTAAAATCAGTTTAGTTTTAGAGGAGAAAACAGGGGAATACGAAATGCCGATTACGTCGGTTTTATGTAGATAAAATCGGTCCGAGCTGCAGTTGTCTCTTTCGCACTCTTGTCAGCGGGTATGTGGGTGGGGCGGATCTGACAAATACGTATATAGTCAGAAAAGTTACCTTTTCTCCAAATTTTCTGTTCAGCCCGCCATCGCCGGAATTAATGACTGCTCTCAAACAGTGAAGGAACTACGAAACACGCTGACGAAGAAATTCTTCGTAAGTATGTGAAGTTCATGGTCCACCAATCCGCATTGGGCATGCGTGTTGGACGCCCAAGAGGGGGTGATACCTATTTTGTCTGTTTTCGAACCGATTTTTGATAACCAAATTATTACATTTAATATACATATAAGTTCACATAACGCAGTGTAGATACGTTCTTTCTGCAGTGAATCTAACCGTTGAAAACAGGATTCTATTAAATTGTCTCGATAGAAAAGAGGAACGAAGTAACATCGATTTCAGATTTATAACCAGTTTTACAAGAATCGCCCTACACCATTTCTTCTGAATATACCATCATTTAAAAGGTAATTAATTATAGTAGTGATTCTACCCGATGGATTTTACCCGAAACACCCCAGAGAAAAGATATTGATGAAAAATGCGTTTTTTTGCGATCTTGCTTTCAATTGAAGCGGGATGGCTAATTGCAAAAGTTTGCTTGTTAGAAAGAGAGGCTTGCTCGCAGTGGAACGTTTATAGGTCGATGATAATGTTAATGAATTACGTTAACTCACAAGTTAAAACCTAATGGTATTTAAGAGAAGTTTCCCTCTCCTAAGCACGTTTCTTGTTTATTATCTCAAGAAAGTTAAAGTTAAAACCCATTTATGTTAAGAGTAAATAGGCTTTTATTAGACTGGCGCTGGCGGGGTCGACCTTCGACTCTTTTCATTAGATGGGATCTTGGTAAAGTGCTTCTGCTTTAACATTTCAATCCTAATAAATTGATTGAAATGTTTATTCCGATATAACTGTATAGTTTATTCTTCACACGCTCCTGGTCAGAGTATCTTAGACTGCTAGTGAAATGTGGATATTGTGAATGCTTTAGATCATCTCTCATGTGTCTTTCTCTCGCTCTTCTGCATGCCATCGACTCGATATAAGAGATCTCTTATCATCCCCTATTCTGTTTCATTCGTGTCTTTGGCATGCCGTTTAGTTTCGCCATCGCGGAAGAGATTTGCCAGCCATACAAAATCACTTTTGAAAATTTTACACACAATGACATGATCGAGAAAGTTTTTGCTGGTTAGCACCCTTTTGGTACGGTACCTTTTGGTGGTGGTACGGAACCCTAGATGCGTGAGTCCGCCTCGCACTTTGCCGGTTATTTATACAACATTCTTTAGTCATGCAATTGACCTTCGATATTTAAATATTTCTTTAAATTTACATCTAAGTTAAAAATTTCCAAGTAAAATACAGCAAAAAAAAAAAAAGTATTGAATTCATTATGTTATGCCGCATACCTCGTCCAGTAGCTGGTTGCCTGAAATACAAAAAATACACAGCCGATTTGCAAGTCTAAGTATCTGGCTTTAGTCCAAGGCCATTATAATGGCTATTATGGTTCTACACAGTGCATAAAATAGTGAGGAATCTGCAAGGCTAGCATGGCAGCGTGATATAGCGCTTTCACGCCTTCGCTCTCTTTCTAATATCAGTGAGCTGTCAATTCGGTATTCGCTAAGGTTATGTCGATTTCGTAGCGAGATGCCTACTATCGCACTTAGCCATTGTCCATTTCCGCATTTTGAATGTCGTGGCAGCCTATAATTAAGTTAGCACTTAGTCTATATACCTACTGTGTACCACTGTAACATAACAATGATTGGTGTTTAACTTGTTGGTTGTCCTTAATAAATAAAATAAAATAAAATAAAATAAATTAGCCTATTTATTCAATATGTTCATTATAATCTGTAGCGGAAAGACTACATTATTAAAATTGCATACTTCAGATCGCACCATGCCTACTTTTCAAGTTTTCAGTCCGTCGAGTTTACATCCCAGTTCGCCTACTTTACGAAGAACTCTGTTATTTCATGGGTCAAACCTAAGAGGAAGGATCTCTTTATTCTAAAGCATAAAGGAGATCTTTGCTCTTAGGGTCAAACTTATACAACGTTTTAATGAATAAGCGCAAAACCTTATATCAGCAATGAATGAAAGCGCTAGCTCACTCTTGGATACATTTTAAGAATCTTGTTTTGGTAGTAAGTAGAGTGAATGTGCCTGTATGCAGTATATTTAGATCGAGTTCAGTAAATTTTAAATTATACATAAAATATTAATATTTGAAACCTTGATAATTCGCTCTGCTCTTGATTCTAAACAAACTATTTTCTAGTTTTGCGTTTGTTCATTAACACGTTGTATAAAAACATCATCGATGTTTTTGACAGCGATGTTAAGAATTGCACTCTAGTTTCTATTGTCGAGGCTGCAGATTAGTGTACCGCTTTCGTGTAGGACTGTACAGCTATGGGAAAAGTGTTTCTCTTAAAACACTCTGTAACCGATGGTAAGGCCTTGTCACGCTCTAACGACGATATGATAAACAGTGACCTCTATCAATGTCCTTTGTACACAAATTAGTGCACTCCTCGGAGACTGGTGCACCGTTATCGTGGAGACAATAGCTCGTTAGCCTAAGTGATCCCTTGTTGCATAGCAATATGTTGTGTTTGGTCAAACAACAAGCTTTGTCAATGGATTGGTTTATGATTAAATTCACTTGCATAAATTATAACGTGTTACAATTTACTCTTAGGCTGTATTTATTATCCCTAAAATAACCTTTAACATTAACATTACACCCCCCCCACACACCCCCCCCCCTACACAAACACGCACACACACACAATTGTTCATCTAAATCAAAATTTTTCTTTTAATTTTTCTTTTGTGTTCTTTTATGTTCCTTCTCAGTTCCTAACTTACTTTAATATGGATTCATGGAAGAGCGGAATCTTCTGTAACGAGTAACATCATGCTGCTCAATAGAAGGTTCCGGCAATGGTTTTTGTAATAGATTAAGGAAACTGAAATAAACTTTTTTATCTTTTTTATTTATCTTTATCTTAACATAGAATTTTTCTTTTTAGATTCACAGACAAATGAAATAGCTAAAAAAATTGCTAAACTAAAGTGGCAATGGGCGCGGCATATTGCTCGCCGAACCTATGGCCGATGGGGCCAAATAATTCTCGAGTGGCGACCGCATGCGGCACACAGGAAAACGCAGTGTGGGTAGGCCCCCCACAAGGTGGACCGACGACCTGATGAGGTCAGTGCAGGACCGGTGGTTGTGGTGATCCTTGGAGGAGATCTATGTCCAGCAGTGGACATTTATATATAATGGACTGAGATGATCTTTGTGATATGATAATCTAGTAGTAGCCGTAAAGTAACGAAATTCGAAGCAAGCTATACTCGCTCTAGGTTTTTTATTTAAGAGGGCTATCAGAGTCCAGTGGCGCCCACATCACATTAATAAAGATTTCTCAATAAAGAAAGCCTAAATTAAAAAGTGCTCAATTGACAAACTACAAAAGCCTTCAAGCTATTTTCATATCTTTTATAGGTTTTTTAAAGGACTAAGCATACACATTTTGAAAAAAGAAAAAAAAAACGGCCACTTTTGTTTTTATTCGAAATTGTCTAAAAGTGGAATGTTTAGAACCTATAAAAGTATTGTATAACAATGGCTTGAAGGCTTTTGTAGTTTGTCAATTGAGCACTTTTTTATTTAATTTAGGCATTCTTTATTGAGAAATCTTTATTAATGTGATGAGGGCGCCACTGTAGGCCGTAGCATAGCATTTCAGTTACTGTTGCACGTGTCCCTGCGCTTTAGCATTTTCGAGTTTTTCTTTCCGAGTTTTTTATTCCGAGCCTCGTGCGAGCCAGGTGCCAAGTTAATTCGCCCGTGTTGTACATAAGAAAGGTAATAAGGATTCAAATTCTTTGTGACGTCATTCTATAGGTGCTTTTCATAAAGTGGGGAATTCAGACCGAGGTATGAATCTTGTTTAGGCAGGCGATTCAAAGGCTGCAAGTCGCCCGGCGCGGCTTATTTACATAAACCTGCCTATTTGAATATTAATGATCAGTACCTTGTCATAAATAATAGGGCTTGACTCTTGTGTGCAATAAACTAAGTTTTAGTGCTCCATATTATCATTTGCTAGTATCTTGTATGTTTTGTAATTAAACAAGTTTAGTGTTGGTTTCTTTTGTGTTAGCACGTTTTATGTTGTTGTCTGTATACAGCTAAAACAAAAGAACTTCCAGACTTTGAACCCTCTTAACTTGAAAGATGGAGCACAGACCTCACCTTGGTTCTCTTTTGATATAATTCTCAACAAACTTTACCCTCAGACCTTTCTCGTTCGTCTTTCCTCAGTCGAATTTCAAAAAAGGATTCGTAACTTTCAATATAGAAGTTTATGTAGCCAACACAGAAATAGCTAACGCCTATTGTATTGTCTACTTGATCTTATAATTAATGAAACGGTATATGTTTGTGTTTTCGATTCTTTGGTCCTATGTGAAGGTTGTTTAGTGAATGGACTTATGAAGTTTGATGAGGCCTCATATCATACACATATCTACATAAACTCTACCGTAATCCCTAAGTCCCTTCTCACACGTTACGGTTGCCGGATAGCCGGCGCCGGGTACCTGGCTACCAATGTATGGGCACAGTATAAGAAAGAGTATCTATTACTAGATACAGTACGGACACTCCCTTCCTCCCACCAACTTTTTACCTCATGTTCTAAGCTCTGTTGCCCTCTGGTTAACTCGCACTGGTTACTCGTTACCTAAGAAGAAGACGTAAGGTTCAATTTCTTTGGTTTTGCATGTGCTGACGTCATCTTGTCAATTTCAATTTTTTGTATGCAGTGTCGGGGCTGTGGTATGTGCCTACCGGGTAAATTGCGTCGGTACGTGTGATGTGAAAGCTAACGTATATGGCCAGACACTTCGCCGCCCGGCGCCGCCGGTTACCCGGCAATACAACCGGAACGTGTGAAAAGGGACTTACAGACCATCAAACTATGTACAACCAATATCGAAATCGCGATAAAAAAATCTGCTGTTTCATACAAAACAGCAGTGCCTACTCGACTCAAATGTATGTGACAGCCGGTTTTTTTTGTTTTTTTTCGACGTTGTCTCCAATGTGAAAGTTGGATTAAAATATTGTTTAAATATTTCTAGAGTGTTTTTTTACACCCTGTATAGTAAAGTAACGTAACTCCGGGTGGCTGGCATCAAAATGTTTACACTCTGTCACTCACACTACATTAATTGATGATGGCATTAACTCCATCATAATTATCAAGCTTGATTAAGGTCTAATACGTATTTCTCAAATTGGCTCTTAAATACTATATTTTATTTATTTATTTATTTAATACTTTATTGTACACACGGAAAAAAACAGAATAACACAGCATTATAGATTAGTACAAAGGGCGAGCTTATCTCTGAAGAGATTTCTTCCAGCAGACCCATTATAAGGAAAAAGTTTAGAAAGTGAGGCAGGCAAGGTGTACACAATTCAGAGAAAATAATAAACTAAAAACACAATCTGAACAATAACTTAATTGATAATTTATACCTAATTTTAAACTACAAAAGAAAATAAACAAATAAATATATTACAAACATACCAATATATAAATACCTACATAAATAAGTATAATAAATACATAAACCTAATTTATGGCAGAGAAAGATAGTGATCTTTAACTTTCTTTTTAAATGTACCGATTGTTGGACAGTCCCTTATACTTGCGGGAAGAGAGTTCCACAGGCGGGCAGCATGGACAGTGAAGGAGTAGGAGTAGAAGTCAGTGGTGTGGGACGGGATATTAAGGAGAGTACGGAGGTGTGATCTACAGGGTTTGTCAGGAGGCCGGAAGGAGGAAAAACGTTCGCGGAGGTAGGTAGGAGCAGAAGGATTGTGGAGAGTGTTGTACAGAAGACAGAGGATATGAGAGTTCCTGCGATCACGAATAGGAAGCCATTTCAACTGCTTCCTGCAGTCTGATACATGATCGTATTTGCGCAGTCCAAAAATGAAACGGATGCACAAATTTTGGAGTCTCTCTAGTTTATTGACAAGTTCCTCTGTGGCATCAAGATAGCACACATCGGCATAGTCTATGATAGGAAGGATGAGGGATTGGGCTAAGGAGACTCTGGTTTTGAAAGGGAGGAAATTTTGGAGATGTTTAAGGGAATGGAAGGAGTAATGCACTTTTTGGCTAACCTGATTTATGTGAGCGGACCAAGATAAGTTGGGATCAAACGTGACCCCAAGATTTTTTGCAGATTTACTCAAAGGGATGATGACACCATTGTAAAGTACCGATGGAATGGTAGACGCATGTAGACGGTTGCTCATGTATCTACTGCCAAGGATCATGGACTGTGATTTGGCAGGATTGACCATAAGACCAAAGGAGTCAGCCCAAGTACTGATACGCCCCAGGTCTTTATTTACCTCATCGATGGCTTCAATGACGTCATCAGCCCTAAAGTGACGATAGATTTGGAGGTCATCGGCGTACAGATGGAAATTAGAAGAAATGACAGTAGTTATAGTATTAATAAATAATGAAAAAAGAAGAGGAGAAAGGACGCCACCCTGGGGAACGCCTGCAGTGAGATCGCACCAGTCTGAGGAGACCCCATCCGAGCGGATACACTGCGAGCGTCCTCGAAGATATGAGTTGAACCAAGCAGTTGCTGGCGGAGAAATATTGAGTGATTGAAGGATACCGAGGAGAACATCAAAGTCAACAGAGTTGAAGGCACTGCTGAAATCAAGAAGGATTAGTATAGATAACATTTTATTCTCCATTGCCAGGCGTATATCATCGGTAACTTTGAGGAGAGCCGAAACAGTGCTATGGCCGGGACGGAAACCAGATTGAAGCGGGTTCAATAAGTGGTTGGTACGAAGGAAAGTAGCCAATTGCCTATGGACAATAAGCTCGAGAACTTTAGAGAGAAAAGGAAGAATGGAGATAGGACGAAAGTGGGAAAACAAGGTAGGATTGGGATTTTTAGGCAAAGGGAGTACCAGTGCTTGTTTCCAAGCAGAGGGGAAGGAACTTGTAGATAAAGAGAAGTTAAAGACATGGGTGAGGATGGGAAGTAGCTCAGGGAGGATAAGGGTAATCATGCGAGAGCACACAGAGTCATGACCATCGGCCGAGGATGAGATGGAGAGGATATATTTTTCAACATCACGTTCAGACACCGCAGAGAAACTAAAAGGAGGACAGTGAGGCAAAGGAAGTTGAGAAAGACTGTAAAGAGTATTGACTTTAGTAAGAGGGTCAATAGAAACAGGAGGAAGAGAGAAGTATGAGTTAAGAGAGGAGAGATCAACCGCAATTAGCGCAGACACAGATGATTTGCCGACACCAAGAGATTTCAGAAACTTCCACAGTGAAGCAGAATCCGCCGAGCTTTCAACGGTGTCGTGAATGTAGTGTCTCTTGGCATCCCTGCACATGCGATTACACCTGTTTCGCCAATATTTGTAGCGAGACAGGTTGGAGTCAGAAGGGCATCTACGTAGTTTCCTCTTCGCTCTGTCACGCATCGCCATACCATCCCTAATGTTCTGAGAGAGCCATGGAGCCGGCGCATGCTTGACTTTGACATTCTTGATCGGCGCGTACCGGTCATATAAACTAAGAAGTGTTGAGTTCAACAGGGAAACCTTGTCGTCAATGCTATCGCAACATCGAACCGATTGCCAGTCTGTGTTAGCAGCATCTCTGCGCAAGGCTACCAGATCAATGTTCTTGTAACTGCGAAGCAGACGAAATTTAGGTTTCCGTTTAGGAGGTCGTAGTTTATAAGATAGGTAGATGAGGTCGTGATAGGAGAAACATGCGGGCATCTGACCATGTGTCGAAACATTGTCCAAGGACGAGACTATCATGATATCCAGGAGGGAGGGAGTGGTATTGGGAACGTGATGAGTAGTGGAGAGGGGAAGGACTTGAAGATTAACGGAGGATAGTAGGGAAAGCAATTTGTTCGTACGATGATCATTTTTCACTAGACAAGTGTTGAAGTCGCCTAAGAGAAGAAAGTGATCATAGCTGGGACAGAAAGAGTTTAAAAGGTTTTCCAGAGAGGAGAAATAGTCAATAGTAGAGGAGGGACTGTAGAAGACGGCGAGAAAAATTTTAGTGTGATGAAGGCAAACTTCTAGGAAAAGGTGTTCAGCGGATTTGGAGTAAGGAGATGGGGATACACTAATAATATTATAAGGAATGTCCGCTCTTAGATAGATAGCAACCCCGCCACAACCTACGCCAGTGCGGTCATTCCGAATAAGTATGAACCCGGGGAGAGCGTACTGGGTCGAGGGGAGAGAAGGTTTCAAGAAAGATTCAGACACCAGTATAGCATCCACCACTGAAGAGCTGAACGTAGCCAGTAAGTCAGAATAGTGACCGGGGATACTCTGTGCGTTGATATGAACAATATTGAGATTGTTGGGAAAAGAAGAAAATACGGAGGAGATCTGATCATGCAATGTGTCCGGTGTGGAATCAAAACTGTCCGCACTTAAAAAGTCATCTGAGGATGAAGTACAAGAAAAGAAACTATCATTCAAAGCTAAATGGTCACACATTAGATATAAAATATATATATAACTATAATAAACTAAAATATAAAATAAAAAATTAAATTAAAACAAACAACCTAAAAATTCTAAAATATGCTAATTTTACTGTGTAGCGTCACAAGCCACAGTACTCGCCTCAGAAAGCATAGCATCAAGGAACATATATACTCTCCATAGCATTCGGTATAAAAGTTGATACCAAGAAGTCTAAGTCATCATGTTATAAAAAGCGAGAAAAAGGTGAGTACGGAACGGAAATATATAGTTCCGCAACACAATGACAGGCAGCAGTGGATTTATACATTTCTAAACGAAAAAACAAAAAAAAAAAGAAATGACTTTGACAGTTCTAAAAAAAAGTTTAGGATTTTTCGAAAGAAGTGGTTATAAGGAGTTTTTGGCGGGATTTGAACAGATACGTTTGGAGTCCTCATATTTCATCGAATTTTTATTGTTTATAGTGAGTTTTGGTTCGTAAAATCGGTGTTGTTTTGCGTAACAAAGTGTCGTGCAAGTGAACAATATACAGTTCAGTGAAATATGATGGTGTGGGTTGTGAACAGGAAAAGTGTTCCGTTCTTTTGTAGCGCGGCAAGCGGTCGGTTCACCTCTTTCCTGTGGACTTCTCTGCGTTTCCTGCGTTTCTCGATTGCCTCCAAAAACTCCAAAGAAGCGTTGAAACGTCGAACACCAACGTTTTATTTGCTATAAATGAGAGTATTTATTCCTGACATCGGTTGTATGCGATACACGCTTTACCTTGAACTGAACCAAAAAAAAAAAAAAAAGAAGTGGTTATAAAACAAAAACAAAACACAACAAAAATACTCAAAATATCTAAACAGGTTTAACGGAAAGTATTCTACCTACACTGAGAAATTGAGATTAAAGTACAAGAGGAAAGAAAAAAATATATATATGCATACCTATAACATGGTGAAACAACATGAGACTAATGATAAATAGAGAAATCGGCACAACAACAATAGAAATGTCTAGCGAACAGAGGTCACTTCTTTCTGGGGTTCCTCAAAATCCTCGGGCCGGTCACTGCCGGGGCCTTGACCTCAACTATAGGCTTCTTAGGGGGCTCGGGAACACCCGGCTGGGGGTATTTGTTGACGAGCTCCACGAGGTCCGCCATCAGCTCGAACCTGCGACGACTCCGATCGGGCAGAAGCACATTGATCTTCCCGTCAGCAGACCAGCACCGGTTGACCCCAAAATGTTTTCTAGCCTCCATGAAGACGCGGTGTCTAGACTTTGTGAGGAATTCGGACAACGTGAAACTGGAACCTTTCCGTGCTGTTTTACTATCCCATACTGTTTGCCGCTGTAGATAGTTGCTGAACCTTACGAGTAATGGCCTAGGCTTGGAAAGATTTGAGCCGAGACGGTGGCACACCTCAAGGTCACTAGAAGTCACCTCGGTCAGTCTCATTTGGTCGGCTAAAACCTTGGACACCACGTCGATAGGGTTCTCCTCTTTGCTCTCAGGAACGCCATGCAGCAGAAGAACTTTTCGCCGGAGAAAAGTTTCATGACGGTCCAAGCCCAGCGAGAGGACGTCCACTTGAGCCTTTAGGGTAGATAGTGAATCCCAGACAAAGTTTTTAAATTCGGCAAACTCACGGGACAGCGCTGCGACATCCGGGGGTGACGAGGAAGGCGGTGTAGCTACCAACTTGAGCTTCTCTTCATACGCATCCATGCGGGCCTTGAAGATGTTCATCAAATCCGACATATCAGATGACAGTTTTTCGGATGAGCTCATGGTGTACTGGTAGTGATGTGCAGAAGTGAAAGTGGTGCAATGTAGGTCTTGGAGGATACTTAAGGCGAGTACTGGTGCTCTATTAACTATTATATGCTAATACATTAATTGAATTTCTGGTACAGTTAATTTTAAAGAATTAAATTAACTGGAGCAAAATTTATGTGACTAGTTTATTCTCTGCCTACCGCCCAAAAAAGTATACTTACCGAAAATAAAAAATTAATAATTAGTCCCGGCTCAAACCGTAAAATGTCTGGGCTACAAGCGCAAACACATTATTAAAAAAAGAAATATAGTGCGGTTTATCCAATGACGTTTTATCTAGAGTAGCGAGATATTTTTTTCGATACGTTCGTAGGTTCAACTGTCTATCTTGTTATAACTTATCAAAGATTCATACTACTCGAATTCTGAAGACCGAAAACTAAAGGGAAAATAGGATTAGGAGTAACAACCACTTTGACTTTCATTTTCCACATTATCTTATTTCCCAAAACCACGAAATAAAAGGGGACGAATGCCAACGTTACACAAAATGAAATGCTTTAGTGTATTGGAATTCGATATCATGAATTTCTAAACGATATCGACTCGATGGAATGTTTGGGATGTCTGGATTGTTTTTGTGTTGGTTTCGTATACATTTTTAATGTCGAAACGTTCTTATATCAAGATTGAGGCACAACTGATATACCTACCTTAATAATTATATTCGTACTTGGTCCTCGATATAATTAAAAAGTAGTACTCGCTATCTATGCGTGTATCCGCGTCCTTTAAATCTGTGGAAAAAACAAAAAACGTCTCCCGCGCGCCCTCTACCGGGCAATGTCATTCGATTATCTCGCGTGAAACGCGAAACGTCCTTAAAATTTATTTTTAAGTTATAATGTGAAATAAATTGTTATTTTGTGCATATAATGGAAAGAAAGAAGTCTTATGACAAGCAGGAAAGGTGGAAGTAAAAGGTAAATAAGTTTGAGGAGTGATTGGGAAAATATGCTGAATGACGACAAGTATGTACCGAATTTATTCTTTTCGTTTCTACTAATTGTGTTACAATTACAAAGCTTTACATGATATAGGGGCTTAAATCCTCTCCCGGCTCGACACTATGCTATGTGTCCACGCATATTCGAGTTTCGGAGATGCGCTTTCCCGTTGGGAAAGATACGAATGCCGGTGCCCGGTTCTAGGGCGGCGCACATGCGTGAGTTCGTGTTAGGTACGTTCAAATGCTATGCCCCGTTGGGGCTAGTCAGCCGATGCCAATGCGCCAGAGCACAAGCTCTCTCACAATGCATGTTCGAGTTTCGACCATGCATTTCTTTTCCCGTTGGGAACCTAAGATGACACTGTCCGAAAAACCTTACCAGTTCTTGTGCTCATTGTTCGTTCGAGTTTCGAACGGACACGTTCCCGTTGGGAAGAAAGGGAATTACAGCGCCTGTGCCTGTTACCCACACATGTTTGAGTTTCGACCAAGCACTCTCCCGTTGGGAAAGACTATGCCAGCTCACGTGCTTTTTGTCCTTGAATGTTCGAGTTTCGATGATAATGATGACCATCCCGTTGGGAAAGATAGCAGACGCTGGCTCCGGTACCCAGTGGCCAAGTGTGTTAGTGGCTTTTGTGTTCGGGAGGACATACTCGATGAGTTCTTTGTCTACGAATGTTTATTCTTTCTGTCGGTGCTGTGATCGTGTGACACTTATATGCATCTTTCCGTTGGAAAGTATAATTGTTTTTGTTTGTCTGTTTGCATTATTATAAATTTGCCATCAATGCCTCATTAACCTACTCATGGTGGTTTCCCGTTGGGACAACATAACTCTGAACAGTGGGGGTTGCCTATGTGGACCAGGTACCTACTAACATGTATGAGGCCAGTTGGTAAAAAGCTTTTACTCTGTAAGTACATTATAGCTATGGGTGTTGATCCTGACATATATCCTGAATTAGATGTTGAGCTAGTCCCCGAACTATCAGATCATAATTTTATTATTCAGTATCTAATAATTATTTAATAACTGCAAATAAGGCACACTCACACGACTCAATTAGCCTCAGGTCAAGCGGTGCTACTCACCTTAGGCACAGATAATATAATACTACCTTTGGTTAGGTTAAAGACAACCTTAAAATGTGACAGACGATTTACTCTCAGATAGAGAATTTTACAGACAATAGTATGGACAAAAAGATAATAGTTGCACTATCTGAAAAATTAATAAATAAGTAAATAGGTTACCTATAAATACAAAATAAATTTGGAATTGCCTGGTATTTTGAAACACCCTGGTGAGGCTAATGATGTGTTATTTTATTACAAGAATGTCAGCAGTAGGTACCTATGGAAGTTAACTACAGCAATAGCCTACAACACAATAATCCTTGCAATTGCACTAATTAAGGTTGCTGACAGACTCTCCAAGCGTAGCATTCTGCATTTCCAGGTACATCAAGTTTAGACAACAGCTTATGGTATCTTTTGTTAACACAAATATAGGTACCATCTAGGCCTTAAAAGAAATTTAGTGAATTACTGAATTCACACAAAGCTGGACGACAGTGGAATTTTCTAATTATTAGGAAAGTTTCAAACGGTATGAAACCCAAAACAAATCCAGCCTCAAACTCCTCGTCACAGGACAGGAAGAAAGTACAGAGGTCACAAGCCATTATGGTAACACCAACTCGGTCTCAGTTACCCTTCAACATCCATGAGACGGTGCAGTACCCTTTGTGATAAAGTGGGTAGCTAGACTCAGATATTGTATATGTTATTTATTGTACCAATCATCAAATACTAAAATTTTAAATTTTGGCAACAACACTAATGATGATCTAATAAAATACCCTTTGAGGTAGGTATTGTTTACCGCTGGACTTAAATAGTTTTATAACTGTACTAATATAACACACCCTTTTAGGTAAAATTGCCTATATCACTAATGATCAAGCGTTATTTAGGTAGAAAATGTTATTAACATGTTAAGCAAGTCTGAAATTATAATAATTAAATCTTTTAATTATGAAAAAGCTTTTACACCTTAGTATTGAGTCTAAATGCAAACCAACTCACAAGTAATTCTGAACAAAGTCCAAACCAGCTCAGTGGTGATGATGGATGACGGGTTCATGTAATGAAATAACCGTTTGTTGTGGTAAGGTGAAAATCCAGAATATATTTAAACGTAAATCCTATAGTTATACAAAATCAGAGAAAATCTCTATAGCGCGATTTATTTCGGTACAGTGACCTCTATATTACAACAATATGAACTAAATAACTACTACTTAAACCATATACGTTAAACGTGCTTGAACATACCGCCCACCAAGAACGTAATTTTACGTTCTTCATAATACCGCCCACCGTGAGGTAAGGAGGCATGAAACAATCTATATAACACAAATTAGTTACTTGCTATTAACAAGGTGTAAATTCGAATTAAGTGGACTGTATTAGAATCTAAAGTTAATAACAAGTATGTAAAACAAAAACACATAAGTAAGTATAAGAACAAATAATCTATAAGTGACAGGAAAAACAAGACAATGTCGATCTACTTATCAAAGAGACATTACATTTGACTGTGAACACTCGTGTAACTTTGTTCAAACCTTTGCGACACTTAGTTTAATAAGCAATGAGCAACATTCTAAAATTGTAAAGACCAATGACGACAGAACGTCAAACAACGTTCTCTACATCACCTGCCACCGTCTCAGACTAACTAAATGTTTGACTGTTCGTAAGTATGTTCCGAAACAGCCCTTGTTCCAGTTCAGTGCAGTTTAGTTTCCACTTCTGCGACTTAAATCCTCTGTTGGTATATATTTTTGTCATTTGACTATTTGACTGCTTTCTTTCTTCTGTAGGTTGACAACGTTTTCTCTGATCGTCTACATAAAAGTTTGCTCTTTCAGTCGCATCAGGATGCTTCTTTCTCTCATCGTGCGCCATTTTCTTCAGAGACTTCACAGACTTGTATGCAGGTGACGCCGTGTTAAAGGTACGTTTTACTAATCTTTTATCTTTTATTCCAGGTTCCGAATCGTCGCGCCACACAAGTCCTTGGCAGTCGGCATCAGGCGGTGTTATCTGACTACATAACTGCGCACAGAGTTGCTGGTTTTGAGTCAAACTTATTGTTTCAACAGAATCTGATTCATTGATCGAATACTTCATTAGCAACTCTTTGTTATTTAATCCTGTTGGCATGTTCACTTTGGCATGATAGCAATTCGTTGAGTTGGAAGGATCATCACTCGCAGAGTGCGTTGGACCAGATAAAACCCATCCTAAAGCTGTATTCTGAGCTATTGGTAATCCTATAGGACCCTTGATCAAACCGTCTCGTACAATTTGTCCGTAAACGTCAGCTCCAAGTAAAATGTCAATGTTGTTCGGTGTGCGAAACTCCGGATCTGCCAGAGTGATTGTTGCCAATTCAGGATAGTTCAAATTAGTTACTTTCCTCGATGGAAGTAGACTTGTAATTGCTGCTAATGCATGTGCACTAACTTGGACTTCAAAGTTGGGATCATGGCATGATTTGATACTCATACCAACAAGGGAGTTTGATGACAAAGGAGACGCATCACCTCCTAATCCTGAAATTACACTCAAGTTCGGTGTCCGTTTGAGTCCAAGTAGTTGCACTGCAGATTCAGTTATGAATGATGCTTGCGAGCCTTGGTCAAGCAAGGCTCGTAGCACTTGTACACGACCGTTTCTTGCTGCTACTTCAACAAGAGCGGTTGGTAATAGAATTTGGTTAAGCAATGCTTTCGTAGAAAAATGTGCTATAACCTGTGGAGTATGATGTTCCTCTGATTGCGGCGGCACCTTACCATGTGACGATGCATCACCGTTTCCTACCTCAGGCCTTGGTTCCGGAGGTGACCTGGGAGGTTCTGAGCATGGCTTGGGGTGTAGTAGAGAATGATGTTTGCTTTTGCATATTTGGCATCTAGTAGGAATGCGACAGAACATGACGGAGTGATTGTGGCCCAAACAATTTGAGCAAAGACCAATTTTTTGAACAATCCTACGACGAGTGTCAGTATGTAGTCGAGCAAAATATTTACAGTGTGATATTTTGTGACCTTCTTCTTTACAGAATGGACATGGTTTTTTCTGTTGATTTTTTGAAAGAGCATGTAATACCTTTGGGTCGTTTGGAAAATGCGGTTTCGGGGTTTGTTTCTCGTCTAAAAACTCGAGAGATCGAAATCTCGTCTCTAAAAACTCTATCAGCTGATTCAATGAAGGCAACTCCTCGGATGCGTTGATGCTTGTTTCCCATTGCTTGCGGGATTCGGTATCTAACTTTGAACTTACTATATGAATTACAATCGCATCCCAGGAATCGACTCCGACTCCCACATTTTTCAAACCGTTTAATGTTTCAGTTGTTGTATCCAGCAGCTGTTTGATAGCAGTACATGACTCATTCGCAATATTAGGTTGATCCAAGAAACGCTTCAATAAACAGTTTGATAAATATCTTTTGTTGTTGTATCTTTTGTTCAACATAGACCAAGACTCAAGATAATTTGCTGATGAAATCGGTACATACCGTAGAAGCTGTTCTGCTTCCCCCGTTAAAAGCCCTTTTAAATAATGCATCTTCTGCACATTGTCAATGCTTGTGTTTTGATGAACCAAAGATACGAACAAATCTCTGAACGTTGTCCATTCTGAATAATTCCCAGAAAAGGTGGGAATGGTAATCTTAGGCAACTTTACATTGTTACAATTGGAACTTGTTGATGATACACCGTTAGGATTACAATTGGTTGGACTTGGAGTTAAAGATGCTAATATTTCTCTCAAGTCAGAGTTGTAATTGATATAAACTTCCTCAACCGTGTCATATACATCCTCTGTAAAATAGTCGCTTTCTAACATTTCATCTGTTGCTACAAGAGATAACTCCCTATGAGTAGTCAAGAACTGATTCCACTCATTTTCTAATTGATCGATTCTACATTGGATATACTGAGGCTTAGACAAGCGATCTTTTGGAGCTTTCTTAAAATTTACATAAGCTTTTTCGATAATCTTCCTAGAAGAACTCTGACTTTTTATTAAATCCATTTTGTAAACAATCTATTTGAAATAATTATCAAAAATATTGCAAGTCTATTTGACAGTTCAATGCGAACAAAAATGAGACGTAATTTTCCTAAGTCCAAGACCAATCGTGAAAATTTTACAAGTGTTTGAAAGCGTTACCATGGATACAAAATCGGGCATAGGTTCCCCGTCTGATCACTTTTTGCGAAACTATTCTAAGTCCTAACTACATACAAACTAGTTCTAAAATTCTCTAAGTCCCAAATGCTTTTCTTCTGAATTTTCCTAAGTTAATAATCACAAAAGTACTCACAATTGACACTGACACTCACTCACGTCACTACGTTCGTTTGCTCCGAATGTTGGCGACGCTCCTTGACGTCACACGTGTTCCACTCGTAGCTTGCTGTTCCGTTCACACTTCAGCCACCCGCTGATGACTCCTCTTCAGGAATCACACCGGTGCGGTGGTGATGATGAGCAATCCGCCACAGGTTTCTAGTGCTTTGCGTTTCAGCAAAAAGTGTCGGCAAGCGCAGTAAAGTATACAAAAATGCGCTCTAATCCGGCTCGAAGGACCATGAACAAAGTCCAAACCAGCTCAGTGGTGATGATGGATGACGGGTTCATGTAATGAAATAACCGTTTGTTGTGGTAAGGTGAAAATCCAGAATATATTTAAACGTAAATCCTATAGTTATACAAAATCAGAGAAAATCTCTATAGCGCGATTTATTTCGGTACAGTGACCTCTATATTACAACAATATGAACTAAATAACTACTACTTAAACCATATACGTTAAACGTGCTTGAACAAATTCTTTTATAACTTATTCACAATTCATAAAGTGGTAAAGTACACGACACTAACTACAAGTAGGTAGGTGTAGGTTTTTGTTTTCTTTTCAAGTAGGTAGGTAGGTATTTCACACTAGTGGAGTGTAAACACATTTTGGTGTAAACTTTGGTAGCAAGGAACTTGTATCTTGAAAATTTTTAAACCAACAATAACAATAAATATGGATTATAAAAAGTATTCTAAGATCCCAATTACTTAAATAATGGTTCATTATTTGAATGGGATGGCCTACTCAATAGACTAGCCTGGCTGGCTAGGTCTGCGCTGACTGTTAGCAGCGCTGGCTGTTTACTAAACAGTAAAAATCCATAATTGGGGCCTGTCCTGTCCTTTAGGACTAAACCTGATACCATGATAATGTATAGCTAAGTACCTAAATGGTACTCTCTTACCAAGAATTTTTAATTAATGGTACCTGTACCACAGTATAA
Source organism: Agonopterix subpropinquella (assembly GCA_922987775.1). Taxonomy (NCBI): domain Eukaryota; kingdom Metazoa; phylum Arthropoda; class Insecta; order Lepidoptera; family Depressariidae; genus Agonopterix; species Agonopterix subpropinquella. Next base: position 6,586,850 of record OV277695.1, on the reverse strand, counting down.
GAAAGAGTATCTATTACTAGATACCTGTACTTAAGGCTGAAGATTCTTGGGAATCTCTAGGTTCTATTAAATGTAAAATATTGTTTTTTCATCCACTGCTCAATCTAATTAACCAATATTTGACCATAGAGTCATGCTCATGATCATAATCAATGAAAGATTTTATAATTATTAAGTGGTTGTATGATTTGGTATCAGTTGTGTGCCTGTTTCATAGTGCTTTATTTACACAAAGAGGCTGGAGTAATATGTACCTACATGTGCAGAATTATACTGAGTTAAATTGGTTAAAAATTCAAGGGTTTCGGTTTAATTAAAATTGCATAGTAGGTACATTGAAACAACTTTTATTTAATATAATTTCAGAATGCAGAAGCCTGCTATATAGGTCGAACCATAAAGATAGGTTCTAATCAATTAGTCAGAACTAGAGAAATAATTTCATGAAAACGAACTAAGCCATAGCATGGTAGCATTCTTTGCTTTAAGGAATCAGAATCAATAACACTACGGTGATATCTTTTTCAAAATGTATCGTGGTAAATTATTTTAAAATGTATAGCTAAATCCAAATAGAACTGACAGTGGTTCGAAGCTGACAGCGTGTGGATCAATTCAGCCCACATTAAACTTAATTTCATAAGGAGGCCTTATCCCTGGAGACACAAAGGAGAGAATCACATACCTAATGAACCCACATACCTAATTATAGGTAAATACCTACTTATCGAATGAGAGTTTTCTCGGAAAGTTTTGGATATGATTAACTCTAGTTTGGTTCGGTGTGAATTATGTTTCATTACTTTCATTCTGACCCTTTCGTATGGAATCTTAGAGAGTTAAGTAGACAACATTTTTCTTCTAGGCACTAGGCATGTTTTTAGTGTCCCAATCTTATTCGAGAGAATCAGGCTGAGAAGCTTTGGTACCCACTGCTGAAAGCACTTGAAAGTCTCAGAAAAAGTTAAATTTGAATGCTCTCTCTCTTCAACGTTCTCATGAGATTTTACACAGGCAACTTTTTCATAGGGTAAATGTCATTATGAGGTTGGGCAAATTTTATCAAAGCCTCTTTATATAAAATTCAATAGTTAACGTCAGTAGAGGCGGTTTTGTTAGTCAAACTAGAGGTTTCTGCTCGAGTTATTGTATTTTGCATAAGTACTTCTGTTATTGATAACGATGATTCTGAGACAATGCTTCACCTAGTCTACATCTCGTAATGGATAATAACACTCATATTGGCAATGTTCTGATGATAGAGTAAAACATGGTTTTAAAGGTTTTTAAATTATACCTTTCTAAACCATAATATTTTAGTATATGGGACTCGCATCATGTTTTATTCTGATGCTTAATAGTGATACCCACTCAATAGCTTAGATTTAGGTAAACTATCCATGATGTTAGGTATTATTTTTAACTTACTTTTTACTTAATCTTCAGATTTAAGAATCCAGTTTAATAGGTATAATATACCTGCACCTAATTATTTATATTTCTCATGAAATAATGATATGAATCAGGTTAGAGGATTGTTATAACATATAACATATAACATACTGTTTGAAAGACGTCTGCACTTGGTCATTCATACTGAAATATGACCCGTTAAATAAAAATGCTCTTTCAATAAATACTTTAAAGTCACTAGTTAACTTAGACCAGTGAAAGTATACAAAATTATCCATGACGATATTAATTTACCACATCCCTCGAAAACCTCTCGTCAGAGTGTATTATTAGCCAGTGGATAGAAATGCCATGAGAGATACAATGAAGTGTTCTCGTTACACTCCACTATATTGGCTACAGGAGGGGTCCTGCATTTTAAAAGCAGTAGGTAGTACCTATATCATTCTACTAGAACCTCAACAGCTTGGAGTCTGACAGAGATCAGATTAAGTTGGGAGAAGCATTTTTAGGTACTCACATACCTAGTTTAATTATAATTATATATTAATTAATATTAAAAACTGTATTAGTTTAATTATAATTAATATCAGTTAACAAAAAATGATTACTTAATGTCTGAATTTAACTAATGTTAGTATGATTGTGATTCAGATTTACTAATCTCATCTTGTGTGATAGGGTTCTACTGTACCTATAACTTACAAGGTTTTGTTCTTAGTTGTGAATCTAAGTTCACAACAAAAGAGTTTGATTTAGTTTAAGATGTTGTTTCCTCTAAACATCTACTTTTTAATTATATCGAGGACCAAGTACGAATATAATGATAGGATTAAACGAACTTACCTGAAGTGAAGTTCTATCCTAATTATATGAAGTACTTGGTCCTCGATATATACCTACTTCCCACCCCCCGCATACCCAGTTACTACCAGTTAGCTCTGAACTAATGACATTGCCCGGTAGAGGGCGCGCGGGAGACGTTTTTTGTTTTTTCCACAGATTTAAAGGACGCGGATACACGCATAGATAGCGAGTACTACTTTTTAATTATATCGAGGACCAAGTACTTCATATAATTAGGATAGAACTTCACTTCAGGTAAGTTCGTTTAATCCTATCATAATTATCCAGACGTCTAGCTTGTTTATACGGTTTCTATAAAGTTTTGAAAGTTGAGTTTTTTCAACGTGTTGACGGTTTTTTAAGAGGGTGATAAGATAATCAAACTGAACAACTTTCTCTATGGGACCAACATCGAAATCAAGAAAAAAAACATATTTGGGTCGAGAAGGATTGTATGAAATTTGTATGAAACAGCTGATTTTTTGTCGCGATTTCGACATTGGTCCCATTCATCCCCTTAAACTCTAATATAAACATTCTTTTCTAATACATTTTTTCCCGTATTAAAGCTCTTGGCCTATTCTACCAGTATAAGCCATGTAATACTTACTGAACGTGACCACAATGTTATGAAAAGAGTTCGCAATATCTTGTCACGTGACAAATATAGTAATCAAGGATCGTAACGTGTTGTACTAACAACAGCTGTTGTTTTGGTATATAGCGCGAGCAATCTAGGGTTTTATTTATGGGTTATGTGTTATTATAAGGAATAGAAATGTTTAAAATATGGTAATAGCCTTTGACAAGCCTTTGACAATTCATATAGGGCGAGGCGAGTGCCTTGCCGAAGCATTTCCCCTCTGCCACGGTATAAGAACAATTGATCTTGTGCATTTACACCCAATTTTATACCTTATCACTAAACGAGACAGCCTATAATAGCGAAACGATAATTTTGAACTTAGAACGTTTGGGGTTCACACGAGACTACTTTTCATGATTTTTAACATTCAAAATTAGAATCTAAAGTTATGGAGAATAAAATTCAATATTGTGGATTTTATGCTACCTCGCCCCCCGTAAAAAGTGGCAGAAATGTTTCTTAGTAGAATGACACGCGTAACTCGTCCCTATATAAATTGTCTAAGTATACAGCAGGGTGTAAGGAAAAGGTTTCATGAACCTTTAAACCACATACTCTACCCATCAAACTGAGCAACTTTGACTATGGGAACAAACCTGCATGGGTAGCATGCCACCGTGATACAGCGCTATCATACCTTCGCTCTCTTTCTATTTGCGCGCGAACGAACGAGATAAAAGACGTGACACAGCCGTATCACGTGTAGCATGCTACGGCTTCTGTCAGAGTAAAAAAAATACCGTCTGTTTCATACTAAACTGCAATACCTACACGACTCAAATGTGTGAGACAGCTGACTTTTTTTTGTTCTGGCAATTTTGCTCCCATAGTAAAAGTTGATCATTTTGATGGGTAGAGTATGTGGTTTAAAGGTTAATGATACTTTTCCTTACATCCTGTATTTAGTTTTGATCTATTCATGATAATGAAGATGAAGAGGATGCGTCATTAAAAAAATTTAAAAATTCAAAATTTTTTATTCAAAATAATATCATATAATATATAGCTTTTTGACGTCATTTTTTGACTCTACCACAGCGTCGGAAGGTGTTCCGTTGAGAGAAGATGCGGCCAGAAACTCTACAACACACATCTTTTAAACAAAACAAAATGTACAAAGTAGAATTAAAATACAATATTGCATTACATAGTGTAAAATTGTCAAGACCAGACATTTTGGTCATTCTAATAATCATCGAGTTTATAGTAACGTTTTTTACAGAGGACTTGTTTAGCGTGTTAAACTTTTTGTCTGGTAAGTTTAGAATATCCTCTGGTATCTAAACTATTATAAAACTGTAACAGAAGTGTGTCTGTACATTGAAGATATTTACAAAAAAAATATTACGATATGATTTTTAGATGTCCCTGATTACAAATCACCAATTTTTGGATTTTTTGTCTGTCTGTTTGTTTGTTTGTTTATTTGTTTGTTTGGGTGTTTGTTTGTTCGAGTATCACGCAAAAACTACTGAACCGATTTTGATGAAACTTTTTTGTTTGATAGCTTATCATCTGACTTGAAATCTGGTATATAATTTATGCGGACGAAGTCGCGGGTAAAAGCTCGTCTTATTATAAAAGCCTATACAGGTCTCATCATCTATCCCGTCTACTGAAATTATATCCTTATATCAGTATAGATAAAATACAATATACCGTTTACATTTCCACCGCTGTTCTTCTTTGACGACGTGCAGTCACAGGCCCGACACTCCTCGTACGTGTGAGTCCCCGCGTCGGTGACCTTGAGGCGGCGTGGGTATGCTATAGGGTTGAAACTTGCGGAAAACGAATAATGTGTAAGTTTACACTGGTGCAAGGAAATAATAAAAGATAAGGTAGGTACTTAATTTTTATTTACGTAAATTCAATTTAAATTATCCTAGTGCAATTGTGGGTATTGTGGCATACTTGATAGATAATTTTTAGTAATTAGGTAGTAAGTAGGTAACTGAAGTAAAATGTAGATAGGTAATCTACACGTGGATTTTTAAAAATCAATGTACCTAGGTATTTAAGATACACGACTCATACAAATCTTACTACGTATGCGTAGGTACACACGGCGACACATCAAGCTACCCAAAACCAAAATAAGCTAACCGAGCGTAGGCATAGTAAGGTATAACGTCGCGCGGCCAGCTTATTTTGGTTTTGGGTAGCTTGATGTGTCGCCGTGTGTACCTACCTAGCTACCACTACCACCTAATATCGTCAATGGTTAGTAAGGAGCATTATCGATACTCCATCAAAATTAATAAATTTTGAATTGACGTTTAGAATAATAATGTAACTTACGTTTCTAGATCATCATTAGGTAATGAACAGAAACTCTTATCACTGTTATCTTTCTGATTGTTGCCACAACCGTAAACACAACAATAAATGGCACTTTTCATGATTCATATTATTTGGCGTCGCACGCTTCGTTCGCCGTTCGCCGAGTCAAAGAAAATATTTATATCAACGGCCGAGTCGTGCCGTCATGCGAGCAAGAGCAGCCATGTCATTCGACCGTCAATGACATGACGTCCCACCCGCTCGCAACCCGCGCACCCCCCTGCGCTCGCCCGACCCGCACACATAGCCGCGAGCGCTTTTACGAGCACACATGCATGAGTGTCGCTTCTTTTCGCGTAGTGTATATTTTCTTTGGTGCAGTGTCGATGCGCTGCTGACTTCTGTGCTTACCTCTACCTCGGCACTCGTCGCCTTGTTTAGCCAACTCTGCTGTAGCTCTATCATCAATCAATCTATCGTCCACATAGGCCTCTCCAAGGCCACAAAACTCTATCTTCGGCCTTCGTTGCCCATGCAGTCGCAAACTGTTTCAGGTCATTGGATTATTGTGCCGCGGGGCGTATGTGTGTGGCCTCTAAGCCTGAGATTCAGAGAAGATTTTTAAGTCAGAGTTCGAACTAAGTAGGGTCAAAATGTATGGATTTTGACATACGGGAGGTCGAACTAAGACTTAAATAAAACCGGTCATGTGCGAGTCGGGCTACTCGCGCACCGAGGGTTCCGTACCACACCACCACAGAACACAACATTATTAACTTAGAAAAAAAACTTTTTTTGTCCGGGACCTTTAGCGCGAGACCGACTCACACTTGGCCGGTTTTTAGTATCTGTTGTTATTCTGTAGAGTTTGCTCTATAATCACACTAAGTTTGACGCTTGTATGTTATTACCGTTTTTACGATAGAGCGTGAAGAAAAAACGTTGATAAAAACTAGTTTCTTGTTGAGAACCCCTTTAATTTTTAACTTTTTGACATTTTTATTATTTGTTAACAAATCCGCCGTTCGTTTATTTTATTTTTTATTTATATTGCTATTACGGTTCAAAAGTTATAGCCCTAAATAGGTAGGACAGACGGACGGACGGACGGACGGACAACGTAGGCTTAGTAACAGGGTCCCGTTTTAACCCTTTGGGTACGGAACCCTAAAAATGTCTCTGAATCTCGGCCTAAGGAACGCAGGAATCGGTTATTATCAGATTGCAGCTACTTTCGCTCGCTCTACAAACCAAATTATCATGAAGATTTGCAAAATCCTACTATATTAATATTATAAACGCGAAAGTTTGTTAGTATGATTGATGGATGTTTGTTCCGCTTTCACGCAAAAATTGCTGAACGGATTTTGATGAAATTTGGCATACAGTTAGACCATGACCTGGATTAACACATAGGGTACTTTTTATCCGGGTAACGCAGACGAAGTCACGGGCAACAGCTAGTTTATTCATAATTTTCCCCGTTAGATCAGGACTAGTTCTTCAAACCTTATGCTGGGTAAAATTCGAGGGGCAAATTTAAAGTTAGCTCAATTTAATCAAGTAAAGTCTCCAGCGTAAGATAATTTCAAAAGTTACGAAATAAGCTTTGACATCTAAAATTATGTTAGAGGTGAATAAAACAGAATCTTGGAGAGGGAAGCCTCCTCGAGCCTTGATTACGCGGAGGCGTTAAATAAAATAAAATACTGGTCTCTGAAAACATAGGGGAAAGAAACATGAACTACAAAGTTAATCAAGACAACGAATGCATTAAATTCCTTTTCTCAAACATGCTTGGAAATGTGAGCATTATTTTGACAACCTTCTTCGCGATAAATCGAAATTGCTGTACTGGCCAAATACATGCGCGCAGCGGCCGGCAATGTTTGTATGAAAATCCATATCTGTCGTGTTTAGCGGCCAAATAAATTACATAGTAAACTCATATCTGTCGTGTAATTTAAAAATGGAACGATCTTTTTCTCCGAAACATGGCGACCAAGGAGGTAACTCATCAAAGGTTTTATTTAAATTTCGAACTGGCTTGCAAATAGAAAGCTGTTTATTGAAAAAAAAAATTGTTGTTCGTTGTTCGTCATTGATTTTGAAAAGAGTTTTAATTTCCGCGAATTATTTGAGAAAATTTACTGTTTTAATTTCCGCGCATTATTTGAGAAAAGTACTATACAAGCCTTGGCCACAACTAGGCATTGATGGACTTACGTATGCGGCTCGGCTTCGCCTCGGCCCACATTTACACGTTCGTCCATCAATGCCTCTGTTGCTGGCCGCTGCAGTAATGTACTATAGTCGCTTTTATTGTATGGCTGTATAGCCATTATATTGCTTTACCTACTTTGAAAGACTACAACAAACAATTATCAAGTCTGCAGCGGCTTGTGTTCGTAAAAAGAAATAAACATTTTCATACTTTAATACACATCACAGTTAGGTTATTACCTATGTAATTTTTGCGAACTCTTACAAGAAAAACCTACCGGTATATAGGCGCCCAGTAATAGTTTAGAAATCTATTTGTCCGAAAACTGTCACACCTTATGGACACTTAGCTGTCATTTCATAAAAAAATGTAATGGTAAAAATTATAAGCATGCAATAAAGGCACTGAGTATTACCAGTATTAATGAGTGCGAGCGAGACGGGAATACGCATTTTCCTTAATTTTAAGACACGATCCTGCTAGATGGGGTGAGGTTAAAAATTTGTGGGGGACAGAGAGTGTCCGAACTGTATGTAGTACTGATACTTTTTCTTATACTGTGCCCCTGTGCACGGGGCTCCTATCTGAATCTTTTCAGATCGTTTTTAGGTAATCTCTCATCCACCACTATCCCCTCAGCTATTTCAGTTTCACCCTGAATGTGACAGCGTTCCAACTTTATAGGCTCTTCTGCCATACCCAATGTGATTGAGGGATTTCCTTTTTATTTAATCTAGAATTAAAGATTTTAACGGGTTCTTACCGCGTTTTGGTATTTATAAGTTCCCGACACCTTATAATAACCGCGTAACTCTCAAAAACTGTATTCCTTTTTATTGTTTATCTTAATTAATACTTAAATGTGTTGAATTTAAAGTCATCTGGGAAATTGTTAAAGACATCTTTTAATTTTACCCAAAAAGATAAATAAAAAAACAATTTTAATATTGAATTGTTGGAAATTAAAGCAACTCAACCATAAACTTATTTTATTACTTATTTCATTCACAACGTCAAAACCATGCCCAATAATTATAGGTAGGTAATTAAAGGTAGCTACAAAACACTGAACCAGAAAACCTTCCCACGTGTGTTTACCAAAAATATTCAAATAAAACACTCGGACGAAACACGGAAAAAAAAGAAAAGCGGTCCGTTTTAAATTTGCTAAAAGGAGAAGTGTGAAAACCGGTCAAGTGCGAGACCGATTGAAAGTGTTCCGTAGTCCGCATTACGTTACGAAAACGAAATGCGAATACGAATTGCTTGCGTGAACACGAATGTCATAATTGTGTCTCTATCTTATTTCGAAATTAAAGAAGAAATTAAAACAAAAAATGTGCCTACTCAATTTACAAAATCAAAAATGGCAATAATTTTACTATTGTAATGAAACGTGCAGAAAACGTTGGTGCGACATTTTCCGGGTTATTTCATCTATTACGAACTTAAAAACCAAAACCTAAGTGATCCGTTTCATGCAATCGCTGTACGGAACACTCAAAGCAAAAAGAGTTTCAGAGGGATCGTGCTGGGTTGCGCTTGGCATACTCATTGATTTGGTGGAACACTCTCTGAATGTCCGAACACTCACCATTCATTCCGCTCGCTCTCGTGAAAAGGAGTGCTTTCAAACTTTTATTTGTTCTATAATTACACTACAATGCCTCTAGTCTTCTTTACAATTTATGCTGATAGCTGATAAAATAACTAAAATGTCTATAGTTAATATAAAATGAAATACAAATTTACTGTGGGGTATTGACAGGCAGCAAGGACAGACGTCGTCGTATTGATTGAAGTGAGCCTTTTTTCATAACTTATGTGTAAGTATTATAACTAATAAGAAGAACAATATACTATTAAACGAAAATGCTCTAGTTTATTGGACGGATTATTATGAAAGAATCAGTTTCGATTACGCAGGCAGTTAGGTTAGGTTACGTGCAAAGTCTACGTGCGGAATTGTCAGCGATGTTTGTATACATTGTTAACATCATACAAGTATGGGTCAAGTCCGCAGATATTAATTACTAGTATAGGGACTTTACTGATCATAATAATATTGGACATTGCCAACACTGCTAAGCCAGCGTTGTACAAAGCTCCATTTATCCTCAGCTATACAGGGTCCTTCTTAATATGCTGACACATTTTTAAGGGGATGATCAGACCATGAAACTGAACAACTTTATCTATGGTACCAACATCGAAATCACGAAAAAAAAAATCGCTTATCCATACCTCAAGTAGGTTTGCAGTTTTGTATGGACGAGCAGATTTTTTTTTTCGCGATTTCGATGCTGGTGCCACAGAGAAAGTTGTTCAGTTTGACGATCTGATCATCCCCTTAAAAAAGTGTCAGCATAAAAAGACCATATTGTTGGCAATTCTTGCTTTAGGCGTTCAAAGCTGTCCACACCCACTACGATCAGATCAGGAGTAGAATGCACTTACTCTGCCAACTACTGGGCCAAACGGTGTAGGCATTTGATGCTACAAATTAGTTGGAACGAGTTACTAATGTGGAAGTTCTACGACGAGAGAAAGGAAGAACGTCGCCTACCTTGGTAATGTCTTGAGGAATGAGCGATACCAGCTACTACTGACTTTAAATGGGAAAATTAAGCATAAGGTCCGTCACACACATACGGAATTGCAATCCGGAATCCTGAATCAGGATTTCGATTTCGTATGGATTTTCCACCTCCACAATTGCATTCGGAATTGCGCAGCTGTCAAATCCTATACCAAATCACAATCCTGATTCGGAATTCCGGTTTGCAATTCCGTATGTGTGTGGCGGAACTAAGAAGCGTCAGTTTACAACTAACACAGTGGCTCACAAACCTGAAAGACTGGACAGGCGTCGCGTCGCCAGCTTCACTGAAAAAAATGCGAGCCAATTAAGAAGTATAATTTCTCTTAATTAACACCAAAATAATTGAAATGACGTTATTATTGTTTACTAAAAACAAAAGATGTATGGAGGTGCTACTGGGAATGTTCCTCCATTGAAAAGAGAAGATCTTCCACCAGGCTATGTGTGAAGCCTGGGGGGATGATTTGGGTATTTACGATGAACGTTGTCTTTGTATGGAGCATATTTCCGTGAGCGACGGTATCGCCATCTGTTGGCATCTTTGCTATAACTTGTGGGTAGTAGTTCCCCACAGATGGTTAGTTGTAACAACAAGCCGAATTCGTTTAACAAAGTTCTCTCAGTCGGAAAAGTCATGATGTTGACAGGCTAATATGGATTCATGATGTTGGTTGAAGTAAGCAAATTTTTTTTTTCAGTGTTGGAATAGCTGTTTCGATTGGCGAGATAGACAGGAATATACAGGACAACTGCCAGCCTCAGATAATGGAGAGGAACCCAAAGAAGAAGAAAAGATTAGTCGTATCTTGCGAAAACCGTTTAGTTGGTACTGTTCGTAGATTGACACCACAAAGCTTAAAGTATTTTATATTGGCTACAAACCTTTCCAGTTTATTGCCATTATAGTAGATGGAACACTGTGGTTGTAAAGCTTTGCCTTAATAACATAAAACCAGATACATGCGACAAATAATGGCTTTAAACTTTAAAACTAAAACTCTCGTAAAGCAAAGTCTAGGAAAGTAATAAAAAACACTAGGAATATAATTTATGAGCAGACTCTTGCTTTCATAATTTACTTGTATACATTTTCATTTGGTTCGGCCACATGGGAAATTATACTGTGAAATATTGGTTTTAAGTTTGAATTTACATAACAGCAATTAAGTGCTAAAACTACTCGTGAGAGTAGAGATTGGTGTTGCAATTTACAAGGCAAAGAGTAAGGAGAACTTACACATCAAATTAATGAATTTATTTATTTATGAACAAAGTTCAAGTGTGACCAGCTCAGTCGGTAAATAACCTGCCTGTTATGTCGCGTTTCAAACCCCGCAAAGGGCAAATATTTGTATGGTGTAGTGTAGAAGAATATTTGCACCCAAGTTATTGATGTTTGTATCTACAGGGTCCCGATTTTTGAGGGGATGATCAGAGCATCAAACTGAAGAACTTTCTCTATGGGACCAACATGAAATCGCGAATAAAAATTCAACTATCCCATAGATTTTGACCGAGTATGATTGCAGTTTTATATTATGGAACAGTTGTTTTTTTTTTGCGATTTCAACTTTGGTCACACAGAGAAAGTTGTTTAGTTTGATGGTCAGCTCATCCCTTTAAAAACCCGTCAGCATATTAAGAATGATCCTATACAACGTGTTAATGAATTAACGCAAAACTAGAAAGTAGTTTGTTTAGAATCGAGAGCAGAATCGAATTATCGTGGTTTCAACATAGGTAATTTTTTTCAAAATATTAAATATTTTTCTAGTAAAATTTAAAATTTACTGAACCCGATGTCAACCCACCGCACGGGAACACTTATCCTACTTACTACCAAAACAAGATTATTAAAATGTATCCATGAGTACGTTAGCGCTTTCATTCATTGCTGAAATGATAACAAAACATTTTTGCCTCAAAACTTAAAATGCGAATAACTTTAAATTTTAACTATCAAAATAATGAAATTATTGTTTCAATCTAATTATTTTGTTATAAATCAGTTGGGGTGTATGAGGTTTTGCGTTAATTCATTAACACGTTGTATAATTCTATATAAAATAGATAAGTACGTAATTATAATTTTACACGTAAACTGCTTTATCACTGAGATTAATTGACAATGGTGTGGAAATTAAAATCAATGACAGATAAAAAATATTACCCATTCTAAAATGCACCCTATCTAAAATAAAATAAACATACAAACTCTACCAACATTCCTATGTTTCCCAGAAAATAATAAAGACCAATATCGCTTACAACCCACCACTACACGGCATGAGAAAATATTTGAGTCAACTTACGTTCAATATTAGCCATAGCCTATACAAACACTAGCAGAATATTCTGGAAGGAGGTGTGAATATTGAATGAACAGTATTATAGTTCCTTCCATACATATACAAAGTCACTCGAATCAAACAAGTTCCATTCTTAAACTGAAGATTTAAGAGTGATTTTCAAGAACTTTGTACATGGACTCGAAACATTCCATATCCCACCGAAAGAATTTTGTGCATGACATAAAAAAAACGTCAGCCGTAAATTCTATTCTATTCTAAAAGCTTCAAGTCGCGAGGGATATGACTAGAATATTCTTATTGCCAGTTTACTGTACCAATAAGTTTACACTATTTCGAGGGGGGAAAACATGATTTGGCATTCTCAATTCCGCACGTTTATCTGAGCTTTGTTTTTTCCGAGCTTCGTATGTTAGGTACTATCGGGGACTTTTCCGCCTGACCACTTAAGAAAAAAATCGCATAATTTCGCCCAAAATTTATTGTTTAGAAACTATTATTAATTGGTCTATTCATCAATAGGGCTGACGGTATTTAATAAGTCATAAGTATAGATCGGTAACTATTGTGCGTTTCGCGGCATTTTCAGGGTTGGTAAGTAGGTTGGTAATAAGCGAGTTTTTTGTGGCTGTGAGTTTTTATTATTAATCTTACAAGTCTTGTTCTAAATGTGTCCTAACCGGTGTGCCAGTTCAATTATATTTTGAAATTACCAATAAGATACAAAGATACAGTCGAGAACACGTCAAGTTCGACACCTTGATCTTCGTACTGTTCTTATGCCGTTCGTATAAAAAGCAATATCGCACTTCAAATCTCAAGCTTGACGTGGTCTTGATTGCACATGGCTGTATGGGTCAATTCCCTTTGCCTTTTACAAACAGGAAAAAATAAAACAATGAGAAACGTGAAAATAACTCTAATTTGGGGCCGTATTACGTATTAGAAAAAAACTAAAATAAAACGAGATGATAACATTGTAATTCTTAACCAATGATATGTGTTACAACTGTCACCTCTAGAGTTTGCCGCGAGTTGCACAATAGTTACCGATCACTAGTTATAAGTTAAGCCAAGCCAAGGCCTGATAAGTCGTAATGAATACTATGAACCACTCTAAACTGACCTTACACTGAACACACCACACATGCCTCCCTCCCTAACTATGTCCGAACTCTTTGATATGTTATACTAAGATATACTATCCTCCTACTATATATAATCCTTGACGAAAACCAACCTAAAGAACAAGCTGGATTCAGAAGCGGGTTTTCAACACTAGACCATATATTTGTGGTGAAACAAGTCTTTCAGAAGACCAAAGAATATGGCATACCCTTCTACTGTTGTTTTGTTGATTATAGCAAGGCTTTTGACTCACTCGAACACGAAAAAATTTGGCAGGCTTTAAAGAACCAAGGAGTGGAGAACAAATATATACGAATAGTGAAAAATGTCTACCAGAACAGCTCGGCGAAAGTAAAACTTGAAAGAGAAGGCGAAGAGATCAAAATAGGAAGAGGCGTTCGTCAGGGGGACCCTCTGTCGCCTAAACTATTCTCAGCTGCCCTTGAAGACGTTTTCCGCCATAGCTGGCCTAGCGGCTGGGAAAGCTATGGTCTTAATATTAATGGAGAAAATTTGACCCATTTGAGATTCGCTGACGACCTAATAATCTTTGCGTCAACAAAACAAGAACTCCAAAAAATGCTAAGCGATCTAGAAAAAGAAAGCTTGAAAGTAGGCTTGACTATGAATATTCAGAAAACTAAATTGATGACAAATGATACAGAAGAACCAATCGTAGTAAATTACAAAGAAATGGTGTATGTCGAAGACTATGTGTATCTGGGCCAAATAATCTCTCCTAACGAATTAATGTCGAAAGAAATAGACACGAGGATAGGCAATGCATGGAAAAGGTACTGGACACTGAAAGAAATTATGAAGAATAAAGAGATTAACATGTTTTTTAAACGAAAGCTATTTAACATATGTGTGCTCCCAGTCCTAACATATGGTTGCCAAACTTGGGCTTCGACTAAAGCTAATATACATAAACTGGAAGTTTGCCAACACTCCATGGAAAGGAGCATGCTCAACAAAAAGAAAATAGACAGAATAAAGAATTCAGATCTAAGAGAACAGACAAAAATAGAGGATGTTACAACAACTGTAAGAAAGCTTAAATGGAGATGGACGGGTCACACAATAAGAGGAAAAGAGAAATGGAGCAGACAAATCATGAATTGGTACCCTATATATAAGACTAGAAAAAGGGGAAGGCAATATAAAAGATGGAAGGACGAATTAAAATCTACAGCAGAGAAAACCTGGACCAGACTCGCAAGAGACAGAGAGGAATGGAGAAGATTGGAGGAGGCCTTTGCCAAACATGGGCAAACAGAAGAGGTTGTCGATGTCGTCTGAGTCCGAGAGGATTTAGCGATTAAGAGAAATATCATTTATGATGTAAAATATTAAATTTGTAAAAATTTAAAATACTTTTCTGAAATAAAGGCTTATATTATTATTATTATTATATGTCTTACGTTCCGTAATCACGGGCAATTAAGTCCCGGACCTTTGGAAGGCGTGCATGGGGCCGAAGCCAACATGTAGAGGCCCGTTCAAAAGACAAGTTAATCTAAATGTAAGGGATACACAAATGGCGGATACCATCTCCGAGCGTACAACATGATACCCACGGGGATGGTCCCCGCCATCTGTGTAAAGACTATTGGAGTACGGCGCTATGGCCGCGATGGAAAAATAAGGTCTTGGGCTATGGAGGTGAAAGTTGGATGGATGGATACTGGGCTATGGGAGGAGACTAACGGACGCCTGCCATGACAACTAGTCTCAAAATTGTAAATAAGGCAGGCGGTGACTCGCCGACTCGTCGAGTGGGCCCCATAAAACGGCCGCACGCACAAAGTGCGACAATGGGGCAACATCTCATTGAGCGGCTGAAGGTTGTCGAGAGGTGCGGCTCCGGTTTCACCATCGCGGGGTTTACCCCCGTGAGCGGGTTTCCCCGTTATTACGCCATTACGTGCAATACACTTCCAACCTGGAGCATAGGTTCTGCTCTTGCGATTCCACTCTGGGCGGCCAATTAAGGCAAGCCAGAGGTAGGGGGGTGTGTTACTGTGTGTGTGGGTGTGGGGGTGTGTGTGTGGATGTGTGTGTGTGTGAGCGCATGTCTGTATGGTCCCCCTGGATAGGGGTCCGCGGTGTCGCCACTCACCGTCAGCTCGC
The DNA here is from genome assembly GCA_922987775.1 of Agonopterix subpropinquella. Classification (NCBI taxonomy): domain Eukaryota; kingdom Metazoa; phylum Arthropoda; class Insecta; order Lepidoptera; family Depressariidae; genus Agonopterix; species Agonopterix subpropinquella. Next base: position 6,571,266 of record OV277695.1, on the reverse strand, counting down.
CACAAGCTGCCCCCGCGGGGTTATTATTATTATTATGTATGTCTTACGTTCCGTAATCACGGGCAATTAAGTCCCGGACCTTTGGAAGGCGTGCATGGGGCCGAAGCCAACATGTAGAGGCCCGTTCAAAAGACAAGTTAATCTAAATGTAAGGGATACACAAATGGCGGATACCATCTCCGAGCGTACAACATGATACACACGGGGATGGTCCCCGCCATTTGTGTAAAGACTATTGGAGCACGGCGCTATGGCCGCGATGGAAAAATAAGGTCTTGGGCTATGGAGGTGAAAGTTGGATGGATGGATACTGGGCTATGGGAGGAGACTAACGGACGCCTGCCATGACAACTAGTCTCAAAAATGTAAATAGGGCAGGCGGTGACTCGCCGACTCGTCGAATGGGCCCCATAAAACGGCCGCACGCACAAAGTGCGACAATGGGGCAACATCTCATTGAGCGGCTGAAGGTTGTCGAGAGGTGCGGCTCCGGTTTCACCATCGCGGGGTTTACCCCCGTGAGCGGGTTTCCCCGTTATTACGCCATTACGTGCAATACACTTCCAACCTGGAGCATAGGTTCTGCTCTTGCGATTCCACTCTGGACGGCCAATTAAGGCAAGCCAGAGGTAGGGGGGTGTGTTAATGTGTGTGTGGGTGTGGGGGTGTGTGTGTGTGTGTGAGCGCATGTCTGCATGGTCCCCCTGGATAGGGGTCCGCGGTGTCGCCACTCACCGTCAGCTCGCCACAAGCTGCCCCCGCGGGGATATTATTATTATTATTACTAAGATATACAATAGAAGCTACGAACGCGTCCAAAAAAATTGCATGCACGCACACAGACATAATTTGTATGACGCCTCACGCACACCGACCCAAAAAAGCTGGCTCCTTTTGTATACGGTAGAGGCGTGAGGTTCAATCCAGACATACTTAGTCTAAGCCCGAACTGTTCAGAAGGTTGAACTGCAGTGAACAGTTAGCTAGTGAAAAAAATGTGAGCCTACTAAGACTCTTAATTAGCACCAAAATAATTGAAATGACGTTATTATTGTTTACTAAAAACAAAAGATGGTTAGTTGTAACAACAAGCAGAATTCGTTTAACAAAGTTCTCTTAGTCGGAGAAGTCACGATGTTGACAGGCTCATGTTGAAGTAAATAATATTTTTTTTCAGTGTGTGATCTTATAAGGTCATTCATAAATCATTAGCCTAAGATCTTTAAGTGCTAACTTGATTAGTAAATACTTATAGGTATTTACGCCTCGTCGCGTCGTGATGAAGTAAATTACTTCTGATAATTATTCCAAGCTAGATAAGACGTGTCTGCGTAATGCAATATACGTGCGACATCGCAAACTTTAAAGTCTAAGTAAGATAATGGCTAGGTATCCCTACTGCGAGCGTCTCTTTCTAACAAGCAAACTTTTGCAATTAGTCATCCCGCTTCAATTGAAAGAACGATCGCAAAAAAACGTATTTATCAGCAATATCTTTTCTCTTGGGTGTTTGGGGTAAAATCCATCGGGTAGAATCACTGCTGATTAATTACCTTTCAAATTATGGTATATTCAGAAGAAATAGTGTATGGTGATTCTTGTAAAACTGGTTATAAATCTGAAATCGAACTTACTTTTGTCCTCTTTTCTATCGAGAAAATTTAATAGAATCGTGTTTTCAACGGTTAGATTCACTGCAGAAAGAACGTATCTACACTGTTATTTGAACTATATATTAAATGTAATAATTTGGTTATAAAAACCGGTTCGAAAACAGACAAAATAGGTATCACCCCCGCTACTCTATGTTAAACCCATAGACATTAGTATACGTTAAACCCTTAGATCAAAGTAAAATGACCATATTCTGAAAACTTAATTTCGAATAGGGTTCTGCATTATTTTAACGTAATGCGAGCACAAACAAACACACAAAAATTATCATCACAAGACATATTTATTAATCTTTATTCCTCTAATTAATTTAATTGCAAATATTTTCAATGTAAACACTCGCAATATATACAGTTTGAATGTAGGTACTACTATACCAATGTATGTATTTATTTAATATTATGACAATGATATAATTTAGTATGCATAAATTACTTAGTTATGCAAATACTGACGTCTACATAGCTTATTTAGAATATTCTACAGTCAAGACATACATAGTTAAGTTGTTTAAGGCTATTCTACCGTTGGCGCGCTCCATACAAACGTAGTATGGTGATATTTTCAATACTATCTAATTAAAGTCAATGAAATTTTTCAAAAACAATCAAGTAACTAATCTCTATGTCGGTATGAAGTCAGATTTTCGTTAAAATATACAGTTTCAATGCTAGGATGAATTTAAGATTTGTATGGAAATATTTGTGGCACTGTAACTTTAAAACTATAAATTTTATCGAAAATCTGACTTCATACCGACATAGAAATTAGTTACTAGATTGTTTTTGAAAAATTTCATTGACTTTAATTGGATAGTATTGAAAATATCACCATACTACGTTTGTATGGAGCGCGCCAACGGTAGAATAGCCTTAACGTTGTAATGTTTTAACTTGATTAAAACTTAATTCTACCATAATAATTAATTATATTTCGAGGTGGACACAAAAGCTACTATTACCCATCATCACTTTAGATGGTGTAGGTACATCTGTGCTCTCAGTAGGAAGGTAGGTACCTACTCACTTTTCAGAATATTCTAGACTTCAGAATGACATGTCAAAATGGTGATAGGTGGTATTTCGCTTCCATTAACACTGTTGATGATATTTTGTCGAAATAGAGTCTTAAATACAACGTGTTAATAAATTAGCGCAAAACCTCATACACCCCAACTGATTTATAACAAAATAATTAGATTGAAACAATAATTTCATTATTTTGATAGTTAAAATTTAAAGTTATTCGCATTTTAAGTTTTGAGGCAAAAATGATTTGTTACCATTTGAGCACGAAAAGAAAGCGCTAACGTACTCATGGATACATTTTAATAATCTTGTTTTGGTAGTAAGTAGGGTGAGTGTGCTCGTGCGGTGGGTTGACATCGGGTTCAGAAAATTTTAAATTTTGCAAACAAATTATTTAATATTTTGAAAAAAATTACCTATGTTGAAACCATGATAGTTCGACTCAGCTCTTGATTCTAAACAAACTACTTTCTAGTTTTGCGTTAATTCATTAACACGTTGTATATATAATAAATAATCAACAAAGGTGTAGGAAAAAGAGAACAGTTAAAGCATAGAGTACTATAGTTAAGAGGGCTATTACAAGCTCAGTGGCGTCCTCACCACAATAATAAAGATTTCTCAATAAAGAAAGCCTAAATTAAAAAAGTGCCCAACAGATAAATACAAAAGCCTTCAAGCTATTTTCATAGAATACTTTTATAGGTTTTTTAAAGGTCTAAACATACAAATTTTGAAAAAAGAAAGTAAACGGCCGCTTTTGTTTTTATTCGAAATTATCTGAAAGTAGAATGTTTAGAACCTATAAAAGTATTGTATAATAATGGCTTGATACTTTTGTCGTTTATCTGATGGGCACTTTTTTAATTTAGGATTTCTTTATTGAGAAATCGTTATTATTGTAGTGACATTATTGGGGCACCACTGAGCTTGTAATAGCCCTCTTAAAGTAAAGATTTGAAACTAAAAAATAATGTGTAAATACAAGGTACTTACCTGTAAAATGCTTAAAGAAAAGACAATCAATCGAATAACAGAAATAAATATAACAGTAATAACAAAGGCACTTTGTTATAACGCGATTGGATATCAATAGAAAAGGTTCCAGAAAGGGGCGAACTTTGAAAATTTCCCCAAAAGTTTCCCGTCAGCGACGCAGTAGGTATCTAAGAAAAATTACGTTATGGTTGAATTATTAATATTATGGATGATTGAATTGCTTTGTTGGTGTTAAAGTTAGGTTGAAATAAATTATAAGCGAATAAACGCAAAATCAAATAATAAAATGTCCAGAATCTAAAAAGAACGTTAATTTTCTTAATTAATGTTATTAATATGGACGCAATTTTTTTAAATTAGCATTCCAATAAACGTATGTTGATGATTATATTATTGACAAAAAAAACATTTATATACTTACCTAATTATGTTGTTTTTTTATTTTATTTATTTTTATCTTGGACAACGTCACACAAATTATCTAGTCACATTTAAAGTACCAGAATCTAGCCTGGACTTGTATTATGATGACTAGACAACGATCTTCTTCTTATCGTGTGGGCAAAGCCCTGGTGTCAGAGTTTTTTCAGACCGCCTTACGACTTACGACGACAACGATATAGAATACATATATAGATACAAACAGCCATGACTCGGGTACAAATATTCATATTCATCATACAAATATTTGCCACTTAAGGGATTCGAACCCGCGACCCTCGGCACGGCAGGCAGGTTCACTACCAACTGTGCTACCGGGCCATCTTGTAGTTGGTAGTTGTAGCGCAGTTTAAGAAGTATCTAGTACTACATACTTGTAGTAAAGTATCTGATAGCCTATAGCCTCGACGAGGATATTGATTGTCAATTTATCTATAGGGTCCTTAATATGCTGGCACCTTAGACAATTTATGTAGGGACTCGCCTTGCGGTAGCATTTCCCCTCTGCCACGGTATAAGAACAATTGATCTTGTGCATTTACACCCAATTTTATACCTTATCACTAAACGAGACAGCCTATAATAGCGAAACAATAATTTTGAACTTAGAACGTTTGGGGTTCACACGAGACTACTTTTCATGATTTTTAACATTCAAAATTAGAATCTAAACTTATGGGGAATAAAATCCAATTAAGCGGATTTCGTGTTACCTCGCCCACTGCAAAAAGTGGCAAAAATGACATGTTTCTTAGTAGAATGACACGCGTAACTCGTCCCCATATAAATTGTCTAAGGCTGGCACTTTTTTAAGGGGATGATCAGACCGTCAAACTGAACAACTTTCTCTATGGCACCAACAGCCAAATGGGATACTGGGACAGCTGTTTTTTTTCGTGATTTCGATGTTGGTCCCATATAGAAAGTTGTTCAGTTTGATGGTCTGATCATCCCCTTAAAAAAGTGTCAGTATATTAAGAAGGATCCTGTATAATATGTTGGTTTCCGATCGTAAAAAATAGAATAAATCATAATCTGCCTGGGCATTTCTTGATACGCCAGTCGTTATATCCATGTTGAAATTGACAATCCCAACTCATGAATTTTATAAAAATATTATTTGTAGTCGAGATCAGTTGAGAGCAATCCTAAGGGATATTACTTTTCCCAACCTTTCATATTTCATTGATATTTCTGTCAAGTTGGAGAGGAAATACGATGTTACTGTTGTGATGCAGAAAACCGTGATGGTTTAGTGGCTAGTAGCTTCACCTTCTGTAACAATGTACCTAATTTTTCTATTGAAAATTTGCCACAAACAATTTTTTGTTGTTGTAGTAGATACAAAAAATTTAGATGTTCTCACATCTGGAAAAAACACGGACTCACCTCCTTTTTAGGGTTCCGTACCCAAAGGGTGAAAACGGGACTATTACTAAGCCTACATTGTCCGTCCGTCCGTCCGTCCGTACGTCCGTCCGTACGTCCGTCCGTCCGTCTGTCCTACCTATTTAGGGCTGTAACTTTTGGACCGTAATAGCTAGATAGTTGAAATTTTCTCAGATTATGCGTTATTACGGCGGATTTGTTAACAAATAATACAAATGTCAAAAAGTAAGGGGGGTTCTCAACAAGAAACTAGTTTTTATCAACGTTTTTTCTTCACGCTCTATCGTAAAAACGGTAATACATACTACAAGCGTCAAACTTAGTGTGATTATAGAGCAAACTCTACAGAATAACAACATACTAAAAACCGGCCAAGGGTCTCGCGCTAAAGGTCCCGGACAAAAAAAAGTTTTTTTCTATGTTTAATAATGTTGTGTTCTGTAGTGGTGTGGTACGGAACCCTTGGTGCGCGAGTACCCCGACTCGCACTTGACCGCTTTTATTATTTATATCTGTTAAAAATAACAGTAACAGAGGTACCTAAATTAATTTACAAACAAACAACACCTTTTTTGTAACATCTGGATTATTTAAAAATAAACTCAGACTGTACCAATTTCCCGGTAACCTTTAGAGGACCGTATCGTGAAAGCAATTTATAACAATCTGTCAAAAAAAAGAAATTTTCTACCGAATTTATTAGCGTCGCAGCCACTTTGCAAATTGGGTAATTCAGGAAGTGTCCAAATACAGGGTTACTTCGGAGACAGTGCGCAAATTTTACGTAAACTCACACGGAAACAAAAGTAAAAGTAGGTATTTAGGTATAAAATGCACAAGACGAATACTTATGAATACTAGAACAGACTGCAGAGTTGCGGAAATTCCATTTTGAAATGTGCAAGAAAATATTCTCAGCTTCCGTCAGCTTTTTCAACCATTATCTTGAGATTGCTCTATTTAAAGCACCCTCTCAGATGCTTATGGAAATAGACTTAACATAGAAAGACAGAAAGTCGAGATTCCTTTATATCGTTTGGAAGTAGGTTTTGTACTTAAGCACCTATTTAACAGATCGGCTGCCATGGCTCGCCAGTTAAGAGGGTACCGAGCCTATTGTGCTGCCCTCAATCGTATTTTTTTATTTCTATACAATTAAACAACATTTCCAAAAAATAAGAATGTCACATTGTAGTCCTGATTGGTTTTCAATTTATCGAAACATTACGGATTATTATGTTTTATGCTTGTAAGAAGGGAGGGAGGCCTTTGTCACAAAATAGGCTAAAAAAGGGGAAAAAAATGTTTGTAGCTATTATCGTTAAAACGTTGGTTTTAAAGACTACAAATATTAATAAAACAAATCCGCATCACGGCTATCGCGGGTTGGCATGCTACCAGTGCAGGTGTACGTTTTCACAATCAAAAGCAAACGATGTACCTAGTACAGTCAAGAGCACGTCAAGCTTGACACTTTGGACTTTGTACCGTTCTTATTTAGTGCGCCATAAGCGTTACAATCGAACTGCAAGTGTAAAGCTTGATGTGCTCTTGACTGTACCTATTAGGACCTTAGCCTTCGTGCACGTTATACTGTCATTCCCCGGTGGTGTCTGCAGATGGCGGTATTGCTAAGTTAAGACAGAGGCCTATTGAAGTAGCTTCAATTATACTCTAAAGTGTCCTTTAGATGGGCAATCGATTGCATGCTTTTTGCCAAGGTCAAATAGCAAAGGCGGATGAAGGAGCACTGTGATGGTAAAGGGCAGACCTATATATATAAACATATACATATATACATAACATAGTTAGATAGAAGTAAGTACATGAGTAGATTTTAGGAAAGGCCAACGGTCACATCTGGCATACATAAAATTCGAAACTAAAATTTGGAATAACATTTCTTTTATATTCCAAAGCCATAAACGTAACTAAGATGGATGGTAGGAAGAGGAAACAAGGGAGACGCAAACAAAAGTCTTAAAAATCTAATGACAATTTCGACGTATTTAGAATTTAACAAGAAACTCAAAACAAAGGCTAAAATTCTCTATAATTATCGTAAATATCTCTGCAGGGTTTGGGCTGTCGATTGTTAGCTTCCCCATAAATTTTACAACGAGCCTTGTGCAAGCGAAAGTTAGTGAAACGGACGAACATGTGGTTGTTACACGAATTTGCCCTCTAAGGTCCGAAGGAATGATAATTAATAATGTTCGTTATAACTTTTCGGAATTTTTCTAAAATATTTCAGATCAAACTGAGGCAACCTGCGATGAATTTGAGATCACACAAGACCAGTCTTTTGGAAGATTTTAGACCCAGGTCTACGAGCAAACCTAGGATTCTAGGAAGTTGAATTATGCTGATGGTTGGACAATCAGGGGGCGTGTTGCACCGTAACATCGAGGCGACCAATGGGATCACTTGAGACGTAGCGCCACTTCGGGACAGGGAAATCGACCAATAATAGATGACCACCCAAATTAACAAAGGATTTAAACTCATGCGCAGATATTGGAGCGTTATTGTACTAGGAAATAAGATATAGTTTTGTATAAAGATTTTTAAGGGTGGATGTTTTGTGTAAGGAAAGAGGGGGATTTTTGGAAAGGAGACAGACTTGTTTTGACTCTGAGAGAGTACAGTTGAGTTTGATATTGAAGAGGGTGATTTTTTGTAAACCCTTCTAAGAAGTTTCAAAGTATTTGAGTAGAGTAATTTTATAGATCGGAAGTGGCCACTTTCTTGAATAAACATAGATTCAGTGTAACGTGTTCAGGAAACCTATATATAATACAGCTAAGTGTATCTCTTGAGGGCGTGGTTTATTAAGAGGAATTAAATGTTGAGATTAAATATAAATACATACATTATACAATGATATTTAAAGTCAGTTGTGTCAATTCACACAAAGTTACTAATTCCGTTCTTATCTCATAATAAACCCGTTTCCTGACATTGTATTGCATAACTTGTGTACCTATGTGGTTAATCCTGAAATAAAATACATTATTGTTTAATATCTCACAAGCCTAAATTAAATTGAAAGTATCGTGGATTAATGAAAGTAATCAATTAAATTCGCCTAGAAGTCGATAACATTTCAGGTTTAACAAATTAATTATAATATTTAATGTGTTATTATCATAATATGGCCAAAAGGTTTTTTTCTTTCTTTGAATGGTTTTTTACCTTTTATCTTAGTTTTGGGCCTTAGGAACCGTTCAAAGGTCATATAAATTCGTTCATCGAATTTATAAGATTAAATAATCAAACAGTTTCGAGTAAATTCAAAAATATTAAATAAATGAACATTATTAACTTTTATTGTGGTATTTTTGATAAATATCTGCATCCCAGAAACCTATGTCTCAATTATTCATATCATTATAAATAACTGATATTCACAGAAGCTATATTAGAGTCAATAGCAATTAGATTCATTAGATAATTCAAAGATTTCGCCTTTTACCTATTAACACACAATCATTTTACAAGAACTCGAGAGTAGATTAATTTATTTGCATATATAATTTTACCTATTAATTCCTAGATAACTCAGTCTGAACCTAGATACAGCAAACTATTAACCTTTGATTATGATTTCAAAGAGTGACAAGGGTCACAATTGTCTGTCCAGTTTCAGTCGAGTGTGGGCACCTCATGGGAGTTATCATTTCAATCACTACATCGTCAAAGCACAAATAAAGCTTGATCTCTTGGATGGCCATACACACACACACTACGACATAATATAAATTTGAGACAGCTTGATTACCCGGTCTATCCGAGGTGATCCAAATTGAAGAAAGAGTTAAGGTGAGAACGTCAAGTTACCGAGCACGTTTCGGCCAGATCGTTAGCTTGCTATCTGTTCTGTACGAGTGTAAGGAGCTGTGGCAGACTTACGTGTTTAGGGGGGAGAGGGAAAGAGTTAAGGTGAGGACGTCAAGTTACCGAGCACGTTTCGGCCAGATCGTTAGCTTGCTATCTGTTCTGTACGAGTGTAAGGAGCTGTGGCAGACTTACGTGTTTAGGGGGAGGGGGGAAGTTAGAAATTTCTGAGGACTTCTCTAGCTGAACGAACGTTGCTGATCGGGTCTTGAGTGTGCCCAAGAGGTGTTTGGAATGCTTTTGAAGGTCAACCTTTACAGTAATTGGACATAGATATTTAATTAATACATTTATTTACCTGTTATACAGACAGATAAAGTTTGCTTAATCTAGATTGAGACCTAGATTTTACTCTCTATAGAAAAGTCAGTTTACATTCATTGGCAATACACATATTTCTCAGAAACTACATTCACAAGTGAATAAGTAATATTAAGGCTCAATTCATTTCATTTACAGTCAATTAATCAAGACAATTTTATTATTCTCAATTATCATTGAAATTAGACGATCACGATAAAGCCACATGGCCAAAGGCAAACCACTATACACACAGTGGCGTGTATGTACATAATACGTGTACACATACATCCCTATATATTATATAACATATAAAGGAGGGAGCAGCGGGTCATCACACATGCTTCCGAGTGACCAGGATCATAGGGGGGGGGGGGGGGGGACACCACACGTGGTGCCGTGACCAGGATTCTAGACTTTGTGTTGATAAAAGTAGACACAACTAGAAAAGGACTTTAATAACAAAAAAAAAAAACACAACGTAGGAAAACATACAATGATTTTATTTTGATTAATTATGACTGTTTAGTTATTATAGCCGAAGTTTATAATATTGAAAATACAGGCTTTATTTCGAGTCTATAAACGAGTTTAATTAATCTTTGAAGGAACACGAATAGTGTCGTTTTACATGTACAAAATTAAAACAATTAAACTAGAGATTTATAAATTTTTACATGCATGTTTAATTGAGACATATGGGAGAGGTGATTTTAAGATAAAACATTTTATTTTTGTGTGACTTTCGAATGTGCATTTCCCCTTTGTTTCTTTGTTTCTAAATATATTGTGTGATTAAAACCTAGGAAATTCATTTTAGATAATATTTGATTAAGTAGCTATCAGATGTGGAGCGAAACCGGATATGTAGATAAAATTAGAAATTTTTAGATACGATTAGGTACACCATCTTTAATAACGTGGGAAATACTGTTTCTTATACCCACTTAAGTTAAAGTCGTTAGGTATTGTTTTTTAGAAACATCCAAGAGAAGTCATTGAACAAAATAGCATTATTATCATAGTATTATACGGCAGGCAAATAGCCACGCCACGCCGTGCCGCCCCAGTAACGTAGAGCAATAAAACGATTGTCCAAACATCTGCATCAGGTAGACTGTTTCGAGTTGAAAAAGGGTCAGTGACGGAATTTTGAATGCTATTTTAACCTTGCGTTTTTATAAGGACTAATGAAATAAACATAGATTCCTAGAGTAACCGATTTCTTGACGAGAAACTTGAGATTATTATGAATAGATATTAATTTGATACAATTTGATATAAATACGATCGGTCAAAATCAGTCTTTCAACATCTTATTATGGATTGTTGTAATTTTATTGTATGAAAAAGATATTAAGGAGCGTTTTGTTACCTAGCGTATCGTTTGTAGCGGACACATCATCATCAGCTCCTAATTATGATTACAAATCGAAAGGACGGATTAATGATTGAGAATACTTTAGAGTATAGATACATGTGCAGAGGTGGAAGGAATCAAATATATTATTTTAACTAGATACCTATTTGACATAATTTGATATAAATATGATCTGTCAAAATCAGTCTTTCAACATCTTATAATGGATTGTTGTAATTTTATTGTATGGAAAAGACAGTAAGGAACGCTTTGTTATTTAGCGTATGGAATGTAGCAAACACATCATCATCAGCTCCTAATTATTAATCCGTCAAAATCAGTCTTTCTACATTTTATTATTGATTGTGGAAACTTTATTGTATGAACGAGACAATAAGAAACGTGTTGTTATGTAATGTATTGTATGTATTGAGAACATCATCATCAGCTCCAAGTTATTATTAGGTACGAAGCGAAAGAACGAGTCAATAATTAAGAATACAGTAGAGTTTAAATACATGTGCAGAGGTGAAAGGAACGAAATGAAAATAAGTTAATACGAATTAAGGCAACTTATTGATACATGATTATTATAAGGAAGCAGTGGGCAGAGTATTATGTATGTATGTGTGTAGGAGGTGAACTGTCAAGGAACGTAATAATGAGTTTGATTACAAATAAAGGGGACGTGATTATTAAAGGCTGCAGTTGAGTATATGTATTGTATGTATGGAGGTGATAGAAACATACATGAGTTTTAATAATGAGACAAGAGAAGTTGCTAATATTAAGAGTACTGTAGAATTCAGGTGTATAGAGCGGTGAAGGAAACGTGAAGGTCGTGAATTTATTAGAGTAATGAATTATGGAAAGAAGTGAAAAGCTATAGTAGTGGCAGGTTTAATATTATTATTATAGTGAGCCGAATCGAGACGAAGATATATTACTAAACCAACCAGAAGAAAAAAAAACTATTGAATCGAGATTTTTGTGTTGTTACTTCTGTAACAAAGCCATGGTTGATGAGACAATAAGATCGGAGTATTTTATATAGATAAATATTAATTTATTGATTATGAGGATTGTAAGCATTTGAATATAATCGTGGGGAAAGAAACGAGATACACAATAATCCCAGTCGATGTAATTTGTCGCGTACAGTTAGGTAGCCCGTCTAATTGTAAAGCGAGAGAATGATTAGCGAAAATAGTTTAAATATAATCAGAGATCACAGGTCGATGTGCGCTGATAATTTATGGGAGTGATATTAATATCTTCGCAATCTAAGTAAATAAATAATTAAATAAATCAACGACTTCCAAATTACTGACAGATTTTGTAGAGCTAAGTTGATACGTGGGTGCTGTAATTGTAATTATGATGATAGTTATTGCAAGATTATTTAAATTCTAGACAGGGTGAGAAGTGATTTGTGATGAGACATTAAATTGTTGATAGAGTCGCAGATTATAATAATTAAAATATGTAAACATCACCAAATGCCGTTAATTCTAAGTTGTGGTATATTTCGAAGACATAAGGCATTATTAAGTAGCAGTATAGTGAGTAATTATGTTAATAGTTGAAGACTATTTATTCAATTGAAATTTTAAAACAAACGATGGTTTTATTTGAAAGATAGCATAATATTTCACAAGGGAATAGCAAATAGATATGACAAATAATTTGCTTGAATAGCATTAAATTATTCCCTCACCAGGTTTCGGTTGCTAAATTTATTATTATGCGTATATACAGATTGAATGATTCATCGAAATCCTTGCAACCAAATATGAAATGGAGTTAAAAGGTTAAGTTGAGGCAGTAGACTGATATTCTTTCTTATGCTGTGGTTGAGATATCAAAGTTTTAGTTATGAGAACGTGGTGTATAATTCATAATATTTGGTTACACTTAATATTAACGATCGAAAATTCTTAATCAATATAAGGAGATCTTGTTAGAAAATATACACGTCAGTTTAGAAAAACTTATTAGAATCAGATCTAAGTTATATTATACTAGTGACACTAGGTAATTAAGATTACTAGGAATTTTGTTATTTATACTGCAAGTTACAATAGATGTCACAATAGCAAATAAGTACTAGATAAGAAGAGAAGTCAAGCAGTGATATTCTTCCAAGTTGAAGTGGACCGTACATCAAATAATTAATTGAATTGAGTAGCGTCAGTTAAATCAAATTAGTGCAATTAGATTGGATCTTTGGCACTGTGAGGAAAGGGCTGAATTCCATAGTGGGGATGACATAGCCATAATGATGATTATGATGATTAGATGATGACGTTAAATTGAAGAGTTAACAGTTTAAAGATAAGTGAACGCTGAACTCAGCGATAAGATGACATTTACTGTTGCCAATAAAGGTCAATAACGGACACGATGATGACGAATAATTAGATTAGAATAATTAATAAAGTTATAATAATTATGTTATAACAAAGGGTGGCGGTTGTTCGAACCAAATGCAAACAGATAACGGATTTTTTTTAATGTTTGAAGGTTTAAGTTGAGAGGTTTAGATATCACGTGATAGAGATATCATATGTTATGTACTCAGTGGTAGTTATGTAGAAAGCTAGAAAACAAGTTTCAACCTGTCTTCAGGGAGAGGTATGTGATGGTAAAGGGCAGACCTATATATATAAACATATACATATATACATAACATAGTTAGATAGAAGTAAGTACATGAGTAGATTTTAGGAAAGGCCAACGGTCACATCTGGCATACATAAAATTCGAAACTAAAATTTGGAATAACATTTCTTTTATATTCCAAAGCCATAAACGTAACTAAGATGGATGGTAGGAAGAGGAAACAAGGGAGACGCAAACAAAAGTCTTAAAAATCTAATGACAATTTCGACGTATTTAGAATTTAACAAGAAACTCAAAACAAAGGCTAAAATTCTCTATAATTATCGTAAATATCTCTGCAGGGTTTGGGCTGTCGATTGTTAGCTTCCCCATAAATTTTACAACGAGCCTTGTGCAAGCGAAAGTTAGTGAAACGGACGAACATGTGGTTGTTACACGAATTTGCCCTCTAAGGTCCGAAGGAATGATAATTAATAATGTTCGTTATAACTTTTCGGAATTTTTCTAAAATATTTCAGATCAAACTGAGGCAACCTGCGATGAATTTGAGATCACACAAGACCAGTCTTTTGGAAGATTTTAGACCCAGGTCTACGAGCAAACCTAGGATTCTAGGAAGTTGAATTATGCTGATGGTTGGACAATCAGGGGGCGTGTTGCACCGTAACATCGAGGCGACCAATGGGATCACTTGAGACGTAGCGCCACTTCGGGACAGAGAAATCGACCAATAATAGATGACCACCCAAATTAACAAAGGATTTAAACTCATGCGCAGATATTGGAGCGTTATTGTACTAGGAAATAAGATATAGTTTTGTATAAAGATTTTTAAGGGTGGATGTTTTGTGTAAGGAAAGAGGGGGATTTTTGGAAAGGAGACAGACTTGTTTTGACTCTGAGAGAGTACAGTTGAGTTTGATATTGAAGAGGGTGATTTTTTGTAAACCCTTCTAAGAAGTTTCAAAGTATTTGAGTAGAGTAATTTTATAGATCGGAAGTGGCCACTTTCTTGAATAAACATAGATTCAGTGTAACGTGTTCAGGAAACCTATATATAATACAGCTAAGTGTATCTCTTGAGGGCGTGGTTTATTAAGAGGAATTAAATGTTGAGATTAAATATAAATACATACATTATACAATGATATTTAAAGTCAGTTGTGTCAATTCACACAAAGTTACTAATTCCGTTCTTATCTCATAATAAACCCGTTTCCTGACATTGTATTGCATAACTTGTGTACCTATGTGGTTAATCCTGAAATAAAATACATTATTGTTTAATATCTCACAAGCCTAAATTAAATTGAAAGTATCGTGGATTAATGAAAGTAATCAATTAAATTCGCCTAGAAGTCGATAACATTTCAGGTTTAACAAATTAATTATAATATTTAATGTGTTATTATCATAATATGGCCAAAAGGTTTTTTTCTTTCTTTGAATGGTTTTTTACCTTTTATCTTAGTTTTGGGCCTTAGGAACCGTTCAAAGGTCATATAAATTCGTTCATCGAATTTATAAGATTAAATAATCAAACAGTTTCGAGTAAATTCAAAAATATTAAATAAATGAACATTATTAACTTTTATTGTGGTATTTTTGATAAATATCTGCATCCCAGAAACCTATGTCTCAATTATTCATATCATTATAAATAACTGATATTCACAGAAGCTATATTAGAGTCAATAGCAATTAGATTCATTAGATAATTCAAAGATTTCGCCTTTTACCTATTAACACACAATCATTTTACAAGAACTCGAGAGTAGATTAATTTATTTGCATATATAATTTTACCTATTAATTCCTAGATAACTCAGTCTGAACCTAGATACAGCAAACTATTAACCTTTGATTATGATTTCAAAGAGTGACAAGGGTCACAATTGTCTGTCCAGTTTCTGTCGAGTGTGGGCACCTCATGGGAGTTATCATTTCAATCACTACATCGTCAAAGCACAAATAAAGCTTGATCTCTTGGATGGCCATACACACACACACTACGACATAATATAAATTTGAGACAGCTTGATTACCCGGTCTATCCGAGGTGATCCAAATTGAAGAAAGAGTTAAGGTGAGAACGTCAAGTTACCGAGCACGTTTCGGCCAGATCGTTAGCTTGCTATCTGTTCTGTACGAGTGTAAGGAGCTGTGGCAGACTTACGTGTTTAGGGGGGAGAGGGAAAGAGTTAAGGTGAGGACGTCAAGTTACCGAGCACGTTTCGGCCAGATCGTTAGCTTGCTATCTGTTCTGTACGAGTGTAAGGAGCTGTGGCAGACTTACGTGTTTAGGGGGAGGGGGGAAGTTAGAAATTTCTGAGGACTTCTCTAGCTGAACGAACGTTGCTGATCGGGTCTTGAGTGTGCCCAAGAGGTGTTTGGAATGCTTTTGAAGGTCAACCTTTACAGTAATTGGACATAGATATTTAATTAATACATTTATTTACCTGTTATACAGACAGATAAAGTTTGCTTAATCTAGATTGAGACCTAGATTTTACTCTCTATAGAAAAGTCAGTTTACATTCATTGGCAATACACATATTTCTCAGAAACTACATTCACAAGTGAATAAGTAATATTAAGGCTCAATTCATTTCATTTACAGTCAATTAATCAAGACAATTTTATTATTCTCAATTATCATTGAAATTAGACGATCACGATAAAGCCACATGGCCAAAGGCAAACCACTATACACACAGTGGCGTGTATGTACATAATACGTGTACACATACATCCCTATATATTATATAACATATAAAGGAGGGAGCAGCGGGTCATCACACATGCTTCCGAGTGACCAGGATCATAGGGGGGGGGGGGGGGGGGGGGGACACCACAGCACGAGCTCCTAATTAGCTGAGATCGGATCCTATACACGTGCATGCCTGCGATCGAGCTGTCCGTCTGGTACTTAAGAGTAATGTTGACCACGTGCCTTTAGTGGCTTTTACTCTCACTCTTATTCATGAGAAGGAACTGTCTTGATAAAAAGCCTTTTTATATACTAATAAAGACTGATGATAAAAAAATCTGGCTAAATATTCAAAGCTTTTTTTAGGACCTATGTTTTCGGTATTTATTGCAATAGGGATGATGACAATTTTTATTTTACATCTTTTTTAAAAACTGTTTGATATCTTAAACACTAAAGTGAAACAGATTTTTGTATATCTTCAAAAATAACCGAAATATAAGTGTTTAAAATTTACGGTTAGAGCGATAGGCATATATAAAGGGAGTGACGTCATACCCTCATATTTTAATACAAATAATAACGAAGTGTCATACAAAAATCTATTTTGCATGAAAGAGATAGAAGACGATAAAAAACGTATTTCAATCGCTTATAACTTTTTTGTTTTCTGTTTGATTGTAATTTCGTTTTAACATTTTGTTATTGAATTTAGCCTTTTTTGGAATTCGTTATAACTTTATACAACGTGTTAATGAATTAACGCAAAACTAGAAAGTAGTTTGTTTTGAATCGAGAGCAGAATCGAATTATCATGATTTCAACATAGGAATTTTTATTCAAAATATTAAATAATTTGTTAGCAAAATTTAAAATTATCTGAACCCGATGTCAACCCACACGAAGTGTGCCCGTGCGGCACACTCACCCTACTTACTACCAAAACAAGATTATAAAAATGTATCCATGAGTACGTTAGCGCTTTCTTTTCGTGCTGAAATGATAACAAATCATTTTTGCCTCAAAACTTAAAATGCGAATAACTTTAAATTTTAACTATCAAAATAATGAAATTATTGTTTCAATCTAATTATTTTGTTATAAATCAGTAGGGGTGTATGAGGTTTTGCGCTAATTCATTAACACGTTGTATAAGATATGAATTTCCAGGATCAGTCATCATCCGTATTATATTGGAGGGCACAATAGAGGGGAAACAAGGCAGAGGAAGATCTAGACAGGGTTATCGAGTACAGGTGAAAGAGAAGGTTGATGTTCAAGTCACTAGAGGAGAAGAGACAGGGTTGGACAAGAGTGTACAGGCGCAGTGTAGCAGCGACAGATCGTATAATATTTAATTTTGAAATTTGTTACAACCTGTATAACGATACAGGTTGTAACAAAACACCCTAGTAATACTTAAGGGGGTGCTTCAGACCAGCAATCTGAACAACTTTTACTATGGAGCCAACTTTGAAATCGTGAAATAAAAATTCGCAGTTTCATACAAAACTGCAATACCAGCTCGACTCAATTGTATGGGACAGCAGATTTTTTTTATTTTTTCTCGATATTGGCTTCATAGTGAAACTTGTTCAGTTTGATGGTCTGAAGCACCTCCTTAAATACTAGGGTGTTTTGTTACACCCTGTGGTATTGTTGCTCGAATTTTAAAACCACGCCATAAAAACTACATATTTTAATTAAGGGCCAATAAAACAGATAAATACCTACTTATTGGTTCTGCCCAATAAGTATTTATCATCTCAAATTTTTTATCACAAATTCGAAAAGCCTATGCCTAAAAATGGCGCCTTTTTTCTTTTTTTAGCGCGGCCATCAATCAAAATTGAATATTAATCTCGAAACTCAGTCCGAACTGAGATATAAAGGCTTGAAGTGCACGTAATGGTAAAATTTTCAACTTCAAGCCTTTATATCTCCCTCCGGACTGAGTTTAGGGATGTACATGTTAATAGGTTTTGTTTCTTACTTTATTCTGAAATAAAATATTCAAGTTTGGTTGCTGGCCGCGCCAAAAACAACGGCGAAAAATAAGGCGCCAACCTTCCATACAAAACCCGCATTGTCTTTTGTTCAATAAATTCTTTTCGAGCTTAATTGACATTGTAAAGTATTCTGTGAACAGTTGAGAATCTCATTGAAAGTTAGATTAATTTGAGAATATGATACAATTACTTTGAGAGAACCAAAGACATATATATTACTATAAATCTATGGAGAGAACAAAAGACGGAGTTCAGTATCATTGCATATAAATTAAACAATTGTTTACATTTTGATTAGCTACCAAAAATTTATAAATTTCAATACAAGCAACCTCTCAAGGAACACGCAAGCTATATAGCAGCAGCACAGTAGCTGCATAAAGGAAATTTCCTTTGCTACTGTACAGCTGCTATATAGCTTACGTGTTCCTTGTGCTCACCCAAAACACATGTATACACGTTCTCCGTTCCTTCGTGGGTAATGAAATGAGCTACCCACATTTCTGAAATTATGTTAAAAGAACATTATTAAAATCTAACAGTATATTATGTGCCTACTTCTTTTTTCAATTTTAAGTTATAAGCGAAAATTAGACGGATATGATACCTATTTGAAACAAATAATATAAAATGGTTTACTTTTAATCTCGAAAATGAATTGGATTTTCCACGCGCTGAGCCACAAAAGCCAATGAATATATTTTCATCTTGTGTCTTGTCCACGATAAAGATACAAAGATATCCTATTAATTGCAAAAGTATTCGCATACGTTGTACTTATAGGATACCCAGTCATAAAGGGTACAAAAATGAAAGTCAGTGAAACTATACAAATTATTGCTAAGAAAAGGAAGGAAAATAAAGTGAGTATAGCTTCACTCACTTTCGTTTGTGTACTTTATGACGCAGCCTACAGCGATCACCCTGTGAACATATTATTTACGGGCTACAAGGACGTACCCAGGGGGGGGGGGGGGGGGGGGGGGGGGGTCCTAGGGGTCTGGACATCTCTCACAAAAACCTTTACCTCCATTACAACAACAACAATATAACATAACACTAGTAAAAATTGGCAACATGCCTTGTCCAAAATGTACAGTCAAAAATCCACAACAAGCTTCGTCACAAGAGAAAACAAATAAAAATCCACAAAACGTTTCGTCAGCAAAATAATAAATTAACCTAAACTACACGGCATCGTCATAAATCGCACCTGGCACAAAGGATCCCATCACACTAGCTGCGTTCCCGCGCTGGATAGCCAACGAAATCCTCTGCACCAGATACGACCCAGAGCGGACATCGCCGCCACTCTCAACCAAACTCTTGCCCAGCTCTCTTACAAACGCCTTACCTTCCACTCCCCACGTTCCCTCCCCAATTTTTTTTTGTCAACATTTATTATATTGCAATAAATGATTTGAAAGACATAACACTACATAACATTATTCTTATTTTGATAGTTATGTCATGTTTCCTTGCCATTCGAGAATATGATTCGTAAACAACGTAAGATAGGTAACTAACTACCTACGTTGTTATCAACTAGGGTAAAGTAACCAAAGAGTACACTTTCTGAACTTAGTAAGTTGCATTGCGCTTTCTTCGGTGGTTCTTCCTTCAACTCAAAGAGGTTTAAGTAAACTTTAGAGGAAAGACGTGTTCACTTCAGAACAACTGATCCCAATTCAGAACCGACTGAGTTCGGTTCAACAAACATTCCAAGTATATTTCAAGTATTATCAAGTTTTGAATGTATGGATCTACCTAGTTTTACTTTTTAAGGTTCCGTACCCAAAGGGTGAAAACGGGACCCTATTTAATTACTAAGCCTACGTCGTCCGTCCGTCCGTCCTACCTATTTATGGCTGTAACTTTTGAACTGTAATAGCTAGAAATTTAAAATATTTACAGAATGTGCGTTATAAATTATTTGTATTTGTATTTGTATTTTATTATTTCGGAGTTACTATCAAATAATACAAATTCTAATCTAAACTATTATAAAACTGTAACAGAAGTGTGTCTGTACATTGAAGATATTTACAAAAAAAAGATTACGATATGGTTTTTAGATGTCCCTGATTCCAAATCACCAATTTTTGGATTTTTTGTCTGTCTGTTTGTTTGTTTGTTTGTTTGTTTGTTTGTTCGTTTGTTTGTTTGTTTGTTTATTTATTTGTTTGGGTGTTTGTTTGTTCGAGTATCACGCAAAAACTACTGAACCGGGTTTGATGAAACTTTTTTTGTTTGATAGCTTATCATCTGACTTAAAATCTGGTATATAATTTATGCGGACGAAGTCGCGGGTAAAAGCTCGTAATACAATAAAACCATTCGAGAAAATGGTTCGAAAACAACGTAAGATAGGTAACTAACTAGCTACGTTGTTATCAACTAGGGTAAAGTAACCAAAGAGTGCACTTTCTGAACTTAGTAAGTCGCATTGCGCTTTCTTCGGTGGTTCTTCCTTCAACTCAAGAGGTTTAAGTAAACTTCAGAGGAAACACATGTTCACTTCAGAACAACTGATCCCAATTCAGAACCGACTGAGTTCGGTTCAACAAACATTCCAAGTATATTTCAAGTTTTGAGTTTATGGATCTACCTAGTTTTACTTTTTAGGGTTCCGTACCCAAAGGGTGAAAACGGGACCCTGTTTTATTACTAAGCCTACGTCGTCCGTCCGTCCTGCCTATTTAACTTTTGAACCATAATAGCTAGACAGTTGAAAATTTCACAAAATGTGCATTATTATGGCAGATTTGGTAACAAATAATAAAAATGTTAAAAATAAACATTTAATTTGAGGGTCCTCATACAATAAACTAGTTTTTATCAACGGTTTTTCTTCTTGCTCTATCGTAAAAACGGTCGTACTGGTACATACAAGCGTCAAACTTGGTTTGATTATACAACGTTTTAATGAATTAACGCAAAACTAGAAAGTAGTTTGTTTAGAATCGAGAGCAGAATCGAATTATCATGGTTTCAACATAGGAAATTTTTTTCAAAATATTAAATACTTAATTTGTTTGTAAAATTGAAAATTTACCGAACCCGATGTCAACCCAACGCACGGTCACACTCGCCCTACTTTACAACCAAAACAAGATTATAAATGTATCCATGAGCACTAACGTAAGTGCTTTCATTCATTGCCAAAATGATAACAAATCACTTTTGCCTCAAAACTTAAAATGCGAATAACTTTAGATTTTAACTATCATTATAATGAAATTATTGTTGGAATCTAATTGTTTTGTTATAAATCAGTTGGGGTGTATGAGGATTAGCGCTTATTCATTAACATGTTGTAGAGAAAACTCTATAGTATAACACAGCAAATAATAAAAACCTGCCAAGTTTGAGTCGGTCTCGCGCTAAAGGTCCCAGCAGTTAATTATGTTGTGTGATGGTATGGTACGGAACCCTCGGTGTGCGAGTAACCCGACTCGCGCTTGGCCGGTTTTTTTGACTTTGTATTAAAATTGGAACCTGTTCCAGTCCAGGTTCATATCGATGACTCACCGTACACGTACGGTTTCCGTTTTCGTTTTCCGTATTCGGAGGGCCGAATGCAGGTATATTCGTACATAAATGCTCGCCGGTTCTGGGTAAATTTTATTTAACCCTTCATAAGTAAGTTTACCTTACGTTTCTGATTTGATCAGCGTACGTGCGTCGACGGTGACCCTTTTCATATTTCCCATTCGCCTTGTAAATGAAATATATTAAGACTGAATGGCCGTTTTTACTTAGCTAATAGACTTGTAGAATACCTACTTACTTATTGGTTAAAAGTAAGGTAAAGAATTTTGGCGGACGGCCCTTTAATTTGAGACCCAGACTTAGAGGTCCCGTACATGAATGGAACTTAGTAATACGTGTTGAGTGAAACAAAACTAACAAAAAAGAAAATTGGATGTAACCTGTAAAAGTTGGGGGAAAGGTATTCTCCTTATGATACCTTTTGTAGCAAGTGTGTGAAAGTCATAATCTTTCTTATTAGATAGTCCATTCAATCTTCTACGGATTATTCATTATCGATAACCGTATAATATTATGATAATGAAAGAAAACGAAATCAGGAACTATCAGTTCAGCCAAGCCAAATACATTCCGTAACGACCAAAAAATACTTCAGTGATAATCTTAGATGAAAATAGCTGTCATGGTTGCGTTTTGCTACTGCTTTTTGGATGATTTGTCTATTTTACTAGTAATTTCTACTTTTGAATCCGGACTTCTGGAGATGTGGAAGTTTTTTTTAAAAATGCTTTAATTTTTTCTGTTTATAATAATTATGACCGCTGTCCTGAAGACCTTTTAGTTTTCGTAAAAAATGGTTAGGTCCAAATCTGCCAATCTTCTTTGTCATAAAAGTTCATGAGTAAGTATTAAGATGAATGTAAATTGCTAGAAGGTTTTTGAATTCACCGGTATGAGAAATTTATAATACCTCTGGATCCCGGAAACAAAGTGAATAAAATTAGCTACTTTCCACATCGGGGAACCGAAAGTTCCGAAAGTTCTTTACCTATTGAAAGTGATTCAAAATGTCAATTCAGGTTAATTATTTAATTTAATTGATAATGTTTTAAGAAAAGTAGTTCACGGAAGGGCAAAATGTTGAAAAAAATATTAACTCATCCGTAAATCTATTCGATTCGTACCGAACGATCGACGTACTGATTTGCATGGATAACAGAGCGTACCCCCCTCTAACTTCTCAAATACTGGAGTACACAATCAGTGTCGGAAAAATCAAATAAAAACCGTCGGCGGCCAAAACGCTCTTGTTTTGAGATGAAGCCGAGAATGTAGCGCGCTCACCCAGAAAAAGTCTATTAACTCTTTTAAAAATATCCTATTTTCCTTGGAAACACAGACGCAGGGAGATGTTAGTTTCATCATAATATCGTCAGGTTTAAAGCCAACAAACCAACGACCATAATCCCTTTCGAGGTGGTCAAAACTCTACATAACTATAATAACCATCACTAACACGTCCTTCCATCATCAAACCTTCAAGGTGGGGCTTGCTATAACATAACAGCGCGCTTGAACGAAATAAAGCCATGCAAATTATAATATTCCCAAATGCACAATGGTACCGATTCGGACTGTGCCACGACTTAACTTAACTAAATTTATTCCTGTCACTTTCTAAAATAAGATTAAGAAAAGAGACAGAAAACCAACAGCTGACTTTAGTGCTGTCAAAGTGACGTTACACGCCCAAAATAAGATGCCATCATAATGTACGCCATCTTATTTTTTTAAAGCGTTTTTGGGTGTGTAACGTCACTTTGACAGCACTAAAGTCAGCTGATGGTTTTCTGTCTCTTTTCTTAATCTTATTTTAGAAAGTGACAGGAATAAATTTAGTTAAGTTAAGTCGTGGCACAGTCCGAATCGAGGCCAATGTGATCTTAAAAGGGGTTTAGAGATCCCGGCACACCGAAAATGTCGGTACTTCCTCGTGAACCCACTAAATTGTCTCGCTGGTGGGTCCACGAGGAAACCTTGTTCCTCGTGGACCCACTACATTATATACTGAAAACTAAGTATATATCCTTAGTGGACAAAGCATGATGAATAAATTCCTCATCATATAAGTACAATCTCTTTGTACTGATAGTACGGGTTTTTTAACTATTCTGTGTCGTCGTGAACTATAATAGATAAATAAATGAATGATAGTGTAAACTCCGATCTCAAAATAACCAATTATAATATAGGACTAGGAAGTAAAATAATTTTGAAATGATCTGTCGCCTCAACTTGTTTCCTGGAAGTTTTTGAAATATTTCAAAGTCTAAATTCGAGACAGATTAATGTCCGGAACCCATCTACAGGGATTTATGTGGATTAGGTAATGGTTTTATCGCGAGAATTAAAGCTGTCACAAGAATTGTTTCAAAACCATTTCGTATTTTGTCTACAATACACTTTAGGCATTTATAACATGAAAATGATCCATTGAAACCAAATACCATGAAAGCTTCTTGAAGGTCAGGCGATAAGGTCTAGAATCTCAAGAGACACTGTTTTTTTATATCTATTCATCATCATCATCATCTCAGCCAATATGGACATTCACTGTTAGACATAATTATGTCTAATTATAGGCCTCCCCATTGATCTCCACAACAACCGGTCCTGCACCCTCCAATGGGTTCCCGCCACCTCCCCAGGTCGTCAGTTCACCTTGTGGGGGCTCTATACCAACGCTGCACCGTCCAGTACGCGGTCGCCTCTCGAGAACTATTTTTTAACCCTATTATTCACCATTATCTGTTTTTAATATACAAAGTGTTCGCAATATAGATACCTACTCTGCTTATGACGACCATAAATACTACAGAAGTCAAAAAAAAAGTTTTCTCTTTATGCAATTTCAATGATAGCTTTTTTATTGCAAATTTTAAATATTTTATCACACGAGTCGCAATTTCAATCTCCTTGAAAATTATATTTACCTACATTTCAGCAGAGAATTTGGCGAAACATTTAAATTTGGTTGGCACATAGGACTTTTGTCCTAACATTTGTTAGCCATGGTCCTCTAGTGGTCTAATTTCAGGTTCAGAGCGGCAGAATATAAGTTATCGTTTTCATAGAATGGACATTTAGAATTAAAACAAGAGATGAAATATACTCACAATTTATAATATATGATCCACACACTGCACAAAATTATACACTGACAATAACACCACAGTTACACTTCTGTTCACTTCGACGCTCAAAGATGGACTGTTGGAAAAATGGCGTAACGTCTGTACGTAAACTTTGAAACGGAAGTCGTTGAGTAAAGTGGCGCCATCTTTTCCATCGACAGTCCATCGTTGACTTTTGCACTTTTAAATCAACACAAATACTTTTATTGCAATCAATATTAAACAATTATACTTCTTAATTTTATAATTATATTAAAATAGCTGACACATTTTTTCTTTATAAATTGTTTTTCTTTTGGTATTTATACTTATTTTAAAAATTTTGTGTATGTTCTATCAAATTAGTATCATAATTATTAATATGGAATCCTCATAAAATTAGATGAAATACGTGCCTAATGCATCAATTTCGTGTTTGACTACTTCACGCACCATTTGAATATTTAGCATACCACACAGTATATTAATCGAATCCGATTATACATAATTCCAAACATCACGTGCAGTGCTATTTATAATACCGGGTAGGTACTGGTTGGAACTACTTACACCCAGTATCAGCAACAGCATCAGTCTTTACACCGTGACCATCAAACTGAACCACTTTTACTATGGGAGCAAACCGATCGGAGCAAAAAAATAATCATCTGTTGCATACATTTGAGTCGAGTAGGCATGCAGTTTAGTATGGAACAGCAGACTTTTTTTTTGCTCCGATCGTTTTGCTCCCATAGTGAAAGTTGTTCAGTTTGATGGGTAGACTCTTAGTTTAAAAGGATGCTAATGATATCAATTTCACCCTGTAGAGCCAATATCGAAATCTTAAAAAAAATATCTGGTGTTCCATAAAAAAATGCGAATACCTTCTCGACAAAAATGTATGAAATGGCAGATTTTTTTTCGCAATTTCGTACTTGGTCCTATAGTAAAAGTTCAGTTTGATGGTCTGAAGTACCCTGTTCCGTCTTCAAAACCACCCCATAGGGTGTGTAATAATATATCATACTTCAAAGCACAGGACTCACACCGATTTTTATTTTATGTAATATATTTTATCAAATTTTGAATTTTGAACCGCAGTCACGAAGCCAACCCTTAAAAACCCAAAAAAATATTAATGGTGCGTAAAAAAAACAAATGTACGAATTCTCTTTTATCACAAAACTTTTTATGATAAGAGTAATCTGACATTCGCACATTTGACGACCCGTCACCAGTGGAATGGATTATGTTATGGATGCCACGCTGCAAAATATACTGAGTTCGAAAGCCCTATCGTTTATGTCATATTTTTAATTCTTTTAAAAGGATTTTGTGTAGCTTCTGTTTGAAAATCGAACAAATGTATAGGCACAGAGTACTACAATTACTATTTACTCCGTGAACATCCTATGTCAGACAAGGATAGGCTGGCTAAATTACTGGGCCCGGGCTTTTTATCTACACTAATATTATAAAGAGGAAAGATTTGTACCTATTTTTGTATGTTTGTAATGAATAGGCTCAAAAAGTACTGGGCCGATTTAAAAAATTCTTTCACCATTAGAAAGCTGCATTCACCCTGAGTAACATAGGCTATATTTATTGCTAGAAAAGATTAAACGTCCACCCGTGCGAAGCCGGGACGGGCCGCTAGTTTTCAATATATTGTGAACGTTTTCGATCTTTCAACTGAATTCCTATACAGAAGTTCCGATAAAAATGATAACAATACATCGAAAAACTATAAAAATAACTGCCTCCGTGGTCTAATGGTTAAGAGCTTTGGCTCTCGACACGGAGGTCGTGGGTTCGATTCCCACGGGGGACACCTAGTGATATATGTCACTTTGTGCGTTTTTCCCCAGTTGGTTAGGACATTGCAGGCTGAATCACCTGATTGTCTGAAAAGAAAAATGATTCCATGCTTCGGATGGCACGTTAAGCCGTTGGTCCCGGCTACTATCTCTGGTGGTAGTAGTCGTTACATAAAAACCACGTCAGAGGCCGTAAGGCGGTCTGAAAAAAACTCTGACACCAGGGCTCTGCCCACTCGATAAGAAGAAGATCGAAAAAACTTGATCTTTTACATATACAACGTGTTAATGAATTAACGCAAAACTAGAAAGTAGTTTAAGTAAAGAATCGAGAGCAGAATCGAATTATCATGGTTTCAACATAGGTAATTTTTTTCAAAATATTAAATAATTTGTTTGTAAAATTTAAAATTTATTGAACCCGATGTCAACCAACCGCACAGGCACACTCACCATACTTACTACCAAAACAAGATTATAAAAATGTATCCATGAGTACGTTAGCGCTTTCTTTCAGTGCTGAAATGATAACAAATCATTTTTGCCTCAAAACTTAAAATGCGAATAACTTAAAATTTTAACTATAAAAATAATGAAATTATTGTTTCAATCTAATTATTTTGTTAAAAATCCAATTGGGGTGTATGAGGTTTTGCGCTAATTCATTAACACGTTGTATACGATCGAAAGTAAAAGATCAAGTTTAGATTCTGATACACTTCTTTTTGTCAAATTTCGTGGTGTTTTAGTTTTAGACAAATTCAACAGTCCTTCAATTGTCTAAAACGGCACGAAAACCTGTAACAGTAACAACTTTTTATAGGTATGTTGAATGGGAGTCATATGTAGTTTCGAAAACTGTCGTAGCGAAGCACGCTGGTGCGAAAAACTTTTTAAGAGCCTATGTCGAAAAATTATTTAAGCGAAACGGGCGTGTGATAACTTATATTACTGCCAGATGCGAGAGAAAGAGATGGGGCGACGCGCGCGCCTGGAACGAATCAAGCGAAAAAAACAAACTTTATTTCGTAGACCTCGCGTATCAGCATCGTAGACCTCGCGTATCAGGCTTGCCTCGTTTTTGGTCTACCGTTTAATGTTATAGTTTTAAGCAAAAGTTAAAAATAAACGTTATCTTATCTTATTTAATTGTGATTGTACTATTTATGTAAGTTCAATTCTGCTCTAATCAAAACTTAGATAATAGCAATCTCTTTTTTTTAAATCAAGTCTCATGTTTCTATTATTCACCGTTTAGCAGTTACAAGCGTTTATAGACAAAAACGGAGGCCACTTTGGCTTGTTTTTCTATCGAGAAAATTTGTCTTAATCGTGTTTTGGCTCTAATCAAAACTTCAATTATATGTTCAATTTACACATATCCGAAAATCATACTCCTACTGTTAGTACTTCATGATATATGGAGCTTTGAAGAATCCAATTTTTTTTACATAGCCCCTTAACTGCCTCATACGTTCGAAACATTGTACGTTCGAATCACGTAGTCGCGAAAACCGTTGTAGCGAAGCAATATGTTCACAACCACAATCACAACCTGCACCTATCTCACAATTGACGTTTTCTTTACACTAAAAGGTGGCTAAAAGCCGCAAGTTTGTAATTTAGTTCCTTTCAGCTTTTTTTTCAGCCTTTGCTTTTACGAAAGTATTCCGCCGAATGCCTCGGTACACAAAGGACGCTTTATTGCTCCCCGATATTACTAGGTTGTCAACCTATTGAGTCCTGCCTTTTTAGTTTTCTATGCTCTTTATGTTATACCATGGTCTAAAAAAACAAGGTCTTCTATTCCCAGAGTGACACAAGCCTACGTCACAAAAAAATGGCCGCTAAATACGTTAAAACGGTATGATGACGTAGGCTTGTGTCAGTCACGTGGTCAGTCACGTGGTCGGAAGAGAATACCAGGCGCAGTATATTATTGTACCATGTGTTATACAGGGTGTAAGGAAAAGTATCATTAACCTTTAAACTACATACTCTACCCATCAAACTGAACAACTTTTAGGGTGAGCGATGGAACGTCAAACGATAAACGTGGTTTAAGTTGTGGTGTAATGTAAGAGCCACAAACTAACCTGAATGTTTAGAAGATTCAAAGACGAATACTTAATATTGTTTATCTCACTAATATTATAAATGTCAGAGTTTGGATTCATGTATGTCACTCAATCACGCATAAACGGCTGAAGGGATTTCGATTAAATTTGACTCGTAGATAGAATATGTTCTGGATTAACACCATAATTATGATAGGTATATGATAGTCGCTGGCAACAGCTGGTTTAAGATTTAGATACAATGGTATCAATTATGGATATTGATCCATAACAAAAAATGTACGTTAGCTGGTTTAAGATTTAGATAAAATGGTATCAATTATGGATATTGATCCATAATGTTAGCTGTCAATATTTTTGAACGAACCGATTCCCGTCACTTACGGCTCGGCCAATGGCGCGTGCGCACGTTTAGTGTTATTTGCAATTATTGTAACCGAATCTGCACAAATAAATATGTTATAAGGATTACCAGAGGTTTATATTTAACATATCAGAAGTGGTAAGACCGTTCGAGAAAAGCCCGAGGTATGTAGTTAACCTGTATCTCAATCACAATTACAAATGATGCGTGAAATAGTTACTGTTGACTGGGGTAGTTTGCTTATAGTATTCAACTACCTATCTAGCGGTTAACCAAGACGAGGTAGGTACCTACCTACCTACTATTATATCGTATCGGGTCAACTTGTTGACATAAAGTTTTTCTTGTCCATATTACAATGCTTTGGTTACCTGTAGTGCTATTTTGTTTCAAGCTTAACATAGCATATGCTCACGACTTTATCCCCCGAGAGGGTGGTCAGAGATATTATGGACCCAAGCGAAGCTTAGTTTTTATTTTGTTTGTTACATTACTAAGATACATTGACGTAGAATACTATGGACGCCGCGCCGCGTCTAGTGCAAAATTCTCGAAGAAAGTGTCCGAGACTGGGCTATGCAAACCTGTAGAAATATAAACCAAGTAAAATAATTGAGTGCTGACATTATTTTCCCACTTCCCCATCGGAGCACGACGCGCGCCGCGCGTCCCCGCGTATGCGTAGTCGGCCGATCAAACGAGGACTGTCGCGGTCGCGTCGCGTGATTGGTTTTCTGTTTGCGTTTTGCGGCTCTTTTGGTTCGTACACTTTTGAGCGCGGACCCTGCGTCCAGGGCCTCAATCGCCCTAAGTTTGAACGATACTACCAAAACAAAACCACAACCAAAAACGTTACGTTATGCACAATTCGTATCACGCAAATTATATTAACGGTAACGATTTAGCTTTATTTCGGAAGATACGTTGGCGTAACGTTTGATGTCCGTTCGATCGAATTTTCTGTATTGTGCGATTTAACCGTTCAGAAAAAAATATCGCGATAGTTTTTTTTTTTACTTCATCTAAACCAAATCTAAACCAAAACTAAACCAAAATCAAAACCAAACCAAAACCGTATAAAATTGCGCAATTGAGGCCCAGTAGTTGGTAATTCAATGCTAAGATAGATAAACGATGTAGGTAGGTAGATAATGTGCGTTGATACCTTCATATATCTGCGGAATGATTTCGGTTGATAAATACAATGATGGGAAATCACAATAAATTTAACTATACCAACATTATGTTAATGCGAATAAAGTATGTAATCCACACTTACATAGATATTGAAGTTATTCGTTAGAAAATGAAATATAAACAAAAGTTGTGTAAAATTTTAGATTAAGTAGTTACTCATTGTGTTTCTGTTTTATTTCAAATACCTACATAATGAAATCAATTTTCTGTCTCCTCCTATTAATGTTCCTTTTATTACTGTTTATTTAACGAGTTTAGTCTCGACCTGTCGACACTGATTATGTCTGATAGACCGAGGTTTACGCCTCCTTTAACCAAAACTGTTGAGAATCATGTGAGGTCTAGAAGTCGCATTCGTGACGATCACAATAGACGGCACAAACGTTCACGATCACATACTAGGACGACTAGATACAAAAACAATAGGGACACCTACCGTAGTAGATCACGTCGTAGGTATATTGACTCGAGTGCAGTGTCGGGTGAGTCTTCGGATAATGACGGGGGTGGTCGAAGGCGAGACGGCGCCGCCGCAGGCGTATTACTAGACCACACCAGCGAAGCGATGCGCGGCATATCGATACCAATCAACGAGTCACTACGGCAGTAATACTACAGACGAATCCGATGCGAAAAGCCTGTCATCTATATATTATAGTATCATATATATATTATATACGATACTAAATAGACAGAGTTATCTAGCCCAAGTAAAGGAAAAGGTTGATGTCGTGTCGTATCAGGAACTCAATACACTAGTTGAAAATAGACAGGATTGTCGAATACTCCACCGACAAGAGCGTAGCTCTTAAATAAGATGATGATGATATATATTATAGTAGTAGTGAGACAGAAAGGCGGTCACGTTCGAGAACACGAATTAGTAAGAAGAAGCGTAAGCATGAACGACGCAGCAGTTCTTCGAGATCTGTAGCTAGGAAAAGACATAGGTCACGCACAACATCAGGTATAGATAAGTATAGTTTTTTTTAAAGAAATTAATGGATAGAAATATGTAAAAAAATATTATATAAAATTTATGGATAGAAAGGACACAGGGACTTTCGAGGGTGCTCAGAATGTTGTACCAGCCTTCGACTCTGACGCAAATACGTAGTCGGCAGCAGAATGGTTGCGCACAGTTAACCAAACTGCCTTCATCTACAGTTGGAGTAATAAACAAATTGAATATTATGCAAAACCTAAACAACTGGCTATAGATAGAGGATAAGAAACCTGAGACACCTCGATGGGATATAAAGCGAGTACAGCAAATAGTAAACGATAAACAGAACGGTACGGAAGTATTTTAAAACTATTAAGCTAAACGGTACAATCGAGTCAGCTTATATTGATTACGGTAGTCAGTGTACGCTAGTCAAAGATAGTATAGCTAAAGAAACCGGTGTTGTATATGAAGAAGACAGGCCTTCCAATTTTGAAAGGATTAGCGTTTGGTAGCGTAGTGCCTTCCCAACGAACTATTTCATGGTCGAGTAGACGTTCTGGAAGTTATATAATTATAGTCGTATGAGTTCCGTAAGAATGTTCATTAGGGCCCATTTAATACTGCTTATCGCCCTAAAAGTGACGCGTAACAGTCCTATTTTTTGCACAGTTGGCATAAAAACGTCGCCAATCCGACTTTTCGTTGTGTATGGGTCACAATATGACATTTTTATACCGTTATGGTTGTGTTGCCGTCCGCGTCGCTTAAACGTCTTAAAATCTAATTTACCGTACGAAAGCCGTCGTTTAATTTGAGACATTTCCTCGACAGTAAAAACAAAAACAAATTTACAAAACTAACGGCCATTTTAATTTGTAATTATATCTAATAATATTAAACTATTCGAAGAGAAACATGTAGGTAAGCGGCAGTCTATCGGGAAGTTAAGTTTCTTGATTAATGTGAGGGATACAACTAAATTTCAATGCGCTTCCGAAATTCTTAAGTTTTAAGTAATTTTAATTGATATTTTAATCAGTGACTAGGTTAGCCATCACTTTTTTTTGGAAAAAAAAAGATAGATCGCTTTAAGTGCATGAGTATTCTTAACTTTCGTTTTGTACACTACTTCTGTTAATCGTTTCATGCTTGTTTAGATCCATTTTACGAATAATGAAAGAACGTTCAAGCATACGGTACAACACAAAATGGTGGAAGTTGTAAAAAAGGTTTGCAAAAATAAGGACGTATACAGGTAACAGTCATAATAGCTACACGACTATTACATAATGGTTTGTATTAAGATGTATACGCGACCACTGTCCGGTTAGTAGTAGTATAAATGTAAATTACACTACTAAATTGACGCAAAATCGACCTTTATGCGACAAAAACGTTTACACGACTAAAAGTCATAAAAGAACGACATTTAAACGTCCCCATGAATACCACTATATAACTGTCGTATAAAATACGTCGACAGAACGTCTGTATGACATTATTATATAACCAGACGTATAAAGCACCAGTACATGACGAAGAGTAACCAAAAATTCCTGTACTTAATATAACTTTTATAGAACCGAATAATCTTATAAATGTTGCACTATACGACCTAAAGTTAGGTCATGTGATAGTTAGTATCGAGGTGGACGCAGTCAAGGCAGATGTAGATGCTTACGGGGTTGACGATCAATTTATAAATACAGACAGTCCTAGGGCAGTCGCTTACAGAACTGCCGTCTGTTTATAAGACCAGTTCCTAATTAGTTTTATATTGGGACGATTCCAAGATAAAGCGCGTGAATGTTTTAAGCGCTACCGGTACTACATTAGAGGGTTTGACAAATATCGCTATTACTACAGAATGCAATTACACGGGGCTGCTTTTTGTACCTGAAAATTTATGTATGAAAAATAACAGTCAATTTAGAACCCTTTAGGGTGTATATGAGTTGAAAGATTGGAAAGGAAACATTTTAGTATTAAACATGACAGGCAAACATTTAACATTTCCTAAAAAGAAAATTGTCTCACGTGCTATAAAAT
The DNA here is from genome assembly GCA_922987775.1 of Agonopterix subpropinquella. NCBI lineage: Eukaryota > Metazoa > Arthropoda > Insecta > Lepidoptera > Depressariidae > Agonopterix > Agonopterix subpropinquella. Next base: position 6,537,718 of record OV277695.1, on the reverse strand, counting down.
TACCAGATGAAATAAAAAATAATTAAAATTTAAAAGGGAGTATTCTGAAGTAACTGCCAAATATATAAGCTCAGAAAATACGATTGTTGTTAATAATTAATTACCGAGTATAATAATTGAAATGTTAAATGTTGGCCCCAAAGTATCAGAACAATCAGAAGAACAAAAAGAAAAGCTGTTGTTACTGTTAAACAAGTATCGTGGTACTTTCGTTATTAAATTTTCGCATATATTATTGGTTTAGATTTTTAAATTAGTAACTGATTGCAACTCATTGTGGAAAACAATTACTAAAAGAGATTTACTGCCTAAGATAGCAATGTGGTGGCTGACGCTGCAAGAATTTAATTTCAGTATTGAATATAGGCCTGAACATAATATGCAACACGTAGATGCGTTGAACCACAATCCGGTGCAACCAGCAAGTGATAGGGATGAACTCGAATTATTGCAGATTACGACTTGGTTGCATACGGTGCAAATTACCTTCACCTGAAACAGATACGAGCTACTAAATATTAACACCGATGATATAAAGGATATCACGGAAAATTATCTCGTTCGTGACGATAAGTTGTATAGAAGGGTAGAGCAAAAGCTCAAGTAGGTTGTGCCGCGAGGCGCTCGGTGGCGCATATTATGTCAACTAAGTCATGACGAAGCGAGTCATTTCTCAGTTGTTTCTGACCGCATCTTCTCTCAACGGAACACCTTCCGACGCGGTGGTAAAGTCAAAAAAAATGACGTCAAAAAGCTATCTATATGATGTTATTTTGAATAAAAAATTTTGAATTTTGAATTTTGCCGGTGAAGAATACGAAGTCTAAAACCACGATAAATGTTTTAGAGGAGATTTTTGCTACATTTGGTTACCCTAACTAATATTATAATTTCGGATAAAGGCACTCGTTTCACCTCTAATGAATTAAAGTGTAAAACACGTGTACAACGCGGTGTCTACCCCTCGTGCTAATGAGCAAATTGAGCGGTACAATAGGACCATCCTGAACTCACTAACTGCCATGAATCACGGTTTAGACGAAAAGGATTGGGACACAAATTTAGGTAAATTACGGTAGAGTCTTAATAGCGAAAGTAGTTTTTGATCAAAGAACCACAGGTCAGTCGGAAAATATTTATAAAGAAGCTTTGCCAGAAACTACACAGGCCACGGAAGAACAAAGAGACGAAATAAGAAAGGAAGTTGAAGAAAAGATTGAAAATAGTCAGAGAAAAATGAAAGAGACGTTCAACAAAAATAGAGCTCCCACTAAAATATTTAAAGAAGGCGATTTAGTAATGATCCCTAACGGAAAAGGGGAAGAGCAAAAAGTTGGCACACAGGCGCGTGGCCCTTTTAAAATTAGATAAAGATCGTTATGAAATATCTAGTATTACTGGCTAAATGTAGACCAGAGCTGCGAGGGTCCAGCTACCGGTTGTTATTGAAGCAGACCGGGTCCCAAAGTTGGCAAACGGTAGCTTTGGAAAATTTAATATAGTGAGCTATGGAAGGCCAGGTCCCGAAGGTGGCAAACGGTAGCCATATGCAACGAATCAGTTGGCATGCCGGGTCCCGAAGGTGGCAAACGGTAGCCATACACAGCGAACCAGTTGACAGGCCGTGTCCTGAAGGCGGCAAACGGTAGTCATACACAGCGAACCAGTTGGCAGGCCGTGTCCCGAAGGTGGCAAACGGTAGCCATACACAGCGAACCAGTTGGCAGGCCGTGTCCCGAAGGTGGCAAACGGTAGTCATACACAGCGAACCAGTTGGCAGGCCGTGTCCCGAAGGTGGCAAACGGTAGCCATACACAGCGAACCAGTTGGCAGGCCGATTCCCGAAGGTGGCAAACGGTAGCCTCGGAATAATAATGATCAAATCAGTGACTGGCGTAAGGCCAAGTGTAATGAAAATATGGAATATTGTGAAAAATATTGTGGTGTGATAAATAAATATAATAGTTACTTACTAAATTGAAACACAAAATTTATTAATGTATAATTTGTTGGTACAAATTGATAGTTTATAAAGTAATGTATTATTAATTACAATTTAAAAGGTATCAATAGTAATCAAAACGAGTCAAAATAATGTTATTAATGAATTGTGAATTTGCCTATGCACAAAGCATAAGTAAATCATAATGAATTAATGACTTTATTCCTAATAAATAAAATTGTGAATAACTATTTTTTGTAATTAGTTAGAAATATTTCAGTAGTTCACTTCGTGATAAGACGTCCGGAGATAACTGTTGTATCCTGACATAAACTATGCCACTATGTGTAATTGTTAATTGAGATGTTTTCTGTATTTTATTTAAGATTATTTACCCACAGACTGTAATTAGGTAACTAGCATTTTCGATACCTTATTGAATGTATTACTTAATTATTGTCAATTAGTATCTTATTCTAATATTATTTTTTTTTTGTGAGATTCTAATGTCTTTTTAGGCTGAAAGTAATTTGCAATTTTTTTTATTCTTTTTATTTTTGTACCAGTAATAGTACTAGTAATAGTATAATATTTATATGTATGTGGTCATACCCCACTTAGAATGGCCGAGTCGTAAGGAATGGGACATTCCTTAAACAGAATGGCCGCCTGTTAGCTGTCAATATTTTTGAACGAACCGATTCCCGTCACTTACGGCTCGGCCAATGGCGCGTGCGCACGTTTAGTGTTATTTGCAATTATTGTAACCGAATCTGCACAAATAAATATGTTATAAGGATTACCAGAGGTTTATATTTAACAATAACAAAAAATGTACGTTGTTCTATACAGGGTGTAACAAAACATCCTAGTAATACTTAAGGGAGTGCTTCAGACTATCAAACTGAACAACTTTCACTTGGACCAACATCGAAATCGCGAAAAAAAAAAACCGCTCTTTCATACAAAAATGTATGGGACGATAGATTTTTTTTATTTTTTCTCGACGTTGGCTCCATAATGAAAGTTGTTCAGTTTGATGGTGCTTCAAGCACCCCCTTAAGTATTATTAGGGTGTTTTGTTACACCCTGTATACTTACTCTTCACAATGGACATAGGCAGACTGACATGAATACAGGATGTATAATAAAATAGGACAGTTACTTAAAGGGGTGCTTTAGACCATCAAACTGAACAACTTTCTCTATGGGACCAACACTGAAATCGCGAAAAAAAAATCAGCTGTCCCATACAAAAGTGCAAGCATAACTCGACTGAAATGTATGGGATAGCAGATTTTTTTTTCACGATTTCGATATTGGTCCCATAGAGAAAGTTGTTCAGTTTGACGGTCTAAAGCACCACTTTTTTTTTTTTTTTTTTTAAATTTATTTATTCAATACATTATTTTTATAATAATTATATATAAATTTCAGGCGCACTTCTGAAACCACAGGGTTTATACGAAGTGCGGTACATGAGATCGCTTTCAATATGGCACTTTAAAAAAAAGTAGATAGATAGGTAGGCACAGTCAAGAGTACATCAAGCCTCACAGTTGCAGTTCGATTGTAACGCTTATTAACTATATAAGAGCGGCACAAAGTCCAAAGTGTCAAGCTTGACGCGCTCTCGACTGTACATATAAAAAAAATATATATATTTATATTATCACAATTTTATAACGAGGTAGGTACAATGTCTTGTATCGGCTTCTAATATATAGGTAACAAAATTACTAAGCTACATTAGTCGATTGGTATCAAAAACGGCTAGCCTTCCAGACACAATAGAAAAATCCATTGTGTCTGGAAACCCAGACGCTTCCGATCCCAAACGACATAATAGTACCTACATTACACATCATGTTTGACAGGTAAGTAATGTTTTTTAAGTACTTTTTTACATGTTTTTATATTTATACTATTTTCACAAATATCTTTTTGTAGTTTAATTGGTAACTTGTTTAAAACATTAGGTAACATGTATTCCCACGTCCTCCGTCCGTACTCATTAGTATAACCGGGCAGTCTATAAGTAGGTAGGTATGACAAGGCTCGAAGATGACACGGTCGCGAGGTCTTGGATAGTGTGTGTATGTTATTGTATTCTTCGGTTATTATTTTAGTACTTTAAGTAGCTGTCCTATTTTATGTTACACCCTGTATAAGCCTGATGTCATCCTCATTTTCAAAAGAGCGTTGGAACGAGAGTTCCATTACACAAACATTCAATTCGAACAATGTTTCACCCGACTCTACAATTTTATTTCGCTGCCTTTCCAATTAAAACAAGCGCTTGAATTTCCAAACTTTAAGTTGCATGCAAAACTAATTGGCATTCCAATTTATTCGAGAATGTAATTTGAATAAATCAAGTTAATGAGTTACATCACAGAGCACCAGTACCATAAAAAAAAAAAAAAAACTGTAAAATTAACTGCGCAATGTACATCAGAATATCAAACTGAACAACTTTCAGTATGCTATGGGACCAACATGAAATCGCGAAATAAATCTGCTGTTTCAATTGGATCGAGTTGCTTAAGCTATTGACGATTTCTAAGCGACAAATAACAAGTTTTAAAGTGAATAATAATAATAATAATACCCCGCGGGGGCAGCTTGTGGCGAGCTGACGGTGAGTGGCGACACCGCGGACCCCTATCCAGGGGGACCATACAGACATGCGCTCACAAACACACACACACCCACACACACCCCCACACCCACACATACAGTAACACATCCCCCCTACCTCTGGCTTGCCTTAATTGGCCGTCCAGAGTGGAATCGCAAGAGCAGAACCTATGCTCCAGGTTGGAAGTGTATTGCACGTAATGGCGTAATAACGGGGAAACCCGCTCACGGGGGTAAACCCCGCGATGGTGAAACCGGAGCCGCACCTCTCGACAACCTTCAGCCGCTCAATGAGATGTTGCCCCATTGTCGCACTTTGTGCGTGCGGCCGTTTTATGGGGCCCACTCGACGAGTCGGCGAGTCACCGCCTGCCCTATTTACAATTTTGAGACTAGTTGTCATGGCAGGCGTCCGTTAGTCTCCTCTCATAGCCCAGTATCCATCCATCCAACTTTCACCTCCATAGCCCAAGACCTTATTTTTCCATCGCGGCCATAGCGCCGTACTCCAATAGTCTTTACACAAATGGCGGGGACCATCCCCGTGGGTATCATGTTGTACGCTCGGAGATGGTATCCGCCATTTGTGTATCCCTCACATTTAGATTAACTTGTCTTTTGAACGGGCCTCTACATGTTGGCTTCGGCCCCATGCACGCCTTCCAAAGGTCCGGGACTTAATTGCCCGTGATTACGGAACGTAAGACATACAATAATAATAATAATAATTTATTTATTTGCATTTCATTTAGCCTACTTACATTACACAAATTGTTTATTTAATACAAGTAATAGGTAGTACAAGCGGCAGATACAATTTTTTGTTTAAAACTCTGACCCCTAAACCAAAAATGGATGTACTATAGGGGTCAGCGCTCTTCACAGTTTTGAGGTCGAATCGAAGTGTTTAAAATTCGGTAAGTAAGACACAAATTGTTTTGGACTAAACTGGTATTTCATGGGTAGTTTACAAGTTAATTTAATGACAGGGTAGTTTAGTTACAATAATGAAGCCAAAGTAGATAATCACCTATGCAATACCAGTATTATAGCAATAAATCATTGACATTTAAAAGAAATATTAATTATTCAAAATTTTTAGTGTTGTAGGAACCTTAAATAGGTATGATACGTTGGCGTGTGGTGTGATAGTGTTGTGTGATTTGATGTCGTGTCGTGTGGTGATATGTGGTGTGTGTTTTGTGGTATGGGTGAGTATGGTATGTTCAACTGTAATTTAAATTATTTTATATCTAATGTTGTGATGTTACGGAAAAGCTGTGATTAGGTTTTCGGTATCTGTATATGTCAGAGTCATAAGCCAGTCTTTTATCTTAGTTTTGCATTCATGTTTATTTAGTGGATAAATTCGTATTATTTTATTAATTTTATTGTATAGTTGTGAACTGATAACAAAGTAATGTTGTTGGGCGCGTGATGTCCTATGTTTTTCTACCCTACAAACTATGTCTTTTCTCCTTTTTTTTAACTGATTTCGATCAAAGGGTAGTGAGGCGTGCTTCCGCAGGATAACTTGGAGTATAAAAAGCTGTCTCACAGTCAAGACCTTATTTTCCGCGTACAAGGATGTGGTGGGGTACTTTATGGGTTTATAATTCATCACTTTCAGGACAGCTCTTTGCGCCCGCTCTAGTGATATTATGTTACTTTTGGAAGCAGAGCCCCAAACTGAAATGCAGTACGTTAATATGGACTGGCATAGAGCATAGTATACAGCAGTCAGAGTCTCCCTGTCAGCTACATACCTCAGAGATTTGAAGACGTGAATCAATTTTCTAACACGGCCTGTTTGGTTGTAAATGTGTGTTTTCCAGGTTAGAGTGTCGTCGATATTAACCCCCAGATATTTTACCGTATTTGTTCTCCCAATTGACAGGCATGAACAGCTTGAGGCATCGAGTAAGTCACAGGTATGGGCTTTAATTCGAAATGAGGCCGATGGCTGAGATGAGGCCTTTAAAGCTAGTGTGATGAAGTTAGTTTTTGCTATATTTAGTGTCAACAGATTCGAGGTTAGATGCTTAGCAACCACTGTCAAAGCTTCCTCCGCCAGCCTCCTAGCATGTTCCCAGTTATCTCCGTGAACGACAAGTGCAGTATCATCTGCGTACGTGATTATTTTACAGTTTGTTAGTGATAACTTACATAGGTCGTTCACATAGATCTTGAAGAGTGTTGGCCCCAATATGCTGCCCTGCGGGACTCCATAGCATAAAGTGTCGTCTTCACTAACATGATTTTCTATTTTGACGCATTGATTTCGATTTGTAAGATAGTCTTTGAAAATATCTAGTGCTACACCTCTTACGCCAATACTTTCCATCTTCTCCAGTAGAGTAGGGACAGAGACAGTATCAAATGCTTTTGAGAGATCCAAAAATATACACAGGCATTTAGATTTCCTATCAAGGTTTCTGATCACTGTATCGGTCAAACACAATACGGCGTCTTCAGTCGATTTTCCAGATCTGAAACCGAATTGGTTATCCGCAATCAAGCTATACTTTTCAAGGAAACCCGTTAGTCTTTTATTGAGGACTTTTTCTATAATCTTGGAAAACGCTGATAACACCGAGATCGGTCTATAGTTGTTGACACTGTCTCTGTCACCACCCTTGTGAATAGGATGAACTACCGCCTTCTTGAAACAGTCTGGGAACCTTCCTGTTCGTAGTGAAAGATTGCAGATGTGAGTAATAAGGGGTGTAAGTGTGGTTTTGCAAGTCTTCAGAATAGAGGACGGGATACCATCCCACCCGGTGGCACAATCATTTCGAAGATTTTTTATTATTTGTTCTATTTCAGCTTCATCAACGTCGAGGAGGACGAGCGAGTTATTACAACTGCCTAGGTGTGTAACAGGCTGCGATATAGGCTGCTGTGATAAGATTTTTGTAGCTAAATTTTTACCTACATTAACGAAAAAACTATTAATAATAAAACTATTATTAAAAACTAATATGAAAATGGACACAATTTGGTGTTCTGAAGCACCCTTTAAAATTATGTTGTAAGCACCCTTTAGAATTATGTTTCAAGCGTTATCCTAAAATCTTACTGAAGGAGACTTCCTCCTTTTTAATGGTGAGAGAGGTTCATTCAAAGTACCTACAGACCTACACCATACTAGCCCGGTGCCAATGTACTTTATAGCCTTCGAAATATAATATAATAATTGAATAATATGATCTGTTTTAGCTGCCAAAAACATCACCAAAATAAACGAATACAAACTCCATTGTCATGACCCTGAACCAATAAAATTCATCATCATCAGCCTATATTATGTTCAACTGCAAGGCACAAGCCTATTCTCAGGGTGTACGGGCGTCAGTCCACCACGCGTGCCTAATACGAATTGGTAGACTTCACATAAGCTTAAGATTTTCCATACCTCTCTGCAATGAGCCACCAAGCTCTTGCCTGAACCAATTCCAGCCGATAGACGTCCACTGCTGGACATAGGCCTCCCCCAAAATGGGGGGATTTGCCATAATCGCCACGCTTGGCAGGCGAGTTGGCGATCGCAGTTGGATTGAATGTGTGTACTCAGAGGATGCTGCTGCCCATCCTCCGGAACCAATTGCTTAAAGTCAATTTCTTTTTGTTACAGACCTTTCCCAAAGCCAAATGCTCTGCAGAGGAGTATCAGCTCACAAAGTAAGCGGTCTCCGTGCGCACGCGCCTCGCATTTCATTCACGAGCAAAGACGAGCCGGAGTTGCACGAGCAGCGCCGGAAATCCGCGAGCAGTCGCCTTGGAAGTTCACCGCGGTCGAGTATAGCTAGCGAGGAGAGAGTCGACGGGCTAGCTCTCAGGTGAGTAATTGGTGCTTTTCTTTTGTCATTGAAAAGTGACACCAAACAGGGTAGGCACAATTACGTAAGATCCCAGGGCGAACAAGATTCGAGGCCACCGCGTGAGCAGAGATGGAATGAATCAAGCTCAATACGATGTGGTTGTTGTATATTCATCGTAAAGTACCCGGACCCTCGTGAGATGACGCCACCTCTCTCTGTCCTGAGCCTGGTGGTCTATATCTCTTCAACTCAACCTGGCTGCTCGTAGCATAGTGAAGGCGACTTTGGCGGCGTTGTCTTCTCCTCTCCAAAGTCTTTGCCCGAGCCACTTCCGCTTGCGTCTAAAATGGTACCTATCTATCATTTTTTATTTTGGTATAGTAGAAAACCACCAAGTTGACGCACACTGCTGATTAGAAAAATACGCCTTGTCTATTACTACAAGGCATTTAGGCAACAAGCGAGGAAGAAAAATCTACCGTTATGATGGCGTCATAAGGAAAACGTATAGCAAATGTATTGTTGGATGTTTTAATGCACTTTATCCTACCGCATTTTCATGCGCAAAGCGGATAGACCTGCGCGTCCATCAATATAATATTTAAAAAAACCGACTTCAAATGTAAAAAGTACGAAATAACATTTCAGCCTATGACTTTTACGTTCAAATCTATAAGAAAATTAATTTGTTTTATCCATAGAGAAAATACGCGCTCCCCTGGGGAAGAGATGTTGTATCGAACTGTGCACAGATACTCAACTGAGCCTGACGTCATAATAGCGGGAAGTAGCGTATTTAAATGTTAACCTTCCCCTCACCCCCTTTTCACCCCCTTTGTTGGCGACAACATTTTCTATAGAAACAAGCCGATATGCCATCTCTTCTTACTCTATGGTTTTATCGAAGTCGCTGTCAAATGTCGTTTTTTTTTTAATTATTTATTAAATTTTTTATTTATTTCATAACTTTCAGTATTTAAATATGATAGTTCGACTCAGATATCAGTTATACACGCAAAAGGTACATTGAAACGAAGCAAATGGTTCAATCGCAGACGATTTGCTGTCAACTTTTGAGGAGTTCTATTGTATAGCTCCGAAGCGCGTCTTCAGATCTTCATAAAATTAAAATGGGACCACCACCCTTTCAAACAAAAAAAAAGGATTTTTTAAATTGATTCACAATTGACGAAAATATCGGTGAACATACTTACATAAAAAGAAATACATACAGCCGAATATAGAACCTCCTCCTTTTTTGGAGTCGGTTAAAAATTACTATAATCGTGTAAAGCTAAAACAAAACAGCAATTGCCATCTAGGCGAGAACAGTGGTTTTCGTCCCTCCGGAATTAAAGGATCTGCTGCGGCTACCTCATAAAAATTACATGAAAATCACTATACTGTGAAAGTTACACTTACGCACAAATATTTTATTTAGCTACAATGTAAAACATACTTTATCTTAAAGTCATAAGTTTGAAAAGAAGACAGTTGTGTGATTTATGCCCTTTTTCTTTCGGCTAGATACTTTGTCACCCTCTCTTAATTTTAATCCCTTATGAATAACAGCCGACTGTTTTACGTAATTCCTGTGGGAACCTCATATGTTTCTGGTTAAGGATAGACAGTTCAAAGGAATAAGCTGCGAACATTTTTTGTACTTACATTTTCTTAGCACTTGATAATCTTGCTGCATTCTCAAGGAACACGCAAGCTATATAGCAGCAGCACAGTAGCTGCATAAAGGAAATTTCCTTTCCATCCAGCATCCTTCATCCTTGGGTTCTGCAGACTACCAAAATAGGTCGTAGGGATCTTTTGACATAGGGATGTTTAGATCGTTGTTTAGGCTACCAAGTCTAATAGGGATAATATATCTTGCCGACCCGCATGCACGCCGGTACACTTCTTTCACAGCTAAGAAAATAAGGCAAAGCATGTAAAGTGAATAAGTTAGAGTTATAGCCCGTAGGATTAAAACTCTTGCAGCACATCCAGAAAAAGGGCAGGCCTCTTCCGAGGCTGATCAGCTTCGAACGGGCCCTTAGCCAGATCAGTATGGGTAAAAAAGGGTATAGGCCTCTTCCAAAGCTGATCAACCTCGAGTGGGCTAGATCAGTATGGATAAAAAAAGGGTATAGGCCTCTTCCAAAGCTGATTAACTTCGATTGGGCCGAGTTAGCCAGATCAGTAGGCTATTGTGCATGTTAGTATGCTAAGGACTGCCAAAAAAAAACACCATGACGATTTGATACCGATTGAATCGGGTATGTATAGGTACAGGCCCCTAATTGATACAAAAGGGTTTTGGTGTTTGTTCGATTTCTTATATCTGAGGTAATATCCGATAAGCCGATAAGCTTTAAGGCGCTGTCCATTGCCATCGCTCTCGCGATCGTGCGTTCGTCCGACGAAAATCATTGTGCCACTGTGCGTTTAATAGTACATTACTGCAGCGGCCAGCAACAGAGGCATTGATGGACGAACGTGTAAATGTGGGCCGAGGCGAAGCCGAGGCACACATACGTAAGTCCATCAATGCCTTAGTTGTGGCCAAGGCTTGTATAGTACTTTTCTCAAACAATGCGCAGAAATTATAACTCTTTTCAAAATCAATGACGAACAGAAAACAATTTTTTTTTTCAATAAACAGCTTTCTATTTGCAAGCCAGTTCGAAATTTAAATAAAACCTTTGATGAGTTACCTCCTTGGACGCCATGTTTCGGAGAAAAAGATCGTTCCATTTTTAAATTACACGACAGATATGAGTTTAGTATGTAATTTATTTGGCCGCTAAACACGACAGATATGGATTTTCATACAAACATTGCCGGCCGCTGCGCACATGTATTTGGCCAGTACAGCAATTTCGATTTATCTCGAAGAAGGTTGTCAAAATAATGCTCACATTTCCAAGCATGTTTGAGAAAACATACTTATATCTGAATAAAAATAGAACAATTCGATCGCATCTCATGATAGCACGACCGACCTTCTATAGGATATTCCGCAGATATAAGTTTATTTAAACGCACAGTAGCAAAATGATTTTCGTCGGACGAACGCATGATCGCGCGAGCGATGGCAATAGGACAGCGCCTAAGACTCTCCCTCCCTAGTGCAAGGCTCTCTTTCTAACAAGCAAACTTTTGCAATTAGCCATCCCACTTCAATTGCGAGGCTCCGGTCAGAATTTTCCGTTTTCCTTGAAAACCTGTATGATTTTTTATGAATTTTCAAAAAAATAAGAAAACCACATCATTCTATATTGTATTGTGAAGAATATTGTAAATTTTCATATTCTTCTGATCAACAATGTAAGAGTAAAACGGTTACAATTGGAAAAAAAAGGGTGACTTTGGATTCGTTTTTCTTCAGTTTTGTTAATTAAAATAGATTTCGAGAAAAACCACATCACTTCTCATATCGTGTAGATTGTTCAGTTTTATTTTTTGCTTAAAAATTGCCCTACTTAATGTATAAAATGGTTACAAAGTTACAGAAAACCGGGCGGACGCCCCTGTGACTCACTACCCATAGAGTATGAGCACTGCTAGTGCAATGTTGATATTGTGGATATCCTCGATTACATATCTCAGATTACTCGGGGAACATACTCGTGACCATATTCTATGACATGTGAGGATGACGGGTTCGCATGAGATTAGCAAAGAACCGTGAGGAATAAGCCAATATAAGGGAGGCCTATACCCAGCAGTGGGTCGATGTGGTTTGATTTAATTGATTGATATTCTATGCTATTAACTCTACCACTAATTACATCGCAAACCACTAATAATAGACAGTCAATAGTTTACTCCCATTACAGTGGGTTTATTGGCCTTTATTGAATTTCGAAATGACCGTGATTAACTCTGATTGATTATAATTATGCACTATGATTGTTTGATTGATCAATGCAGCAAAGCCAATAAATGGATTGGGAAGTTATAGATGATGCTAATATCGAGATTGGGTTAACACGATGACGAATGTCATTTGGCGAACATGAATATTGGATTAATATTCCAGTTATATGCAAATAATACAGGGTGTAAATGCGTTACATATCAAAGGGCAATCAGGCAATCAACCTGAACAACTTTTAGTACAAGACCAACATCGAAATCGCGAAAAAAAAACTGTTGCGTAGAAAACGTAAATGGCTTAGCTACTCGGTCCAAATGTAAAAGTAGTTTTTTTTTGCGATTTCTTTATTGTTCTCATAATTTTATAGTAAAAGTTGTTCAGCGTTTGATGGTCTGCGGCACCCCTTTGAGTATGTACAATAAAGCATTTATGTTTGTGAATCTCTTAACCCGTTGGTTTGGGTAACATAAATTAACATAATGTTAAATAGATAATTAAAGTATAATTGGTCTGGGTTCAAATCCGTATGCAATGCACCAACGCAGCGCTAATTTCCATTACTGATTGATTAACTAATTTTTAATAAAATGTTAACCCAAATAGGATAATTATGGATTTTAATTAGCGAATAATCACGTATTTCATTTTTCGGAATCCACATACAGGGTGTAACAAAACACCCTAGTAATACTAAAGGGGGTGCTTCAGACCACCAAACTGAACAACTTTCACTATGGGGCCAACATCGAGAAAAAATTAAAAAAATCTGCTGTCTCATACAAAACTACAGTGCTGACTCGACTAAAATGTATGGGACAGCAGATTCTTTTAATTTTTTCTCGATGTTGGCCCCATAGTGAAAGTTGTTTAGTTTGATTGTCTGAAGCACCCCCTTAAGTATTACTAGGGTGTTTTGTTACACCCTGTATAATTTGACGACGTATTTTTATTGCAAGGCGAATTCTTTTTTAATGTTTTTTAAAAACCTATGCCAGAGGCCAATCAAATCGATTAAGGATAATATTTATGTTTTAACGTAATACTAGATTAAAATATAGATTCTTTCACCACAACCCTACCCATAAGCATCGAGTCGCGACCGACACATGAACTCGTCTACATGTCTGTAATCACTTCAGACCGAGATGTCAATTTTAATAGGCAGTCTAGCCCATATCAGTGTCAAGATCAGACCCTGAAATTTATTAAAAGAAAATATATTTGACTGGCTTTAATAGGCTCTTGAGGTTCAGAAGTAGCTCGAGCTTGGGTTTTCGAAACGATCATGGAAGGTAAGCACTAATCAACGTTTTTGCGACGTACAGGGTGCTTCTCAATTATACTGATGGGTTTTTAAGGGGATGATCACACCATCAAACCAATCAACTTTCGCTATGGGACATCGAAATCGCGAAGAAGCTGCATTACCTTCTCGACCTAAATGTATGGGACATCTGAATTTTTCTTCGCGATTTCGATGTTAGTACCAATGAAAAAGTTGTTTAGTTTTATGGTCTGATCACCCCCTTAAAAAACCTTCAAACACTGTATATGAACTGACAGAAAGCGGTGATAGAGCTGTTTACAGTTAGCATGAAATAATTGGCAGTTTATGAATCTTGAATCTTCTAACAAAATCATCAAAAAGGACAATAAAACAACTGTTAGATATGCAGGCATCCTTAATTAGGATTGGGTTGGATTTGGCATAAGCTTGGACAAATCGTCAAACCAATTATTTGATTAAATTTGTATTTCAATCAGCAAATTAAGTCAGTCTCTAAACTCCACTACGAGTTGTCTCAAACCCAGTAGCAATTAGAACTCAAATCCCACGACATTCTAATTTGAAATTTAATCATATTTCATAGCGTAAGTTCTATCTAGTCTAGGTATCTCAGATTGCATGAAGCTCTGCGTAATAACGGGAGAGAAACAGTATAATTGTGTCAACATAGCCCCTAGGGTGATAGGTTGGACATGCAAATTCCATGCCATAGCTGTTTGGAGACAACGATGATTTAGTTTGGGTCACATGATCGTTTTACTATCAAAGGACATCTGGCACATAATACCAAAAAATGTATAACCGTCCTTCTATTTTTATTATGGACTATGGAACACTAGTAACTAACTGCAGGCATTAGTTTATTTTATAATGATTTATTAGTTTTTATTATTTTTATATAAAAAAAACATTGTGCTTGCAACACATCCTACCAACTCCTACTAAACAACATTGACAGCCATTTTTGGGGTTACTGCTTTTTTATAATTTATTAATAATAAATGATTAAATAACTCGTTAAATAAAAATAAATGATACTATCTGAGTCGTTTTTATAAAACCTCATAATTTATTGCACATTTGACTTCAGTCAAAACTTCTATACATTTTAAGGTATTTTTTCAAGGGAGAGCGGCGGTTGTCCATTCTTCGTCTGTTCGTGCCCAATTATTTCAGACATGCTTTTCAGGAGTGTTTTTGTCGTTGTCGCTTACGAGGTTTTTGCGTCCTATTAGCATACCTAGCGAGCTATATAAATTATTAATAATGTGGTCGACGAAGGCTATAACGTACCTATAATCATGTTACGGTAGGTCGTTTCACGTCATCTTCAGAATGCAGCTAAATAAAGCAGTAAGAGCGCGGCGCGGACGGGCGCTTTGTATAGTAGATGTCTAAGGTTAGATATACCAACTTATTATCGGGTAATAACATAAGTATTCAATGTCGATGTATCTTATACATTTTCCGCCCACATCGTTTTGCGTAAGCTCGACTCTGAAACCTGCCTAAAATCAACAAAGAATATAGCTTACCGGAGCTAACAAAAACTTTACTTTCGACCGGGTAATGAAGCTGGGATATCTACCATGGCTATTATTAAAACTGTTCAATATCCTTATTTGTTAACCGGCCTAAGTCCTTTGAGGGTCATAAAAAGACAAATTAAATGTAACCTACATACAAGTCTATTCGATGAAAAACACTCGTGCCCCCGTAAAATGGTTTAACGGCGGAATAAAAAGGGCTCGTAAACTTTAGTGCTTATTTGTACAACAAATAGATATGAAGTAACGCTTCTCGATGAAGCTACGGCGATCTTCAGAATCGATATTATATTGCTACCGCTTTGAACAAGATTGGGTCTTTAGGTGGACAGATGTGGGCGACAAAACCAATTTTTTTGGTGTATTGAACTATTTTTATCCAGCACTTTTAGCTAAACCGTAATAACCACTCATTAAACTCCATTTATATGTAGTTGTCGAAACTAAAACGTGAAAAACCGGTCAAGTGCGAGTCGGGCTTCTCGCGCACCGAGGGTTCCGTACCACACCACCACAGAACACAACATTATTAACACAGAAAAAAACTTTTTTTGTCCGGGACCTTTAGCGCGAGACCGACTCACACTTGGCCGGTTTTTAGTATTTTTTGTTATTCTGTTGAGTTTTCTCTATAATCGCACTAAGTTTGACGCTTGTATTTATTACCGTTTTTACCATAGAGCGTGAAGAATAAACGTTGATAAAAACTAGTTTCTGGTGGAGAACCCCCCTTAATTTTTAACTTTTTGACATTTTTATTATTTGTTAACAAATCCGTCGTAATAACGCATAATCTGAGAATTTCAATTATCTAGCTATTACGGTTCAAAAGTTACAGCACTAAATAGGTAGGACAGACGGACGGACGGACAGACGGACAGACGGACAGACGGACGGACGGACGGGCGGACGGACAACGTAGGCTTAGTAATAGGGTGCCGTTTTCACCCTTTGGGTACGGAACCCTGAAAATGGAACACATATTGTGTTTCGTCATGCAGAATCAGTTTAAGGAATAAAAAACAATGTTCTTGTCCGTGGAAGTGGAAGTGGGATCAAATCAGACATTATGACTTAGATTTTTTAGCAAGATAAACGTCGTGGTTTCGTCATTTGCCTTTTACCTATCTAATTATTACAAAAGTACGGATTCTCTCACGGTGCTATATTTCACCGAGAGAGCAGTCTGTTTGGTTGGATCAGTAAATTATTGGTAGGTATATTTGGTAGATAAATAGAGGGATTCGAAATCAAACCACCGGAATGCACTTTTCGAGACCGACAAATAAATTTGAAAATTTTTGAAGTCCGGAGTTCTAAATACGCAAGCCCAACATACACTTGTCCAGTTTTTCATTAAGTTTACGTTATGTAAGAATCATTGTTAAGGTTGAAGAGCATTCTAGCATGGCGCGTTGCAGGCTCTGTCAAGTACCAGCCGGTCGCAGTGCCGGATTAACCATAGAGGCAAAGTAGGCACGGGCCTATGGGCCCACCGCCGCCTAGGGGCCCCGCGGCCTGAGAGAAAAATAAGTAAAAACTCGAAGATTTAACTCACCCCAAAATTTTATCGAATTATTAAAAAGTCTGTGAAAGTCATTAAAAAAGGTAAGTATTGAAAATATATTTATTGCAAATTTTCGAGCTCGCTTCGCTCGCTCTTTGTTTTTTTATTTATTTTCGGCTTTAAAACAGACTTCTTGCTGTAATCGAGTTATTATATCCTGTTTAATATACCGAGAGCTATTATTGCTCGCTCGTCTCATACACAAATCAAGTCCATTTTGACATGAGTTCTAGGTAGGCGCAATAAACATAATATGTAGGTAAATAATGAGCTGACCTAGTCGTATTGTAGTAAAATCTCGAGTTCGCTTCGCTCGGTCCTTGATTCAGAATTCAAATCGCATTGCGCAACGACTTATAATATTGCAGTAAAATCTCGAGCTCGAGATCGCTCCACATTTTAGTGGATTATGTTATTTTGTAGTTATGTTACTGCGACCATCTAGCCTGTATCTGGCCCCCGGACACAGAGACAAATCCATCCCACGGCCCACGGGGATAGGGGCCCCGAGGCTTGAAGTGCCTAGGGGCCTCTATATGGCTTAATCCGGCCCTGGCCGGTCGCATTGGAGTCGGTCGAGCGTCACTCCTGCAGACTCGATAGCAGAGTCGTTAGAGAGGTGAGAGGAGTTCATTGTGAATTCCGGTACATGATCTGCTTGACGATTTTCTATTATTTCACCTTTCTAAAATAAATGTGTATTATTAACAAAACATTTATACTTTGTTTGCACATTAGACATAAAAAACAGCCAAGAGCGTGTTGAACATGCCCATAGTTCCGTAGCCATATCCTTGTTGTTTTTGTCCATGTATGTATGTCGCGAGCTTATGCTTAAAAAACCTAGGCGTTTGATCAAAACTTGAGATGGTGTTGGGAGATTGGGGTGTTTCACTTATATAAAGCGTCGTCTGTGAATTGAATTATCAAGCTCCTGATTCCTGAGATGCTGTCTCTGGAATTGGCTTTCTAATAACCATGCTAAGCCTCTTCTATGGATGGTTCTAGGCCTGTTTAAACTCTGAAAATAAAAATTGTGACGATAAGTTTTTATAAGTACTAGAAACACGAAATGCATCATGTTACTTGTCATACTATTTTGTCGATGTCCAGATAGTTTCGATAGGCTGTCGCACAACACTACTAACTGTTAAGTCATTCCATAATAAATTATTCATCCAAATAGGGTGCCGGTATCGATCAGATTATGTTTCCCGTCGTTTTTAGGCGGCCCAATGAATTGTAAATTATTAGAGTGTAATCGAATGGACAGTTCTAATTTACTTATTATTATAAACGAAGATAAAATAAGACTGCTTTGTTATTCTGTGTCAAATTGTTCATTGTCGCCAATGACATTCATATATGGGACTCACCTCACCACGTCTTACAATAACAGGAATGCGATTTTTGAATCTCATTCGCTGAGTTCAGCAGTTGAAAATGTTAAAATTACTGTGGAGATACGCATCTTTGTACTGCTGATTTGTCTTTCAAAAATAATACTTCAGGAGTGTGATTTTTTAAAGTCAAATCAGCAGTAGAAAGATGCGTATCTCCACAGTAATTTTAACATTTTCAACTGCTGAACTCAGCGAATGAGATTCGAAAATCGCACTCCTGAACCAAATAACTGGCCAAGTGCGTGTCGGGCCACGCACAAGGTAGGGTTCCGTAGTTGCCCGTCACAATATAATATGGACTTAGAAGAAGACTTTTTGTTTTATACTACGGTTTAACGGCTAATAAAGTCTAAAAAGTACATTTTATAAGTTAGTCGACTATTACTCGGAAACTTGTAAAGCCTACTTAGCGGTGATAGTTTTTCTTTTAAATTCGTTATATATGCTATTGCCGTCAATTTTGTCACATCTCCAACTATAACCGTTTAACTGGGAGAGGGGGAGACACTTGACTCTACCGAAAATTTTCGCTTTAATGCAAAACTATAAGGGTTCCTTGTTGACTTCGGAACCCTAAAAATGGCACAGTCATGTCTCTAATGTCATCTTTGCACGCATCAGTTATGCTTAGCTGTCATATATTGCCGCTGACATTCCAGTCCTTTGCACATGTTATTTAAGCATAACTTAGCGGTCCCGTTAATAGCGCACTGAGGCGAAGTCCTATGTCTTTGCTTATAAACATTTCTTTAGTACAACCAGGGCGAATTAACTTGGCACCTGGCTCGAACGTGGCTCGGAATTCGACAACCCTCCTGCTACCCCCCGCGGGACCACACCGTCGCTGTGCGAGGCCAGTAGCATAGCATCTCAGTTACCGTTGCACGTGTCCCTGCACTTTAGCATTTTTAAGTTATTCTTTCAGAGTTTTCTGAGTTTTTTATTCCGAGCCACGTGCGACCAGGTGCCAAGTTAATTCGCCCGGGTTGTACTTATCTTAGTTTTTTATATCAAATTAAAAGAGTACAGCTTCTTTTAGCAACGAATAAAACTTCAACCACTTTATAATCATTGTTATAAAAAGTACCTTATTTCAGATAATACCTATTCCAGCTTCCGCTTATTTCTTATTTCACAGACTCATAAACCCGTAAATCAATCTATCCAGGATGAGATCACTGTCAGATACAAAATACACAACAATCACTCAACGTACACTCGTCTCATATCTGAATCTAATTGATATTATAACGACGCCGGCGCCGCGCGCCAACACCGAATCGAATGCTGAAATCTGTTTTGCATTCGATCAAATGTTGGGATTGCATTTTACATAATCTGGGTTTACGTCGTTTCTGTCACTGCCGTGCCCCGATCTGATCTCCGGTTCAATTTCGTTTCGCGTATAGTTTGTGGGTGTTAGAAAGATTTTAGTTTGGTGGATTTCGTAGGCGAATACTTTATTAGACGTCGTGATTTTATGCTCTAGTGGCTATAATATAAGTTTAATACAAAGTTATGTCTGGCTTTTCAGTAAAGTAAAAACCTAAATCGTTCTATTTTCTGACGTATATTGTACCCAAAGTGACGAAAGGCCCACCTGTCACACTGGACGGAGTACGGATTTCGCAAGTATCTACACATCTAGTTTATTGTATAAGCCGAAATTTCTAAAAATCTTAATAAGGGTTGAGACAAATTGAGCGAAGGCGAACGACGGACGGCGGACCCATACAAAAAGCACGTTTAGTATAATATGGGACGTCCCATCCTCCGCCACCGTCGACACTGCGAACGGCGCCGAACGCGTTACTATAATACTTAATCGTGGTCATGATTATGGGCCCGTTGTCGTTCGCTTTCGGTCAACGTGTCTCAACCCTAAAAATGGTTAAGTACTATGTTATAGCGAATAAATATTTCATTTCATTCCAGAGATGAATCTCTGCAAAGCTGAAGCTTTGCAGCTTTTTTAGCTTTATTCTTACTACGAATAGGTATTGTGATGTAAGTAATTAACAGATTGTTGCTTGGTAAAATTATAACATAGGCTGACATAATATAACAGGGCCCGTAGACAAAGTACTTTCGTTTAGCGTTAACGACAGTAGAAAACATAAAAAATGTATGAACTTGACGTATGGTGGCGAAAGCAAACGTCAAAATGTATCGATCGCCAATGTCAAATCCATACATTCTGTGATTTCTACTAGCGTCTACGCCAATAGAAATGTTACTAACTGATAGATAACTGGTAGTTCGTAATATTGATATTGATAGATTGACAGAAATCTGGACGTCATTTGTCATATATTATAATGTTACTAACTAGGGAAATTGAGAGTCACGTTGCAGGAACTGACCCGAGCCCTCGTCTCGCGTGGTTTTTGCTTGCCACGAGGCTCGGGTTCCAAGACAGATTAGAGTCATCCCCCGGGCTCGCTGGACTTAATTGTCTAGTGTTGTGAATGGTCGCCGCTGTTGATTCTGGCTTACAGGAGTTACAGCGGTGGGAATGTGTGGTGGGCCTATGCCCGATTTTTTTTTGCCACGACGCTCCGCATTCCTCAATCTCTTCTTGTTCTTGTCCAAAAACAATCCCTGAGATTGGGATAGATTCTGCCAATAAACTACTTGACACTGGCGGAAATGCAGTGCTAATGCACAAGCAAGAGTCCATTAATTTATAAATAAATAAAAAAGGGAAATTAGAATTTATTATAATTTGTTTATAAACATGTTCTTCACGAAAGTTTAACTATACAGTAATGAGTATAGAGTAATGATACGTTATTTACTAGTACCACATCCCCAATGTACACAAGCCTTACGAACTTGGATGTTAGTTACGCTACGTCTTGATTCACTAACTTAATACAACGCTTGGCTCAATATGTTAAGATTAGGTGCTTACTTGAGAACTTGCAACTTGCCCCTTTGACCAGTCAACAGGGCGGCGAGCACTTTGAATTTAATATAATCTGTGGTACGCCTATACAGGGTGATGTACACACGGTGACAGATCAACCTACCCATAGTTGAACTCTATGTTCTGTGTTCATGGACATAAGGTCGAACTATGGGTAGGCTGATCTGTCGCCGTGCGTACCTACGTTTTACATTTCGAGGGGTGATTCAGTATAGAAACAGAAATAGTATTTTTTTTGTCGATTTCGTTACCTCCAAGTGAAGCGCAATTTCGTGAAATGCCTCTTTTTTTATTTATCTTGGTCACTGTGATTCGTTTTATAGTTAGTAACAACAAAAAATAAATAAATTAAAAAAGAATTAAAATCCTCAATACTCATTATAATTCGATTTTAGCTAAAAATGTCTATGATATCGAAATTAATCCCAAGGATCAAGCTTCACACAGTATAAGAAAGAGTAGGTATCTATTAATTAAATAAAATAAATAAATAAATAACGCTCACAGGCACATACATTGTAATGATCCCAAGACAGCACTATTAATAGGCTGTTTATTATGGAAACCATACAACAACGGCACAAACATGCCGCATGCATTACTGCTTCACATTAAAATTCTGAAACCTAAAACAATCGTTTTTAATTTGGATCTAATAATAGTGCGAAGGTGGGTCCCCGATATTAACTGACGTCTGATTTAACCTTAGTTCAATGTTTTTAATTCTTTGTCAACCGTGAAAATGATTCACTGATTTCTCAAAATGTTTAACGTGTGTGTGCTTTTATATCACCCTGTATACAGGCACACGTCCACGTCTTTGTGTGGGTGACCGTTTTATTTATATTTCATCTCGGAGCGCATTCTTGCTTCGGAAGCTGATTCGATAATGCTGACGGCAGGTCAACCAGATTATACCTACCTACGGGTAGGTATAATCTAGTAGTACGCTACTACTTCTTATATCCTTATTAATGGTGGAGCTCAAGCACATGTCCTGGACGATTGGGGGTGGGGGATAATATGCCTGTCACCCCAAATAACTGGGAAATTCGTGAGACTGCCTCCGTGGTCTACTGGTTAAGAGCATTGGGCTCTCGACACGGAGGTCGTGGGTTCGATTCCCATGGGGGACACCTAGTGATATGTCACTTTGTGCGTTTTGCCCCAGTTGGTTAGGATATTGCAGGTTGAATCACCTGTTTTTTTTAAAAGAAACATGATTCTGTTCTTCGGATGGCACGTTAAGCCGTTGGTCCCGGCTACTATCTCTGGTGGTAGTAGTCGTTACATAAAAACCACGTCAGAGGCCGTAAAGCGGTCTGAAAATCTCTGACACCAGGGCTCTGCCCACTCGATAAGAAAGAAAGAAAGAAAGTGAAACAAAACAAAACACCGACTTGGAGTAGTTGTTTCTAGAAATACTGTGCCCTGCGGTGGGACGTATGTAGATTGATCAGAAAAAATCTAAGTATAGCGCAGTATTAAAATTTCACTAGCAATGTCCAAACTCTGGCAAGCGTGACAATTAGTGAGCCCTTCGCCAGTTCTAATGGACAATGATCACTACATTCCTCGAAATTGAAGTATGTACCTACCTAGGTTTATTCACAACATTTTCCGTCACCGAAAAGAACAGTCATTCCCAAATGGCACATGTAGCATTATAAGAGACCACTTTTGGTGTACACGGAAACTAAAGGCTGTATAAGATGGTGTTACAATGGTGTTAACAGCGCTGTTAACACCGATATAACTCTTATATGGGCACAAGTTATACAGCCTAAGGTTCTATATTGGAATTATAATGGGCCACAAGGCATTATATCAGCTGCTTAACAGAGTAAAAGTGTCCTGTTATACAGACTAAGCCATTATATTGGGGTTACTGGTATACATAATTAACGCTTGAGGTTCTACATTATACTTCTAGCATCAGCATTCAGCAGAGTGTGTAAATAAAAATAAAAACCTGAATTAATGTTATTAGTAGAGTTAAATTCTTTAAATAAATTCCGTGAGTGTTGGTTATTAATGGCGTGAAGTGAAGTTTTATTGAGAATTTGTGATAACCTAGTTAAGTACACTTTTATAATATTAGCCTGTGAAAACATTTGGTAATGCAAGTTCATTGTGAATGTTTATATGGTTTTATAGCAAATTTTTTACGCGCCTCGGAAATATTTCGTTTTTAATTAGAAATATTGTGAAAATAATTACACGTCAAAATATATGTGTACATTTTTTGTGTCTGATTTACATTAAATCATACAAAGTTTTATTTTATATTATAATAAATATGTGTTTTACGTGTTAATAAAAGCAGAAATCATTAGTAAAACATAAACAACACCATAATTTTATTTATCATATGGTTTAGGTTATAAAGTTATAACAAAATGGCGCTTTCTTAAGAAACCTATGTGAACTCTTATAATCCTGAATTAACGACTATGGCTGTACAAGAGTACACACCGGTTCCTCTATAACGCTTATTGCAGTAAATAAGAGTTCAAGTGAACCAATATGCAGCCTGTCGGCTTATATTAGTGTTATTATGGTTCACATCAACGCTTAAGCCATTCATGTGAACTACTTAAACGCCATTATGCAGACTAAAGCAATATAGTGGTATTTTCTGTAGCCATTTTACTGCCAAATGCTGTATTTCTGAGTTACAAGAGTATCTCGGAATACCTTTGGTGTTCACGAGTGCTAATATAACACCTTTAAGCAGCTTTGAAAAAGAGGCTAATAACAGAGTTGAGGTGAACCAATATAGAACCTTAAGCGTTAAATCACTCTACGTGTACACCACTTTACTGCCAAATGCTGTATTTCTGAGTTACAAGGGTATCTCGGAATACCTATGGTGTTCACGAGTGCTAATATAACATCTTTAAGCAGCTTTGAAAAAGAGGCTGAATAACAGAGTTGAGGTGAACCAATATAGAACTTTAAGCGTTAAATCACTCTACGTGTACACCACTTTACTACCAAATGCTGTATTTCTGAGTTACAAGGGTATCTCGGAATACCTATGGTGTTCACGAGTGCTAATATAACACCTTTAAGCAGCTTTGAAAAAGAGGCTGAATAACAGAGTTGAGGTGAACCAATATAGAACTTTAAGCGTTAAATCACTCCACGTGCACACCACTTTAACTCTATTGGCTGTACAGTAGTTCACATTGACTCTTTTAAGATGCTAGCATTACAGTGGTATAATTCTACACCTTTATACAGCAATAATCATATTTTACTGCCCCTATAATGCTCTTAAGCAACCAATGCGATATAGGCTGTAAGAAGGCATTTTTGACAGCTGCTCTAACTCTGATCCCGTTACAATAGTATCCGTTCCTGCTCTTATAATGCTATTATAAAGACTAAAGCGTAATGAGCAGCTCTAAGTTCTCAGTTGAACCCTATTAAGTGTTAATTAATGCAACAAGTTCCGAGTTACACCAAAAGTGGTCTCTTATAATGCTACATGTGCCATTTGGGTTGTAATCGCTTTTGCTTGTTTACTGGAGAAAAATAAAAATATTGCAATTCTACTGTTTAATACCATTCTATGTGGGACTCTCCACGTCATACAATAACAGAACCAAATTAAAAATGACATATGTCTCTAATGTCACCTTTGTATGCATCGGTTATGCTTAAGAGGGCTATCGCAGTCCAGTGGCACCCTCATCACATTAAAAAAAGATTTCTCAATAAAGAAAGCCGAAATTAAAAAAGTGCTCAACAGATAAACTACAAAAGCCTTCAAGCCATTGTTATACAATACTTTTATAGGTTCTAAACATTCCACTTTTAGACAATTTCGAATTAAAAAAAAGCGGCCGTTTTTTTTCTTTTTTCAAAATTTGTAAGTATGTTTTAACCTTTAAAAAACCTATAAAAGTATTCTATGAAAATAGCTTGAAGGCTTTTGTAGTTTATCTGTTGAGCCCTTTTTTTAATTAAGCCTTTTTTATTGAGAAATATTTTTTAATGTGATGAGGGCGCCACTGGACTGCGATAGCCCTCTTAACCGTCATACATTGCCGCTGACATTCCAGTCCTTTCAAATCATTCAAATATATTCGGACACAAAACATTAATGTACAAAAATTAAGGCTTTGACTTTGACTGCCAAATGACCGACAAACAATGGAAAATCTATTGTTATTGTGACTCGACGGCGTTCAACGTGTTAAGCATAACTTAGCGGCCCCGTTAATAGCGCACTGAAGCGAAGTCCTCCTTGTATTATGTCTTTGGTTTAAACAAATATCTGTCGCAGACAAAGTCAACGTAAGACCACTAGTGAAAAATAATAACAGAAATTGCGATCCATTTGTAGATTGTTCCAAGACTTTGAACTCTTTTTTCACAAAGTCACTATTAATATCTGTCAATTAGGAGGAGAGAGCATTCTCTTGAGTAAGAAATTACTTTGGAAAACCTGCCAATGCCAAGTACGAGTTGGCACCGTGCACGGAGGGTTTCGCACCATGAACAATGCAACGTAGCTAAACATAGTCATTTCGTAGTCATTTCGGTTTAGCCATAGTGTAATAAAAACTAATAGTGGTGAAGCTTAGCGGTCGCGGACCTTTATTGAATGCGAGCCGCTTACAAACGAAGTCTGGTGATATTTTCAATATTAAATTAAAGCCTATGGAAACCTTTGAGGCACTGTAACCTTAACCCTTTATAGGGCAACTTTTTTTTTTTCGCGTACCCTTTTGATTTTTTGTTATGTTGTAATGACATGTTTAACAATCATACATTATTATGTAAAAATGTTATCAAACTTCAGGATCATCGAAAATTTGATGGTCAAACATTTGACCGGTGACCATTTAGGACTTGGTGTTACTGGTGTGAATTGGTCAACCCTGTGACCAATGACCATTTGGAACAAAACTATAGTGTTATAATATTTGAGAATTTTCTTAAAAATTGTAGCATACTAGTATTATTTATTTATTTATACGTAAGCTTATTATCCAAATGACTTATATCTGTATCTATATGAATAAATCAAGTTTTTTTAAATATTAAATCGCAGTTTGAAAATTCACAATCACTGGGATAGTTAGGTGTTTGTGAGACTGGTCCAGAATTTCACTCTGGCTCTACCCGAGTCTAGAACTGAGAACAGGACCTCTGTTGACTACCTTCTACTGGCTATTGCAAACCTGAACCAGTATCAGGTTTACATGATGGTACAATTGTGGGCAGTGAATCTTCTGCCTCATCGTCACCTTCTAACCTCAGAATTATCAGCCTGTTCATCAGTTATTCCATTGAATATGTTTGCCTACTCATATTCATGCATATTTTCTAGCTTTCTGCTCTTAAATTTGCGTTTCCTGGTCATATGCAAATAATTAGTGGAAAAAATTTTAAATTTGCCGAAAAATTTTACCTCAGGTATGGAAATACTGGCTTGGATTATCTTAGCTGAAACCGACAACGAAAATCTGACGGTGATAGACAAAAGTTTGCTATTTCAGAGTTCCAATTGTGATTTTTCAATAAGCTAGCTAGAATAAATTATAATCGATGATAAAGTTCAAAGGGAAAAACAGATCTGAGGTTAAAATTTTACTGTACAGATTTTTTGAATGGATACTATTCGATGATTATTACTTATAACATGGAAAAAAGTATTCAAAATTAAGAATAATATATTAAATTATCAAACGTCATACTTCAATGCGAGTTTTTTTGCATTTTTCCAAATAAAAAACCGTGTAATAAACCAGCAACCCGAAAGTAAATTTTTTTTAAATACTGGAATGTTCATAGGTCGCGACAGCGACCGCTTTTTAGATGCGCTCAAAAACAACCAACATTTTGTTACAAAGTTATAAGATCGCTATCAAGACCTCTGTTCATTCACCAAAAATCCGAAAAACCATTAGATTCAAGTTAAATGTTACCACAAACAGAATATGAGCCTTATGAACATGTGGGTGTCCGCGGTCAACTGTATGATCGTTTTTGGCTTATGCCCTATGTTTGTTGCGCGGCGTGGTCCTTCCGAGCGTACTAAATTCCCGAGAATAAAACACCCAAATACAATACACTCCTTTATTGGTGCAAGTGGGAAAACTCAAACAAATCAAGGTCAATCGACCTATGTCATTAATAGCGGGCCAATCTTAACACCGCGATGTACAGTATCGTAGGATCTATCACGGCGCCATCTATGGAGATCTACGCGAACTATATTAATTGATCATACCGATTCTCATAGATGGCGTTACAGGTATCAAAATAGAATTATAGGTAAGCAATTCTCACATTTCCACCCACCAAGAACATTATTGAAGATAATGTTCTTCTAATCATCGCACAATAAATTTAAACTATAATACTATCTCATGCATTTGGTCTACACAACTATGGTTAGACCAATACTTTCTTACGGCAGCATAGTTTGGTGGACGAGAACCAAAATGCAAACATGTGAGAAAGAGCTTGGGAAACTACAACGCATGGCCTGTATGGCTATGACTGGTGCATTTAGGTCGACACCCACCGCGGCACTAGACATAATACTGGACCTTAAACCGCTTCATATATTCATACAAGCTGAAGCGGCGAAGGCTCTTTACAGAATGAAGGTGACCGAAACGTGGCATAATGATATGCCCAAAATAAGGCACACTGCACTGAAACTGAGCAGTGAGCTTGAAAGAGGGTTCAACATGATCGGTGACACAATGCCGAGCATACGAATCTTCAAGAGGAATTACAAAACACATGTCCCTTCAAGGGATGAATGGAAGCGTGGACTGCGTACCCCGGACGCGAACACTCTTGTTTGGTACACTGACGGTTCAAAAACCGATTCGGGTACGGGTGCAGGCATACACTCCAATGACTACAACGAGAGTATCAGTCTAGGGGAGTTTGCAACTGTTTTTCAAACTGAGACGTACGCTATCATAGCCTGCGCGCAGGAGAATATATATAGGAAGGTAACCAACAAGACTATATATATTCTTAGCGACAGCCAAGCAGCTCTCAAAGCCTTGAACTCCTATTATGTGAGCTCCAGGCTAATCCTAAACGGAGTAAAGACCCTCAACAAGCTTGGTCTACACAATACCGTGAGATTAGTCTGGGTCCCGGGGCATACCGGTGTTCGGGGTAATGAGAATGCTGACGAGCTGGCAAGGGCTGGGTCAGAACGAAAGATGGTTGGCCCAGAACCAAGTGTGGGAATCCCGGCATGCAACATAAGAATGGCCATTAGGGATTGGGCTGATAAAACACACAAGCTGGAGTGGTCTAGCCTTACAGGTCTACAGCACTCCAAGAAATTTATCAGCAATGCGACAACTCGTGTCTCAAAGTTCATACTGAACAACAGCAGGAGCAAGGCTCGTGCCATCGTCGGAGCCCTCACTGGGCACTACGCCACAGGCACGATGATGCACAAGATGAAACTCACTCTGGATCCCAGCTGCCGAGCGTGCGGAGAGGATGAGGAGACCATGGAGTACATTCTCTGTGACTGTGATGTCTTGGCGGCAAAACGCATGTGCCTCCTCGGTGATGGATATCCAAAACCGGGAGATCTTAGGCTTCTTCCCCTCAATGGTATTGCCTCCTTCATTGACCATGTATTTGAAGGGTGAAGAAAGTAAAAAGTATTGGGGCTAACACAAAAGATCCCACTGGGTCGAAGTGTTGCTGGCTTGCCAGCCCCCACAACAAGATAAGATAAGATAAGATCTCATGCATAAAGTATACAATTTAAAATTGCTCACAACTTATTTCAACTTAAAAATTTGATTCACAACTCATGCAATATTATATAAAAATAAGCTTCGATTTTATAACTTCAAACATGAAATACATTAACAAGATGTATAATTTAAAACTTTAACTCAATATTAACAATTACAAACAACTCTATGTATCAACAGGCAAAAGACAAATCTTTGTTATTGGGCGTTTAACAACAGAATTTCTACATTTTAAAGTAACGACTCGTATAAGACCGTCGCTACCCGGATGTACATCGAGAATCCTAGCCAAAGACCATTTACCGGGTGGTTGATTATCATCTTTTACCAATACTAATGTTCCGGCTTTTATATTTTCATTATCACATTTTTTCACCCACTTAGGCCTCTGTTGGAGCCTGCTTAAATACTCCCGACTCCATCTGTCCCAAAAATGCTGGACCATTCTCTGTACTAGTTGCCAGCGATTTAATCTACAAATATTAGTATCCAAATGTGATCTTTCTGGTACTACTATAGGCGGTTCACCTATAAGGAAGTGACCGGGGGTCAGTGGTAAGAGGTCATCGACATTATCACTGATTTGCGAAATTGGGCGGGAGTTTAAGCAAGCTTCAACTTGGGATGTGACGGTAGACATTTCTTCAAATGTCAACGTAGAGTTTCCTAGCACTCTCTTTAGATGGTACTTGATCGAGCGGACTCCAGCCTCCCAGAGGCCGCCGAAGTGTGGAGCGGAGGCGGGAATATGATGCCACCTTGTCCCTTCTCTGGATATCTTGTCATGAAACTCATCTCGTACCGTCTGCAGATGTCCTTTTAAAAGCTCTTGTAGCAATTTATTTCCAGCAACGAAGTTTGTAGCATTATCGCTCCATACATCTGTGCATAGACCTCGTCTTGCTGTAAATCTCTTAAACGCGGCGACAAAACTTTCGCTCTCTAGGCTGCTTACTATCTCGATGTGTATGGCACGCGTGACCATGCAAATAAAAATGCAGAGGTATCCCTTGTATGTTTTACATCCTCGACCCTTCGACATCCTCAAATCAATGGGTCCGGCAAAATCTAAGCCGGTGTGTAAGAAGGGTCTAGATGGTGTAACTCTCACGGACGGGAGATCTGCCATCATTTGTGTGCTTGTAGCTGCTCTGTGTCGAACACATACAACACATTTATGTACTTCTTTTCGGATTATACTCTTGTCACCAAAAATCCAAAATCTTTGTCTGATGTAGTTATGCATGAGAGTCGGCCCACCGTGTAAAGTCTTAATGTGTGCTTCAGCAATGATCAATTTTGACAAAGGGCTATCCTTGATTAAAATTATCTGGTGTTTGGCTTCTAACGGTATGTTTGCGTTACGCAGACGACCCCCGACTCTTAGAATCCCCTTTTCATCCAAAAAGGGATTAAGGGACCGGAGTTTACTGGCTTCCTTAAGGGGTTTATTATATCTTGAACGTGAGCCGACATTATAATTGTTTTATTACTTTATTAGTGATAAAGGTTCGAACGCAAAATTTTACAAGTCCCAGGTTATAATATTTACAAAGGTTTTAGAACTGTTTAAATTTCATAAGTTCAGATTTCAATGTTCTATATTATGTAAAACTTTTTGTTAAAGTTCAAAACAAAACACTATTTTTTTCCAAGTTAATGTAAATAAACTATAGGTGAAATAGTTAGAGTCCGAATACACCTATAATTATTTATTCAATGTTCAAACACAAGTATTTTTAAAACGAAACGAAATTTTTAAAATAATAAATTTCACGAAATTTTCTATGTCCAGTTTTCAATACGATTTTTCTAAGTCCGAACACTAATGAAAACGGCAAAGTCAATTCACTAATAAAATATTCTATGTCTTTTTTTTACGAAATTATTCTAAGTGTCCACATCAGTAAATTTTTCTATGTCCTAAACTGCACGAAATTTTTCTAAGTTAAAACTCGTGAGAAATTTTCTAAGTCCCTATTTTTACGCTTTACTACTCACGGTTTTACCAAGTCCACATTACGTCACTGTAATCCATACGTCACTCACTCACTTTTCACTATGTCACTACTATGACGTCACGACCCAACTATGACGTCACGGCACTACACTGACACTGACAACGCCCGGAACCCGCGACCGATACTACCGAATTTACACTCGCGACGCGATTCACGACTTTACGTAATCCGGCTCGAAGGACCAATGTTTGTTGCGCGGCGTGGTCCTTCCGAGCGTACTAAATTCCCGAGAATAAAACACCCAAATACAATACACTCCTTTATTGGTGCAAGTGGGAAAACTCAAACAAATCAAGGTCAATCGACCTATGTCATTAATAGCGGGCCAATCTTAACACCGCGATGTACAGTATCGTAGGATCTATCACGGCGCCATCTATGGAGATCTACGCGAACTATATTAATTGATCATACCGATTCTCATAGATGGCGTTACAGGTATCAAAATAGAATTATAGGTAAGCAATTCTCACACCCTATAAAGGGTTAAAGCTGTAACTTTTTAACGAAAATCTGACTTCATACAAACATAGAGATTAGTTTCTAGATTGTTTCTGAAAAATGTCATTGACTTTAATTGGTTAGTATTGAAAATATCACCAGACTTCGTTTGTATGGAGCACGCTCCGAATTATATTTCCGCAGGCCGGGACGCGCTCCTCCCGGCCCCCGCCCATCGCATCGCGCTCGATTTGACCTGTCGCGACCCCCGAGGCTTCATACCCCTATTAGTTTTTAATACACTATGGTTCAGCTGTTGTCTTCAGACCCTTCGCATACGAGACCCTAATAACTTTACTACCAGTTCATTCATTTTTAAAACGATACCTATAGCTTTTTATTATGAAGAAGATGAATATTAAATTACACGTTATTTGTTCTTTTTAGGGTTCTGTACCCAAAGGGTAAAAACGGGACCCTATTACTAAGCCTACGTTGTCCGTCCGTCTGTCCGTCCGTCCGTCCGTCCGTCCGTCTACCGAACTGTAATAGCTAGATAGTTCAAATTTTCTCAGGTTATGCGTTATTACGGCGGATTTGTTTACAAATAATAAAAATGTCAAAAAGTTAAAAATTAAGGGAGGTTCTCAACAAGAAACTAGTTTTTATCAACGTTTTTTCTTCACGCTCTATCGTAAAAACGGTAATACATACAAGCGTCAAACTTAGTGTGATTATAGAGCAAACTCTACAGAATAACAATAAATACTAAAAACCGGCAAAGTGTGAGTCGGTCTTGCGCTAAAGGTCCCAGACAAAAAAAAAAATTTCTAAGTTAATAATGTTGTGTTCTGTGGTGGTGTGGTACGGAACCCTCGGTGCGTGAGTATCCCGACTCGCACTTGACCGGTTTTATTTATTTTATTACTACGACAATCTTTTAGCAGTTGTTGTTTAGTAGTTAGTTTCTATGTCCCAGCCGACATGACTGTTAATGTTTTTCTTCTCATTACTTCAAATACTTCAAAATAAATACAAGGTGTAATAAAACACCCTAGTAATACTTTAGGGGGTCGGGTGCTTCAGACCATCAAACTGAACAACTTTCACTGCCTCCGTGGTCTAATGGTTAAGAGCATTGGCTCTCGATACGGAGGTCATGGGTTCGATTCCCACGGGGAACACCTAGTGATATGTCACTTTGTGCGTTTTTCCCCAGTTGGTTAGGACATTGCAGACTGAATCACCTAATTGTCTGAAAAGAAAAATAATTCCGTGCTTCGGATGTCACGTTAAGCCGTTGGACTCGGCTACTATTCTCTAGTGGTAGTAGTCGTTACATAAAAACCACGTCAGAGGCCGAAAGTCGGTCTGAAAAAACTCTGACACCAGGGCTCTGCCCACACGATAAGATGAAGACTATGGAGCCAACATCGAAATCGCTAAAAAAAAACGGTCTTTCATACAAAACTGAAGAACATGGTCCAGCAATGGACATCCATCAGCTCAAATGATGATTTGACTACCACTTTGGTGTACATAATGGCCGCCGCCGGACCACCAACCGACAAATCCATGGGGTTTGAATCCCGGTTGGGATATGGATATTATGTTCGTACCTAGGTATCATTGTTGCCTAGTTTCTATAAGCTTTAGTTTGGGACCAAAATCTGTGCATCATCTACCTACAGGGACACAGGGTGTAAGGAAAAGTATCATTAACCTTTAAACCACATACTCTACCCATCACATTAAACAGCTTTTACCATGGGAATAAACATGTCAGAACAAAAAGCATCTGCTGTCTCATACATTTGAGTTGAGTAGGCGCTGCGGTTTCGTTTGGAACAGCAGATTTTTTTGCGCTGACAGGTTTGCTTGCTCCCATAGTAAAATGTTTCAGTTTGATGGGTAGTGTGTGTGGTTAAAATATAGATTTAGCATAATATAATACGATAGATCGGCTACGGATTATCCAAGGCAATCCAAAAACACACATCAAGTATATTTCTATGATTGTACTTTTGTATGTGCTAGGTCCTTACAGGTCCATACAGGAGTTCGTGAATTGGTCTCGTCTATCTGTCTCACTCTAACATATGCTCTTTCTCTTTCGATTTCTGATCTAACCTAGTATATGCTAAATATATGGGTTATAAAAGGATAATGATACTTTTCCTTACACCCTGTATAAATCAGGCAACTTTGTCATATTTTAGCATACTTATAAAGAGTTGTATGATGATGGTGCCATTCTAACTTATTATTACAACTACTATAATGCATTATTCCGCATCAACTCGTATTTTACCCGTATCTACATCAAGTCTTCAACTAAGTTCACGACTGCTAGAACCAACTAACTCCAATTTGCCACAAAGTTCAGAGTTTTATTTCTCTAGCGTTGCATTTATGTGGGTGCTTATGGTTTAGGGCTGGCTGCACTCTGATAACGATGTAGTTATAAGCCGACTTGTAGATCTGACGCCCACTTTCGTTTTAGTTAAGTACACTTCTGGTAACCGGTACCGTAGTTACGTCTATTTATTTTTCCGTACAATTTTAGCAACCGGCAATGCTTGTTAAAGAGTTTTGTATTGTATTGTGTCTTGTAATTGTAAGTCACGTCTAGGTACTCCGCTTGGTGTCCTTTTGCATTAGTGCAAAAGCAAGAGACAAGCGGTGAGTTTGTACAGGGTGTTTGGGTTGCAATTGCATGACTTTAAGGGATGATTGTACCCATGCTACTGAACAACTTTCCCTAAGAAATCTAAAGAAATTCTCGAGAAAAAAAAATCGACTTTTCACGTTCGTTCAGCTGATTCATGTAGTATGGAAAGTCAACAATTTTTGTTTGTAATTTCCTATATGTTTTGTAGGGAAAGTTGTTCAGTATCGTGAGTACAATCACCCCTTAAAGTACTGCAACTGTTTAGGCCTAACACCCTGTATCGGTATTTATCGATTGTTGACCTTGATAATCAGTTATATGGTACCTAGGTAACAGATTTTCGATAGCCTTATCGAATCTGAACGATTTTGTGTAGGTAGGTATATCGATAAAATTGATAGCGGATAAGCGGAGCCACTACATAATATTAGTGATCGATTCTATCGGTAGTATTTGTCGATAGTATTTGTCGATGGTATTTGTCGACAGTGTTTGTCGATAGTATTTGTCGATGGTATTTGTCGATAGTGTTTGTCGATAGTATTTGTCGATAGTATTTGTCGATAGTATTTGTTGATAGTATTTGTTGATAGTATTTGTTGATAGTATTTGTCGATAGCGTTTGTCAACTATCGAATGTCAACAACTGCCAATTGCAAGTATCATCGTTGTGAACAGTGGGTTTTTTGTGTGTCGAAAGCCAAGATTCACTTTGAAACATTTTCAGTCTAGCTTCTCTATACCTACAGTCGGAACGCCACTTAGGCCACTTTCAGCAAATTACTTTTTGGTAAAATACCTCCACTGTCTTTTGAACATTTTTATGCGAGTAGAATGTCAAAAGACCGACAGTTTTCAGGAATTTTACATTTGAATTACATTGCAGCGTTGCTGCCGGCGAGCCACTTTACTTAGAAAAGCTCCATTAGTATTATACCTATTCAATCAAAATAAAATACGTATTATAGCGAAAGCAAATGATGTGGCTGCTTTCTGGGCAGAAAGAAAGTATAGCATCTGAACCTAGGGTTCTTCAAAAGCACAAGAAAAAAAAGATGTAGCGAGCTTACCCAGAAGATGCCTATTCACTCGTACTTTAAAGGAATTCGGGTTGTAAGCGCTCGGAAATACTGACGCAGGCAGAGCATTCCACTCCTTGGCTTGGTGCGGATATGTGGGATGTCAACCAAAATGGGATGGTATCCCGCAGTGCGTCTGGAAGTCCGATAGTAGAAAGTGTGTGGGCAATGGGTACAAGTACTGGTATAGTTGGTATCATCTCAATATTATAAGAAACGTCCGTTCCTATCTCTAAAAAGATAAATCCGTGACAAAAACCGACAACAATTTTCTTGTGAGAATTTCGCTTTATAAATGCAAGAGGGAGAATTTGCGGCGCATCTGGAAGCCTGTCGGTGTCGGCCTACATTTCAACGGTTTCCAATACAGATCGTACTCAATGAAACCGGGAGTTCAATTGCGTGATCTATTCCAAGTATTCCGAGTGACACAACGAGAGCAAAAGTTACGTTAAATGAAAATACTTTTACAGTAAATTGTAAATTATGTTGAAAGGGCGCGTAGATTAAATAAGTAGGTAGAGTATTTAATAAGAAATGTAAGTATAAAATTTAAAAAGCGACAAGCTTATCGCAAGCGTGTATGCATGTTGAAGAGTCGAGAGAGGTTTGGATTGCGATTTTTGAATCTCATTCGCTGAGTTCAGCAGTTGAAAATGTCAAAATTACTGTGGAGGGAGATATGCATCTTTCTACTGCTGATTTGACTTTCATCATACTTCAGGAGTGCAATTTTTGAAAGTCAAAACAGCAGTAGAAAGATGCGTATCTCCATAGTAATTTTGACATTTTCAACTGCTGAACTCAGCGAATGAGATTCAAAAATCGCACTCCAGGTAGGCCGCGTATCCACTAGGCAACATGTTGGGAAACGTTGCAAAACAACGCGCGACGTCGCGGAACTTCAGCTTAGTTTGCCACAACATTAAGGCACGATGGGGCTGACATAACCTCAGGGTTAAAAGCTCCAATTAAAATAAAAAAAAAACAGAATAAAAAAAACATGTTCGGCAACGTTGCGCGTTGTACTTAGCAACGTTGCCGAATCAAAGTAGCCTACAATGGGAAGCAATTAGAGTGCTTATTAGGTGAAAAACACAAACTTAGTACTTTTTATAATAAGTACTCGAATTGATTACCTACTTATAATAAGTTATTCTGCATAGTTTTAATTTAGAAGACAGTTCTGTATTTTCTCTCTTAGCAGTTCGTTCTACAACGTGTTAATAAATTAGCGCAAAAGCTCATACATCCCAACTGATTTATATCAAAATAATTAAATTGAAACAATAATTTCATTATTTTGATATTTAAAATTTAAAGTTATTCGTATTTAAGTTTTGAGGCAAAAATGATTTGTTGTCATTTCAGCAATGAATAAAAGCGCTAACGTACTCATGGATACATTTTAATAACCTTGTTTTGGTAGTAAGTAGGGTGAGTGTGCCCGTGCGGTGGGTTCACATCGGGTTCAGTAAATTTAAAATTTTACAAAAAATATATTTAATATTTTGAAAAAAATTACCTATGTTAAACCCATGATAATTCGATTCTGCTCTCGATTCTAAACAAACTACTTTCTAGTTTTGCGTTAATTCATTAACCCGTTGTATATATTTGGTGCATGTTTGGGTGTAAATAAAAGAAGGTCAACAACTATATAGGCTAGACAAAACGTTGACTAGAAAAATATGGATTGAGGATCCGTAACGATTTTTGTTTTGAATGTAGTATTAAAGTACATTAAAAATCCTGAACATTGGTGTTTTTATTTTTTTCCTACGACCAAAAATGAGCGAGTTACGATCAATTGAATGCCGCAACTTTTGGGCCGCCAGTCGGCCACGCGGCGGAGTGCATGACGTCACGAGGCATTACTGCGTACCGGTTACAAGGGACTTTAGTATTAAAAATATTATATCTCGGATATGGTGCGTCCTATGTCGAAAATTTAGAGAACCAAAAATGTTTTCGTGGATGTGTTCTACAAGATGCGTACATAAAAAGTGGTAGTCAAGCAGAAATCTTACATTTTATATAATATTTTAAGTCCTAGAACCAATGTTAATTTACTACTATCGAATTTAGGGGTAGGGAGGAGGGGGGGAGGTGTGCGGGGTGGGGGAGATAATTTGGTAATTGACTTGGACAACATAAATGACCTGGGGGTCAATCGCGCTAATTTTGAACGATACTACCAAAACAAAACCACAACCAAAAACGTTACGCTATGCACAATTTGTATCGCGCTAATTATATTAACGGTAACGATCTAGCTTTTTTTCGGAAGATACGTTGTCGTAACGTTCGATGTCTGTTCGATCGAATTTTCTGGCGTGGTAGGTGTGCGGTAGGTTCGTGGTAGGTGCGTGGTAGGTGTATGGTGTGTATTGTGGTAAGTTTGGTTTTGCTTTGGTAACGTCAACGATTTAACCGTTCAAAAAAAATAGCGCGATAGCATTTTTACATCAGCTAAACCAAATCTAAACCAAAACTAAACCAAAAACGTTCCGTCCAAACGGTAAAACCGTATAAAATAGCGCAATGGAGGCCCTGAACAACTCTAACAACTCAGGCAACTCGAACAACTTGAACAGCTCGAACAACATAAACCACTCGAACAACATAAATAACTCAAACAACTTGGACAACATAAACAACTCGAACAACTCAGAAAACTCGAACAACTTGGTCAACTTGAACAACATAAACAACTCGAACAACATAAACCACTCGAACAACTCGAAAAAAACCTATACGGTGTTTTCAGCATAATTGTGCCCACGACTGTACCCCGCTGCTATCAAAGATATTTTTAGTACTATACCTACCATATTTACAATCCCCATTTCGCTGAGAGTGCCTGAATTCTGTCCAGCACCAGCACCAGAGTGGCAAGTAGGTAGATAGTGAGCATGTTGGTCACCAACTTGCCACTGGTTTGTATACTGTTTCACGTTTAACTTCTTACCTATTTCTTCATAACACTGCTCTCTTTATTGACGATCAATCTTCGCTAGTTGATGAATATTATTAACCACGACAAATCAAATGGAAACTGCGCGAAAATATTTGAACTGCACGTAATTTATCGAAACACATTTGATCTTTCACTACAAACCTTACTTTATCTATAATTTGTTAATATTAACAAAATACACTGCTAGAAACAAAATATTCAGCTAATTTCTACCAAAACACATAAAAAACAATTGAAACAATTGAACACGCTCGGAATTCAACAAACTGTCAAAGTCAAACAAAACAAAATCGGCCAAGGGCAGCGTTCCGAACCTACGCCCCAGGTGCACCCCGAGTGCAATTTTTCGCACTAAACGCCGTTCAAGAGTGCTATTTTTGAAATTCACACATCTTGATTCGTATACGAATAATGCATAAATTCCATAGAGTTTGGTATCACTTTCGTATACGAATTAGGATGTGTGACTTACAAAACCAGAGCCTCGGTGAAAACGTTCTTACCAGCGAGTTGAAAAAACAACCGCACCCAAAGGTCCTGAACGCAGCCAAATGAACAACGTCAAGAGCGCGCATGCAACCAAATAGCGAAGATGCAATATATCAATGAGATGCCAAGCGCTTCGTTGTTTTCACACGAGGTTGGTTAATACATTACGCATGCTTATTTTGTGACAGTAAATAGCGAAGGTCAAACGTCACGTATTATCGCGTGGTTAATTCGTACTTTGCATTTTTGTCGTATAGTTTTTACAAGTGTAAATGATGGCAGCCATAGATCGTTTGTATTGCGTGAGCTTGTGCCGTTTGAAAACTGCCTATTGCGCGCTGCGTGCGTGCGTTTGGGGCTCACCCGAACTTCGGACAGTTCTTGCGCGCCATATTTGAATGTGGAATTAAGCTTTTGGATGCTTTATTTGTTTGTGTTTATAGAGTATGAGTGTAAATTGTTAGTTGATTAATAATTAATGAGGAGACAGGTAGGCACTGCCTAATTGCCTATATGCACTGCACGCGCATGTTTATGTTGTTCAAGTAGTTCGAGTGGTTTATGTTGTTCGAGTTGTTCAAGTTGACCAAGTTTCTCGAGTTGCCTGAGTTGGTCGAGTCGTTTAGATCGTTTATGTTGTCCAAGTCAATTACCAAATTATCTCCCCCACCCCGCACACCTCCCCCCCTCCTCCCTACCCCTAAATTCGAGCCGCCATGGGCTCTAGTAGTAAATTAACATTCTATACATCTAGGACTTAAAATATTATATAAAATGTAATATGTCTGCATGACTCCCACTTTTTATGTACGCATTTTGTAGAACACATCCACATTTTGTAGAAAACATTTTTGGTTCTATAAATTTTCGACGTAGGACGCACCGTATCCGAGATATAACATTTTTAATACTAAAGTCCCTTGTAACCGGTACGCAGTAATGCCTCGTGACGTCACACGTGTCCCCGGGGCATTTTATTTTCGAGCACACTTCAAAATTCAATAACTTTGGAATTACTAGACCGATTTTCAAAATTCAAAAAGAATAATCATTGGTAAATAATAAAGAATAAAATGAAGCACAGTTTTAACGGATTTGCC
The DNA here is from genome assembly GCA_922987775.1 of Agonopterix subpropinquella. Lineage (NCBI taxonomy): Eukaryota > Metazoa > Arthropoda > Insecta > Lepidoptera > Depressariidae > Agonopterix > Agonopterix subpropinquella. The sequence continues at coordinate 6,498,166 of OV277695.1, read as the reverse complement.
GTAGCATTACGGGACCTCATTATAAAATGTATAAAAACCGTAAGTGGCGCGCCCTGGTTTCTGCCTACCCCACTGGGAAAGAGGCGTGACGTTATAGATATATAGATAGAAAAACCGTAATGGATTTAAGTAGGTACTAAGATTAGAAGTGACATTTTGATGTTGTAGAATTTCTATCCGCATCTTCTCTACACAGCGACAATACGATCAATAATAAAAAGATTTGATATTCAATTTCATTCAAAATCAATTTAATAAATGTGCTTCAAGCTCCTATTATTGAATAAATTATGCTGACTTTGACTTTTGACTTTGATGATTACGGTACCATCAAGAAGTAGGTATTTTAAACTTCTTCATGAGGTATTTTAATCTTCCACCCCAGAGAATGGACTGGATGTCACATTTTCCGTATGAACACATGCAGGAAATTCCGTAATATCGCTAACATAGAGCTAATGTGATTGATTGAAGATGACTTGCGGTGTCCAATCATGTGTGGGGCATGATCTTCAAAAAATAAGGTAGCTAACCTTATTTTTGCACATCAATCTTGAGGAAATTCTACGATACCAAAACTCTATTTCATCTAGTAGGTACGTTAAGGTTAGACTGAGGCCAAACGTGAAACAAGAAATTTTTACAGTAAAAAACTAATATTACCGGCCTATAGATAACTTTTATGCATTGCTTAAAATAACAAAAAAATTAAAACTGCCGGTTTTAAGGCGGTTTTAATTTTTTTGTAAAAATTTTATTTATTTCAAAATTTTTTGTGGTAAATTCATTAGGCACTAGTCGGCACTACGATTCTCGAAGGTTCCCCTCGATATCTCTGGGATCCATCATCAGATCCTGATTTCCTTATCATGGGACCTCTCTTGGGATATCTCCTTTCCAACAAAAAAAGAATCGTCGAAATCGGTTCATAAACGGCGAAGTTATCCGCGAACACACATAAAAAAAAAATTATATACGGTCGAATTGAGAAACCTCCTCCTTTTTTGAAGTCGGTTAAAAAAAATTACGATGGATTACTGAATTGACGAGTTTTTTTTATTTAGTTTAATTAAATTAATAAAACGTTTCTTTATCAATCCTCGATTTGTTATTGATTTTGGAAAAAAAATGGTTTATAACGCTATGATGATGATAGTTGACATATAAAAACAATCTGTCTATTAAAACGAATAAGAAGTCGTAATATTCATTGGTACTATTTCTCCATTCGTAGTGTCACGGACGTAATAGCGACAGCGCGACTCCATTCGAGCGGAACTGAGCGACAAATAAGTGTTTCCGAAGCGGATCCTTTTGAATAGCTTTCAATATAAGTTCAAGTTTGTAGTGATAGTTTGGTAAAGAGTAGTGCCGCATTACGGCATGTATTTTTAGGGAAATTTGGTACACGGAGAAAGTTTACTTTACTGTTCATGTTTTCGTTAAAAAATTGCGAAGTCCAGGGCCTCAATCGCCCTAAGTTTGAACGATACTACCAAAACAAAACCACAACCAAAAACGTTACGTTATGCACAATTCGTATCGCGCAAATTATATTAACGGTAACGATTTAGCTTTATTTCGAAAGACACGTTGGCGTAACGTTTGATGTCCGTTCGATCGAATATTCTGTATTGTGCGATTTAACCGTTCAGAAAAAAATATCGCGATAGCTTTTTTACTTCAGCTAAACCAAATCTAAACCAAAACCAAACCAAAACCGAATAAAACTGCGCAATTGAGGCCCTAGACCGCTACCCGGACACTTGACCTTCGCAATTGCGTGAACATTTTCGTTCGAATGTTAACTTTATTACAATGAAGTTCGGACCGAAACGGTCGCAATAATATCGGAAATCGAAAGTCCGAGTACAGGGCCTGGACATAATATCTGGGTGCTGCTTGTAAAATTTCTGAATATGAATAATACTTGGAGTGTTGTAAATAAAACAAAACCCTAAAAAGAACACTTTTGAGTATCGTATTTCTTGAAGCTTAACGTTAAAAAATATCGAATAAATAGTATACTCAAGGAACACGCAAGCTATACAGGGTGTAACAAAACACCCTAGTAATACTTAAGGGGGTGCTTCAGACCATCAAACTGAGCAACTTTCACTATGGAGCCAACATCGAGAAAAAACAAAAAAAATCTGCTATCCCATACATTTTAGTCGAATCAGTAATGCAGTGTTGTATGTGGGACAGGTGATTTTTTTTATTTTTTCTCAATGTTGGCTCCATAGTGCAAGTTGTTCAGTTTGATGGTCTGAAGCACCAGCACAGCATATAGCAGCAGCACAGTAGCTGCATAAAGGAAATTTTCTTTATGCGACTACTGTACAGCTGCTATATAGCTTACGTGTTCCTTGGGTATGTACTACTAGTTAGCGACCAGTCCCAGCTTCACCCGTGTGGGATCTACAGGGTGTAAAATTAAATGGGACACTTACTTAAAGAGGTGCTTCAGAACATCAAACTGAACAACTTTTACAATGGGACCATCACTGAAATCGCGAAAAAAAATCCGCCGTACTATACAGAATTGCAAACATAACTCGTCTGAAATGTATGGGACAGCAGATTTTTTTCTCGCATATTTCGATATTGGTCCCATAGAAGTTGTTCAGTTTGATGGTCTCCGTTTCAGTTATACAGGGTTACTTAAAGGGGTGCTTCAGACCATTAAAAAAAGGTACTGTTCGTATATTATCCCTGAGTTCATCGTCCCTAGAGTTGTAAGAGCTCTTAAATTAATAACTAACTTCCCAACACACCATTGAAGCAGTAGCGACAATACACATACCTCCATATTCTACCTGGTACATTAGGAACACACGCAAAAACGCGCGTTGAATATTCTCCGCGGCTCGCAGGCCTATGCAAGAAAAGTATGTTAAGTAAACAAAATAATTATTGATTAAATTAAATGGAATTTGCTTTACCAAATTTCAATAGGAACAAACATTGAAAACCTAATTCCTAATATAGATACCTGAACCCTAGGAGCTAATTATCTTATAAGATTCCTAACTATCTATTATGTGCAGCGGATAAAAATATGCGTTAGGATTAGGACTGCATGTGATCGCTGTCATCACAGAACATTATAATAGGAGTTAGAAGTGCAAAGTAGGCAATGATTTGCATAACAGAATAAGGCGCGTGGCGTGGTTCGAGGGCGTAAATAATAGTTGTAGCAGCGTGAGTGGGAAGACAAGTGGCGACAGTCGTCTCCGAAGGAAAAGCGCTTCTTAGCATTTCTAACCCCTCTTATAATGTTCTGTGGCTGTCATTGAGCATAAGTAAATTATCTCCATAGAGTTTCGGTATTGTTTAGTTAATATATTGTTGAGCAACTCTTCTACCTTTCAACCTTCCTTTTTATCTTCAATAGTTTCAATTAAGTTAATCATTAAATCTGAAATTATATTTATTACTCAGCTACGTTATAATAGTATGCATACAAAATTGTTACTCGAAAACGATTTAAAAACAATAATACAATCTGTAAGATTAATAATTAAATCAGTAAACAAATTATCATTTATAAATTTACATAAAATATGAGACACCTCAATTCTTCTCTTCGTTATAACTTTAAAGTGGAATAGGGTAAGTAAAAATAACGGTTAAACAATTTTCTTGCGATTTGGTTGGGAAAATCAGTAGTGAAAACTTCACTTGGTAAGGTTTTTATATACCATTTTGAGGACCCTTATCTTGCGTTTTACAAGAAAAACCGGTCAAGTGTGAGTCGGGCTACTCGCGCACCGAGGGTTCCGTACCACACCACCACAGAACACAATATTATTAACTTAGAAAAAAATATTTTTTGTCCAGGACCTTTAGCGCGAGACCGAGACACTTGGCCGTTTTTTAGTATTTGTTGTTATTCTGTAGAGTTTGTTCTATAATCACACTAAGTTTTGACGCTTGTATGTATTACCATTTTTACTGTAGAGCGTGAAGAAAAAACGTTGATAAAAACTAGTTTCTTGTCGAAAACCCCCCTTAATTTTTAACTTTCTGCCATTTTTATTATTTTTTAACAAATCCGCCGCAATAACGCATAATCTGAGAAAGTTTCAACAATCTAGCTAATACGGTTCAAAAGTTACAGCCCTAAATAGGTAGGACAGACGGACGGACGGACGGACAGACGGACGGACGGACGGACGGACGGACTGACGGACGGACAACGTAGGCTTAGTAATAAGGTCCCGTTTTCACCCTTTGGGTACGGAACCCTAATAATGAAGCACCACTTTAAACTTCAGATTTGCTTAATAAAACAAGAAACGAAGTAGTTTTAATTAAAAGTTTAGTCTTTAATATCGTAGTTAATCTTAGGTTGATACAAGCAAAATGCTGGGGGACTTTAACAAATACTTGTTCAGCTTTATTAAACTTCGTAAAACACTTAATTCGAACAAATTGAGATGAAGTGATGAAGAATGAGTTTTTACAATCAGGAGTGCGATTTTTGAAACTCATTCGGTGAGTTCAGCCGTTGTAAATGTCAAAATAACTACGGAGATACGCATCTTTCTATTTCTGATTTGACTTTCAAAAATCGCACTCCTGAAGTATGATTTTTGAAAGACAAATCAGAATTAGAAAGAGATGCATATCTCCAAAGTTATTTTGACATTTACAACTACTGAACTCAGCGAATGATATTCAAAAATCGCACTCCAGATCATAAAGATTGATCCATATTGTGGGTAACATTTTAGTAGATGGAATTTTTCTTTCACTGCCTTACATTTTCAGGAGTAATTTAGTAGTTTCACGTGATTATGATCAAACTTAACAATCTTTACTATGGAAGCAACATTAAACTTAACATAAATTTTAAATAACAAAAAAAAGATTAAAATGAAAAATTTTAAAATTAGGTAGGTTTACAAATAAAGTAGATAATTTTATTGGGATATGTTTGAAATAGCCCAAAGAATTGCTAAACTAAAGTGGCAGTGGGCGGGGCACATTGCTCACAGAACCGATGGCCGATGGGGCCGAAAAGTTCTTGAGTGGCGACCGCGTATCGACGGTGGACCGACGATCTGGTGAAGGCGGTGGGATCCCGTTGGATGAGGGCAGCGCAGGACCGGTCGTTGTGGCGATCCTATGTCCAGCAGTAGACGTCCATCGGCTGAGATGATGATGATTTGAAATAGAGTTAGCAAAAAAAAAATCGCTGCCAAAAAAAATCTTTGAGAGTTAGGTATGCAATACAGCAATTTTGACGTTATTGATTAAAGAATTTAAAATCGAAATGAAAGCATCAACATTTTCACATTTTTTTTTCAGATTTTTTTAAAACCTTTTTCAGGTAGTAGAAAATATTAGACCAGATATTTCACTAACAGTTATATGCTCGTTAAAAGTATGCCGTCGGTCGTCATTCACTCTGATATGCTCTACCCATCTGCGTGAACATCATAAAAACACTAGAAATAAAATTTTGGACTGCCCATAAAACTTCTACTTTACAACCAATGAAAAATATGATTTCGTGACCTGGTTTATGTCTCTATGTAGAGAGGCGTTGCATGTATTTTCGATTACTCTACTCTATTGGGTTGTAAACTTAAATGCATTACAATATTTGGTGAGGGGGACTTTACAGTAGCGGTTTCGCCTACAAAGTTTCGGTGCCGTCGAAGTAAATGCCTCGCTCAATGGTTCATTGATTAAATTAAATTAGCGGAAGATAGGTGACTAGCTTATAGCACATGGACCGCATAAATTGTCCATCCGTCGTCGCCTAATTAACTTAGTCGCAATATTCAAGGAATTGCGTGATTGAGATAATTTTTTGTTTTTAGTCGGAAGAAAGGTACAACAATGGTACCGATTCGGACTGTACCACGACTTAACTTAACTAAATTTATTCCTGTCATTTTCTAAAATAAGATTAAGAAAAGAGACAAAAACCAACAGCTGACTTTAGTGCTGTCAAAGTGACGTTACACACCCAAAATAAGATGCCATCATAATGTATGCCATCTTATTTAAAGCGTTTTTGGGCGTGTAACGTCACTTTAACAGCACTAAAGTCAGCTGATGGTTTTCTGTCTCTTTTCTTAATCTTAATTTAGAAAGTGACAGGAATACATTTAGTTAAGTCGTGGCACAGTCCGAATCGAGGCCATTGCCTTAGTATGCTTTTACTCGTTAGTATAAATCATTCAAAAAGAAAAAAAAATACAAATCACCCGGTATTACTTTTCACTCGAAAGTATGTACTTTAAACAATGGATCTGCTTTTCATGTGAAAAGCAGATCCATTGTTCGGGTACGTAATGCAAGAACGTCACCTATCTTCCACTATTTTCACTTAATCAAAGACATGGTTAGAACTTAAATATAACTAACAACAATTTTTTTATGAACATGAAGTTGTTATAAAGTAATCTAATTTGTTGAATAGTGCAGCGTTTCTATCTGTAATACGTGTGAAGGTATTTGGCGTATCTCTCTCGCCTGCCCGTAGCAAAGCCCACTGACTAGAAGATTGCTTCATTTAGATTATGGATTATTCCTAGCTTCCTATTTGCATTCGTGGACAGGTAGGCTAAGGTTATCAGGATGAAATCACGAGTCCAGTGCTAAATGCAGTCTAACCTTCGAGAAATTATGCGGGTTATTCTGAGATACCTACATGGAGTACATGGTTATCTTTATTATCTTTTGAATAACTGTACTCTTCGTATGGCAATACATTTTTTTTTATTCGTATTTATTGCGGCAATAGGCTACTTGACAACTAGTCAAAGCAGCTACCCTTTATCGAACGTCAAAACGGGCGCTTTGTATGAACATTTCTTCTAAATCAAATGAGTTGTGACGTCACCAACATTTTATTACTTTTTTATAGATTATCTTGTTATTAAAAATAGTATTCAAGCTAAAAACTCAATGAAAATGGGAGTTTAGCGTTATTTTCAAACCTTTTTTTTTATTGAGAAGATAAAAATAAAATACATTTTAAGTAGTCAAATACCCACTAGTTTAGATTATACAGGAAGCTGGCAAAGGTACGAGTATTGTCTAATATTTAATCTCAAGTATTATTCTATGATCAAGAACAAATTATAGAGCGTTACAAAATGGCGAAGCCACGTGCAAGTGCGAGAGAAGAAGATACGGACCGCCCCCCATCAGACTTGCAGCGCGAATTCGCAGTACATTTATTTCATAAACAAAGTATTTCCAATTTAACAAAAGTCTTATGTTTTGTTATAGAGTACCAACACCACGCGGATCTGTATCAAGTACTGGGAGCTCGAGTGCGGGGTCTCGACTAGCCCGCCTCCTCACGCAAGGGGTCCGAGGCACCCCGGAAGACATCGCCGATGCCCCACGACGACTCAGCTGGGAGAGGTACGTTATAGTAACTTGACACCTAGGATCCATACATGTAATGACATCATCATCTTCATTTCAGCCGATGGACGTCCACTGCTGGACATAAACCTCCCCTAAGGATCGCCACGACAACCGGTCCTGCGCTGCCTTCATCCAACGGTGCCCCGTCCATTCCCAAATGGCACATGTAGCATTATAAGAGACCACTTTTGGTGTACACGGAAACTAAAGGCTGTATAAGATGGTGTTACAATGGTGTTAACAGCGCTGTTAACACCGATATAACTCTTATTTGGGCACAAGTTATAAGGCCTAAGGTTCTATATTGGAATTATAATGGGCCACAAGGCATTATATCAGCTGCTTAACAGAATACGAGTGTCCTGTTATACAGCCTAAGGTTCTATATTGGAATTATAATGGGCCACAAGGCATTATATCAGCTGCTTAACAGAGTGCAAGTGTCCTGTTATACAGACTAAGCCATTATATTGGGGTTACTGCTATACTTAAATAACGCTTGAGGTTCTACATTATACTTCTAGCATCAGCAGAGTGTGTACATAAAAACCTGAATTTATTTTATTAGTAGAGTTAAATTCTTTAAATAAATTCCGTGAGTGTTGGTTATTAATGGCGTGAAGTGAAGTTTTATTGGGAATTTGTGATAACCTAGTTAAGAACACTTTTATAATATTAGCCTGTGAAAACATTTGGGAATGCAAGTTCATTGTGAATGTTTATATGGTTTTATAGCAAATTTTTTACGCGCCTCGGAAATAATTCGTTTTTAATTAGAAATATTGTGAAAATAATTACACGTCAAAATATATGTGTACATTTTTTGTCTCTGATTTACATTTAATCATACAAAAGTTTTATTTTATATTATAATAAATATGTGTTTTACGTGTAAATAAAAGCAGAAATCATTAGTAAAACATAAACAACACCATAATTTTATTTATCATATGGTTTAGGTTATAAAGTTATAACAAAATGGCGCTTTCTTAAGAAACCTATGTGAACTCTTATAATCCTGAATTAACGACTATGGCTGTACAAAAGTACACACCGGTTCCTCTATAACGCTTATTGCAGTAAATAAGAGTTCAAGTGAACCAATATGCAGCCTGTCGGCTTATATTAGTGTTATTATGGTTCACATCAACGCTTAAGCCATTCATGTGAACTACTTAAACGCCATTATGCAGACTAAAGCAATATAGTGGTATTTTCTGTAGCCATTTTACTGCCAAATGCTGTATTTTTGAGTTACAAGAGTATCTCGGAATACCTTTGGTGTTCAAGAGTGCTAATATAACACCTTTAAGCAGCTTTGAAAAAGAGGCTAATAACAGAGTTGAGGTGAACCAATATAGAACCTTAAGCGTTAAATCACTCTACGTGTACACCACTTTACTGCCAAATGCTGTATTTCTGAGTTACAAGAGTATCTCGGAATACCTTTGGTGTTCACGAGTGCTAATATAACACCTTTAAGCAGCTTTGAAAAAGAGGCTTAATTACAGAGTTGAGGTGAACCAATATAGAACTTTAAGCGTTAAATCACTCTACGTGTACACAACTTTACTACCAAATTCTGTATTTCTGAGCTACAAGGGTATCTCGGAATACCTATGGTGTTCACGAGTGCTAATATAACACCTTTAAGCAGCTTTGAAAAAGAGGCTGAATAACAGAGTTGAGGTGAACCAATATAGAACTTTAAGCGTTAAATCACTCTACGTGTACACCACTTTACTACCAAATGCTGTATTTCTGAGTTACAAGGGTATCTCGGAATACCTATGGTGTTCACGAGTGCTAATATAACACCTTTAAGCAGCTTTGAAAAAGAGGCTGAATAACAGAGTTGAGGTGAACCAATATAGAATTTTAAGCGTTAAATCACTCTACGTGTACACCACTTTAACTCTATTGGCTGTACAGTAGTTCACATTGACTCTTTTAAGATGCTAGCATTACAGTGGTATAATTCTACACCTTTATACAGCAATAATCATATTTTACTGCCCCTATAATGCTCTTAAGCAACCAATGCGATATAGGCTGTAAGAAGGCATTTTTGACAGCTGCTCTAACTCTGATCCCGTTACAATAGTATCCGTTCCTGCTCTTATAATGCTATTATAAAGACTAAAGCGTAATAAGCAGCCCTAAGTTCTCAGTTGAACCCTATTAAGTGTTAATTAATGCAACAAGTTCCGAGTTACACCAAAAGTGGTCTCTTATAATGCTACATGTGCCATTTGGGTTGCCACTTAAGGGTTGAGCCTCATCTGGCAGCACCGCATCGCATTTTTTCACGCTCAGGAACGTCATTGGCTAGAGGCAGCACTGCCGGTGCTGCCGCGTGCGATCGCATTCCCGCTATCTTTGTCGCCCTAGCAAAAGACGTTCCTGAGTGACAGAAAAGGATGGAGCGATGGAAAAATGTGATGCAGTGCTGGCAGATGAGGTTCAGGTTTGGGCTATGTCAGCTACACTGTCTCTTCTACTGATCTTTTCATTTCTGATTTGATCTAGAAGGGGAACCCCGAGCATCTGAACCTCCTCTCACCACCTCTCCTTCGGGTGACTTTCAGGCTTTTTATGAGGCCTTGAGTAAGCGACCACGTCTCTATTCACTGGCAAATGTCTTTGTCAAAAGTGTCAAAAGTCTTTGATAAGTGTGTATTGCCAGTTACCAGACTTTCGTCTTAAAGCACGTCGTTATTTGGTCCTTACATTGTGCTAGTATACAATACAGGTAAATAAGTGCGCTGTCTAGACTCGCTCACCTCCTTACTTAAGGAGATTGAGGCATCAGAGAGGATATCGCTAATGCTCCTCGATGACAGATTCTTATTGATTTTGCGTTGATATCAGGGCGTTCAGGACATTTTGCTTTTAGTCAGATTTAATAATAGGACGTTTTCCATTGGGAGAGATTCTGGAAGCATCTTCTCTACTAAACGGAACACCTCCCAATGGTAGAGTCAAAAAATGTCGTCAGAAAGCTATCTATGTGATATTATTCTGAATATAAAAAATTTAGTTTGAGGGCATCATGATACGTAAGTCATTTTGCTAATGAGTCATTCAGATACGAAAGGAATATAGATATAAGTACACAGCAATATCTCTTATTTTCAAAATAATTTCGATTGCGCTGGTGATCTTAACGGCAGATCGCTAAATTATTACTTCACAACGTCGACCTAGTGCTAGTCGAATTAAATTTTTATTTATTATTTAATAAACTATTAAGAAAGTGTTGCCGTCATGCTCTCAATTTCTTCAACAAACCCGCTAATCCTGCTTCAACTTTATCAAATGACTAGAGCCAACGAAACATCAAAGTAACCTAACTTTACTCATTATTTACCCCTATTCGTGAACTTAAAGATCACACCACTCAACAACTCCCATGACAAAGTTCTTGTGATTGTGTCATAAGTGCGAAAATACCTTGATTCCTGGCACTTCGTATTTAAAACTGTAGTTAGACCTCACCTTATAAGTCGGCTTACAGACGGGTCAGGCGCGATAATCTGGATAAAGCTTATACCAATTTAACAAGATCCGTAAAGCTTTGTGTACACTAGTAAACTAATGACACTAAGAATTATATTTTCAATAGAACCTTCGAAGTTTAAAAACAGTTTAAAACTGATGGTTGATAATTTAACATAATATCGCAGTGATATTCTGCTGTTGCAATCTTTGATGAAAATAAAATGTTGTTTAAGGTGGACTTCCGATGCCAGCGGCCGATGCGTCTAACGCGCGCGTCTGACGCGAGGTTCTGTCAAATATGACAGAACCTCGCGTCAGACGCGCGCGGCCGACGACAGATCTCACTTCCGATGTCAGCGACTGACGCGTGCCTATTGTGCAGAGTGTTATCACTTTAGGGTATTTTCCCCAAAATTTAGGGTATGTTTTTATGTTTTGGTGTTTAAACAAAACCATAAAAACACAAAAAAAAAAAAAAAACATATTTTAATAAAGAATATTTGATTGATTGATAAATTGCTAGGTGTAGAGAATATACGAATACATTTCTTTTAACAGGATTTTGATAAAATACATTTTTGGGAGTAATTAGACAGGGATGCGTTGCGTCCCCATGGCTTTTTAACCTGTACATGTATCGCTGTCTAGCTTATAATTATCTAGGCAAGAGGGATTTTCCGAAAAAAGAAAAAGTAGTTTCAAGTGGCTCGATAGATGGTGTTATCGCTACGGTGAGCGACCTTGTAGATAATAAAATACAAATAAAATAGTAAAAATTAAGAAAATTTTCGGTAAAATCTTCGTAATATTTCTGGCAAACATTCTTGTTCTGCGTGACGTCAGAGCATAGCCGCGCGCGGCCGCGGCCGATGCGATAGACATCGGCCGCGCGCGTCAGTCGCTGGCATCGGAAGCGGCGCCATACGTTTTCATAGTAACTAGTATGGCCGCATCGGCCGTCGGCCGCGAGCCGCGCGCGTCAGACGCGTCGGCCGCTAGCATCGGAAGTCCACCTTTAGACTTTAGACCATCAAACTGAACAACTTTCACTATGGAGACAACGTCGAGAAAAAATAAATAAAAAAAGATATCCATAAAAAAATCTACAAACGAAGATATGTATTATTTATATTTTACTGTGAGCTGTGTTTAGATGTTTTAGCAAAAATACTAGACTAAAGATAAGGTATACACGGTCAACTTTGAAACTACCTATTATTTTCGAATGTTTATCTGTTTATTCTATTAAATAGCAAACTTTTAATTAAACTCTCGGCCTCGCATATCACAGTACCAGATGGGCAAACCACAAATCGTGACACAAATAAGCAGTGATTTACATTTGGGCTGTATTTCAGAGCAATGGATGCGAGTGCATGTAGGCTCGATGGACGCATCATGATAGCGATCTGTGACCGAGCATCAATGCAGTGTAAATATACTGACACGAATTGCATTAGCATCGTAAAATGCGCGTTGCTTTAGGAAATTCACGTTGAAGGTTGAATGTTGTCACCTTTATATCAATACTATGAGAGAAATAAGGACAACATCGGGAAACCTGCATACGCTGAAGAAGAAATTCAGATGCGTATGTGAAGCCTACCAATCCACATTAGGCTTGCCATAGCGTGGTTTGGGCTCGCGTTTTGGACTAACACTCAGGTACCCTCCTTGAGGGCAGGGCTGTGTTGTGCAGTGGGAGGAACTGTGGGACGTATATAGGCGGCGGCGGCGTGCGGTGGGATCATGATGAATGATGAACATTGTTCAGAAGTTCAGAAGTTTTCACCAGATTTCTACGCCGACCATACTAGCTTTAGCCGCGCTGTAGTGTGATTCCGGGATTTGGGTTTCGTTTAAAACCGCATCATGGTGTGCGACCGATACATTACCAATTTTGTACATATTTTTCGAGGGAATCCAAAACCTCTGTCCTATCAATGATCAAAATATAGTGGAAGAATGTACAAAAAATGAGACCACATTTTATAATGATCATGATATCAGAAAACTGATATTTTATTTAATTTTTAAGGTAATTTGTATGAATTGAAAAACTTGGCGAACGGAAATCTATTAACGCCTATAAGTTTATTGTACCCCACTTTTTGCAATATTTATGAACTAAGCTTTAGGAGCCAGAAACTGTATAAAAGCCACTTGACTGGAGCTTCAGGTGGCAATTAATAATGACACGTAAGGAATAAAGTTCATAAAAGTTTGAGTTAAGATTGTTTCACGAGGCTAGACATGATTCGTATAGAAACGTAATCACTAGAGATTTGAGAGGCGGCGAGGCGATCAACTAGGAAATAATCCACTAAACGTGATGTTCAGTTTGATTGAGTGTTAGGGTAAACAGTCTTAGACAATTTATATTGGACTCGCCTTGCGGCAGCATTTCCCCTCTGCCACGGTATAAGAACAATTGATCTTGTGCATTTACACCCAATTTTATAACAAACTAGCGGCCCGTCCCGGCTTCGCACGGGTGGACGTCTAATCTTTTCTAGCAATAAATATAGCCTATGTTACTCAGGGTGAATGCAGCTTTCTAATGGTGAAAGAATTTTTTAAATCGGCCCAGTACTTTTTGAGCCTATTCATTACAAACATACAAACATACAAAAATAGGTACAAATCTTTCCTCTTTATAATATTAGTATAGATAATTTTTGCCTCCAAACTTAAAATGCGAATAACTTTAAATTTTAACTATAAAAATAATGAAACTATTGATTCAATCCAATTATTTTGTTATTATAAATCAGTTGGGGTGTATGAGGTTTTGCGCTTATTCATTTACACGTTGTATACTAAGACGTGTATAGTCTGACCTGCACGGCTAGCATGCCACCCACGACAAAGCGTTTAAACGAGAAAAGTGTCATGCGCGCTCTTTCTGGCAAACGTAAAATAATAAAGATGGAGGCACATCTCGATTTTTATCGTTTTCTCGGGGGTGGCATGCGAGGCCTACTGGGTCGTAGCGTTTCGTAGGTATCTGGGCGGTGAGATGCGAGGGTAGAGGAGCCCGATAGTCGTAATATGCGCTTACCTTAAACATAAACTGTAGAAATCCGCCTGAAAAGCCGCCTGATCTTTATCAATATTAGTTTAGTTGTTATCCTGTTAATCTTGTTTGTTTTGTTAAAATTGTTTGTTCTATCACTAAAAAAAAATTGTTTACTTCAACCAAGATCTTGTTTATGATAATCATACATCATGAACCCATATGAGGCTGTCAACATCATAACTTCTCTGACTAAGAGAACTTTGTTAAACGAATTCGGCTTGTTGTTACAACTACTATCTTGTTTTTAGTAAACAATAATAACGTCATTTCAATTATTTTGCTGCTAATTAAGAGAAAATACTTCTCAGTTGGAGCGTATTTTTTTCAGTGTTCAGTGTGAAAAAACTATGTTTTTTCCTATTTCATAAATGTATTCCTATTGGAATAAAATATACTTGCTGACTGAACCAAGAGTGGTTAAGACCTCCTAAATCGTGTTTGGGACCAAAGAATTTATCCCACGAGCCCTATTATGACCCTATTACGTTTTACGCTAGATTTCTCACCATAAAACTACTCTGTTAGACAAATGTGAACATTTATTTTGGGCAAGCAATTTTGTTTTACCCTTATGGTTGAAATGGCTGAGATTTTAGATGGTCCAATAGTTGGTAGTTGATCCTCGAAGTCGAAGGTTTTGATTCCGAATTGAAAACGAATGATGTATGAATTTTATAAGAGAATTTGAATACTGTTAGTTTCCAAAGAAGCCTAGTATACAGGTGTAACAAAACATCCTAGTAATACTTAAGGGGGTGCTTCAGACCATCAATCTGAACAACTTTCACTATGGAGCCAACGTGGAGAAAAAAAAAAAAAATCCTCCCATACATTTGATTTGAGTCGAGACGGTACTGCAGTTTTGTATGAAAGAGCTGATTTTTTTTCGCGATTTCGATGTTGGCTCTATAGTGAAAGTTGTTCAGTTTAATGGTCTGAAACACCCCCTTAAGTATCACTAGGGTGTTTTGTTACACCCTGTATATTATTTTCAACATAATCCTCCTGTAACATTAAAATAATTTGATGCAGACAACGACAAAAATAATTATAAAGTTACAAAATCCCGAAAACGAGTGAACAAAATTGTAAAATTTATGTTTAGGACTAAAAAAATCTGTCTGACTTTGCACCTATGTAATTAGCAAGTTGTCCAACCTTCTGCCTAACACCTTATCTCTAGTGTTTGTTTTTGGTAAATTTAATTATGTTAGAATGTAAAGTGTTGTTACTTTATAAGCGAAAAATTTAATGTACATTGTGATGATTTAACATGTAAGTAAACAACCAACATTGCTCAAACAGTGTCAATATTGTTAGCTATTTTGGGCACTCTCTGTTTAAAATTTAATTTCGTTTATTAAATTGAGGCTTACTACAGGGTGTATCAAAATACCCGAGTAATACTTAAGGGGGTGATTCAGACCACCAAACTGAACACTATGGAGGCAACACCGAGAATAAATTAAAAAACCGGACAAGTGCGAGTCGTGCTACTCGCGCACCGAGGGTTCCGTACCACACCACCACAGAACACAACATTATTAATTTAGAAAAAAAAAACTTTTTTGTCCGGGAACTTTAGTGAAAGACCGACTCACACTTGGCCGGTTTTTAGTATTTTTGTTATTTTGTAGAGTTTGTTCTATAATCACACTAAGTTTGACGCTTGTATGTATTACCGTTTTTACGACAGAGCGTGAAGCAAAAACGTTGATAAAAACTAGTTTCTTGTTGAGAACCCCCCTTAATTTTTAACTTTTTGACATTTTTATTATTTGTTAACAAATCCGCCATAATAAAACATAATCTGAGAAAATTTCAACTATCTAGCTATTACGGTTCAAAAGTTACAGCCCTAAATAGGTAGGACAGAGGGACGGACGGACGGATAGACGGACAGACGGACAGCCGGACGGACGGACGGACGGACGGACAACGTAGGCTTAGTAATAGGGTCCCTTTTTCACCCTTAGGGTACGGAACCCTAAAAATCAGCTGTCCCATACATTTGAGTCGAGCCGATACTATAATTTTGTATGGGATAGCAGATTTTTTTTTTTCTCGGTTTGGCTCCATAATGTTCAGTTTGGTGGTCTGAAGCACCCCTTAAAGTATAACTAGGGTGTTTTGTTACACCCTGTATACATTTCATAAACTTGGCCGTGAAACTATTTACTTAATTCTAACATAAATTCAAGACTTTCAAGGTGTGGGCAGAACCTTTTTTGCAGCCACCGTTCCAAGCGTGTTTGTTTTGCTTTTAGCATAATTTAAAATGTTAACATGGAATGACGTGCTAGCTTTCAAGTGCGACTCGCGCACCGAGGGTTCCACTTACCACACCATCACACAACATGTTATTGTTCTACGGGACCTTTAGCACGAGACCGACTCACACTTGGTCGGTTTTTATTATTTGTTGTTATACTGTAGAGTTTGTTCTATGTATATAATCACACCAAGTTTGACGCTTGTATGTATTACTGTTTTTACGATAGAGCGAGAAGAAAAAAACGTCGATAAAAACTAGTTCCTTGTATGAGCACCCCCCTTTAATTTTTATTTTTGTATCATTTCAATTTCAATTTGTTTATTAGGATTACCAACAGGTTATTACCCAAATCTTTAACAAATATCTTAATCATTAACATGCACGGTGCTAACCCTTTTATAGGCAACCACAACTTACACAATAATTATTACAAATTAAGTACCTTGATGGTCTAACAATTTGATTCACTAATAAGATCAGCGTGCTAAAATATTTTGCAATAGAATAGAAGTTACAAATTATATTATCATTTTTAATTTTCAGCGTAATAACGCACATTCTTAGAAACTTCTCTTACGGTTCAAAAGTTACAACCCTAAATAGGTAGGACAGACGGACGGACGGACAACGTAGGCTTAGTAATAGGGTCCCGTTTTCACCCTTTAGGTACGGAACTCTAAAAATGCTCACTAATCCCTGATGCTTTCTGATAGCCGACTGAGTTAGCTAGGTTCATAATTGTAGAGTGAACCTAACGTTATCCTAACTCACTCAGTAGACGCATGATATAAGCGAAAACTAAGATATTTATATTAAAACGAGCTTTTACCCGCGACTTCGTCCGCATAAATTATATACCAGATTTTAAGTCAGATGATAAGCTATCAAACAAAAAAAGTTTCATCAAAATCGGTTCAGTAGTTTTTGCGCGATACTCGAACAAACAAACACCCAAACAAACAAACAAACAAATAAACAAACAAACAAACAGATAGACAAAAAATCCAAAAAATGGTTATTTGGAATCAGGGACAGGTAAAAACCATGTCGTAATTTTTTTTTTTGTAAATCTCTTCAATGTACAGACACATTTCTGTTACAGTTTTATAATAGTTTAGATTCTCGCCTTATATTTCTAGCAGCATAAGCATAAGCATATGTTCACGACTATATTCCCCGGGGGGGGTTTCTAGCATCCTGCTAAAAGGAATCAGCAAAAGATACTTGTAAAACAGTCAGTGAACAAAAATAAATAAAAATATAGCTCGTAGCAGGATCGTAGCCGCGTAGCATTCGTAGCCCGTAGCCGTTTGTAACAAATGGACAACATTTGTTGGTGTGTCACAAATGTTTTGTAAAAGTTAGAATTTCTTGAAATGTTTCGAAGGAATTGAAGAGGAAAGATGAAAATTCTGCGGTATTTTGCTATAAACTGGATATTATCTTACAAAGTTTTGTTGTATGACTGCTAACAAAATTATGAGGTTTGACAAATTACTAATAGAACCAGACTATTTTCATAGTAAAGGCAGGCAAGGCAGCGCCAGACGGGCCTACGCTACGCGGAGATATTGTCAGTGTGTGCGTGCTACGAGGCGTTCGCCGCGTTTGGTACCATATGGTATGAAGATGGATTACTGTCTTATACTGTGCTGTCACTGAAAAAAAAATTGTTTACTTCAGCCAACATCATGAATCCATATGAGCCTGTTAACATCATGACTTCTCCGACTAAGAGAACTTTGTTAAACGAATTCGGCTTGTTGTTACAACTAACCATCTTTTGTTTTTAGTAAACAATAATAACGTCATCTCAATTATTTTGGTGCTAATTAAGAGAAATTATACTTCTTAGTTGGCTTGCATTTTTTTCAGTGTATTTTCCTTTTTTTGATATCGTGCTGATTTCTAGAAAATATTCTCACGACCATAACCCATTTCGGGGTTGTTGTCACCTAAGCCATCTATCGTCAGCCTCAGCTATCTTTTTAAGCCCGAAGTCTTACTTCAAGTACAATATTATGTTGAAATAGATAATTTGTGTCTAAAATGGCCAAGAAAGGAAAACGCCTAATCCCGTTTCGCCTCAAAACTGGTAAATTTGAATTTTATAAGAAATGCCACGATAGAAAAGGATAATTTCCATTTCCTTGGGCAGCACGATATTTCTCCTATCCTGTGTATAATTTCAGCTATTATACGATTTGTATGTGTTCTTTGATCATACACATTCGCCAGCTGCTAAAACAACCCGAAACGAATACACTTCGCCACGTGGGCAATGTCTTTTATTTATATTATAACTAGTGATCGGTAACTATTGTGCAACTCGCGGCAGGCTCTAGGGGTGACAATAGTAACACATACCATTGGTTAAGAATTACAATGTTATCATATCGTTTTCTTTTAGTTTTTTTTCTAATACGGCCCCAAATTAGAGTTATTTTCACGTTTCTAATTGTTTTATTTTTTCCTGTTTTTAAAAGGCAAAGGGAACTAACCCATACAGCCATGTGCAGTCAAGACCACGTCAAGCTTGAGATTTGAAGTGCGATATTGTTTTTTATACGAACGGCATAAGAACAGTACGAAGATCAAGGTGTCGAAATTTACGTGTTCTCAACTGTATCTTCGTATCATATTGGTAATTTCACAATATAATTGTAATGGCACACCGATTAGAACATGAATTGTAAGAATAATAATAAAAACTCAAGGCCACAAAAAACTTGCTTATTAACAACCCTGAAAATGCCGCGAATCGCACAATAGTTACCGATCTATAATTATAATTTACTTAAATGTTACAAAAGCTTTTTCCGACGTTAATTTTGAGTAGATAACTTTTTATTAATATGAGTAAAACTCATCAGACCACTACTTTAGTACCCACGTAGAGTTTTTAGCCATCGTATTACAAGTCAAATTGGAAAACTTTGCGCTTGGTCGTGACCAAAATCAGTTGGTCCTTACAGTTTGGCAGGATTGGGGATGTTTGTAATATTCCTGTAAACTTATAG
Organism: Agonopterix subpropinquella; assembly: GCA_922987775.1. Classification (NCBI taxonomy): domain Eukaryota; kingdom Metazoa; phylum Arthropoda; class Insecta; order Lepidoptera; family Depressariidae; genus Agonopterix; species Agonopterix subpropinquella. The sequence goes on along the minus strand of OV277695.1, from coordinate 6,478,893 downwards.
TAAAAAATAAAACCGGTCAAGTGCGAGTCAGGCTACTCGCGCACCGAAGGATCCGTACCACATCACCACACTACACAACATATTAACTTACAAAAATGTTTTTTTTTCTCCGGAACCTTTAGCGCGAGACCGACTCACACTTGGCCAGTTTTTATTATTTGTTGTTAATAGGTACTTTAAAGTTTGCTCTATAATCATACCAAATTTGACGCTTGTATGTAAGTATTACCATTTTTACGATAGAGCGGCAAGAAAAAACTTTAATAAAAACTAGTTTAGATATAGCTATCTCCCCTTAATTTTTAGCTGTTTGACATTTTTAATAGTTGTTAGCTAATCCGCTATAATAACGCACAATCTATAAAAAGTTCAACTATCTAGCTATTACGTTTCACAAGTTACAGCCCTAAATAAGTAGGAAAGACGGACGGACACCGTAGGCTTATGAATTGGGTCCAGTTTTCACTCTTTGGGTACAGAACCCTAAAAACAGCAAAGATGGCGTATGAGAGGATGTTTCTTTGAACCTCTGGGCTTCGCCTCCCACAGTACCTTCGTTAAGCCAGGTCTGAGGTCAGAGGCCTAGGCGGATTTCAAATTCTTTGACCACTGAATTGCCTCCACCAATTCACACTGGGCCCTAGTAGTAAATTATGGACCACTCCATCTCCACGCTTATACGTGAGAGGTAGCTTTTGGTCTGCAGTATAATTCTAGAGGTTATGACTATCATCATCATCATCATCATCATCATCAGCCTATAAACGTCCCACTGCAGGGCACAGGCCTACCCTCAAGGAGGGTGTATGGGCAGTCCACCACGCATGCCCAATGCGGGTTGGTAGACTTCACATACACATCAGAATTTCTTCTTCAGTGTATGCAGGTTTCCGCACGATGTTTTCCTTTACCGTTTGAGAGCAGTCGGTTTTACGTACATAAGTTAGAAAAACTCATTGGTGGCACATGGCATGTTTTCCGTGCGGATTCGAACCCGGACCTCCATAATTGGGTGTCCATATCTCTCCGCAACGCGCCACCGATGATGCTCTGACTGACTTTACTTTGTTAAATAAATGGAGATAGTAGAATTTGTTATTATTGGTATAGGAATTATTGATAGCTATCTTAGATAACCTAAGGAAAATACTATTATTTCCTTAAGGTTATCTAGGACAGCCATCATAACGTCAATCATGCCTAGTCTGATAAAATGTCTTATCTTCTGAACAATACGAAAAATGAGCTTGTGAAAATGTCAATACGATATTGCGAAAACAAATTGGCGAATAACACTGAAAGCATCTTCTTATATTTGGTAAATAAATAAGTAAATCTTGGATTATGTACCGTATCACGTAATAGAGACATTTTATTATATTTCTTTCTGCAAACATACGTCGTATTAGGCTTATGTACATTATAAGGTATGTATAAATATACTCTAAGCCCAGGATTTATTCAATTATTGTGCAAAAACATGGTTGTCTAAAATAATAAGACCGCCTTATTTTGTGCCTCTTGTATTTTTTTCTCTGTATTTTACTGTTTATGTTTTGGTGTAAAATAAAGTATATTTATATGATTGATTGATTTTATAAATGATGATATCGTTCCACTAATTTTACATTGTAAGATAATAAGAGTACACTCATGCACACACGCAAAAAACAAACACACACACTCACGCACACATAAATACCTGCAAGAATATGGCTTGAATGCTACTGCGCCTAAAGTAAAGTTTCGTTGGACTCGGTTTTCTTTTCTGTTACAGTGAAAGTTACATGAAAAGTGCTGCACCGATTTTAATGAAACTAAGCTAAGAACATTCTCGTAAATCTTGCTTGGCTCCAGTAAAGTTAAACTTGAACTGCGGGGTGAGGTGCGGTATCTGAAGTTACTGAGGGGCAGTAGCCTTTCTGTATATACCTACAAATCATACTATATACTATTATCTATTATGTACCTAAAGAACATCCTCAATCTTAGTATAGGAAATAGGCTAACATAAAAATGTTAGCTTATAGTTATGGAACTCGTGTCCATTAGTTTCTCATAATCTCTAGATTATAGTGGTAATATTAGCTATACATCATCTAAACGGAGTGTCGCGTAATCGCAGTTGGTGCACATCTTGTCTCTATAAGATATTATGTTGGTTTTTTATTTTTATTTTCGTATTAACATCTAAGATGCATTGCTTTACATGTGCCGTTTTAATAGGAAAAAAAGAATCTTAGCAAAAAAAGTCAAAACGGTGCATTTTTATATTTATTTCATAATTCCGCTTGGATTTTTATCTAATCTTTCGTCCGATTACTACGGTAAAAAAATTTTGTTTTTAGAATGTAATACCATAAATAAACGTAACTTTTTGTGGGCCTACAATAAATTGACTCCTTTAAGCGAAGCGGTAACCTTTAGGATCTCACTGCAGCACGGCTAGCATGCCACCCACGACAAAGCGTTTAAATGAGTAAAACGTCATACGCGCTCTTTCTGGCATACGTAAATTAATAAAGATGGAGGCACATCTCGATTTTTGTCGTTTTCTCGGAGGTGGCATGCGAGGCCTACAGAGCAAAGGCCTCCTCACGAATAAGGGTGAGTGACAGGGAGTGAGGCATACTCCACCTAAATATAAAACCTTAAAGTATTTCAAGTATGTTTAAAGTTAGAAGTGGTGTCAAATATAAGTTTTAAGTTTAATCAAAGTTAAAGTCAAATACCGAAACAGTTGCTAACTATGTTAATGTTAGTTTACGATTTAGTTGCAAGGCTACCCTCTGCCTTGGAAGAAAACGTTTACATTGAACTTTTAAATTAGATTATATTTTAGTTACATCTGGAAACATTTCTTAGTCAGAATCAAATTAAATTAGATAGTTTAAGTCATTTCTGTAGGTACACTGACGACAGTCAAAGTAAAGACAAAATAATTTATTCAATATACAGGTTGTTAGGGTAAACAGTTGCATTACTTTAAGGAGTGATTGTGCCTATCCATGATACTAAACAACTTTCCCTAAGGAACCTATAGGAAATCAGCAATTTTTTTTTTGACTTTACATACTAATATGTTTAAGTATGTATTAAATTATGTATTAAACACGGTTCACTGATCGTTAAATTTCAGTTCATTTAAATGTTTTTGATAATACCTACTTGACTAATTCTAGCCATAATCATAAGAATTAAAAAAAAATTGCAAAATTTTTTCGAACAATATTTTTTTCCTAACTTTCGAAGCCGATTCCAGCGTAAAATGGCATATTAAGAACCACTTTTTGTTTCTTATTTAATAAGTTGAGTAATCGCTTAAGTTTTAGAAATTAGTTTCAACCTAACAACATCCATTTTATATTTTTAAGAGAATTTTGAAAATTTTGCTCCGTCCAACTCAAACCTAAAATATTTACTTTCGACCCTTTTTTCGGTAAGTTGTATAGATGTTGTGTTGCGGTTTATTTTAAGTATGGAAAAGTGTTTACAGACAATGATGTTACAAAAACAAAATTCTTCTAAAAAAAGTTATGACAGTTTTAAGCCGCTCTTGTAGATACTTTTCAAATAAACCTTTAAAAAAATCATAACTTTTAAACTACGAAAAATCGCGGAACATACATATGGGGTATTTTCAGATACACCTAGAGGTGAGGAATCTAAAAAAACATTTGGACGTCTCCGTTTGGACCACCCTGTAGATATTGTACGTTGTCTAGCCAATAAATAACAAACAATTCTGGCTTGATTAGATTGTGGTACTTGATAATCTATCTCATAAGAATAATGTATTAGTTATGTCTGTGTGCATGTCCAAGACATAAATCAGTCTCACAGACTTCCATTTGGATCTGCCGATCTTCCCTGAAAAGGCAACTTATTATGTCATCTCACCTCCGACCGACCTACTATTTATCCGTCCATCCTCTATTAAACGGATACTTGATACCCAGATATCCGGTTACGGACACAATACTCTGGATATCCGTCATCAGCCGTATCCGGTTATCCGGTAAATATGTTGTTTGTTCGGTATTAGGGTCGAGGTAGTTTTACAGGGTTGAAGTGGAGGTTATTTTATAAATTGATAGCGGTTATGAATGGCTTGTTATTCTTGTTTTGCAAAATCTAAGATGGCTGGTTTCAGGGGAAATAAATTGCGAATAACTGAAACTTTGACACAAGAAAAGAAAGCACATACTTAAATTTAGAACTGTAATATACACTGCGATTTTTCGATTGAGTTGCGATGCAGCATCGATGCAAACGCGATAAAGCATAGATGCAAACGCGGTACAGCCACGATGCAAAACTTTCGTAATATTTGATCAGTTATTGGTCGGACAGCCTTTGCCACAATGCACACGCGTGTGTGCATCAATACAAACATGTGTGTGCATCGCTTACAATCATGCGTTTGAATCATGTTTGAATCGATACAAAGGCCTATTAATTGCTAGTGAAGCGATTAAGTCACGCGATGGACAAACACTCGTTTTTATCGCTGCAAAAAGGCTCAGTCTGTACTGGGCCTATTTTGACTAGAAAGATTACATTTTGATACTACCTACCATGTGAAAATATATATTTTTTTTCCTTTTTAGGGTTCCGTACCCAAAGGGTGAAAACGGGACCCTATTAGTAAGCCTACGTTTTCCGTCCGTCAGTCCGTCCGTCTGTCTGTCCTACCTATTTAGGGCTGTAGCTTTTGAACCGTAATAGCTAGATAGTTGAAATTTTCTCAGATTATGCGTTATTATGGCGGATTTGTTAACAAATAATAAAAATGTCAAAAAGCTAAAAATTCGGTTCTCAACAAGAAACTAGTTTTTATCAACGTTTTTTCTTCACGCTCTATCGTAAAAACGGTAATACATATAAGCATTAAACTTACTGCGATTATAGAGAAAACTCTACAGAATATCAACAAAAACTAAAAACTACAACTAAAACTAAAACTTTTTTTTCTAAGTTAATAATGTTGTGTTCTGTGGTGGTGTGGTACGGAACCCTCGGTGCACGAGTACCCCGACTCGCACTTGACCGGTTTTTTTCTTTTCATGAGATTCTGGTCGAACTATAGACCTATAGAAGTGGTGACAAGTGGGTATGATTACCTGTAGTATTAATTAGTCCGCGGAGTAGAAGCCCGCTTCATCTTACCGGGTTCTACCTACCTAAATAGCAATGTCTTTTATTAAAACATTTACTGGCCGCTAGCCATAATCTTCTTAAACACTTGCGAGTCTGTGAAACTAATTATGTTTGCTAAATAGCATTTGTTTCTATAGAATACGAACCTAAAACAAAACAATCAAGCTCGGAAGTAGGTACTAGGCACTTCCTGACTCAGTAGTTATCTACCCGAGAACTTGAAAACAATAGCAATACGGTTCTGCATCGGGTTAAGAGCATGCACGCTCGGTGCAGTTAACTGGTTAGCTTTTGTTTTGCTTTCAACTGCCGTTCGACGGCAATTTCCGTGAAATGTAGCTGGCATCAAATTACAAAATATAATATTAAGCTGTGGTAGAGATAAGTGTTGAAATCGACATACTAACGAGACCACGTACTATATTAATTTGATTGTATTTTAGTACTAGTTGTTACCCACGACTTATCTTTATCTAACTTCGGGGTTCCGTACCCAGCCAAAGGTTGCCAACGGGTCGCTATCGCTGTCCTTCCGTCAGTCCGTCCTAACGGGCTGTATTATTTTAGACATGCTATTCAAAAAAATATAAGATTCATAATAAAAAAAACAAAAATTATAAAATTAAATTACTCCTCATACAAGAAACGTATTTTTCATTTTTTTTTGTTCTATCGCCAAAATGACAATACTTACTAGGTATAAACAAGCGTCGTATAGATAAATCGTTTGGTAAAGCCAAAAAAATTTGATCGAAATCACAAAACTATGATGATGATGATGACGCTTTAAATTCTATTCTATTTTTGTTTAATGGCGTTTCCTTGGTGGATTTTGCCAGTATCTAGTTTAAAAAGAGCAATTAGTGCTTGACGTTGTACGGTAATTGGATATGGCGATCTCAAAGCCCTGTTTTTAAACAAAAACACACACTCGAAACCACCATAAAATGGCGGAGCCGCGTGGCTACTTAAATCGCGAGCCAACGACAGACGTCCACTCGAAAGCCCTCTAGCCACGCGACTCCAACGCTTTAAATGGAGCCTGGCCTTTTTCTTTGACGTTTGAGAATCAATACATTTTCAATCAAGTAAATCGTATAACAAAAAATGTGTTACAAACAAATTGAAAACAGTCTGGAATAAAATTGGAGAATAAATTAAAGTACAAACTCAAATTCGACCTTCAAAGGTCTGAACAAATAACTGTTTTTCCATCAACATTTTCTTTCTGAGTAATGAACAAATAAATAAATGACGTCGAACCATAAAACGTCCTGAATCCTATTTGTAAGAAATGGGTACAATTTGATGGATTAAGCTGTAACCTGTTGTAGGTTACAGGAAAAAAAACCGTCCAACTGCGAGTCGTCGCGTCGTCGACACAATATATTTACCAAAAAACAAAAAAAATATTTTCTCCAGGATCCATAGCTCTCGAGCCCGACTCACACTTGGCCGGTTTTGTAATTACGGTATATTTTAGTTTTGAGTTTGTACTATAAATGTACCAAAGACGCTTTTATGTATTTTGTTTCTACGATATTATAAAAAACAAAAAACATTGAAATCAAACTAACTTCTTTTGTTTCTTTAATTTGGTCATAATTTAGCCGTTTTCTTTGAAAAATGAGATGATTATATTATGAATTTTCAATTTTTTTTAAAATCCATCAAACTAAATCATTCTACGTTGTATTGTAAAGTATATTATAGTGTAAATTTTCTTCCGATCAACAATTTAAGAGTAAATAGTTTAATAGTTTATTAGGTACACCAACGACTTTTTTTAGCATTGAATTCACAAATTTGATTTAAAGTTTTAAGAAATACACGAGCATCAGGTCTTATGAATACATCACTTAAAGGTATACACAGCTTTGGTATGCATCAACAGTTAGGCAAATGAATTTAAGTGTACAGAAGGTTAAGAAAGGTCTAAATAAGGTAAGTACAATATTAGGTTCAATCAATTAATCAAAAAACAATTTACAAATTTCATTTCATAATCATAACATTAACAATAACATACATAACATTCCAAGACAGTTTTTACAATAGAAACTTTGAACAATCAAAACACAATTAAAATTATAAAAATTAGATGAATAACGAGTTAGATTAAATAAACATTCAATATTAATATATTACTCAAACTTCAATTAAATTATTCCAATCACAAATGGTAGCATAGTCTACTAGTGGCTAGAAAAGATTTACACATTCGCGGACAGACCGGCTATAGCAGTGATAACAATAAAAGTTCTATTGTGTCTCGTTCACTGTCCGCGAATGTGTTAATGTCATTTCAATTTTTTACGTACCTAAACATTCTAAGAATTAAATTGCTAAAAGGCTACACTCCTGAAGTTAATGCTCCAAGGTGAAACCTGCTGAATCATGGTAATTTAAACCTTATAGACATGCTACTTGAATATTTTCATTATATACCTTTTCATTAAGATAAGATGTTAATTTCCGGACCGCATTCATCTCTTTCATATTGCCGTCAAAGAATTTAAAATCAAGGCCACGTGTTAACTTTTTGGGTCCCAGCTTTGAATCTATTGCGAAAAAGCATTAGGTTTGTTTTTGCCTGGCCATGATTCATTGCATCAGATTGGGGATTTCATTAAAAAAATTCCGGATACAAAGAGCCGAAATAAACGAGAATGTATGACACGATGTGATGTGTAGACCTAAAGGAAGTAAAAGATGTACCTATGTCCCAAAGTGGAGTTCCTAAAATCGTCAGCTTTCATACGTGTCTCTGCAGGAAATAATCAGCCTCGCAGCGGGCCACACCTACCATAAACTTTTTTTATTTATAATTAAATGGACTTATGGTTGACTAAACGGTTTACACCACATTACTTCCATAGAAGTGCCTAGGCACGTGCTGTGCGAGGAGGCTACAAATATCGAGATTCATTGTTTTACCGATGCTTCTCAGAACGCGTACGGTGCCTGTTTGTATTTGAGATCCACTGATAGTTCTGGGAGTGTTAAGGTCAATTTGCTATGTTGTAAGGCTAGGGTCGCTCCGTTGAAACCTGAAATGACTATTCCACGCATGGAATTACTAGGTGCGTTGGTAGGCGCTCGTTTATATGCGAAGGTAGTAAATTCGCTTCGGATCAATGTCTCGCGTTCTATCTTTTGGTCCGATTCGACGATTGTATTAGGTTGGCTTAGGACACAGCCTAAAACTCTAAAGACTTTCGTGTGTAATCGTATAAACGAGATTCGTGAGCTTACCAATCAAGATGCCTGGCGGTATATTTCTACAGAACTCAATCCAGCTGATCTAGCGTCCCGTGGAGTAAAGCCACAGCTGCTAAGGTACAATATGTTGTATTGGCATGGGCCTTCATTTCTGGCCTAGGCCAGAGGCTTATTGGCCGCGTGACCCCGGCTCTGACGATGTGTTGTGGCTACCTGAAACGAAAACGTTTAAATTGAATGTTAATGAGATTGGGGGTAATGAAAGGGTAATCGAATTCGAAAGGTTTTCAAAGTTTTACAAATTGATTAGAGCTTTTGCTTATGTTCTAAGATTTATAAGCAAACAACGAGTTAAGGGTGATTTCACGTTACAAGAATTAGAAGATTCACTTACCAAGTTGACTAAGTTGTCACAACGAGATTCATTTGCACAAGACATTCATACACTTACCACGAACAATTTCACAGTAAGTCTAGAATAATTTCCTTGAACCCGTTCATAGATGATGACGGTATTATGCGTGTAGGTGGTCGAATCGACCAAGCGTCACACTGTCACTATGATAAGAAGCATCCTATCTTGATCGATGCAAAACACCATTTCACAAAGCTATTATTTGAAAGTGAGCACCTCCGCCAATTACACTGTGGCCCTCAATTACTGTTGAGTCTAGTTCGCGATAAGTTTTGGCCCACTGGTGGTAGACGATTAGCTCGCACCACTGTCAACAAATGTGTTATTTGTCAACGATTTAAGGCGACGACAGTGCAGCCTTTAATGGGTGATTTACCTCAACCTCGTGTCACCCCAGCGCCCCCATTTGAGGTCTGTGGAACGGATTTTGCTGGCCCGTTCTTAATTTCAAGTCGCAAAGGTCGTGGCGCCAAAACATCGAAGTGTTACTTGTGTATATTTGTTTGCATGGCTACTAAGGCTATGCACTTAGAGGTAGTCAGTGATTTGAGTACCAACGGTTTTATACTCTGCCTCAAACGTTTTATTGCCCGTCGTGGGAAACCGCGTACTATTTTTTGCGACAACGGTCGAAACTTTGTTGGGGCAAGGAACGAACTGGGTAGATTATTGCGTGCGTCCAACCGTGAGGTTGGTGAATTTGCGTGTGGCGAGGGAATTGAGTTTAAATTTAGTCCTGCTTACTCGCCAAATTTTGGTGGGATTTGGGAGGCAGGAGTAAAATCAGCTAAATTTCATCTAAAACGTGTAGCTGGAAGTAGTAGCTTAACTTTTGAAGAGATAACAACGCTGTTTGCGCAAATCGAAGCTATTTTAAATTCGCGCCCACTGATGCCTTTGTCAGCGGACCCTTCAGATTTGCGTCCTTTGACGCCGGGCCATTTCCTACCCAGACGTTGCCACCACCGCTGCCAATCTAAAGTGGGATTGGGCTGGACATGTCTGCCGCATGCCAGATGACCTGTGGGCCAAAACCACTACAAACTGGTCCCCAGCAAAAGGAAATCGGCGTCGAGGCAGACCAAGAAAAAGATGGTGAGACGAAATCGATAGTTTCCTAAAGAACTGGCCTATCGAAGCGCAAAACCGGGACGCATGGAGAGAACGGAGGGAGGCCTTTGCCCAACAATGGGACAACGACGGCTGATATAATAATAATAATAATAATTAAATGGACTCTTGCTTGTGCATTTCCGCCAGTGTCAAGTATTTTATGGGAGAATCTATCCCAATCTCAGTGATTGTTTTTGGACAAGAAGAGACTGAGGATTGCGGAGCCTCGTGGCAGGCAAATACGCGACGCGCGAAACCACGCGAGACGTGTGCTCGGGTCAGTCCCTGCAACGTGACTCCCTACCATAAAGTTATTATACCTTCGGAATAGAGGAACTGACAGCTGAGAGAGCGAGATGTACCTAGCGGCATCACTGTAGAATAGAAAGAGACACGTGACGCGAGGCAATAAAACCGTTTTTTGGATTTAGTCTCCGGGTAAAAATTCGGTTTCTGAGAATATGGTGAAACTAAAGTGAAATCGTAGATAATTTTGTAAAATACGAGCTTTCGCGACTTCGTCCGCATAAATTATATACCAGATTTTAAGTCAGATGATAAGCTATCAAACAAAAAAAGTTTCATTAAAATCGGTTCAGTAGTTTTTGCGTGATACTCGAACAAACAAACAAACAAACAAACAAACAGAGAGACAAAAAATCCAAAAATTGGTGATTTGGAATCAGGGACATCTAAAAATCATACCATAATCTTTTTTTTGTAAATATCTTCAATGTACAGACACACTTCTGTTACAGTTTTATAATAGTTTAGACTAGCGACCCGTCCCGGCTCCGCACGGGTGCAATTCTGATACTATGCATGTATTATATACATGTATATAAGCCTTTTTCTTGAATCACTCTATCAATTTAAAAAAAACGCATCAACATCGGTTGCGTAGTTTTAAAGATCTAAGCATACATAGGGACAGACAGACAGCGGGAAGCGACTTTGTTTTATACTATGTAGTGATACTAACACTATTTCATTAAATTATCCACGATTTCACGTTAGATTGAGAATTATACACAGAAATCGAATTTTTAATCTGCCGATAATCTCCTGAAAACCTACGAATAAGAATAACGTCCAAAAACGGTTTCATTTGACAACTCGTGTCAGTTCCTCTACTACTGTAAGGTATAATAACTTATGGGCTTTACATAACCTCGCGAGCCAACTGCGAATGGTAGTGCGATTTCTGAAATATTTCGTCTTTCTGTATCATAACGATACAGAATTCACTTAAGAGCAATCAGCAGCAGCTTCTGAGCATTTAAACTGAAAAACGTATTTGAAGAGGAACATTGATATCCTCTTTCTGTGGAACAGCAGGATTTTTTCGAGGGGAGTGAGAACTTTAATTAAACGGAACCATTTTGGAATGTATATTTCATTCATTCATTTGGATTTTCCATTGAACGTTTGCTGACTATGTTTCGCCCTATATTAACGGTCATATTTTATTGATTGGTTTGGTTAGGTATTTTATTTTTAACTATTTAAATAGGTACGTTGCGACGTTTCGCCATAAAACGTGTACTTTAACAAGGTACTGAAGTTGTTCTCTCGTCGGAATTTCGTGAGCATCGTAATTAATACTCGTTGCTGAACTTAGCTCGTTTAAATTTCGAATATTGGAGTACGTCGCGGAAACTTGTCCTTTGGGAGGTAACAGCCCGTGGAGGACTTAAAGAGATCACGTTGCCTCTCTCATCCTTGTTTAGGGAAAGCTTATATGGAATCGCACCGAAGGTTTTTAATAAAATACCAAAACAGGAAGGAGATTCCAACAGACTATAATGTTCAAGCAAAGGTTGAACAAACTTTTGCACTCGTTGAAATCAGAATTAGGATTTTGTATAGGATTTGATGCCTCCGTACCGAACGGCACTCTGGAGGGGAAATCCAAACTAATTTCTAATTCTGATTCGGAATTCCGTATAACCAGCTACGGAACCCTATAATGGGAGAGTCCAACACGCTCTTGGCCGGTTTTTGGCAGGTATGCAGATAGGTCCTTTGCCATTGCATTGGTGACGAAGCGAGAAAATACTTTTTCACCTCACAAGCTCGGAAAGGTTACGTTTATGATTCGAAATCTGAAGTGCAAAAGTGCATTTGCATTTTATGCGGCTATCGTGGAAAGAGTTTTTAAAATTCGAAAGAAAAACAGCCTAAACACGTTTTTTTCATGGTATTTACGTGCTGGCTAGTGCGATTATTCTAAAAATGAGGTTGGAGCAATGAAATTTTCCTCGCTGTAGTAAGGTGAAAAGATGTGTGTTTCGCTCGGCAGCAAAGTTATTCTGCGTCTCGTACCTTTGAAACCCTCGCTACGCTCAGGATTCTATATTTGAATTTTTTTCGCTTCGACTTGGTTCAATCCTATATTCCTTTGCTTGCTCAGGTTTATATGTACCAATACAAGTCACCCCAAAAAGCAACTTTGCAGCCTTGCATAACAAATAACTATATTCTCGAGAGAAACGAATATTGACGAGTGAAGCCGCTAGAAAATGTTAGTAAAAATATTCTTTAGAACACTGATGCGTTTCCAAGATTGAATTTGGCATCTGTAAAAGATTTTTATCTTATCTAGACAAAATTGAAAGCGTCCTCAATTCGAGTACCGTAACTTTTCTAACGTAGAAGTTGGCATTCTATCGGAAGTTGTAGTTTTTAATAAAATTACTTTCCTTTCATTTTCCTTTTCTATCTTTGTAACTTATTTCTTTTCTTTGGGTAATTGAAAGACCTATAGCGGACGACAAGCTTTTAACAAAATACCTAACGCAAAACCTGAAAGTTTTGTAAAAAGTCGAAAGTGATAAAGAACTACGTTTGTCTAGCCCATAGGTCTAGCCATAGTTTTATTTTATTTTATTAATGACGAGCTTTTACCCGCGACTTCGTCCGCATAAATTATAAACCAGATTTTAAGTCAGATGATAAGCTATTAAACAAAAAGAGTTTCATCAAAATCGGTTCAGTAGTTTTTGCGCGATACTCGAACAAACAAACAAATAAACAAACAAACAAACAAACAAGCAGACAGACAAAAAATCCAAAAATTTGTGATTTGGAATCAGGGACAGTTAAAAACCATGCCGTATTTTTTTTTGTAAATTCCTTCAATGTACAGACACACTTCTGTTACAGTTTTATAATAGTTTAGATGGGATTGCTCTTGACCTCAATTCAGTCCTCAGGACAAAGATGGGGTCGTAGATGTAGCGAGCTTACCCAGAAGAAGCCTATTCACTCGTACTTAAAGGTCACAGAATATGAACTGTTTTGTTTATAAGTACATACAGGGTGAAATTGATATCATTGGCATCCTTTTAAACTAAGAGTCTACCCATAAAACTGAACAACTTTTACTATGGGAGTAAACAGATCTGCTGTCCCATACTAAACTGCAACGCCTACTCGACTCAAATGTATGCAACAGCTGATTTTTTTTTTGCTCCGATCGGTTTGCTCCCTTAGTAAAAGTTGTTCAGTTTGATGGGTAGACTCTTAGCACAGGTCCGGCACTCAATAGAACGGTTTTTAATTTTGAAATGGCGTCTGCACATGCGCACTTTGTGCAAACTGTTCATGACATTGCGTTTAGGGTTGAAAGCCGCGCTTTGCGTTTAACGTCATCTACATTTCAATACCTTTTCTTTTTCTTTCTGTTATTAAAAATAGTATTTGTGCTAAAGGATTACTGAAAATTTTAATTTCGCGTTATTTTTCAACGTTTTTTATGCACTGAAAAGATACAATTTTATGTAGTCAAATCCAACGGCTGCGCGCGCCTGTCTGAATTCCCTTGCTCGGCCCCCCTCAGGTTACCACATAAAGTGTGAGGGGAGGTGAGGTATCTGAAGTCAGAGGGGGGCGGGGAGTGGCCGTTCTGTATGTAGAACTGTATACTATTACCTATTCTGTGCTCTTAGTTTAAAAGGATGCTAATGATATCAATTTCACCCTAGGTAGAAATAAATACTCTGAAAAGTTTTTTCATACGTAGTTACCTACATAGAATAATGACCAACAATCTTTTTCAAGGTCACAAGCTTTGCGAATTGCTCGCAATTTGTAACAGCATAATGAAGGATTTAGATTAAAATGACGTGTTCAGAGTTTAACAAGTTTTTCTCTTAGTTAATACAGGATGTTAGGGTAAGCAGTTGCATTACTTTAAGGGGTGATTGTAATCATGATACTGAACAACTTTCCCTAAGAAACTAATAAGAAATTAGCAAAAAAAAATTTCTTTTCATATAAACGTTCGATCAGCTGATTGCATAATTTAGTATAGGAAGTCCAAAATTTTTTTGCTAATTTCCTATAGGTTTCTTGGGGAAAGTTGTTCAGTATCATGGGTACAATCACCCCTTAAAGCAATGCAACTATTTACCCTAACACCTTGTAAAGGACATCTGGCACATAATACCCAAAAATGTATAACCGTCCTTCTATTTTTATTATGGACTATGGAACACTAGAAACTAACTGCAGGCATTAGTTTATTTTATAATGATTTATTAGTTTTTATCATTTTTATATAAAAAAAACATTGTGCTTGCAACACCACCACCACCTCCTCCTACTAAACAACATTGACAGTCATGTTGGGGTTGCTGCTTTTTTATAATTTATTGATAATAAATGATTAAATAACTCGTTAAATAAAAATAAATGATACTATCTGAGTCGTTTTTATAAAACCTCATAATTTATTATTACACATTTGACTTCAGTCAAAACTTCTATACATTTTAAGGTATTTTTTCAAGGGAGAGCGGCGGTTGTCCATTATGACCTACTGCCTCCGAAGTAAAGAACCTCCTAATATTATAATTATATAGAACATTGGGCTCTTGACATGAAGGTCGTGGGTTCGGTTCTCAATTTGTGCGTTTTTCCTACTTACTACTTTTCCTAACTAAACCAACCAACCTAACCAACTGGGAAAAAACTTTTTCCTTGCAATAATTCGTTAACAATTCCCAACATCCTATGTTATTACGAGTAGGTAGGTAGTTTACAACAGTTGATTGTTCTCTCGTTACGGTCCCCTCGCACGGAACCCTAGTTTACAAGCCTGAGCTCTGAGGGCTAACCGTTCCAAAACATTTACAACATTGAATCGTATCCGAAAACTTAATTATAAACTAACAAAAGAGTTATAGGAAAAAAAAACGCTCACAGGCACAAACATTGTAATGAAAAGAAAATTTGTTCACTGTAGTTTTATTTTTCAACTAGCTTTTGCCCGCGACTTCGTCTGCGTGAAATTAGAATATCGAAAAATCCTTTCTTAGTGCACCGCACCCCTACATCCTTCTTTCATGTTTGTATCATCATCGGCTGTGCGTTGTCTGTCAGCCAGTCTCAGGCTTGCGCAACTCTCTAACAAAAAAATGTTATACAGTGTCACCTCCTACTAAACATCATTGACAGCCATTTTGGGGTTGCTGCTTTTTTATAATTTATTAATAATAAATGACTAAATAACTCCTTAAATAAAAATGAATGATACTATCTGAGTCGTTTTTATAAAACCCCATAATTTATTACACATTTGACTTCAGTCAAAACTTCTATACATTTTAAGGTATTTTTTCAAGGGAGAGCGGCGGTTGTCCTTTACTACTAGGACAGTTTCATATTGTAACAGCAAGTTTTTTTTATTTGTCTCGATGATGGTTCCATAGTGATAGTTGTTCAGTTTGATGGTCTAAACTAAACCACCCTTTCAAATATTTAGTAGGGTATTTTTTTACAGCCTGTAGGTACACTATGGATAAAGATTATGGCTTAAGCTGTGCTCTAAATAACCTTATAGAAAAAGATATAAGTCAGGAGTGGCCTCGGTGTTACTAATTTCAGTAACAGGTCACGGCACGCACGAGGCCGGGGCCCTAAGCCTCACGTAAGAAACTTACAGAGGCCCAAATATTCCGAGAGATAGGTGTACTTTTTGCAACCATCAGCAGCAAGGCTGATTCAGTGTTTATGGGGTGTAGAGCTTCTCTGTGATGGGGATGGACCAGGTCTGCCTGCATAACTCCAGTCGGTTAAGGAGACTCGGTTACTGATGATTTAAAGGTTTGTATAAAATTAACGATCAGCTGCATGGCTGATCGTATGATATTGTTGTAGTATGCACTGTAGCTATGTGAACAGTACAAAAACTGACATGGTTCATCAGTCAGTTTAGGAGATACAGCCGTTCAAAGGTCGGAACTTTGACTGACTGTATCTCCTAAACCGAGTGAACTATGTGAACAGTACAAGAACTTGACAGTTTTTGTACTGTTCACATAGCTACAGTGCATACTACAACAATAACATACGATCAGCCTTGCAGCTGATCGTAAATTTTTTACAGACCTTTAATCATCAGTAACTCCTAAACCGACTGGATTTATGCAGGCAGACCTGGTCCATCCCCATCACAGAGAAGCTCTACACCCCATAAACACTGAATCAGCCATGCTGCTGATGGTTGCAAAAAGTACACATATCTCTTATACTAAAAGCTCCAAGTAATAAAAGCCCCAAAACCGCTCACTCTGAAAGTTAGCGAAGCCTAGATTAACCTATTGTACTAGCTCAACGTAGCGTGAAAATAACAAATCTAACTTTCTGCAGCATACCTAGTACCTACACATTTACATGCTAGTGTATGTGTATTTACGCCTGGAGGTGGAGCCAGTACTTATAAACTTTCATAGGTTACCTAGATTCATAGTCTTCTTAAAGGGAGGTTACACGCTCAGTATTTCGTCATTCTGGTCCATCAGTCTGGTCATGTATATTTGAATTGAAGGGAAACTGACTCGAGACTGACCCGACTAACATGGTGCTTCAGTATATCAGTTTCCCTTCAAATCAAATAAACATGACCAGACTGATGGACCAGAATGACGAAATACTGAGCGTGTAACCTCCCTTTTGGATACGGCGGGCAGAAAACAACATTTTTATATCCAGTTTTCGTTTATTTTAATAAAATTCAAGATAATCGTACAATATTATATGATAATGGAAGAAAAGGAAATCACACACACTATCAGTTCAACCAAGCCAAATACGTTCCGTAACGACCAAAAAATACCTCAGTGATAATATTAGATGAAAATAGCTGTTGTGGTTGCATTTTGCTATGCTTTTTGGATGATTTGTCTATTTTACTAGTAATTTCTCTATTTTTGAATCCGGACTTTTGGAGATGTGGAAGCTTTTTTAAAAATGCCTTAATTTTTTCTGTTTATAATAAATATGACCGCGCTGTCCTGAATGGCTTTTAGTTTCCGTAATAAATGGCTGGGTCCAAATCTGCCATTCTTCAAATTTCATTACATTTTGGTTCTTGTTGGTAGTTTTTGGTTCTTTTTGATAGATTTGGATCGTTTTTGGTAGTTTTTCCTAGATTTTGGTTGTTTTCGGTTCTTCTTTGCAGATTTTGGAAATTTTTGTTTATATTGGTAATTTTTGGTAATTTCTGGTAGATTTTGGCAGCAAAAACAACAAAAACTGCAAAAAACTGCCAAAAACTAACAAAAACGAAAGAACTAGGTAGGGTCTAGAAACTTCCAAAAAGTAATAAAATCTACCAAAGAGTACCAAAGTAATCTAGACGTTCAATTTAGTTAGACTCTGATGTTAAAACCAAAATAACATTACCACAACAATAGTTACAGAGGTGTTGCTTCAATGACTATTCATCAACAAAATATGTGGTTCGCTTCCCGCTTCCCGCGTCGCGTCGGTATGAGCCGAGCATAATAAATGCATGTAGATATGACAGAAGATTATGTTTTCAGCGGAGGAGCAAAGGATTTTCCTACTAAGGTCGTATTCAATGTTCTCTATGTACAAGATTAATAAGAAAAAAAGAAACGCATAGCTTATTATAGTAACAATGTAAGAATAGACAACTGACATGGGTGC
Source organism: Agonopterix subpropinquella (assembly GCA_922987775.1). Classification (NCBI taxonomy): domain Eukaryota; kingdom Metazoa; phylum Arthropoda; class Insecta; order Lepidoptera; family Depressariidae; genus Agonopterix; species Agonopterix subpropinquella. Next base: position 6,461,027 of record OV277695.1, on the reverse strand, counting down.
GTGTCTAACACATTTTATTCCTCCACAAAAATCTCGGCACATTCATACTATAGAATTCCTCAGAGATTTCGTTGGTATTAAAGTATAATAAAGTTCCGGAAAATATGAATGATGTGGGAATTGCTTGAGTGCTGAAAGTGTGTTGACGTAAAAACCAGTAGGAATACCCGAGGAAGCATTTTGTTCGTAAGCACTGGATGCTCAAAAGCAAGCTTGATTCAGTTTGCTAGTGTTTCAAAACGACTTATAGCTTTTCTCTTTATAGTTGTAACTTGTCAAATGCGTTAAAATAATTTATTCTTTCCCTTACAAACCCTTTTCTTTTAATGACAGCTAAAAACCGTTCGTTTATTTTTCAATCAATACGCATATTACATCAATTCACTGTCTACCATGCAAAAAAAAGCACAAGCGTATAGGGATTCCCGCTGTGCTTTTTTTTCTTTAACGGGTAGTACTTGTAGCAACGTTTCTGACCACCGAAAAGGAATGAGGTTGTGTGTTTGTGTATGTGTGTGTGTGTGTACACATACCTGCATACTAACAGCCAATTGGGTATTTGATTCTACAAAGAGATAGAGATATTTGATTCTTCAATAGTTTTTATAGTTCTTTATCTACCTATATGTATAAAAGATCAAACTCACAACTAAATTCTCCTAGGAGTCAACATCCACGTTTTATTAGCAGATCCTTTTAAATTTTTGTGTAGTAGCAACAGCAACATACGTACACATTTTCACGCCTGTCTCATATTGGGACAGGCAGAGACAACACGCCACCTGCTACGATCCTGACATAATTTCTTTCACTTCCACTACATTCGTCAGACTCTATGACATATAACCCTTTATAAGTACATCACCAATTTCAGTATACAGGGTGTACAATAAAATAGGACAGCTACTTAAAGAGGTGCTTCAGACCATCAAACTGAACAACTTTCTCTATGGGACCAATATCGAAATCGCGAAAAAAAATCTGCTGTCCCATACATTTCAGTCGAGTTATGTTTGCAGTTTTGTATGGGAGAGCGGATTTTTTTTTCGCGATTTCGATATTGGTCCCATAGGGAAAGTTGTTCAGTTTGATGGTCTGAAGCACCCCTTTAAGTAGCTGTCCCGTTTTATTGTACACCCTGTATATGTCACGGTTTTGAGAGTATAAATAATTGAAGTCCTTTTTCAATGTTATTTAATTCCCAAAAAATTTATCTACGTTGGCATTTCAATTCCAAAGTGTCTCCTCCTCGGCCTACGCAAAAGTCAATTAAACTTTTTTTATAACTTTAACAGAAACAAAAGAATATCTCTCTCTTTTTTCTAGAACCACAGAGCTTCTAGAAAGTTTTAGTTCAATTAAAATGCAAATGATAGAGATAAACAGCGGCAGATGTACGAGCGTCCGTCGCGACGCCGTTGTGGCGCCATAGTCAACAGAACTGTTGATTATAGCACAATTATAGTGACAAAAGTATATCATTATTTTAATTAAAAACCCAGATGGATTGGTGGAGGCTGCAAATGAAATAGTATTCAATAGCGTCTTTAACATAAAATAAAATAAAATATCTAATGCAATGATTTTATATTGTAGCAAAAAGTGTTTTCTGAGATTACCCCCGACAAACATTTGCCGTGGGAGTTAGGATAGGTAGTTTTCCACAATAAAACACAGAGTTCCTACTATTATTATAATACTGGTAATAAAAATAACCTAGGTATGTTGATCCTAATACGGTTTTAGTTTCAAGTCTGCTGCATTTGTTTATGATGTAAATCATATCGGATCAGATAGACAGTCGACTGGTAAAAATCTTTGACGTTAAATCTGTATAAGTATCGAGTTCACTATTGGAACAAAACATCGCATCCGATTTTTTTTGGTACAATCACAAACAGACATGACTTGATACAAAATAGCAAAAACAATCTTCTGTTCATTGATCAGACCTTATTGACATGTTTTATTGAACCACCATTAAAAATTTGGCACAATCATGCACAAAAAACTATTACCTACCCTGTATGTGATCAGATCAATAATCAGTCCATAACTACAGTAATCTGCAATTAGCACAGCTCTACCGTTTCCCAATTACATCGGTAACTACGGTCTGATAATTACTCCCAACTGTTTTGCTCTCCTTTCACTGGAATCTAATACTCGGGATAAATGCGGTAGGTATACAACTGATAATTTTACGTTAGGAAACCTGTCGGTAAGAAAACTGAAGGTTTTTACGGTATGTCAGCGAAAACGATTTGTGTAATGATTTTTCCGTCTACATCGCAATTGTAGCAATACAGAAACAGAAATATCTAACAATATTTCATACTTTTGAATAATGAGAAAAGATTTTTGACTTATCATACAGATACTCTTGGAGAGAACGGAGCCTGTGCCCAACAATGGGACATCATTGGCTGATATTAATATTAATACAAACTTTAATTTGCATGAGAAAATTACACTAATTTTCTACAGTCGGCAAGGAAGGAAATGGAAAGAGGAATTGGAAATAAAAACACTCAACATTTCCTTCAGTCAAAAAAAAAATACGTAAACGAATTCCTGTACTTAAGGTGATATAATCCGGAACGTGCTCCATACAAAACAATTAAAGTCAATGACATTTTTCAGGAACAATCTGGAAACTGATCTCTATGCTTGTATGTTGTCAGATTTTCATTAAAATATACAGTTTCAATGCTAGGATTAATTTAAGATTTGTATTTAAATCTTTTAGGCAAACTTTAAAACCAACGATTTTTTTGGTTTATACGACCAAAAAAAAATCTTTGTTTAAAACTAAACATTTTAAGGAAAATCTGACAACATAAAAGCGTAGAGATTCTCTAGACTGTTTCTGAAAAATTTAATTGACTATAATTGGTTAGTATTGAAAAAATAACCGGAGTTCGTTTGTATGGAGCGCGCTCCGAATTATATCCTCTTAAATATCGACGTTTAGGCCCTAAAGGAATGCTTAATTTTAGTTTTGCTTTGAGGAAGTGCTTCAGAGTGGTTAAACCGTCCTAGTCTTCAGATCATCAAACTAAACAATCTCCACTATGGGTCATCAGTAGTTAACGATAGAGGCCAAAAATTATGAAACAAACCATTCTAAAAACAAACCGCTTCCTTTCAGACGCGAATCAGCCGGCCAGCTTCCCCGCTCAGCCAGCATCGACTCCGTGGTCGAAGCAGCAATCTGCGCGCGTCACTCTGAACCCTGCCAACCCACGCTCCTGCTGCCAGCGAGGGCTGACCGTGCTCTGAGCTTGGTATCACCTGCTGTCGGTCGACGCGCCAAGTCTCAGCGAGGACAAGCTGGTGAGTGATTAACAAGCATATGACCTTTTGAAGGGAGAATATATTCCTACATCATCGATTCTTTTACTGCTTTAGTCATTCGGATGCTGTCAACCTACGGTTTTTGCTGACAGTGGTGTAGGTCAACTTTAAAGCTTGAATTTATCAGCAGTGTTTATTTATTCCGAGCGTCTGCAACGCTGTTTACCTACTTCATTGCGTAACGTGTCACGTAATATCGATAATTTAGCGGCTGTGCCGCTGCATATAGCTAGCTACAGCAGGCAAAGCTTGATTTCTATGCATGTCAAGTCGTAGAGAGGATGGGATGGTAACTAACACACCCAAGTTTAAAGTTTGTTGTCGAGAGAAGAGATTCTATATTGGTCTAACTATTCACTTTGTCTACCCGTCACTCAGAACTTTTCAGCGAGACTTAGTACCTACACAGGGTATTAGGAAAATTATCATTAACCTTTAAATCATATACTTACTCTACCCATCAAACTGAACAACTTTTACTATGGGACCAAAACCTGTCAGCGCAAAAAATAAATCAGCTGTTCCATACTAAACTGCAATGTCTACTCGACTCAAACGTATGAAACAGCCGATTTTTTTTTTCTGACTGGTTTGCTCCGATAGTAAAAAGTTTTCAGTTTGATGGGTAGAGTATGTGATTTAAAGGTTAATGATACTTTACCTTAAACCCTGTATACGCAGTCTCCTTCTTCTTATCGTGTGGGCAGCCGTAAGGCGGTCTGAAAAAACTTTGACACCAGGGCTCTGCCCACACGATAAGAAGAAGAAGACTGCGTATACCACCAGAGATAGTAGCCGGGGCCAACGGCTTAACGTGCCATCCGAAGCATGGAATCGTCTTTCTTTTCAGACTATCAGGTGATTCAGCCTGGAATGTCCTAACCAACTGGGGAAAAATGCACAAAGTGACATATCACTATGTGTCCCCCCGTGGGAATCGAACCCACGACCTTTGTGTCGAGAGCCAATGCTCTTAACCATTAGACGTGATCGAATTCCCATAAAACACATTGGCAGAAATGCAGTGCGAGCTGTGCGAGAAACAACACAAGCAAACCGCCATTAATCCCCACAAAAATAGTATAAAGTGTAACAAAAATATACCAGCTTAAACTTCATTACAATTTGCAATAAACCGACCAGTATCAGAAGTGAGTTTTGAACAGTGACTTGACAAATACAAGGTAGATACGAAATTGAAAATGTCCCAATTCACGAGGGAGAAAATAAATAAGTCCTGCGATATATTCCTATGTTCAGAATGTTACATGGAGGAATTCTTTTACTATTATACGATGTTATCCTGATGTCGGTGCCAGTTGACAGGTATTGGTTCAACGGTCACCGTCCAATTAAATCACGACAGCCTGTCGCGAAACCAATATAACGGTTCGATTCTCGCCCGACACAACACAGGACTAGTATTTATTCTGTGACAGGGTGTTACAGCTAGAGGTAAAATAAAAATTGAAAACTTTTAAGGGGAAGTTTAGACCATCAAACTGAACAACTTTCACTTTGGGACCAACATCGAAATGGCGAAAAAAAAATCTTTTGTCCCATATATTTAGCTCGAGTAGATCTGTAGTTTAGTATGGAACATCACAAACGCATCGTATCATGGCGATTATGGCAAATCTGTTCTTTTTGGGGGAGGCCAATGTCCAGCAGTGGACGTCTATCGGCTGGTATGATGATGATGATGATTTTTTTTTCGAGATTTCGATATTGGTCCCATAGTGAAAGTTGATCAGTTTAATGGTCTTAACCAACCCCTTAAATGTTTACTTGTATTTTTGTAACACCCTGTATAGTACGCGGCTACGCCAAGAGCTTTTTTCTATGGCTTTTTTATACAAATTCCATCCAATTTTTACGCGACTGGTTGACTATATAAAAATGTAGGTACTCTTATTTCCAAAGCATTCAAAACAGCAGCCATTTTGGGAAATAAATAAAAGAAACGATTCAACACGTTCGCATAGAGTTTCGAAATTCAATTCAAACATCAAACGGAATATTAACCGAGCGCGTTCGTTGGTGAAAATTGAGAAGCCGTTAAAAATATAGATCCTATTTTTAGAGTTCCGTACCAACATAGGAAAAACGAAAAAAATACGGTTGAAACGTCGATGCCATGTCACCATTAAATAATGTAAATCGCTGAAACATGAGACATCTAAATAGATACGTCATATTTTATGGCGACGAAAACTGTGATGCAACCCAGCATTTTTAGTTGTCAAAAATAAATAATTTGAGTTAGAGCTTCGTTTGTGGGCTTAGTTCATTCAAGGAAGTGGTTCCTTGAATGAACTAAGCCCACAAAACAGCTGATAGGTTTAAACTCTTAACGGCTCTTAATCTATTTGATAAGTGGGTGAATTTCAACATTCGTGATTTTTGTCTCATTTCGGTGAGATTTTTAATTTTATGGTTTTTATTTACTTTTTTAACTTTAACATAAACTTTATAATCTTTAATTGAATGTGTGTTAGCGGGCACAAAATATCATAAATATTTACTAAGAATTTTTTTTTAAATCAAATTAAAGATTGAAAAATTCAGTCTCGGACGGGACTTGAACCCGCACCCTTCCAAACCGGGGAAGTGCGTTATCCAATAAAATTGCGGGTGCGGGTTCAAGTCCCGCCCGAGACTGAATTTTTCAATCTTTAATTTGATTCGAAATAGCACAACATGGCTGTAAAATGTTTAAAATCAATAATATTTGAAATTTTTTTTTTGTTTATTTTTTAAAGCCTATGCACAGAAATGATAAAAATATTCAAATAAAAGCCTTTATTATTCTACATTTACGTGTTTTTTGTGTTAAATACAGAAGAATAGTCAAACACGAAAAGCGATAGAAGCGTGCTTGATGCTTCTCAGCGTTGTCAATAGGCTCAATAGCTAAGATTGTAAATTGATGTGTAATATTGAACTAAAATGTTGGAGCGAACGAAGGACGCAGGAAAATATGTTTTATATGTTGCCCGAGATAGAGGACTACATTTTCTGTCCAGGAGTGCGATTTTTGAATCTCATTCGCTGAGTTTAGCAGTTGACAATGTCAAAATTACTATGGAGATATGCATCTTTCTACTGCTGATTTGACTTTCAAAAATCGCACTCCTGAAGTATGATTTTTGAAAGTCAAATCTGCTGTAGAAAGATGCTTATCTCCATAGTAATTTTGAAATTTTCAACTGCTGAACTCAGCGAATGAGATTCAAAAATCGCACTCCAGGAAAAAATTACACAACAAAATATCAGCCTTCTGCACTACCGATACAAGCGATGCCGTGAAATTTTTCTGCTTGGGACATTCACCCAAGTTGATTTAAAATTATTATAGCACATATCTCAAGAATAAGAGAACGCAAAATATGAAAATTCCTTTCACATGATCGATAACTGATCAAATTTATAGACTTTTCACACAAATCATCGCGTTGCATGGATGAAAATTAAAAAAGAAATCATTTACCCTTATTCCATTATTTATGAGGTCGGCGCAATTTCGTCTTCCTCCGAAAATAAAATTGATTATTTGAAAAATAAATAAAGTATTATTTTATAGATTCTGTAAAATCGTTTTCAGTGTTCATGTTAAATTTAACTGGGTTTAATGCTACGATTTATGCTTCAACTTCGTGGCATGCGACGTCTTGTGTTGTATCCAGCGTACGAAAAAAATTACTATAGGCTATACAATATTAATTTCAGAACCTAAAAAAGTAAGTGCCACCTCAAATGTGTAGTCAGCTAACACTCGACACTGGTATTTTTTTACATTATTATCGGGAAGAGATTATGCCCAAAATCATCGCGTCATCAATGCGTTCGCAAAAATGTTGGTCTGAATTATGAATCTCATCAAAAATGCTTTTTCACACCACCCGCTCGAAAATGGAACATTATATGTCATGTAACTCGAACCTAAAGCAAGTCATTATAGCCCTGGGCCTAGCCGGGCAATAATATTGTACTGAATTTCATTATAACCCGCTGGTCAATAATGAGATTTGAATATGGAACCGCATCCACAGATTATTTAATATTTACTACGACCCTTACTTAAAATTCGTATGAAAACTTATCATGGAGACCTGCACCAAAAAGAACTTAATTCGAAATTCGAACTGGCCACCACGAGTATTGAACACAAAAAAAGAAAAAAAGGCGCGAATACTGCAAATCTCTGTACCTATTGCTACCTGATTGCTACGAACAAAGTAAAAAAAAATATTACATTTTTAACCGACTTCAAAAAAGGAGGAGGTTTCTCAATTCGACCGTATATATTTTTTCTTTCCACAACTGGAGTGAGATTTTTTAATCTCATTGGCTGAGTTCAGCAGTTGAAAATGTCAAAATTACTATGGAGATACGCATCTTTCTGCTGCTGATTTGACTTTCAAAAATGGCACTCCTGTAGTATGATTTTTGAAAGTCAAATCAGCAGTAGAAAGTAGCATATCTCCATAGTAATTTTGACATTTTCAACTGCTGAACTCAGCTAATGAGTTTCAAAAATCGCTCTCCTGGTCTAATTTTTCAAATATCTACTTTCACTTTGAATTTAATAAAATAGTGTTTTCTAAATACTATACTATTGAACTCTAATACTTTGTTATAGACTCTAATAAAAGAATTGGTTTCTAACCATAGAGAATTTACACGCTCCCCTGGGTTTCTAACAGTATTGCTTTTTATTTTCTCGCGGAGGGTGTGAAAAGTAGAGTATGGTCCTCGGGGATAAACGTGTTTTCATCTTGGGCGAGCTTGAACCCCTCGCTTCACTCAGGATTCTAGTCTTAACTCCCTCGCTTCGCTCGGGAGTTAACTCTAAACTCCCTCGCTGCGCTCGGGAGTTAACCCTAGAATCCCTCGTTACGCTCGGGATTCAATATCGCGCCCGTGATGAAAGACACTGCTTTATCCCCTTGGTACATAATCTACTATTTGAACCCTATAGGAGTGGGAGTTTAAAAATAAAATCCTTTTTTGTAATTTTTTGTAAAGAACGTATGCTTTTTTGTTTCTATAAACGGCTTTTTTTTAAATAAGGATTATTTAATTATTTCCCAGCAAATATTTAAGATTTTCTCGTTGTAATAATGCTTAGTATATTTCCTGTCTTTAGGTGACAATTTGGCCAGACGCAAGTTCAGCCAACTTTCACAGAATTTTGAGCATTATCTTTTCAATATGATACAGACCAATGACGCTAGTCAGACTCGCACATTTACCCACTTTCATAGAATGGAAAACGTCAGAAAAACTAAGCGCACCACAGGCATGGTTTGGTTTGATATGATAATGAGGTCTCATCCTTACTCAGTCGTCGGGATGGCTTGCTATTGCGGCCTACTTTACTTTAATTGGACCACTACTACTGCTATCTAAGTAGGTATACTTAATTAGGGTTCCGTACCCAAAGGGTGAAAACGGGACCCTATTTCTAAGCCTACGTTGTCCGTCCGTCCGTCCGACCGTCCGTCCGTCCGTCCGTCTGTCCGTCCGTCCGTCTGTCCTACCTATTAAGGGCTGTAACTTTTGAACCGTAATAGCTAGATAGTTGAAATTTTCTCAGATTATGCGTTATTACGGCGGATTTGTTAACAAATAATAAAAATGTCAAAAAGTTAAAAATTAAGGGGCGTTCTCAACAAGAAACTAGTTTTTATCAACGTTTTTTCTTCACGCTCTATAGTAAAAACAGTAATACATACAAGCGTCAAACTTAGTATGATTATAGAGCAAGCTCTACAGAATAACAATAAATACTAAAAACTGGTCAAGTGTGAGTCGGTCTTGCGCTGAAGGTCCCGGACAAAAAAAGTTTATTTTTCTAAGTTAATAATGTTGTGTTCTGTGGTTGTGTGGTACGGAACCCTCGGTGCGCGAGTAGCCCGACTCGCACTTGACCGCTTTTTTTATGTCGCTGAGAAATGTCGTTAAAATCTTTAGATACGGCTTTTATTGTTTTATAGGTTTTCATGATTTGTTTACTTCTATTAGAAGTTGAGGTTTAAGAGAACAATACATAATCCTTTTTAATAGATAATTAATTTATTTTTATTTTTACAGCCGTATAAGTTATTCTGAAAATTCATATCTCGCCGTTTCTATCCACCTGTTCCTGTTTTGCGTTTTACGATAGACTATTTGGCATGCAGACTTGATCGGCTAATCCCACGCTGTCAGTTGACAGATTTGATTTCTAGAGCGTTTATATCAAGATTCATAACCATCTAAAGACCCTTTTTATCTTTAAAGAAATATCACAAATTCAGCTTGAAGGTTTGTCCAAGATCTGTGAAGCGCATCTTTGTCAAAGTGTCAATTCACACGTACCACAACCACACCACAACGACGCCATGTGGTCGGGCGTATATTTTGTATTGAAAATGAATATTACAATTTACACGTACCACATTTTGCCGTTGTTATCGACCACTGTGTAATACGACCACATCGCAACCACATCGCGACGGCAACGCCACCACCGGCGGCGGCACCGCGGCCACATCGCCACGAGCGACATGACGTCATCAACAGCGCACGCCTAGCTGGCGCCAGTGTTTACACTGACCACGTGGTTACCACATCGCAACGACAGCGACAACGCAACCACATCGACATTTTGTCGGTACCACAACGCAACTGCAAAAAGCCGCTGCGACACTATTCATACGTAACCACAGCTTGACCACAACCACATTTTGTCGCTGCGACTTGGTGTGGTTGTGGTACGTGTGAATTGACCCTAAGCGATCGGGTCAAAATAATTTGATCCTTTCTCACCATGACAGTTTGGTCGAAAATAATAATGATTAATGGTGCCTCTCGGTCTATTTATACCTATAATTGGCTATGTTCTATTCGATCCAATCACACAAGCATGCTGATAGAAGTCAAACCGCGATATTAAAAATTCCATCGATATTCTATTGTCATCCAGCCAAATAGAAAAATCAGTCGTCTGTTAAAAGCCCGCCGCTATGAAAAAATATATTGGATTCCCTAGATTTCTCTACATTTTCTACATGTAATAAATGTATTGATTGCTCATTTGAAATTCAATACTATGTTGAAATAAATTAAAATACCTCAAATAATCAGGAAGCATGACCGAAGATCTCTCCTTTTCAATGTCGAAATGAGGATCTGCATAGTCCACCCAAAATTTAGGGGTCCCACCCCCTTGTAGTAGGCGGTGGGGGGGATGAAGTGGGATGAAGGGTTTTTGTTGGAAATAATGAAAAAAATAGATTTTCCAAGTCAAAAATTAGGTAGGATGTAATCGGCAAAAACAATGGAAAACTTTTATAGGTTTAGTATATTATCTATGAACGTGTTTAGTTATTAATATTTTTATTCTTCGTCTTATTCGTTAGCGTAAACGACAGTAGAAAACATTTAAAAAAAAATTATGGACTCAGCAAACGTCAAAATGTTTCGCCAATGTCAAATCCATACATACTGTCATTTCTACTAGCGTCTACGCCAATAGAAATGTTACTTTGTGTATATAGGCCAGTCATTTTACGGAGTTTTGTTAGGCGGGGTAGGGAGTAATTATTAATTGGACTTTTAAACTGTAACCGGCACCATTTAGTGACAAAAATAGGTACTATCCTAAACAAAATTTTAAAAAAATTTGCTACGCAACATAGAAATCGAAATTGTGTGTCCCAGAAGGCTTTTAAATTAATAATATTAATACCAATGCACTCATTTGAATTAGATTTAACAATATACATTATTTTTGATCAATAAAATAGGCATTAAAATTTAAAAAAAATTGTATTTATTAGAAAATACGAATGTATTTTTCAAAACCTTCTAAGTAGACAAAAATATTTACACCTAGTTTGAAGTATGTATGATGTTACCATCATATCAGCACAGCCTTAAATATGTGCAAAAAAATTCATCATCAGGTATTTTTAATTACGAGATAATATCTATATTTTGAAATTGGAACTGTTGCTGACGAATTTTTTATTTTATTTTTGTACATTCTTAAGCTCAAATTGGCTCTTCAATATTATAGCCAAAAAAAATGCAATTAGTAATTAGTCCCGGCTCAAAACTTAAAATGACTGTATAGGCCCTGTTCTCATTGAGATCCTCCAGGCAGAGCCTTCAATTTCGCTGCAACACATCAAAGATTTGTTAAAATAATGTATAGCGCTGTTCACGGCAAAGGGTCTTAAAAAACGTTTAACAAATTTTTGTGGACACTAGAGTCGTCTGCTTAAAAAACCTAGAATCTAGGATTTGTGCAACAAACACCAGGCCACGACTACCGGATATGATTACATTCTGAGTAGAAATAGAAAGAAAATATGAAACGACAAGTAATAATTATGAACCAAGTTACCCAGAAAAATCTGGACCTCTAAATTTTGGGTGGGACTCTGCAGATCCTAATTTCTAGTGCAAGGATTAAAGTGTTAAATAAAGTTTCATTGGATGTAAAAATTTTGCTTCCAAGCGGTGATCGTTTTATTTCTCTAAAAGTATACAATAATTTAACTTACTTTACCTGTACTATATTTCGACCTTACCTTTTAATTTTAATAAAACACGCCAATCGTTTTTTTTAGGCTTTTAGTTGGAGCTAAGAGCGATCTGGTTAAATATTTAAATAGGGAGAGTAGATAGTACCTAAGGGTAAAATTTGCCTAAAATATGGAATTATTCAGATTGTGGTGCAAATTCATAGACTAGATAATGGAAAATATATATAAAAAAAGCTAAGGACAAGTCTAGCGCATAATATGGAATAGCAGATTTTATCTCGCGATTTCAATGTTGGTACTGAAAATTGTTCAGGTTGATGGTCTAAATTAAACTAAACCACCCCGTGAATATGAAAGACTGTCATCTGTATTCATCTCGTACACGGCCTCTACCTGCACATTTGAACTTCACAATTGTGTGAACCTTTTCGTTCCAATGTCAACTATATTCCAATGAAGTGCGGACCGAAACAGTGGCGATATAGCGAACATCGAAAGTCCGGGTACAGGGCCTGAGCTGCCGAAAAACGTCGTAAATGAATCCTATTTTAGGCTTCTTTTGATTTAGACAGCAATTTAGAAAATTAATTACGTTCAATGAATGAATTCGCAGTGTCCGCGTTGAATATAAGTAGGTACAGTATTTTATTATAATTAAGATGAATAATAATTACATGCTTTATGAATATGAATATCGTTAAAGATGTTAATTAGGATCTGTGATGAATCACTTAAATTATTTCAAGCTTGCAAAATTATCAATTACTCTACTTAAGCTAAGCATTTTTTACCTTAATTTTTTGTCATAAAAACCGTCGTCACAGATTACAAGGTAAGTACTTGTTGGTACCTAGTCGTCGCTTATTTGAAATCATATTCAGTAATTTACCTATTTAATAACGCGTTTAAATTATGTTCTATCTTATATTATTAAGATTTCTGCAGTCAAACAAGGCGCCTAATTAATAAACTATTGAAAATTGAAACTTTTTGAAATTAGTTGATAGGCCCGTCCCGGCTTCGCACGGGTGGACGTCTAATCTTTTCTAGCAATAAATATAGCCTATGTTAATCAGGGTGAATGAAGCTTTCTAATGGTGAAAGAATTTTTGAAATCGGCACAGTAGTTTTTGAGTTTATTCATTACAAACATACACATACACACACACAAAAATACAAATCTTTCCTCTTTATAATATTAGTACTTATAGATTTCTCAAATTTACGTTAGTCTCTTTTTGATACCTAACTATATGTAAGTACTTAGGTACATTCTTTGCCGATATTGAAAAGTTCAGGTTGCAATCATAAGAAGACATGTCATGTTAAAATTGTTCTGGCATATCTTTATTAAAACTTTGTATAATGCACGTGTAGCAGGTTACGATACAAGTACTTACTAATAACTTTTTTAATTCTAAATTATGTAACTTTACAATATTGGCTTGCCTTGCTGACTGTACCTTGTTTCGTAGACGCATTCATACCCTGACCATACCTACTTTGAAATACATAGGTATAGGTACAATAGGTAGTCACGCACAACATGATGACAAATAAATTAATGATCTAACTCAGAGATTTTGATCTAACTCAACTACAGTAGCGTGTTCGCAAGCGTAGTGGGAATAAACGCCTGCGTATCTCTTAATTGCAAACGAGATATGACGTTACTTATTGCTATGGATAAATGCTCAGACGTTTAGTCGTTAAGCTGTTTGATAGTCTCAAAACGTGATAAAGATTATACTGGAAAAGATCATTAGAGATAGACGTCGATTTAAGACCACACTGGTCAACAAATCTGACCTAATCTCTATTGTAGATTTATAGGGCTTGCTTCTGTTAGCCGGAATGGCTTTCTGAATCCACAAATGGAATTTTGGACCTACAGGTATAAATCTAGTGTTAGGCTAAGTTAACGTACACATTTCTGAAAGATTCAGATTTATAGTCTCTTCCAATATCAAATAATTATTCACAAGCGGTATAGTGATATTAAATGTTACTTTCTCAATGCTTTGTTTCATTCGAATTATTTCTAGGTCGACTGTGATAATAAGGTACTTATTATTTTATTAACACCATAGCAACTATGGTGGTAACTCGATTCCTTCCATTTGCGAGTGTCAAATTGAATTATTTTCTCTTTCACTCCATAAATGCGAGAGAGCAACCATATTCCGACTAGAAATGCGTTAACGGTAATGACTTTCCTACATAAATAATATTATGGTAAGTACTTGAGTGATAGTTAATTATCTAGTATAGATTCTTTATTGTACACAAAAAACATAACTATGAACAAATTACAGTAAGTCGTGATGTACAAAGGAGAGTTTAATTCTAAAAGAATTTTCTTCCAGCAAACCGTTGAGTGAGAGGAAAACTAATATGTTTGGGTAAAATCTGTTGTATACTTACTTCTCAAAAAGTTGCCGTGGTTCCGCTCACTGCTCTCAAATGGTGAAGGACAAACATCGTGAGGACAATATGCAATACACTGTAGAAGAAATTCTGATGCCTATGTGAAGTCTACCAATCCGCATTGGGCATACCTAACGCCCATACACCCTCCCTGGGTGTAGGCATGTGCCCTGCAGGTGGTCGTTTATTTATTGGTCGATGATGATGATGAAGGTATATTTGTGGTTGCTTGGACGACATGCCACCTATCACCACGACACGGTTTTATATACTAAAATCGTCAATCTTTGCTGGTTGTAGCAAAGTTTCTAGTCGCCCTGTGAGGAAATAATAATTATGGTCGTAACTTTTATACTACTCAAAAATATAGCACCTAAATAGATTTAATCTGACGATTTTATTTTAAGCTCTGTGATGCAGAAATGTTTTCGCAGGATCACAATAACAATATCGATCAAAAACCGTCCAAGTGTGTGTTTTAACCTTGCAAAGAGTTCCGTAGTAATTTATCTCGTCGCCCCTCACGGTTTTGCGAGAAAAAGGAAATTTACCGTATTTTTACATTTTCAGGACACTTTCCTTAAATTCCTGTACTGCAAAAATTCCTCGACGATTCTGTACATCCCGGATTCTTGGCAACCTTTAGTACTTACCCCTGCCATTATCACGTGGTGTCATTTGGTTAAAGCATTCAAACTGCCTCAAGCAGGGTTTCGTACATTAGTTTGTGCGCAGAAATGTTCCTGACAGTTCAGTGAGATATGTTTAGCAAGCCTTCACGTTATTACAAGTTCTGAGTTAAATGTGTATACGTCCGTCGCAGCCAAATTGCAGAACTCGCTGCATTATATAACGGCTAGCCGTCTTAGAAAACAGAGTTCGTATTTCGCCGGATCAACGGCGTTTAACCGGAATTTTGACACGGCTGATAAAACCGCACGGCTTCAGAATATCTCTACCCTCTCGGGGAATATAGTCGTGATCATATGCTATGCTATGTTGATAGAACCTATCAGTATACCCTAACTAGGTATAGTTAGGGTTCCGAAGTCAACAAGGAACCCTTATAGTTTCGCCATGTCCGTCCGTCTGTCCGTCTGTCCCCCGCTAAACGGTTATAGTTGGAGATGTGAAAAAATTCACGGCAATTGTTTATATAACGAAATTAAATGGAAAAAAAACTATCACGGCTAAGTAGGCTTTACAAGTTAAAGAGTTTTAAGTGAACCAACTAAAAAAATGTACTTTTTCGACCTTATTTGCCGTTAAATCGTAGTATAAAACAAAAAGCCCTCTAAATCGGTATATTGTGACGGGCAACTACGGAACCCTACACTGCGCGTGGCCCGACACGCACTTGGCCAGTTATTTTTACTAACAGGCCAGTTTCTATCGATATCGTTACGCTCTAAATAGCACCAACCGACGAATAAATTGTGAGGCTAATAAATTAGGACTACGGAACCCGGATTTACCAGTCAAAACTTATTGAATTGTCTAATGAAGTTGTATTTGTATCTCCTACAGATTCATGTATCTATTTAACCCTAAGAATACAACGTTGTTTATCTTTTGATTCCACTGACACAATGCTGAATTGCTAAACTTAGTTTCAATTATTTATTTATAATTAATTTATGAGTTAGGCAATTATAAACCAACAATTAATTCAGTTTTGTATCAAACCGCGGCGTAGTATACAAACAACGATATTGTTACAAATTATGTATTAATGTTAGTCTAATCAGTATGTATGTAAATTTAATTTAAATTAGTGACGTTGTCGCTTCAGTTTATTTAGTGTTAACATAAATTATTGATGGTTTCTATTTCGATCGTTTAATCCTCAAGCTTTCCCATCTCTCATTATGTGCAAGATCGCAAACTCTGTGATCACAATCAAATATGCTTTAAAGTACTTAACAATTATATCATCATCATCATCATTTTCAACCCGTATCCACCCACTGCAGGGCATAAGCCTCCTCCCTATTTTGCCATTCTTCTCGGTCCCGTGCCAGTCGCATCCAGGTCTTGCCGATACTTTTCCAGATGTCGTCAACCCACTTGGCTGCCGGACGACCCACTCCTCTTTTGCCTAATCTCGGCCACCACTCTGTCAAGGCTTTGCTCCACCTGCCAAACAACTGCCTAACAATTATATGACAATTATTATTAAAAATTATGTTCACTTGACACATCTATCTGAAAATATCTCCCTCGACTTAGGAGATTATTCATAACTTTAATAACATTCTAAAAGCATATTGCAATTGATAGGCATTTTTGAAAATTTAATTTTTGTAAGTCAATAATTGAATTCAATACTTATTTTCAATAATGTATGTAACAGTACATAAATATTGCGGCCTACCATAATAAATAGGTTAGTGAATAGGAAGGCATTTGCATAGCGAAATAAATTTTCAATTGGGATCCTGCTGTACCTTAACTTCATACTTACTTAATATTCTCAAACCAAATTCATGATAAATAACACAATAATACACATCCAACATGGCTCAGTCACAGAAGTCCTCCAGGCGAAGAGACTTTGTAAACTACAAAGCGAGTTACCAAACTCCGGATACAAGTTTAAACTTATCCTGATTTTTATTTTATTTTCTTCTTATCTTTGACTCTTTGGACATACTAGTCCAGTAACGTTAACAAGCAGTAGCGACAGCTTGTTGTCCATATAATGTAAAACCTGAAAAATTACAAATATAAAAAACTCCAAAAAACATTTAAAAAGTAAAAAATAATACGGGTCACCTATTATTTTTGTGTGATGCAAATGTAGAGAATGTTTTACTTTTTAATTCATTTTAGGGCAGTTAATGCGAAGGGAACCACTATGAAATGACTATTGATTTTTTTACAATCACTTGCGGTCCCCGAAACATTAATTGACCTAAAATATCTTAAAAGGTGACCGAATAACTTTTTTCTTTTTAAAAGATTTTTTTTTTGACGTTGGGGATTTTTTTAATTTTTAATTTAATGTTATTTCATAATTTTTAAAGTTACATCAAAACTACTGAACCGATTTTCATGAAACATGGCTAAGAACACTCGGGGTATAATTATCTATGACACAAAAAAACAAAATGAAAATAGGTTCATCCGTTTGGGAGCTACGATACCACAGACAGATACACAGACAGACACGTTAAATTTATAAAACCCCTCTTTTTGCGTCGGGGGTTTCCATCAAATACATTATTTCATGTAAAAAAGTTGTCAAGACTCACAACCCTTTTACTCTTAAAAAGTTATGAGAAAAATTTCAAGCCAAGTCTTGAGTAAAATGTTCATCTCGGTCAAATAAAGTTATAAGGCTTGGCCGACAATGTCATCCCATGTTATATAGTAACATGTACTCACACCTTTTTTCCAGAGGGATAGACGAGATAATGAATCTCTACTTTGGGCGGTCCAACAATGGCGCCCTCGTTCTATAGTAAAAGAAGCTTTTAATCTTTGACTCCTCGACACATTAATAACTTCTGCTCGAGCGTCAGAAAATATACTTTCCACGCGACATTTAAGTATCTTCCTACCACCTCGGAATCAAATCAAGAGGTATGTAGGTTAATCCAGGTCACGATGGGGTCAGGGGAAACATTTGACATAATCCCGTGGATCGTGGGGGTCGTCCTATCAAGTGAATGACCCCACATTTGTTTCCTGGAGCTTATCTACTGTGTGTCCTGGGCCCGGGGCTATCTTTCAAGTAATGGATGTCTGAAATAAACCGTAAACTAAGTAAGGTAAAGTTGAGAATAAAACTGTGAAGATTGAATTGGAGAGAAAAGCAAAAAAGGATATTCATTTATTTTATTATTACAGCACTCAATTGTTTTGGAAAAAAAAAAATGGACAGAAAAAAAACAACACCGAAAAAAATCTTTATGGTGAAGAAATAAAAAAATAAAAAACATCTAGGACGGACCTTGTACCAGTAGTGTCTCACAATAATAAAGGGTTTACATTTTATTAATTATTTTTATGGTCCGCCATTGCATGGGAATTGTCAGCCAGGAGTAATAATTATAGTACTCTGTGGCCAGGATATTGTGCCAGGTTACAGTATAATACTAGTATACCTACAGATACGTAAACCTTAACTCTCAATACGTAGGTACTTATAATATTTAATTTGTAAAACTCTCAAATAAATAATAAAAATTCTTGACAGACACAAAGAAATGATCCTAATTCAAATTACAGACATTAAACTGAATAATTGTTATACCTGTGTATACCTGTGTGGCAAATTCACGGTCTCAAATATAGATTGTGCTATCCGTCGCAGACCAGACAATTAATTGTCTAATCCACAATAATTTATTGTAAATCCACTGGATTTACAGGACACAGTTCCTCTGCCGTAGATAATTACGATCGGGTAGGGAGGTAGGGAGGCCAGATTTAAATCTAAAATACTATTATAATTGAAACTCTATTAAAAGTTTAAGGTGCAAGATGAAATGTAATGTACATATTTTATTTCTTTCGTAAAATACATAATATTTTAGTTTTCACATAAGAAAAAAGGGGACTTTTACTTATAAATGTGTATGTTTGGATTTTTTGATGTTTGGATATTTGTCACTCAATCACGAAATAAACTGCTGAACAGATTTAGATGAAAAGACAATGCGGGTTTTGTATGTAAGGTTGGCGCCTTATTTTTCGCAGTTGTTTTTGGCGCGGCCAGCAACCAAACTTGATTATTTTATTTCAGAATAAGGTAACAAACAAAACTTATCAACACGTATATCGCTAAACTCAGTCCGGATGGAGATATAAAGGCTTGAAGTTGAAAATATTACTATGACGTGCACTTCAAGCCTTTATATCTCAGTTCGGACTGAGTTCCGAGATATTTGTAATAACAAGTGTTGTTTTTAACTTTATTCTGAACTATAATATTCAAGTTTGATTGATGGCCGCGCTAAAAAAAGAAAAAAGGCGCCATTTTTAGGCATATGCTTTTGTCACACAGATAGAATAAAGTTCCAGTATAACAAATAAGACACTTTTTTAAAGTCAACATAGATAAATTCGCGGGCAGCTAAATAGTAAATAGCGGTCTGCATACCTTCCGCAATAATTGTTAAGGGATTCAATACCAATTCGGTTCGAAAAAATGTTTGGTATATCGAAAATGATGATAATAATGGAAATAATCGTTTACAAACAGTCACTGGTTCTTTATTCAATTTTCAAACAGCATCATCCCCCTGGGTTCGTGTTATTCGAAGATTACGCCTGGCATCGAAATGACGACATAACAGAAAATCTAGCTATTAAGCACTGGAGTGCGATTTTTGAATCTTATTCGCTGAGTTCAGTAGCTGAAAATGTCTAAATTACTATGGAGATACGCATATTTCTACTGCTGATTTGATATTCAAAAATCGCACTCCTGAAGTATGATTTTTGAAAGTCAAATCAGCAGTAGAAAGATGCATATCTCCACAGTAATTTTGTCATTTTCAAATGCTGAACTCAGCGAATGAGATTCAAAAATCGCACTCCTGTAGGTGAAAGTTAACAGAATAACAAAGGATAAATACCAAGAATTGGTCAACTATTTTAATTGGTAACAAATTATGTGAGTGTCACCGAAAAAATGCGTAGAAAGCAAAACAGTGTTCACATATTTCTCACCATTATCATTTCATATTCCTTTCCTTTATTGAAGTATGTGAGAAAAATACGGGTAAAGACTGAAACTTAGGTAATATTACCGAAAATCATAAGATGCGAATTCAACCGAAAATGTGTGGTACCGAACAGAAAAAAATATTATATTTAGTATATTTTGCTAGAAAAAAGTTAAAGTGCAAGTCTACAGGTTTGTGTGGATACTTTTTTTTTTTGAAAAAAAACAAGAAGTTACTAATTAAATCAACACCATGTAGGGAGTCATGTAGCAAGTTCTGCCGCGAGCGGTTGTGTCATTCCTGCAGTTCGCGTTTGAGTTTGCTACAAGGCTCTCTTCTCAACTATGTTTTTAAGGGTTGAGCTTAAGATATGGGACAGATACTACCACAAACTACTTGACATTGACAGAAATGCAGTGCTAAAGTCGCTAACACACAAGAAAAAGACCATTAATTTATAAATAAAAAACCGGTCAAGTGCGAGTCGGGCTACTCGCGCATCGAAGGTTCCGTCCGTACCACAAAACACAACATAGAAATTTAGAAAAAAAACGGTTTTTCTCCGGGTCCTTTAGCGCAAGATCGACTCACACTTGGCCGGCTTTTATTATTTGTATTCTGTAGTTTGCTCTGTAATCACATCAAGTTTGACGCTTGTATATGTATTACCGTTTTTACGATAGAGCGTGAAGAAAAAATGTTGATAAAAATTAGTTTCTTGTTGAGAACCCCCCTTAATTTTTAACTTTTTGACAATTTTATTATTTGTTAACAAATTCGCCGCCGTAATAATGCATATTATGTGAAAATTTAAACTATCTATCTATTACGGTTCAAAAGTTACGGCCCTAAATAGGTGGGTCTGACGGACAACGTAGGCTTAGTAATAGGGTCCCGTTTTCACCCCTTGAGTACGGAACCCTAAAAAACACATTTTTTTAAACCAAACTTATGTTACGATTACGATAGGTAGGTAAAACTTGTAATTAAAGTACAACTTGATCAAATTAACTAGGCAACCATTAAAGCATTCGATCTCTCTCACTCTAACTACGAAAACTACTTCAATAAAAGAGACCACCTGCTTCGACTGGTGCCAAGAGTAAATAAACGAGTAGTAAAATCAGTAATACGTCTTCACTGCAAGCTGATTTCCATATCAAAAGCACGCCTTCGCGTGCTTCCCAAAAAATCTTTTGAAAGATTCGCATCGGGTGAAAAGGTTTCTTTGATTACTCTGTGGCTTACTTTTAGGGTTCCTTAGATTAAAAAAGTAAGTTATAACTTTTAAGTCATGGTGGCATGTCGTGCAGGAGGCGACGATGGTAAATAAATCGCAACTGAACCATGATTGAACCGCGTGCGAACCACAACTTTTAACACTTTCGGTATTGCTATCATTTGACAGCCGGTCTAGAGCCGTTTTGACAGATCGCCCAGATAGTAATTATAAGTCAAGTTTAGCGCGATACGGAATTAAACATAGTTGAATAGTAATTGGCTTGCAATGTGATTAGAACTGGATTAGGATTGAACTTTGATTGTTTAAATTAGTGCGATCGCACTCCTGGCCAGTACCATTGAGTTTTTCGGAATTTATGTAGGTAAGTACGAATTGTAACAACACAGGCTTCAGTGAAGGAAAACATCGTGAGAAAACCAGGACTTGTGTTGTGACCAGTGTTCATTTTATACGTGGCGACGAAGAGCTCACTCCCCATCACACAGGAAAGAGTTTTCATTATAATCTTTGACTACCTCCTCGGGGAATTGAGTCATAACGTGAACCTACGCTCCACGCGGGCAGGACCCCCAGCACGACCTTACCATGGCAGCAAGATAAAAAAGCATAACTTTACCGCCATCGCAACACACAATTTTCTGTTTTGAGGTTAGTTTATTGTTTGACTTTAAAGCTTTTTCTGTTGGGCTTGATTATAGCCGAAGAATGAACACACGCTATTATCAATGGATGCTGGACTAGCATAAAACCAGTTTTGCGAAATCCAATCTGAGATTAAATAAATATAGCTCTGGGTTCGAGCTACCGTTAATCTAAAACCCCATTATCAACATGCAATCTGTTATCCGACGGAACCACGCAGCCGTAATCAATGTCGCACTTGACTTAATTTATTTTTGTCGATTGAGAGATACGAGAATAGGCACCTACAGGATTTTTTGCTGAATGGTTTTATTTGTAGTTCAAAATGATGAGTATAGAGACAAAATATTCGTAAAATAATGACTTTAGGTAGATTTGGGAGATTTTTGTTCAGAATTCAGGTTTGATACAAAAGAAATGCGAATTTTCCCGAAGGGAGATTTTCCCGAGGGAGGTAATTCGAATAATCGAGTAATTCTACTACAGTATATAGTAGCGAAGCTTTGTCTTTTAGCAGGAAAATGCATCGCAGTTCAAGTTATGTCGATTTATAGTAAATTCGCAATAACGAGCATCGCAATTTTGTTATATCGCGGAAACGAGATTATATTCAAATCTATACAGGGTGTTACAAAAGTAAAAATAACAGTTTAAAACTTTTAAGGGGGTTGTTTAGACTTTAGACCATCAAACTGAACAACTTTCACGATGGAACCAACATCAAAAATCGCGAAAACAAATCAGCTGTCCTTTAGCTCGAGTAGATTTAGTTTAGTATGGAACATC
Source organism: Agonopterix subpropinquella (assembly GCA_922987775.1). Lineage (NCBI taxonomy): Eukaryota > Metazoa > Arthropoda > Insecta > Lepidoptera > Depressariidae > Agonopterix > Agonopterix subpropinquella. The sequence goes on along the minus strand of OV277695.1, from coordinate 6,438,360 downwards.
AAATTTTTTTTTCACTATTTCTATATTGGTCCCATAGAGACAGTTGTTCAGTTCGATGGTCTAACCACCCCCTTAAAAGTTTATTTGTATTTTTGTAACACCTTGTATAAGTCCTCTCATCTAATATTTCCTCTAAGGGCTCTTACAGACGAACGAGCAACTTTTCTGTCGAGGTGGGTCGCAGAGCGCCGCGCTCATACATTTTACGGGCGCGCAACCCTCCGCGACACCCGGCGACCGCAAAGTATCGCTCGTCTGTGAGAGCGCTAATACAGAGGGTCTACCCGCACATTCGAACTTCGGAATTGCGTGAATGTTTTCGTTCCAATTTCAACTCTATTACAATGAAGTGCGGACCGAAACAGTGGCGATATAGTGAACATCGAAAGTGCGGGTACAGGGCCAGAGCCATGAAATTCGGCCGGCACGTCTACATCTTATGAGGGGCAAAATCTTTAGTGGCCCGGGAGCAATTAACGTAAAAATCGGCTAAAGGTGTATGAAAGACCAGGGCTTTCAGACCCATGGCCAGGGGCCCTGTAATTTTGCCAGTTCTACCAGCCAGTAGTTGCACCTCTGATGGAATATAAAGTAACTCAGACCAGACGTCTCTATGCCTTTCATTCATCTAGTCATACTAGGCTATCAACAGCAAGTAACCAGTTTCACAGAAGTACAGTTAGTTTAGGCGATGGACATAACTCAGTCTTTAAAAGGCCTTGTATTAAATACTTTGTGTTAGGTTATAGTGCTGTTAGAAGCTCTTATTATAAATGCCTGCGTGTAGGTAGTGTGACCACTTACTGCCCAAATCAATTTCCCCGCTGACAGCCAACCGATTAGTAAAAGCGCATGTGTTTATTAACATACTAGAGTTAACCCGCGACTTCGTCCGCACAAATTATATACCAGATTTTAAGTCCGATCATAAGCTATCAAATAAATTTTTTTTTATTAAAATCGGTTCCGTAGTTTTTGCGTGATGCTCGTTCAAACAAACAAACAGACAAAAATCCTAAAATTGATGATTTGGAATCAGGGACACCTAAAAACCACATCGTAACTTTTTTTTGTTAATATCTTCAATGCACAGACACACTTCTGTTACAGTTTTATAATTATAATTAAAAACTAGAGTTAACCCGCGATTTCGTCCGCACAAATTATACACCAGATTTTAAGTCCGATCATAAGCTATCATAAACAAAAAAAAAATCATCAAAATCGGTTCATTAGTTTTTGCGTGATGCTCGTTCAAACAATGAAACACACAAACAAACAAACAGACAGACAAAAATCCAAAAATTGGTGATTTGGAATCAGGGACACCTAAAAACCATATCGTAACTTTTTTTTTGTTAATATCTTCAATGTACAGACACACTCTTGCTACAGTTTTATAATAGTTTAGATATAACACAATCTGCGTATAGGTACATGCCGCGTGGCTCCGGCTTAGAATGACCACCCCATTCTTCCCGTGGGTGTCGTACGAGGCGACTAAGGGATAAGGTTTCTTGTGCAGTGTTTTCGTGGGCGAAAGGCTAGCCCTGTCACCACCTGACACGTCATTTCATCGTGAAACCTAGGTGCTTTATTTCTGTATAAATTTTACGATATCTTTCTAAGTCTTGCAGTCTTGCGTCTTGTATTGAGAGTTATGCGAGGTCAATATTGAACCATAATAACATTTCAACCGAAAGAAAGGTCCAGTTCAGAACTACAGAGCAGATTAATTTATGATTATATAAATGAATGGAATTCCAAAATCTAATTACCCCACCGAATTAAATTGTAATAAAATTAGCATTGCAAAATCCTATTTTACCACTGTACTTACTATGAATGTACGAAATATTGCGAACTTAATGATTCTCTCGTTAATTGCATTTTTGTTGTCACGGTGTGGTTTCTGCTAAAAGTATTTGTAGAAGTATTGTGAAGATTCCTTTACTAAAGTAGTTTGGGTTGGGAAATACAAATTATTTATCAATCAGGAGTGCGATTTTTGAAACTCAGCAGTTGAAAATATCAGAATTACTATGGAGATATATGTATACGCATCTTTCTACCTGCTGATTTGACTTTCAAAAAGAATACTTCAGAAGTGCGATTTTTGAAAGTCAAATCTGCAGTAGAAAGATCTCCATAGTAATTTTAACTCTTTCAACTGCTGAATTCAAAGAATGAGTCAAAAATCGTACTCGCGCTTGCTTGAATCTCATTCGCTGAGTTCAGCAGTTGAAAATGTCAAAATTACTGTAAAGATACGCATCTTTCTACTGCTGATTTGACTTTCAAAAATCGCACTCTTGAAGCATGATTTTTGAAAGTCAAATCAGTAGTAGAAAGATGCGCATCTTCATAGTAATTTTGACATTTTCAACTGCTGAGTTCAACGAATGAGTTTCAAAAATCGCACTCCTGTACCTTACATTTTATACTAGTACCTATTAGTTTATACAAGGGGAGCTGCCCCAAAGAAAAGAGCTGAGATTTGGAGACGTTTTTAAACGTACGTTTAGTCTAAGTAGAGTCGAAAATGTATGGAATATTTTGACAAACCTTCCTACAAATTTTTAAAACTTTAGTCTCCTCACCCGGAGGAGTGCCTGCCTGCTGCGCTGGGTCTACAATGTCATGCGATGACGCACTGTAAAGTATTTTTTACCTGTAGCCTGTAATTGTTATGTTTAGCATAGGAACCTACTTTTTTTTTAAAAAGGAGGAGGTTCTATGTTCAGCTGTAAGTATATATTTTTTTTTCGTGCAATTTTCATCGATATTTTCGTCAACTGTAAACCGATTTTAAAACATATTTTTTTTGGTGAGAGAAACAAGAGAACCTCCCGTTTTATTTTTGTAAAGATCTGATGACGCGCTTCGGAGCTAAACAATATAACTCCTACGCATAAATAAAACAAATTAATGTTCATAAAGATGCGAACGTAAAAGTCATGGGGTGCAATATTATTTATAACTTTTTTTAATTTTGAAGTCGGTTAAAATTGTTTTCTTTTAATTTTTTAACCGACTTCAAAAAAGGAGGAGGTTTCTCAGTTCGACCGTATATATATATTTTTTTTTTTATGTGTGTTCGCGGATAACTTCGTCGTTTATGAACCCATTTTGATGATTCTTTTTTTGTTGGAAAGGAGATGTTCCGAGGGTGGTCCCATGATAAGGAAACCAGAATCTGATGATGGATCCCAGAGAAATCGAGGGGAACCTTCGAAAATCGTAGTGCCGACTAGAGCGTTTGTTAATTTAAAGCACTCCTATTAAATCGAACTAATCAATTCACCACTAAAAATTGTGAAATAAACAAAATTTTAACAAAAAATTAAAACCGCCTTCAAAAAAACTAAAAAGTTAAAAAATAATATTGCAACCTATGACTTTTTCGTTCGCATCATAAGAACATTAATTTGTTTTATAGAAGTCGGTGTCAAGCCAAGCCAAAAAATGCGAGCCCTGTCGCGAATCGTACCGGCTTGACAGCGACTTCAATAAAACAAATTAATGTTCTTATGATGCGAACGAAAAAGTCATAGGTTGCAATATTATTTTTTAACTTTTTAGTTTTTTTGAAGGCGGTTTTTGTTTAAAGCATTATTGTATTTTTAAAAAGTTGCATGATGTTTCGGGCCGCAAAATTAAATAAGAGCAGAGGCAGAGGTTACATTAGCATTCTATGGTAAAGAAATATTTGCTCCATCCAGGAAGGAAGGGGAATAAGTACGTTTGTATGGACAAAACGCCACCGCCCGCATTTTCTCTTAATGAATACTACCATCTTCTTAACCCTTCTGAAGCACAAAGGCGCAATACAACAAACAGTAAGGTTCATTATTCGTACAAAAAACCTGATTCCTACCTAACTATAACACCTACATCCAAAGTGCATTTGTTAACCCGTACAGAACGAGGCTCGAGTTTCTTGCGAGCTTATTAAGGCTCTATTAACTTCTCTCTCGCACTCGCATCAAGTTGTTGCTATCTCTGTCTTGACTCCAGCGCAGCCTGGTGGCATTTTTAGGTACCAACTGACAGTTGCCTAAACGCATGCTCTTTGTATCGTATTGAGTCTACATTAGCACCAATGTTTATGTGTTTCATTTAGTCTAAAGGCTATTTTCTGAGTTCAATAGTCTAGTTTTTATTGAGTAATGACGTTTGCTAGTGTGTGTTGTGTGTGTGGGTCGCAGTAAATGAGTGTGCGTGGTATAGTTGACATACCTGGATTGTTTTCCACTTGGAGTCCTAAGAACAGTATCAAGATAAAGCTAAAACGTATGTAGACATTGATTTTTATTTTTTATTATATTAATTTTAACAAACTTCACTATAATGTATACCTAAATTACCTAAGTGGTTTGATATCATCTTGGAATGATCATAAGATATCAAATAAAATTGTTACACATTTTAACCGGCAATTAAATAATTATTAAGTACTTATCAAAAAATAACTTATTATCAAAACACAAAAATTTCAATTCTTTAGGACACTGCATTCATTTTGTCGGTATATTATTATAATCAATTAATCACCTATTTGTATACAAGTTCGTAAATCAGTGCTCTACTCGTACCTACTCGTATTGTCTCTTATCTTTATAACAGTGTTAAATAAAAACCAATGTCAATAGATTTTTTTTTTAAACAAGAGTTGGAAGATATTCCGACTTATAATGTTTTAGACAACCAGTTTTTCAGTGACATTCCATTTACAAAAGTTCATAATACCGTTTTTCTAAAGTTCAAAACGTACGTTTTTATGAATGTTGTGTTAATTAAAAATTTTCCGGCGTACCATACTTCGTCTGGGCGTCGAAATACGTGCTCAGATTTTCAATAGTGCATTCAGCAATGAAAAGTATCAATATGAAATTAGAACTCTACACCAATTAAAATAAAGTTTAAATTTAAAAACAAACTTGGTATGTTAGCGAATTCCTTTTGTAAAATATAAGGTTTCATTTTAGCGTAGATTTATAATGTGTCATTCATACAGAAGAATGAACTTAAGTGGTATTCGTCGCTTACGACCAATTTCGACGCGTCTGTATGAGATTAACTTAGTATTTCAAATAAAAGCGACCTAAACGACATGAACCTATAAGGTCTATTTTTGTTCACAACGTCTCTGCCTTACGGATTCTTAATTATAGTTTACTGATAAGGAAACGGATTGGTTTTTAATAGGAATGTTGATATGTTATCACTTCGTTTGATTTAGACACGAACTGCTATGTAACCTTTCTGCCCATATACGTAAACTTAGTAAAATATAACTTAGCACCGGTTTTTTGCGTCACATACTATAAACTTTTTCCATTTTATTTATTCTCATGAGAATGTATGCAGCACCTTAGAAAACGAAAATACTTGGTCAATGAACGGCACTCATTTGATGATTACATATTACAACACTATTATAGATTATAGAATATTATAGAATAGCTTTCATTTTTTTGACTCTACCACCATGCGGCCAGAAACTCTACTACACACATATTTTAAACAAAACAAAATGTAGGTAGGTACGAAGCGATACAAAATTGAATTACACAACGTAACATTGTCAAGACCAAGAAATACAAATACTTACATCTATTTAAGCTATAACTCATACTCCTCTTTGGGGTGTTCAGCATCTTTGCTACAACTAGGTACCTAACTATTACACGTGAAGTTGTATTGTATCAAAGGCTCTTTTTCGACATGTAGGTGTACTGTAGATGGTTTCAGGACGATCCGTCTCCATCTCCACAATTCTTTACCAAAAAGAGGCCATCTTCGCAATAGCCCCTTCCAAACTGAAAACCAACCATCCAACTCGGTTTAGAAATGCAGAACTTATATTACCAAACCAAGAAACCAAGAAATACTTATTGATTACCTCATTCTTTTCAGCAAGTTAAAACAATGCCAACTATTCAATATAACTGATTAGCATAATAATTCACCCAAATTTTGTCACGTTCTATTTAATAATATCACGTGAGCTGCATAAGATACCATAAGAGGCCGTATATAAAGCGAAATTCGTACTTTCGCCGTTTGTACCGTTTTTGGGACAAGTAACGGATGACACAAAACCCTCATGAGTGCAGTTATGGGACACGGAATCGTTTTGATACGTGACTACCACCATTTGAGTGGTAAGGACAGTTTTATTATGACGTGTCCAAGACGTGTCATGCAAAGATTTGTCGAGTTTTCAAATGACTACTGACTAAGTGCATGTTGGTTTTAAGCAATTAAACAATTACGTATTACATCGATGGCGTGTTGTATTATTTAACAAAAAAAAATATTTCCTTTTTTTTAGTTCTAGAAGTAGTTATATAAATTAAATTCTCTGCCGTTCGCTCTCGTTCAAAAAAGGTCAAAGAACTAGACTCTATCAAACACATGACATATTTTTTTCTGATATACCTACTGTATACACGTATACACTACATCTTTAAGGTTTTCTAGGCAGTCTCTGAACTTTTTAAATTGCTCCCTAATAAACCAATTCTATATACAATAGATACTATAGCTATGTATATTCGTTTGTGCTAAACATTTGTAAATTAATATCGACTCTTGCATCGATATTATCGTTACCGGCTTCGAATCTAAAATGAAGCCCAGTCGTTGTCAAAACTGTCTGTTCTTTTAAACTTAATTTGACTAAGGGGCCTTTGGTAGGGATATTGGTCCAACTATTATATTATGCACTATTATATCTACTATAATAAATAATATAAAGCCTTATTTCAAATATTCAAGTTTTCTGTAAATTAAACTAAATTTAACTATTTTTTTTTCTGTAATTTAAAGTAAATTTTCAGACAAACAATACTCGCCAAACTTGAACCAAAATGGTAGCTAAATGAAAATTCGTAACACCGCACAAGTTAACTGCCGTAAACGGTGTAATTACGCTTGAAATAGGACAAATCCTGAATTTGCATGCAAAATTACGAGGCTAGCTAAAAGTATAATTAGTTTATTTCACGTGCGAATCACGAGTTAAAAATTTGCGCTTTATAAAACACTTCGTTGCTCATACCGAAATTTCGGCTAGTAAAGGAGATAACATATTGCACCGACGACCCCAAAAAAAAATACAATAATACCTAGCAATAAAATAACATTGAACCGAATTGACAACTGTTCGAACGACCAACTAACAACTTTTTCGGGAAATCTAACAACCATCTGACAATAAATAGTATAAGAGATAAGTGTACTTTTTGCAACCATCAGCAGCAAAGCTGATTCAGTATTTAAGGGGTGTAGAGCATCTCTGTGATAGAGATGGACCAGGTCTGCCTGCATAACTCCAGTCGGTTTAGGAGTTACTGATGATTAAAGATCTGTAAAAAATTAACGATCAGCTGCACGGCTTATCGTATAATATTGTTGTAGTATGCACTGTAGCTATGTGAACAGTACAAAAACTGTCAAGTTCTGTCAGTCGGTTTAGGAGATACAGCCAGTCAAAGTTCCGACCTTTGAACGGCTGTATCTCCTAAACCGACTGATGAACCATGTCAATTTTTGTACTGTTCACATAGCTACAGTGCATACTACAACAATAACATACGATCAGCCGTGCAGCTGATCGTAAATTTTTTACAGACCTTTAATCAACAGTAACTCCTAAACCGACTGGAGTTATGCAGGCAGACCTGGCCCATCCCCATCACAGAGAAGCTCTACACCCTATAAACACTGAATCAGCCTTGCTGCTGATGGTTGCAAAAAGTACACTTATCTCTCGGAATAAAACGAACGAATTTCTTCGGAACTAAATGATAGAGTTCCCGCAAAGAAATTCGTTTGAAGAATAATGATTTATTAATCAATGTTATTCTCTAACATCACATAAAAATGAAATAGTAACAAACTCTGACTCATTAGTCGTGACTGGAAACCCATACCAATTTTTTCATTGTGATTCCAATAAGCACGATTTTGGCCATCGCCCAAGTTATGACGTTAATATCGATTCAAGTATTATGCTCCTATTACGCAATAACACTGATAGCCTATTAGGTACGGTTTGCTATATGAAAAGCTATAATATAGCTTTACTAGACGAATGACGAACGATTTTACGCGTACCGGAAAGCGCAGCGTGGGTTAGGCCCCTCACATTGTGGACCGACGACCTGGTAAAGACGGCGGGAAAACGTTGGATGAGGGCAGCGCAGGACCGGTCGTTATGGCGATCCTTAGGGGAGGCCTATGTCCAGCAGTGGACATCCATCGGCTGAGATGATGATGATACGTACATTATAAATAACCACAAATAATAAATACTATCACCACATTTCTTTCTGTTTTTTGCGTAGGTCATCTAATTATTAAGGAGGGAAATCCGCCGACATAATAATCATTGACAACGACACGACACCATTTCTCCATGACCTAGGCTAAGTAATGATTTTTAGATCCTAAATTGCTCTTTTTCACGTTCCATAATCATCATCATCACTGTGTCTATTCACTGTACTAGGATTTCTGATTTCTGAAGAGTATCTAGTACGCCATGTTATCAGCCTACCTGACTGCTAAATGACCCTCTATTCTATACTCAATAAGCTGAACTCGGCCTCAAATAGCTTCGTCCCCTGAATTATAATTAATTTTTTTTAACCTACTTCGTCCCACTGCTGGGCAAAGGTCTCTCCTAAACTATTCCATCTATCTCTATCCAATGCGATATCCCTCCATTCGTTGCAATAGGCATCTAACTCATCGCGCCACCTTTTCTGGGGTCTGCCTCGACCTCGACTACCATCATTAGGCACCCATTGAGTGGCGATTGATGCCCACCGCTCGGTGTGCATTCCCACTTTACAGCCCACTCCCACTTTAGTTTCGCAGATTATAATTATAACCCTTTTAATATATAAAACTGTTATAACTTCAAATCAACAGGAAAGCAAGATAGTTTTAAAGTTTACAAACACTCGCAATGAATGTTAACTGTGGGAATGCGTAAACACTAAAATTCCCAAACATCCCCTCGCCACGGTCACAGCCGAGTGCCCAAAGGGTAGCTTAGCTAACCAGATGGTCTTAAACATACACTGAAATAGTAAAGTGGAGCAAACAGCTATTAAAGTCCCTTACGTCAACCAAGCGTGGGCTGTCAGATAAGATGCAAGGGGTTTATTTAGGGTTTATTAATTGATTCGTTTTGAGCGTCCGCGCGTTTTTTTCTAATTCTTTTTTTTTTGGAGCTTTTAACCATGAGGTTATGTCAGCCCGCGCATTACAGAGAAGTATGGACACTCAATCACGAGGGTTCAGATCGTAGAAAGAGAAGGTACTAGAAGGAAGCACGTGTCTTGTCATATTCACTCAATAAGAGATGCATAATAGCAAATTCGCTCTAGTTAAAAAAGGAGATCGTTACCTTATAGCTGTCCTTATCGGCGTAACCCAAGCGTAACCACTTTCTTTTACTGACTCCACCTGACTCCGACATGTCACTTCGTATAAATTGTATACGATTTTATGACTATCGCTATCTCATACCCGGTTACAATTCTTCGTCTATGGCTCAGATTCAAATCCGCACGGACGACATGCCATTTACCAATTCTTCTTCTTATCGTGTGGGCAGAGCCCTCCTGGTGTCAGAGTTTTTTCAGACCGCCTTACGGCCTCTGACGTGGTTTTTATGTAACGACTATTACCACCAGAGATAGTAGCCGGGACCAACGGCTTAACGTGCCATCCGAAGCACGGAATCATTTTTCTTTTCAGACAATCAGGTGATTCAGCCTGCAATGTCCTAACCAACTCCGGAAAAACGCACAAAGTGACATATCACTAGGTGTCCCCCGTGGGAATCGAACCCACGACCTCAGTGTCGAGAGCCAGTGCTCTTAACCATTAGACCACGGAGGCAGGTACCAATGAGTTTTTCTAACTTATGTTGCCTAACTTGTGTACCGACTGCTCTCAGACGGTGAAGAAAAATTTCTGATGCGTATGTGAAGTCTACCATTCCGCATTTGGCACGCGTGGTGGTGATTGGGTTATGTCAATAATGCGAAGTCCCTGAGCTCAGCTTAGCCTTCAGGATTTTCCAGAGAATTGTTAGACACAAGTGGTTTTAATTAAGTTTTCTAACAAAGTTTGGTCAATGTGTCCCCGTGTTAGTCGAATTTAGAATTTTAATTGGTTCATTACGCCGGCGCTGGCTGATTAGGCTTAGACCAAAGTAGGTTACCTAAAAAGTTAGCTGTTAACGCTGGAATTGGGTCAAAGTTACATCTCTTTCGGGCTCTCGTATTTATTTATAGCTACGTTAACTCCAAGATGAGTTGAAAGCATTTATAACGGACCTCAAAAAAGGGACGTTTTCTTTTTTCTATAATTATTTAGTTGTGCGGTTGTTATGCAGTTTTTCATTTAATTTTTTTCATTTTCATTTGTGCAGTGAGCACAGACAACTAGCTAGTACCGTAATCAAAAACAATAAAAGTAATTTATTCCGCCCTAAGACCGTCTCTTATTCCTGAACAGAACCTGATTTTGTTCAATCTTTCAGAAACATTCAGAAGATCCACATTTTATAATTTATTTATTTTATAATATCCCACAAATTCATAATATTTTTTATTTTTAATTAACAGTTTCCTGACCACAGTGTGTCCAGCGTGACAGGTAGCAAGCTTATCTTCACTTTTAATAGACAGTAGACATGGCTGGAAATTATAATTTATGTTCTTCGCTGTTTTCTTCACCGCTGAGCTAGGTTACATCTAGACTTGAAATCTTTAAATAATACTGGCAAACAGTTTAAATTGAAAATCTCATAGATTGACGATTCTCTCATAATTACATTGTAAATTCATTGATCTTTGTGTTCTAATGCAAATTATTTAAAATCCTCTTCAAACTAATGTCCAGTTTACGTAGAGTTTGCGTGATGGTTTGGTTAATACTTAAATAATAACGTCCTTGAAAATTTATGACTCACATAACTTTGGCAATGTTGCAAAAAGTTCGCATAGTGCTAGCGTGTATGGAATTTAACTAACCTAGGTATGTGTAGGTAGGTAGGTTTTATTTTATTATCGTAATTATTTCAATCGTGTGTAGGTAAATGCCACAAAATAACTATAAAATTACTACCTAAAAGTAGCTCTAGTTTAAAATTCCATTATTTAAATTAGAGGCGTGTTTTGTGTCTACTAGCTGGATTTCATCAAACTAATATTGTAACCGGCACACTTTCGCATTTTAAATATAAGAATAGATTTTATAACATCTCTGATTACCCAGTCGGAGAATATGGTCGAGAACATACTACACTAGACAAACTGTACAACGACCTATTCAATTTAATATGCGATCGGACATGGATCGGACCGATATTGTCTAATAACTTCGATTCCAAGCAATATCACCATAGTTTCAAGTCCTTTTGTCCTACACAACAAATAGCAGAATCTAGGGTACCTAGGGTATATTTTATTTGTTCTGTATGCGCAGTCATGCACTTTGGTTTATTAAATACTGCGATCGATCTTACTGCGGTGGTAGATATTAAAGCCAGTAATGGTATTGCTATTTACATTACAGTTGCAGTTAAATTGAATGTTATACATACAGCGTGACGGTTTTTTAAGGAGATGATCGGACCATGAAACAGAACATCTTTCTCTATGCGACATGTTAAGAAGGACCCTGTATACTCATGCTAATTATGGTTTAACAATAATTTGGGTTTACATATTATTATTTGTACGTCTTTATCTACATTTGTAATTATCTTGGTTTCTTAAAAACGGCTGTTATGATTTAGATATTACCTATGTCAGCTTTCGTTTACAACTTATCAATTGGGTATTTGACTACATTCAATATATTTTATTTTTATCTACTCAATAAAAAAAGGGTTAGAAAATAACGCTAAACTCCAATTTTCATTGAGTTTTTAGCTTGAATACTATTTTTAATAACAAGATAAACTATAAAAAGTAATGAAAATGTTGATGACGTCACAACTCAATATTTAGTACAAATCTTCATACAAAGCGCATGTTTTGACGTCCGATAAAGAGTAGCTGATTTGACTAGTTGTCAAGTAGCCAATTATCATGTCCTGCAGTCTGGTGTCCGGCTTTGAACCAGTCGGGTGCCAATAGGAGGCTTAGTGCTGTCAAAGTGACGTTACACGCCCAAAAACGCCTTAAATAAGATGGCGTACATTATGATGGCATCTTATTTTGGGCGTGTAACGTCACTTTGACAGCACTAAAGTCAGTTGTTGGTTTTCTGTCTCTTTTCTTAATCTTATTTTAGAAAGTGACAGGAATAAATTTAGTTAAGTCGTGCCACAGTCCGAATCGGTACCAATATCTGTGTTTAGCGCGTTGTTAGCGCGTATACTTATGCACTTTAAAAATATCCTGCTTACCTGACTGTAAGATTACCAGACGCCCTGTGGTCGAAATCGAATAGGAATCCATCATCATAGTCAGCCTGTTCTATCTGGATGAAATATACCAAACCTCAGTGTCGCAGTCAGGTAGAATAACAAGATAAAATCTCTCAAAACAGTGCTATTGTATTATCAGGTAAATTAACTGTGCTAACAAAGAACCCGAAGTCAAAAGTTAAAACAGACGTGTGGGTAGATTTACATAATTGGATCAAATTTTGAGTTCGTTAGTACCTACCTACTTCGTCGCTGCTTACTACATTATACATGAGCTTTGTTTCATTTGATAGATATAAAAAAACACTACTTTACTATTGGCTATGTGCGCGACACTAGCGCCACACTAGCGCGGCGTAGCGCATGAACTATGTCGGCCAGCCGTGAAATATCTACACTATTATAGTACTGTAAAGACTGTGTTTGTTCGAGGATTCTGCCAAAAATACTGGACCGATTTTGATAAAACTTTTCATATTTAAACCTTATTATTAGTGTTAAAAGTTAGCTTATATTTTATTCCAATACGATGACGGGAGTGGATGCGGACGAAGCCCCGCACAAAATCTAATTTGTATCGGAATTCCCATACAAACTTTTACCTCAGTTTTAACACCTTTAGGGGTTTAAAATGCGACAAGCCTTTTTTAAGTGAGCATTTAGATGCCAATAGAAACTTCCATGCCAAATTTAAAGTTAGTAGTCTTGACAGTTTTGGAGATTTCGTGTTCAGTTAAGTGTGCGGATTTGCATAGATTCAAGCAAATCTGACACAGCTTCACCGTCAGTAGTTCAAATTTCTGCCACAGCGTGCGCTGCGATCGACTTGACAGTTCCCAACACCCACTTCGCACATAGCCAATATTTAAAAAAAGTTATGCATAACAAAGATACGCATTCGGGAAACAGTTTCTTTTTTCAACTTTTCATAAATCCTGAAAATGACGGGACCAAACTTAGATTTTTAATTATGACTTTTACTGAAAATATAGGTTAGTTCATTTGTATACTATTTAAATTAATATTAATAATAAAAAAATATTAAGAATTAGTACAGTATATTAATAATATTTTACTTTCTTGTATTGAGAAGAGTAAAATTAGAATTTTTTTCACACCAAATTAAGGAAATACATAAAATTATACCCTTTTTCTGCTCCTTCTTGGTACAAAGAATATCTTTGGCCATACAAATCGCGGAAACGCAGCCATTTTTGACGGCGGGGGACAGGTCCTTAGCTTTTACCGATCCTTTTGTGTTTTTATTTGATATTTCCGTTTATGTAGATTACCTTACCCTTTGAATGAAAGCAAAGAAGTATTTTCATTTTCGCCAACGTTATATCTATGTTACGAGTACAACATCGTATCACAACAACATATCACAATCACAACATAACACGGTTTAAAATGTTTGATTTATTGATTTCCATCATAATATGAAATTATGAATAAGGTCAACATCGCGCATCGTGAGGAAACCTGCATACGCTGAAGAAAAAATTCTGATGCTTATGTGAAGTCTACCAACCCGCATTGTGCACGCGTGGTGGACTAACGCCCATACATTCCTTGCCCTGCTGTGGGACATAATAGGCAGATGATAAAGATAAATACATTCATGAGTTTTTCCACCACTTAAACCTATTTAGACAATTTCCTGCCAACTTGTACTTAACTAACAAGCGGTTACAGTCCGCAAGATTAGCTAGTATTAACAGACAGAACGACGGTCACCTTCCTACACTTTCATTGATAATGATAACACGCTTTTCACTTCCTTCTCTTTCAAACTGCAATTTTATCTCGCTAGAAACCTGAGAGAAAAAGCTTCGTAATATCCTAGAATTTACTTTAATAAATTATCTGCTTGCGGTCTTCTACTACAAATAAAAACTACACACTAATTATATTTTAAGGGTGCATTCTGATAGTGAAAATAAAAAAATCCCTAAGGAACGAACAGGTCTAAAAATGAGAAAAAATTTTGTTTCCTTGTACATACCTATCTTTTGCATGATTAGGATTTCAGGATAATTATAAAACAGTAAGGAATGCGTGATGATTTATTTTGTTGCCTTAGTTGAAAAATAAACATTTTTTGTGCTAATAATGTTGCCAATTTTAGGCCCGACCACGACTGCAACCTCTCGATGACCCCTGGGCTCGACAATTTTCCGCCCTGTTTTAAATTACACGGTACAGTCAACGCCTAAAAAATTATACCATGATTGTTTTAGCAGCTTGCTGAACAAAGTTATAATAATAATATAATAAATATACAATAACTAAACCATATGACATTGTTTTTTTAGCTATTTCTATGAAAATATAAAATTTAGTTAAAAAAATTATTTCAATACCTAATAAAATCTCATACAAAAGACATCAACGAGACCAATTTCTCTCGCTGGCGCTGTAGTCAATCTTGATTTATTTGTGTTTTTGACATCATTGGATAGGGGTTTCTGTAACTTTATATTTACAGTGGGCGTCAATTTTTTTTCTGCATTCACTTATAATTTTATTACTGTTTTGTAGCATTATAATTACCTCAAATAAACAAGTACAATTAATAAAATTTGCTCTAAGCCATATCCGAGATTATTACACGGAATGGATTTTTATAATAGATGGATAATCACATTTTTTGGTAGTAGGGTAGGTAGGTTCCTTAACCGTTGTAGCTACAGGAAAACGTTCCTAGAAGATTATCCTTAACTTTTTGAGACATTTAGACCTGCATTTATACAGATTTTGAACAAAATTAACGTAAGCAAGAAAATGGGCAATTTACACAAAACTTTTTTGATGCCAATCGATCCTGTTTCTGATAAGGATCAAAAATCTCTTTTTTACCAACAGTTCAGAGTACTCGAAATGTCAGAAATCGAAAAAAATCGATTCCCATAAAATATATTGACCGTGATTTTGATACCTTTGGGGGCAAGTAGGAGTTTCGTTTCCTACGAAATGAAATTGCAATTGCCAAATGTAATGAAAGTTTTTTGCAATTTCTGGCATTTCTAGTACTCTAACCTTAGTAGGCCTTCTAGTGTTTTTTGATCCTTATAAGAAACAGGATTGATAAGCATAAAAAAGTGTTTGAGTAAATTGCGCATTTGCTTGCTGACAGTAAATTTTTTTCAAATCTGTGAATGCAGGTCTAAATGTCTTAAAAATTTGAGGACAGTTTAGATACTTATAAGAAAGTTTTCCTGTAGCTACAACGGTTAAGGTACCTACCTGCCCTACTGCCTCTTCCAAAAAAATCCACCTGTATATCTCGGCCCCGATATTACTTAAAACTATTATGTGTTCCATAGTAAGTTTTGTTTCTTTTTATATCCTCGTCTAAATTTTACCACTTACATCAATGTCCGCGACAGTAGAAAAACCTTACACCTATGTTTTTTCATTAATTAGTTTATCGGATATACCTATAAGAATAAAACTAACAATCATATTTGTGTATTTGTTGAAACATGCATGAGTATACATTACAGGAGATGTCAGGTTACGCGCACCGCACGTGCCTATGCGCACTTTACAAAAAATATACAATTATCTATAATATTAAATGCATATTTATTTCACAAAAATTACATTCAGGTTATTTACTATTACTAGGTACATAATTACAAAAATAAAGGAACATAAAACTAGTATAATACCTATACATTTCGTTATTTATACAATTAATAACCTTGTACTCGATACTCCCAGGATTTCCTATAATGGTGCATCAAACGCAAGGAATATAATACTCCCTAGGGAGATCAAAAGAGAATCACATGACGTACTAAAAAGTCATAGGTTATAGCAACCAAAGACCAAAAAAAATCTTTGGGTTATAGGTAGCTGTCTTTTTGCCCACAAGCGAGTTTTATTTCCAATACCATAACTGCTCCTATTCGTATAATATGAATGAAAACTCTATAAATTTTTTGTTATACAAATAAGAATGTGTGGAAAGGAAACACAATTCCGCACAAACAACGAGTTATTTTCTGGTGAAAGGTCAGTCTCTTATCGTGTCTTATTATTATTTGTGTTCGCCCCAAGCTCACCCATATTTACGCATACCTCCGAACTTATGGTATTTTCTTTTTATTCTCGGGAATGCAGGTTTCCTCACAATTTTTTTTTCCTTCACCACCGAGCTAGTAAATGATAAATACAACCGTACAAACAACGAGTTATTTTCTGGTGAAAGGTCAGTCTCTTATCGTGTCTTATTATTATTTGTGTTCGCCCCAAGCTCACCCATATTTACGCATACCTCCGAACTTATGGTATATTTCTTTTTATTCTCGGGAATGCAGGTTTCCTCACAATTTTTTTTTCCTTCACCACCGAGCTAGTAAATGATAAATACAACCGTACATAAATTCCGAAGAACTTAGTGGTACAGGCCAGGAATCGAACCGCGGCCTCAGTATTGAGGCGCTAGCTCTCTTCCGTATGGGCTATCTCTATCGTGTCTTAGCAAACTAGGGGATTAAGGAAAGTAGGAGAAACCACGAAACAATGGGACTAGTGAGTTGCAAATTAGGTCAAATTACTCAATTATGCTATCGACTGTATCCATAATTATGCTTAAAAATGAGACAGTGCTATCTTTTGTCTCTCGCGTCTAATTGCGTCCGAGAGAGGCTCATTTGGACCACGAAACGCCAATTATTATATCTACCCCTCCCTCTCCCCCTGGCCTCATTACTCCAGATATCATTATATCTTTGACCCGAGAGCACTCCAAGTTGTCATTTGTTTTTATTTTGATTCACTTATACCAAAGAAAATATACACTACCGCGAACTTATATTTTTATTTGTGTCGTAGGGAATAAGCAACGATATTGCATGCATAATATTATGATTATGACGTGTGGGTAAGGCCCACCAGGTGGACCGATGACCTGGTGAAGATGGCGGGAACCCGTTAGATGATGGCAGCAGCGCAGCACCAGTCGTTGTGGTGACGTCTATCCATAGAGAAAATACCACGCTCCCCCTGGGCGTCTATCGGCTGAGATGATGATGATATTATATTATGTTATGTGTAAACATAATGAAGTAACTTAGGAAGGTTTGACTTGACCCATTTG
Organism: Agonopterix subpropinquella; assembly: GCA_922987775.1. NCBI lineage: Eukaryota > Metazoa > Arthropoda > Insecta > Lepidoptera > Depressariidae > Agonopterix > Agonopterix subpropinquella. The sequence goes on along the minus strand of OV277695.1, from coordinate 6,420,790 downwards.
ATACGATGGACATCTCGACTCGTTTTACTAGGTACTTTATCTATATGGAACCATTATGGTAGGTACTACCCGTTTGTCTGGAGTTGGCCGTCGATGACCGTTACAAAATTTCGTCAAAATCACATTAACTGGTCCCGTCGACAAAAAATAATATAACAAGCAAATAAAAATTTAAAATTTAAAGCGATATTAGTGATCGGGACGGACGTGCCGTACGTGGTTGCGTTGCTAAAGGTTATAAAATTGCGTTTCATAGGGTCTCTTAGGGGTGCGGTACGGTGAAGTGGGAAGGGAGGGAGCGGCCAACTCGAAGCAAATGACTAGTACAAAGGATTTATTAGCGAAATAAAATGGCAAATTACAAATACAAAATCAAAAATAAAAAGATTAACATAATAATTAGCAACATATGCATGTTCTTTTTTAGGATGTACAGCACAGTAAAAAACTACGATTGTGGTAGAAAATATTACAATCCAGTCTCCTAACTAACCGCAGTTTCATTCGGTATTCAGGAAGGAAGTAATGAAAATTAATAATAAGATAAGTACCAACAATACAAAAAGGACTTAATTACAAACAGAATTAGAATTTAATGTTCTCTAGCAACTGTGCAAGAACCACAGCTTTCCCTAACTGCCTTTTGTTGAAAATGTCTGCTTTTTTTAGGGTTCGGTAACGAAATAGTAAATGATGGAACCTTAAAAGTTTTCGTTCATTACTTCGATCTACCGGTTGACAATGAAATTATTCATAAAAAAATTAATGATGAATTTTAATCTTTTTACTTCGAACAAGAAGTGCCTCCTAATCTCTCTTTTCACAAGGAATTATTCAGGACAAATTCTCCCGATGCTACCAATTAGCCCTTAAGAAATTGGTAGGCCTAGTAGCTCTATTTTATAGCTTTTCAAATAAAATGAAATGAACTATTTCTGGAATCGGTATCTGTCTTCGTAAAATGAACTCTTCTCTAATTTATTTTATTCATTTATACACCGGTTCCGTAAATAGGTATTTTTTTTTATTTATAAATTAATGGACTCTTGCTTATGCGTTAGCACTGCATTTCCGCCAGTGTCAAGTAGGTATTTTATGGGAGAATCTATCCCAATCTGAGGGATTGTTTTTGGACAAGAACAAGAAGATATTGAGGATTGTGGAGCCTCGTGGCAGGCAAAAACGCGACGCGCGAAACCACGCGAAACGTGTGCTCGGGTCAGTCCCTGCAACGTAGCTCCTAAATAGGTATTACAAAACTAATCAGGCAGCAGCACCATCCAGTTTCATTTTTTTAAACCGAAAATAGTTATTTTAAAAAAAAACATAATGTCAATAACGCACGCTTGTCCCGTTGCGTTTGCATTGTTACCCAAATTCAAAAATGTTAATTTAAGTTTGTTTCCATAATATCCGTTACCAAGTAGAATGCAAATGCAATGGATTCTCATAAAGCGAGTGCATTATTATGCAGAAATAATCGTTCATTACCCACAATGTGGTGATAACGGTTCATAATAGCATTATTTACATTTTTATGTATATTAGGTTTATTATACTTATTGATTTAATATTTGAATGAATGAATACAAATAATGAATGAATGAATCACTACCACCATCAGCGTATATCGTCCCCCCACTGCAGGCCAAATGTTATTTCATAATATGCTACTATAATATGAAATTCATAATATGAACTTTACTTTCAAATTATTGTACGAACTTGCTAGGTCCTTCTTAATAATGTAACCATTTATCCAACGTTTTTCTTGGAAAATAAGCTCGAATAGCCTCGATATACAACACACGTACTCATAATAAATGAACCAAAGCGGATCTCAACAAAAAACTTATATAATGAGAAAAAACTAACTCTGAAGCTACCCATACGCACGTAAACCTTATAAAAAACAAACGAGATTAGAATAGATAACATCTATCCGTATCTTGTTATTTCTATCGTTTATCAAGATAAGCAAAGTTTTGTCTTAGTTGCAAAAGACTAATTGTAGCCATTGACTAAAAATGGAGTAGAATTTTCATAAAGGACTCAGCTTTGAAAGGCTAGAATTTACAATACAGTCTTCCGTGGGGGGGGGGGGGGAGAAAGAACTTTTCTACCGAGTATTGTACTCGTCTTGCCATAAATATTATATGATAATCCAAATAAGAGCAGCATCGTGAGGAAACCTGCATACGCTAAAGATGAAATTCAGGCCCTGTACCCGGACTTTCTATGTTTGATATATCGCCACTGTTTCGGTCCGCACTTCATTGTAATAGGGTTGACATTGGAACGAAAAAGTTCACGCAATTGCGCTGGCCCTGGTAGAGGCCCTGATGCGTATGTGATGTCTACCAATCCGCATTGGACTGTCGCCCATTAGGGCATGTATCGGCTGATGATGAATTAGAGCGGCACAGACATTCGTTTTTGTCTGTAAATTGCACTGCAACGTTTTCTTTAGACACATACAATACGAGGATGACATGAAAAAGTGGCCAAAAAGATCTAGTACTGTAGGTCGCCCTTCCGTCCGTGTTACAACGACCCTTGCTTGCAATAGCCCAACCACAAATAATCAAAATCAAGGTCGCCTTTTGTATACCTACATGATTTTTCTATTGTTTGTATTAATGTGTATAATAAAGTGTTAAATAATGACTGTACTATTTTGATAACGCGTTTTTCGGTCTTTAATAGGTACGAATTCTGTTGGATTCATTTTTGACTTCAAACAAGTTCAGCTCACTCCAACAAAATAAAATGTTTTTACTCTACATCGATCCACTAATTACAGAAGAAAGTAATAAAACAAAGGATTGCGTAACGTGACGTTTCATTACGTAGGGTTCAGTTTCCAACAGTAACTATTGTCTTTTATAAAATTGAGTAAAAGTTTCACATTCCGTTTCGAAATGTAAGGAAAATTTGCATTTAAAATTTTCCCAGAGTTTGATTCTTTTGCGTAACGTTTAATCGTTAAACAATGACATATTTTTTTGTATTTGGTTCAAGAATTAAGAATTAAGAAAAAATTCACATAAAATATTATTCATTTGCACACCAGAAATGAACAAACAAACGTTTACAAGGATAGGCCATGTACCTTTATTTAATACGTATCTGGAGTGCGATTTTTGAATCTCATTCTCTGAGTTCATCATACTTCAGGAGTGCGATTTTTTAAAGTCAAATCAGCAGTAGTAAGATGCATACCTCCACAGTAATTTTGTCATTTTCAACTGCTGAACTCAGCGAATGAGATTCAAAAATCGCATTCTTGGCCAACGACCCGAGCATTTGATCAGATAGCGGAATCTAAAATGTTAAAATAAATTTTGCCGAAGTTAAGATAAGCTAAGATCAATTTGTTGACCCAAAAAACCCCTAATCCTTCTACAGTTTTGAAATCGTTTGAGATGTTTTCTAGAAATCTATTTAAGTTTTCTTCTTTTATCCGCTATCTAAATTCATCGCTGGGCATAGGTCTCTCTTACAGAAAATTTTCCGAAATCGCCACACCTGACAGGTTGTATGTATTGGCGATCGCGCAGTTCTATATTTAGTTGGTATGATGGTGATTCGACCCTATTCTTCACTGGGTCCAATTCACATCGAAGGAGAGCTTGCAACTTATAGGTGAACACAATAAATCTGAAAAAGTTGTTAAAAGCTTGCAACCCTCTCCTAAATACTAAATTATCATAAAATAATAAAACCGGGCAAGTGCGAGTCGGGCTACTCGCGCACCGAGGGTTCCGTAACACACCACCACAGAACACAACTTTATTAACTTAGAAAAAAAAACTTTTTTGTCCGGGACCTTTAGCCCAAGACCTACTCACACTTGGCCGGTTTTTAGTATTTGTTGTTATTTTGTAGAGTTTGCTCTATAATCACACTAAGTTTGACGGTTGTATGTATTACCGTTTTTACGATAGAGCGTGAAGAAAAAACGTTGATAGAAACTAGTTTCTTAGTTTCTTGTTGAGAACCCCCCTTAATTTTTAATATTTGTTAACAAATCCGCCGTAATAACGCATAATATGAGAATTTCAACTATCTAGCTATTACGGTTCAAAAGTTACAGTCCTAAATAGGTAGGACAGACGGACGGACGGACGGAGAGACGGACAGACGGACGGACGGACGGACGGACGGACGGACGAACGGACGGACAACCTAGGCTTAGTAATAGGGTCCCGTTTTCACCCTTTGGGTACGGAACCCTAAAAATTTTAATTAGGTACGTCGAGCAACTTTTTATTAGCTCTGATATACCTACACTTACGCAGTTGTATTAGTACATATAATCAGCTGATCGAACATTTTTTTAAACTTTGTAATGCAATGCAAGTAGGTATGCCACCTTAGGTAGGTACGCCCTTCTTCTATCGAGTCAATGGCAAGTCATTCTAAATTTTTCCAGCCCACACGGATAGCACTGCCGGCAGCGTCCATAAGCTCCGTTCTCGTGCAGGTGTCAGGGCAGGAAGGGCAGGATATGAGGTGGGCCATAGTCTCTGGGGAAACACCGCATTCACTCTGGAGATCTTGAAAAGGTTGTCTTTACTCCGGCCGACCTGAGTTCGGAGTCTATTTAAACACCTCCAAATTGGCCTGGGTAGCACTTGGCCTGGAGGAAGGCTCTCCATAAAAGGGACAAACGGGTCAGGGAGAGCGGTGTTTTCCCGCCAGAGACCGCATCTAGCTTGAGGAGCCTCACCTTGAATTGTGTCGACACACTTCAGGAAGTTCTTGCGGCTCTTGAGCCTTTGTGGCACTGTAGGATACTCGTACATCGGGTGCTGTGTTTCGACTTCCATTTTGGCTCTGTCTATAGAGCTTGCAACAGCCCTGCGGACGTCTGGTGGTGCAATTCTGGCCAGGGGGTACAGCATCTGTACCGGTGTCTGTTTGATACGGTTCTGTACGGTTTGTCGGTCTGTACCGGTGTCGGTACAACCTGTATAGGTGCTATTGCCTAATCAATTTGTTGTGTTTAATTTAAAAGACCCTTCTTATACTTGAGCCGCAAGACTCGCGTTCTCAAAAACCTATAAGAAAATTACAAAATATATCAGAAAATCGTGCTCCCAACTAAATAACCATGGGACCAGATTCATGATAAAACGCAATGAGAACACATTTCGCGTGCTCCTTGACGTTTATTACACCATAAACTCTTTTTAACCTCATGTTTTCATAAAAGAGGGGAATATTTTAAAAAACTTCGTCATATTTCGCATGTGTCTCATAGTCATACGTTGTCAACATGGTAGGTATATACCTACTGTATTCTGTAGCATACATAGGGTACATAAACTACATATACAGAATTAAAATCTTCATTTTTTTTTTATTTATAATTAAATGGACTCTTGCTTGTGCGTTAGCACTGCATTTCCGCCAGTGTCAAGTATTTTATGGGAGAATCTATCCCAATCTCAGGGATTGTTTTTGGACAAGAACAAGAAGAGATTGAAGAATGTGGAGCCTCGTGGCAGGCACAAACGCGACGCGCGAAACCACGCGAGACGTGTACTCGGGTCAGTTCCTGCAACGTGACTCTAAAATCTTCATTATACATAGAATAAGGTCGTATGTTTATGTAGGTTCTTAGTAGACCAAACCGCATGAGGGATTTCGTTTGCAAAACATGCGTACCGGGTTTTGACTTCTGTAATGTATTCTTGAGGTCACAAGGATGAAAAGAGACGCATCGTAATGGGAATCGACGTTAAGGCGGCTCGACATAGACGGAATAATTGATGTTGCCGGCAAGTATTATTGTTCACAAAAAAAAGATATATGATTCCGATTCCATATGTGTGGGGATTGGTGTGGGGTATGAAATGAAAGGGCTTTACGAGCTGATTATGAAAAATACACGACATAGAAACATTTCAGCCACTTGTTGTGTGTGAAATTCGAAATTAACCCTACAGGTCTACCCTGAAGCTTGAACGTAATAATATGCAGAGCCCCAGCACGCATTCTTAAGGCTATTCTACCGTTGGCGCGCTCCATACAAACGTAGTATGGTGATATTTTCAATACTATCCAGTTAAAGTCAATGAAATTATTCAAAAACAATCTAGTAACTAATTTCTATGTCGGTATGAAGTCAGATTTTCGATAAAATTTATAGTTTTAAAGTTACAGTGCCACAAATATTTCCATACAAATCTTAAATTAATCCTAGCATTGAAACTGTATATTTTAACGAAAATCTGACTTCATACCGACATAGAGATTAATTACATGATTGTTTTTGAAAAATTTCATTGACTTTAATTAGATAGTATTGAAAATATCACCATACTACGTTTGTATGGAGCGCGCCAACGGTAGAATAGCCTTAAGAGAAGTTTATTACGAGAGCGCAAATGCGCGCTGCATACAGACGAAGTCTGGTGATATTTTCAATACTATCCAATTAAAGTCAATGACATTTTTCAGACACAATCCAAAACTAATCTCTATGTTTGTATAAAGTCAGATTATCGTTAAAATTGTACAGTTTTAATTCTAGGATTAATTTAAGATTTGTACGGAAATCTTTGAGGCACTTTAAAACATTTTAACGAAAATCGGAAAAATTTCATACAAACAGTTTAGTTTCTGGATTGTTTCTGAAAAATTTCAAAAATATCACCAGACTTCGTTTGTGCTCTGAATTATATTCTCTTAACTTTACTAAACATTGCACATTTCTTTCCATCATCGGTAACAAGCGGACTATAAACTAACGATGCATTCTGCCGTAATATAGTTTCCTACGTAATGCGGTTACTTCCGGCATCACTTTCACTATCTATGCTACTCTACCGCAACTTTGTTACATTGTTCCGTTTTTTTAAAGGAATTGTCTAAGAGAGTACCATGGCCATACCATGAGGCATAGGGGTAACACTCTAACACTGTATTCGTTTAACTGCTAAACGAAGACAGTGTTAGAGTGTTACGAATCTGTTAAACTTTAACAGATTCGTACTAAACCTTATTATTGGAGCATATCCTGTGTGACTGTGATGTCTTGGCGGCAAAGCGCATGTGCCTCCTCGGTGATGGATATCCAAAACCGGGAGACCTAAGGCTTCTTCCCCTCAATGGTATTGCCTCCTTCATTGACCATGTGTTTGAAGGGTGAAGTAAGCAAAAAGTATTGGGGCTAACACAAAAGATCCCACTGGGTCGAAGTGTTGCTGACTTTCCAGCCCCCACAATAAGATAAGATAAGATAAGATAAACCTTATTATTACCACGCAGTAGAGTCAAGAGTTCACTTTAACCAAGAGTGTTATTTTTGTATTTGATCCTAATTAGTAATTGGTATACGAAAGTGATGCCAAACTCTATGCCTTATTCGTAGGTATATTAATTAGGATGTGTGAATTTCAAAAATAGCACTCTTGTTCTTGTTCCCAAAAAAGTGTAGACGCATATAATTCTTTTTTTGCCTTACCTTTCCTTCACTGCAGTGCCAGTGGGGATTGCGCTACTAGAAAATAATGTAGAGTACCTACATAGTTCTTGTTTTGATTATGTATGTTGCATCGATAAGAAATTGTATTGTATTTCTAAAAGCTCAGTGAGCCAAACTACGAAAGTTATTGCGTTCCCATGTGCTCCTAAATCAAACTATATTTGGACATTCTCTTTCGGAAATTGGAGTACGAAATGTAGTGCACCATGTGTTTTGTTAATCTTCGAATTAAATTTTGCTTTGCACAAAATTTGTGCAAAGCAAAATTTAATTCGAATAAACCGTTCATTCATATTCGATTGTGAACAACCAAATAAACCTATAACTTAAAATTATATGCAAAAAACTTTGTTGACTTTTCACACAAACGTATTAGTATAAGAGATAAGTGTACTTTTTGCAACCATCAGCAGCAAGGCTGATTCAGTGTTTATGAGGTGTAGAGCATCTCTGTGATGGGGATGGACCAGGTCTGCCTGCATAACTCCAGTCGGTTTAGGAGTTACTGATGATTTAAAGGTTTGTAAAAAATTTACGATTAGCTGCACGGCTGATCGTATGATATTGTTGTAGTATGCACTGTAGCTATGTGAACAGTATAAAAACTGTCAAGTTCTGTCCGTTGGTTTAGGAGATAAAGCCAGTCAAAGTTCCGACCTTTGAACGGCTGTATCTCCTAAACCGACTGATAAACAATGTCAATTTTTGTACTGTTCACATAGCTACAGTGCATACTACAACAATAACATACGATCAGCCTTGCAGCTAGCTGATCGTAAACTTTTTTATAGACCTTTAATCATCAGTAACTCCTAAACCGACTGGAGTTATGCAGGCAGACCTGGTCCATCCCCATAACAGAGAAGCTCTACACCCCATAAACACTGAATCAGCCTTGCTGCTGATGGTTGCAAAAAGTACACTTATCTCTCGGAATATATCATTTTAAATCATCATTATAGTTAACACGTTCCACTGCTAGGCACAGGACACGTAGTTCCATTGCGGATTGGTGGAGGTAAGTCAGTGATCAACTTGATTTTAGGGACCATAATTAAAATTACAATGCAGCTATTTGAATATTTTGATAGGTACAGGCCGAACTTTCAGCCCAACATTTTTAAATCCCTCGAATTAGGTATCTCTTTGTAATTGTCTCACCTTACAACACGTGTGCTACAAGCACGTTTATTTATCAAATTATAACCTACTAGCGGCCCGTCCCGGCTTCGCACGGGTGGACGTCTAATCTTTTCTAGCAATAAATATAGCCTATGTTACTCAGGGTGAATGCAGCTTTCTAATGGTGAAAGAATTTTTTAAATCGGCCCAGTACTTTTTGAGCCTATTCATTACAAACATACAAAAATAGGTACAAATCTTTCTTCTTTATAATATTAGTGTAGATGTAGATATGTATACTTATTCATAGGATATTGGGTCCTTCTTAATATTTTGACGGTTTTTAGGGGTTAATCTAGGGTTACCAACTTTTTTTAGACCGAATACCTATAGTATTTCGAGCCTTAATGCCCGAAAAAATATAGTAGTTCGAGGAAAAATAAGAAAAAATATAGTATTTTTCGTATTTGTTAGTAAATTTTTTTTCAAAAAGAAATTTTTTTGCTACTTTTTGGTTTGAATACCAAGTTCGTATTTTTAAGGAACAATCATTTCTCTATTTCGTATTCGTTATAGAAAATAATTCATCCTGTAAACGCAGATGTCGCTGGATTCGATACAGACATAATATAATTTCTAAAAAATAGATAAATCTGACTTTAGGAAAACTAATTGTCACTTTTCAGTATTATATTTAGTAGAAAATTGTTTATGGTACAAATGTGATGAAGAGGAAGAAAATTGTTAAAATAATGTTAAGTTATTGGACTTAAGTACCAATATATTTTAATTCTCTATAAATTATTTGCTCATCAAAATATAGTTGTTTTGCCTACTATATATTTTTCTCAGAATTATAGTAGTAGGGCCCCTAATATAGTAGGATACTATATTATATAGTAGGGTTGGCAACCCTAGGTTAATCAGACGATCAAACTGAAAAACTTTCTCTATAGGACCAACATCGAAATTGCGAAAAAGAAAACAGGTATTTTTGGTTTGATGGTCTGGTCACTTAGACTAATTATATTGGGACGCGTAACCACGTGTCATTCTACTAACAAACTTTCTGCCACTTTTTGCGGGGGGCGAGGTAACATGTTATCCGCAACTTTGGATTTTATTCCCTATGACTTTAGATTCTAATTTTGAATGTTCAAAATCATGAAAAGTAGTCTCGTGTAAACCCCAAACGTTCTAAGTTCAAAATTATTGTTTCGCTGTCTCGTTTAGTGATAAGGTATAAAATTGGGTGTAAATGCGCAAGATAAATTGATCTAATACCGTGGCAGAGGGGAAATGCTACCGCAAGGCCGGTCCCACGCCGGTCCGGATATAATTAGTCTAAGTCTGGTCAGGAACCGTTTAACAAACCGTCAGCATATTAAGAAGGACCCTGTATAGTAAAGGGTATGCAGGTAGTGAAATAAACCTAATTTGACCTAATACATAGAATACTTTATGAAATAAAAACAGTTGTGTTGTGTGCTAAGTGTGGCAGGTGCGAGTTAACTGGGCCCTATTCAACAATGATTCATTATTATTTACATAAGAATGGTATATATAACTATTAAATAAATCAAAACCTAACCTAATATAAACACAATTTACAATATGTGGTCAGTCAAAGAGCCCGCCTCGGGTCGAACCCGGTTGAAAAGTAGCATAGCATATGCTCACGACTATATTCCCCGAGGGGGTAGTCAGAGATATTCTGAAACCTCAGAACATCCACGTTTCACTAGTACCGTAACTCTGTCCAGTGTGACGGGGAGTGAGCCCGTCGCCACTTGTAATGGACACTGGGTACAATACATGCCTCGAAATTGAAGCATGCAGGTTTCCTAACGATGTTTTCCTGATGTTGAAAAGTGCCCATTATTATTATATTTGTTCCTACAATAGGTGTACCTAATGCTATGCTGGCCTTTGATTATAACCCGTATGTTACGCCATGTCATACTGGACAATATTAAATGACAACCACAAAATTCTGGTTATCGAATATGCGGGCAATAAAGGGTTTAAATTAAAGAGACAGGAGCGTAATATGTATTACTATTACAGCTACAGTAGAAATAATGTATTGCTTTCTTTCCTGTGCAGAAGTTATCGATCAAATATATCGAAGTATAAAGGCAGACATAATCTAAACTATTATAAAACTGTAAGAGAAGTGTGTCTGTACATTGAAGATATATCTAAAAAAAAATTACGATATGGTTTTCAGGTGACTGACTCCAAATCAACCTTTTTTAGAATTTTTGTCTGTTTGTGTGTTTGTTTGTTTGTTTGATCGAGCATCACGCAAAAACTACTGAACCGATTTTGATGAAACTTTTTTTGTTTGATAGCTTATGATCTAACTTAAAATCTGGTATATAATTTGTGCGGACGAAGTCGCGGGTTAACTCTAGTATAATAATAAAGGTAGAAGTAGATAGTATTCTAGGTGAACAAAATACCCTAGTAATATTTAAAGGGGATTGTTTAGACCGGTGATTCCCAAAGTGGTCTATATCGACCCCCAGGGGTCGATTACGACCTGCAAGGGGTCCATGTGAGCGAGAAAAATAATTGGGGGTCCATGAGACTTAAATGGGGGTCCACGAGAGTGGATCCCATTTGAGTTGGTCGTCACCTAAAATTTTGGCTTTCCATGAATGGAAAAACAGATAGTACCCTATGTACTCATTTGCCCCAGACGCCAGTCTCTCTCAAAGACAGTAAATGCCATGCATGTATGTATACTTACTTCTTTGATGTCATACCTTGTAAACGCCTTTCTTTTGTGTGAGCCAATAAATACATTATTACTTTTTTACTCACATAATTATTTCGTATAAAAAAACAATATACATCTATCTATCTTTGACGACCCGGTTGGTGTAATGGTTACCACGCCGGACTGCCAAACCAGGGTCCTGGGTTCGAATCCCGGTTCGGTCATGGATGTTATATGTTTGTGCCGTCGGCGTCGTTGTATGGTTCCCATAACAAAAAGCCTGAGGAATACTTGGGACCATTACAATGTATGTGCTTGTGAGCGTTATTTATTTATTTGTATTTTATCTATAATCTGAAGGCAGGAACATATTCTGCTACGGGCAAAATGGGCAAGTGCTAAGGCCAGCCCGTTTAGAGGGGGCGCGGCGGCCTGCAGAAGGATTTTAGTGCCCTACAAAATTATACACCCAGAGGCACGACTGAGCAGAGGATCCAAAGGCGCATTATTAAATATACGACATAACGACGCCATAAAGTAAAAAAAATTCCGAGCTCGCTTCGCTCGCTCCTGATTTTTATTTCAATTCAATTCGGGTCAGTTTATGGCCAAAAAACAAAACAATTTTGGGAAATAAAGTAATAAATAATTTAGATTCATTGGTTTTTTCTATGAACTTTCGAGAGATGAGTGCTAAAAATTTCGAGCTCGCTTCGCTCGCTTTATTTCTGTTTTTGTTACACCACTGAATACACACACACACACTTGAACACAGTCAAATCAAATTGCGAAAAAGTTTTGTGTTCGCTTCGCTCGCTCTGGTTTCTATTTTATTACGGTTGCATTAACCGAAAGAGATAAATACAATCACACCCACGTCGTGCTGAGAAATTTCATAGCTAAGTTGTATTGTTGTGAAACGAGCTCCTTTCACACGCTCATTTCGCTCCCTTTTTATTTACAATTTTGCTACTGCTCGCGCAAGAGTCTGTTCTCATCACAGTTCTGTAAAATTTCGTGCTCGCTTCGTTCGCTTCGCTCCAGATTTGGATCGAACTCTTGGTAGTAGGTACTGTCATAAAATAACCAACAACTCTTTAGTCTTTAGACCTATTTGTTAAAACCATAGAATAGAGCTGTTGCTGGCACAAATCTTGGCTACGGGCCTACCGGCAAGCTGGAATATTAGGGAATATGGGGTCTATGTATAGGGGGTCTACAAAAAATCACAAAAATTTGCAAGGGGTCTACGCGACAAAATAGTTTGGGGACCTCTGGTTTAGACCATTTAACTGAACAACTTTGAATATGGGGTCAATGTCAGACACCCTCAAAGTTTAATACATTGTAACTATAGGCACTTAGAGTATATTAAAAGATGAATTTTATACAACTTATTTGGGTAACTATTAATACCTCAGTAGCCCGACAGTTTTGATACTTCCAACCCCTGGCCAGACAATTTTAACCTGCTACCTGCCAACGCAACCATGACTGACTCAAACTTCATAGTTGCCCATTATTCCTACCTGTGTTGGGTTGAGAGCATGCGCTGAGAAACTTTCAACTTTTATAAAATAACGAAGGTCTGATTGTCACGGGCTCTTGCTCTATAAATAGACAAATCCTTACACACAATCCCAAAATCTTACCTTGATTAACGAAGACAGGATTTTCATTAAGTTAGCAAGAAGTTCAGTTAATTTATTCAAGAAGTTACCCGTTAACTAACTGTCCAACAACACTTGGTTTACCCCCTCTTCCTCCTTTCTTACGTTGGTAGAATTCTCTAATGGTAGGTAGGTACCTACCTACAATCTAGTTTGGTAACTTTAGAAGTTATTCTTAACTTTAAGCTAGGTTTAACGTAAGTAGGTAGCTCAATGTAGGTCAAAGAGAGTAGAAGTTCCTCTGTTGATTTAATTAAACAAATTAATAATAGGGTTTTAGGACTGTTGGCGTAGTAGAGCTTCGAAAAATAGGAATAGGAAGCGACCACAGAAGCTAAACAACGTTAGGTCCGGTCAGTCTTTGGATGGGTGACCGTTTATTTTAGTGCTAATATATTTCATCTCGAGCGTCTCCAATCTTAGGAAGGCGATAAGAAGTTGGTCCTGGATAGATCTATCGAATGTCGCCAGCAGTGCTATTTTTGAATCTCGCTCATTCTAATTCGTATACAGAAATGCTATAGAGTTTAAATGCATAATTCGTATACGAATTCGAAAGTCAAAACGTAAAAAAATAAAAAATAGAGCTCCATCCAGATCCCGGCTTAATAATTCTCTGACAACAAGTTAGAATTTGCCTCCACCAATCCTTACTTGGTCCGCGTTGGTGGAGTTTACCGAGTATGGCCCACTGCCCTCATCCACTCACCCTGAGCTGAGAGATGATGAGGAAAAGCCTTGAGAAGGCATTTGCCCTGCAGTGGGATCCTACAGGCTATAAAGATGCTGTCGTATTGAAGAGTCGTATTTTTTTGCAAAAATTTGCCATATTTCTTCATAATTTCTTTGTAGGTATGTAGGTAATAGTAGGTAATAGTGTAAGTAGAGTAGATGCAATGAAATACTGTTTTTATTTTTTATGCTATTAGCAGCCTGCTATAGTGCCACTCGATATTTTAATCGAGTTTCGTCCTATCTCGTTGCAATTTTTTTTATAATTGCCTGTTTTGCTTGGTTCTCTTTTTAAAATCTTCCTATTATAATGTTTTACCTTTACTTGAGATATGAGATGAGCCTGATAACTGCTAAAATGCTTAGTTAAGTTCATACTTAGAATAAATTCCAAAGTTATCATTATAATATCATCAGTAGCATAACTTTAAGTTTAATGTGAGCTTAACCGCGAACACAACCAAGCCCATTAAATCTCGAACATCGATCAAACAGGTTTGCCAAAGTTCATTCCTTCCATTCCATTCATTACTATGCTATTATAAAGGCCGTTGACAGCATGCGTATACCATAAACATATTATACTTCCGAGTAGACTGAGGAACTCCTCAATATCGCATCACCGAAACCGAAATGTCAATATGTGCGAAACTGATACGTGTGTGAGTTCTAGTGATGTGACATTGACGTATTCGCGATTATCGATATCAAAACCATCGATATCAGATTATCGACTACTTAGTAGTCGATGTGATTTTGATACCGATAATCGCGATTACGTCAATGTCACATCAATAATTATAGTAGTCACTACTACTATTATATTTTTATATTATGAAGTCTAAATCGGCTAGGCTACAATCTATCTACCTACACTGTTATAAAACTGAAACTTAAGGGGCCATAGGTTCAGACGAATATTTTCTATGAAAAACGCGATTGCCCAGCCCAGCCCAGCCCCACGAAAACTGCGTGCGTGTGCCGTTTTTTCGATTAAAAAGAATTAACAAAAGTACTTTTTACAGATTTTTTTATGATTTCACTAGATAAACCAATGGTGAATATGTGAATATAAATACTAAAAACTGGAAACTATTTTAAGTTCTTCTAAAAGGAGAATTTAAAAAAAAAATACGAGTTTATAGTATTATATATATAATATATATAGAGTTTATAGTATTATATATATATTATATATATAATTATATATATAGTTTATGTAATTTTTAAAGATTCAGTGTTCTGTTCAAATTATAATCAAAAAGATCTCGTCTGTTATTTTGTTAGTTCTTAAATAGAGTACGAATATAATTTACTTAACTTTGCTTTTTTATTTATTACATTATGTGGTCGTATTTACTCACTTTGTACTAAACAACGACAAGTGGACCTTTTTACTAAACTTTGTATCAATTCTTTGTTTAGATCGTAACTTTTTATTTTATAAAGTTTCACATATAATTATATGTGGATTTCATGCAGAATATCTTAATCTACATTAATAAATCAAAATCTATGTAACAAATAAGTAGAAGTGTTTTTTATCGAACTTTAAAAATGTTTTTTCTCAAAACAAGCTTTTTCAGAGTTTCAACTACAAATGTCAGATAAAAAAAAACTATGCCAGTTTTTGAAAATTTTATTAATCAATATTATCAATTGACTATTCTGGATTCCGAATCTAGTCTTAACTCTATACCCCACTACTGAACCCTTTATGATTGGACGCCCACATATAACGAATAAACACCTACCAACACCGGGACAAATTCAGTAGGTATAGATCCTTTCTATTAAAGACGCCGATCGGTGATTTCGTGGCACGAAACAGTTTTCTTTGAAATGTCGACTGCATACCATATATTTGTTTTAGGCTCCTAGCGTATTCTATTTGACATTCGTACCCATTTTTTGTATCGTTATTGCATTTGCAGGAAATCTGGAAGTTACGAAGTTACCCAGTCAATAATATTAAGCATTACTTTGGCCCGGTCGCACAGTGCATAAGTGCGCAGTGTAATATCGGACCCTAAAATCAGACGTGGTCCATTTTTTGCTAAAATATAGTTAATAACATTTTGAATACAAGATTGAAACTCCCGATTGTCTGCGATTTATAGTTTGAGAGACAAAAAAAATCTGAAAATCGCCTACTTTTTATGCCGGATATCAGAAAATAAAAAAAATTAAAATATCTAAACCTGTTACTGCTTTGCTGCATATACATGTCGAAAGATCTTTAATTTACACGTGTTTTAAGAATAGTTTGAGACTCGTGCAGGTCGTAGAAATTTAAATATTAATTATTTAATATTTTTCTACTTTATTTTTTTCACTGAAGTCAACCATATCGGGTAAAAAAAACTAGCAACCAATTCCATGGACTCTCTAATATAATATTATAGATTTAAAGTTTGGGTTAGAGTTGTCACTTTTAATTCCTCAGAAAATATCCGGAAATCAGTAATATTTCTTAAAGGACTTTTCGCTTTTATTAAATTCGGATTTCCAATATGGAATCGGGAGTTTCACTATTGTGTTCAAATTGTATTTATTAACTATCTATTTCTGGCAAAAAATGGGCCACGTTCGATTTTAGGGTCCGATATTACACTGTGCAATGTAACAAAATATCGCTAAATTATTATACTTATTTTATGTGTCGAAAGAGAGGAATAATGATTTTTGATAAATCTGTCAATCTGTCAGTATGTATCATGGGTTATGGACATGCTAAATAGTAATGTTATAATGTCGCAATTAGTAAAACCATTCCGTCAAAATCGGCGTGTAAGAATTTTTCGGACAGAGATTTTCTGGCAATATTTGGCCAGGCTAAATCCGCCTTTCAATAAGTTAAAAAAAATAACAGAAAATCTCACGTGACATGAACGGAGGGAGTTAGGTGGTCGATTAGAAAAATAAATTTCAAAACTATCGACATATCGATTAGATTTTGGACAATCTCTATGCGAAACGGTTTCTTTTTCACGTACACAATATTTTTTTATCTTACACATAATTATTTGAAATGATATATTATTTAGAAAATAGGACGTTTACTGCATATAATGAATGTATTACGAAATAATTTTAAGAATAAAATATATGAGAAAAAGTGTTGTGAAAGTAGTACTGTACTAATCCTATTTACCTTTGTAACGTCTCTTTATTTGGGTTTTTGGTGGAATTTACACTGCACTCCATTACAGAACATGATACCATAATGTTTTTTTTATATTCGTCTTATAAAACACAAAATGAATTTAAAGAAAATCAATAAAATAACGAGAGATAATTTGTTGACAGGATACCGACGGAGACCAGATTGTTTCAAAATGGTTTTATGGCAATTATATTATAATCTCTTTCGCACACGTAGCTTTTTTCATTATGATCGGAATCTCATTCACACACTTACTAGGTCTACTACGGAAGGTAGTATAATAATGTCTATGGCGTATACGCAACGCAAGCTGCCATATTGGTCCGCCATGTTGGTAGCTACGACAATCTGCCATATTGGCAGCATTGACGCTCGTCCGCAGTCAACTTCGGAACGCAGCCGTCCGTTGTTTACGCCAACGTTACGCTATGTTTTGAACGCGCTGTTCGATATTTGAAACTTAAAAACGTATTTTTTCTGTTTTTCTCAATGGAAGAGTCGATGTTATGTAGTGTTTTGTTTGTAAATAGATTATGCAGTTGCAGTGTCAGTTGTGTGAATAAGTGTGGCAATGAGCGGACTACGAGTGAATTATAGTGAAAGTGTGGTTATGTTGACAGTTGAACTCGTAAATCAGTATGCAGACTAGATTTTATAACAGACCCTATGCAGTTCTATTAGGTGAATTACCTAGTGTTTTTTTTTTATACGTGGGTCGTATGACCCTGTCAAGAGCTGGTTTAGTTCATAAATCGCAGAGCCCGGTCTGAGACCTTCAATGAATAAATCTGTAAGGCAATCAGGCCTTCGTTTTCGGCTCGCGTGATTTATCGATTTGATCATTACTGCGAGAGAAATCGATCTAGTTTTATGTAAAATCATAATGCATAATGATCCGAGCTTCCGGTGGATTGCAATCATTGCATAAAAGCTTGTAAATTATCTTTTTTACTGCCCTGCTTCACGCAAACATGTTTAATGATTAGGTACAATAGAGTTTTAATAGCATATTTTTTTCTGAGAAGAAACAAAAACATCATAAAGCGTTTGTACCTACATTACGACTTATTGTAATGTTCTTAGTTTTTTGTACAATAAAAAATCTAAGAAAAAATATAATTACCAATCAATCATCCCGTATGAAGTATTGTAAGAATCCTAAAAAATCGGGTAGGTAGGCTGTATCAGGGACGCGAACATCTTGTACCTAATACCTACCGAGTAACTCATTAGGTATATAACCATTGCTTGTTGAAGCCATTGCTTCTATCCTCTAAATAATGGTAATAAAATAACGAAAAGCCGGTAGGTGCTATACTTAAGATAAGATAAATACACTTCCAAAGTAATAAGCGATCCTGTCATAACATATTTCGTTAAATATGGTTTTTACAGTGATTACTGATCGAAATGAAAGACGTTTCACGTGAAAAATTCATCTTGATTAAAAAATAAAATAAAGTACCTAGGTACGTACCTACTTAGGTTCAATTTTAACCGCCGACCATTCAATCACTATTATATGTGTAACAGAAAAGCAAAAGCAGCTATATTTCCAGACACAATGGATTTTCCATTGTGTCTGGAAATATAGCTTTTGCTTTTATACCCGTCATATGATCATTAGAATTTGGGTAATACGCAAGCTTTAGTTCCAAAAGATAACACAAAACATTGTGTAAAAGTATATAAAAGTACGTATACCTATACCTACTTATATGTATATGTAAAATTCGTGACATCTAACGAGGTCACCATGTTACTAGGCAAATTGATAGTTAAATAATACGGCCTATGAGAATCTTTTTCCATAACCATGATGCAAGAGGTGAGAACATAAATTTTTCCAATTTCTTGTTGACTCAGTCTCAGTGGTCCAAATAATATTTTAATTAGCGCCATAAAGAATATAAGTGGTGTCAATTTGACGTCGAATGAATATTAATTAAATATATTATAATCGTAAATATACGAAAACGAAAGTATAAATTGACTGGACGTCAGTTAGATGATGCAATATGAGATAACTGCAATTGATAGACCAAGATACGGCAACTGGTTATATTTTAGATTTTGGTAAGTATAATCATCGTCAACTCGTATTCACAGGCTGAATATAAATTACAAGTAATTGAGTTGAATTGAAGATTATACACACCGTATAAAAGACGAAAGTCACAAAAGATAAGATTCAAAATCGTATTAAAAAAGTAAAAAAAGGGCTGACAAAGCTAGAAAAATGAAGGGTGTTTTTGTCTTAGACAAATAACGATATTTAAAGCCTTTCATAACAAGAGGCAGGTAGACCAAGGCAATATCAGAGTGGTAACCATAGAACATGTGGTGACCAAGAGAGGGACAGAGTTCGGTAGCCAGGCGACCAGCATTTTGATCTGAAGATATACTGAGAGTGACGGGTTCGCATTGAATCAGATTAGCCCAGGACTGTGAGAAATGGCGCAATAAAAGGGAGGCATATGCCGAGCAGTGGGCTGATTGATTGAATGATTATGAAGAAGGCAACAATTCCGACAATTATACAATACAATACACTAGCCGCTAACTCCCAAGTACTTACATCAAGGAAAACCATAAACATTAAAAACTCTTTAATTGGGATTGGGACTACCATCGAACATAGATTAGCTGTAATCAATCAAGGAAAACAACCGATATCCAACACCGATATCATTATTCAAACTGTCAAAACAGAAGGAAGGAAATTAAAATCTGAGAACAATTACATTAACGACTTCTACCGACTTCGTCTCGTTTTAGATAGAATCTGTGTCTATCGACAAACTAAATTAGCATATTAATGGTTTCCTACGGCAGTTCGGCAACAGTCTAGATATTACTTTGACAAGCTCAAAGTCAACCTATTAACATTTTATCGAAGATGATAATTTTTGTGATAATTATAATCGATTCTTTTCAATCGATTTGGATACTGACCTTTTGGTGCAACATATACTACACCTACACAAACTAATGTTTGCATCCCTTTTCGGGATAGACAGAAGCTATTCTAGAATACCTACTATCTAGTTCGTTCAGTCGTAATCAAAGTTCACATGCAATTTAGGTTTGAGGCTGAAATGGCGTGTCAAGGGGTGATTGGTGGCTAGCCTTAGAAAAACACTCAAAAGAAACCTTAAATAGCAACAGTGAAAGATAAAAGCTCGTTTCATGAAAATCCAGACTGAAACACGAGAGAAAGAGAGAATGAAGAATGTATCAAAATACTACAATACATTGGAAGAAGATAAAAGAAATCCCCAAAACAATGGTATGCCGATTATTGCCGATTACCTACGTAATAAAAACATTGAGTCCAAATTGAGTCCCATAGATTAATTCGTAAAAGAGAACAGAGATTGAAGATGTTATTCAAAATGGTAATGGAACATATTCTTATTTTGTATTACATTAAAATTTTTACCTAAACCACCTAACAACTAATAAATACTCGTGCATACGTAAGTACTAGGAAAATACAATTGACCAAATATTTTAATTGATTGAGTGAACATAAATATGTCATCGGGAAAGAAACTCATCAAAGCAAATGCGAAATAAATAATAACAATAAATATTCAAAATTGGCAGCAATAAACAAACAAAAAATGTTGCCTGTAAATATCCCACAGTAGAAAAAGGCCTCCGCTCGCGAACCCACAGGGGCCTAATGCGGATTGTTGGAGGCAAGTTAGTGGTACTTTATCAATAATTCATTAATTATAGCATCATCAGACTATGATTGGGCCACAGACAAAACAAAAAACAATTGATGGCTGTCATAATCATAACAATATTTCTTCAAATCATTAATAACATTCGTTAATAGTTTGTAATTATTTTTATGGCATGGCGTTCGGTTCCGAACGCGTCTGACGTAAATTTTACAAGGAAGGAACTCAATGATGGTTGACATAATAAAAACGACAATTTTATTATTATAAAACCCATGGGATGCCCATAGTTCTTCATGGAATTTCGTTACCAATGACGTCATTGTTCAAATAATAAAATATTATAATAAACATGGAAAAGGAAACCGTATAAAGACGGCGACAATTTTATTATTTCCGCTATTGTAGTTTGTAACAAATAATAAAATAAGGATAATAACTTCCATGGAATAGGAAACCATGGTACGTAGTACGAAATAGTAGTCAGTTATGAATGAATCAGGTTTGGAACCATGTACAAAAACATGGTTCCAGTTTTTGTAGCCATTGTATTTATTTAGTTATTTGGCATATGCCACGATCGCGTGACTATGGCAGATATAAATATAACTATGGGGCCTACTTGAATACCTTTAGCTGTGGTGCCTCATTATGAATACGTTAGTCTAGAGATCGGACATTCTCTCTAACATGGTAGTCGTGATGAACCACTAGTCGTTTTCGAACACTACACAATTTGAGACTAGATGTTTTGGTAAACATACATTTAGTACGTTAGACATTCTGGTACATTACTACATTAGTCAGTGGGAACTAGCCACAGGATATCAACACCCACCCAACAGTCCCCGTAACCTACTACAGTTAAGGTTCAGAATCGAATGCAAGACATAAATCGCGCAAGAGAAATAATCACAGAGATTCGATACATATAACAAGTCCAACTAAGAACCATTGGACCACGGCCGGTCCCCAGGCTTCACACCTTGCCTGGCGGAAGTACTTCCCTTTTCAATAAAGGAACCTTCCACCCAGTTTCTCTACAAGTCAATGTTGTCCTAAGCAGTCTGGTACCGAGATGCGAACCCTGATTTTAATGCGAACTATGGGCGCTAAGCACAGATTATATACACTATCCTGTTCTAAATCTCCTGAATCTAATGAATCGGGTATCCTTTCCGACCGGAGAACTAACTGTAATCAGTAGCCACTCGATGTGGGCATCAGAGTTGTTAGCGATAGGTACAAAAGGATTTCGTATGATTTAGGAACGTTATGGCAACATTAAGCCAAATCAGAAGTCTATTGAGATGGCTTGAAATAGTGGCAAGCACAATTGAACCTGCGTAGTGGACTAGGGCGCGTTCTTTTTCACCTTTATTTTTTAAAGGTCTGTGTACCTGTACGCTGCAGTAAGACGCAGACTGATGATGACGGAGAAATCTTTCCAAATATAAAATACTAGCTGTTGCCCGCGACTTCGTCTGCGTTACCCAGATAATAAGTACCCTATGTGTTAATCCAGGCCATGGTCTATCTATATGCCAAATTTCATCAAAATCCGTTCAGCAGTTTTTGCGTGAAAGCGGAACAAACATCCATCCATCCATCCATACTTACAAACTTTCGCCTTCATAATATTAGTAGGATTCTATAACGTTTCCATAACGCCAAAATGTTACAAAGTAGGTAAAATAAATGATGAAAGTAAACTAGAGCTTCTAAACAAAAATCGTCAAAAATATAAAAAAGTAACTTATAACAAGAAACGACGAACCCATTTGAAGCGTAAAAAAGTAGTTCCAAACTAAGGGTGCACTTAACATAAGGGTGAAACACCTGCTACCTGCCCAATGTGGGCCTCAGGCCTCAGCCGGATAATAGCGAACAAAAACTGTTCTCGTTTCGTGAATGGAGTTTTTGACTGTTGGATGGATTGTGGAAGTCATTTTTGTTGTTGTGTAATTCGAGCTATATTTACTATGGAGACAATAAAGTTTGTTGTCCATAACATTTGAGTCGAGTCAGTAAGTACTGCAGTTTTCTATTGAAACAGAATTTTTTGAAGTGAAAACTTCTTTAGCGGCGTTGTGCACTTTTTGGGATGGGTAAAAAATGTTAAACTCACGTCAGGACCGTGACGTCACGTGACCGTAAGACGTAAGATCTCTTAGTTTTCACTTCTGCCGGCACTCCCGGAGTGCAACCCGTTGTTTTTTTGTCAACATTGTTGGCTCCGATCGATAGTTGTTCAGTTTGATGATGTATATTACTAGGGTGTTTTGTTACTGGGTGTATAATAAATAATGGCCTCGATTCAGACTGCCATTATGCCATTATGTACCTAATGTAACTTTAAAAAATTGGCATAGGTACCTAAATATAATTTTTTTGATTTCATAACATTCTTTCATTTCATTCATTCTTTCATTCAGACGAAATCGATAGTTTCCTAAAGAACTGGCCTATCGAAGCGCAAAACCGGGACGCATGGAGAGAACGGAGGGAGGCCTTTGCCCAACAATGGGACAACGACGGCTGATATAATAACATTCTAAGTAAATCGTACACGAAAATGTCAAACAGCCTATCGAGTTTATACGCATAAGAATTAGGATTTTTTCTCAAAATAATTATGATGAGAATAACTTTTAAAATGTCATATTATATTTCATCCAATTCTCCCCTAACAAACATGAAAGAACGATAAATTTTGCTAGGTATAAAAAAAATCACTAGTTCAATAAAATTCAATTCAGACCTAAGTCAAAGAAACCTAAGTCTTGATCATCGTGACCTTTGCTAGCTGCCTTTGCCCTTATTAAGGCTTTGATTGAAGTTTAATCGAGGTTACAGAAATATGTCTCTAGTGGAAGTAATGTACAGTTGGATAGGTGTTATTGGACATCTACAGGGAAAGGAAAAGTATCATTAACTTTAAGAGGGCTATCACAGTCCAGTGGCGCCCTCATCACATTAAAAAAGATTTCTCAATCAAGAAAGCCTAAATTAAAAAAGTGATTAACATCAAAACTACAAAAGCCTTCAAGCTATTGTTATACAATACTTTTATAGGTAACCGGTAACCGGTTCAGAACTAACCACGGAAGGACCAACCATCACCTCTACAAGTGGGGCCTGAGGGAGTCACCAATGTGCGACTGCGGGGCACCTGACCAAACCCTCACCCACGTGGTAAATGAGTGTCATCTGCGCCGTTTCCCCGGTGGAATTGCGGAACTCCATAGGCTAACCCCGGCAGCGGAAGACTGGCTGAAGAATCTTGATCTCGAAATTTAGACTTCCCCGGATCCAAGCAGGAAGACAAAAAAAAAAATGCCATACGACATGATGATGATAGGTTCTAAACATTCCACTTTCAGACAATTTCGAATAAAAACAAAAGCAGCCGTTTTTTTTTTCAAATTTTGTACTATCAGTTTAAAATAACAATGTGCATGACCTTGAAGGGCCGTTGGA
Source organism: Agonopterix subpropinquella (assembly GCA_922987775.1). Taxonomy (NCBI): domain Eukaryota; kingdom Metazoa; phylum Arthropoda; class Insecta; order Lepidoptera; family Depressariidae; genus Agonopterix; species Agonopterix subpropinquella. Next base: position 6,396,708 of record OV277695.1, on the reverse strand, counting down.
TAACTTCACTCGGTTGACAAAGGAATGTATACTCTATGCAAAGGAAACAATCATTTGAATGACTAGAGTGAAGTTCGTGTTATTGAGTGACGTCACATTTGCGAGCGAGGTCATGCACATTGTTATTTTAAACTGATAGTATGTTTAGACCTTTAAAAAACCTATAAAAGTATTCTATGAAAATAGCTTGAAGGCTTTTGTAGTTTTGATGTTGTTCAATTTTTTAATGTGATGAGGGCGCCACTGGACTGTGATAGCCCTCTTCAAACTGAACACCTTTTACTATGGGAGCAAACCTGTCAGCGCAAAAATAAAATCAGCTGCTCCATACGTTTGAAATCGAGTAGGTATTACAGTTTAGTATGAAACAGCTGATTTTTTTGCTCCAATTGGTTTGCTACCAAAGTAAAAGTTGTTCAGTTTGATGGTTTAAAGGTTAATTATACTTTTTGTTACACCCTGTATAGTACAGTATGAGAACGAGTATCTAGTACTACATATCTATAGTCTTTAGAGTCTGTACATAGAGGATAGGATACAAATTTTATGCGTTTCATATTTAATGGGGTGGTTTAGTTTAGGCCATCAAACGGAATACCTTTTGCAACGGTACCAACATTGAAGTAACGAAAAAAACATTCCGGTACATAACAAAATAAATAGTTAGAAGAGTAGGTATTCACGTTTTCTATTAAACAACAAATTAAATTTTGCGATTTCGATGTTGCTCCATAGTAAAACTTGTTTACATTGATGGTGTGAAGCAAAAAATGCTAAAATATGCAGTTACGCATTACAAATACATACCTACAAATTCAAATAAAAATACATTTTTTTATTGTGATTTGCATTTAAGTTTACACTTGTATACAGGTTGTAAGGAAAAGTATCATTATCCTTTGGTACATGCCGGATCGCGGATCCGCGTGACGAAAACAATTGATTTCTATTGTGTCTGTAATTCCCGACATACGAGAAGTTAAACCACATACTCTACCTATCAAACTGAACAACTTTTACTATCCGAACATACCTGTTAGAACCACGGCAGAACCACATATATGAAAAATATGCTGTTCCATACATTTGAGACGAGTACCTAAGCATTGCAGTTTAATATGGAATAGCAGAATTATTTTGCGCCCGTCACTGAATGTTGGAATATGTCTTTCAGAATACAAATAAAACTATTTTAAATAGAAAACATGTTTAATAATTATTCGGACCATCTTCAAATAATTTATAAATGTTTATTAATAGTGTTCCATTCTATGTAAATTGTGCAGACGTCCTTCGCAGCTATGATTTTTTATGCCGCTTCAAATCATAAACCAATTATTTTTCAAATGACAACCTGTTTTAAAATCAATTAAAACTTATATTCCATTCAAGTAGGACTGTCATTTGTTGTGAACAAAATCCTAAAAACTCAATAAAATCATAAAATCGCATTATAAATAATTCACGGAACGGAAAAGACAGTATTCTAATATAACAGTCTTACTAAAATGGTATAATATTCTCGATAACACACGACAAATTATAACTTCCTATTAAGGCAATCGTAATGGATACTACGCCAATAAAATTAAATGCGAACACACAAGGTTACGGTATTATAAGAAAATATTTATGGCATTAACTTTCCACAATGGAATCTCGTTTCCACACTATTATTTAGTTATTAAAATGAAAAATAAAGAGAAAATATTTCTGAGCGTGTACGAACCGATCTTGATAAAATAATGATAAATATTTGAAAAAAACACCGGGAGTGCCGGCAGAAGTGAAAACTAAGAGATCTTACGTCATACGAATGTCACGTGATCTTACGTCATCGTCTTACCAATTTTGTCCTACCTACGTATTTTCGATCAGGATCAGGGTGACGTCACGGTCCTGAGGCGAGTTTAACATTTGATACCCATCAAAAAAGTGCACAACGGCGCTAAAGAAGTTTTCACTTCAAAAAATATTATAGTTTAAAAAACTAAAAAACACGCTTATTAATGCACTAAAAAGTACAAAATAATCTGATTTACTTAAAATATAATAAGTTACGATAATTATGCATCCTACCATTGTACACCTTGTTAACGCAAACTTCTCACTTTTTAATGTTCAATGACCAAGTAAAAAGCGTGGGGCGCATTGGGGGAGCGTTGGTGGTAGTGGTAGGTAACGTTTCTTCGAGAAATTTATTTCGATCAAGCGCCCCACGCTTATTTACTTGGTCATTGAACATTAAAAAGTGAGAAGTTTGCGTTAACAAGGTGTACAATGGTAGGATGCATAATTATCGTAACTTATTATATTTTAAGTAAATCAGATTATTTTGTACTTTTTAGTGCATTCATAAGCGTGTTTTTTAGTTTTTTAAACTATAATATTTTATTTTTCACTTTTTAGTCTTAAACCATCAGGAGATCCAAGTCATCACGTCACCAAATGTAATGCATTTAGTTAAAACTCGAGTGGTTTACTAGTAGCCGTTGAAAATGTCACCTATCCACCTCCTGGCTCCACCGTCTGGTCTTATTCACCGTTGTATTAGGTTCGTCAAAACAAATCAAATACACCAAACTCGAAGGGTTTACTAGTAATCGTTGAAGAGTTCCACCTGATGGATAAAAAATATGGATAAAAATCCACGCAGAAGAAGTCGCTGGTACCGCTAGATTTGAACATGAAACAGTGATCTTACGGTATTAACATTAATGATGATGATTGCTCCTGACCGATTTCGGCCACGGCGACTGCTTCAACTCCGTTGTTGGCGTTGATGAGCTCTCATGTGGCTTACATAGCCAATCTTCTTGGACTATATCCTCGCACATAGCGGGCACGTGAGCACGTCGTTTTCATAGTGATACTGATTAGCCGCTGGTGGTCGGACTTTCAGTTCATCACGTTTGGCATCCAGTTGTGAACGCCTACTCGCTTCAAAATCATAGATCTGACTGTTTACACGAGCTCTCCATGCTGGACGAATGGCTGCCAAATCTTCCCACTGTGTGGGTTCTATGCCACACCTTTTCATATGGCGCTTTTGCACATCTTTATACCTGAGGAGTTGCCCGCCATGCTTACGCTTACCCTCTTTCAACTCAGAGTAAAAAATACGCTACACAACCAGAGACTAATACAAAATCTCTGTACACAACATCCGCGCTGCCTTCATCCAACGTTTTCCCGCCGCCTTCACCGGGTCGTCGGTCCACCGTGTGAGGGGCCTACCCACGCTGCGCTTTCCGGTACGCGGTCGCCACTCGAGAACTTTTCGGCCCCACCGGCCATCGGTTCTGCGAGCAATGTGCCCCGCCCACTGCCACTGAAGTTTAGCAACTCTTTGGGCTATGTCAGTTACTCTGGTTCTTCTGCGGATCTCTTCATTTCTGATGACATTCTCTTTCATTCATGAGTATAACGTATGGACAATATGAAATCATTTTACCATATCGAAATGATTGGTTATGGTTACATCGTAAAATAAAATTAAAAATCTTTCCAACCAACATTTCAATGAAAAAATGTTGTTAAATCTTTCTACGTGAAATTGAATTCCGTACATCGGTTGAATTTCATTTGTGGATAGCGCTAAAATTTCGGAAGTCCGCTTTTATTCCCAATTTTATTCGTTTTTGATGCCTGTTCGAAACTGGGAAAAGGAAATGCCAAAACTTTTCCATTACGGGAATCGAATTTCGCGGGAAGATTTTGGGCCAAGTGTTATACAGGGTGTAAGTAAAGGTATAATTAACCTTAAAACCACATACTCTTGCCATCATATCATACTGAAATACTTTTACTCCATAGTAAAAAGTGTTCGATAAGCTCAGCGACGCACTTACTGAATATCAAAGAACTATTAGGCGATTCGCCAATCAATTTCTGATTGCCCAGTATCGCTTGACGTATCGGGTATTACATCACTCGGGAAGGTATCGAAGCAATATGACTTAATTATGTCATTAAGTTTGACTTGCAAACGTAGTGAGGAGATTTGCTAATCAGAGATAGATGATTGCTGATTGCCCTGTCTACGCGTATCGAGGATTTGAATAACTCGGGAAGGCATCGAGGCAATATGTCATGTCCTTGAGTTTGTCTTGCCAACGTGGTGAGGAGATTTGCCAATCAGAGTTTTCAGAGTTCTGATTGATCAGAGATTTCTGATTGCCTAGTGTGAGCCAGACCTTATCGGGGATTCCAAACGTTACTCGCGGAGATACAATATTAAAATAATAAAGTAGTTGACGTAAAAGAACTGTCTAATTAATTTGTTATAAAAACTAATTAACTTAGGTTCGTATTAAAGTGATAAAACTTAGTGTTTGTACTTAGCAGTGTTTAAGGACTTAAGTCTTTATTAAGTTACTGAGCCCCGGCAGGCGGGCAGCTTGTGTGTCTCCTCCCCCCCTCCCTCCCCCCCCCCCCCCTCTTCTCATTAGTAACTTATGATTTATTAAGGGACTTTCTAGAAACTCAAGCTGAAATTGTTTTTGAATCTGTCTTACGTAGTAACTTGTGTGTAATTTGTGTTTTAAAGAATTATGTTTCTAAAATTGTTTCAGTGCTCTTGTTTGATTTACTTTGAAATGTTTTGGTACATTCATATTATTCGTAACATACTTTTTAGATTCCCATAATTATCTAATTGTGGAGATTTTACGTTGTGTTTAAAAGTTGGTGTATAAATGAAATTCATATTATTATAATGTTATTTTATAATAATAATATCTGTAACTTCTGTATCGCGCGTTTTCTTTTTCCAGAAAAATTGCAGTTTTTATTTTCTGTTTTCAGAAATGTTTTGTCTTGCTCTTTATTTTTTTTGCAGAGGAAATAAATTGACCTTTTCTGACTTAGGTACGTAAAGTTACAACCTTTGTAGATTTATGACATGATTAACATGTCACATGTTTTAATTTTATGATATATGACTAAAATATCAAATGTTTTAATTAAATAAATTGTATCTAACTAACATTGTGAGAAATTTTACAACCTATCATTTAAGAGAAAGAATTAAAAAATAATTCCATACGGAAGCCAATATGATAAAATCTCAAACAGAACTAACGTTGCAATATAAACTTTATCTCAAAGGACTACAGATTATTCAGAGTCTAGTTCATTGATAATTCAACTGTACTTAGGAGGAAAACGCTCAAAAAGTAAAACGGTTTCAATTATATTAGGCAGGTAATAAACGCATAACAGTTGAGTTTAACAGGCTTTATTATAATAGGATTAGAGTTCAATATCCATTAGTTTTTGCTGCTAACTGGATCACAAATTCGGTTACCGAAACAATGAGTTCCATTGTTTGTAACGTTGTAGTAACTTGTTAGTAGGTGCTTAAACAAATTACTTAATTGTAAAAAAAACGTTATATATTTTAGAGGCTCATTATCATCTTGATGATCACGATTTGGTTCCTATTTCAAACACCTATTGAATAAATCGTGAGGAAACCTGCATACGTGGAATTCGGATGCATATTAGGTTATGAAATCTACCAATCTACATTAGGCACGCCCCTGGACTAACGTCAATACACCCTGTGCCCTACAGTGGGGCAAACATCGGGTCTTTTTTAATATGCTGACGCTTTTCAGACCATCAAACTGAACATCTTTCTCTATGGGAGCAACTGGGAAAATAAATCGGCTGTTTTCATAATTTCGTACAAAACTGCGAACATACACGACCCAAATCCGAATTCGGGTCCTTGGTTCGAATCCCGGTTCGGTCATGGATGTTATATGTTTTTGCGGTTGTTGTATGGTTTCCATATTGAAAAGCCTATATAGTACTTGCTTTGGATCATTACAATACATATGCCTGTGAGCGTTTTTATTTTATGTAGGTATACAGGGCGAAATTGATATCATTAGCATCCTTTTAAACTAAGAATCTACCCATCAAACTGAACAACTTTTACTATGGGAGCAAACCGATCGGAGCAACTAAAAAATCTGCTGCCCCATACTGAACTGCAATGCTTACTCGACTCAAATGTATGCAAAAGCTGTTTTTTTTTTGCTCCGATTGGTTTGCTCCCATAGTAAAAGTTGTTCAGTTTGATGGGTAGACTCTTAGTTTAAAAGGATGCCAATGATATCAATTTCGCCCTGTATAAACATCCATGAGTTTAATACAAGCATTCGTATTCACCATACAATTTATAAGAACCCGCGACCATCGAATCAGCAGGCAGGTTCACAATCACTGAGCTATCGGGCCGCCAATCAACGTCAATTTCATTTCAAATTATATCTAATGCTTGTCGTCCAATATTTATTATACAATCGGATTAGGTACTTTATCTAATCAGATAAACCCATATGCAGGTCAGAGAAAGAAACATAGCCTATCATAATCGTAACCTATCATTTTATTTCACAATACTGTTATTGTGTTGGTGATTCATAGAGCATAGACAAACAAAAGTGAGACTAAACATTTTGGTTTCGTCTGAAATTCGAACTACTGTTTTGGAACTAATAATTAGGTTTTTTTCGCACTGATCTGATCTTCAGAGGTGGTCCAGATAATGATGTTTCTCACGATTTGGATCTACATACATAGGTAATAAAAATTCAGTCAGTCTGAAATGTGCCACAACAGAAAATATTACCTAACCTACTACCGGTGGGAAGAAAGCTAGTTAAAATAGGCGTGAACTTCCTTATAAAATGTGTAGGTTAGGTAGGTACTTACCTACTTTCAAAGATTTATTAATTTGTGAACATAAAAAGAACTTTTTTTTGGATGTTATATGTTTGTGCCGTTGTTGTATGATTCCCATAACAAAAAGCCTAAGGTTTACTTAGGATCATTACAATGTATGTGCCTGTGAGCGTTATTTATTTATTTATTTTATTTTTTAAACAAAAACTTTTTTTAAAACAAGCTTTAATTGCATTGTCACCCAATATACATACATAAGCATGCAAAATCTCAGCTCAATCGGAATCCGGGAAGTGGGTCAAATTTAACTTGCAAGATTCTATTATAGACTACGGGACAGGTGAAAGTAAATAAAAGCTTGTAAAAATAATAGTCAGTACATACATATACGGTCCTTCTTAAGGGGCGTCCGCTCGGTTTTGAGTAACTTTGTAACCATTTTATACATTAACTATGGCACTTTTTAAGCAGAAAATAAAACTGAACAATCTACAGGAAATGAGAAGTGATGTGGTTTTTCTCGAAATCTATTTTAATTAATAAAACAGAAGAAAAACGACTCCAAAGTCACCTCTTTTTTTCCAGTTGTAACCGTTTTACTCTTACATTGTTGATCAGAAGAATATGAAAATTTACAATATTCTTCACAATACAATATAAAATGATGTGGTTTTCTTATTTTTTTTAAATTCATATAAAATCATACAGGTTTTCAAAGAAAACGGAAAATTCTGACCGGAGCCGCGCAATTGAAGCGGGATGGCTAATTGCAAAAGTTTGCTTGTAAGAAAGAGAGCCTTGCAGATGGGAGGAGTAGCCTTAATATGCTGACACTTTTTTAAGGGGATTATCAGACCATCAAACTGAACAACTTTCTCTATGGGACCAACATCGAAATTGCGAAAAAAAAAATCTGCTCTTCCATACAAAACTGCAAACCTACTCGAGCCAAATATATGGGACAGCCTATTTTTTTTTCGTGATTTCGATGTTGGTCCCTTAGAGAAAGTTGTTCAGTTTGACGGTCTGATCATCCCCTTAAAAAAGTGTCAGCATATTAAGAAGGACCCTAAAAATTGCTTAAAAATAAATAAAAAGTTTCGATGATAATTATGGTCTGAAGATCCCAAGCTTGCTGGCAGCGTTCCCTCTTTCAATACCCAGTTGAACAAAGACGCTGCCAGCCCTTACCTCCTACGAATTAACGAACCACACCAAACTATTGCGATCTCCGAAAGAACTTCTGACTTACAATTACGAAATATGATATATCACCATTAAGACAAAACTAAACTTCTCTAACATAACCTGCGGCTTGATACACAAGCAGTGTCCAATAAATTAGGTGAAAGATCAATCAATGTCGACAGTCGCTAGACTCGAAGCACGCCGAGCGTGTTCATGCAATGCCGTAAATCACCTACCAAGCATTATCCGAACTATTCCGAACACTGCATTGCGAAAAGCTAAATCAATAACTGCGACTCGGGACCGTATCAAAAATAAAGTTAAAAAGCTGTTATTTTAATTGAAATCAACAGAAATGAGCAAACATAACACAATGTGTAATAATTTTATCTAAATAACTAGGTACCTACGTCACATACAAATCTCAGTTGTCTTGATTGTGTACTCAAAACGATATCTTATCAAATCAAGCTATTGTGCAAATGAGAGCAGTTTATCAGAATCACGTCGCGAGCGCAGACCGGGCTTCCAGCTCTGAGGTCTTACGAACCCTACCAGCCCAGCATTGTTGTTGTAGGTTGTAGGCCGCATTCGACCGCCCGACTCCGCTTCGAGTGAACGTCGGAAAGAAAACGACTCACGTAACTATCGTTAGAGTGAATAGCGTGCGCGTAGTCGATCGTGACGTGCAATGCCCAGGGCCCCGCGCGCCCCTCTACCCCTCCCAGGGCTATGGAGACCCTCCTCGACAAGTTCAAGAGGGAGCAAGGAGGACTGCGCCGCTCCCGATCGGTCCGCGCTTCCCTACGCATGATAGGGAACCGCTGGCGATCCACCAAAGACGAGGAGACACCGGACGACATCGATAAAATCAAACGTAACAGCGTTGTGTTTACTACTCAAATTTGGAGCACCGAGAAGGACTTCGACGTCGCTTACAACGGCGTCGACGGCACGTACAAACCTAAAACACCAGCCATGGCGAAGAGGAAGCAGGAACCAGTGAAACTGAGACGGAAGAGCGGCGACATAGATTTAAATTTGAAACCTCAGAGGCACAGGAAAGTTGAGAAGACGAAATTCATCGATTTATTCACGAATAAAAAGCAAAAGAGTGCGTCAGCGAAAGAGTTGTTAGTACCTGAAAAGGTACCACCGAAAGCTGCGGCGATACTGCACATACACTCGCCTGAGAAGGAGAAAGGGAAGAAGAAATTGAAGGGGATGGGTAAATCCGAGTCGGCGAAGTCGATGACAGAGTTAGTGATACATAGGCGTCAGCGGAGAGGATCGGAGAGTGAACTGTTGTGTGCGAATCAACCACGTGGATGTGTCAACCAGGCGTTTGTTTACAGCACCCCACCGAAGGATAGGAAGATACCACTGTCTCCATCCGCTTACCTGAGTAAGAATTTGACTGTTTTTTTAAAAGAGAAACCACAATAAGGCCAAACGTGCATCGGCTATTTATTCACATGACTAATAATGTCGCTATCATGATGTTCCATAACGTTCATTTACAGTTGCGATGTCACGATTTCATTTTTATGTCATTCATAATTATTGACGCTCACTTGTTTTTTCTGTTTGCGTTTGGCCTTATTTTGGGATTAGTTAACACTCTATCTGATATGACGTTAATTGTATCACATTGCGTGATGTGAAGTGCCTAATATTGAATGAAATTGATACGAAATGATAGGTTATTAAATCATATTATATGACGCCTTTGCGTGCTCTATACTCTAGTTCTAGTCGATAATCCAATCAATCATATTAATCATTATTGAGTTTTAATCGAGAAATCAGTCATAATGACAAGTCTGTTGTTTACATTACGCCTTCATTTTAATATTAATCTTTGAACTATAAATAGACGCGACTGAATCGTTGAGGGGCTGAAATATTTACGATAACCTTTCTCAACATTTATGATTATAATCTTGTTTTGACAGACTTGAAGCCGAACATTAAATGGGATTACTTATTTAATAAGTAAACACAATAAATACAGTATACCAATCATTAAAACCTTACAAACAAAACACTAAAAATATCATCTAAAGCGTCCACTCGTGGCAAACCTTGGAGGCTTACGTCTTTGAATTGCCAAACTACCCTTTGGGCAAAATAGGGAGTACATCAGAAAAGGTTAAATGAAATTGCAGTTTTAGGCTGCCCGGCCGAGCTCCTGGTTGGTTAATATTTACACAGTTACACAGCTCGCCGAGCCAGCTCGCATCAGTGGACAGGCAGCCTTAATTTCCTAAATAAGTAGTATCGATCGTATGAACAATTTTAGCTTATCAAAAATACGAACGATAACGTGTCCTTTCGAAGAGACGAAAATCTATGGTTCTAAGTGAGAAGCTTTATACAAAAAACAACACAGCAAAATAAACTTTATCCTCTACATAATAAACGTCACTTGTCTTCCTCTCACTTCAGAACTGGGCCTTATTCCACCCCAAAACATCACGAGAACACTATAAGGGCTCTTAGAGGGAGGTTACACGGTCAGTATTTCATCAGTCTGGTCATGTACATTTGATTTGAAGGGAAATTGACTCGAGATTGACCCGACTAACATGGTGCTTCAGTATATCAGTTTCCCTTCAAATCAAATAAACATGACCAGACTGATGGACCAGAATGACGAAATACTGAACGTGTAACACATTACAGACGAGCGACACTTTGTTGTCGCGGTGGGTGTCGCAGAGCGTCGCGCTCATACATTTTACGCGACCCTCCGCGACACCCGGCGACCGCCGTCTGTGAGAGCGCTAACAGGTTATTGTAATTGTTTTCCTGATTATGTTTCTTTATAAAATCAATCGAAATTGTCGATAGGATTTCCAGTGGGCTTTTTCTGATTAAGAATCATCGAACCGTATTTAGTTCGATGCCTTGTAGGGTAGGATGTTTTAAGTGTCAATTAGTGTGGTGATTAGATTAATGTGCAGGAAGAACACGCTTCCAATGATACCTAATAGAACGTCATTGCACATTTCAAATAAAAATGTACCAATAATGCTTTGCTTTATGTTGAAGCTGGATCGATCTGTTTTGTGAATCTACCACCGCATTGTAAGCCTGTTTAGTGAGAAGATACAATTAGAAAGAACAATGGTAGATTTGGACCCAGCCATTTTTATGAAAACTAAAAACCATTCAGGACGGCGGTCATAATTATTAAAAACAGAAAAAATTAAGGCATTTTTTAAAAAAACTTCCACATCTCCAGAAGTCCGGATTCAAAAGTAGAAATTACTAGTAAAATAGACAAATCGTCAAAAAAGCAGTAGCAAAACGCAACCACGACAGTTATTTTCATCTAATGTTATCGCTGAGGTATTTTTGGTCGTTACGGAACGTATTTGGCTTGGTTGAACTGATAGTGTGTGTGATAAATTTCGTTTTCTTCCATTATCATAATATCGTACGGTTATCGTGAATTTTCATTAAAATAAACACAATGAATGCAGATTGAGTGCACTATCTAATAAGAAAGGTTATGAGTTTCACACACTCGATACAAAAGGTATCATAAGAAGAAATAAGCTTTCCCCCAACTTCTACAGATTACAACCAATTTACATTTTTGTTAGTTTTGATTCACTCTACACGTATTACTAAGTTTCATTCATGTATAGGACCTCTAAGTCTGGGTCTCAAATTACATGGCCTTCCTCCAAACTTCTTTACAACAATACTTCAATTAAAATAATTTAAAATGCACATTCTTAAATTAGTCTCAAAGTATATATGCTGGTCTGTTGTATATGTCGCAGAATTATTGTCAGAGCCGTTTGCTGGCAATAAAAATTATAACTGGGTCCTTCTTAATATGCTGACACTTTTTTAAGAGGATGATCAGACCATCAAGCTGAACAACTTTCTCTATGGGACTAACATCAAAATAGCGAAAAAAATCTGCTGTCCCATACATTTAGCTCAAGTAGGTTTGCAGTTTTCTAAAGGAAGACCTGATTTTTTTTTTCGCGATTTCTATTTTGGTGCCATAGAGAAAGTTGTTCAGTTTGACGGCCTGATCATCCCTTTAAAAAAGTGTCAGCATATTAAGAAGGACCCTATATACGTATTGAAGCTAGCAGCACTTGCTCGCAAGAGCCACTGATCGTAATTAAACTCTTGAGACTCTGTCTATACCACTCAGGACTAAATAAAGACTTGATTCAAGTAAGGTACAGTTATTGAACTATTAATTAACATTATGGCCGTGTAATATCTATAAATGGTAATGAAAGAAATCTATTCTTGCGTGAATATCATTCGTTTCGGGCCGGATAGTTGTATTTGCAATTCCAACTGGTTATTCATTGCGGATCCCTTGATGTAATCATAATTGCTAATATTATCATAATAAGTGCAGCGGGTTTCGACTATTCCACAAAAACACATAATCCTGAATGCGTAATAAAAGAAGCTGGTCAGGAGTGTGTCGGATACACCCATGTTGGAGTTCTGTAATCATTGTTAGATGATTGTTTAACTATTTTTGCTCTGTCCTGACTTAGTTAAAACCTGTTTTGTTCCATTGTTACCTTAGATGTTATTACTTTCAACCCTTTTTTCAATCCTTTTCGTTGGATAGTCGAAAAATTAGACGATTTTTTTGGGCTATTCTCATAATCCAGTAGGCCTAGCATGCCACTTCCGAGAAAACGACAAAAATCGAGACGTGCCTCCATCTTTATTATTTTACGTATGCCAAAAAGAGCGCGCATGACGGTTTTCTCGTTTACACGCTTTGTCGTGGGTGGCATGCTAGCCGTGCTGGTGCTATATATATTTCTTGGTTATCTTCATGATAATTTTTAGTAACATTGAGACAGCGGCCGCTGGGCACACCTTCAGACGGTCAGAATGGACGAAACGAAAATAGTTGTTCTTAGTTTGACTACGGAACCCTAAAAACAGTGTTAAATGCATCACTTGTTGCAATATTAACATTTTTTTGTTTCGCAGAAATTTGATCGTTACTTAACTTTAGGCGATAATTATAATTATTTAACACTTCTTTCGTAATTTGGTATTTACTTTGTGCTTCCTTACAAGCAGTGTTCGAAACGAACAAGCCAATATTAGCTTGTTTGACTGGGACGTTGAACGAAGTATTATAATTATAAAGCTCGCAGGAATATTAGGTACCATCATCGTCAATACAGACAGCATCAGAATTTCTTCTTCAGAGTATGCAGTATGCATCCCTCACGATGTTTTTCTTCACCGTTTGAGAACAGTCGGTATTTACGCACATACGTTAGAAAAACTCATTGGTACATGGTATTGGACATGACTTGCCTTGGGCGACCTGGAAGTCCTTAAACCGACTTCAAACCCACCTGTGTTCTGGGTTCTGGGTTTGGTCGCAGTAAGGACAACATGGGATTCTCGGATGCGCAAAATGTGACTTGCTTGTACGGAGCTCCACAAACGATGGCCCATCTCACATAGTGCCCTGCGTGCCCTAACACCTGCACGCAGGAGGAGATCATGACCGCTAGCGACGGTGCAGTATCGGTTGCCCAATTCTGGCAAGATACTATTTAGCGACTTTGTTGTGTTGAAGTCGACACGATAAGCAAGCAAGCATGGTATTTCGTTCCGGGCCCCTCATGATTGCGTGTCCATTTCTCTAAGCATCGTAGGTACCATTCGGAAGCTTACTGGATTTAATGAGTTTAGTCTCCGTTTGGGGCGAAATCACTGTAGTTACTTGGGAAGAAGAAAGATAATAATAACCCAAAAACAGAAATAATTTTCTACCCCTCTCCCAATTCTCCCATACAACGAAAAGGGAGTTGGAAAAAATTGTTTTTTTACTACCCAATCGAGTATTTGAGTGAGGTGTCATTGGAAAGATCTTGTTGTAGCAAAAGCCGCCGAAAAGTCACCTGTGTTTAATGTACCTCGTGTTATAGCCTGGACTGGACCCCCTACTGCCTTTCATCTGCTCTAGTCAATGATTATAGAATGTCTTTGGCTCTAGTTCACTTAATCTATGTCGTCGTCCTGTCTGACTGATAATGTTTTTGTTTACTGCTACTCTATCAGTTTTCTATTGCTTTCGATACCTATATTGTTTGCATTTATCAATCTTATCTCCAAATCTTTAAGCTATCTATCAATTTCATCACAATTTGCTGCCAATTTCTGTCAATCTGTACTATAAGCTATTCATCATTTGTTTGTTTGAAATCTTGTTTTATGATTAGTGAGACATGGGATGTAACGCAATCGCTCTAGAATGTTTTGTCCCATAATTATGATATTTGTTTCTTAAATTAACCGAATTCTATGTTTTTTTCGAAAACGCTTGCTCGTCAAGAAACTCCAAGTCCTCTAGTCCTCTTCAGATTTAAAAATCACAGTCTACCCATCGATAATAAAGACATTTGTTGGATACAATGTCTTATTATCTAATCTATAATGTCGTGCCTGTTTTTAGTTTAAGTGTCATTCTTCATGAGTCATTGCCTCTTCTACTAATCATGCTGACAATCGTTACTTAAAGGTGAAAAGACTCTTGACTGTCGAAGATTCTACAAAACTATAGCCTCTGTCAATAAGAATAAAAAATCCGCACTGGGACCCCGTGATGAAGTATGGCCCGAGATTGCAGGCTCTCCTTTCACGTTATCTACATACAGGACGTAGGACGATTATGGTATCAGTCATAGGTATTCGAGGGATGGTAGGCAGCTGGTTGCTGGTGATCCATTGGTAGTCTCCATCATCCTACCTCTCTAAAAGACGCATTAATGAGAAGTAGTGTTCTTCTTATTTTAATGATCATATCTTGATCATATCATATCTTTTGGTCTTCCCCTTCGGAGATATAGTAGTCAGCATAAATTTTTATGTTCATATTTTATATGGGACAAGCAATTAGCCCTGCACCTTTTTAAACAGGGTCCTTCTTAATATGCTGACACTTTTTACGGGGACGCTAGAACAACTTTCTCAATGGGGCCAACATCGAAATCGCGAAAAAGAAATCTGCTGTCCCATGCATTTCGCTCGAGTCGAGTAGGTTTGCAGTTTTGTATGGAAGAGCTGATTTTTTTTCGCGATTTCGACGTTGCGTTGGTGCCATAGAGAAAGTTGTTCAGTTTGATGATGTGATCATCCTCTTAAAAAAGTGTCAGCATATTAAGAAGGACCCTATATAGGATCTCATAGTGATACTTTGATTATCTTATCTCATAGCCATCACAATGTTGAGAAGGTTTATCGTCGTATGAGTGGCAATTTTTAGTCATTTTCAATCTTGACCTGAAAGATAATGCTGATTGATTGTTCTGGTACTATATTTTCAGTCAGATACCCGGTTTAAGAAGATTAGTTTCTCAACAAAAATTGTAGCAACGGTGACCAGCAGTTTAGATTACAAACTGGACTGCTTCAGTTTTCTAACAATACCTATAAGTACAGGACGTGCTTTTAAAACAAGCGTATCTAAGTAAAATTATCTACGGTGTTTAATGCGTAGAAAATGTACATTTTCACTCCCCCCGTCCGTGGGAATTAGCTTTGCACAAAAGGCTTGCTTCTTAACTATTGTTTGCAAGTTCTTAGTAAGTACCTCTAAAATGTGAGACCTTTGTTTACGAAGTAAAACGTAACAGTTGTAGGTAACCTGAGATAAGATTTTGATGTAGATGTCTTTTTTACTAAACATCTAGAGTTTGTAAAAACAGTTGTTTTCGCTTCTGAATAACCATGTTGTTATTGTTTGTAGTTGCTACTTGCTGTAACTTTGATCGCTTCGATAGTTTTCCCCACCTTTACCTGATAATGATTTATTCATTATTGAATAGATTAATCTTTATGAAGCTTCGTAGTTTACTACAATACAATACAATACGCTGCGTGAGTGTAAGAACTTTGCCGTAAACAGGCACAAATCTCTGAATAAATGCCAAGACAAAAGGATATAAAGGTCTTATAAAAAATCTGTATCGAAGTTTCCTTTTTTCTTTAACCACATCATCATCAGCCTGTATTACACTGCTGGTCATAGACTCTTCCGAAGTGCGAGTTGAGTCTCAGTAGGTTCAAAAACCTTCAAAAACGAATGGATTTTGAGAAACGGGAGTTCAAACCATAGAAAAATTACACGCTCCCCTAGGGTTCAAACCAAAACTTAATAAACGTCGTGACCTCTTTGTCCGTGTTTCATGCTAGTTAACAACAGTAGCTATTTAATTTCTTCTTTTATAAATTACAGAGTTTTAACACAAACTGTCCAAATTTCAAAGGACCAATTTTCGTGATGGCACTAATAGAATGATGGCATAAGTTTTCGGACTTGGCGCTTTACTAGACAAAGTTAGGACGAACTTTAAGCTAAAAGCTCCGGGAACTTCTTCATTGAGGGTCCATGATGTAGACTATTGTAGACGAAGCTAGAGATGGACTAGAAAATGTTACACAAAACAATAACAATCTAGGGAGTCACGATTATAAAGAGTTCTTGATTACTGATATACAGGTGAAATATTTAGCATCCTTTTTAACTAAGAGTCTCCCCATCAAACTGAACAACTTTTATTTAATATGGGAGCAAACCGATCGGAGCAACAAAAAAATCTGCTGTCCCATACTAAACTGCAATGCCTACTCGACTCAAATGTATGCAACAGCAGATTTTTTGTTTTTGCTCCGATCGGTTTGCTCCCATAGTAAAAGTTGTTCAGTTTGATGGGTAGACTCTTAGTTTAAAAGGATGCTAATAATATCAATTTCACCCTGTATAGGACGGACGGCACAACAGTTTAGTTGTTAGTATGTACTTGGTAGTGAAACCCACCTGCCATGCGATTAGATGTTTTTGCCAGGTGCTTATTACTGGAAGCAAACTATGTAGGTCATAGTTTCAGTACAATAGGTTTAAGTTCCTCTTTTGTTTTCGCATTGTTGGAGGAATCTTCAACCCTGCCATAAATGATCTCTTGAGTTGGCTTACTAATAGTATTTTATCGATGCTAATAGCCATGCTTTTAGGCATTTTTAGGGTTCCGTACCCAAAAAGGTGAAAACGGGACACTATCTATTTAGGACTGTATCTTTTGAACCATAATACTAGATAATTGAAATTTTCACAAAATGTGCGTTATTACGGAGGCGAATCCTCCGTAACAAATAATAAAAATTTCAAAAAATAATACTAACAAATAATAAAAAATAATAAATAATACTAACAAATAATAAAAATTTCAAAAAATTATAAATTGAGGCTCTCCTCACACAAGAAATTTGTTTTTATCAACGTTTTGTCTTCTCACTCTATCGTAAAAACTGTGATACATATATTTGGTGTCCTTATAGACCAAACTTTACTGTATAACAACAAATAAAAAAAACCGGTCAAGTGTGAGTCGGTCTCGTACAAGGTCCTGAAGAAAAAAAGAGTTTTTGTAAGTTAATATTATTTTGTGTGGTGGTGTGGTACGGAACCCTCGGTGCGCGAGTAGTCCGACTCGCACTTGACCGGTTTTATTGTTATTGCTGTCTCCATTGTCTAGTGTTGTGGGTGGTCGCTGTTGATTCTGGTTTACAGGAGTTACAGCCGTGGAAATGTGTGGTGAGCCTATGCCCAGTTTTTTTTTTAAATCGTTATGTTGAGACTAGGGTCGCATGTTTGAATGTTTTGTTCAAAAGCCAGGACAATTTGGTGGTATATTAAATGGTATTATAATTTCTCAAATACCAAAAACATACTGGGATACGTTTTTAAAAAAAAGACAGAGACCCGTGCAGGACCCGTGCTTTACCATAAATTAATAATTAAATCCATATAGGTACCCTTTGTATTTTTCTATTTACATAAAAAGTATCTTATCATAATTATCATAAAGATGTAATATTTTGTAGGTATCTTAGAAGAAAGGAATGTAATCATGAGATGATTTCATATGAATACAGATATATTTTACTATATAAAATCATGATGTAAATAAAGACATTCCTAAATAATGATACTATTATTTACGTGTTTTGCTTCAGCCGGCTTGTTAAGGAAATTACCTCAAGGATAGGTACAAATAAATAACATAATTTTCATAGAATTGACGTTATATTATGTTTATATTTACCTATATTTTGTTTTGACGATACAGTTGTTAGAGTTAAAAGTTTATGAGGCATTTGAAATAGAGGTACTTACCCGAATAAAACAAGGCATATCTTCTCCTTGCAGCTAAGACAAGTGATTAGGCGTTTCATACCACGAGCACGGTTCGGACCACGACTTGAATACGAATCGACCAAGCGCACTTTTCTAAAAGGAGGTAGGAGGAGGAGGAGGAGGTTTTCTATATGGAGGTGCTACTTGGGAATGTTCCTCCATTGAAAAGGGAAGATCTTCCACCAGGCTATGTGTGAAGCCTGGGGACCGGCCGTGGTCCCTTTCGGACTACTATCAAGTTTATTGCAACTGTTAAATTGTTTCCACTAACCGTTTTTCGACCCGTCCGCGTCGGTACACAAAACATTAGAAATACATTTGAGTTTTAATCTTTTTTTGACAGCAGTGGTCCGAAAGGCCCTATTCAAAATAGCACCGAAACCGAAAAAACCGGGTAAACCGGTTTTAAGGAGAATTTTCAAAACCGGGTTTCAGTTTAGTCAAAACCGCGGTTTTCGGTTTTTCGGTTTTGGCCATACATTTTCCCTAAACTCACTCCACATTGGCTGAAATGCGATGCTAGAACCTACTGCATGTTCTCGCAAAACAGTTCAACATGGTGCTGCAACGAAGGACGACTAGAAGTTGACAAAAGAAAGCCGTGATCACTGGACATAGAAATTAAACCCGGCCCGAACCGGTAGGTAGTATAATAATGTCTATGGCCCGAACACGGCACTGATGTGTGTGGATAGCCCCTAAATAGGTAAGATTTGTTTCATTTCAATACCTACTATTTGCAATAAAACTAATAAAAACTATACAGTAATTCTGAAATTCTTTGAAACATCGTTTTATTGAAGTAATCAAGTCGAACCGAACCAATCAAACCGAAAAAAAACCGGAAAACCGGTTTTATCATTAAATGAGAACCGAAAAACCGGTTTTCTAATATTTCTCCGGTTTTGTGACCCCTACTTGGGCGGTTCACATGGTCCGAACGCCCAATGACCCACGTGATCTGCCCAAAACTATCGGCATTGCCTGTAAACACATAATTAATTTGGATCTCCGACACACATTTACAATCTTTTACATACCAGGGAAACATTTAAATATTTAGATAAGGTAACGAGGCTGAAAATTACAATAACCATGTTTAATTTTTTTTTTTTTTTTTTTTTTTTTATTAACTATGGGTTTGCTCTTGACCTCAATCCAGTCCTCAGGACGAAGATGGGGTCGTAGATGTAGCGAGCTTACCCAGAAGATGCCTATTCACTCGTACTTTAAAGGAATTCGGGATGTAAGTACTCGGAAATACTGACGCAGGTAAGGCATTCCACTCCTTGGCTGTGCGCATTATAAAAGATTCAGAAAGGCGCTTTATTTATTAATTTAAGTAGGTATAATAATAACAGCACGATATGTTATTTAACGTTACGTAAACTCCCAAAAAAATAACAATAGCCAACCGTGCGAGAGTTTCATACATTTTTAAGCTGTTACGAAATGAACGATCATCTTTGAAAGTGGAGACATTGACCTTTTCGTCATTACACTTACTTATAGTTTGCGCGTCACTTATTTGTTACTTTGAAGATTTCACTTTAGTTAAAAGTGGTTTAAAACAAGCAAAGTGCGAGTCAGTCGATGGCTACGATATGGTTCCTTACTACAGACACCGTTCTATGAACTTTATTTTCTTACGACACCCAAAAAAAGTTTTAATATTTTTATTACATCTATTTCATATTGAAATAATGTAAGTATTATTACATTATTATACAGGGTGTTAGGGTAAACAGTAATGAATACTGAACAACGTTCCCAAAGAAACCTAGGTATAGGAAATATGCAAAAATAAATTTTGAACTACTATCCATGCTAAATGCAATCAGCTGATCGAACGTTTGTATGAAATTAGTTTTTTTTTTAGGGAAATAACTTCAGTAGCATGGGTACGATCAGTAATGCAACTGTTTACCCTAACACCCTATATAGATTTAAGTATTACACATATTTTACATTTTGAACCCCCGACCGCTAGAATTGAAGTAAAGTATATGAATTTCGGTTTGCATTTCTAGGTAGGTACGTATACCTACATTTCTAGAATACTATATACATTTCACTTGTCTTGCCCACCATGACATAATTATGGTGCCGAAACATGGACGCTCACTAAGGAAACTATGCATAAAATCAAAGTAGCACAGAGAGCCATAGAGCGCGCCATGCTAGGCATCACTCTTCTTGACCACGTCACAAACGTCGAGATCCAACGTCGAACTTAGGTTCAGGAGGTCGGGGTCCGAATAGCTCGCTTAAAGTGGCGGTGGGCAGGACACGTAGCTAGGCGAAATGATGGCAGGTGGAGCAAAGCCTTAACAGAGTGCTGGTGGCCGAGATTAGGCGAAAGAGAGAAGTAGGTCGCCCGGCAGCTAGGTGGGTTGACGACATCTGGAAAAGTATCGGCAAGACCTGGATGCGACTGGCACGGGACCGAGAAGAATGGCAAAATAGGGAGAAGGCTTATGCCCTGCAGTGGGTGGATACGGGGTGAAAATGATGATGATTTACATTTCAAGCCATGATCTAGGTAGGATCTAAGATCAGATTATTTCATTCAATAGCTTCTTCTTTTCAACTGATAAACGGTGACGGAGTTGTGCCATAGGTTTCAGAGTACCTACCGTTTGGAGCCTTTTGACGCGGAACCCTAAAAATGACGAACGTTAGACTGTTTGCAACTCATAAATGCACACATGTTATAGATAAAGAAAGTCGCGTGTTACCTGCATGCATAATGTATGTCCATTGATGACTCAATCTTTGTTTGTATCTAATTAAAGTCTAGTAATTGGTAGTAAATCATATCATCGTAATGATCTCGTCATACTTTATACATACATAAACTCACGACCTTAATCCCTATCGGGGTGGCCAGAAACATTGCTAAAACTATCAACTTTCTGTTGTAGCAATATACTCAAATTTAGCAATTTAAGTTTCAAGATGGCAAGTCATTCCTGCCAAGTGGTAAGAGGTGGCTAGCTTTTCTCCCACATAAACAATTCATAAGAAACCTTTAATCCCTTAGTAGCCTCGTACGAAACCCACGGGAAGAATTGGGTTGGTCCATTCCAACGCACTTTATATGAGTTAGAAATGGTACCTAATGGTCGCACTTCCCTCTTGTTAAGATTCAGTTGAAATCTATTTTGCCTTCCGCACTCAAAGCATAAACTAATTTGGGATCTAAATTGAACTTGCACTCAGCTTAGTTAGAAGCCGGCGAGTCGACACTTTCGCACACTCGTAAGATGCCAGATACGACGACACATGCTGAAGATCGAGATAGTGCACACAATGCCTTACATGAGAGCCCCCAAACCGTGCGACTCAGTTGCCAATATGATACTGCAATGGAGTGACATGCTAGACTTCCTATCCTGCGGTCAGTTCCATTTTTAAAAAGTTTTATTTGTGAAGTGAAGTTTTGTTTTATTCAAATGTGTTCTTTTTAGTGTTGTGCCGAATTTAACAGCCACTTCCGTTCCGATAAAATATTAATCGGCATCCCACGAATGCCGTGATCGGATTCGATCACATATCACGTTCCGCGCAACAACCTCGTTTAATTTCCGCCTTCGTAGAAACATCACTGTTGCTTTCAAAGGTTTTTTTTAGCGTTTGAATTAAGTAACTGTTACCCACGCGATGTATCGATGCACGTTATAAATAGAGACAGTTTGTACTATGTGTTTTATGACTACAATACAATTGTGGGAACCTTTCACCCTATTATGGGAATTGATTTCTTGACATGTGCTTTCATTTGTTTGTTTATTTGTGACGTAAAAGTGTCTACATGTTCATAGTAAGTTGTTGTTCCTAGTATGAAATTTGCAAGGGTAGGTACAGCATTAATACTTTTTAAAATTAGAACGTATAATTAAATTAAAAACAAGAAAGATATTCTCATATCCGACAAACAATAATGACATTAATATCGATAGAGTTAAGATCGTTAATCGCATCGCATGCAAGTTATATTGCATCAGGAAGCCTTTTAAATCTAACAGTAGTTTGTCTGCATTTCGTCTACGGCCATTAGTTTCGTTGAGCTGAAACTAATGATGCAAGCTAGACTAAGCTTTATTTAATGGGTAATAAAGTCTTACCTAATAATGAGTAATGTGCGTTAAATTTGTTGATTAAAATTGTGTAGCAATTGCCTTTAATTATTAACTAAGAGTAGAGAATAAAATTGCTCAACCATTCCGTTGGGAACTGGGAAGTCTGGTTACCGATCTGATGCCAACACGAGACTCTATAATTTGGTTTGTCAAGTTTTTTCTGACCCGGGGGCAGAATCGAAAACCATTTCAAGATAATATGTCACAATAACAAATAAAATGATTAAGTACAGATATTTTTATAAAATAATGTAGTTTTCCGTTAATACTCCACAACCCGTGTAGGCCCACTATGAATTTTCTCTGTACCTACGTTACTACTGTAGTTGCGGCGCCAATTTTGTATGACACAATTAGTTCTCAACGTAGCGCAGTACGAAATTCAATACAAAAACTGTAGTTTTACTGTAGTTTACTGCAGTGTAAACTCATGGTAGGCCTACTCTACCTAAACTCCGTGATAAAATAACTGGCCATTAAGAAAAAAAACTATTCACAATGTCAGAATTTGACATTTGAGGTTTACCTACCGTTTCTGTTTCCAGCAGAGACTTTGATTTCCATCTCTGGGTTTCCAACATGTTTACAGCAGCATAGAGTTAGAAACAATAAGGCCGGTGTTTTGTTATTTTATTTAATCAAAGATATTATCCGTGGAGTTAGAGTAATTTTATCGCTGTTTTCTCGCGACCATTTTTGCATTTTGCATTTTTGCAGATCACAGATTTAAAATTAAATTTCCACTAACTTATTTAACTTTTTTTATTTATTTAATAAGCTCCAAATTAGTTTAAATTAGTTTCTTAAAATTATGGGTACTTTCCGTAAATATTAAAAATCTTGATAATAAATAGGAATCAAAAAGAAACTTGACATTCCAAATAGGAAACACATCGAACCTTTTTAAAAAGAGGTATAATTAACGATCTTTTTTTTTATTCTAGTGCACACAGTAGGTAGTAGGTACACATTTCATCAGTTACCCTAAGTACGCACGGCGACACATCAGGTTATACAAAACCAACATAAGCTGGCCGCGCGACGCTATACGTTACTCGACCTACGCGCGGCCAGCTTATTTTGGTTTTGTATAGCTTGATGTGTCGCCGTGTGTACATATCTATACAAAAATGAGTCCATCTAACATGCATAATTAATTAATTAATTACTGACTACTTACCGAACCTTATAGGCGGGCATTCATATAGGAATGACGGTTCGATTCTCAAAACGGTTCAAAAGTTATGATAACTTTTGTTTTTTTCAGGCCCCTGTTTGATTTGATCCATACTTGCTTCCAGGAGCATTCTATATAAGATAAACCAATGTCTATTGGCATAATTATAAATGTAACAAATAGCACCTCAGTCCAACGCTCCCGTTTAAAAAATTAAAAACGTGCCGCATTGTTTAACTATTTACTAATTACTTTTTACTATCCACAGATAATGTTATCTTTTGCTTAACATGGCTTTAGGCTTTGTCTTGTTTCTATTTATTTTTCTTGTATCTTCTGTCTTACGCACTCGTTTAAACATTTCTAGTTTAAGGTGACATAATTATTAACATAGGTAGTTTGTTTTCTTTGCTAACTAAGACGATTCAAAAAGGGGGCAACAATCAACATTTTATTATTGTTGTTTATTCTTAGCGTAGTATGCTTACGACTATATTCCCCGAGGGGTAGTCAGAGATATTCTGAAAACTCGGAACATCCACGTTTCACTAGTAAGTACCGAAACTGTCCAGTTGTTCGCAAAATCCGCTAAAAAAATTTAAGGGATGCTCAGATCATCAAATTCCTCCTCAAAAATCGTCAGCATAATTATAGATTCAATACCTTAACATTTCAAAAAACTTTTTAACTTAAGAATTTATCAACATTTCATCCCAATTTATAGCTAAAGACGTAAATTTTTAGGAAACCCTAAAAATGTTCGCTGAATTTTACTACTTCGTCAGTTGTAAATTCTGTTCGAACGTTTTGTGACTATGTTTATTGTTTAATTGTGATGCTAAAAGGGTAAAACAATTTTAGAAATAAATAAATAAATATCTTCTTGTCTATCTAACAAAATTATCTATCTGGGGCCAATTTCATAAACATGCTAAATATAGGTAAGTAATTTACAATCATAATTTGAGATACATTAACTCTTTCGCGGACACTGACCGGCTATAGCAGTATAACAATAAAAGTTCTATTGTGTTTCGTTCAGTGTCCGCGAATGTGTTAAGTACTGACTGAGAATGTTAAAACAGCATGTAGTTAGCCCATGGATACTTATGGCGTTAAACAGCATGGTGGTTACAAATCATCAATTACCTACCCAATCAATCAAATTGGCCATCACCGAAATAAACTTTACGAACTACATACTTTACAAATAGGTAGCAATGTCGAAAATCCAACTTTCTTTCTTTCTTATCGTGTGGGCAGAGCCCTGGTGTCAGAGTTTTTTCAGACCGCCTTACGGCCCCTGACGTGGTTTTTATGTAACGACTACTACCACCAGAGATAGTAGCCGGGACCAACGGCTTAACGTGCCATCCGAAGCACGGAATCATTTTTCTTTTCAGACAATCAGGTGATTCAGCCTGCAATGTCCTGACCAACTGGGGAAAAACGCACAAAGTGACATATCACTAGCTGTCCCCCGTGGGAATCGAACCCACGACCTCCGTGTCGAGAGCCAAAGCTCTTAACCATTAGACCACGGAGGCAGCTATAAAATCCAACTGAAGCTGAACCTTATGTTACAAACTTCCTGACCACCTCGAAAGGGTATACCTAGTAATATCTACCTACATGAATTCTTGAGTTTTATATTATTTATCTATATTTATTGTATTTGAAATACTTATACCACAGTATATCTTAATACCTTCAAATCGTACGAGGTTAATTCTTAAATCGAATAACCTTAATCGTAACTCGCGATACATTATGATTAACTTTTGAATGTTGACACTCGGAACTTGGCATACCTTACCGACTGTGACACAACACAAGACAAGCCAAGGTCCTCAGACGTACTCTTATGTCCGCTTTTTTGATGACTTTGACAGGGTACCTATTGTACCAACTAGTGTACCAACAAAATTGATAGGTGTACCTATCAATTTTATTCCGCAATAAAATGGGGTGAGGTACATTATTGGGTACATTTATTGATTTAAAATATAAGTGCCCACAACTTATTCGTTTTTATGAATAAAAATATTTAAATAATAAAGGGCAATAATTAGGTATGGGTTTTGCCTCTAATTGACGCCCACACAGCACAGAATATCTACTAGATATCTATTAGATATATTGTACACACTTAGATATTTTGTAGATATCTATTAGACATCTTGTAGACATTTTTGCTGTTGGGGCGATTACCTAGCTATATGTAAGTATAAAATATAGTGCAAACACGTATCGAGAAACAAAATTAAAACGACGCTCTCAACGTAATGGGGTCACTTTGATATTACCTCTTCTTGTTACTTACCTCTTATTCATGTTCATATTCATTTGGTCTATTTAAAGACATAACTAAGGCAATTTGCGCTTAAGTCTCAGGCCATTGAGCTACATTATTAAAACACTACAATCTACGTGTGATTTTTAATAGGTATGTATGGTATAAAGGGGAAAGAGTACAGCCCATTAGAAGTCTAAAACTGTATGGAACCCCTGGTCGAAAACCTGAAAAATAACTTTAAAATTTGAAGTAACTTATGCGATTTTTTGTTTTTAGTTTATGAATAATTTATCCAGTAAACAGATAACGTAAAAAAAAATGCATGCAATAAGTATTTATTTTTATTTTTATGGGTTTCGAAAAAAAGTTAAAGTGTCCATTATTTCCGAAACCAGTGATTTTCGACCAGGGGTTCCATACAGTTTTAGACTTCTAATGGGCTGTACTCTTTCCCCTTTAAGCCATACAGACCTATTAAAAATCACCCTATATAGGTAGGTAAAACAGTTCTCTGACGAACTGTCTGACTGACTGACAAACAATGCACAGCCTAAACCACTGAAGATAGAAACATGCAATTTTGTAAACATATTCCACACAGCATGTAGCAGTGCACTATGAAATTATTTTTTCGAAAATCAACCCCTAACAGGGTGCAACGGTGAAGTTTTCCTAAATCCACGCGGATGAAGTCGCGGTCATAAGCGATCTGAACGAAAATTTCACACTCTTACGTAAGAAGTGACCATATTAATTCCTTTTAAAAACTAGATAATTACAACGAAATATTTGGAAAATTAATATCGCATGTCTAGATAATGGATCTAGCAAAATATGATTCGCAGTCAAAAAACTTCCGACTTCTATTTTACACATTTAATTGCTCTGAAAATAATACGAAAAATAATTGATTAATGATTACCGTTAATTAGAACACAGACAGTGACAGGAAACGTTAGAATAATATACCACTACCTACCTATATTCAGTAATTTTTAATTTACAATGCTTTCTAGTAACTAAGCTAGTAAGTGCTGAAACTCGGTCCAGTGTGATAGGTAGTGAGCCCATCGCTACTTATCATCTACTATCTATCTATCTTATAATTAATTAAGAATGGGGAATATTAAAACGTATTAAGAATATAATAAAACCGGTCAAGTGCGAGTCGGGCTACTCGCGCACCGAGGGTTCCGTACCACACCACTACAGAACAAAACATTATTAACTTAGAAATTTTTTTTTTTTGTATGAGACCTTTAGCGCAAGACCGACTCACACTTGGCCGGTTTTTAGTATTTGTTGTTATTCTGTAGAGTTCGCTC
Organism: Agonopterix subpropinquella; assembly: GCA_922987775.1. Classification (NCBI taxonomy): domain Eukaryota; kingdom Metazoa; phylum Arthropoda; class Insecta; order Lepidoptera; family Depressariidae; genus Agonopterix; species Agonopterix subpropinquella. The sequence continues at coordinate 6,369,668 of OV277695.1, read as the reverse complement.
TATACTCACACTAAGTTTGACGCTTGCATGTATTACCGTTTTTACTATAGAGCGTGAAGAAAAAACGTTGATAAAAACTAGTTTCTTGTTGAGAACCCCCCTTAATTTTTAACTTTTAGAAATTTTTATTATTTGTTAACAAATCCGCCGTAATAACGTATAATCTGAGAAAATTTCAACTATCTAGCTATTATGGTTCAAAAGTTACAGCCCTAAATAGGTAGGACAGACGGACGGACGGACGGACAGACGGACAGACGGACGACGGACGGACGGACAACGTAGGCTTAGTAATAGGGTCCCGTTTTCACCCTTTAGGTACGGAACCCTAAAAATTACCTAGAAATGTAATCTCTAAACTTAAAATTATCATGGTTGATGCCAAAATGCGCATTCAATATCTATAGGTACAAAAAACAAAAGGCCAATTATTTACCTGACCAAGGAAAAAATACACGTTTGTCATTCAATACATGAATTTAGTGGATAAGTATACACATTTACATACAATCAGTTCGGCATTGACTTAGTCAGAGCTTAGCCTTCGTTCATATACTGTAGGCGTTTTGGCAATTACCTATTATTTAGGTAGGTAGGTGTTAGGCTGGATTCATACGAACTTTTATTTGGTTTTTTCTGTGAATGATACACGACAAAAAACAAAAATTTCCGAACTGCTTTATGTATAAAGGTACACTGACCAAAGCTTGTGCACTAAGTTAGGATAACTTTGAGGTTTGCTTTAATTTTTTATCTCAATTATTTCTCTTCTTTTTTATTTAGAAGTAAGTACCTATAACATCAATCGTAATACCGACTGCTCTCAAACGGTGAAGGAAAATATCGTAAAGAAACCTGCATACGCTTAAGAAGAAATTCTGATGTGTATGAGAAGTCTATCAATCCGCATTGGGCCTGCGTGGTGGACTAACACCACGTAATCAATAATCTTTATTTGAAGTTGTCTAACATTATTTTATAACCAACATCATCAGCCTGTCGTTGTCCACTACTAAACATACTAGGCCTTCCAAGGCGTACCATAAAATTAGATCTTGTTCTTCTTCATCCAGTCACTACCAGCTAGGTACCTTTAACAGTTCGTCGGTCCAGCGGCCTGTAGGATTTCCAGCCCGATTAGTCGCATCTACTACCCCCAAAACTTCCCTCCAGTGGCAATTTCCATATTACTCCCAATAGACAGACTAACAGCTCCAGCCTATTTCTATTCCTAGGCCCTGTTCTACGTATTTATATCAAAGAATGTCGGTAGAGGGCGCCCTCGTAGGACGTATGCTGATCAAGTCAGTTGCGTCCTACAAAAAGGGGAGGTGCGGAGTACTCGAAACCGATGGGCATGTATGAAGAGATGTATGGATGTGCATGAGGCAAAAGAGGTATGTAAGGATCGTAGTAAGTGGCGCGCCCTGGTCTCTGCCTACCCCACTGGGAAAGAGGCGTGACGTTATAGATAGATAGATAGAATTATTTAGCAAGGTTATTCGTAGTGTGTGCAGTAAGCCTTAGTCTTTCTCATATTTTACAACTAGTCAGTCAGCTTGTTTATTTTGTCCAGCTGTTTGTCTGGCGGTGGAAAATGAAGCTCACTTGCTGTGCATTCGGTTTTAACACGCAATGCTCCTGTGCAGGTCAATTTTTGTATCGTTTTTTTTTTGTGATTTTTTTATTTATTTCCTTCTCTCAGATCTCTCATTCGAAGTGCTTATGGACAAAAGATTTTACCGTTATAATTTTTTCCGTCATTTTGTTTTTAGTATCGCCGCGCCGGCGCCGCGTACTAATCAATCTTATATTGTAGTATCACTTAGTTTTGGTCTTTAAAATTAGAAAAAATATATTAGGTAGGTACTCGCCGAGTACCACCACTCGGTCAACGACCAGGAGGGCTGTGTAGTCGTTGTACACAGTAAATAGCGACTAGCACTTATAATTTATTATATTTATTATTTACATTACGTTTACATACATTTGCCTTTACATACTGGGCCATCGTGATGGAATGTGGACCCCGCTCTCTCACCCTTATCCATGAGAGGAGATACTACAAGCTATAGCTCTTTATTTATTTTTATTTAGATAATCACCTTTTTTCAAGTTTTCTTTTTTTTTCTTTTGTTAATTTACCCCGTTTTCCCCATAGAGCTCCAGTACGGCGCCCTGCTAGAGGGGTGCGGGGGGGAGTTGCCGTCGCTCAGTGCGTGCGCGCCGCTCCCCCCGCACCTCGACAAGGCGACGCGTCGCATGCAGAAGGATGCGCGAGCGCAGCAGGACAAAATTGCTCAAGTTAACATTCATTTGCATGGTATTTATTTTTTGTTTTTTTGTTTCGTTATAACTAAGTTGGTTTTGTTAATTATTTTTATTTAGCTTTTGTTGCCGTTAACAATATTTTGGATATGAGACAAAAAGTACGACAGAAGTAGAACCCAGTCAGGCGTTATGGGGATCACAATAAAAATGGAAATCAACGAAATTGTTTTAATTATACATAATATTCAAATAGGAATCAATTGATTGGTTGGTTTGGTTCAATATTCAAAAATAGTATCATCATCATCTAATTTTAAGATCTATGCTCTTGTCGGTGGAGTATTTGCCAATCCAGTTTTCCGCTAGTGCCTTGAGTTCCTGACACGACACGACAAAAAGACAAATAAAAATCTGTCAAGTGCGAGTCGGGCTACTAGCGCACCGGGGGTTCCGTACCACACCACACAACATATAAAATAAAAAATAAAAAATTATCCATGACCTTTAGGACGAGACCGACTCACACTAGACAGGTTTTCATTATTTGTTGACACTGTAGAGTTTTCTCTATAATCACACCAAGTTTAACGCTTGTATGCATTACCGTTTTTATGATAGAGTGAGAAGAAAAAACGTTGATGAGAACTAGTTCCTTGTATGAGGACCCCCGTTAATTTTTAACTTTTTGAAATTTTTATTATTTGTTAGCAAATCTACCTTAATAAATAACGCACATTCTGTGAAAATTTCAACTATCTAGCTCCTACGGTTCAAAAGTTACAACCCTAAATAGACGGACGACTGGCGGACAACGTAGGCTTAGAAATAGGATCCCGTTTTCACCCTTTGGGTACGGAACCCTAAAAACCGAAAAAAATCTCATAAGCAATATTAAATAAAATATTGTTTGTTACAGCTCTATTCGCGGCCGTCGAACATGGGTACCTGGACAAGGCAAGGAACATCCTGGAGTCCACCGACGTGGATGTCAACAGGTAATTATTTTTGACAAGTTAACAGAGAATGTTATATTTATTGGAACAACAACGAGGACGTACAATCGCAGCCACCTTTCGGGACTTAAACGTGAAAGTTATAGCATACTAAAATACGGGTTTCATGATAGAACTACGCATTCATTTTGTAGATAGCCTTGTGCCTAGAAACGCCATTAGAAATATGGTGGTCTATGATGGACAGGCCTTACGCGAACATTTCAAACCAGAAAAATGAGGCAAAACAATTGACAGTTTTACTTCGAAAATGTACTGAGATGACAGACCAAGTACCCTAATTTGTATTGAAGTGCCCTAGTTTTGCCTGCTTCAACTTAAAGCGCTTTGGGCCTATCCGAAGGGTCTATGCCGACTTTAAGATTTTGACGCTGAAGAAAAAATTCTTATGCGTATGTGAAGTCTACCAATTCATTTTATTTTTTCATTTCATTCATTCATTACGCACGCGTGGTGGACTAACGCCCAAACAACCTCCATGAGTGTACTGTGACCAGCAGTGGGACTTATATAGACTGATGATGATGAAGATAGAGGAACCCTGGTCTATACTGACATCCCTGGCCGGCTCCCTCCAACTGTATCCTGGCTTTTTGTTTATTTTTTATCCTAATACCAACACGGTAGCACTCTAAAGTGTTCCTTATCTATGTTATTATTCCCCTGACAAAACGCAGCGTCGCTTAGACTCCATTACCGCCCACAAGTCTCAAGATATCGGCCTCTGTGAACATATTAATTCAAATATTGTAATACTTATCTCAAACACGAGACTTCAAGATAATGCCACGCGTTTAGCAAGAATGGGACAGCGTAAATAAAGTGTCAGGTCTTAGTCGATATTATCTTAGTTATTATTAGATTTTAGATATATCTAAGATTTTGATTGCGACAGTTATTAAATGAAGTGCTTTCATAAACGTACACACGGCGACATAAAGCTACGATAAACCATAATAAGCTGGCCGTACGTAGGTACAGTAATGTATAACGTCGAGCGGCCAGCTTAAATTGCGTTCTTTGATTTGTCGCTGTGTGTACATTTGCAGAACATATCCTTCTGTGTGTCATACATTGACAAGAGAGGGAGCTTTTTTAAAAACGTTAGCAAAATGAAGAAAAGGTTAATGTTAGAGGAAAGGTGTAGAATCGTAGCAAGTAGCAAAAAGTCGTAATGTGTGTAGGATCTTTGCGACAAAACTCAGATCTGGGTAAAAATTTGCATTACTTTAAGGGGTGATTGTACCCATGATACTAAACAACTTTCCCGAAGAAACATATTATAGCAAATTCGCAAAAAAAAACAGCTGATTGCATTTAGTATGGAAAGTCGAAAAAAATCTTATCTCCTATAGGCTTCTTCGGGAAAGTTGTTCAGTATCATGGGTACAATCACTCCTTAATAAAGTGCAACTGTTCGACCCTAACACCTTGTATTGTAGGATATTTGTTTTTTTTGTGGTAAGTACCTATGACAACTAAAAATTTTGTCAAAAGTGGCTTCCTGAGGCCGGAGGCCCTTCACATTAGGATTATTGAGTTGAGCTTGAGTATATGATGTCGGTAGGTAGGAGTATGTTTTAGCTTTTAATTAGGTCGGTACCTACGTACATATAATCGAATCGTTAGTAATGTTAAACATTGTATTGCAGCCTCAACTCCGACGGCCTTGCACCTCTGGACGTGGCGGTCCTGGCAAACAACAGGCAACTGGCAAAAATGCTCATCGAGTTCGGAGCTAAAGAAGGAACGCAGTGTAAGTCTTTTTTTTTTTACAGATGGGTTTGCTCTTGACCTCAATCCAGTCCTCAGGACAGTGATGGGGTCGAAGATGTCAATACTCAATACTCAATATTTTATTGCCTTCCATAATTTACAGCATTCATTACATGAGATGGTTATTAAAAGCTAAGAGATCATTATGGAGTCAAGCTGTAACGAGCTTACCCAGAAGAAATTTACTTCATTAGTTGTTCTATCACTGTTTATTACGATAATTCTTTAGGAAGTGCCAGCTGAGAACACACTCAATAGCCGGGTCCACACCTGACGATCCATCGCGCTCCGATCGCGCGCGGCACATCCAAACGCCTGCAAATTCTCCTGCCGCGCGCGATCGGAGCGCGATGGATCGTCAGGTGTGGACCCGGCTAATGACTAATCGATATCTACAGTCATTTGAAATTTCCAATCGTCAAAAATTTACCTTAGGTACATTTATTTGCAGATCTCTAATGTTACCTTGGAAGAAGTGAATATTTTTTCTTATAAAAATTACGGGTTCCACAGTTAATGTAGCTAAGACCTAAGAGCACCGCGCACGAGCGCGCTTTATGCAAAAGAAGTTTCGTCCCATTTTCAATTAAAGTCAATAAATTTTTAAAACATAATCTAAAATTAATCTCTGTCTATATTTTGTCAGAGTTTAGTTAAAACGAGCATTTACCCGCGTCTTCGTCCGCATTAAATATATACCAGATTTTAAGTCAGATCATAAATTATCAAACAAAAAAAGTTTCATCAATATCGGTTCAGTAGTTTTTGCGTGATACTCGAACAAACAAACACCCAAACAAACAAATAAACAAACAAACAAACAAACAGACAGACAAAAAATCCAAAAATTGGTGATTTGGAATTAGGAACATCTAAAAACCATATCGTAATCTTTTTTTTGTAAATATTTTCAATGTACAGACACACTTCTGTTACAGTTTTATAATAGTTTAGATATATGTATAGTTTCAATACTAGGATTAAATTTAAGATATGTATGGAAGCCTTTGAGCCACTGTAACTTTGAGACTGAAAATCAGACAAAATCAGACACATATTATATTAGTTTCTAGATTGTGTAACAAATCGTCAATTGAATGGTAATGGTAGGCCAAATGCCGTTAGATCAAAATCTCTGTATACCTACAAACTTAGTATGTCGGAGGTCGGAGTCTGCTTTCGAAACGTGACAAACGAACTCACACATTTTATCCTTTCAAATAAAAATATCACATATCTCTGAAACTCTAAGCGCCTCGTCCGTGGCAAGCACTAATAAGTTTTGTATGACTAATATCTGGTTTCCTGAGCGTGCCCAAACATGGTGGCCGAGTGCAAACAAGTTGGTATTGTTGCCGTAACTCGTAGCTGGAATATCGACAGGTTATTTTGTAAGTCATGCTCATGCTGCACGAACGATGCATACACTGATTTTTCAACAAAATTGTTCAATTCGTTTATGTAACTTTAGAAGGTGTTATCGCATTGGAATTATGTGATTCAACATTTTAGACATCATCATTCATCCAAATTTTCCCCTTTAGCTTTTGAGTTTGCAAAGTTCTACCACAGAGTACAATAATTAGGTTCAACAAAATTACATTTCGATTAATTTAAAGTTACATATCCAAAATGTTTATTTGTCGCCGGTTCCGTACAATCTTTTTTTTAGGTTTTGCTTAAGTTTTTGTTTATTCCTTGTTTATAAAAACTACCTAAACGCCTAAGGCCTTGCCTGCAAGCTTTTTTGTGGTCTAATGCGGATTAGTAGATTTCACATACCCATCAGGATTTCTTCTTCAGCCTATTGCAATGCAGGTTTCCTCACGTTTTAAATGCCCATTTTCAGCCTTTCTCAGGATCCCTTTCTCAATCTTTTACAATACCTATGTAAATTATTTTTTCATTTGAAATCCTTTTCATTGAAGCCAATACAATCAATCTGTTATAAGATATAGCTGTGTTCTCCAGATAAAATGTTATTGGCAGTATCCGCCAATAAACCCACGATGACCGCTCTTATCAGCACCTTATCAGATCAGTCGCTTCCTTTATTGTTTTGTGGAATTCGCAGTTTTGTGATTTTTTTCATAATCTAGATGCTGTATTGGAGGTCAATTTTATTATTGAAGCCATGAACTCAGATGCTTATGCTACTGAGGCTTATTCAAAGTTATGGATTGATTTCTGCCATTGATTGCATTGATTGCTGCTTGAGGCTGATCTTACTTAAAATGCAAGGATCTTTTTCTTTCTCGTATGAAGGTGATCGCAATTTGTCATTTCAATACTTGGCCACCTCTATTCCTCAATGGGAAGCCCCTGTTTAGGTCTTGGAGGAATCTAGACCCAAGGCAATAGATGTGTAGTGGTTTGCACCTGACCACACCCCCAACTCCTCACTCCACCGACTCATCAGCCGGCAATATGTCCCACCTTCGCAGATAATCCTTGGATCGCCCAACTCCCGATCCCATTCGCAATCTGTTAAGTTAAGTGCCTTCTATTTACGATTCTATAAAGATATCTTCACGATTTCCAGCAGATATACTGCGGTTCGGTGCTTAAGTAAACATAATTATATCTAAAAGTTTTATTGGTATTCTGTAAAAAAATAGAAACATAGAATACCTAGTTACTAGTTTTGTAAAGATTGTTATTTACCTTCTTCGCAATTAAATTTGATTTTTTTTCTGGAGAAGCCTAGAAAACCGTAGCTGAAGGTTTTGACACAGTAACTGGAAGATTTTTTAATTTATACTTTCGTAAAATTCTTATGTACTTACTTACCTACCTACTAACTAACTTAAAATACAGAAGGAAGCAGGAAACGCAATTTCCTTCCTCGAAAAGTGCCAGAGAAACCAATGTTCTAGCTGGAAACAACCAAAGAGAAAGGTTGTCCCCTCAGGGGTTGCAAGTTTATGTCCCTGAACTTTTCTGTACCTACCTATACTGTTCCAGTGGGGATTCGCAATGTAAGATGTTTTATTAGTAAATAAGATGAAACTTTCTTTTACGTCGGACATTGCGAACAATTTTATTTAAAGAACTTTATTGTAAAACTAGCTGTGCCCGCGACTTCGTACGCGCAGACCACTGAAATAATATAAAAAAAAAAGAAATAAAAAGAAAGAAAATGAAAAAAGAAAGATATAAAGAAAAAGGAATTCATTGGATAAATTATTGCCATAAAATTAAGATATAAAGTAGAATCTCTTTATAAATTTTACAAAACATCATCTAAATTGTTTGATAAGTAGGTACCTACTTTTTTTTCGGGCATAGGCCCACCACATTTCCCACCGCTGCCGCTGTAACTCCTGTAAACCAGGATCAACAGCGGCGACCATTCACAACACTGGACAATGAAGTCCAGCGAGCCCGGGGGATGACTCTAATCTGTCTTGGAACCCGCAATTAATTAATCAAAGAAGATAGAAGTCAAGAGCAAACGGGAGACAGCAATAAGAAAAAAGCCAGTTAAATACTAATTTAAAATCATCAGAACCATATGAATTGGTAATAATAGTTACACTAACGATATGTAAGAACATCGTCATGTCTCACCTAAGTGTCTCACATGGCAAAGTTTCTTCTTAACCCTACTAATTAACAATTATTAGAAACCAGTAGATTCTCAAAGCACACATACCTCACCACACAGTTACTCAATACATAGTTTATGTTGACATTACCTCCAAATGATCTGGACTGAGAAATTAGAACCCGGGGGTCGGTCTTTGCTTGATGCCAACAATGCGAATTCGTAGTCAAAAAACCGGCCACGCGTGTCGGGCCACGTGCAGTGTAGGGTTTCATATACAACGTGTTAATGAATTAACGCAAAACCTCATACACCCCACCTGATTTATATCAAAATAATTAGATTGAAACAATAATTAATTTTTTTTTGTAGTTAAAATTTAAAGTTATTCGCATTTTAAGTTTAGAGGCAAAAATGATTTTTTATCATTTCAGCAATGAATGAAGGCGCTAACGTACTCATGGATACATTTTAATAATCTTGTTTTGGTAGTAAGTAGGGTGGGTGTGCCCGTGGGGTGGATTTCACATCGGGTTCAGTAAATTTAAAATTTTACCAAAAAATTATTTAATATTTTGAAAAAAATTACCCATGTTGAAACCATGATAATTCGATTCTGCTCTCGATTCTAAACAAACTACTTTCTAGTTTTGCGTTAATTCATTAACACGTTGTAGTTGCCCGTTACAGTATATGGATTATGAACTTAGAAGGGTGCTTTTTGTTTTACACTACCATACCGTTAGGTATACTATTGCCGTGAATTTTTTCACATCTCCAACCACAACCGTTTAGCTGGGAGAAGGTGGGGGGGGGGGACACTTGACTGTAACAAAAATTTTTGCTTTAAAGTTTAATATTTCGCTAACGGACCCCTAAATCGAAAAATACTTACTACTACTTACTAATTTAAAAATTTTACTGTTTCGATACCTTCTAACTCCTCAGTTCTAATGCTGCATTGGTACTAACTACCTAAACCGTAAGCCTTGAGGATTTTTTGACTTGGTCTTTGTATAGCAGAACCCCATTCAGATCGGTTTTGTTCATTAAATTCAGTGGCGGTCGACTTTGTCTTTAAATACTAATAAATTTTAATTGAATTAACTGATTGCGATGAAATAACGCCTATAATTCTGCCGTGCAATTTATAAACGCAGTAACCAACAGTTTGATAGTTTCGAGTAAAACGCGCTCGAAAATTCGACCGTGTACCGTGTTTTGTGGTGCCACGAATTCTACAGTAACCTTTAGTCTATTTGAAGTCACTTTTTATATTGAAAAAACAGTGTAGATTTTAAATTTTGCATTAAATGTACTTAATTGTAGTAATTAAGCATTATAGTAATCCAAAATTACTTTATACCTAGAATCACATTAGTTTAAAAGCAGGATTAAACAACGCATGAATGCAGTGAATTTGTTGCTTACTGCGCTTAAGCGTAGCAATTTCACATAAAATGCATTTGAGCTATGCAGTAAAGTATTGTACTGCGTTCATAATCCTCTACCAATCCCTAAAATGGTTATGGTACGTTGCTGGCCCGACTTGCAACTTATTCGAATAGATGGATTGGTAGAGGACGGCCAATTCATGGTCTGCAAGAAGCCCCGACTTGACTCCATGTAATTTTCGTGTCTGGGGTAACATGAAAGACCTTGTTTATCAAACCTCAGTAAACGACGTAGAAGACTTAAGGCAGCGCATAATAAATGCAGCGGAGGTAATGAGATTTTACTTTTACTTCAAGAGTAACTAAAAATGAACTAAGAAAGTGCTTGCGTGTATGTGTTCGGAACAGAGGGGCTCACTCTGAGTAAGATGTGTAGATTTAAATTAATAAATAATGTTATCTAAAAAAAATGTAAAATTTTTCTCCAGGAGAATGTTGCCTCTACGTATCACGTACTAAGTAAAAAAACTTTTTGACATTTTCTAAAACATTTTATACCTTTTTAGAAAGCTAACTAAACGAAGAAGTTATTTCAGTAAAACGCACACTTTTATTCATACAATTTTTTGAGAAAAACGCGTGATTTCAAGATTTCGACGATTGACATGATTCAAGGAACCGAGGGACTCACTCTGAGTAAGATGTGTAGACTTAAATTAATAAATAATGGCCTCGATTCGGTCTGTGCTACGACTTAACTTAACTAAATTAAATATATTCCTGTCACTTTCTAAAATAAGATTAAGAAAAGAGACAGAAAACCAACAGCTGACTTTAGTGCTGTCAAAGTGACGTTAAACGACTAAAATAAGATGCCATCATAATGTACGCCATCTTTTTTAAAGCGTTTTTGGGCGTGTAACGTCACTTTGACAGCACTAAAGTCAGCTGTTGGTTTTCTGTCTCTTTTCTTAATCTTATTTTGGAAAGTGACAGGAATAAATTTAGTTAAGTTAAGTCGTAGCACAGTCCGAATCGAGGCCAATGTTATCTAAAAATAAATCGTAAAATTTGCTCCAAGAGAATGTTGCCTCTAAGTATCACGTACTAAGTAAAAAACCTTTTTTGACATAGTAATTCCATTTTTTTCTAAAACAATGTACCTTTTTAGAACGGTAACAAAACGAAGAAGTTATTTCAGTAAAACGCAAACTTCTTTTCATACAAAAGAAAAACCCGCATGATTTCAAGATTTTTTTTTTTTCAAAAATTAACCATCATTGTTATCGATTTATTTTGAATCGCTCAGAATGATCAGACATTTATTTATGAAAAAATCTCGGAAAATGTGTTAACTATGAATTAAAATTCAAATCGACGCCATGGAATAAGCATTTTTTTTTATTTAAGAAATAGTGTGAAAAAATTGGGTTTTTGGTAAAAGACCTTGAATTCCAAATATCTTGAAAACTATTAATTTCCGACCCCACATATGGGGGTTCACATAATTGCATTTCGGCTGCCCTTTAACACCCTGAAAACAATACGTCGAATTACAAATAATCCTGTATAAAACATATAAAAAATAAACGCGGCAAGAGTTCGCACTGCATTTAATTTTATACTAAGGATGTGCTCTAGTCATTTATGAATATAGTTACGTATGAAGAATCCTTACCGTAACTACTGCATTTATGCTATGGTATGTTTGGAAAAAATATTATTTGTCATTATTTATAAGCAGTAAGATTACTTACTGCACACATTTATAGGGTTCGCAATGTCGAGGGTGCCTTTACTGCGTTTATGGTTTTTGCTTTACCTCCTTCTAAGGTACTTACCGAAAAACGGGTCTTTTTTTCCGAAAGATCTCATTGCGAGGATGCCAAATATGTAATAAACTCGATTTTGAAAAAAATGCACCCACTGCGTTTATAAATTGCGGGGCAGAATTATGTTTTTGTGAAAACCTTATTCAAATCGGTTTAGAAGTTTTTTAAGTGATGCGTATGTCAAATTCATAACTTTTAATTGAATGTACCGATTGCGATGAAATAAAGCTTATAATTATGCTAATTCAAATTAAGCCCTACGTTTTTGTGAAAATTTCATTTAAATCGGTTTCGTAGTTTTTAAGTGATGCGTACCATACAATTCAGGGGTACTCGCGACTTTGTCTTTAAATACTCCTAACTTTAGATCGAATGAACCGGTTGCGATGAAATAAAGCCTAAATGTTAATACAAACTATGCCCCATGTTTTTTGAGAAAACATCATTCAAATCGGTTTAGTAATTTTTTAGTTATGCGTGCATTAAATTCAGTGTCGCTCGCAACTTTTTCTTTAAATACTCATAACTTTTGATTGAATAGACCGATTGCGATGAAATATAGCCTATAACTTGACCCAAACCATGACCTATACTTTAGTGAAAACCCCATTCAAATCAGTTCAGTCGTTTTCAAGTGATGCGCGAACAAACAAACAGACAAACAGATAAACAGATAAACAGACAAACAGACAAACAGACAAAAATTCTAAAAATGGTCGTAATGTATTCCATTACGTATCCTGAACACTCCCAATTAATTTTATTGCAAATATCTTCAATGTACATCATATAGCCAAGTTCGCCAAGTTTAGAATTTTATTATATGTATAGATTGCGAACAATTTTATTTAAAGAACTTTATTGTAAAAATACCTAAATAAAAATATCAACTAGGTCAGGGGTTCCCAAATTATTTCAAATCACGGCGCACTTACCGGTATAGTATTTTGTCACGGCGCCCTTGTCAAAATATGTGTGAAATAAGGCATAGAAAGAGATTTTACTAAAATATGAATAGGTCGGCACGTAACGTAAAAATGAGATCCAAAAGCGGGAGCGAGCGAAGCGAGTTCGAGATTTTACTAAAATATGAATAGATTGGCACGCAATAATATGAAACCAAACCAAGAGCGAGCGAAGCGAGCTCGAGATTTTTTTTTTTTATTTAGAACTTGCAGCAAGCGAGGCGAGCTCGACATTTTACTGCAATGGGACTAGGTCGTTGCAGAAGGAGAGAAAAATACAATAAAAAACGAGGAAAAAGCCACCTATTTCACTTCTAACGCGCCGCTTTAAATTGACGCGGAAAATTTTGTTTTTTTTTTCTGATTTTGGCGGAGTTTAAACGACTTGAAACTTGAAACTTTTCAGTGATGAGAAAATAATGTTACGTGGAATTAAAAGTATAACTTTTTCTCAAGATGAAAAGAATGAAAACAAAATAAAACCTATAATTACGAACCTGAAAATCCGGCTTCGCATAAATAAATAGGATGTTACAAAGGGAATGAGAAATCTTAAAGCTTTTGAACTTAAAGTTTGAATTCATCAATAGAGTTCAATGAAACTATCTTCTACTTGCGAAGTGAATTCTGGTGAAGCTTGAGCATGTAAGGGATCTAGGATCCACGCACTTTTTTCGACCGTTATCTTCCTCTTATTACTTTTATTTGGGAGTAAGCAGGAGCACCTCGCGGCGCGGCGTCCCTGCTTGCTTTTCACGGCGCCCTGGGGCGCCACGGCGCACACTTTGGGAACCCCTGAACTAGGTGCCTACCAAATTTTTGCTCCGATCGGGTTGCTCCCATAGTAAAAGTTGTTCAGTTTGATGGGTAGACTCTTAGTTTAAGGGGCGTCCGCCCGGTTTTGAGTAACTTTGTAACCATTTTGTACATTAACTATGGCACTTTTTAAGCAGAAAACAAAACTGAACAATCTACAGGATATGAGAAGTGATGTGGTTTTTCTCGAAATCTATTTTAATTAATAAAACTGAAGAAAAACGACTCCAAAGTCACCTCTTTTTTTCTAATTGTAACCGTTTTACTCTTACATTGTTGATCAGAAGAATATGAAAATTTGCAATATTCTTCACAATACAATATAGAATGATGTGGTTTTCTTATTTTTTGAAAATTCATAAAAAATCATACAGGTTTTCAAAGAAAACGGAAAATTCTGACCGGAGCCGCGCAATTGAAGCGGGATGGCTAATTGCAAAAGTTTGCTTGTAAGAAAGAGAGCCTTGCAGATGGGAGGAGTAGCCTTAAAGGGATGCTAATGATATCAATTTCACCCTGTATAAGTGAGGGGTCGCAAGATATTTTGTTTTGGCTATTCAGAGGGGCGTGATCTCTAAACAGGTTGAGAAACGATACCGACAGATTACCGATACTCGACTTTCTAGTGGGAAACAAGTGGCATCACTATTTTTAAACTATCACGTTTTAGATAGGCAGGTAAATTTGAAGATATCTGATCACGACGCGACGATCAATGATAACTAGCGATGGACTTAATAAATAAGAATAAGCTTAGTCATTATCATGACTTCTGGTAAAATCCGTGCAGTGAACTCCTGGGCTTATTATTTAATAAGACTGAAGCGCTTTGCCCGCGTAGATTTCATTCCGTTTTTGAGATAAAAAGTACCTACTCTTCTTGGCGAAGGAACAACCGTGCCCCCAAACTATAACCTAGTTGTGTTCTATCGAGTCGATGGCATGTCATTCTAAATTTTCCCCACTATATTGCGACACTGATAGCACTGCTGGCAGCGTCCATAAGCTCCGTTCTCGTGCAGGTGTCAGGGCAGGAAGGGCAGGATACAAGATGTTCCAATTGGGTCTATAGTCTGAGGAGCAACACCGCATTCGCACCTATAGCTGAATAGCTCTGTTCTTCTTGACGTCTTAGAATTAACAGGGGTTGTAATAATACAACCCGGGTGAATTAACTTGACACCTGGCTCGTAACAAATAACAGCAAAAGAATAACTCGAAAATTCTAAACCGAGGCCAGTAGCGATGCATCTCAGTTATCATTGCATGTGTCCCTGCGCTTTAGAATTTTCGAGTTATTCTTTTGCTGTTATTTGTTACTAGCTGTTGCCTGCGACTTCGTCTGCGTGGACATGTGATTTTGTCTCATGTCTCGTCTAAGGGCATGAAGGTCATGGTCAGAACCAAGTCTAGAAATCCTGGCATGTAATGTAACATTTAGAATGGCCACTAAGGAATGGGCTGATAAAAGACGCAGGCTAGATGGTCTGGCCTCTCAGGTCTGCAACACACCAACGTCGTTCGAGCCAGGTGTCAAGTTAATTCGCCCGGGTTGTATTATGATTGCAACATAAGAAATTAAAAGATGATAAAATGTCTTCTACAGGGTGAAATTGATATCATTAGCATCCTTTTAAACTAAGAGTCTGCCCATCAAACTGAACAACTTTTACTATGGGACCAAACCGATCGGAGCAACTAATAAATCAGCTGTTGCATACATTTGAGTCGAGTAGGCACTGCAGTTTAGTATGGAACAGCTGATTTTTTAGTTGCTCCGATCGGTTTGCTCCCATAGTAAAAGTTGTTCAGTTTGATGGGTAGACTCTTAGTTTAAAAGGATGCTAATGATATCAATTTCACCCTGTAGTTCCAAGTAAACTAGGTATTAACCTCCGAAATTAAATTTCACAAACCAAGCACTCAAAAACCACGAAACACTATACGTTTCAAACAACGAACGGCAAGTACAACCTAGGAAAATAAGACAAATAACTAAGACCCAATAGTTCGAAGAGATTGAAACTTTCCTTGCTCCAGGTGATAGGTAAAAAACTGGAATAAGGGAAGTATTTCCACTTTCGGGAATTTTTTGTATTATATTCGATATCCCGATGAATATCAACAGGTAAATCCCTGTACCAATTTTCAAAAATGTAATATATTTCGGCGGATAACCATATTTGGAGCTAATTTGCCTGAACTAAACTGTTTTTTTTTTACTTTCTTTGAATAAGAAAGTCGGGTGCCCGTACTAAAATAAACAGTGTTATTTTGTTACTGTATGTTTATGTTTACTACATTTAATATTTGGTAGTACTGTTGCTTGATATTAATTAAAACCATGATATAGTACAGAGTAAAATCAATTACACTTAAGCCCTGGTGCAAATACAAATACGCTATAAATTGTTATTGGGAAACATAGTATTTGCGAATCAGTGACAGGCAATTTATATTCCACTTTCGGATACATACCTCATCGAAATAATAATTAAAGATTGAATTCTGACTGAAAAATTCAAAAACGGTTTAGTACAGTCGGCTGCAAATGTAAATAACAGGCATTCAATAGATACATAATATTTCTGACTAGATATCCATACATAGGTACTAGGTAACGATACATGGTCCTTGTGGTCGCGGTGACTCCTATAGATAAGTATAATATTATGTGATAGTAGGTATACATAACATACCTAAGGTGCCTTTAGATTAGCCATGCGAACGAGAAAACGCATATGTTAGAGAGAGACCATCAAACACGAATGTTATATTTATAAATGATGAAACAAGAGAGATAGATTGAAAAGATAGGTCCCTCTAAAGATCGACCGTTGTTTAAACTCTTGGCTAGAGCCAATGCGGATGAGTCTATACTAGAGTATAGACTCACCCGCACGTCACACATCATGTATTGTACCCAACGAAACAAGTCCTCGCCTCACTCGTTTACTCCAGAATGTTATCGTAATATCCTGTCCTATTGTTTCCAGTCAAATGTCCGGAAGCCCTCGGAGCGCACTTGAGGAGGCTGGCGCGGGAAGCAGAGTCCCGCCTGCATGATGTTGCTGGCTGTCTCCCGGAGAGGACGTGTAGGGAAGACGCCTGCACTAGGTAAGCACTTTGCCATCGGCTTATATTCTAGGTAGGTACCTCAGAGTTTCTCTAAGTGACATAGAATCTGAACCCCCGATGCTTACGTTTTGTTCCACTATGCTGTGGATCAAGTCTGTAACTTTTCCGCATAGATGTTTGCTCTGCCTTTACCAAGTCTGAGAAAATATAACTTTAGCCCGCTCTCTACAAAACGCGTCGGCGTAAATAGGTACACAAACATTATCTAACCTGTAATTCGACGATCTCGACGGGTTAAAATAAAGAGCAAAGCTTCGAATTTCCTACAGTATTATGGCTGCTATAACACAAATTAACACAATTCCAGGTCATCAGCAACTGGTCAAGCTGGCACCACCGGCTGTGCAGGAGGAGCTGGCTCCGAAAAAGACAAACAGGCTCAACATTGGGAAAGAAGGGTTCGGACCCTCAAGTAAGTTCCACATCCATAGAAACAAGGACAAAAACACCAATATGCATTGCGGTTGAACCTCATCTGGCAGCACGGCATCGCCTTTTTCTGTCGCTCCATCCTTTTCTGTCACTCAGGAACGTCATTTGCTAGAGCAAATAACATAGAGCATCTAGCATAGAATATACCAGAACAAAACCATCATCATCCTCATTCTAAAAAAAAATCTCTATCATTTCTAAAAAACAAAATTCTCTGCCTCTATTCCAGACGTCTAGTCCTTGGCTGGCAACAAGCCCGAACACCCACAGCGCCACCGCCGCCAGACCTGGAAGTTTGCAGCGCTCATGCAGTCACTGTGAAACTGAAAGACCTGCGTGTAACCTTGCCACAGAGCCCGCCTATTGTTACTAAATATAAAGGTAACCACTATTCAACATAATTAGTGAAATATCAAAGATATCTTTAATTAAATTTAATTAAATTAAAAAATTATTTATTGCCTTTCTCTTCTCATTTATCTTACATTCTCTTTGGTTACAGAACATAGTATATTCATAGGGTTACAGATACAAAACTTATTAATCTTGTGCACTTACACATAAACAAACAAATTATACATAATAAAAAAATTAAAACCGCCTTCAAAAAACTAAAAAGTTAAAAAATAATATTGCAGCCTATGGCTTTTTCGTTCGCATCATAAGAACATTAATTTGTTTTATTGAAGTCGCTGTCAAGCCGGTACGATTCGCGACATGGCTTGCATTTTTTGGCTTGGCTTGACACCGACTTCTATAAAACAAATTAATGTTCTTATGATGCGAACGAAAAAGCCATAGGCTGCAATATTATTTTTTAACTTTTTAGTTTTTTGAAGGCGGTTTTAATTTTTTTGTTAAAATTTTGTTTATTTTACAATTTTCAGTGGTAAATTCATTAGTTCGATTTAATAGTAGTGCTTTAAATTAAGAAACGCACTAGTCGGCACTACGATTTTCGAAGGTTCCCCTCGATATCTCTGGGATCCATCATCAGATCCTGGTTTCCTTATCATGGGACCTCTCTTGGGATATCTCCTTTCCAACAAAAAAAGAATCATCGAAATCGGTTCATAAACGACGAAGTTATCCGCGAACACACATAAAAAAAAAATATATATACGGTCGAATTGAGAAACCTCCTCCTTTTTTTGAAGTCGGTTAAAAAAGAAAAGAGACAATTTTTGAGACCTAGGCAAAAGGTGGGTGACGTCAGCTGTGCTGTTCCGAAGCCGTGGGCTCGGGCAGCGCTGTTTTTCAGTCACCACCTTCTCCCTGAAATGGTATGCGGGTATCTTACGAGTAGTTAGGTACTATCTTAAAAGTATTAGCTTACAAAACTATCATCATCATCTGCCTATATCACTGCCAGTACATAGGCCTCTGCCGTATAAGCTTAAGAGCTAGGTACTGAAAAGTAACCCTTTGCAAAACTAATACTCCAACGTAACTTCCAATGTTATGTCAAGCCAAAGAATATTCATAAATATTACCTCGCACCATGCGATGGAAAGGAGTCGAGTCTTGGTAATTTTTCCGCTAGAGGCCAAAGCATCATCACAGATCCTCTTACGTGAGAAATAACTTCGGAGTTCCGCAAGAAAGTGTCCTTGGACCACTTTTGTTTATATTGTACATAAATGACCTCATTGAGGTTACTAATCATAGAAGTGTTTTGTTTGCTGATGACCTATCAATAATTGTAACCACTAATTAGAAATTAGCTTTAAGTAAACATGAAAATGACATAAATAACGAGATAAAAATAGTAACGACATGGCTTAAGCGAAATAATTTACAATTAAATATAGATAAATCACATTACATTAATTTCAATAGTTATAATGAACAATTAAATATAAACTATGACGGACAAACTCTTAACAAGGCTAACAGTGTGACATTTTTAGGATTAATTATCGATAAATCACTTGATTGGAAAGAACAAGTGACAAAGGTATGCAAAAAACTCAATAGCCTTTCTTTTGCTCTCCATAAAATAGTCAAAACTGCTTCTTTAAGTGCCGCTGTTATTACATATCATGCATACGTAGAGTCAATTCTTAGATACGGCCTTATAATTTGGGGAAACAGCACTGATATGAACCAGGCATTTATAGCACAAAAGAAATGCGTCCGTGCTTTATATGGAGTGGCACCTTACGTTTCCTGCAGGCCATTATTTAAAAGGTCAAATATCCTTCCTCTCCCATGTCTGTATATACTTGAAATAGCTAAATTTGTAAAAGAACATCTTGATCTGTTCAAAACGGCAAAGGATGTATATCCAAGAAGCACAAGATACCGTAATAAATTAGCCCATGGCAATGTCCCGAAATCTGCGCGTTATCTTAAGAATTCATACTCAATGTGTCTATCGATTTACAATAAATTACCGAATGAAATCAAGGATGTACCCTATAAAAGATTTTTAAATTACCTAAGGAAATGGTTGATGGAGAAAAATTTTTACTCTATCAAAGAATTTTTGGATCAACCCCATTGAGTTGGTATTGTATAAATAACGGGAAGTCATTGGGGTTTGACGTTTACAAGCTGATTGATTTTATTGTTTGATTTATATTTGTGTTGTTTATGTTTTTGCATGCCTATGTTTTGGCTAAGTGTGAGATACCTTATTATTATTTTATACCTGTAAATACCATACTTACTGCAAATAAATCTAAATCTAAATCTAAATCTGCGAATTGATAAACCACTGATGCACAAACGTAACATGAATTAAGAATCACGCCAAACGAAATTCAATTCGTCATTCATATTCCTACTTAGAATTAACGAAGAATTATCATAATGGATCATCGAGACATCGCACATATCTGAACTAGAAAATAACCAACGACGACCTGGTTGGTGTAATGGTTACCACGCCGGACTGCCAAGCCAGGGTCCTGGGTTCGAATCCCGGTTCGGTCATGGATGTTATATGTGTGTGCCGTTGTTGTATGGTTCCCATAACAAAAAGGATCATTGCAATGTATATGCCTGTGAGCGTTATTTATTTTATTTTAATACCCTAAGTACCTACATTTAAGCTTCCATCTTTATAATTTCAGTGGAATGGTCATCTCGAGCAGATTTCTCAAACGTCTGCGGTTACCGCGAAGTAGCCACATCAGCGTCTTCAAGTGGCACCAAAGTTCTCGCCGGAGGCCTTACGAGGGGAAGACGATATTTCTTCAGGGCAGCCGCTGGAAATATAAAGGGTTATGGACCGTTTACCGTCTCCGTTCCACGCAGTGTTGTGCCCAGCTGTAAGTAACAAAAATTAGTAACCTACAGGCGCCAACAACAAAGGTCACCCTATATAGATACTATAAATATGTATGTATATACATATTTATTGTATCTATATAGGGTCCTTCTTAATATGCTGACACTTTTTTAAGGGGATGATCAGACCGTCAAACTGAACAACTTTCGCTATGGCACTAACATCGAAATCGCGAAAAAAACAGCTGTTCTATACTAAACTACAAACCTACTTAAGCCAAATGTATGGGACAGCAGATTTTTTGTTCGCTATTTCGATGAAGAAAGTTGTATAGTCTGATCTTTCCATTAAAAAACTGTCAGCATATTAAGAAGGACCCGTATAGTAGTGGGCATCTCTGCATGCTTATACACTCTCCATGCAACATACTTTCTTTAAAATTCAAACTATTAGAAGACAAATCTGGTATAGCCTCTAAGTCTAGAGTCTCTAGAGGCTTGTGGGTGAGCTACTCCGCTAACAGACTCAGTTTCAGTAACAAATTAAATATCCTTTCCTTCAAGGTTGGCGTGACGTTTCCTCGCGAGCTTCACGTGGCGAATCCGGAGGTGCGGTGGCTGCTTTGGAAGCTTTAGCCACGGCCGCAGCGGGAGCCAGGCAGAGGCCACCAGCCCAGCCCCCGAGGCTGCCGAGGAAGAAGACGGCCACCATTCGACAACTCTTCACCGCAGCCAGCAAGTTTCAGAAGAATCTTAGAAGGTATGTGTTTAAGTAACAATATCCTTGTTTTAGTATGACAAAAATGCCTATGGTATCCCACTATAGGGCAAAGGCCTCTTACTAAAGGGGGTGAGAGTCAGTGTGTCATATTCAGCTTAGTTGGTGGCAGGGGAGGTAAAATGTCTCCTAAATGTTTTGAAAAGATTCCCAGCTAATGACATCGCCTAGATATTTGGAAGATAAAGGCCGTAGGTAATAGAATATCAGTTAAGAAGACATCCATAGAATAAAATATATGCAACGGAAGATCAGGTGTTGAGCTGCAGGTTGACCATCCAGATAGTAGGATGATTTATGGATGATTTATATACAGGGTGAAATTGATATCATTAGCATCCTTTTAAACGAAGAGTCTACCCATCAAACTGAACAACTTTTACTATGGGAGCAAACCGATCAGAGCAACAAAAAAAATCAGCTGGTCCATACTAAACTGCAATGCCTACGCGACACAAATAACTATATGCAACAGCAGATTTTTTTTTGCTCCGATTGCTTTGCTCCCATAGTAAAAGTTGTTCAGTTTGATGGGTAGACTCATAGTTTGAAAGGATGCTAATGATATCAATTTCAACCTGTATAAGAATGGCAAAGGACCGCAGGTTAGTAGCACGTGGTAGATTGCATTAAAATGTAAAGATAGAGGGATCCAAATAAAAGCCTTATTAAAACGTTTGCTTTAAATTTCCAGGGGAGTGTACCTGGCGTGTATCCTGTATCACGAAGACAAGGTGCTGGTGACAAGCGAGGAGTTTCTTCCAGTAATCGAAGTGGACGAGACTTACCCCACCTGCATCTACAATGACTTCCATTGGCTGATGAAGGTATGATAACCATATCTAAACTGTGTGTCTGTACATTGAAGATATTTACAAAAAAAAGATTACGATATGATTTTTAGATGTCCCTGATTCCAAATCACCAATTTTTGGATTTTTTGTCTGTCTGTTTGTTTGTTTGTTTGTTTGTTTGTTCGTTTGTTTGTTTGTTTGGGTGTTTGTTTGTTCGAGTATCACGCAAAAACTACTGAACCGATTTTGATGAAACTTTTTTTGTTTGATAGCTTATCATCTGACTTAAAATCTGGTATATAATTTATGCGGACGAAGTCGCGGGTAAAAGCTCGTCTATAATAAAATTCGTTGTTTCTCCGAAACTTTTGTCATCCACGTTATGTGTTTCTGCTAAACAACTTTCATCGAGCGCTTGATTGCGCTGGTTGAAATCCAGATTGACAGATGCAAACTGACGAACGATATTAATGTCCACAGTATAAGCACAGATTATTTAATAGTTACTACCGGTATAAGTCAATGAAACTGACGATGATAAACCCACCCCAACCCAGTTCTATATTTTGTTTAACTAGTCAGAAACCTTGGAACTAACCTACCAAACCAGCTTTCAAATGGGTCATGACATGAAAGAAAGCATGTTGTAGCACGACAACTACCGAACACCTTACGACATGTTTCACTGTTTTCCGAATCGTACAACAGTTTTACCCAATTCACTCTACAATATAGTTCGGTTACTTTTTCCTCAGGTGGCATGCTCATGGGACGACGTGAAAGCGCTACGATCTGACATGGAGAAGCACACCTCCTCGTCCATACACTTCAGGTTGAAGCTCCTCACAGCCGCTGCTCAAATGCAATCCGCACTTTGTATACAAGACTTAGGTAAGATCCTTCAATTTTCACTGATCTTAGGCTTACATAATCATCAGCAAAATTAATATCAAGGTCATCATTATTCGGCGATTGTACGTAGCAAAGACCTCTTTCGAAGGATCGGACCACACTCCTTGGAATAGGTATCAAGATCATCATCATCAGCCCTATATGTCCCATTTCTAGGCACAGTCCTCCTTTTTCAAATAAAGTTGACGGGGGAAGGCTAAGGGTCTGAATCACCCCCCAAAGCGTAAATACCGAAAACAACAGAATTTATTATTCAGTCGGATTTTCTGAAATAGCTCGACGAAACCGATCACAAAAATAAATTCTGGATCCGCTACTAGGTGAGAGGGAGCGGCAAGTTAAATAAATACACCTTGCGGTATCAGTGTGGATTAATGGAAGCAAGATTGTGATTAACATGTTGAGATTTCAAGAAGATTATATTAAAAATGACCCATTGGGAACCATCTACAACAGAATTGCAGGTGAAAAAGATAACAAACTTGACTGTTTTAAAATATACAATTTAAATCTCACCTTCCAGGTCAACTCTACCACAAACCCCTTCGAGATTCTCACGGCACGGTGGTGTTATCCTGCGTCAACAGTGTCAAGTCGGCCAAGTCCGTGTCTGCGTTGAACTCCCGATGGGCCCCCGTGTCGAGGCTTCGACGTCGGGTGCTGAGCGAAGATAACACTATGGGGGAGTTGCTGATGGCTTCTGTACACGAGCAGATTGCTTACCACCAGGTATGGGTCATATTTTACAAGTTTAGGCCCTATACATGGTGTTAGGGTAAACAGTTGCATTACTTTAAGGGGCGTCCGCCCGGTTTTGAGTAACTTTGTAACATTTTATACATTAACTATGGCACTTTTTAAGCAGAAAACTAAACTGAACAATCAAAGGCTATGAGAAGTGACGTGGTTTTTCTCGAAATCTATTTTAATTAATAAAACTGAAGAAAAACGACTCCAAAGTCACCTCTTTTTTTCCAGTTGTAACAGTTTTACTCTTACATTGTTCATCTGAAGAATATGAAAATTAACAATATTCTTCACAATACAATATAACATGATGTGGTTTTCTTATTTTTTGAAAATTCATAAAAAATCATACAGATTTTCAAAGAAAACGGAAAATTCTGACCGGAGCCGCGCAATTGAAGTGGGATGGCTAATTGCAAAAGTTTGCTTGTAAGAAAGAGAGCCTTGCAGATGGGAGGAGTAGCCTTAAGAGGTAATTGTACTAACAACTTTCCTTAAGAAACCTATAGTATAGAAAACTCCAAAAAATGTTTTGGGCTTTCCATACTAAATGCTAAAATACTCAGGTGATCAAAATTGTATGAAATGTAAAATTGTTTTTGCGAATTTCCTGTATATGTCATAACACCCTGTAATTTCGATACACAATCTGGTTTTTATGTCATTAATGTAGGTACTACCTACTTAATTACCGGTTGAAGTTCGCACTCTACCCGAAACAAAACTATCTAAGGTCATAGCTAGGATAGTTGAAATTAAGGTCGCTGTCCAGACCAGAGTCCAATGTCTTTCAGCAGTTCCGTATCTTTTTGTTGTCAGCTTTTATCTCCACCACATCAAACAGTAATAGTAACAAATAACTCTCTTTTTGAAAAAAAATTAATAGGCTGTACACACGGCGACATATCAACCTACGCTTAGTTGAACTCTATGTTCATGGACATACAGTCCAATTATGCATAGGTAGATCTGTCACCGTATGTACCTACCCAACTCAACAATCAAATCCTATCCTATCCTACTAATATTATAAACGCGGAAGTTTGTAAGTATGGATGGGTGGATGGATGGATGGATGGATGTTTGTTCCGCTTTCACGCAAAAACTGCTAAACGGATTTTGATGAAATTTGGCATACAGATAGACCACGGCCTGGATTAACACATAGGGTACTTTTTATCCGGGTAACGCAGACGAAGTCGCGGGCAACAGCTAGTTAAGAAATAAGACTCTTAAGCCTGGCTATCATCATGATGTGCGAATTATGTTCTGTTCCAGGTGTCCAGAGTGCAACTGCCCCGTGGTCTATACCTCGGTTACTTGAAGCTCCAGTCGTCAGTGGAGGTGGTCAGGATCGTGGCACCAGCTCGCACCCCTAACGTGCCGCCTCACACGCGCGTCAGGGAGAATCCTCATGTATCTGCGTAAGTTTCATCTCAATATAAGCCTGACAAATGTTCTTTCAGTCTCCGTTACAGTAAATGTGCCACGAAGTGTCCACATTTACAGAACGAACAAAAAATATTAGCTAGGTACGATTGAATGAAAATATGATGATCGGGATTCATGACTAAAAATGTTCTTGACATTTTCAGGGAAGAGTGGGACTACCTGAAGACTCAATCCGGCAAAGCACCAACAGAAGAATCGCAAGCAGTCAACAGCCTATCAATAACCCAGGAGAAACCATCAGAATCTCAAGAAATGTTCCTAGACCAGATCGCTTCCGCGGCACGACGCCTATTCAAAGAAATGGAAATACAAATAGAAAGCATCATCGCCCACCGAATCTATGACCTCGAAGTCATAGAGCTAAACCACGATGTCAGCTTCATTATGATCTGTCCACCTGCAGAGCAAGCTTGCTCTGTACCCGGTCAAAAAGAAATCCTGCTGCAAAAAGGAGATCTCCTCAGTCTACCAATACAAGCATTCGAAATGATTCACCTCCAGACGTACCACACTAACATCCTGAACAAATACTCAAAGCTCAGCTGTGTGTTAGAATTAGATGTAGCTTTAGCCGCCCATTCGCACAGAGAAGCTTTTTCATGCACAGAACTTCAAACAGCCAAAGAGAGGCTAAATAAACTTGAAGATCTTCAGAACAATTTGAACACTGTGTGGAAAGCAGAACGATGGCTTATGGACTTGATAGGATTTGCAAGAGATAAAGACAAAGCTGTTCCTAGCTCAGGAATCTTGCTCAAATACGTTCTAGATAAGGCACCATCCCAGTCCTGCATCGATAGCCCAGAAGTTGATCGCAATGAAAAAGACTTAAAAGTAGACTTTCTCCAAATCCCTTCAAGAGATGGTAAAATTACTAAAACGTCTCCAGGTCGAGGATCCTGGCCTGGGCCAGCTGGTAATGGAAATCACGCCAATTTACATCCAGAATTCAGTAAATCCGAACAGCAACTCAGCATAGCGCCTCGTCAAACTTCTATTTCTACCCTCAACTTGAGCAGCTCTCAATATTTAAACGCTGAGTTCAAGTACCCTAGAAAAGGCAGTGCTGATTCCCAATACACACAATCGAGTGCCAATTACTTGGGTAGCAATTCTCAGTTCGACACCTCAGGATCTCACACGAGCATAGGCAGCACTCGTCTTCCACCATCTCGAAGCGAGGATACCCTGGTGCTGCAAAACGAAAACGGTGATCAAAAACCTCGACCGCACAGTATTAACGCTAGCGTATCAACATCTTCAAGTCCATTGCTAACAGTCAAGAGCTACTACCCCGGGAGTATGGTCAGCGTAAGAACAGCGAAAGGCAATGTGTCAGAATCCGCCCAGAGTCTATCAAGTGATTCAGAAAGCCAAAGCTGTCCTTTAACATTAACGTCAGTTCCTATGAAAATCCGTCCTGCAACGAAACACCGATCTCCTTGCAACGTCATAGCGTCAAAGAGTATGACCAACGTCAAGAGTACAGACATAGACTTCACTGATACTGGTCAGGAGTTATTCTTAAAACAGTCGAGTGTCAAACGCCAGCCGTTATTGGAGACGCAGGAAGATGTGGAATATAACAATAAAGTTCCCAAGACCGATGATAGGATCAATGACGATCCTGGTGTCAAAACATCGGAAACACGAACGCCTGATCAAGCTGGGATTTTACAGGTAACTGTCTTGTTTGAACATTTGGATCTTCAAAGACACCTGTTATATTGATAGCATAATAATATAGATATCTACTTAATACCAATTCCTTTTTGTCGCAGGTCTTCGCAGCATATGAAACGGGCCTAGCTGCTGGAACATCGCTCAAACTCCACGTCACCCCCCGCACTTCCGCCCGCGAAGTAATCGACCTGGTCGTAAAACAACTCAACATGGCAGCCGTTCTCAAAGGCAAAGCTGGCCCCGTCTACGGCCCTGAAAAATTACAAGATTTCTGCTTAGTAGCCGTCATTGGAGCTAGAGAAAGATGTTTGAGAGATGACTTCAGGCCTCTGCAGCTTCAGAACCCTTGGCGGAAGGGAAGACTGTACGTAAGACTCAAACATGACGTCTTAGCAGCGTTGCAACATTCTGCTAAGCAACCTGCTTTTATTTAAAAAGGATTTTACCATGATCATTGTATCGTTTGGATTGAAATTTTAGAAGTTTGTTAAAAATTAAGGACTGAGTCTTTGTAAAAACTACCTACATTCCGCATCAAAGATGGGGCATGAAAATGGCGTAAGTTTTTAAAATACTTAAACGGGGTAGATAGCATGGGAAATTTGTATGATGCGTTTAATCCAGAGACTGTTTGTTATTCTGGTAAACATAGAAATAAAAATGGGTTTCTGGTACACAGAGAAATAAAAATGTTTTTATAAGAACCATCTTAAATGGTTCAAAGTGAAATTGGTTACATAGATGGATAAAGGTACAGCCATTTCTTGTACACTTAGGTACCTACTCGTACCAATACTTCTTATAAGTATTTAGTTTTATTTTCGAGGGTTAGGTAAGTATCTACCGAAAGGGTGGCAAAATGGAATGGGTCTCAACATATTTTTATAAGGGCTATGATATGAAATGACTAGTATTTTACCATAGAATTTCTTTACTCCAAAATAGATGGAGATTAATTATATTATAACAATTCCGTACCTACGAAAATAGATTAATTTTTGGTGCCAATTCTTTATTTTTGATGCTTTAATAGAAATAAAAGTTGTGAGTAAATATAGAGAGTTTAACAGAATTTATGGTGCTTTTCACTGTAAAATATGTGGCATAAAGGTCTTATCGAGGTATTTTCATAGAAAGCTTATTCAAATAGCTAGCTTTTTCTGTCTATTTTAGATGAATTTCAAATTCTTGACGTACTTTATGTATAGTTAGATATAACAAATCTATAGTAGATTTATAACTAGCTTATTAGAGACGAAATAAGGGTGTGATTAATTTTGTTGCAAATGCAATAAATATAATTATTGTAGATGATACCTCTACTTATACGAAATCTGTGAAACCATTTTCTCTAGTGGTATTTTTAACAACGGGTTAAAAAATTATTTTAAAACTTTGATAATACCAAAACGGGAAGGGCAAAAATTGCGTGTAAAAATTAAAAGTCTAACAAACTTCAGTCATTAAAATTGTGTAAAGACTTCCGTGCGAGCGAGACAGACATTGTCTCACCCATAAAGTTACTATACCTTACAGGAATAGAGAAACTGACATGAGTTGTCAAATGAAACCGTTTTATGAGAATTTTTCGGCACTTACCGGCACGGTAAAAATTCGAGTTCTGTGTATAATTGTGAATCTAACGTGAAATCGTTGATAATTTAATGAAATAGTGTTAGTATATTACACAAAATAATCTACTATTTCACTTTAGATTCACAAATTATTCACAGAGCTCGAATATTTACCCTGTGGATTGTGCCGATAAGTTCAAAAAAACTGTTCTATTGCCTCGCATCACGTATCTCTTTCTATTATACAGTGGTGTCGCTAGGTACATCTCGCTCTCTCAGCTGTCACTGTCAGTTCCTTTATTCCTAAGGTAATAGTAACTTTATGGTCTCACCTGTGCTAACCACGGCAGCACCTCTATGCCCTACGACTGTTATGCGTCTAAAGTGTTTAACGCCATTCCATTACGGTAAGGGATTCACGCATCTTCCTTTTTTGGTTCAATCTGAGTTTCAAAAACATCAATTTAAGACCATATCTCCGAGGAAAACAGGGTTTACA
Source organism: Agonopterix subpropinquella (assembly GCA_922987775.1). Lineage (NCBI taxonomy): Eukaryota > Metazoa > Arthropoda > Insecta > Lepidoptera > Depressariidae > Agonopterix > Agonopterix subpropinquella. Next base: position 6,340,811 of record OV277695.1, on the reverse strand, counting down.
ATGAATTCATCATATTTTACTTAAATGTAAAACGGCCATCCAACCAAAGTTCATCAGAATAATATATTTTCATGATATTTTCGTATATTTCTCAATAAATAAATCTATAATTATTTGATATTGAAAGAGATTGTTAGAGTACCTACTGTGTTTATTTGGTACTTTATAGAAAACTAGATTATATGTATTTCTTGTGTAAATAGGAATCTAAAATTAAATCAATATAAAAATATACCTACTGAAAGACAAGTTGTGAAGGGATGAAATAGAAAACAATTGGTATTTAGAGAGATTGAAAGGCATATATTTAATTAAATACCTATAAGGTACCTATCATTTAATTTGTGCCAGGTAATCCTATACTATAGTTAATAGGTACCTATTGGTAAAATTTATTTTGTGAAAATTTTTCACTATCATTAATTTATTTCGATATCAACTAATAAATAAACGGTTTTTCTGGTTTACACACAGTCAACCAATTTCAAATGGCCTACATTTAACTACATAGGTCCTTATTACAATCACTTCTATTAACATCATTAAGCTTCTATGAACAATAACATCTAATAATAGTTTACTGTGACACAGTTCTATTTTAAGGTGGCCTACGTTTTAAATTGGTTGACTTGCGAGTAGTAAAAAATATTGTCATTTTCGTTACTTATGATTTTAAATAATGTTATGTATCGATAGATCTCTAGCAAAGTATTGATTTTAGTTTAACTAGGTAATACATAACTTAGAAAATCTTTAACTGGGTAGGTACTACCTATTACCTACTATAAATTTTGTGATGAAATGAATGGTTTTGTAGAATTTAAGAAAATATTATTTTTTGGAATAATTATTATAATACTCAATAACAGAAAACATAACTATTTTATTCCAATCAGAATGTAAATTTTTGTATTTTATTTATCGTGTACAAATGTGTGATTGTATTTAGAGATACTTAATTAAAATTATAAAAAATATCAAGGATTCGAGCCATAACTACGAGAAAGTCGCAAATGTATGAAAGCCTAACTAATTGTCTTATGATTAACAATTAATAGAGGTTTTATTAATTGTAATTTAATGTATTAAAATATTAATTGTAATTCACCCTATCCGTGGTGTTGTAAATTAGACGTTTAGAAATTGTGAAGGAATGAAGTGATGCACAAAAATAAATGTACTTATTTCAAATCTTTTCAGACATTTTTACTTCCGCTTTAATTTTCTATGCTTACCTAAACATAAACTCTCGACCATAATGCATATCAGGGTAGTCAGAAACATTGCTACAAGTAGCAACTAACTATAACTACAGGGTTAGGTAGGTACTTGTAATTCGACGTATTCTTTTCAGCACGGCTAGCATGCCACCCAAATGCCACCCACGACAAAGCGTTTACACGAGAAAAACGTCATGCGCGCTCGCAGTGTCATGCATGGCTGTGACTCCACCGTCAACGTAGACCGTGTAGACAGAGTATTCTCTGCAGGCGGAGGACATTTGCCTTTTGGTGGTTTTTCCGATTCAGTTTGCATAGAATGTGCTGCCATCGGTTAAATATATCTTTTACTATGAAAAAAAAAGATTATATTGTCTATGTCAATGTCAAATTGACAAATTTACAAAATGGCGACCCACCTTGCATAATGTGCGTGTTGTTTGTTATTTTTGTTCAATTTTGTGCCGATTTAGAGATGTTCTGGAGTTTCAGTTGTTCTCTTACCAATGTACAGATTATAGGAATAAGGGGCCCATTCACAGTAGTCCTACATGCAGGACTACGAGGCCACACACTATCCTGCAAGTAGGACTGCTCATACATTTTGCCCAAGGTCATCGGACGCCTTGTAGGACTACAACACCATTCACGATCCAATATAGGTGTAGGACTGCAAGACGGACTACTGTGAATGGGCCCCTAAAGTAAGGATACTGGAATTTCACTCGATCGGTGCGGGATTGAACGAAAACTAGCATTCATACAACGGTATGAGTATATAAGTATATATATAAGTAGGTATGTATAGTATAGGTAGAATTATTTTCAGAGAAACACAGATGGCGCTAGCTAGCCTTCAATTTGACATAAGGTGGATGCATAATGTTGCCACGAGTGGGTTCTCTTTTCTAATATACTTATATTACTCTTTGATTCTCTGTCTACGACCGTCACGCACTTTCACCTGTCAGTTTGACAGTCCGTTTCAAAGCGTGTAAAAATCACTCTGCGAATCTATCTATTGTACTCTAGCATATATTATCTTCTTATGCTTGCTTTTTCTCTTTCCTATTTCACTCCCCGAGTGATTTTTACACGTTTCGAAACGGACCCCCGGGCCTCGGTCGGTTCATGGCAAAGGCTATTTTCACGCTGGGGTGGTAACATCTAAAAATCGATGTTGCCAGATATAAAAATGGGGTGGTCACATTTAAAAATCGATGTTACCAGATAAAAAAATAAAAAAATCTGCAAGTTGGTAGTAACTAGTGGTGAAAAAACCGAAACTTACCAGAGGACCGATGAAATTGGATTTTTTCCTATTCACGTCATCTTTCTAATTATTTTGTGATTCACGTTCAGTTTTGATAGAAATACGCAATTTGATCGTTAATATCTCAGCCATTTTTGAAGATATAAAAAAAGTAAAAACACAGTTTTTTTCGTAATTTTTTGAAGATTTATTTGACATGTAAAGTGAAAAACGTTTGTCAGACCCATTGATGATAGAAAAAGTTTCTTACAGATACAATTATAGACAATGTTATGTTCTACAAGTTTTGTTTTAACTTTGTTCACGATTTGATGCATATGAAACGAGATATTTGCAAAAAATTATTAATTAAAATAGTAATAGACAGATATCTCGACAACGGTTCATGATAGAAAAAGTTTGTCTGAAAAACAATTGTAGACAATGTTATGTTTTACAAGTTTTGTAATAACATTGTTCACGATTTGATGCATACGAAACTTGATATTTGCAAAATTTGCAAAAACGAATTAATTAAAATAGTAATAGACAGATATCTCGAAAATTGTTGATGATAGGAATAATTTGTGCAGCATACAATTGTAGATAATGTTATGAACTACAAGTTTTGTTATAACTTTGTTCACGATTTGATGCATACGAAACGAGATATTTGCAAAAAATTATTAATTAAAATAGTAATAGACAGATATCTCGACAACGGTTCATGATAGAAAAAGTTTGTCTGAAAAACAATTGTAGACAATGTTATGTTTTACAAGTTTTGTAATAACATTGTTCACGATTTGATGCATACGAAACTTGATATTTGCAAAATTTGCAAAAACGAATTAATTAAAATAGTAATAGACAGATATCTCGAAAATTGTTGATGATAGGAATAATTTGTGCAGCATACAATTGTAGATAATGTTATGAACTACAAGTTTTGTTATAACTTTGTTCACGATTTGATGCATACGAAACGAGATATTTGCAAAAAATTATTAATTAAAATAGTAATAGACAGATATCTCGACAACGGTTCATGATAGAAAAAGTTTGTCTGAAAAACAATTGTAGACAATATTATGTTTTACATGTATTGTAATAACTTTGTTCACGATTTGAAGCATACGAAAAGAGATATTTGCAAAAACGAATAAATTAAAATAGTAATAGACAGATATCTCGAAAATTGTCGATGATAGGAATAGTTTGTGTAGCATACAATTGTAGATAATGTTATGAACTACAAGTTTTGTTATAACTTTGTTCACGATTTGATGCATACGAAACGAGATATTTGCAAAAAATTATTAATTAAAATAGTAATAGACAGATATCTCGACAACGGTTCATGATAGAAAAAGTTTGTCTGAAAAACAATTGTAGACAATATTATATTTTACATGTTTTGTAATAACTTTGTTCACGATTTGAAGCATACGAAAAGAGATATTTGCAAAAACGAATAAATTAAAATAGTAATAGACAGATATCTAGAAAATTGTTGATGATAGAAAAAGTTTCTTACAAATACAATTACAGACAATATTATGTTCTACAAGTTTTGTTAAAACTTTGTTCACGATTTGATGCATACGAAAAGAGATATATGCAAAAACGAATTAATTAAAATAGTAATGGACAGATATCTCGACAACGGTTGATGATAGAAAAAGTTTCTTTAAGATACAATTATAGACAATGTTATGTTCTACATGTTTTGTTTTAACTTTGTTCACGATTTGATGCATACGAAAAGAGATATTTGCAAAAACGAATTAATTAAAATAGTAATAGACAGATATCTCGAAAATATTTGATGATAGGAATAGTTTGTGTAGCATACAATTGTAGATAATGTTATGTACTACAAGTTTTGTTTTAACTTTGTTCACGATTTGATGCATAGGAAACGAGATATTTGCAAAAACGAATAAATTAAAATAGTAATAGACAGATATCTCGAAAATTGTTGATGATAGGAAAAGTTTGTGTAGCATACAATTGTAGATAATGTTATGTACTACAAGTTTTGTTATAACTTTGTTCACGATTTGATGCATACGAAACGAGATATTTGCAAAAAATTATTAATTAAAATAGTAATAGACAGATATCTCGAAAACGGTTCACTATAGAAAAAGTTTGTATGAAAAATAATTGTAGACAATATAATGTTTTACAAGTTTTGTAATAACTTTGTTCACGATTTGAAGCATAAAAAAAGAGATATTTGCAAAAACGAATAAATTAAAATAGTAATAGACAGATATCTAGAAAATTGTTGATGATAGAAAAAGTTTCTTACAAATACAATTACAGACAATGTTATGTTCTACAAGTTTTGTTTTAACTTTGTTCACGATTTGATGCATACGAAAAGAGATATATGCAAAAACGAATTAATTAAAATAGTAATAGACAGATATCTCGACAACGGTTGATGATAGAAAAAGTTTGTCCATGATACAATTGTAGACAATGTTCTACTTATGTTCTTACTTGTACAACAGTGGTTGATTATTTTAATAAAACAACTTGAGTTTAATTATTAAGGCCAAAGGTTTTATTTCTCACCTTTATCAAACTTCGATAAAACAAAATATTAATTTTCTTATAGATTCGAACGTAAAAGTCAAACTGAAATATTATTTTTAACTTTTTTACTTTGAAGTCGGTTTTTATTTTTTTTTGTTATTGAAACTCGAATTCTAGTCGTAAAGACCAAAAAAAATCTTTGCCTATGCCATTCTCCCATTTTGACGGAACACATTTTATTTCTAATTGGATTCGATAGAACAAATTCTAATCAAATTAAAGATTGAAAAATTCAGTCTCGAGCGGGACTTGAACCCGCACCCTTCCAAACCGGGGACTTCCCCGGTTTGGAACGCACTTGCGTTATCCAATGGCTGTAATATGTTTGAAATCAATAATATTTGAAATTAGAACAAATTCTATAGAACAAGTTCTAGGACACGGGGTCCCGCTGAGTGTAGGTACACCCTTGCCTCGGCGCGCTCCTCGGTCGCGCGATCGAAATTAGGACAGTCAGTGTGCAGTCAGTACTGATTCCTATGTTTGATCGCACGATCGCACGATCGCGCGTCGAAAATAGAACAATTCGATGGCATCGCATGATCGCGCGATCGAAATTAGGACAGTCAGTACTGATTCCTATGTTTGATCGCACGATCGCACGATCATTTTCATCGGACGGACGCATGATCGCGCGTGCGATGGCAATAGGACAGCACCACGTAAGAAGCCAGCGAATCGAGAATAAAGTACTCTTTGTAATCAAGCCATTTATTATATTAAATATCCATAAGAGTTCTGACTCTGACATAAACATAAGGCGAGTGCTAGGCTGGCCCCTAGGACCATGCTAGGACCGTGATTCCGCAGCGTGAGATGACGTCACAGGTTACCATGGCAATAGCGTGGAAATAGCGTAAACAATTGATTTCGTGCCATTTAAAATATTCACATAATTGAGCAATTTTCACCTTTATGCCGCTGTAATAAGAATGTTGACACATGAATGTTGGAATTTGTCAAGATTTGCCTAATAGCCAACATTCCAACCAAAAAAAATAGAGCCCGGATGCTACCGATTCTTACCGATTAACTCAACATTTCATAGAAGTTGAGGCTAAAAGCCTGGTTGCCGAAGCCAAAAAATAAAAAAAAATAAAAAATCTTGTCTATGCTGCAGCGTGAAAATAGCTCGTTCGTCGGTTCATTGGTTCATTGCGGTTATAATAAAGTACTCTTTGGTTCATTGAAATCACGTTGAAATGAAAAATTGAAAAGTCCGTGAATTTACAATTATTTATCTAATCTGATAAGTCGTTACAAGATTTCGGCTTCGTGAATTGATAAATTTCAAACTGTATTTCTTCATTCGTTAGAGCTACCAAGATGAGTTTAGTCGCAAATACCGGGTGAGATATAAAAACGATTTGTTTGTCGAAGCAAAGTCGAAGGCCTACTTTCTGATGATTTTATCTGCTATTTAGGAAATTGGCTGGTCGCACGCTGTTTATAACTGGTGCTTCCCGTGGTATTGGGAAGGCAATTGCTCTGAAAGCGGCTAAGGATGGTGCCAACGTGGTTATAGCTGCGAAAACTGCCGAACCTCATCCGAAATTACCTGGTACTATTTACAGCGCTGCCGAGGAAAGTAAGTACTTATTTGAATATCTAAATACTTCCGTAGCACTAAAATTCCACTGCAGTGACGATACAAGTCAAAGTTTATCGTGATTTTATGTATAAAAGAGAAAAATATTAGTTTGGACTTTGTACTTTCGAGAGATCTTTGACCCCAAGCCGTTTTCATTGCCGTGTTGTTTATGTTTGTGATTCAAACAATATTGTATACCTCTCTACATTTTGTCAACATTGTTTAGGTTTTTTAATGTTTTATGAAATGTTTTCCTTCATGAATGGAAGAGGATGACATATTGCGCCGACCCCAAATAATGGGAAATGGGCAAGAGAATGATGAAATGTTTTTATAGCACTCTCGTGACCTAAACCCGTCACTTATGTCACTCTTTTCTGTTACCTAAGTAGTCCATTATTACACGGTTCGAAAATGAATCTACTTATTGTACGGACGCAAAATAAATAAAAGATGGTACTTTAAAATGTCCTTTGACACTTAGAAATTCACAATTAAAATCAGTTTCATGCTGTAGAAAAAAAAAGTGACAAAGCAAACGCTTTGGATGAAACAGTTTTTTGTTTGTGGATTACCATAGTTTTTCAGTATTAATACTGTGATTTTTTCGAGTGCTTGACCTGTGGCGTTTACCTATTAAGATATAATCTCAATCAATTGTGTGATTGCAATATATCACAGGTTGTGGTAGCTATTGGTCATTGACCAAGTCTCTTACAGAGTCACGTTGCAGGGACTGACCCGAGCACACGTCTCACGTGGTTTCGCGCGTCGCGTTTTTGCCTGCCACGAGGCTCCGCAATCCTCAGTCTCTTCTTGTTCTTGTCCAAAAACAATCCATGAGATTGGGATAGATTCTCCCATAAAATACTTGACACTGGCGGAAATGCAGTGCTAACGCACAAGCAAGAGTCCATTTAATTATAAATAAAGTCTCTTACAACCAAATAATAAAGTCTGCCCCCGGACCCCCTTCGAGCAGATCTAGATAGTAAGGCCTAGATTCAGAGACCAATTTTAAGTCTTAGTTCCCTTATGTCACTCCCGTATGTCAAAATCCATACAATTTCAACCATACTTAGACTAAGTTCATGCTCAAAAGATGACTCTAAGTATACATGTTCATAAAATTAAAAAGTTCTTAAAAAAAAATTTTACAAATTAAAAAGATGGCAGGTTTAGGTCACATGTGCTATAAAATAGTATATGATACTAGTGACTTACGTATGTCCATTATTCTTTGGCGATAATTAGGCCTACTTAAGTCACATGTATAATCCCCGCAAGTTGATATTGCGACTGGCGGCCATCTTGGTGACGTAATTTTGACGTAGTCGACTGTGCACCATCAGTTCCGTTCGCAAGGTTAGCCCGTGCTTGATGACGTCACTCAGCGGTTATTGTGACAAGGTTCCATCGCAATATCAACTTGCGGGGATTATATCGTAATGTACTATTTTCGATTTGCTAAATTAATATCTTTATTAACAGTTGAGGCTCTTGGAGGGAAGGCATTACCATGCATCGTGGACGTCAGAGATGAGAAACAAGTACAGAAAGCGATCGATGAAGCGGTGAAGAAGGTACCTAATTCATAAATCATAAAAACAATTACTTATAGCAAATAGTTTTATTATTGTAATGAGCTTTAGCAAGCAATATTAACTCAGCATCATCAGCCTATATACATCACACTGCAGGGCACAGGGCCTCAATTGCGCAATTTTATATGGTTTTGGTTTGGTTTTTGTTTTGGTTTAGATTTGGTTTAGCTGAAGTAAAAAAGCTATCGCGTTATTTTTTTCTGAACGGTTAAATTGCACAATACAGAAAATTCGATCGAACGGACATCAAACATTACGCCAACGTATCTTCCGAAATAAAGCTAAATCGTTACCGTTAATATAATTTGCGCGATACGAATTGTGCATAACGTAACGTTTATGGGTTTTGTTGTGGTAGTATCATTCAAACTCAGGGTGATTGAGGCCCTGCGCTTACCCTCAGAGAGGATGAATAGGCCACATATCAATTCATTTATTGGGGGCCTGCATGCCCACTTCTTCTTTCTTTTCATCATACATGCCTAGGCTAGATTCTTGTACTTTTAATGAGACGTAATCTGTGTGAATGTCTAAGATATATTTATGATTTTTTTTACTTTTATGTCCATATTGCCTATAGTGCCCATATTTTTTTTTTATATTCTGAAGTAACAGTTACTTTAGATTATTAAAAAAAAATCATCATCGATTTTTCTTAGTCTAAACTTTTCTCTTTCTAAACATGTACACACGGCAACACATCAGGTGTCGCACCCTATATACCCATAACTACACTACGTACAAAACACAAAATAGTGCGGTAGAGAGCCTGCATAGACGCGGCTGCCGGCGCGGGCGCAGCGTGCTGTGAGACGAAACAACAACAACATACCGCACCCTCTCGCACGATTCGCAGCGTTCAACTTCTAATAGTTCAAAGTCCAAACAGGGTAACCTGACCTGTCGCCGTGTGTACCAAACATGACATCATTTAGCAATATTTTCCTATTGGAAGGACTCAAGATAACAATAACTGTAATTAAAACAATCTTCCTTCAATTACTTGGCAGCTGTAATTATAAACAGTAATCAAAGTGTTTATTACTTATAAGTAAGGTAAGTAAGTACTTGAGGTATACCTCAAGGCTTGAAACTCCTGCCTCTATTTATAGAGTAAAAACACAATTTTCTAATGAATGGCTCCAACTTTAGGTGTATAAATGGTGGTATAGATGTTTAAACCTTAGTTTTAACTACATGGTGGACTTTTTTTCGATTGCTGGTTTCCCTAAGCGCTCTCACAGACGAGCGACACTTAGCGGTCGCCGACCGTAAAATGTATGAGCGCGACGATGCTCTGCGACCCACTGCGACACCAAAGTGTCGCTCGTCTGTAAGAGCCGTAACAAATATAGTTAAGTATAAGTATAGTATAAATTGGATGAATTGATTTCTGGCGCAGTTCCAGTTTCCATCACACATCAGTTTAAAGGGTAATGAGAAGGCTGACTTGTTGGCAGAGCGAGTAACATCAGAAGGCTGTGTTTTAAATGGAATATCTCTGATACCGCTCGGGGAATATAGTCGTGAGCATATGATATGCTATGCGTTTTAAATATACATCCAAATTTTTCGGAAGTACAGAAAAAGGAATTTGGTACAGAACAATATAATACTCCCTAACATTTTTTCAAACTAAGGCCAATAGAAAAATTATTTTTATCACACATTATGCTTTGTAGTGGACACATTCCACTAAATAAATTCAGCTTCATGAAGCTCCATGGATAAAAAGAGTAGTTCAACAAATTGTAATGATGGTGTGTCAAGGATGTTCATCGCCTATCATCACCTGGCTCTGATGCTGCTAGAAAAGTATTTGCCTTTGCAAACTCATCAGTGTCTCATTAAGTTCAATTCCTGGTCTGTACCACTGAGTTGCATGGAATGTATGTATGTACACATGTTGCACAGGTTGTGTACGATTGTAGCTCTGTGCTGAAGGAAAAACATCGTCAGTGAACCTGTATACCGGAGAACGAAAAGAAAATAAATTTCAGAGGTATGGTATGTGTAAAATATGAGAGAGCATGGGGCGAACACAATAGATCAGCAGTGGCCAATTTTATAAACCTCGGGTATGGCCCTACCCAGATAAATACAGCCTGGCCATATTGTAAATAAAATAGTGGTGAAGCTCAGCGGTCGCGGCGGGTCTATGCCCGCGCGGCGTGCGGGGTACGGCGGGGGACGGGCGTACCCTAACTCAATTCGCTGTTAGGGTAGGCGCGCAGAAAGCGTGGGCCGGGACGCACTCCTCCCGGCCCCCGCACGCCCCGCACGATTGGCCCGCTGCGACCGCTGAGTTCTTTACACTATGGCCTGGCACTACATTCATAATACGAATTTAAAATTGCAGTTCAACGGGATCGACATCCTTGTAAACAATGCGTCTGCCATCTCCCTGACCGGCACCGAGGACACTGATATGAAGAGATACGACCTCATGCATAATATTAACACCAGGGGCACCTTCTTAGCGTAAGTATACCTGAATCACTAAATGATTAACGTTTGAGGTGTCTTTATTTTTAGAGTCATTTATTTAAATTTAAACAGCAGATGCTATTGGTATTGCGTTTGGTTCGGAGGTCGTGGGTTTCGATTCCCACAGAGGACACCTAGTGATATTTCACTTTGTGCGTTTTTCCCCAGTTGCTTAGGACATTGCAGGCTGAATCACCTGATTGTCTGAAAAGAAAGATGATTCCATGCTTCGGATGGCACGTTAAGCCGTTGGTCCCGGCTACTATCTCTGATTGTAGTAGTCGTTACATAAAAACCACGTCAGAGACTGTAAGGCGGTCTGAAAAAACTCTGCCCACACGATAAGAAGAAGAAGAAGAATTGCTGTTGGTTGAGCGGTTGGTTGGTTGTCTCATTTTCCACTTAGGCGCTATTTTGCGTTGGGTGGGAATGACTACTCCTGCCATCCCAACTCCTCCAGGAAGCCCACCAGCTTGTTAATGCTGCCGAAGACTTCTGGAAAGGACCTCGGTGATCAAAGGTGTTGTGCCCGATAGTGTGCTAACTCGTTGCATTCCAACACCACGTTTGCAGCCGATTCTTCAACCTCCATGCACACCCTGTATATGGGACTGTTAGAAACACCAATATTGAACAGATGTTTGTTAAGGACTAACTAGGCGTAGTTGAGCTTTCCTGAGACCCAAGAGGCTCCTGGTTAGGCTAGGGTTTACCATTTTTAGAGTACTCCTCAACTGTTCGCAATCTGTTAGTGCAGCCCAGAGTGCGTCCCGTTTTTGACTGGAGCCCTTGCGTAGCTGCGAGCGGATCCAGCCGAAATTTTATGAAAAACGAGCTTTTACCCGCGACTTCGTCCGCATAAACTATATACCAGATTTTAAGTCAGATGATAAGCTATCAAACAAAAAAAGTTTCATCAAAATCGGTTCAGTAGTTTTTGCGTGATACTCGAACAAACAAACACCCAAACAAAAGAACAAACAAACAAACAAACAGACAGACAAAAAATAAAAAAATTGGTGATTTGGAATCAGGGACATCTAAAAATCATATCGTAATCTTTTTTTTATAAATATCTTCAATGTACAGACACACTTCTGTTACAGTTTTATAATAGTTTAGATATTGAGCCTTTGATATAGTACATTATCAGTGCACGTTAGAATTTGACTACGATTGCTATTGTTGCTATGGCAGTCAACTGCTATAGCAGCTTTATCATATTTCGGATATTCGTGTCCGCGAATGTGTTAATATCTCAACTCGATTAATAATACAGGGTCATAAGAGTTTTCATAAGAGTGATGACCACAATGCGGTCTTGAAAATTTGAGCTCATGAGTACTATCCAGTCCGAAGTTATGAGCGCCCAAAAATGCGCCGAATCTCTTCCGGAAAAGGTACGGTAGTGCGCCCGAACAAGGTCCTACATGCATGGGGATGGTCTCATTCGATTCAGCGCATAAAATTACATAGAAAATGATACGTCAGGTTGTAAAATGTGCATTTGCCAAAATTACCCCCTACCCATACCCCCTGGAAGGGGGGTAGGACCCCTAAATTTTGGGTGGACTCTGCAGATCCTCATTTCTAGTGCCAAGATAAAGTTATAAAACAAAGTTTCATTGATGTACATATTTTGCCTCCAAATCAAACATACATTATTTAGGTTTCTTTACCTGTATTATAAGAAGTGACTTCATAGAATAAGTCCAATATTTATTTTTTAGATCCAAACTATGCCTGCCACTTCTGCAGAGCAGCAACCACGCTCATATCCTGAACCTGTCGCCTCCACTCAACATGAATCCCTACTGGTTAGTTCTTTTAGAATGGTATTAAAAAAACACCTTGAATCCTCGTACAGTACTAAAATTATAGTATGCATATTCGTACTTCTTGGTGTTTCCGAATTAGTATGAATATGCAACCAATATTCGGCCGTCTGCGCATGATTGTAGTGTGATCACAACATCACAAGCGTTAGTCAAATGACGTCGTGGAGCAGGCTGCTCGCAAGTTAATAGAGCCAAGGCATTGACTTACTAAGGTTTGGACGCCGGGTCTAATACAAAACTCTCGAAAAAAGTGTCCTAGACTAACCTACATAAACGGAAGTAGGTACGTGTTAGTAATAATTATAATCCAATCGAACTAAAACTCGAATTTTGCTTGCATAGTTTTTACAAATTCTTACAGCACTGCAGCACGGCATGCAGACGTGCGCGTAGTCCGTCAATCAAACGAAGACTGGCGCGTAATTGTTTCTATTTTTGTGTTTTGTTTCTCTTTTGGTTCGGACACTTTTGAGCGCGAACCCTACGTCCAGTAGCTGGTAAGAGCGCTTACAGACGAGCGACACTTTGCGGTCGTGAAGGGGCGCGAGACCGTAAAGTGTATGAGCGCGACGCTCTGCGACCCACGGCGACAGCAAAGTGTCGCTCGTCTGTAAGAGCCCTAAGTCAATGAGCCAAGGCGTCTTTATCATAAATGAGCTTTTACCCGCGACTTCGTCCGCATAAATTATATACCATTACCAGATTTTAAGTCAGATGATAAGCTATCAAACAAAAAAAGATTCATCATAATCGGTTCAGTAGTTTTTGCGTGATACTCGAACAAATAAACAAACAAATAAATAAACAAACAAACAGACACACAAAAAATCCAAAAATTGGTGATTTGGAATCAGGGACACCTAAAAACCATATTGTAATCTTTTTTTTGTAAATATCTTCACTGTACAGACCATAAAGATATTAAACCTTACGGAATAGAGTAAGTGACATGAGTTGTCAAATGTAACCGTTTTTGGACGTTTTTTGGAGTCCTCGGCAGGGTAAAAATTAGATTTCTATGTATAATTCTCAATCTAACGTGAAATCGTGAATAATTTAATGAAACAGTGTTAGTATATTTCACAAAATTATCTACGATTTCACTTTAGGTTCACGATTATTCACAGAAACCGAATTTTTACCAGGACTCCAAATCCCCAAAAACGGTTCTATTGCCTCGCGTCACGTATCTCTTTCTATTATACAGGCATGCCGCTAGGTACATCTCGCTCTCTCAGTTGTCACCGTCTCTCTTACGTAGTATAATACCTTTATGGTACAGACACACTTCTGTTACAGTTTTATAATAGTTTAGATAGATAGTAAAGTAAAATTTGGCATTGTGATTGCCCAGGTTCTCTATTCACGTGGCGTATACGATGGCGAAGTACGGCATGTCGATGTGCGTGCTCGGCATGAGCGAGGAGTTCAAGCCGTACAACATCGGAGTCAACGCACTTTGGCCCAAGACTGGTAACTAACGTAGTTTAATATTTTTCTCTTAATTCTCAATACTTCTATCTATAGTATAAGAGATAAGTGTTCTTTTTGCAACCATCAGCAGCAAGGCTGATTCAGTGTTTATGGGGTGTAGAGCATCTCTGTGATGGGGATGGACCAGGTCTGCCTGCATAACTCCAGTCGGTTTAGGAGTTACAGATGATTAAAGGTCTGTAAAAAATTAACGATCAGCTGCACGGCTGATCGTATGTTATTGTTGTAGTATGCACTGTAGCTATGTGAACAGTACAAAAACTGTCAAGTTCTGTCAGTCGGTTTAGGAGATACAGCCAGTCAAAGTTCCGACTTTTGAACGGCTGTATCTCCTAAACCGACTGATGAACCATGTCAGTTTTTGTACTGTTCACATAGCTACAGTGCATACTACAACAATATCATACGTAATTTTTTTACAGACCTCTAATCATCAGTAACTCGTAAACCGACTGGAGTTTTGCAGGCAAACCTGGTCCATCCCCATCACAGAGAAGCTCTACACCCCATAAACACCGAATCAGCCTTGCTGCTGATGGTTGCAAAAAGTACACTCGCATCTCGAGAGATGAGAGTGTACTTTTTACTTTTGTAGTATTCCGAGGAATACTACATCGGAATAACCTCTTTCCCAGTGGGGTAGACAGAGACCAGGGCGCGCCATTTACTACGATCCTTACGTACCTCTTTTGCCTCAAGCACTCAATACTTCTGTAAAATAAATGATTGATTGACAGGGTGTTAGGGTAAACAGTTGCATTACTTTAAGCCCTTTAAGGGGTGATTGAATCCATGATACCGAACAACTTTCCCAAAGAAACCTATAGTAAATTCGCAAAACAATCATGGGTACAATCACCCCTTAAAGTAATGCAACTGTTTACCGTAACACCCTATATTGTTGATATACAATAAGGTTAAATCGAATTAGTTGGTGAAACGTAACGAACGCATTTGGTATCTGTAACTAACTAAAATTGCGTGATAATGACCCGCCGCACGATCATATGATTCTGAGGTTGATGTCCGCCCGCGTTCCGCGCACTGCGTACGTACGATAATAATAATTTTGGTTATCATTATTACCAATTATAAACATTGATAATGCAATCTGTTATCTTATCATAAACAAGGAGTTTCGACAACTAATTTGAAATAACCATATACATCCAAGAATAAATATCACAATATAATTATATTATGATATGATATATCGTCGGTCGTTATGGCGATCCTTGAGGGAGGCCTATGTCCAGCAGTGGACGTCCATCGGCTGAGATGATGATGATATATCACTGATGTTTATAATCGAACCCTGCGGGGAAGGGTAAAAGATGACATATACAACGTGTTAATTAATTAACGCAAAACCTCATACACCCCGACTGATTTATATCAAAATAATTAGATTGAAACAATAATTTCATTATTTTTGTAGTTAAAATTTAAAGTTAATCGCATTTTAAGTTTTGAGGCAAAAATGATTTTTTATCATTTCAGCAATGAATGAAAGTGCTAACGTACTCATGGATACATTTTAATACTCTTGTTTTGGTAGTAAGTAGGGTGGGTGTGCCCGTGCGGTGGGTTGACATCGGGTTCAGTAAATTTAAAATTTAACAAAAACAATATTTAATATTTTGAAAACAATTACCCATGTTGAAACCATGATAATTCGATTCGGCTCTCGATTCTAAACAAACTACTTTCTAGTTTTGCGTTAATTCATTAACACGTTGTATAACAATACCATTTTGAAAACGTAATAATAAACTCACCTATCTTCGGCTTGACGTTGAGTTTTGGGACACCCTGTATATAATGATGAGAATAGTGTCGTGATATAATGTTATTATTCACAGCTATCGCAACTGCAGCTATCGAAATGCTGACCGGCGACACTTCGACCAGCCGTAAGCCTGAGATTGTGTCTGACGCGGCCTACGTCATGCTTTGCAAGTAAGTACCGTAATCTATACATTAAAAACCGGTCAAGTGCGAGTCGGGCTACTCGCGCACCGAGGGTTCCGTACCACACCACCACGGAACACAACATTATTATCTTAGAAAAAAAAATTTTTTTGTCCGGGACCTTTAGCGCGAGACCTTTAGCGGTTTTTAGTACTTATTTGTTGTTATTCTGTAGAGTCTGCTCTACAATCACACTAAGTTTGACGCTTGTATGTATTACCGTTTTTACGATAGAGCGTGAAGAAAAAACGTTGATAAAAACTAGTTTCTTGTTGAGAACCCCCCTTAATTTTTAACTTTTTGACATTTTTATTATTTGTTAACAAATCCGCCGTAAGAACGCATAATCTGAGAAAATTTAAACTATCTAGCTATTACGGTTCAAAAGTTACAGCCCTTAATAGGTAGGACAGACGGACGGACGGACTGACGGACTAACGGACAGACGGACGGACGGACGGATGGACAACGTAGGCTTAGTAATAGGGTCCCGTTTTCACCCTTTGGGTACGGAACCCTATGAAACAGTTCCGTGACTCAGTGACTGACAAACAACGCAAAGCCTAAACAGCAGAAGATAGAAACATGAAGAAATTATATTCTGCGAAGGATGTAGAGGTGCAAAAAAAGGATTTGTCGATATTCTAATTTTACGCGGATGAAGTAGGCAATATTGCAATCGCGAAAAAAAATCAACTGTCCCATACAAAACTGCAAACATAACTCGACTGAAATGTATGGGACAGCGGATTTTTTTTCGCTATTGCAATATTGGTCACAGTGAAAGTTGTTCAGTTTGATGGTCTGATCATCCCCTTAAAATAGCTTCAGCTAATTTTGTTTGATGTATACAGGGTGTAAGTGACAGCCTAGCAAATACTGAAACGGTGAACGCAGATCATCAAACTGAACAACTTTCATTATGGAGCCTACCTCAAACGCGAAAAAAAACCAGCTGTCCCAAACATTCTAGTCGGGTAGATACAGCAGTTTTGTATGGGACAGTTGATTTTTTTTCGCGTTTTCTGAGGTAGGCTCCTTAGTGAAAGTTGTTCAGTTTGATGGTCTGAGTTCACCGTTTCAGTATTTGCTAGGCTGTCAATTACACCCTGTAGAGAAAGGGCCTGTTTCTGAACTGTATTTATTCTTTTCTATATTTTTATCTTCCTACAGAGACCCCAAGACTTACACTGGCAACTTCGCCATTGACGAAGATGTCCTCAAGGCCAATGGTGTCCCAGACATGACTCCGTACGCTTGTGATCCGAGTAAGTACTGTATTTACAAATTTATCGTTGATTAGTTAAGGGAGATTATCGTTTGGACAGAAAGTGTTGACGCAACGCTGATGTGGGTTTCCTCGCGATTTCCATCACCGTCTCAAAGTAGACAATCGTAATAAAGTGGAATGACAATGCCCAAAGGCTCCCTTAGCATTTCCTTGGTCTTTACACCAAAAAAGTAAGAAAAAAAAGATTTATCTGAAGAATATCAAGATATTACCGACTGCTCTCAGACTGTGAAGAAAAACCTCGTGAGGAAAAAGGGTTAAAGGGAGTGGGCCAATCTACCACACGGGCTCATTGATTGGTGGAGACAAGATAGTGGTCATCTTGCGGTCACAGAATTTTGAAGCCGCCTTAAGGGTGCCTGTCCATTGACGCGGAGATAGGCGGCGGAGCGGAGAAACGAGGAAATATTACCAATCAAAATCTCGGCCGAGATTTTATGCAATCCTGATTTGTTTATATTTCCTCGTTTGTCCGATCCGCCGCCTATCTCCGCGTCAATGGACAGGCAGCCTAATAGGCCTCTGACCTAGTTTAATGAATATTTGCACCGACACATCTGACGGTATTATCCAAAAAAACTGCTTAACGTTCCTTCTGAACCACGGATAGGCTCTTGAAGTCATACTTAAACGGTCACCCATTCAAAAACTGACCGGACCTGACAACTTAACTTCAGTAATCATTTCCAATTTCTAAGCCAACGAGCGCCTCACTAAGTAGGTATCCCCAAAAATGTCAACAGAGAACGTAAACAATCTGCTCCTGGACGGATTCCTGGATGACCCGGCGGCTGTAGGCCATCACCGCGCCACGCTTTGGAATATCTCGGTCAGACATTATCACAAGTCCGCAGTTCACTACAAAGATGACAAGGTTCGGGCACGACTTATGACGTTCCACTTCTCTTAGTATGGGTCGCGCCAAGCTTTGAAGTTGGCGGTATTTCCTCAAAGCTAAGATTAACATACATATTGCTTCTACAGGGTGAAATTGATATCATTAGCATCCTTTTAATTAACTAAGAGTCTACCCATCAAACTGAACAACTTTTACTATAGGAGCAAACCGATTGGAGCAAAAAAATCTGCTGTTCCATACTAAACCGCAACTGTATACAGGTGTTAGGGTAAACAGTTGCATAACTTTAAGGGGTGATTGTACCCATGATGCTGAACAACTTCCCTAAGGAACCTATAGGAGATTCGTTAAAAAAAATTGGACTTCCTGTTTCCCTCGACTCAAATGTATGCAAAAGCTTTTTTTTTTTTGCTCCAGTTGGTTTTCTCCCATGGTATAAGTTCAGTTTGATGGGTAGACCTAGTTTAAAAGAATGCTAATGATATCAATTTCAGCATTTTAAAAGGGACCCAATATTTATTCTTTTGAGTCTTATTTATATTTTTCTTTTTGTCAGAATGAGAATAATTTGTAATTGTATATTTATACCAGGACAACATATATAATAAATACCTACTCAATAAGTTTGGTGCGAACCTATAATAAAATGTGTTTACCTATTAAGTCAGGACAATGACAATCAATAGATAAATTCATTTTTTAGTCATTGTGTAAGTAGATTACATAAGGAATAAGTGGTCATAGGTAGTGATAGCTGTAAAACACATTTTTTTATTATGATAATGACGTTGCAATTCATAAAATACTGTGTTCGATGATAAACTAAATACGAAAAGATATGAAAGAAAAGATAATGATATGAGACACACGATGTACATAACGTTACGTATTTAGTAGGTAAGATCTTAGGCACAATACACAAATAGAAAACTGTACTTTGACTACATACAACCGCCAAAATCGACGCACGCACACAAATAAGCGCCACGTTCACTGCCCGTGAAGACAACCGACCGCACGACGCGCTGCGGCGCCGCAGCGGACGATTTTTGTACGTCGAACAACGCAGCGGCGCTTTAGGCGGATTCTTGTATGTAGAACGATGCAGCGAGCGGCCCCTTAGAGGCGGATTTTTGCAAGTAGAACAACGCAGTGGCGCCGTAGAGGCAGATTTTTGTAAGTAGAACAACGCAGTGGCGCCGTAGAGGCAGATTTTTGTAAGTAGAACAACGCAGCAGCGCCGTAGAGGCAGATTTTTGTAAGTAGAACAACGCAGCGGCGCCGTAGAGGCAGATTTTTGTATGTAGAACAACGCAGCGGCGCCGTAGAGGCAGATTTGTGTATGTAGAACAACGCAGCGGCGCCGTAGAGGCAGATTTGTGTATGTAGAACAACGCAGCGGCGCCACAAAGGCGGAGGATTTTTATATGTAGAACAACGCAGCGGCGCCTTAGAGGCCGATTTTTGTAATTAGAACGACGAAGCGGCGCCGCAGAGGTGGATTTTTTTTTAACTGGTACGTGGCAGCAAAGATTTTTGTATGTAGAACAACACAGCGGCGCCGTAGAGACAGATTTTTGTATCTAGAACAACGCAGCGGCGCCACAAAGGCGGAGGATTTTTATATGTAGAACAACGCACCGGCGCCTTAGAGGCCGATTTTTGTAATTAGAACAACAAAGTGGTGCCGCGGAGGTGGATTTTTTTTAACTGGTACGTGGCAGCAAAGATTTTTGTATGTAGAACAACGCACTGGTGCCTAAGAGGCGTATTTTTGTATGTTGAACGAGGTAGCGGTGTGCAGTGTATGAATTGCGAAACTAGAGACGAATCGTGTACGTAGCGCTCGTTTGTGTACGTGTAATGTACTGTAATGTGTCTTAGGTTTATCTACAGGGTGTAACAAAACACCCTAGTACTACTTAAGGGGGTGCTTCAGACCATCAAACTGAACAACTTTCAATATGGAGCCAACATCGAAATCGCGAAAAAAAAATCCGCTCTTTCATACAAAACTGCAGTACCGTCTCGACTCAAATGTATGGGATGGCGGTTTTTTTTTCTCGACTTTGGCTCCATAGTGAAAGTTATTCAGATTGATGGTCTGAAGCACCCCCTTAAGTATTACTAGGGTGTTTTGTTACACCCTGTATAAGGAAAAATCAGGAAAACTGAATGGTACCAATATGAAATTATACCATTAGCAAATAACACTCTGGTTTACTAAACCCCCTGTAGCGAAAAGTTTTCTCTTTATACTAATTGGCTATTCAACTTGGAAAACTGTGTTTGTTCACAGATAATATAGCTAATCTGTTGCCAGACTTCTTTTTGGACTTGCCTGGTACTGGGGGTGCGGATTGGGCTGCCAAAAAGGTGTGAAGACATCAATTTAGCTATAAGTAGTCAAAATTAAGTATATTTTTCGTCGACGCATGCTGACAATTTAAAATGGAAATTGGAAGTTTATTCTATATATTTTATACACAATTTATTGTTACTATTAAAAAATACCAATGACCACTGATTCTTTTTGCATGTTTTTTTTAACCCTTACCTAATTATTAAGACATTATCAATACAGGGTGTAAGTATCATTAACCTTTAAACCCATAAAGGTATCATATAGAGGAACTGACAGCTGAGAGAGCGAGATGTACCTAGCGGCGCCACTGTATTATAGAAAGAGATACGTGACGCGAGGCAATAGAACCGTTTTTGGAAACTTGTCAGCACAATCGACTGGGTAAATATTCGTGCTCTGTGAATAATTAGTGAATCTAAAGTGAAGTCGTAGATTATTTTGTGAAATTCTAACACTATTTCATTAAATTACCTACGATTTCACGTTAGATTCACAATTATACACAGAACTCGAAGTTTTAGGGTGCCGATAAGTGCCGACAAATGCACAAAAAACGGTTTCATTTGACAACTCATGTCAGTTACTCTATTCCGAGAGGTATAATAACTTTATGTTTAAACCACATACTCTAGCCATCAAACTGAACATCTTTTACTATGGGAGCAAACCTGTACGAACAAAAAAAAATAGCTGCTCCATACTAAATTGCAATCTCGACTCATATGTATGAGACAGCTGATATTTTTTTTGTTCTGATAGGTTTGCTCCTATATCAAAAGTTGTTCAATTTGATGGTTAGAGTATGTGGTTTGAAGGATGATAGGGATGATACTTTTCCTTACACCCTGTACAGGGTGTTAGGGTAAACAGTTGCATCACTATAAGGGGTGATTGTACTCATGATACTGAACAACTTTCCCAAAGAAACCTATAGGAAATTCGCAAAATGTCGAAAAAAAAAATTGCGAATTTCCTTCCTATAGGTTTCTTTGGGACAGTTGTTCAAGGTCATCATGGGTACAATCACCCCTTAAAGTAATGCAACTGTTTACCCTAACACCCTGTATAACCGTAGTAAAGGAGAAACGAAAAAACCGGTCAACTGCAAGTCGGGCTACTCGCGCACCGGTTCCGTACCACACAACAAAACAACATATTTACTTACGAAAAAAACATTTTTTTCTCCGGGGCCTTTAGCGCGAGACCGACTCGCACTTAGCCTGTTTTTATTATTTGTTGTTATACTGTAGAGTTTGCTCTATAATTACTCCAAGTTTGACGCTTGTATTTATTACCGTTTTTACGATAGAGCGAGAAGAAAAAACATTGATAAAAACTAGTTTCTTGTATGAGGACCCCCATTAACTTTTTGACATTTTTATTATTTGTTAACAAATAATAAAAATGCCATAATAGGTAACACATATTCTGTGAAAGTTTCAACTGTCTAGCTATTACGGTCCAAAACTTACAGCTCTAAATAGGTAGGACAGACGGACGGACGGACAACGTAGGCTTAGTAATAGGGTCCCGTTTTCACACTTTGGGTACGGAACCCTAATAAAAACAATCATAATAAGAAACATTTTTAAAATTTAAATGCGTATTTTAGTTAGTCATGCTTTGCTTTTTAATATTGGTGGTGGAAGAATACGATTTTTTTACTAACGGTAAGAATACTGTATTATACACTCACATAATAACGTATTTGTGAAATGCACATTTAATCTAAGTAGGTACACACCTTACCTATATGATTAACTAAATACCTACATACTTTTGAGATAATCAAAATATTGCGTGAAAATTGCCGTACCGTACTTACTTTAAAAATAGTTTTAACAAAGTTATGTTAAAACAGAAATTATGGCAATACAATATCTAGGTATTTCTTATCAAATGTGTTTAATGATGGTAGGTATAGTCAACAGCAAAAGTCAATGAACTAGCGAAATAAAAATTTATTTATTATTTTTTTCTAAAAAAATCCATATTTTAGAGCGTTATAGATGTGTAATGTACTAGAGCGTAGTATTCTGGGTGTTAAAAGAACGGATCGTGTCAGAAACGAGCGCGCCAAAACAAAAATAGCCGATGTTGGGGCCATGTCTGTCGAATGCACCAGGAAAGTTGGGCAAGAATTGTAACGCCCTGGATCCCAGAAAACGGTCGTCGACGTCCAGGTCGTCCTAGGAAGAGGTGGCGGGACGATCTGGATGCTTTCGATGACGCGTGGCCAGAGCATGCCCTGGACAGAGATGGTTAGAGGATTAAAGGGGAGGCCTTTGCCCAGCAGTGGGATGAAATGAACTAGTAAAATAATAGATGTGTAATGAGTAGTAGTGGCAGAGCGTTGAATGAATTTCATTTAAAGCACGTTTAAAACTAACAATAAAATTACTAGTACATAGTAAGCCATCAGATAATAATTTTTAAAGTTTCTTTCGTTATCATTTACGTTTGATGTTGACTGTACCTAACGAATTAATCGCACAGAATTTAAGTATAAAAAAAATACACTCCTATCGCTGTCTATAAATCAGTTAAAATAATAAACTAAAGAAACAAAGAACACAATAATAGTTAAACATTTAATAATACAAATTATTCCAACAAAAAACAAGAGTCAGCAGTTTCGTCAAACAAATACACAGCCAGTATAGTAAGGTTACAATGCATTATCTTATTAACTTGTTGCCTTGCCAGGTGACATAATGCTATTATAATAATCAGTATCTATCTCCTAAAGTAGACAAGAACGCAAGATAACTAATGTACAGTCGCCATCCGATATATCGTAGCATACAAGGTGTCCAAATATTTCTGAGCAGTGCTAATTTTCATTAAATTATTTTCAGTAAATGTTACCAATTATATCTAAACGTGTATTTTGTCATAAATATGTGAACAGCGAATTTTCAATCATTTCTTTACAATCTAAATCTATACTATTAATAAAACTGTAACAGACTTGTGTCTGTACATTGAAGATATTTACAAAAAAAAGATTACGATATGGTTTTTAGGCTTCCCTGATTCCAAATCACAATTTTTTGGACTTTTTGTCTGTCTGTTTGTTTGTTTGTGTGTTTGTTTGTTCGAGTATCACGCAAAAACTACTGAACCGATTTTGATGAAACTTTTTTTGTTTGATAGCTTATGATCTGACTTAAAATCTGGTATATAATTTATGCGGACAAAGTCGCGGGTATTTATCGGCTCGTGATATTTAAAATTAACATGTAAAAACAACGGAGTAAGGTTTTTAAAAAAAAAAAAGGTTTTTTATCCGAAACTGTTCAGATGTTTATGGCCACAATGACTGCGTCGATATATTTGATGTTCTCGGCGCTCCTATATTTTTGATTGACAATTTATTGAAAATTAGAACTGCTTAGAAATATTTGACCACCTTGTTTGCTACGATATATCTGCTAGTGACTGTACGACAACATGCACTTTGAAACCTTGGTCCAAAGTTCGTGGTACAATCTTATCAACTTGTTGCCTTGCTAGGTGACATAATGCTATTATAATAATCGGTATATATCTCCTAAAGATAGACAAGAACACAAGATAACTAATCCATCACAACATGCACCTTGAAACCTTGGTACAAAGATCATTTTTACACACACATTTTACAGGCCTCGTCTGCTGGACAGATCCCGACCTTATTTGCATCTATCGGAAAGACTATTACCCCAGACCTCGTGAAGAAGACTCAGGCGGTCTTCCAATTTAATGTTAAAGGTATGGTTTGATATTTTATGTTGATTCCATTTGGGATGCTTCTGAATATCCAATTTATAAATATTGAGCAATAAAGGGTACGCAAGTTGGACTACAGGGTGTTAGGGTAAACAGTTGTATTACTTAAAACATTCGCGGACAGTGACCGGCTATAGCAGTGATAACAATAAAAGTTCTATTGTGTCTCGTTCACTGTCCGCGAATGTGTTAAGGGTTGAGACACATCTACCGACGGCGACCGCCGTCGGTAAATGTGTCTCAACCCTTAAGGGGTGATTTTACCCATGATACTGACCAACTTTCCGTAAGAAACAAGGAAGTTCATCAATTTTACAATACAAACGTTCGATCAGCTGATTGCATTTAGTATGGAAATTGAAAAATTTGTTTAGGTTTCTTAGAGAGAGTTGTTCAGTATCATGGATACAATCACCCCTTAAAGTAATGCAACTGTTTACCTTAACACCCTGTAGTGTGACTGACCAAAACCAAGGGCTGTACCGCTCCGTAGCGTAGGCAGTTGCGTGGCGAGATCAGAGGGCAGAGAAGTTCGGCCCGCTTGGCCGTAGACTTTCGCTGCGGCCACTCGGTTTATTTGCACTGAACTGAGCACGTCATTATCACATGAGATAAATATTCACACAACTGTCTCACCCAATGAGCGGTACAGCCCTTGTGTGCCCTTAATAATATCACCATCCCTAAATTGATTATGGTCGTGCGATTATACAGGGTGTGTATTTAGGGGGTGCTTCTGGATAACTTTAACTATAGAGCCGAAATCCAAACAACTACTTAATTATTTTGGCAAATATTTACAATTGGGGCCCAGGCTTTGGGGGGTGGGGGTGGGAGGTGGCTCGCTGCGCTCGCTCGGCTCGTGCGCTGTGGTCGCAAGGAACCTAACATGCTCGTCGCTTCGCTCCTCGCTAACCTCACCGACTGAGTTCTGGCTCTGGGTTCAAGGTCAATAATGGTGTGGGGGTTAAGGGAGTGCCCACCACCCCACCCCTCCCTCGAAAAATATTGTAGGTATGCTACTACCATGCATGACCCAAAACTTGGGTACTTATTGATCATTTGTGTGCGCCCTGTGCCTGGGCGCCCCGCCCTAATTTGGGCACTGTATGATACGCCTATTATTATATTTTACGGATTCTAATTTGTTGACAACTTGACAGGTAAAATGAACAGTAAAATATTTAACCGCAGGTAAGGAAGAAGGCGTGTGGCACATCGACCTGAAGACCGGCGACGGTTCCTGCGGCCAGGGGGAGCCAAAGAGCCCCCCAGACGCCACCCTCACCATGGACAGCTCCAACTTCACAGATATGTTCGCCGGTAAACACCTTTTTGCTTATTACTTTATACGTGTTAATGAATTAACGCAAAACTAGAAAGTAGTTTGTTTAGAATCGAGAGCAGAGTCGAATTATCATGGTTTCAACTAAGGAAATTTTTTTCAAAATATTAAATAATTTATTTACAAAATTTAAAATTTTCTGAACCCGATGTCAACCCACTGCACGGGTACACTCACCCTACTTACTGCCAAAACAAGATTATAAAAATGTATCCATGAGTACTTTAGCGCTTTCTTTCAGTGCTGAAATGATAACAAATCATTTTTGCCTCAAAATTTAAAATGTGAATAACTTTGAATTTTAACTATCAAAATAATTAAATTATTGTTGCAATCTAATTATTTTGTTATAAATCGGTTGAGGTTTTGCGCTAATTCATTAACACGTTGTATAGACTTCCGCGGATCGCTGTCGATGAAAATGCATGGAATATCCAGGGTTCCTCTTGCAAATTGCACTTCATCGTCTTCTTGCCATTATGCCAATTCATGGCATCATTTCAGCGCTCACGCCTTTTTTTTGGGTTCCGTATCCAAAGGGTGCCAATGGGGCTCTATTCAAAAGCCTGCGCTGTCCGTCCGTCTGTCGGTCGGTCTATCCTACCTATAAAGGGCTGTATCTTTTAAATTATAATAGCTAGACGAGTGGTAAAAAATTGGTAAAAAATTACGTGGGGGTCCCCACTCCCCAGACTACAAGCAACGTGTTTGTTTTTCAAAAAACGTGAAACATGAAACCCTCCGTGCGCAAGTTCGACTCGCACTTGGCCGGTTTTTTTACACAATGATGTCTAACTAAACCATTTCATACAATCCATCCATATTTTCTTTGGTTGTCCTCTCTTCATGCAGCCATCCACATTCATAATTAAACACTAGTCTTGTATGACACACCTATATCATCATATTTTACGAAGGTTAAACCAATTTGTTGACAGGTAAATTGAAGCCAGCCACGGCATTCATGATGGGCAAGCTGAAGATCAAGGGAGATATTCAGAAAGCAATGAAACTAGAAAAGATGATGAAATCCCTCCAAAAGAAAGTCTAACTGAATAATAATTGTTTCTCATTATAAATATTTGTAAGATATTTTTGTATCTAGTTTAGGGTGAAGTATTTTTGCTATGAATTATATACTTGTTTACTAGACCCAGTAAAAAAACGTATAAGAATGTATGAAATAAAAATCGTGAGATTGTCGAGTTTGTTAAATTTGGTGTTAGATAATCAAATCAAATCAAATATACTTTATTTTACACCAAAACATAAACAGTAAAATACTGAGAAAAAAATACAAGAGGCACAAAATAAGGCGGTCTTATCGCTAAGAAGCGATTTCTTCCAGACAACCTTAGGGTAGAGGAAACGGTGAACGAAGAAAGGTAGGCGGTGTTTTCAGAGAATGTTATTGAAAAAACAAAAAAAGTGCGATATTCATAAAAAACTTATTATAATGAACAAGCACAAAACACATGGTATCTCTACAATAATCATTGACAATAATAGAGAGCAATGGAGGTTCAATATTTAACATTTGAGTAACGCAACTCTGCTGCCATTCACTTAGGCTCGGCGCAAACGAGCCACAGGTGCTCGGTGGCCGCCAAAATGTATAAGCCTTCTCTCTTAATAGCGGTTAACTGAAGTGAGAAGGGGCCCCCCTCAGTCAGTCAGTGGCGAATCGCGGACACTGCTTTAGCGGGTGGCGGTCGGCCACCGGCCAAACCACACGTGTGCGGCGAGTCCCATGTATAAAAAATTAAAACCGCCTTCAAAAAACTAAAAAGTTAAAAAATAATATTGCAGCCGATGACTTTCCCGTTCGCATCATAAGAACATTAATTTGTTTCATTGAAGTCGCTGTCAAGCCGGTACGATTCGCGACAGGGCTTGCATTTTTTGGCTTGGCTTGACACCGACTTCTATAAAACAAATTAATGTTCTTATGATGCGAACGGGAAAGTCATCGGCTGCAATATTATTTTTTAACTTTTTAGTTTTTTGAAGGCGGTTTTAATTTTTTTGTTAAAATTTTGTTTATTTCACAATTTTCAGTGGCAAATTCATTAGTTCGATTTAATAGTAGTGCTTTAAATTAACAAACGCACTAGTCGGCACTACGATTTTCGAAGGTTCCCCTCGATATCTCTGGGATCCATCATCAGATCCTGGTTTCCTTATCATGGGACCTCACTTGGGATATCTCCTTTCCAACAAAAAAAGAATCATCGAAATCGGTTCATAAACGACGAAGTTATCCGCGAACACACATAAAAAAAAAAATATATATATACGGTCGAATTGAGAAACCTCCTCCTTTTTTGAAGTCGGTTAAAAAACGCTGGCAACCGATGGCTTTGGCCAGTGGCTCATTTGCACCAAGCCTTATCACCAATTCCATCAAAATAGTCATGCCATATTGACAGTAGGTGGAGTGAAATGATACCCTAGTGATGCTGAAGTGATTCATCGATATTACGCAGGGCCCTCAAAAAACCAACTGTCCCATACAAAATTTCAAACCTACTCGACCCAAATGTATGGATGACAGCTGATAATTTTTTTCGCGTAAATTATGTTATCTAACATGAGGTATTGTACTATCAGTTTAAAATAACAATGTGCATGACCTCGCTCGCAAATGTGACGTCACTCAATCACACGAACTTCACTCGAGTCATTCAAATGATTGTTTCCATGGGATTGTTTCCTTTGCATAGAGTCTACATTCCTTTATCAACCGAGTGAAGTTATCCAACGGCCCTTCAAGGTCATGCACATTGTTATTTTAAACTGATAGTATGAATTTGTGTGTATCATAGTTGTATATTTTTTAGTTCATTTTGTTTCATAGAACTATAAAATTATTTGAATATCTGATTAATAAAATAAGAACGTTTATTTACAAGACAAATAATGTGCCTTCTAGATTTTTCAAGACCTATCATAATTATGCGATTTCTCGTGGAATGTTTATTTAACTACGTCTGTTTGTTTTTGTAAAAATAAAATGGTGTAAGTCAAATGTTAAATCACAAAAATATATTATGACAATAACTACTTGTAAATAAAATGCAATTTTATAAAAATGTTAGTTTAAATTTCTTACAAAGTGCTTCTTGGAGTCACGTTGCAAGTTTGGCAGCGAGCTGTTGTGTAATTCGCGTGTTTTTTGCGCGGTTCGCGTTTTATCTTGCTACGAGGCTCAGTTATCTTTTTTCTCAACTGTTTAAAAAATATCCTTGAAATAAGGATACATACTCCGTAGAGAGTAGTATATTCCTTGCATACTCCCCACAAACTACTTGACACTGGCAGAAATGCAGTGCTTGTCACCTGCACCAGTAAAAGGCCATTAAATTATAAATTTGAAAATGCCATTTAGAATATGTAGGTAGGTAAGGTACTATGTATGTACGAGAGTCTTAGATCGAAGTTGATCGAAGTAAAATGAACTAGAGGAGACACTGCACTTTACCTTAGGTTATCATTTTGTCACGTTCAATGTGGCGATATCACCATACCCCACTTAGTACCAACATTGCTATTGCTATCTCTCGCCCACCCGTGCCATGCGCCATATGCTACCTAGTTAGCATGACGTTATTTACTCGACAACTTACTTAGACTAATTATATCCGGACCGGCCTTGCGGTAGCATTTCCCCTCTGCCACGGTATTAGATCAATTAATCTTGCGCACTTACACCCAATTTTACACCTTATCACTAAACGAGACAGCCTATAATAGCGAACCAATAATGTTGAACTTAGAACGTTTGGGGTTTACACGAGACTACTTTTCATGATTTTGAACATTCAAAATTAGAATCTAAAGTCATAGGGAATAAAATCCAAAGTTGCGGATAACATGTTACCTCGCCCCCCGCAAAAAGTGGCAGAAAGTTTGTTAGTAGAATGACACGTGGTCACGCGTCCCGATATAATTAGTCTAAGACAACTTACCATAATTTTTTTTAGTTAACTGGAGTGCGATTTTTGAATCTCATTTGCCGAGTTCAGCAGTTGAAAATCTCAAAATTACTATGGAGATACGCATCTTTCTACTGCTGATTTGACATTCAAAAACCATACTCCAGCACTGGTAGCATCTATTAAATAATCTGTGGTAGCATGTATACCCGCGATAGCCGTGATACGGCTTTATCACGTCTTTTATCTCGTTCTTTTGCGCGCGAACAAACGAGATAAAAGACGTGATAAAGCCGTATCACGGCTATCGCGGGTGTGCATGCTACCAGTGCAGGGGCCTATACATGATCGAAGTCCAGGGGTGCGATTTTTGAAAGTCAAATCAGCTCCATACATTTTCAACTGCTGAGTTCAACGTATGAGATTTAAAAATCGCACTCCTGACATTTAAAAAACACAGGCAATTGCATCTGCCTCACTCGCTGTGGGATTCCCACCAAGTTCTGTTTATTTGACCAGTGGGGATATTGGTTAAACATTTCAATTCCCAATGAAGAATGCTGGTGAGAATTTCGGGAATTATCAAATATTCTGAATAATACGACATTGCAAATTAACCATCTCTGACAAGGGAATATAGGTATACCTTAGACTAATTATATCGGGACGCGTGACCACGTGTCATTCTACTAACAAACTTTCTGCCACTTTTTGCGGGGGGCGAGGTAACATGTTATCCGCAACTTTGGATTTTATTCCCTATGACTTTAGATTCTAATTTTGAATGTTCAAAATCATGAAAAGTAGTCTCGTGTAAACCCCAAACGTTCTAAGTTCAACATTATTGGTTCGCTATTATAGGCTGTCTCGTTTAGTGATAAGGTGTAAAATTGGGTGTAAATGCGCAAGATTAATTGATCTAATACCGTGGCAGAGGGGAAATGCTACCGCAAGGCCGGTCCGGATATAATTAGTCTAAGAGGTATACCTACCTAGTTGATATTTTATGTGTTTAAATATATATTCTGAATCATCAACTTTCTTAAGTTAAGAACCTAGCTCTACAAATGACATGATCCTGCAATTCTATCCGTTTTCCAGAGTGGCAGCCTCTTCAATATTAGAGGTAAAAAGTACATAGCACTTTTTAGTCAATTTAAAGCCCTATGACATGAGAATAAGACATAGGTAATCTGTTCATTCTTTGATCCCTTACACTCAGTGGCGTAGCTAGGTAACCTAAGGCCCCGGGGCAAAAAAGCAATGGGGGTTAAACTCGTTAGTTTTTATATCAAGTGTGAAAACAGTGGCAGTAACTAGGGATAACTTTTAAGGGGGTGGGCCTCCAAGTGGTGAAGCGTAGGTTTCTGCAGCTCGGAGCAGAGACTGAATTTGTCGTCCCTGTCCCTTATACAAGATATATGAAAAAATTATGGAGCGAGCGAAGCGAGCTCGAATTTTTTTTAACTCGAATAACTACCTACTCTGCCATGGCGTAGCTAGGGAAAAATAATTATTACAGAAAAGTGACCTTGGATATTACAAAAACAGTGTATGGGATAAAAAATTATTGGAAATCATCTCATCATCCATTTTTGAGCACCAGTTCTGGGACACCCTGTATGTATGTATAACTATTCTACAGACGGCAAAGTAACTTATTAATACATAACACAACACAACACCATTACTATTTTAATAAAAACTTAGATAAATAACAGACTGAAAAGGTCGGAACCATAATAACAGTCTGAACCGAATTTCGGTTATAAAAAAACACTGGAATTCACTGGATGACCAAAAAGGAACGGTACGGGGGGTGCGCCGAGCGAGCAAAAAAGGGCATATTATTATCTACAGATGGTCAAAAGACTCAGCGCAGTCATTGATTGTGTTTGGTGAAAGTTCGGTCATTGTTTAATCATTTAGTTAGCTATAGAAGGAAGGGTTGGTTGGTCTGAATGTAAGAAACATTGTCGCGAGGCCCGTTCAGAGTTTGCGGGCCAGGGGCCCCCTGAGCTTGGGGGCCCCGGGGCACAGCACCGCCTAGCTCGTACGTAGCTACGCCACTGCTTACAATTGATTGACCTTATTGAATCTGAGGAATACTTGTCAATAACTATTGCCATTTTAATCATTATCTTGTTTATCAAGTTTGTGTTTAAAACAAAAGTTTCATCAGGCTGTTAACTTCTACTGTTGCTTCATACTTGTTTATGTATGTATCTTTCCTTACAAGAAAACTCTGAATCTTCCTTAGAAATCTATCGTTAGATTTCTAACAAATGACCTACATAATCATAATTGTGATAAATTACCTGTCCAATGTGGTAATAATCGACCTAGTTGCGCAAATAATAATCATCAATAAATTACATCAGTCTCGCTCGCGATAACCTTTGTTATCAACATTGAATTCCCCGCCAAGATTGACCTTGTAATCTTAGGTTAGTTCGTTCAGTTAGATTCGACAGCTGTTTACGGCGGTTGTCAATCGTATTTTATTTACAGTTATTGTTAATTAAAGCCTTAAAAAGACAATGTTCTCGATCGACGCGCCTGTGGAATTGCAAAATTCTGAATATTGTAACTACCGGTCGCCGCTAAGCACAAGATATGCTTCGAAGGAAATGCAGTACAATTTTAGTGACCAGAAGAAGTTCTCGACATGGAGGAAGCTCTGGATTTACTTGGCTAAGGCTGAAAAGGTTAGTGGATACTTTCATTTTTACTTAGTGTAATGTTTTATAAAAGTAAACAAACAAATTAAAAAAATTTTAGGTTATGTTTTTCGTTTTGACAGAAAGATTATCTATGGCTTTTTTTGTTTTAATCTTGATGTGTCGGGCCTAGAGATTTTTGGGCATAGACATGAACTCTAGCGATAGACAAGCACGTTCAAACCAGGGACGTTGTATCAAGAATGGACTCCTTTTTATTAAGACGAAATTTGTGCATCGGTTTTCTCTTTTTTACGTTATGAAATGCCATATAAATAAAGGGTTGGATAGACTTTTATCTATGCCACCTTTTGTGCCAATGAGACCGATTATCTATAGATACTTGTTTTAATTGTATATACGATACTAGTGTTGTTCCTGTGATACATATCGACAGCCTATCGATAGCGCCTAGCTACCTACCTACCTGTACCTGTATACCTATGGGCTTTAAGATTTAATTTACAGCCTGCCTACAATGAAAGTGAAGAAAAGAGTAATTAATAATATAAAAAACTGGTCAAGTGCGAGTCGGCTACCCGCGCACCGAGGGTTCCGTAGCACACCACCACACAAAATACAACGTGTTAATGAATTAACGCAAAACTAGAAAGTAGTTTGTTTACAATCGAGAGCACAGTCGAATTATCATGGTTTCAACATAGGTAATTTTTTCCAAATATTAATTAATTTTTTTGCAAAATTTCAAATTTTCTGAACCCGATGTCAACCCACCGCACGGACACACTCACCCTACTTACTACCAAAACAGGATTATAAAAATGTATGCATGAGTACGTTAGCGCTTTCTGTCAGTGCTGAAATGATAACAAATCATTTTCGCCTAAAAACTTAAAATGCTAATAACTTTAAATTTTAACTATCAAAATAATGAAATTATTGTTTCAATCTAATTATTTTGTTATAAATCAGTTTGGGTGTATGAGGTTTTGCGCTAATTTATTAACACGTTGTATAAACTTATAAAGACCGACTCACACTTGACCGGTTTTTATTATTTGTTGTTATACTTTACAGGGTGAAATTGATATCATTAGCATCCTTTTAAACTAAGAGTCTACCCATCAAACTGAACAACTTTCACTATGGGAGCAAACCTATCGGAGCAACAAAAAAATCTGCTGTTCCATACTAAACTGCAATGCCTACGCGACACAAAGGTATGCAACAGCTGGTTTTTTTTGCTCCGACTTTAATTACCGTTTCAAAGTTACATCCCTAGGTAGGATTGACGGACGGACGGACAACGTAGGCTTACGAATAGGGTCCCGTTTTCACCCTTTGGGTACGGAACCCTAATTACGTACTTCTATCAAGTACTTTACGCCAAAAACGTGAGAGTTACGATGAAACTAGCACTCTTTAATTTCTATTCTGTATGAGCAGAATTTATGTATAAATAAAATTTCATTTTATCTTTTATTTTATTAACTGATGAAACCATATTGTGATCTGTGGATGAAATCACCAGCTTACATTGAAATATTAACATCAAATTAGTTTGATGATGAAACCTGGATGATGCACTTTTTACATCTCCAAGGGACCGTAGCCGGAGGTAGACCGAGACCGTAGTATTGATTTCTTCCTGAAAACTCTTCTTAGATGTTGGCGGCTCAACCAATTCCGGTCTGGAAGGTCTAGGATGCCTAGGCACCGTCTGCAAAATAATAGCAATAAATTAATGTAGTGATAAAGTCGTAACAATAAGTCTACCAGAATCTCATGGTATAAAAAAAGTAAAAAAAATTGGATTTTCACATGGTAATGTCAAACTGTCATCTGTCTAGTCAAAGTAGGCTCTTTACAAACTGCAACTTTTTGCCGCTGTATAAAAGCGCCTTTATCATTAACAGGCGTTTTTACCTATGCAGTATATGCACACGCACCTATTGATGCAGACGCGCGTGTGCATTGCGACAAAGACTGTCGATGAATGACTGGGGGTCTACTCCGGGATTCGAATTTCGCAATCGCGTGAACATTTTCATTCCAAATTCAACTCTATTACAATGAAGCGCGGACCGAAACAGTGGCGATATAGCGAACATCGAAAGTGCGGGTACAGGGGCTGATCAAACGACGACAAACGTATTCCATCGAGGCTGTATCGCGTTTGCATCGATGATTTATCGCGTTTGTATCGTTTTTGCATCGATGCTGCATCGCGACTGAAGCGGTGCAGAAGCGATGCAAAAAGTCGCAGTGTGTAAAGAGCCCTAAGCCTAAGCCTGACTTGTTGTGAACTGTAATATTATGTGTGTGTTACTTATGCAAATAAATTGTTTATCTATCTATCTAAGCCCTAATTATACCCCAGTATTGCAATTCGTTTGTATTTCTATCATATTAGTCTATATTATATACAATGCGTATACAACGTGTTAATAAATTAGCGCAAAACCTCATACACCCCAACTGATTTATAACAAAATAATTAGATTGCAACAATAATTTAATAATTTTTATAGTTAAAATTTAAAGTTATTCGCATTTTAAGTTTTGAGTCAAAAATGATTTGTTATCATTTCAGCACTGAAAGAAAGCGCTAACGTACTCATGGATACATTTTTATAATCTTGTTTTGGTAGTAAGTAGGGTGAGTGTGCCCGTGCGGTGGGTTATCATCGGGTTCAGTAAATTTAAAATTTTGCAAAAAAATTATTTAATATTTTGAAAAAAATTACCTATTTTGAAACCATGATAATTCGATTCTGCTCTCGATTCTAAACAAACTACTTTCTAGTTTTGCGTTAATTCATTAACACGTTGTATAACATGCATATCACAATTTGGCCGAACTCCCGTACATCTTGCATGATGTCATTTGATTCCCTTATTTCCCATCAGTGCCGTTCTGTGATACGGCTCGGCTATATCACGTCTTTTATCTTGTTCGTTCGCGCGCAAACGAACGAGATAAAAGACGTGATAAACCCGTATCACGGCTATCGCGGGGTGTCGTGCTAACCATGCTGATTCTGGTACTTACATCGTGTGCAATTGTCGATAAGTCAGGTCAACACTAATGGCATAAACTAGAGTACATAAACTGTCAGTGCAAATGAACTTATGGTTTTAGTTTATAATTTCCGCAAATAAAACAAGCAGAAATGATACTCCACATTATGTAACACATTCACAATGAAAAAAGCTTTACTCTGAATGGATAATATTATGCATTTCCTAGGTCAAAACCTTAAAAACAGTAGTCGATTACTTACCGAAGGAAAGATATCCTAGGATTATTTTCTGGTAAAACCCCCATTCTACTCCTGCAACCAGTAGTCACATAATCCGTCGTGTATGAAGACACGCACTAGATAATTTGTTTCGTAATAAAAACCAAACTCGCGTAATAACATACAATGTAACTCCAAAGGCTTTGTGGCCCCAGTGGGTACCACGATAACTCGGAAGCTTACACTTTGGCGTTCAAGACGGTGACATTTATCAATGTTTGTCTTTTTTTTCACACGAAAAAATACCATAACCAAGAATGAGAGAAGTGGCCATTCCTTTTTACGTTTTAATAAAAAGGAGTCCATTCTTGATATTTGGTCCTAGGTTCAAACAAACAAGTTGTTCCAAAACTCTTTGGGAACATTAGTGCCATCTAGTTTACATAAAACAGAAACTACAATAATTTGGTCAAAGAGCATCACCGGCCAAGACAGATGCGACAGTTCATATTTATGTTAGGTATTATACCTACTATCTGGGCATCCTCGACTACTTACGTGCAGACCACTGAAATACGTACCTGTAGAATTAGATACTTATTCATAACTTTTGATTGTGTAAACTGTGAACAGATACTACAAAACAAACATCAGTTCATCATCATCAGTTAAAAAAGATACACAAATTAAATAATACTATGCGAATGAAAAGAAAAATAGTAAGGAGACCACGGAGATTTTTTTTTAAAGAAGAGATAATAACTATCCTAGTAACTTTTATTCTTTCAGTAAAATCTATGGGATGCATGGTTTATGAGATAAAAAATTATACATTTTTTTTGTATGGAGAAGAACACCTTTTATTTTATTTCTTGACTTGGTTCAATTTGGGACGGGATTGGCTTACGTTTTATGAAAGACCAAATAATACTGGACCCAAAAAATATATAACTAGTCATAGATTTATATATTACTAGCGTAAGGATAGGCCCGTCAGAATATTTTACAAAAACCTTCTTCATAGAAACAAAAATTTGCGCCATCTGTCATAACTCGTATACGAACTATATCGTGTCATCTACGCGTGTCATATATTTGTAGTGCTCTAAATTGACATTTTTCCTTGCATTTTAGAGCCAACGAACTGGGGACAATAGTCAAGCTCATAGGCCATGTCCTTACGCTAGTAATATATATGTCTTTGTAACTAGTGCAGTCACTTGCAGCGAAGCGAGAAATTAAGTGTCAAAAATTTCATTTTTTTTCGCATATTTTGCAAAGAGTGCACGTTTTTAGCCAAACTTTTTGTATGTTTTCGTCTTAGACTAATTATATCGGGACGCGTAACCACGTGTCATTCTAATAACAAACTTTCTGCCACTTTTTGCGGGGGGCGAGGTAACATGTTATCCGCAACTTTGGATTTTATTCCCTATGACTTTAGATTCTAATTTTGAATGTTCAAAATCATGATAAGTAGTCTCGTGTAAACCCCAAACGTTCTAAGTTCAAAATTATTGTTTTGCTATTATAGGCTGTCTCGTTTAGTGATAAGGTATAAAATTGGGTGTAAAGGCGCAAGATTAATTGATCTAATACCGTGGCAGAGGGGAAATGCTACCGCAAGGCCGGTCCGGATATAATTAGTCTAAGATTTTCGTGTACCTGCTGCTAACTTAAAAATTTTAATGTCATTTTTAGGCAGAAATAATCAAGATGATAGGTACTTTTTTTTTTACTTTGCCGATTTCATTTTTGTAATTAAAGAAAAGGGACTACTATCGGTCAAGGAGTAATAGATTAAGATGGGTGAACAATCCTGCCATCGCAAATTGAAACACATAGTCCGGTGACTAGTGGTGACCGGTGATAAGAATGACTTTAAATTATTCATTGTGCTGTTAATATACCCAAATTAGGTATTCATTCTTATCCTGTCACTTGACTGTGAAAGGAAGAACTATGTGTTTCAATTTGCGATGGCAGGATTGGTCACCCATCTTAATCTATTTCTCCTTGACGATAGTAGTCCCTTTTCTTTAATTACAAAAAAGAAATCAGCAAAGTAAAAAAAAAAGTACCTGTCATCTTGATTATTTCTGCCTAAAAATGACATTAAAATTTTTAATTTAGCAGTGCAGGTACACGAAAATATACAAAAAGTTTGGCAAAAACGTGCACTCTTTGCAAAATATGCGAAAAAAAATGAAATTTTTGACACTTAATTTCTCGCTTCGCTGCAAGTGACTGCACTAGTTATATATTTTTTGGGTCCAGTATTATTTGGTCTTTCATAAAACGTAAGCCAATCCCGTCCCAAATTGAACCAAGTCAAGAAATAAAATAAAAGGTGTTCTTCTCCATACAAAAAAAATGAAAATTTTTTTTTTCTCATAAACCATACATCCCATAGATTTTACTGAAAGAATTAAAGTTACTAGGATAGTTATTATCTCTTCTTTAAAAAAAATCATCACGAAATTCTGACTTCAGGTCCTAAGTCCGTCTTTTTTCAGAACGGATCCACTGTGCCGGTTGGCGGTTAACAACGAGATTTACATCTCCGTGGTCCCCTTACTATTTTTCTTTTCATTCGCATAGTATTATTTAATTTGTGTATCTTTTTTAACTGATTATCTTAATGTTTGTTTCGTAGTAATCTGTTCACAGTTCACACAATCAAAAGTTCCACAAAGGATCCACTGTGCCTGGTCGCGATCAATGAGAATTTAAAACGCTAAGTCGCGATGATGACTTTAGCTGTCAATAAATCTTTTTCATCTCGAGGTAAAAGGTAAATCAAATAATTGTTTTCGCATTAATTTTTTTCCCATGAACAAGTATAAAGATATAATCTCAAATATGAACGATCTTAGCGTCATTTTCAATTTCAATCCTCGTCTGGCACCCGCCTTTAGTTCATTATATTGTGCATGTATTGTGCCTATTTTGTGTCCTCTGATTTAAGTCTCTTGATTCATCTATGATCATTAATACCCGTCTCTTTTCCTTAAATGTCGCTTTTTGGGTGCCAAAACGAGACAAAAAGTAATGGACTTACCCAATCTTGAGGAAATTAATAGACTTACCTATTTTCTAAAATTTAAATTAATAATTACATATCCTTATAATTTTACATAGTTACCTTATATTCGAATAAAAGTATCCCGTAAAACAACTTTCAGGCGGTTTTTATAGTGATAACTAATTTAAATACATCAATATAAAATTAAAATGATTATTGAAAAAAATGACGGATTGGTATTCAGATTGGTTTGTCATTCCCATTAGCATAGAGTAAACTAACATCAATGCGGTTTGTACACCGCATTGCAGAGTAACATGCAGTTCCTACTGAACACCGTATCTAGTACTGGTACAGTACATTGATATCGTTGTTTTTGGGCCATGGTCGAAAGGTCGAAACAAAGCATATGAAAATTGTCTATGGATGGTATAGTTTTATTTGATGCTTATCTTCATAGACGTATAAACTAAAGACCGGTAATATCAGTTACACAAATGGCACCACTTTTTAAGCAAATTCAAGCAAAAGTCGTTCTTAACGTAACGAAATAGCGGAGTCTTCCAGCTGGACGTCTGGTGACAAAATGGTTCAAGACGGTATCTGTTTACTATTGACATTTCACTTATTCTAATGGGCGGTTGTCATAAGTGTGAATAGATTGCAAGTAGTGTTGTTATGTCTGGCTTCATAATATTTATCTACCCTATAATATATCCAAAGAGTAATATAAGTATATTAGAAAATATATCTATGCTTACCTTATTTGCAGTGTTGCCACCTTAGGGGGCTAGATCTAGCACTTTTTACTGTAGGCTGTAGGTGAACTCGTTGTTCAATGATTTAGCCCGGAAAGGGCAATCTAGCCCTTTTCAGGCTTTTCATTTTCTTAAAAATATTCCACCAAAATCTGAAATTTGGGCCATGCTAACATCGCAATAACATCGAACTTTGGCGATTTGTGTCATAATTTGTTCGATTATGGCAACATAGCGCATCTCTACGCCGCGCCGCCGATCAGCACGGCTGCAGCGGGTGTGCATACTACCAGTATGCACACCAAAGAGTAATATAAGTATATTAGAAAAGAGAACCCACTCGTGGCAACATTATGCATCCACCTTATGTCAAATTGAAGGCTAGCTAGCGCCATCTGTGATTCTCTGAAAATAATTCTTCCTATACTATACATACCTACTTATATATATACTTATATACTCATACCGTTGTTTGAATGCTAGTTTTCGTTCAATCCCGCACCGATCGAGTGAAATTCCAGTATCCTTACTATTCCTGTAATCTGTACATTGATAAGAGAACAACTGAAACTCCAGAACATCACTAAATCGGCACAAAATTGAACAAAAACTACAAACAACACGCACATTACACAAGGTAGGTCGCCATTTTGTAAATTTGTCAATTTGACATTGACATAGACAATATAATCTTTTTTTTTCATAGTAAAAGATATATTTAACAGATGGCAGCACATTCTATGCAAACTGAATCGGAAAGACCACCAAAAGGCAAATGTCCTCCACCTGATGCACACCCGCGATAGCCGTGATACGGCTTTATCACGTCTTTTATCTCGTTCGTTCGCGCGCAAAGGAACGAGATACAAGACGTGATAAAGCCGTATCACGGCTATCGCGGGTGTGCATGCTACCAGTGCTGGGTTTAGTTTGTTAAATAAATAGATAATTGTTTTAATTTTTGAACCTATTAAATTGGTAAAATTTTTCTTCAAATTCTGTTTAATTTTGAAAAATTTAATTGTGATTCAATAAGTTAGTTAGCTAGTTATATTTTAGTTAGTTATATGTTAGTTATATAGTTATCATCATCATCATCATCATCAGCCTATAAACGTCCCACTGCAGGGCACAGGCCTACCCTCAAGGAGGGTGTATGGGCATTAGTCCACCACGCGTGCCCAATGCGGGTTGGTAGACTTCACATACACATCAGAATTTCTTCTTCAGTGTATATAGTTATATTTTATTGTTATTCAATAAATACATAGGTAATTGAAATCATTAGTAAAGGGTATTTTTTTAGCCTTTTTTTACAGCAAGTGTTTTCTTGGTAATTTCTGCTCCACTAGAGTTGTAAATGCTACGTAGCCTACCACTGCCTACGGTAGTCTACCGGTAGACTATGGTAGACTACGGTAGACTACCGATTCATACCGTAGATTATGTAGATTTCAAATAAAAAGTCGTAGATTTATTTAAAAAAAAAATATGATTTTTATTCATGTAATATGTAATATCAAAGAGAATGGAATCACTACCGTTTTATGTAATACTAGCGGCACGTCCCGGCTTCGCACGGGTGGACGTCTAATCTTTTTTAGCAATAAATATAGCCTATGTTACTCAGGGTGAATGCAGCTTTCTAATGGTGAAAGAATTTTTTAAATCGGCCCAGTACTTTTTGAGCCTATTCATTACAAACATACAAACATACAAAAATAGGTACAAATCTTTCCTCTTTATAATATTAGTATAGATGAGAAAGTACTAATCAATACAAATTAATTAAAATTATGTAAATATTTGAAAATACCAACAAAAGACGATTTTAAACTTTAAAGATTTTAAATTGTCATTAGCCTATTATTATTATTATTGGTGGTTGGGCTATTGCAAGCAAGGGTCGTTGTGTAACACTGCGACCATCGCTGATCTTTTGTGTTCACCCCATGCTCACCCATATTTTACGTATACCTCCGAACTTACGGTATTTTCTTTTCATTCTCGGGAATGCAGGTTTCCTCACGATGTTTTCCTTCACCGCCGAGCTAGTAAATGATAAATACAACCGTACATAATTTCTGAAGAACTTAGTGGTACGGGCCTGGAATCGAACCGCTTCCTCATGATTGAGGCGCTAGCTCTCTTCCGTATGGGCTATTATCGCTCTTGCCTATAAAGCCTATAAATTGCCCCTCTTTTCGGACATAAAAGTTTTCTCACGATGTTTTCCTTCACCAAAAAGCCAACAATAATTCTTTAAACCGTCCGTACCGACATGAAATATAAATTATAAAAACCACATTTCAGTAGTACATACGTGCCCTGGGGATCGAACCCATACCCCTAGGACCTAGGCTATCATGGCTTAGTGCATAATATCACATTTTAAACAACCTTTTATAAAACAGTTAATATCAATGTCGTTTTTTCGCGTTCTAGATTGATTTTTACTTTCTCTAAAATTATTGCCGAAGCTCTCTTAGCTTATTTATCACAAATAATAAGTGGCAGCCGCCTTAAATATTGTGAACTGGCCAAAATTTTTACGACTGAATAATCTACATTTCCTACCGTAGCTTATGTAGCCTACCGGTAGTCTACCTCACGATTTGGTAGACTACGGTAGATTTACAACTCTAGCTCCACCTATACTAGCCCGAATAAGTAGTCAAAGAGCCCGATCTAGCCCTTTTTAGTTTCTTCAACAGCCCCTATTACTAAAACTAAGGTGGCAACACTGCAGTTATTTGCTAGTGGTGAGCGGACATGTTATCGAAGTACTATCGATGGTAATTTATTTTAGAGTAATTTTTTTTTTCTTAAGGCTTTGACTGCCAAATGACCGACAAACAATGGAAAATCTATTGTTATTGTGACCCGACGGCGTTAAACGTGTTAAATCTTTTATTGCCAAAGTAGTTATTAAACATTACAACAAGTGGTACCACCACTTGCACCTGTCTAGATGTTTATTTTACAAGTATAAAATACGAGTGTTATATGTGGTGGTTTAGATTAGACCCTTTCACTGTGGAGTGGTGATGGTCCCTAAAATCATTTAACTATACGTTGAATGGGGAAAACCCGGTGAACAATTATACGGGTATTTATCTCATATCTATGTGGGAGGGGAGGGGGGGTCGACCAGATACCTTCAATTGATCTCCGGGTTCCCCTTACGGTACAAGGATGACATTTGGGGATCATCATATGGATGCCTTGGTGATACAGGGAAAACTTTGACTTCCTCGGAAGGTCGACTCCTGATGGATGAGGTCAACGGCCCGCGGAAACTATGACAGATAGGGTTATGGACCTCGAACAAATGTCATAGAGGACCCTGGTCAGATTTGGTTGGCGGTGAAAAAAATCAATAATTGCGATATCCAAGATGGCTACCATGGAAATTTCAAACGCCTATGCAGCTTTTAAGGGTTCCCCGAGCCGACTGAAAATTTGTATCTAGGGGTTTTAGGGGCTGCTGATTAAGAATATGAAATCATTTTGTTTTTATCTTCAACTTTCATGAGGGTCGCCATACAAATTTCATAATTTTTGAAATGCCGTTACTTTCTCGGCCCCGTAGCCCTCAAATGTTAAGTCCTATGACAAAAATGCATACCACTTGTTTTGTAGGAAATTTTCTTAGGTTTAATTTGTCCATACAAAGTATTTCGATACGACTTTCAGATTTCAAGAAATAAGCGAATAACTGAAAAAAGTCACCTTTAAAGCCCCCCCCTTCCTCGAGCTCATCCCCCCCCCCTCCCCTCACCAGGACTTTTTTTCTTCTTCAATATTACGTACCAAAGGAACGTTTAAAAAAAGTTCCAAAACTCCGGAAATTATTTCTTCTGATTTATCTAATTTTACTGGGTTAATAAATTCATTCGAAATCGGTCATCTTTCTTACTCTACATCGTATTGGTAATTGGTATTAGTGAAAACGACTTCAGCAACTCAACGCCTCATCTCATCACTCAGCGCCAATTTTGACTGAAATGACGTCATTCCAGCGGTTCGATTCATGCCATACCAGTGCTCCGTCACTCACGTCTGACAGCTGCGATAAAGTACCTACGTCA
This sequence comes from Agonopterix subpropinquella, assembly GCA_922987775.1. Taxonomy (NCBI): domain Eukaryota; kingdom Metazoa; phylum Arthropoda; class Insecta; order Lepidoptera; family Depressariidae; genus Agonopterix; species Agonopterix subpropinquella. Next base: position 6,297,384 of record OV277695.1, on the reverse strand, counting down.
CGCATATCTTGCAAGATGTTAATAACATAGGGCTATCACACGCTATCGCGATTGCGTACTTCCAGAACGGGTAGCATGCCATCCCGCGATAGCCGTGATACGGCTATATCACGTCTTTTATCTCGTTCGTTCGCGCACAAACGAAAGAGATAAAAGACGTGATATAGCTGTATCACAGCTATCGCGGGTTGGCATGCTACCCATGCTGTACTGGACGGTTTTCTTTTGGGAAAATATGCCTGCTAATAATTATTGTGATGTTTGGTAGACAATCTAACAAAATGTGTCATTTTTCACATTGCCTACGGATGAAAAAAGGTACTTACTTACGTAAATTTTAATTTTGTTTTATCCAAAAGCAAAGTTTTGTGTTGAAAATAATATGTGCAAAAATACTTAGAATACCTTTACGCTATTGTTTTTATCGTCTGTACAAGATACAAACAAAATAATAAATAAAGATACAAATAAACGGAATAATTTTATCAATGTTGGTTTAACTAGTTGTTGGTTTAAATTTTTTTCGCAAAAAAAAAATTCCTTTCAGGAGAAGTAATTCCCGTAGTCTTCGAACTTGGTTTAAACGTTATTTTGGAAAATAAGATTGAAGAATATAAATTCCTGGTGATGGAGGGTATTTTCTGACAATAAACAACCCTAGCGTTTCGGTAGTTACGTCAGAGGCGCGTGACGGGCAATGTGATATGGACTCTAGGTTAATTGACATAAGACGCGTTTAAGTTCGTCGTTCGTCGCGGTGACAGATCGTAAGACTCGGTTGTCTGTAAAAGCGCGCGAAATCAGTGTTTTCTAAGAGAGTGCAGTATCTGTTACGGTAGTAACTATTAAATAATCTGTGGCCATACTAGCTCCTTCAGTTCAGGAAGCTCACCTACTCTCTATCGTTATTTTCTGATTTTTGTATTTTATTTACGGGTTTCTTTGTCTAATCAAATTGTGCAATAAAATCATATATCAAAACATTATTTTTCTCAAGTCGTCGATATGTTATCAGTCTTATCTAGTAAAGAACATGTTGGGCTTGGTTTTCAGTTCAGTAGGCTACCTACCTTACTAGCAGCCTAAGTATTTTGAACTTTGAAGAAAAGAAACAACGCGCAACGGGTGAATTAATATTTATTTATTGATATTTATAACAAATACAACGGTTACAGAACTTAAAAAAATATGTACAATAAATATTAATTCAAAATTACTTATTTAATTTAAAAGCAGGATTTAAAAAGTATGTTAACAGTTTGTGTGACGCGGGTACCTTTTGTTTTTATTGAATGCAGATTATTTAAGGTAACATTAGCGCCGAATTATACTTTATATATGCATATGCCTTTATTTAATATAATATTATTATATTTAAATAACACTAACATCCACAACTCTTGTAATATCGATAACTTACATCTAATAATTAGAACTAAAATCTTAACTTTAACAATGATGATGAAAAATTAATGATCATACTTGTTCTACGAAAATTTATGTTAAAGCCCAATTAACATTCAATTATAAATAATTTTTTCAATTACGTTCTTATGAACATTAATACATGAAGAAAAAAAAAGAAAATTAATAGTAATCAGATCATGAAAGAAAATTAATATTGTTATAAAATAAGGAGTAAAGGAAGTAAATAATGAAACTTAACTACCACTGGACGGATACTGATTACTGCTTTGGTTCTTCCCTTTCTAAAATAACTAAAACTAAATTATGTACGTATACAATACATATATAACGATTAAAAAGAAACTAATATTATTATGAATACTGTAATGCCATAATAATAATGTATTAGTTTAAAATAATAAAATGTCGACTCGACGATGAGTTTGGAGATCTTTGATCGCTTTTTCTAAAAAAAAATTTTTTGTGAATAAAGTTAATCGACTTTATCAATCTCAATAAAGGCAAAAGTGACGGTGGTTTTATTTCGTTCAATAAATAAAACTAAATTATCATTATTCGTTAACGAATAATGATTCTTCTTAAACTAAATTAATTTGGTTCTAGCGGAATGTATCAGTAATGTAAAACATATTTAGCAAAATAATATTATGTTTATGATTACTATGCAATGATTCTAAATGTCAAATATATTTAAATAAATAGACAAAAAATATAATAATAAGTGTAGTACACTACGTTTTTTAATCATACTGCAATAAATAAACTAGTTTTAATTAGTACTTCTATTTTCTACTCCTTATTTTTACCCTATCAAACAATAAGAAATAATTAATTTTTAAAAATTACTACAACTTGCATACATTTTAGACTTGCACTTCTTCGGCCAAAACTTTGAATAATTTACTGTGTTTATTAAGAAACTAATATTATAGCTGCAAGGACAACTAGCTACTACCAGGGGCAACATTCCAAACAATTATCAAAATTTATACAAAAAAATAATTACAGAGCTACCAAAAAGGACAACCTCCAGCGAAATATTTACAAAAAAGCAATGAAAATTATATCTAAATAAAATAATAACAATGCATTTTAAGTTTCGTTTTATCGATAATAATACCTCAGAGTAAAACAGAGAACATCACTAGTAAAAAAAGGAAAAAAGTCGTTCGTTTAAATATTTAATATTCGGCTTCCTTCCTAAAAGTAAAGAAAGTGTGGATGAGGAATACAGCAGCGTCGAGTACAGCGAATACTCCTGAAGCAACGAGGAGATCGTAGGCTTGCTTGTTCGGACGAAGGTTGGCGTAGTAGGACCTGTGCCAATCTGTAAATTAAATAGTAAAGCTATATTTCTTATTCGAGACATCACAACGTTTTCTCGATAACAGTAGAGGGGTGAGATGCGCCTGGTTATACAAAAATATCTTATTTTGTTTACCATATAGTACTCAAACTGTAAGGTTTCTAGATTCACATTTATATTATTACGAGCTACTCCATTCCCAAATAAGATACTGTGATGGACGATCCTAGTTAGTCAATTCGATTGAATGGATATTATTTGTCATAACAATTTAATTGATCGTGGTTTAGCTGTTTGGATAATACGAGCATTTTCTCTATTAAACAAAATAAACAGTAGGTATGTAGACAATAAACGCATCAATTACAGTTTTGAATTGACAATTCAGCAGACATATTAGAAACGGAAGCGATAACACCAATCTCTATGGACTTGACGTCTATTTTTAATTGATCAAAGCAAAGCCTTATAAACAGCTAAGTGGACTCAAAGCCCAGTGGCGTTCTATGCATATTAATTAGCTTTGTACGGGTAGTAGGTATACACTATGACGAAGATAATAACCACATACCATCATAGAAATGGTGTGCTTGCCAGCCATTCATATAGTCAATATCTGTGGGATGGACAGTAATCATTTTTAGTTGATGTCCTATGACTACCTACTTAGAATATAAAATTTTATCTTTATATTTCTATTTCAGATTTAGTAATAAATAATCGTTAATAATCTTATGAAGAGACAAGACAAAGAATTTAAGCAATAGAGTAGAATAGATTTATTTACATAGGTAAGTATCGATAAATTTTAAAATTCAAGTTCGGATCAACTCTACTCACCTCGTCCAGTTTCCTACTTTAATTAATTACGTCCTTAATTTACCAAATTAATTAAAATATCCCATGGCTTTGAACCAATTTGACCTCGTTCAACGCATTTTTTGACAAAACAGCTCTACACCACTTAAAGCAGTACTGCCAAAATCTACCTGTCCTAATTGCACTTACGTGATAACTAATTAAGAGAAATATCTTACCATAGAAGATTACAGCAGCTGTCGCAGTAAACATGATGACGCCCAAGATCGAGAAAGCTATGGAAGTTCTCCATCCAATGGTTTCGCCGAATAATCTAGCGAGGATTAGCACTCCGGTGATGATAATGAAACCTGGATAAAAATAACACCAAATTAAAATGTTAAAATAGTAAGTCAAGTACCTACCTACCTATTTTTTACATGAAACTAATAAGTACTTGATGTTTTAGGGCTTAAATTGTGGGCCAATTTACAGAAAACTGGCCAAATGGCAAATTGTTTAAAAAGAAAATACAAGAAAAATAAATAAATTCTCACATAACTTGAAAGAACGGAAAAAAAATATTTTCTACATCTCTTAAAACGCCATATATGTAAAAAGCTAAAAAGTATCGATATTCTGGTAATAATTATTATATTAATTCTTACGTATTCGCTAAAACAACAGTCGACAAATAAAACAAGTGCAAAGAGGTTATCAACATTAAACAATCTGTAGCCATAAGCTTCAATATTATTTTTCCTAACACAAACAAGCGAAAACAAATGGATGTTGAAACAATAACTCATTATTGGCGCGCTATAAACGCAGTATAATAAATCTTTTACGGTTGACAGTTTACAAAACGTCAAATTACAAAAGTGTACGCCACTTTCGTTTTCTCTCACGTAATGAAATGCAATGAATTCAATTTTCCAGTTAATGAAGAAGAGAAATTGAATTTAAATAGAATATAACTGTAGACCAAGGTTACCAATCCGCATTGGGCACGCGTGGTGGACTAACGCCCATACACCCTCCCTGAGGATAGGCCTGTGCCCTGCAGTGGGACGTATATAGACTGTGATGATGATGATAACTGTAGATGTCCAGTCAAATGATGCATGTGAAACTATGAATTAAAAGTCATCAAAAGATTTTTATTGCCAGTTGTTTTGAAGATAATACTACTGAATGTATCAGGTAGGTACTCTGATTTTAACACTATACTTTAGCCAGAGACGTTGCTTCAAATTGATAGTTAATTAGCAAAAAAGTTTAACAATAAGACACGTCTCTTTAAACTAACAGTCAAGTACATTACTCACACAGTAGGAGTAATACACAATCACACGAACACAAATCTGCACGCTACAAGAAGCACTTTAAGACTTTGAAGTGCATATTGCCTATTAGATACGTACTACGGACTACAAGTGATGACGACGCGACGCCGAGTTAGTGTGTGTCCTGTGTTGGTAGTTGTCATGTCTTAGGCCCAGATTCAGAAATGTTTTTTTAATGTTTCTTTTAGGGGACTCCCGTATGTAAAAATCCATACATTTTCGACCCTTCTAAGACTTTTCTCGCGCTGAAAAGAATAGTCTCTGAATCTGGACCCTAGTGTCGCTTTTACTTGATTATTGTCTTGCGTAGAGTGACCATGCAATTTTGTCAAATACTTGACTTTTTGTGGAGATAGATTAAATAATCGAATTTTTAGATAGTTTTAAATAGTACCTACATTATTTTAGTTTTATCGATAAAGTTTATGTACCTATGATCCCATCACTAGTTTCCCAGACCGTCTTAATTTTAAGCGGAAGCTTAAAGCACTTTTATCTCAATTGTTCCAAAAATACTTTAATAAGCTATTTCCAGCTCCAGCCTTACTTTATTTTTATTATTTTTAAGTGTTTTTTAATCATGTTCCTCCTTTTGGTCCATTCTTTAATTGCTGTCTGAATTTCACAGTATCCATTCAACCGTAAAACGAGAATGAACTAACAATCGTCGCTAAATTGAAAGATTAGAACAAATTCCTTTTAATCGGGTCATGGTTTTAGATCGATTGTTAACAGTCAATGGGTTCGCGAAAAAGGGCTTTGTTTGTTAACATCAATAAGATTACGTAAAAGTACCTACAATTTATATGTATACCTACGTACGATAGGAAATTCTTAAGATTTACTTAAAATTTAAACATAAAACTAACCCCCTAGTTTATTGGAATTTCTGTAAAATTCAGGTTTTTTAATTTCTCCCACTTTAAAAATCGAGGGTTCGTATTCCTTGTTAATTGTTTTGTATTTACCTACTATCGCGAAATACACTTACATCAAGCTAACCTAGGTGTGTCAGTGGTGATCGAATCGAGACACACCCTAACTACTAGCCCAACCACAAATAATCACCCTAACTGCAGTACCTATAAGCATATTAAGCATAAGTAGGTATAAGAGTATGTATCTAGTACTACCAAAGTATTAAGTAAGTACATAACATAACCTAAACGAAAAAATATTCTAGAGAATCAATATTCGAAGTTTTCTATATTACCAAGTTTATTTAAATACTAGTGTTAACCCGCGACTTCGTCCGCACAAATTACCTATAGGTATACTTACCAGATTTTAAGTCGGATCATATGCTATGAAACAAAAAAGTTTCATCAAAATCGGTTCAGTAGTTTTTACGTGATGCTCGTTCAAACAAACAAACAAACAGACAGACAAAAAATCCAAAAATTGGAGAAATGGAATCAGGGACACCTAAAAACCATATCGTAACTTGTTTTTTGTTAATATCTTCAATGTCCAGACACACTCTTTTTACAGTTTTATAATAGTTTAGATTTGCAATTAGTAGGTAAATGCTAAAAGCGAGCCTTGCTAATAGTTATCAGCATTTTTTCTTGCATATCTTGCATATTTGGTATATGCAAGATCAGTTGCAGCACCTAGTTGTAGCAAATTCTGTAACTAACCTGAAAGGCGTTATGGGCACGTTTTTTTTAAGTATTTTCTAATACACGGGAGTAGGCAGGGACACTTACTTAGGGGTGCTTCAGACCATCAAATTGAACAGCTTTCTCTGTGGAACTAATACAAAAATCGTAAAAAAAAAATCTGCTGTCCCATAAATTTCAGTCGAGTTATGTTTGCAGTTTTGTATGGGATAGCGGAATTATTTTTCGCGATTTCCCTGTTGGTCCCATAGTAAATGTTGTTCTGTTTGATCATAGCCAATATTGCTGTTTGATGGTGACCCATTTAATTGTACACCCTGTGTACCTACTACCTAATGTTAATTTCGTGGCGCTCAAACATTATTTTCCATCAGTTAAAGCTTTGTAAATCAGATAGGAGGGAACTTACTCGAGTAAGCAGAGTAGATGAGCGCGATGTGTCTGTGGTCAGACTGGACCACTTGAGGGGCATAAAGAGCACCCACGATTAGCCCGATTGCGATCACCGCCAGCACCTGAAATATAACACACTAGAGTTAACCCGCCACTTCGTCCGCACAAATTATATATATACCAGATTTTAAGTCAGATCATAAGCTATCAAATAAAAAAAGTTTCATCAAAATCGGTTCAGTAGTTTTTGCGTGATGCTCGTTCAAACAAACAAACACACAAACAAACAAACAGACAAAAAATCCAAAAATTGGTGATTTGGAATCAGGGGCACCTAAAAACCACATTTTTTTTTATATCTTCAATGTACAGACAGACACACCTTCTCTTACAGTTTTATAATAGTTTAGATTGTTAAATGAATATTTATGAGGACAATATTTAGTCCTCGAAACAAAAAAAAATATATTGAATAATAAGGTACACACGGCGACACATCAAGCTACCCAAAACCAAAATAAGCTGGCCGCGCTTAGGTAGAGTAATGTATAACGTCGCGCGGCCAGCTTATATTGGTTTTGGGTAACTTGATGTGTCGCCGTGTGTACCACCAGCTTGACCAGCCTAAGATGTTTGTAAGTATAGCGTCATTGGTAAAGCTATAGATTTGAATCGTGGTCAAACTTTAGAATGTGTATCGACCATCAAACCGAGAAGCTTTTACTACGAGGTCAACACCAAAGTTGCAAAATAAAAAACTGCTCTTCTATAGAAAACTTCAGAACCGCTCTATTTTTGCAAGACGTTTTGTTTTATTTAGGTAGATAGTTAGGGAGCGTTTGCTTCATAATCTTCATATGTTCCTACTCAGAAAGTCGTCCACCAAACCCTGAGGCGATAAAAGTTATAGATCATTTTCTTAGTATGAAGTGGTTACCTGAACAAACCCAGCAGTTAAAGGTTTAGCTCATATTTCTAGTGACTTCTTAGTCAATTACTGTTTTGCCTTCCAGCAAAGTGAATGTAGAGTAATAGAAAGTGACAATAGTACATTACTGCAGAGGCCAGCAACAGAGGCATTGATGGACGAACGTGTAAATGTGGGCCGAGGCGAAGCCGAGGCACACATACGTAAGTCCATCAATGCCTAGTTGTGGCCAAGGCTTGTATATGTAGTACTTTTCTCAAACAATGCGCGGAAATTAAAACAGTTAATTTTCTCAAATAATTCGCAGAAATTAAAACTCTTTTCAAAATCAATGACGAACAACGAAACGAACAACAATTTGTATTTTTTTTTTCAATAAACAGCTTTCTATTTGCAAGTCAGTTCGAAATTTAAATAAAACCTTTGATGAGTTACCTCCTTGGTCGCCATGTTTCGGAGTAAAAGATCGTTCCATTTTTAAATTACACGACAGATATGAGTTTACTATGTAATTTATTTGGCCGCTAAACACGACAGATATGGATTTTCATACAAACATTGCCGGCCGCTGCGCGCATGTATTTGGCCAGTACAGCAATTTCGATTTATCTTGAAGAAGGTTGTCAAAATAATGCTCACATTTCCAAGCATGTTTGAGAAAAGGAAGATTGTAAAATGCACCAGATGTTAGATTAACCTACATTTTAGGAACACGTATAATGTCATGATGACTGTCATTAAAAACACTTCAAACTGTCTCTTGATCGAGTTTTAACATCGGGTAAAATTTTTCCTCTTTAACATTTTAGATCACGTAGTCGCCGAAAAAAACCGTCCGATTTAAAAACAAATGCGCTGTTTTCTGGAATTATTTTAGAGAAAGTGGTTTTTCTACGAGATCGTATTGTCAAGTGCCACTGCCAGTTTTCCCTCCTTCGATATTCGTTCACCGCAAAACGGTTTTCCAGCAGTTTTCTTAGTTATTAAATTGTTTTCACTTTTACGCACGTTGTTGTGTTAAAATCATTCGGTTTTATGATAGGTAATTCAAACCTGTTTATAACTTTGCTGCCTTTAACTTTGAAATTATTGTCCTCTCTTAGTTTTGCGGTTATAAAGTTTTCTATTTCATTGCTATGCTATGAATGAAAGTTCGTTGCTAATTCGCAATTTAAATTACTTACCTGCTATACCTAAATTAAAATTATTAGGTAGGTATAGTAAAGAACTATAGATAATTAATTTCTAACCATTTGAGAGCTTTTATGTTTGAAATCTATTTGTAATTTTAAGTGTTTAGCGTTTTTATTGTTCCGTACCCAAAGGGTGAAAACGGAACCTTAGACAAAATATTATTTTATGTTTCGGTCACCGTGGCCGGTTTTTGTATTTGGCAAAATGTCAAAGCTTACGGAATTTTGACTAAAAAATTTTCTTTTTGGCTGCAAAAGCCAAATGAAAACTATTGCTGTTCCATGTGCGGCCACGTTATGGTTTCATCTAGCGGTAAAATCATCCATGCTTTTAGCCGTCATTTCAGCGTTTGTTCCTTTCCTACACATCTCATCTTTCACACAATCCATCCATCCTTTCTTTTTTCTCTTCCCTCTTCGTGCAGCCATCCACGTTCATATTTGGCACTCGTCTTGTAATATGACACTAATATAAGTTAACATTACAATAACATCTGCTTAAAAATCATGCTGTAATTATGTAAAGCAATAAAATATTGAGTATCTTCTTCCATAAAGTATGGAAGTAAATTCAAAAGTAATGATACAAATAATCGATGAGCTATTCAGCTAGTTGCAACATGGGAATCACCATTTGCACATAATTATACCTTTAACTTTGTACAACGACCTTGATTTTAATGTCTAGGTGTCTACTTCTTCGATTAGACTTCGATTATTAATTGACAGCGAAGTAAAGAACACTTTTCTTTGTTTATCATTATCACAAAGAAACCAAGAACACCTTGTTTTGTACTGATGGGTTGGTAATAAAAGCTACATTACAATTGCAATTGGGTTGTGCCCGCGACTTCGTCCATACCGGCTTCCGTCATAGCAGCGAGATAAAACATAATTATATTAATTTGCATCTAATCAAGCTTTTAAATACCTACATAAAGATTCATCAAAATCAGTCCAGTAGTTTTTGCGTGATTCTCGAACAACCAAACAGACAGAACAAATCCAAAATTCGGTGATTTGGAATCAGGGACACCTATAAATACCATATCGTAATCGTTTAGATAAATATCTTCAATGTTAGCTTCTAATAATGTAGACTGTAAGTATTGAAGAAAGAAACAAGGATGCTGCAGCCGACCGTACACATTGCGAGGTCTCCAACCAAATAAATGCGGAGACCAAGGCAGGATTAGTGATGTGCGTAATCTATTATTAATAATCGATTAATCGATTATAATATAATCGGTTGCAATTGATTATCATTTCCATCCATCGATTATAATCGATTTTTAGTAAGTATTTATGTATACTCCCGAAATATTATTTAGATAGGTTTTTTGCAATTATTATGTTCCAAAATCGGTCAGTTGACTAATTTTATTGTAATATCATTACGTATTTTTAAACGCAAACTAGGCACTGCCTTATATGATACCATAATCTGAGTACCTAGGTATCAATTCAATAATGAATAATTATGTACCTATGTGTCTATCTGTCGCAATCATCTTTTATAATCGTACCTAACGCACAAGAAAAATATTAGGAAAGCACAAAATTGACCTAAAAATAGAACTTTTTTGAAATACCTGAGTAAATCGAAAATGCTTACTTAAATAAAGTATCTTTTATATTTCATATTTTTCTTCAGGATGCCTAGACTAGACATGAGACTTACCTGCATGAGATGATGAGATGTTCGATACCTACATTTTGTCAATTTTTTATTCCCATGTCAATAATCGGGTAAAATCGATTAATGATCGATTACGATTATTTTCATAATCGATTCATCGATTAGCAAAATTATCGAATCGGCACATCATAGGCAGGATGATGTCTTACCAGTTCAATAGCCCGTAGTCCGATATCCCAGTATTCTTTTAAGGCAGCCGCGGCCCGGCTGTCTCGGTCGTTGGAGGCGCCATCCTCCCCCTTCTTGGTCTGCGCCTCCGCCTCCCTGTCTCCAGCCGACATGGCCCAGATAACTCGCGCTCCGCCCCCGTACTCCGACACCTGTCAAAGATAATACTGTTAGGAATTTGCAGCAATTAGCACTCATCTCGTCCGTGTCAGACCTAGTTTGTATGGCAGCTTTCTTTAAAGACTTTTACTATTATAATTATCAGTATCAGATGTAAACGATAAAATATTTATCCAAACACCACTGAAGGATCAGCTTAATTGCATGAAACTAATAAATGTAGCAATGTAAGTAAAGGAGGCGAAAATTAAGATTTTTTTGTAGAGTTTCTTGCTGCATCTTCTCTGCAGCCTTCATATATTTGAAACAGTAGTATAATCTCAAAAAGATAACGGTTTAAAATAAAACCGGTCAAGTGCGAGTCGGGCTACTCGCGCACCGAGGGTTCCGTACCACACCTCCACCAGAACACAACATTATTAACTTAGAAAAAAATCTTTTTTTGTCCGGGACCTTAAGCGCGAGACCGACTCACACTTGGCCGGTTTTTAGTATTTTTTGTTATTCTGTAAAGTTTGCTCTATAATCACACAAAGTTTGACGCTTTTATGTATTACCGTTTTTACGATAGAGCGTAAAGAAAAAACGTTGATAAAAACTAGTTTCTTGTTGAGAACCCCCTTTAATTTTTAACTTTTTGACATTTTTATTATTTGTTAACGAATCCGCCGTAATAACGAATAATCTGAGAAAATTTCAACTATCTAGCTATTACGGTTCTGAATCTGAATAGGTAGGACAGACGGACGGACGGACGGACAGACGGACAGATGGACAGACGGACGGACGGACGGACGGACGGACAACGTAGGCTTAGTAATAGGGTCCCGTTTTCACCCTTTGGGTACGGAACCCTAAAAACTACCATTTACCTGATATTTTCAGTAGCTACGTTATAGTAGTAGTTTAACAAGGCTTCTAATCACCCTAAAAAGATTATGGTCGTTAGTTTATGTATGTATTACATACGTTATAGTAGGTACTGACTTGTTCAGCGATTGACTTATTCTTAGTATTTTGTTCATTGAAGCTATAGCTTCTATCAAGTTTCACTGCTGTGACACTCAATCGTCGGTAATATTTAGTATCGATACTTCGACCAAAATAACAAAGTTGTAGAACAAAAATAGCTGATTGAAAGTGATCTCTTTCATCTATCTGACATACTAATTTCCTGCGTATTGCAACATTTTGGGATGTTAGATTAGAAGTCGCGTACATTCTGTCGTGTCTTCAAAATAATTTGTTATACGAATTTGTCGTTGATACCAAGAAAAAAAATATGAAGTACAACATCGATGCCTTGTTAAAGAGATGCTTGATATTTTCACAAATAATAATAGAGTGAGAGGAAAGAGAGATGCTTTTCTCCGTGGTATGGTAATCATCGCTTGTTGTAGACTCGCTTGTAAAGTCTTAGCTATAGAAACTTATTTTTTCTAAGTGACTTTTGCCTTTACAGAAAGCTGTCTTGCCTAAGGAACTTGTCCACAGCGAAAGTTATCTTATCAAATAGATTTACGGTTTTATTTTGCAAATTAAATATCTAGTTTTACTTCTAGGCATTCTAGATCAATAGCAGTCAGTCTCTTTTATATTTTTAATTCATTAGTTCCATAACTAAGCTGATGGTCATGTGTTTGATGTCCATTAACTTTTATCGTCTCTTGGCCTATGTAAAGTTGTTTATTACCTGCCATCAAGTTTGTTATCTCTGAATCTGATACAGTATAGATATAGTATATAGCAGGTATATCATAGGTAAAGTAAATAAGTATAAAACCGGTTTTATCTCGCTTGATCTCACTACACCGATTGTGTGTAATTATTGTGTTCTGGAACAACGTGGTATCCACACCACGGTTTGCTGATTTAAAATAACGCTGTGGTTGACGGGCTTCGTTGTTTTTGTAATAACTGTACTGTACTAATTACATTGATCAATACAATGCTTTGAAATATACGCTAATGAGATATCTTACATTGTAAGATTGTAAGACTTACAAGCTTATCAAATTGTGTGCGATTTACAACGAATTTCACGTAATAAAATTGTTTGTCTGTACATTCAAACTATTTTAGTATGATCATCATCAGCCTATATAGGTCCCACTGTAGGGCCCACTCAGGGAGCGTGTATGAGCATCAGTCCTCCACGCAATTTTAGTATGGTGACACCTAATTCAAGCCGATGATCCATTATTTCTGGTATAGATTGAACAATTGATCACTACCTTGACAGTTTTCTACGATCTTACCTCTTCAATGTGGTTTACTATTTTTTCTTTAGTATGGAGATCAATACGGAGACTATCCCGTGCATATGTCTAGTATGGAATCGATATGTATGCCAACATTGCCTCCCCTTACTTTACTTGGCAGGTTTCCATATCCTAGTTACACATCGACCTTTTATCTGTTTCCCCGTAGGTTTCCCCATTCTTTCTGTGTCACCTCCTCGTTAGGTAGGCTACATTTTATGCATTATAATGTTAAGAAATTAAAAATTTTATTATTTTCTGCAATCTCTGAGCTCTCAGGAGTGTGATTTTTTAATCTCATTCGCTGAGTTCAGCAATTGAAAATGTCAAAATTACTATATGGAGATACGCATCTTTTCTACTGCTGATTTGACTTTCAAAAATCGCACTCCTGATGTATGATTTTTAAAAGTGAATTTTTTAAAAGATGGTAATTTTGACATTTTAAAACTGCTGAACTCAGCTAATGAGATTCAAAAATCGCATTCCAGGTCTTTCAACTATAACTAATTATTGTTTTGTTTTGCTTTTCAATTTAGGTATGGACAATTTTAAGAAAATCACCGCTCGCTCTAAATTGATAAACTTGAAATTTTGCGAGATTTTCCACGTTTGGAAAATGTTCTATAAGATAAATGGAAATACTTATATTTTCACATCTCGACGTGGCTGGCACCTATTTGCACGTCAGGTATATCTTTTTTAACATCCTTGAGGACTCAGCACCTTCCAAATCGTAACTAAAATTAAATAAATATCGAAACGGTTCTGTGTAAAATACAGTAAAATGATGCGTGCTGAAGAAAGGTGGCTTCATACGAGTCGCCGAGTGTCGGCATACATAAATCATAACAAATGCCAATCGCTGGGCCGAAACACACGCATCTACACTTTCCAATCATTCTGCGCATTTTATTGTACTCGTAGTCTTCTGGTACCTAACTGTTAGTCTGCTAATTCGTATTTTATTTTGTTTTATTAACAGTCTAATTTTTAGGGTTCCGTACCCAAAGGGTAAAAACGGGACCCTAATACTAAGCCTACGTTGTCCGTCCGTCTGTCCGACCTATTTAGGGCTGTAACTTTTGAACCGAAAGAGCTAGATAGTTGAAATGTTCACAGAATGTGCGTTGTTACGGCGGATTTGCTAACTAATAATAAAAATGTCAAAAAGTTAAAAATTAAGGGGGGTTCTCAACAAGAAACTAGTTTTTATCAACTCGCTCTATGGTAAAAACGGTAAAAAAATAATAAAAACCGGCCAAGTGTGAGTCGGTCTCGCGATAAAGGTCCCGGAGTAAAAAAGATTTTTTTTTACGTTAATATGTTGTAGTGGTGTGGTACGGAACCCTCGGCCTCGGGGCGCAAAAAGCCCGACTCGCACTTGACCGATTTTTTTTATGTATTCTGTTCATTGCTGATTTGGACTACATCGAGTACCTACATACATAAGTGTATAGGTACGCTAAACACAGATGCACTCAATTCGACGAGCTGGTTAGTGTAACGGTTACCACGCCGGACTGCCAATCCAGGGTCCTGGCTTCGAATCCCGATTCGGTCATCGATATTATTAAATTATGTTTGTGCCGTTGTTGTATGATTCCCAGAAAAAAAAAGCCTTGTCGCTTACGTTGGGGATCATTACAAAATAACAATGTAGGTTAGGGCAAATCATGTTATGATGACACAATTTTTGGGGTTCATGTTATTATGAGTAAATTATAAAAAAAAAGTAATTAATAAACCTACTTACTTATTTATTTAAGAATTCTGTATCGTGATCTAGTCCTTTTACCATAATACTAGTCTATTAAGCGGATTTTACACGGATCAACCAAATTGCATCAATTCCATTGAACATTGCACGCATTTCCTATACTTCGCTTTCAATAATCAAATTGAAATGTATTTAGATGTCTCAATGCCATTGAAGCAATGGAATTGAAAGCAATATTGAACCGAAATTGATCCGTGTAAAATCCGCTTTACTAGATTCTGTAACTCCAAATGCCATAATGCCCAACTTTTCTATCTTGTATAGCATAGCAGCGTCCCGCTATGCTACAGTCATAGTCTCAGCCTACCCCCGTGGTGTAGTGGCGTGAACGTTATATTAGAACATTGTTAAATTGTTTTAAATAACTGAATGTATTTCTAAAGTATTTCCATACAATATGTTGATTGTTAGCTGGATCTTGAAAATGTTTTTCGATGATGTCTTGCTCTGCATAAACATGCATAATGTAATGTCTCATTTTGATGTTCAATTTGCTACACAATGCATTCAAAATCAAAATGGTAATGTTTCTTCAACCGTCAACCGTTCAGCTGATGAATTATGAAAACTTGTCATCCATACATCACAAAAACATTAAAGCAATGACATTTTTGGCTTCTACAGAGTGTTTAAACATTTTATGGGGCGTTTCAGACAATTAAACTGAACAACTTTCACTATGAGCATATGGATAGATAATAATAAATATAGCGTACTATTACTATTTATCTATTCATATGCTATGGGACCAACATTGAAATCGTCGAAAAAAACATTGGCTGTTCCTTGGAAAACGTTCCTACGCGACACAAATGTATGCAACAGCTGATTTTTTTTTGGCTCCGATCGGTTTGCTCCCATAGTAAAAGTTGTTCAGTTTGGTAGGTCTTAGTTTAAAAGGATGCTAATGATATCAATTTCATCCTGTATAAGTACCTAATTTGTCTTAATTTCCGGGCAAAATACTCTAAAGGCATTAATGGTCTTTTAACCAACAACATGCTAATATTTCAATTGAGGTCCCACTGCTGCTGCTATGTCTTCCCATCTTTCCCTCCAATTCTCCTTGCAACTCAGACTGGCCAACCAAGAAAGACAATATATACTATTATTTCTAAAACACGAGAACTTAAAGATAGCCCAGGTAGTTTTAAAAGTTTTTGGATTATTATATTTTTCAGCCGTGTAGTTCAACGGCGTATGTCGTTTTTATGGGCGATAGACCAGCCAACCATCACTTGACACGATATCGTGATATCCCACCCTGAAAATTTCAGCATTCTAAAAATGAAACTTGCTACAACTGCACTAAATAGTAATATTTATCTATTCATATGCTATGGGACCAACATTGAAATCGTCGAAAAAAACATTGGCTGTTCCTTGGAAAACGGCAATTTCTAATATTGCTACTCGACCTAAATGTATAAAACATTTTTTTTTGTTCGTCCCATAGGTGCCCATAGTGATAATTATTTAGTTTGATGATCTGGAGTGCGATCTTTGAATCTCATGCGTTGAAGTCAGCAGTTGAAAATGTATGGAGATACGCATCTTTCTACTGCTGATTTGACTTTCAAAAATCGCACTCCTGAAGTATGATTTTTTAATGTCAAATCAGCAGTAGAAAGATACACGTCTCCATTGTAATATTGACATTTTCAATTGCTGAGTTCAAAGAATGAGTTTCAAAAATCGCACTCCTGAAGCACGCCCTTTAACATGTAACGCATTTAAAACACCCTGTGTACGTAAATAGCATGTAGACCTAATAGGGTCCTTCTTAATATGCTGACACTTTTTTAAGGGGATGATCAGACCGTCAAACTGAACAACTTCCTCTATGGGACCAACATCGAAATCGCGAAAAAAAATCATCACTTCCATACAAAACTGCAAACCTACTCGGAGCCAAACGTATGGGACAACTGTTTTTTTTTTCGCGATTTCGATGTTGGTCCCATAGAGGAAGTTGTTCAGTATGACGGTCTGGTCATCGCCTTAAAAAAGTGTCAGCATATTAAGAAGGACCCTGTATATCAAACAATAGGCACATAATATGATACTATCATATTTTGCGGCCTGCATGCTATTGTCTTATAAATATAATATACCTACTTTTAAGACTTTTTTCGACGGTCGTTAAATTTCTGATGGCGAATAATATTTTATGTACCTACCTATAGTTAGGTAAGAACGTGAATTTGCGTTTGGAATTTTTAGTCCGTTATTTCGTGATGAAATTCTGTATGGCTTTTTAATTTTATTAATTAGCATTGCAATGCGTAGGTAGAAGGTACCTAAGTACAATCCGAGTTGCGAAACAATTATTATGGAAATAAATTTTCATGTGCATGCATGCACGACTATATTCCCCGAAGGGGTAGTCAGAGATATTCTGAAACCTCAGAACAGAATGTTCATGTCATGTCGTATAATCGTATTTAAAAAAGTGCCTTCCTACTTGAAAACTGAAATGCATTTTGTAATCAGTGTAATCAATCACAAATCATTAAGTGACAATCAATCAATACACATTTATTCCGAACATAATTACTTACAAAGGAATTATGGATTTTATAATTTGCAGCTCTAATGAAAAAGCTTTCACTGCGTAATAACCATAAAAACCCCTTACTGAATATGAAAATATTTTTTTCTCAAACATGCTTGGAAATGTGAGCATTATTTTGACAACCTTCTTCGAGATAAATCGAAATTGCTGTACTGGCCAACTACATGCGCGCAGCGGCCGGCAATGTTTGTATGAAAATCCATATCTGTCGTGTTTAGCGACCAAATAAATTACATAGAAAACTCATATCTGTCGTGTAATTTAAAAATGGAACGATCTTTTTCTCCGAAACATGGCGACCAAGGAGGTAACTCATCAAAGGTTTTATTTAAATTTCGAACTGGCTTGCAAATAGAAAGCTGTTTATTGAAAAAAAAAAATATATTGTTCGTTGTTCGTCATTGATTTTGAAAAGAGTTTTAATTTCTGCGAATTATTTGAGAAAATTTTCTGTTTTAATTTCCGCGCATTATTTGAGAAAAGTACTATACAAGCCTTGGCCACAACTAGGCATTGATGGACTTACGTATGTGTGCCTCGGCTTCGCCTCGGCCCACATTTACACGTTCGTCCATCAATGCCTCTGTTGCTGGCCGCTGCAGTAATGTACTATTTAATTATGGTAGCAATTAGCAATTATTACTTTATTAATAACCACCCGCTTTCTTCACAAATTAAATTAATTAAAAACAACATAAAAATTCTTACCAAACAAAACTTTTACGGACTCCTTGGACCACAAAAAGTCACTTTTAAAATTTCAAAATCGTTCTTTTTTCAAAGCACTGCACTTCTAAATTCAAATATCCGCGGGAGCGTAGGGTTTACGGAGATGGCTACAGAGACGAGTGAACTCGGCGTAGGATACGAAGCGACTATCGCTGAGTCGTGATCACCGCTCCTCTATGCTTCATTAGGAGGAAACCAAAGGTCTTTAACAACGTATACAAACTCCCCTCGGGCACCTAGTTTGTTAGAAAAGAGGGAATCAAGGGAGGTCATAGAAAATTGGTCGTGGAAGCGTATAACCGGTGGCGTAGTAATGCGTAGCACGCGGGTAAACAGCTTTCATTCATTTTGAATAGGTGCGCACACCAACTGTGACCGAAATTCCATGGTGTTCCATGGGAAAGATGGTGGTTGTTTGTAGAATGCCAAGTGTTTCTGTTATCCGAGTTAGGTAACGGGCACAGTGCAGTTAAAATTGAGGTTAATTACATTCAAAAATTTTACTTAGGTACCTCAATATTTTTTCTAATGGATGAGCTAAATATACAGAAGTGCGATTTTTGAAAATCATACGAGCGACTTGGCAGTATAAAGATGCATAATCTCCATAGTAATTTTGACATTTTCTACTGCCAAGTCGCTCGTATGATTTTCAAAAATCGCACTTCAGGGTGAAATTGATATCATAGCATAGGTGAAAAAGGTTCCATAGTACTAAACTGCAATGCCTACGCGATACAAATGTATGCAACAGCAGTTTTTTTTTTGGTTCCGATCGGTTTGCTCCCATAGTAAAAGTTGTTCAGTTTGATGGGTAGACTTAAGAGTCTACCCATCAAACTGAACAACAATTAACAGTTGCAGTTTCTCAATTTAAAAGGATGCTAATGATATCAATTTCATTCTGTATAAGTACCTATTTGTCTTAATTTCCTGGCAAAATACTCTAAAGGCATTATGGTCTTTTAACCAACAACATGCTAATATTTCAATTGAAGTCCCACTGCTGCTGCTATGTCTTCCCATCTTTCCCTCCAATTCTCCTTGCAACTCAGACTGGCCAACCAAGAAAAACATTGTACCTACCATTCTTTCTAAAACACGAGAACTTAAAAATAGTCTAGGTAGTTTTAAACGTTTTTGGATTATTATATTTTCCAGCCGTGTAGTTCAACGACATATGTCGTTTTTATGGGCGATAGACCAGCCAACCATCACTTGACACGTCACGATATCCCACCCTGAAAATTTATATTATTCTAAAAATGAAACATGCTACAACTGCACGCTTAAAAATATAATTTGTAGTTGTAGCAAAGTTTATGACTATCCCGATAGAGATTATTGTCGTAAGTTCGTCTATGGTCCCACCTCTGATCGTATGCGAGTAGAATACGTATACGAGAGGCCGTTGCGCTTGCGATTCATGCAGATCTCCCGTTCCACCAGACATAGGAGGGTAAGGAGGAGAGAGTGCATCTGTGTATACCGCGTATTTATGCACTTCAAAATATCCTTCGTACCTACTTGTCTGCTTTCGCAGTCGCCGTTGTCGAAATCGACTAGCAATCCATCTTCATCATCGTATCTATGTAGCCCTATCTCAATGGTATTGGTATATCTTGATACAAGAAGCTTGAATCTATTTTAGCCCTTCAAGCTTCGGTTTGATTGATTTATTTGTATCGTATCTAGTCTTATCGACTATCAACGCGTATTATGAATCCCAAATTGCTTATTGCGTAAGTTTTAATTCAAAAAGTAATGGAACAGGATCGTTTGCAGTGTTTTTTGACGTCTTCTGTTTTGTTTCTGCATGGAACACATGCGTGTACGCAGGTTCTTCTATTCTTTCTTTGTCTAGTTACCGTTTGAATGTTTTAAATGTAACGTTTGTGATGTGAACAGAGTCGTTAAATAGTAATTATTTTCTTATTATGAACGTTCTACATTTCTTTTTTTACGTCGTACTTTGTGATAGTGGAAATGTATTTTCGTTAATATTTTTTTATGTTCATCTTGTTTGTTGTATTCTGACATTCGCGTTGTTTTTCGACTGTAGATCAAGTTAATTTATGTGTAGTACTAATTAATAACTACTTGTATTCAAGTAGGGTATCTGAAGATAATACATATAGATACCTACTTAGTTTTTTCTGTGTATAGATTCTATAGGAACCTTAAATCACGAAACACCGAAATTTGTATGATGAAACTACTAAAATATTGGTCTTGAAATTATTATTTCATTAGAAACTTACCTACTATGTTTTTAAGGGACAGGAGTATTATTGAAATATAAAATAAGTTTTTAAAATTCCAGTCCGATAGGACTATTTTTATGTCTTACCGGTTAAACCGATAGGTTTAACCGGTAAGGCATAAAAATAGTCAATGAACGGTTTGACAAATTTTGTGCACTTTTAAGTTCTTACATATCTCTAAAGTTGTTATTTCTGAGGGTTTAATTTTAGTACTTAGATAATTGATTTTTATCTCTACTCTCCACTAGCTAATAACTGTGAGAAATGTGCATAGTTGATCTTACAGGAAATTACGATGTCAGTTCTAAAATAATTAACCATTACTTTTACTTAAAAGTTTGAGAATTTCTTAAAAGTTTTAAAGCCCCGAGATACTTGTTTTCTTTTTAAGAGACATTTTATGTACATACGACGTGTAACTGCTACAGTTAATTAATTAGGTATGTTTGGATTAAGAATATTAATCTTTTTAATTTTAAGACCATTGGCAAGAAGAACTAAGTAGTTTTTAAAAGTTGGTTTTATATATTTTATGCACTTTGTATGCCATGTACCATACGTTAGGGTATCCTCTAACTGTCCCGACCTTTGCCATAGCCCGCTATGGGCTCTTGGATCAATGGACATAAGTAGCTAAATTTCTGCCCAGTGTCCTTTACTGAAATAATTTGTTAGGTTGGCACTGATTGAGTGGCATTTATTACCTACCTACTTCTTCTTATCGTGTGGGCAGAGCCCTTGTGTCAGAGTTTTTTCAGACCGCCTTACGGCCTCTGACGTGGGTTATAAGTAACGACTACTACCACCAGAGATAGTAGCCGGGACGAACGGCTTAACGTGCCATCCGAAGCACGGACTCATTTTTTTTTTCAGACAATCAGGTGATTCAACCTGCAATGTTCTAACCAACTGGGGAGAAACGCACAAAGTGACATATCACTAGGTGTCCCCCGTGGGAATAGAACCCACTACCTCCTTGTCGAGAGCCCATTGCTATTAACCCTTAGACCACGGAGGCAGGACCTACTTACATAATTAGGTAAATTTAATTTACCACCGATATCTCAGATACTTTGCTTCTTATTCAATAAAGTTATAATTTTCTATAACAGTTCATGCATGAAGGCAGTCTTATTGTAAAATGTTTTGGCGGCAAAAACTATAACCGCAGCAAAACGACAGCCCCAAGGTCCGTGAAGTATAAAAGCGCATCAAATATCTGTGAAATCACTTACCTAGTTAATTCGATATTTACATTACATAAGGAACAACAAAGTAGCTTTTAATTAAGAAATCACCAGTCGTTGGGCCATAAAATTATGTCTGCCTGATAATCATCGACTAATAACTATAATAAAAACCTATACTAACTCTGACAGGTTTGCCCCCATAATAAAAGTTGTTCAATTTGATGGGTAGAGTATGTGGTTTAAAGGTTAATGATACTTTTCCTTACACCCTGTACAGGTACACACGGCCCTTTTGACCTTCATAAAGAATCAAATTAAAGATTGAAAAATAAAGAACTTTTTTTTAGCTTTTATCATTTATGATAATTATTATAGTTTTTACACAGTAACTCTTTAAGTAAGTACCTAATTAACTAAATTAATAACGATCACATTACAATAGAAAATAACTTTCTATAATTTCGCTAAATATTCTGAAAACCATAAAAACATAAAATGCCAGCCAACTTCTGAAATAATATTTTCTTTTGTTTTGTTCATTAACCATGTATTTTAATGTATTTAAACCAATTTAAACCACCTTACTCTTCCTAATAAAACCAATAGCCATAGTTATGTTTTTTCTGAAACATAAGTAGTAAGAGTAGACATAATTTTCCACTAAGCTAGATGATCTGCACAATTTCCTCCATTTACCATCACAATGCCAAAGCGGTTGAACTCAAATGTGCGCTAAATCGGCCAGATCGTTTATTATGTAGCTATTCGAAAATTGAAAAGCCACTTTCTAGTGTTTTCCGGTCTAGAAGTCATCGTGCGCATAACTGCATACATGCTGCGCGAGCGCACGCACCGCCAGCGATTGATGGCTCTATGCGAAATTGTCATTATTCCTGCTTGTTGAAAATGAAATAATGATTATGTAATTTATAGACTTTTGCCGACACTCTCTTGAATTCAATTACGGTTAAAAAAAATTTTTTCTCGCAGGTGATATTTTTTTCTAAATTATAGATTGAGAATCGATAACCTAGTAAATAGGTAGGGGATTTTAGTTGTTTCAGATTTAAGAAAGTTACATTTATTAAATTACCTATCTTGATCTCGTGTAAAAACGTTTTTCAGACTTTGCGCAAAGAGAATATAACAAGTTTTGAGTTCAGTTATTCATAATAACTGACAACAACTGGGACTGATATTTTACAACTTGAATCTACACGATGCACGTCACGATGACATGTTTAATTTAATTTAATTATCCTGTAAAATACGATTATGACGTTTTCTCGTAAATAAAGTATTTCTCATTAAACATTTTAGCTGAAAATCTCTGAAACAATGATTCATACAAAAATGAATAATAAATTACATTAAAATAATTATTGTTTCAGATTTGATGTGTCATTGCAATTATTCATAAATATGGCTGAGGATGAAATCTAGGTAAATGGAAATAAAATCACAATAATGAAAAACTACCTATAATTTTCCGTATTTTCCCTGGTTAAAATAGCACCAAAATCACCAAACCAACCCATCACTTCATTTAAAGCTACTAGAAGTTAGCAAACGAATTTTCTGACACCACAAGGGCGGATCCAGGATTTCATAGTGGGCTCGGCTGACTCAGGCCACGTATTAAGATATAAAAAAATTAAGTTAGAGACACAGACCCGAGACGTCTTGTAGACATACATAGAAAACTAAAACAATCAGCCCCGGATCTACGATTTTTCCGAGGCGGGGCAAAAACATGAGATTGGCGCTGGGCCCGGACCTCCTCTACAAGAGTGTAGTAATAATTTTTTCTTAGGGAGGCCAGGTCCATGTTGAGTGGTTGCAATAAAACGTTTAACATAGAGCGAGCGAAGCGAGCTCGAGATTTTACTGCAATATGATTAGGTCGAGTCAGAAATTTGCAATATTTATTTATTTATTTATTATTTATTTATTTATTTCCTTTTTGGAGAACTTACAGCTAAATAACAGTTCGGTTTCTACAAAGACAGATTGATAGTCAGATGCTGACAACAAGTTCCCACATATGATCGAATTCTGCAATAGGTAATTTCAATACAACAAAAAAACCAAGAGCGAGCGAAGCGAGCTCGAGATTTTACTGCAATATGATTAGGTCGAGTCAGAAATTCGCAATATGATCGAATTCTGCGATAAGTAATTTCAATACAACATAAAAAACCAAGAGCGAGCGAAGCGAGCTCGATATTTCACTGAAATATAATGAGATAACTGCTATGAGATTTTAAACCAAGAGCAAGCGAAGCGAGCTCAATATTTCACTGCAATATAATGGGATGACTGCAATACGATCTTAAACCAAGAGCGAGCGAAACAAGCTCAGATTTCGTCACTGCAATATAATGAGATGACTGCAATGAGATCTAAAACCAAGAGCGAGCGAAGCGAGCTCGAGATTTTACTGCAATATGATTAGGTCGAGTCAGAAATTTGCAATATGATCGAATTCTGCGATAGGTAATTTCAATACAACAAAAAAACCAAGAGCGAGCGAAGAGAGCTCGATATTTCACTGAAACATAATGAGATGACTGCAATAAGATCTAAAAGCAAGAGCGAGCGAAGCGAGCTCGAGATTTCACTGCAATATAATGGGATGACTGCAATACGATCTTTAACCAAGAGCGAGCGAAACAAGCTCAGATTTCGTCACTGCAATATAATGAGATGACTGCAATGAGATCTAAAACCAAGAGCTAGCGAAACAAGCTCAGATTTCGTCACTGCAATATAATGAGATGACTGCAATGAGATCTAAAACCAAGAGCGAGCGAAGCGAGCTCGAGATTTTACTTCTATATGATTAGGTCGAGTCAGAAATTCGCAATATGATCGAATTCTACGATAAGTAATCTCAATACAACAAAAAACCAGGAGCGAGCGAAGCGAGTTCGATATTTCACTGAAATATAATGAGATAACTGCAATGAGATTTTAAACCAAGAGCAAGCGAAGCGAGCTCGAGATTTCGTCACTGCAATATAATGAGATGTCTGAAATCAGGAGCGAGCGAAGTGAGCACGAGATTTTTTTCCAAAATTCTCAAGTTGATGCAATATTTTTTTTCCATCTTGATTTTGGCGCCCCCTAAACCTGCCGCCCGGGGCGTGTTCCCCGGTTTGTTGTTAAATCTTTAGGATTATATTATGTGTATAATCCTAAAGATTTCTGACCACAGCCTTGTTTTAATTATTGTACAGGTACAATAATTAAAACAGTAACATAGAGCGAGCGAAGCGAGCTCTAATTTTCTCCGCTCTACGAATTGGTTATGGACAGAGCTCAATCATATGCCCTAGTAAAGTGCCGTCATTACTCAGCCTCGAAATTCAATGCAATCCGCAGAGGTCCGTGGGGGGGGGCCATGGCCCCCTGGGCCCCCCCCCCTGGATCCGCCCTTGTGACACCACCATAGTAGAATAGTTGTACCATAGCTAATATTTGCTATGGTATCTTTTATGGTTGCCATAGACCTTCAACGTCTGGCCTTAGCTTTGACCATGGATGCGGACGCAAGGCCTCTAGGTTTTTTATCCGTCAACTCACAATTCTGATGCGGCGGAAAAAGGCAGGTTGAAAAAAAATTACAAGTAGTTTCAATTTTTTTATGTTTTATTTTTATGGTCGTTCGACGACTCTACGAAAGATTTTTATGCTGAAATACAAATAATTCGCAGAGTTTTGTGACTTTAAAAATTTTATAATATTTCTGTTACTTTCTAAAGTTCTAAAAATATAAATAGATTGTGATACATTTCGAATATCTCGAGTGTTTCGAGTCTGAAACCTAAATCTGAAATTCCAAACTGAAAAACCTTTCTGAATCTTCGAATAAATAGATCAAAATCGAATAAAGCTAAGTAGGTACATCACAACTGTTTAATTAGGTACTAAAAGGGCGTATTCAAATGAAACTAAGCAACTTTCCCTAAGGTACATGGTTCGAGAAACAAGAAAAATTGTTGGACCTTCCATACAAAAGTGCGAATAAGCTGATTCGATGTTCTATGGGAGATCCAAAAAGTGTTCTCGTTTTTCGACCCATGTTCATGTTAGGATGTATTTAAAAATTAAGGGTTTATAACCGACTTAGATTAAAAACTTTTCGCTTACGCTGAAAGATGTAGCCAAGAAATGAGAGAGCGAGATAGCCAGTTATGAAAACTTATGTAAACAAAAAAGACAGAAATATTATTTTTTGTTTCGGTCACCGTGGCCGGTTTTTTTGTTTGGCAAGATGATGAAACCACTGTCAAACCCAATGACATTAGTAAACAAGAATGGACAGGCCTTACGCGTGCTTCAACTTAAAGCGCTTTGGGCCTATCCATTCATTTTACTTTCATCTAAGGTCAAACCTATGGAATGTTGATGACATCTTGCCAAACAAACCGACTTTTTGTATGCAAAGGTCACATTATTGCTGTTTCATGTGCGGCCACGGTATGGTTTCATCTAGTTACTATATCTATGATAACAGATATCGATCATCACATCATAGACTGAAAGAGAAAGATGCTATTTAATCTAAACTATTATAAAACTGTAACAGAAGTGTGTCTGTACATTGAAGATATTAACAAAAAAAAGATTACGATATGATTTTTAGATGTCCCTGATTCCAAATCACCAATTTTTGGATATTTTGTCTGTCTGTTTGTTTGTTTGTTTGTTTGTTTGTTTGTTCGTTTGTTTGTTTGTTTGGGTGTTTGTTTGTTCGAGTATCACGCAAAAATCAATGAACCGATTTTGATGATACTTTTTTTGTTTGATAGCTTATCATCTGACTTAAAATCTGGTATATAATTTATGCGGACGAAGTCGCGGGTAAAAGCTCGTAGAGAAATAAAAATAGTCTTGCTAGGCCTACCACCTACTGTTATTATTCTGTGGTAGGTACTACACCACAGATTATTTAATTTAATGGTTTGACTACACTAACAAATGCTAAAACAAATGTTTCAGCATGGCAGCATCTCGACAAATGCTTTTAAATTATACTACCTAATAAAACTTTTGACACCACGAAAACAATAACGTGTTTAGTACACAATTCCTGAACTGCATATAAATGAATTATTAGGCCATAGGTGCAGTTTTATAGCTAAAGGGCATGTATAAGCTAATAACAATGATTCTTTGTATAGGTCATTCTACATTCAACGTCTCGTAAATTGAGGGATTTTCGTTCTTATGTAGCTGCACAAAGCTTCTTTCAGGAGGTATCTTGTGTAGAGTGAACTGTGGCTCATGAGTTACACGACTAATGTTGTTAGTTGGCAGTATGGCCCATTGTTCACTGGCTATTACTAACGTATACGCGACCTGCTAATTTGATTTGATGGTTTTTAGTCTGTGTAGTGTGAAAAAGTTATATTGGAATTTTTTAATGCTTTAAAAGTTAAAAAACATTTAAGTACTTTCAGAACTTCATTGTTTTTGGAACACGAAGGGTTTGTTTTGACCTAAATCACGCACGCAATCGCTCTTAAAACTTTTTGAAACGTTTTTAACAGTTGTAGAGTTTTTTGTTTTGTTTGGTACCTTATTCTGTTTCCATATGTTGTTGATTTAGCTCTCCTCAATATTTTTGAAACAGGTTTGTAAAAACCATTTCGAGAAATTTTCGACATTCGAAATTACTTAAGTTACCTGGTACCTGATTCTGATCTGTGTATTTTTTGAGTGAAACGATGCCACATCATTATCGCCACATGACATGTTTTCCATCTTGATCCTTCCAATAGGCTAAAGAACAACAAATTGCTACAAATTGTAGCAAAGTTTCCCAACGCCCCGATGAGAATCATAACTTTATGACCTAACCCATTCGATCAAAGTAAAATTGATCGAAGCCCTTCAAAAGGTTATAATATCAATGATCGCAAAATCTTTAGTAACGATTTTCAGTATAATCTGGGGAGAAAATAAACAATTCCTAGTATTTCCCGCATTTTATTGACGCCGTCTCCCGCCATCCCTGCGCCGCCATGTTGACGCCAGTTTTGGCGCCAACGTTCTGCCGTAGTAGGGGGTGCGTTTACAAAGGTCGTTACTCTGACCCATTTTCAATGTGACACACTATCCTATTTTCTGTGGGCAACCCGCAACGCTCTAGCCTAGAGACCTAATTAAACATAGTAGCACCTAGTCTGTCATAATAATAGTAGGGTAGGGTCCTTCTTAATATGCTGACACTTTTTTAAGGGGATGATTAGACCGTCAAACTGAACAACTTTCTCTATGGCACCAACATCGAAATCGCAAAAAAAAAATCAGCTCTTCCATACAAAACTTCAAACCTACTCGAGCCATAATTGTATGGGACAGCAGATTTTATTTCGCGATTTCGATGTTGGTCCCAAAGAGAAAGTGGTTCAGTTCGATGGTCTGATCATCCCCTTAAAAAAGTGTCAGCATAATAAGAAGGACCCTGTATAGGATAATTACTTTTCACCGTTTATTTGTTTTAGGGTCTTCTGACCACACCGAAAGGGATCATGGTCTTGAGTTTATTCTTTTTTCGTGTTAGCATGAGCTAAATCGCATGACTCGCTGTAGTGTAGGATTACCTAGCCAGTCAGCAATTGGACGTAATGTCGTATGTCGTGTTCAAAATTCAAAATTCAAAATTCAAAAATTTTTTATTCAAAATAATATCATATAGATAGCTTTTTGACGTCATTTTTTGACTCTACCACCGCGTCGGAAGGTGTTCCGTTGAGAGAAGATGCGGCCAGAAACTCTACAACACACATCTTTTAAACAAAACAAAATGTACAAAGTACAATTAAAATACAATATTGCATTACATAGTGTAAAATTGTCAAGACCAGACATTTTGGTCATTCAAATAATCATCGAGTTTATAGTAACCTTTATTACAGAGGACTTGTTTAACATGAGACTTAAACTTTTTGTCTGGTAAGTTTAGAATATCCTCTGGTATCTTATTATAAAAGCGTATACAGTGCCCCATGAAAGATGTGTTGACTTTACTGAGTCGAAAATGTGGGAATACTAATTTATTTTTATTTCTTGTATTGTAATTATGAACGTCACTGTTTTTGGGAAAGAGAGACAAATTTTTTCGAACATATAAAATATTTTCGTAAATATATTGACTGTAGAAAGTCAAAATACTGATATCTTTAAAAAGATCTCGTAGTGAGTCTCGACAACGCAGATTATAAATGGCTCGAATTGCCCGCTTTTGAAGGATAAAGATAGCCTCGACGTCTGTAGCACGGTCAGCGTCATGTTGTCGAGAATGGCTGACTGCCCAGGGTGCAAAACAAACTCAGATTTCGTTACACGGGGAGGCTTTTTCTTTGCACCCCTGAGTCCCCTGGGCTGCAATCGCGGTAAATATTCTGTGATTGAACCGTTATTGGACTACGTACGAACCATAACTTTTGATGCTTTTGGTATTGCGCTAATCGAGGTACTACTCTTGACAGCCGTTAGAGTCGTTTTGACAGATCGCTCAGACGGTAAGGGCGTTACATAGAGTTTAGCGCGATGCGGAATTCAGAACAGTTGAATATAAATTGGATTACAATGTTATTAGAACTGTAATTGGATAAGAATAGAACTTCGATGGTTTAACTTAGCGCAATCGAACTCCTGAGCTTGTCATGTAGGATAATAATCAGAATAATCTGCAAATTGTCTGGACTGTGGTGTAGTCATTGTATAACAAATTTCGGTCTCCCTATTACGTAGGTAGGTAACTAGTTTCTAATGCAATGAAATAAAGGCCGAATGTTAGGTCTTTCCGGTTTTTACATGTAGGTACCTACCTAATTGGTTTAAAATTGTAAATAATTAATAGATTTTACACATGTACCTAATTATTGTAGCGACTTGTGCGCTTTGGCGATTCAAAATATTTTTAAGCTTCTTCTTACTATACCTACTCGTTTCGTATACGCCTAGATTTTCATACCAGGTATTAAAATTTTAAAAGTATACCTGGTAAGTATACCTACAGAAACCAGTAGCGGTCTTATACAAAGATTGGTCAGAAGTGCGATTTTTGAAAATCATACGAGCGACTTGGCAGTAGAAAGATGCATAATCTCCATAGTAATTTTGACATTTTCTCCTACCAAGTAGCTCGTATGATTTTCAAAAATCGTACTTCTGGCACAGAGGCACTTTTCTATGCAAATGACACGTCCCTTTAGCCTACAGTTAATGCGTAGCGCATGCGCGTTGCATTAACACAACTATGCCGTTAGTCAACGGAACTGGGTTGACTCGTTGACGACTATATTTTGGACAGCTTAAATGATGCTCTACTTTACATGTCCAAGTTTATATCAATGTGTTGGTACTTTAGCATCAGTACCTATAAGTATGGTGTATTGCCTATGCCAACATAGATAAATAGACTATCAGAAAACCATTTTGTTTTAATTTGGAGACGGACACCTAAATAGAAATACAATATTATTATTATTGTAAAGTAAATAAGTATACTTAGGGATTATCTCCGCAGATATACCTAGGTAATTATTTCTTCCCGCAGAGTCAAGTTCGAAAAGTTCCTTCCTAAAATCAATAACTGAACAACATTTTTTTCATAATCAGTACCTACCGATAATTTTCTTGAAAAGAAGTCATTTTGAACACGTCGGTTATACAGGGTGAAATTGATATCATTAGCATCCTTTTAAACTAAGAGTCTACCCATCAAACTGAACAACTTTTAGTATGGGAGCAAACCGATCGGAGCAACAAAAAAATCAGCTGTTCCATACTAAACTGCAGGGCCTACTCGACTCAAATGTATGCAAGCTGATTTTTTAGTTGCTCCGATTGGTTTGTTCCCATAGTAAAAGTTGTTCAGTTTGATGGGTAGACTCTTAGTTTAAAAGGATGCCAATGATATCAATTTCACCCTGTAGAGTCTTGTGTGAAAAATAAAAAACAACACAAAAACCTCGCACAGCACTAATGCTGGCAGAATTTTCGATTAATTTCCTGTTTGGAAAAGTTCTTGGATGTAGACGCCTTCGTTTATAGTGTTAGGCAAGTGCACGTAATTTAATGCAATCACAGTAATCTATGGCTTCACACTCCACAATAAATAGAGGTATACCTACTTTCAACTAGCCTAATGCTTTTATTAGGTACCTACCCTAGGAGAACGCGTAATTTATCTATGGTATCTACCCTTTTCCACTCGCCACTAACATTTTGCCTTTACCAGTCAGCCCGTCACAACACCAATATTTTGGCTGTTTACATTTTTAAACATTGCTTTGTTCCAGTGTTATCAAAACATTTCTTGGTTGTTTCCCCTTGTGCCGGTGTCAGTACCCTTAACGCTTGTAGGGACCACAACAGTCAATTTCCTGTGGTCAAATCTTTCTTTCTAATCCACTTGGGTCTTACAGTATTACGAAGGACATTCATCAAATATTGCATTTCAAAATGACACAAAAAAAATCCTTTAATTAAAAAAGCCACGGAATTAAATAAGTGACTCAACTATTTTTGTACATAGCATAATAGATACCAAATATTATTTAAAATTCTTTTCAATTTTCCATCACCCAAAAAATATAATGTGCATATTTATAATAATTTTCAGCATGTCACAACTAAGTATGAGTCATAATTAGGACTCAAAGATAAATCTAAGATCATCCCTCATAATATTTCATCAATGTCTCGGGGTCTACACGCACACAGTTTTGGAATCACTGCGTTTTATAGGTCAAACAGCAAAAGTACAACACACAATGCACCTCAGAGGGAGCTCATCGACGCGACTGTAATCCGCGACACATGGCGAAGCTCGTTTATTATCGTTACGAGTAAATATATCGCTTTCCATACAAACCAACGATTCCATTCTCAAACTTTAGACAGGTCAATATCTAAAGGTTTGGAATTGAAATTGATTTTTCGTGACAGCTTTTCTGTATTGTATGGATTTGGATCAGGTTTTTTACTGTGTCCTTGAGCACCTTTAGGTTTACCTATGTATAGTATAATGGCCGGAAAATGTCCTGAGGAAGACCATGACAGCACAGAACACCCCGCCTATTTTTAAAGTTGTTTGACGTGTACTATTACTTAAAATTTCTTAATGTTTAGACTTATTTATTAATCATTCTTAAGGGAAGAAAAACATACACAAAAATATAAAGCCCACAAACTTGAGATATGGCACTACCTAAGTGTTTTTTTTTAATCAACTCCTAAAGGTGTGAAAAGAACGGCAGATCAGATTAAAATTGTAACCAGCATAGCAAAGCACCATCTAGATATAGGTAGGTACAATTAGTAAATACTTACATTTTCATTGAGGGGCGGAATGATGGCGGTTTCGAAATCCAGCTCTGACATGAACTCCCTGGACCTCGGCGATATGATTACCAGGCTTCCAGAGTAGATACACTCCACTTTCAAACTATCGGCTCTCTCGACTCGATTTATTTTCGATTTATTTGATTGCCGTGATGGATGACGGTTAGCAAAATCTTTTCAAACCTTTAGTGACTAGACGTGCAAAAAATTAAGATTCGTCAATTAGTAGAGTTTCTATTGCAGCTGGTCTTTTTTCGCGCTGAGCTCGCGTAGAGTTGAGAATTTTTTATAAAAACTTTGTCCTATTTAGGAAATTAATTGTAGGATTATAACAATTTTAGATCCTGAAAATTACAGTTGCTTACAATTTTTAATATTTTTTAGCCAATATGGTCCAATTTAATGAAACTGCGATCATCGCAAGTCCATAATACTGCTCTACAATAACACCCAAATATTTTATTCTTTTTTCAAATCTACGTATAAAGTTATGTTAAGATACTTAGTTTTAAATTCTTTCTAATTGAATTTTTGTAAATAGTTATTTATTTTAAATAAATAATAAACTTATTTTACATTCTAAACAAGACACTTGATAATTCTTCAAACTTTTCTGAGTAAGGCAATTTAAAAAGATTCCAGTAACCTGAAGACAGGTTCGCAACAGAATAGACAAACTGGTATACTAATACTAGCAACTATTGCAACTCGGATGACTCAAGACGTCTCCCCGGACAGAGGATATTGTATTTAACCCGTGACCTCTCTAATTTGACACTTACATTGACCCCATATTGTGGGTCGCTGTCTTGCCTGATGTTTTAATATGTTTTTCTTGTAATTAAATGATAAGTAGCAGCAAAGAAGACTCTTTTTGTGTCCTGAGAATATTTAAAAGTCATAAAATAACATGCCAAGAAAGTTTAAATTGATGTCTTCCTTCGGAACCATCTTTTTCAAGGATATGGAAAAAAAGTACCTAACTAAACATTGGAGCCCAAACTTAATGTAACTATTTGTGATATCTAATTGCTGAAATCCCTTCGAAACTATTGTTACGGAGCTGGTCATCATCAGAGTCTGAAGATGTGGAATCCCCCCCCTCCCCCAAGTAACTAGACATTTGAGCCCAAACTTGATGTTTTCAATTAAGTGTGATTTTGGCTGGAATCCCTTGAAAGCTCAATTAAAGCTGACTAGCTTTTGATTACAAAATCCGCACTTTTGGGAGCTATGATGCCACGAATAGACACACAGACCCACGAACACAGGCGACGACGACGGCGATTTCGGGTCGATCCCAGATTGGAAAAGAGTCGTGTATTTATTTAACGATTTGTAAGGCGTCTTTTGGTTGAACGAAAACATCGTGAGGAAACCTACATGCTTCAATATCGAGGCGTGCATTGTTTCCACGCAGTGTCCATTAATAGTAGCGATGACGTGGTTACTTACCATACTAAGGCATACTACTTATGCATTCATCACCCAACTACCTAGTCATCCTTCATCATCATCATCATCAGTCTAACATGTCTCACTGCAGGGCCCAGGCCTACCCTCAAGGAGTGTATGGCGGCGTTAGGTTATTTCATTAGGCTTGCCCAATGCAGTTTGGTGCATCATAATTTCTTCTTCAGCCTATGGCTCATGATGTTTTCCTTAACCTTTTGAGAGCATGGTACCTACCTACTGTCGCACGATGTCGTTCATGCAGATTCGAACCCGGGCTCTCATAATTGTGTGTCTATACCTCTCTGCAACAACGCGCTACCGACGCGACGCTCTCACCTTTAAATAAAACAAACTTTAGGACACAAATAACTTTATTTCAAAATAACATTTATTACATTACAAAATAACATGTAAATAGTAAATACATTGTACTTAAATACAAAAAAGTCTAAGCACATTCTTAAATAAAAAGGTAGAGGTGGGAAAATTGTGTGAAAAACTTGTGGAGAGCTATTTTATTTACCGTTAAAAATAAACAGCGACAAAGAACTCTTGTTTCATGGGATCCATAGTTGCATTATGTCAGACAAATAACGCCCTAAGTGACAGGTATATTTTTTCATTGAATAGAACTTTTATTCAATGAAAAAAGAAACGAAATTTCGTTTTCACTTTCATCTTAATGCGTACGTCTTGTCTGATTATACTACAGTTTATTCATTTCCATGTAGCATTGTCACATGCCACAATATGGCAATTGGCATGGCTCTTCTTATCTAAACTGTACAAAGCTACCTCATTTATTGGTCATTGTTTACGCACAACACAAAAAATCTCTTCACAAATATGTTCCTTGTCGCACGTCACGAAAAAGTTATGTCGTTCAATCTGTCGTACGATATTACAATATTACGATAATGTTGCTAATTTATGTGAAGAACCTATGAATACGTACGACAAAGACATTATTATCGTTCCAAAAATGAAATGATAGTTTTGATGTGATTACAAAACTGTTACAAAATTAGATAGCTTCAGCGACTTCTTCGAGGGACAAAACCTTAACGATATTGAACTTTATTACGTCTCGATACGAAACTAAATGCGATCTCACTCGAAATAAATCAGATTAAAAATAAAATGTCGATTAAATTAATTTTAACCTTAACATT
Source organism: Agonopterix subpropinquella (assembly GCA_922987775.1). Taxonomy (NCBI): domain Eukaryota; kingdom Metazoa; phylum Arthropoda; class Insecta; order Lepidoptera; family Depressariidae; genus Agonopterix; species Agonopterix subpropinquella. The sequence goes on along the minus strand of OV277695.1, from coordinate 6,262,595 downwards.
GGTAACTAAAGGTACACAGTCAAAGTTTACATCTCTTTCGTGAAGTGTATGACAGATAGTGCAGTATCCAATAAGTATACAGCTCCCTGGATGACACAGAGGGCACCAACTGCTAGACCCACCTGGAAAAAGAAGATAAAATATTTAATATAACTCTGAATGAATAACTATTGAAAACCCACCTAAAACCAGAACCATTAGCGACTCTACAAAAGAAATTACTGTAATTATAGCATAAGTATCTTATGTTGGCAATTAAAAGACGCAAAGATCAACGAAGAATTTTTTTTAAAGTAGGTACTTCGGTTAAATATATGTATACAATTACAATACAGGCCAAGCAGAATGAAAACCTGTGTGAGTAGTTAGATATGAACAATACCTTTGTTCACGATGGTTCAAAAAGCCCTACATGGCCAATCTCTCGTATGAAAAAAGGTGTCATATTCCAGTGATTTCGGATGTGTATCATAGATACCATAGATATATCTTCCACAAATAAACTACAACTTAACGGATCTGAGAATATTCGAATATCATATTTACTCTATATTTACTCTACTAGTATTTACTCCTTTATCCTATATACTTGAAACTTTCCCTGGGAAAGTTTTTAAATTCAGAATTTAGTCACCTCCTTGAAGGATGGTGTACTCCTCTACCGATTTCATCATAGCCTCCGATATATTTCGGAAAGTGTTCTCCAAATAGACTCACTTCTCTCTCAGCGAACACGAACTGGAACTGGTGCTCGCCCTGGTAACCTCCCCAGTAGTGCAGTGAGGCAACACTCACGGCTATCCACATGACACGAAGTTCATCACGATCTCTGATAGAGCTCTGAATATGTTCACTATAGACTCACCTCTCTCTCAGCGAACACGAACTGGAACTGATGCTCCTGGTAACCTCCCCAGTAGTGCAGCGCGACGGAGCCCACTGCTATCCACATGACATGAAGCTCATCACAACCTCTGATAGAGCTCTGAATATGTTCTCTATAGACTAACTTGTCTCTCAGCGAACACGAACTGGAACTGGTGCTCCCCCTGGTAACCTCCCCAGTAGTGCAGCGCGACGGCGCCAACTGCTATCCACATGACATGAAGCTCATCACAACCTCTGATACTCTGAATATGTTATCTATAGACTCACTTGTCTCTCAGCGAACACGAACTGGAACTGGTGCTCGCCCTGGTAACCTCCCCAGTAGTGCAGCGCGACAGCGCCCACTGCTATCCACATGAACACACCCACGAAGTTCATCACGATCTCTGATAGGGCTCTGAAATTTTTACAATTTTGCTATCAGTCATTTTATTCGTATAAGCAGTTTAAATTAAAAATCGAATCTCAGTTTTCATTTGCGAGCGAATCAAAAATCATTCTTCTTTCATTCTGTTTTTTTTTTAAATTATCCTTTTCTATTTCAATAAACGATTCTTTGCGAACGGTTTTTAAGCCCCAAGTTCAAAGAATGACTTTTTAAAATCATTATGTGTGATTCAAAGACTCACCTCTTATGTTCTGTAGTGCCAAACAAGAACGTGATGATTTGCACTAGAGTGTAGATGAGGTAACCCACGATGACTCCTGAAGCTACTATCTCGGCGTCAGGATTCTTCTCCTCGTTCAGGTTCCACGTGCCTCCGACCCCGAGGAACTCGCCATTGTATCCAGTTCGGTACAGAACCAGGATTACTATGTTTAGGACCTGAGGGGAGAGAGGTAAAATATGATTATTAGAAGGTGACTTACGTCCTTGTGCTTGGGAAAGCAAGTTCAGCCATAATAGGCAAAGTATAAGAAAGATTATCTAGTACTACATAACCTAGGTCTGCCGCGTTTATGACGAATATTTTGTATTTAAACTCAGTAGTAAGATATAACAAGTCTTTTTTTACCTATTACCGATTAGTCACTTCTATAAAGTTCCGATTTATTTTTTCAGTATAACCTAATATTTGGCTACTAAGAGACCACATCCGGAATTCCGTATTGAGTCATCGCATTTCCTTCCCATAGGTCTTCTACTCCAATTTTTATTGTTGTGGCAAAAATGTTTTGTGAATGAGTCAACGTAGAGATAGTAATGAGTTTGTGTATGTGTGTTATTGGTAACTGATAAGTGATAACTGATAACACCTGATAAATAGAGAATAAACGGAACTTGTATTTGTAGAGTTAGGACTTTTATATTTACCTGATCTCTAAAATTCACTTTCGATGGAACGACGACGTGCCAAGATTAGATAAATACCCACAAAGATACTAAACTTTAAAACTAATACTATCCCTAATTCACCTAGTACGAAACCTATAGGAAAAAAAAAGGATTTAAAAAAAAATTCTTGAAATTGAAGCATGGATTTTTCCGGCCGTAACTTTTACCCACTATTAATAATTAAATAAATTATGGCTTCAGTCATCAAGTACCCATAGTAAACAGCCACTTATGGCAACATAATACAACCCACAGGCTATTTAGCACCACGAACAAACGACCTACCATGAATCGATCTGACATTGACCATGCAAACAACCTCGGAAGCACCAACCGACAATAAAATCGGCACAAAAAAATTACTTTATAGTTAATTTGACAAAGACGGTAACAGAAGTGTCACTGTCATCCAAATCATTTGTCAATCTACTCCAGTTCTCATGCATCTCATGACTTGGTAATTAAGTACAGGGTACAGCATAAGTTTATCAATAGTCATGAGGATGCAATTTGAGTATTGCTGTTGAGTTTGTATGTAAGAAGCTTCGTTGTATGTTGTACTAAGATATAAATAATTGTAGCATTTACTATGAGCTACCTACTAACTTAATGTGAAGCTTCATTTGCTAATAAAAGGTAGATTAACTGTGAGAAGATTTCTCTCAGTACATTTTAAGAAGAAAGAAGAGCTTAGTCAGTCCTTCACAGTTTAGCATAGTTTATTAGCTTCACTTTGCATCCGTTTTATTTGTTGTAAGTATTTGTAGTGCACGGCAGCCTAGGTTACAAACTTTAAGTTTTAGTACCTACTGAATTACTGACTACTTTTCCCGTCTTTATGGAAACGTTTCGATTTGGGATCTACGATGTTGTGTTGATCGGAGATTAAGGTCGGTACTAAATCTAGAATATTGATACTACATTAGTACATTACATACATAGGTACACTTACGACCATTATTATTTATTTACCATAATTCCATTCGGGGAGGACAGAAGCTTTGCTACATCTACTTTATTCAAAAATTCAAAATTTTTTATTCAAAATAATATCATATAGATAGCTTTTTGACGTCATTTTTTGACTCTACCACCGCGTCGGAAGGTGTTCCGTTGAGAGAAGATGCGGCCAGAAACTCTACAACACACATCTTTTAAACAAAACAAAATGTACAAAGTACAATTAAAATACAATATTGCATTACATAGTGTAAAATTGTCAAGACCAGACATTTTGGTCATTCAAATAATCATCGAGTTTATAGTAACCTTTTTTACAGAGGACTTGTTTAACATGAGACTTAAACTTTTTGTCTGGTAAGTTTAGAATATCCTCTGGTATCTTATTATAAAAGCGTATACAGTGCCCCATGAAAGATGTGTTGACTTTACTGAGTCGAAAATGTGGGAATACTAATTTATTTTTATTTCTTGTATTGTAATTATGAACGTCACTGTTTTTGGGAAAGAGAGACAAATTTTTTCGAACATATAAAATATTTTCGTAAATATATTGACTGTAGAAAGTCAAAATACTGATATCTTTAAAAAGATCTCGTAGTGAGTCTCGACAACGCAGATTATAAATGGCTCGAATTGCCCGCTTTTGAAGGATAAAGATAGCCTCGACGTCTGTAGCACGGCCCCACAGCAAAATACCATAAGACATGATACTGTGGAAGTAGCTGAAGTATACAAGTCTTGCAGTAGCTATATCAGTTAGCTGTCTAATTTTTCGAACTGCATAAGCTGCCGAGCTCAGCCTACCCGCTAGGGTTTCTATATGTGGACCCCATTGCAGCCTCGAGTCAATCTTTATCCCTAAAAATACAGTATTACTTGTGAAATGCAATGTATCATTATCTAAAGTTATATTAATTTCATTATTTATAACGTTTGGTAGAGTGAATTTAATACATTTAGTTTTCTTTGCATTTAAAGCAAGATTATTAACACTGAACCAGTTCAGAACTTGTCGAAGAGTGTCATTTACGTTGTCATTAATATCATCAACATCTTGCGCCTTTCTACTTGTTTTGAAAATAAGAGAAGTATCATCAGCAAATAAGACTATGTTCGACAAGTTCTGCACCATGTAGGGTAAATCGTTTATATAAACCAGAAAGAGAAATGGACCCAGTATAGATCCCTGTGGAACGCCCATTTTTACTAGTGAGCCAGACGAATTTGTTCCATTGATACACACCCTTTGGATTCTCTTTTCCAAGTAAGATTCTAACAGATCCAGAGCCCTGCCTTGAATACCGTAGTGGTTTAATTTGATCAACATTATTTTATGATCAACACAGTCAAATGCTTTGGATAAGTCACAAAAGACTCCATTTTGGTGCTCCTCCCAAGCGCTAAAGATATGCTGTATCAGCATAACTCCAGCGTCGGTTGTTGAGCGACCCTTGGTGAATCCAAACTGTTGCTCATGCAGCAGCCTCTTGATGTTAAAGTGGGAGAGCATTTGACTGAGTATAATCTTTTCAAAAACTTTGCTGAGAACTGGTAGAACAGACACAGGTCGAAAGTTACTCGGGTCGGTTTTATTACCCGTTTTGAAAAGTGGTATTACTTTGCTGTGTTTCATTAAGTCAGGGAAAGTTCCTGAGTCAATGCAGCAATTAAACAAAGATGCTAAATAAGGTGCTAAAGTTTTAATTACGGAGCTGAAGAGCTTGACTGACATACCCCACAAATCTTCAGTATTTTTTTGGTTCAATGCTTTGAAGACTTTTACTATCGTATGAGGGTCAACATGGTCAAAACTGAATTGGGAAGTGCACTCGTTTACATAATTTTTTAGCAAAACTTCGGCAAGAGCAGGAGAAGAGTTCAAGGATTCTGTAGTCTTTACAGGAATGTTGGTAAAGAAAGATTCAAACTCCTCAGCCACTTCCGCCTCTGAGCTAACTACACCATGATCTGTTTTAATTGAGATGCCTTGTTCTCTAGGTTTTATTTTCCCAGTTTCTCGGTTAATCACGTTCCAAACAGTCCTAACCTTGTTGTCTGACCTCCTAATTTTATTACGGATATGTATAGATTTTGCTAAGATGCAAACTTTTCTAAATATTTTTGAATAGTTTTTAACGTATTCCTTAAATGTTTCACTATGAATATAGGTCTTTTTTTCATATAATTCAAAGAGAGTGTCCCTACTCTTTCTGATTCCAACCGTAGCCCAGTCGCTGAATTTGAATTTCTCGGTTGAAGTGGTTTTACGAATTTTGAAAATTTTATCAAACTCTGTGCAGAGTACATTAAAAAAATCTTTGTAACAATTACTAGGGTCACTTTGATTAAAGTTAAGAAACGGCAATTTACTAGGTAACTTTTTAAGAATGCATTAGCTATAGGTATATCCAAAGGCTCACCTTTAGTACATTGAAGGTGAAATAGTTTCTAGATAAATTAATAATACAGTGTCCGAGATAGTTATTAGATTATCTGCCTATGGTTTAAGAGAGTAGGTATGAGAAGTGAAGAATGCCTACCAGTCATACGAAGAGGACATTTCTGACCCACATCTAGTTATATTACAATCTATCAAAGAATCCAATTGAATCTATTCTGTAATCCATCATTTCACATTCTTGACGATTCGGGATAGGGTCAATTTGTATTTGAACTTGTAATCTTCTCAATTACTGTAACTTTATTATTTTGTATGTTTAACTAATCAACCGTACCGTTTAAATTTCTTTTTTTATACTTATGGCTAGTAATGTCGAAACTTCGCTGGTTTACCTATGTATTATCCATGTATCTAGTCTATAAGCTATTATTAAGTACTTTATGTTTTCCAAATAAACAATTAAATTCGGTAAATTATTCATAATTAATTAATTGCATTTTCACGTTAATCATCATTACAAACTAAATAAGTATTTAGAACTAAAATTGCCAACCACTGACAATAAACACGTGTTAATCGGAACAAAAAAATATTTGATATCGACCTGTCATCGTCATATTACGCAATAGGACCTCAGATTTAAAAAAAAAATAAAACTTTAGTTGTTCATAATCGCAAGTTGACCATTTGCGATCGAGATCTCACAGGATACAATTAGTTGATATTATCATTAGTCATAGGTACCTACTAGTACACACGACGGGTCAGGAGTTAATGCTGTCAAGTCAGACAAGGAACGACTACATGTGGGGTATGGAGAGAACACATGCATAGAGTAGTCGCATGGTTAAGAGATATATGGTTAAGAAGTAGCTGTGTATAATATTCTAATTAGAAAAGAAAAGTGGCGACGGGCTCAATCCCCGTCACACTGATGGTCAGTGTTTCGGTACTACTAGTGAAACGTGGATGTTCTGAAGTTTCAGAATATCTCTGACTACCCCCTCGGGGAATATAGTCGTGAGCTTATGCTTATGCTATGTAGAAAAGAAAATCTCATTGAGATGAACGGAATTGCGCGAACCCTGAACTGAGTGATTTTCTCTGTAGGTGATCTAAGATCTTAGGAACCTAAGATCTTAAGAACAGTGTTACTTATGATCACCCCCATGGAAAGGGGAATAAACCAAATAATGTAGCACTTGAAAACTAAAATAAACTAATTCATCGTCTATCATTCATTTCCGAAAGCACTTCGAGGACCATTGTTGACGTTATAGGTGTTGATGCTTTTACCTAAAATTCTGCATTGCATATTAGAACAATGTATTAGGTATTAATAACTGACTAACAAGATGGAACAAGGTTTGTTATGGAAAAAAAATGTTCAAGTTAATTGAGAAAGTTAATCAGATTGATTAATTTAAAACTTCTAATAAAGAAAAGAAATACGAAACTATAGGCTTTACTAATGGTTTAATTAGTAAGTTTATACTAATTAGTGATTCAGAAAGTAAGTAATAATTGGTGAAATATTCGTCAGTCACCTTAGTACCTAATGATTGGTTGGGCCTGTGTGGGTGACAAATATACAGTGTCCTTCTTAATATGCTGACAGGTTTTTAAGGGGATGACCAAACCATTAAACTGAACAACTTTCTCTATGGGACCTACATCGAGATCCGATTTGCAGTTTTGTATGGATGAGTAGATTTTTTTTCCCGATTTCGGTGTTGGTGCCATATAGAAAATTGTTCAGTTTGACGGTCTAGTCATACCCTTAAAGCAGTTTCAGCATATTAAGAAGGAACCTGTATAGAGTTCTCTCTATAAAGATCTATATCTATAGAGTTCTCATTGAAGCTGGACCCTTCTTGTAATAGAGTATTAGACCCCAGACTTGTCTGAATGTTCCAATAACCTAGTATCTTTTCTTGAATATAATATAGAAGTAACTGCTGCTGTAGTGTCTACAGGCCCCTCTATCTTAGTCTCTGGTACCCCAGGGATGCTCTGTGGCCGGCAGCTGACGATTAGAGCAGTAATCGTAACGAGTTTAATTGTCGCTTCAATGCTATCAACAGGAAGACTAGATTTAAACAGCTACTACGTCCACTTCCTCCAGTTTACTGACTTAATTAGAGTTTGCCTTCGTCTTTTTTAACCGACTTCAAAAAAGGAGGAGGTTTCTCAATTCGACTGTATATATTTTTTATATAAAAATTTACTGTAGTTATAAATTTACTATAGTTTAGTGTATTTACCGCATTACATACGTAAATTCATGACTGTATTCAGTTTCGAAGTGATCAAAACTTTGCTATAGGTAAGATAGGTAGTTTTTACTACTTAATTCCTGTACTTACTACAATAGAAACCATTTACCTACGTAGTAAATATTCGACATAATTATTTTGTATGCCAATGGCCAAATGGCTAAATTCCCCACTATTACTTCATACTACAGGGTGTAACAAAATACCCTAGTAATACTTAAGGGGGTGCTTCAGACCATCAATCTGAACAACTTTCACTATGGAGCCAACGTCGAGAAAAAATAAAAAAAATCTGCCGTCCCATACATTTGTGTCGAGACGGTGTACTGCAGTTTTGTATGACCGAGAGATTTGTTTTTTCGTGATTTCGATGTTGGCTCCATAGTGAAAGTTGTTCAGTTTGATGGTCTGAAACACCCCCTTAAGTATTACTAGGGTGTTTTGTTATACCCTGTATAAGTAGCACAATATCTTAGTAAATAATCTTGAAGCATTAACTAGTCTAGTTACATACTCCGTTCTATTTCCCAGTTCTGCTCGCTGCCTCGTCCTCATCGTAATCAATGCTCCTATTACATAATGTAAATCGATCACGTATATAATAGCGTACATAATAGGCTCATTCAAGGTAAATGCTAGGTTGTCCGTAGCCCAGAGGATGTATTGTGTGCGCAGACGCATACGCATAGTAATGGAACTATCTGCGCAGTTGATCTTTCGAGTTGCGTGACTAATATGGTTTGGATGTAGTATTATCCCTATTTGATTAACTGGATTCAACTTTGACTATAATACAACGTGTTAATGAATTAACGCAAAACTAGAAAGTAGTTTGTTTAGAATCGAGAGCAGAGTCGAATTATCATGGTTTTAACATAGGTAATTTTTTTCAAAATATTTAATATTTTTTTTGCAAAATTTAAAATTTTCTGAACCCTATGTCAACCCACCGCACGGGCACACTCACCCTAATTACTACCAAAACAAGATTATAAAAATGTATCCATGAGTACGTTAGCGCTTTCTTTCAGTGCTGAAATGATAATAAATCATTTTTGCCTCAAAACTTAAAATGCGAATAACTTTAAATTTTTACTATAAAAATAATTAAATTATTGTTTCAATCTAATTATTTTGTTATAAATCCATATAGGCCCGTCAGAATATTTTACAAAAACCTTCTTCATAGAAACAAAAATTTGCGCCATCTGTCATAACTCGTATACGAACTATATCGTGTCATATATTTTCGAGTGCTCTAAACTGACATTTTTCCTTGCATTTTAGAGCCAACGAACTGGGGATAATAGTCAAGCTCATAGGCCATGTCCTTACGCTAGTAATATAAATATATGTCTTTGTATAAATCAGTTCGGGTGTATGAGGTTTTGTGCTAATTCATTAACACGTTGTATAATGGTCCTTCTTAATATGCTGGCGGTTTTTAATAGGATATTACCGTGAAAGTAAACAACTTTCTTAATCATCATCATTTTCATCTTTCTCTCTTCATTAAGAAGGGTCATGTTGATCTAAAAACGTTACATATAAAGGGACGCTTCAGACCCTCAACTTTCACTATGGTCACCAACAATGAAAACGTTAAAAAAATGAGCTGTACATAAGTTAGAAAAACTCATTGGTGCATGGCATGTTGTCCGTGCGGATTCGAACCCGGACCCCCATAATTGGGAGTCCATACCTCTCCGCAACGCACCACCGACGCTCTTTTTCGCCGCGACGCGCTTCTTGCCGAACTCTAAGTATATTGATATTATTCAAAAATTTCCGCTAAATTCTTGGTTTTTCTCGCAGGTTTTTCTGTTCTTTTGATTGTATTTATTGTCCTAATATACAGGCTGTAGTTGACAGCCTAGCAAATGCTGAAACGGTGAGCTCAGACCATCAAACCTGAACAACTTTCACTATGGAGTTGTTTTATTGTTCAGCTTGATGGTCTGAGTTCACCGTTTCACTGTCACTTACACCCTAATAGAGTACACCTATAGAATATGTTTTCCTTCAATCTTTCCTATTTCATCTCTCGTATCTACCAAAATTTATCTTTTTCATTTAGCTTTTAAGGGTCTTTATCATCACCAACTGGTATTAAGTAAGTAATCTATAAGAATACACTCATTTCCTTTCTATTGTACACATTCTACTTCCGACTACTTCAACTAGCTAATCGACTAAAATACTAAAAATGTTACTCATTTTCTTAGTCACGGTATCTTATGAATTAACTGCGAAACTTGGTACTCTCTGCCGCATACGAAGTCTTACAAACCAAGCCATTTTCATCTTTATAGTGAAGTTACTAGAATGTTATCAGGAGACTTTGTTTTTGAACATACTTACGAGGTATGAGTAACAGGTTACAATGGTATCAGATAAGGAGTGTTTGTTCTGTTTGCAACATGTGGGTCGTATACACAAAGATTGAAGGGCGTAATAAGAATTTTTAATGTAGGATGTTCAAGGATGTCTAGAAGATATTGTATGCAAGTGTGTACAACTGCTCTGTTCAATGATCTAAGATTATTTTCAATGGAATCCATTTCCATTTGCATAAAGAAATTATTAAAAGATGGGTTATAAAATGATACAATAGTGCAAAAAATTGCAAAAAAAAAAGCAGATAGGACTGAAGAAAATGCATTAATATTAATTTTTTTGGGATCTATTGACGCTTTTTTGCTTTTTGCTTTTTACCAGTAGTTACTTTACGGTAGTAGAAACAGCAACTGCAATTTGCAGAGAGCGTTACTTGAACGGTGAAGGATTTTATTTAGTTCATGAGTTGTGAATATTTACGAGGTGTGGCGTTATCAAAAAACAGTGATAGGAAACGAGGCCGCGGTCCTACCAACCTTTTATAACCTTACCTACATTAAAACACGGTGCGATAGTGCGATATTATTAGGTATGTGATTGCTTTGAAATGCTTTTGCTATTTTACCGGATTGTGTTATATTCCGAGAGATAAGTGTACTTGGGCTGACATAACCTCAGGGTTAAAAACTCCAATTAAAATAAAATAAAAAACAGAATAAAAAAAAAAAAGTGTACTTTTTGCAACCATCAGCAGCAAGGCTGATTCAGTGTTTATGGGGTGTAGAGCTTCTCTGTGATGGGGATCGACCAGGTCTGCCTGCATAACTCCAGTCGGTTTAGGAGTTACTGAAACGATCAGCTGCAAGGCTGATCGTATGTTGATGTTGTTGTAGTATGCACTGTAGCTATGTGAACAGTACAAAAACTGACATGGTTTATCAGTCGGTTTAGGAGATACTGCCGTTCAAAGGTCGGAACTTTGACTGGCTGTATCTCGTAAACCGTCAGACAGAACTTACTAGGAATAGGAAAGACGGAAATAGTGATGAACGGATCAACGGATACGGATGTACTGATGGTTAAAATCATCAGTAATTCCTAAACCGACTGGAGTTATGCAGGCAGACCTGGTCCATCCCCATCACAGAGATGCTCTACACCCCATAAACACTTGATCAGCCTTGCTGCTGATGGTTGCAAAAAATACATTTATCTCTTATACTATTACTATTTATTTGTTTCGCTAGCTTTTTATACAATGTGTAATAGAATAGATGAGTATGTACATACATACATACATACTTGCATACATAAACTATGACGACCATAATCCTTGCTTTAATATACCCAACCATCTTTTGAATCAGATGTAGTTATGCTGCACGGCTAGCATGCCACCCACGACAAAGCGTTTAAACGAGAAAAACGTCATGCGCGCACTTTCTGGCCTACGTAAAATAATAAAGATGGAGGCACATCTCGATTTTTGTCGTTTTGTCGGGGGTGGCATGCTAGCCGTGCTGGAACGGTGATAAGTGGAGACTTTCGCCCATAGAAAAACTATTATGTATGTAAGGTATAAGTACTAAGTGATTTTTTAAACACTTTCCAAATTTTCAGGGGCGGTTCAGACCAACAAACTGAATAACATTTAAGTATGTACACACGGCGACAGATCAACCTACCCATAGTTGAACTCTATGTTCATGGACATAAGGTCGAACTATGGGTATGTTGATCTGTCGCCGTGTGTACACAACGAGGACCAAATACAAAATCGTAAAAAAAAATCGGCTGTTCCATACATTTGAATCGAGTAGGCATTGCAGTTTAGTGCATTGATTTCTTTTTAGCGATATCTGGGTTGCTACTCTAATAATTTATTTTCAGTTTGATGGCCTGAACCACCCCTGAAAAATAAGAAAATGTTTAGAAAGTCACCCAGTATAATGCTATTATATTATTTTTAGCAATAGTAATAGAAAATCCAAGACCTCTGAAAAAAATGATCAACCGAACTAGTGTTAAATATAACCAAATGTAACCATAACCAACTTAGTGACATCCAAACTGTTTGTAGTACAAATTCAAACATTTGGTTATAAATAGCAAAACGTGTTGTTATTTATAGCCGAAAGTTTGTTAATAAGTAAGCTACAAAACAGTTTGGAAGTCACTAAGTTTGATTATATTTAACACTAGTTTGGTTGATCATTTTTTTCAGTGTACTCAAAAAAGTATTTTCATGACAGCCAAGACGTGTCTCCATAAATAACTAGGTATTTTACTAAAATAGTTCCATAAATTGTATAAGTATTGTATTGTATGTTGTGCCACTACTAATGCATTTTTCTAAATCAATAAATCGTTATCAGAATGACATCATCTCGATCAATCAATACCTTTAAGCATGCAGTCATTTCAATGTGTGCTTTGATTGCGGTACCTACAAGCAACACTAAACAAACAAACACACAATAAACGAACGAACGAATATCATTGTAATGATCGTACTGAATTTTAGCAACTTCAAGAAAATAAGACTGCCATAATACCTTGTTCGTAACTTCTACAACCCGGGCGAATTAACTAGGCACCTGGCTCGCGGCTCGGAATTTGACACCCCTCCTGCTACCCCCCGCGGGACCCCGCCGCCGCCGTGCGAGGCCGAAGCATAGCATTTCACTTACCGTTGCACGTGACCCTGCGCTGTAGCATTTTCGAGTTATTCTTTCCGAGTTTTCCGAGTTTTTTATTCTGAGCCACGTGCGTGCCAGGTGCCAAGTTAATTCCCCCGTGTTGTACTCCTTTTTGTTGTTAGTTCATAGGTATTTAGGTACCTACATGTCGTGTTACCGAAACATTATCAACCAAGTTATCACCTAGTTGACCCCATACAAACTTACATAACACAACGACTGACATCTTGAATCACCTCTTACCTTATCTTTAGTCGTATGTAACTTGTATTTTCTGATTTAAAATAATAATATCCCTTATTCCAATAAGGTGTAATTATCCAGTTACGCCTCTAATATGTTATGATGATGAATTGATGACTCATTTTAGATAATTATTATTCATTAAACTTTGTTAAATTATTCTCATTTATTACTTACTGCATACTTGTTTAACTTAACTGTCCTGCATTGCTTTAATATTGTTATGTTATGGATCTTATGATTCATCATTACTTCAAGCTGATTTTAGTGATAGCCTGGCTTTGTAGACCACCATATTTCTTCACGTGTGTGTCTATGGAGGCTACTAAGGGGAAACGTTTTTTTATACTTATTTCTATAGGGCGAAAGGCTACCCTTTCAACACGTTAACTTGACGATTATATTGATACAGTTGTTAGAAGTTGCAGGCATGTTTCTCACCACCCCCCGAAAGGGATCTGCGTACCGAAATTGAAATATTTATAAAATGATTGTTTCGGATTTTAAAAAAATCCTCTCTTAGTGCACCCCTACATGCTCTGTTGCATGATGTATTTCAAACATGTTTCTATCTTCAGTGGCTGTGTGTTGTCTGTCAGTCATTCATTCACGGAACAGTTTTATAAGTATATAATAAAATAATATATCATCATCATCATCCGCGTATCATCGTCCACTGCTGAACATATGCCTCCCGCAAGGCGCCCTACAAAACTCTTTCCTCAGCCTTCCTCATCCAGTCGCTCCCCGCTACCTTTTTTTTAGGTCGTTTGTCAATGTTGCCTATTACACAAAACTCTTCCGTTACTAGTTTACTAGTGCAGAATTTTTTTGTTCACTTGCTCACATAGCTTTTTCTATATTTTTTTTATTTGTCGATGCGCAGAAATGTACCATCGCTCAACATTAGCATTACACACTTTCAAACGAATCGATTTAGTTTGAAAAATTTGAAAAGTAAAAAAGTACAACTTACAATTTTGAAAGATTTCACCACTATCGTGGCGATTGTCTGTACTGACACCATTTTCACTTTTTCTCACTTTTTTGTGTCTTTTTGTAAAGAATTCACTTCACTTTTGTTTTATGTCCGTTTTACTCGGTAACTTGTCACTGTGTGATTTCACTTATCAGTTGGGTTTATCAGTGTAGTCAGTGTTTTATCTTATCGTTTTCAACGAATTAGTAGGGCAGGTTGGCTTGCTTTGTACTTCATACAATTTGTGTCCAATATCTACGTCATTACTGGAGCTATTTTATCTTTGAGTTTTAGTTTTAATCAGGCTGCTTTTCTATAGAATTTCGTTTTGCAATTTAAGTTTAAAATTGTTATTTGTGTTAGTCATGATTATTTATTTGCGATGTAAACAGAATCGTTAAATACCTTAAACTCCTTAAGGAATCTATGTGTATCATCAATTAACTATACTTAAGTACACATAACAGCAGCAGAATACCTAATCATGGATTTTGTCTTCATAACTACCAGTTTGGTATACAGTATAAAATAAGCCTTTAGGAACAAAATACATCCGTATGTCCTTAAAAGGGTATTAAATCATCTTTACTGCAACTACATTTTGAGTCATTTATTTTTATTCTAAACCTATAGTGCTTCGTAACATAATAAAACAGTTTCCCCGCTCGGCTCTACTAGGTATCTTTGGCTTGTAGTATGGGGGAAAACCCTTCATTAGACCCACTAAGGTCTACATTATAATCATAAATAATGACGTTTAGAATTAAAATAAATAATATATAAATCTATGAATAAATTACTCAAAATCCCGTCGAATACTTACATTTCAAAATACGTAGCTTAGGCTCGCTTCATACATATTTCAAATGCTTCTTTTAATCTGTTTTAGATTGTGGTAGAGATATTTATGTATTATAAAACATTTTACGATATGTTTACTATTTGCTAGTCATTTCAAACTGTAATGTTGATACTTATTTAACCATTGTATGACTATTAAATTGAGTAGCTTTTATTTTTAGCATTTCATTTATGTTTTATTTTATTCAGTGTTACGTGCTTCATCGTATCGTAGTTGTTTGACTCATCGAAGTGCGTAATTATTCCGACTCATTAGTTCCTATCCCAGATCACAACAATGCTTACTTATTCAGTTTATTTCAGTTCATTTCATTTCAGTTCATTTCTTTTCAGTTCATTAAATTTTAGTTCATTTTATTTCAGTGCATTTCATTTTAGTTCATTTTATTTCGTTTAAGTTTATTTAATTTACTTCCTTATTCCAGTCTTTTCTGTCACCTAAGCTAATTAAGCGCAGAACTGGGACGCATGGAGAGAACGGAGGGTGGCCTTTGCCCAACAATAGAACAGCGACGAATGATATAATAAAGATAATTCTCTAGTCTGTCTCTAGTCTGTCGGTCGTCCTCTCAGGGCCGTAGCTAGAACTGGATTGAAGGTAGGGCATATGAATTTTAAGGTAGGGCGGAAGCAAATGGCTAGTTTTTTCGATGAGTAACATAATTCAGTGTCTGTGAAATTTTCAAGACTCAAAACGGTGTTGGTATGAGTTCTATTAGCTTTTCTATGCTCACAACACCATTAAAACGCTGGAGCAAGTGGAGCGAGCTCGAAATTTCACTCACCAAGACTCAAAACAGTGTCAATCCGAGTTCACTTAAAACACCATTCAAAGGCTGGCGAGTGAAGTGAGACCGTTTCAGAGCACTGTAATTTTTTTAAGGGAATTTGTCCCACTTGCCCATATTAAAACTAAAAAAAAGACTATAAAAATGGTTGGGTAATTTTTAAGGTAGGGCATTGGAATTTTAAGGTTGGGCATTGCCCCACGATGCCCCCCCCCTAGCTACGGCCCTGCGTCCTCTACACATCTCCCCGTTAGTTCTTCTAATTATTATAGTCTTGAAAAACATTTAGTTAAGCTGTCTAGTTTCCGACTATTCTCTCGTTAATCTCGGCTAATGCTTGAACAAATAAAAAATCATAACGACGGCTTCGGGTAACGACCCGTACTTGCAAATTACAGTATTCTATATGCTGTAAAACTAACTGACACATATCCTATAACAATTCTCTTCTTAATTACCATAATCATAATGTCTTTAAGTTTGTCACGCCAACTTAGTTCATAACAATGCTGCTTTAATGTACCTTTAGTGGAAATCTTACGATTACGAAATGCCTTTAAAATTATCTTCAGAACTAAGTTCTTTCGTAATGGGCCCTTGGGTGCCTTTGTCCAAGAGGAAGTGGGGTTTTGTAATGATTTCGAAATGGAAAGTGAAAATCAGTCATTGAGGCTTTTTTAGATTTTTGTCATTGAATTTGAATGCGTTCTGGTTGAGATCAACCAATCCGCACTGGGACCGCGTGTTAAGCTCTAGACAGACGGACTGCATTTCTGCACCATAAGCACGCTCCGCCCTCCCGCGCATGGTGCAGTTCGGATTCAGTTTGAATGCAGTCGGTGTGCAGTTCACACGACTGCACGCCGACTGCAATTAAACTGCAATCGGACTGCGCGTTTGGTTTGCAGTTCTATTGCAGTCGTGTCAACTGCATTGAAACTGCACTTGAACTGAAATTTGCGGTTAGATTGCAGTTGAAATGCAGTCCGTCTGTCTAGAGCCTTTGAGTAAATAAGTATTGCGCGCCCCTTTCATGCTTATTTAATATAAAGCCCGGATGATGACCCAGAGATGCCAGGGAGATGCAAGGGTGGAACTCTTCCATTCTTCATTCGTTTCAGTGTGAGCTAGATCGCATGGCAAGCACTCATGCTTTAGTGGTATAATTTGCCAGTCAGCAATGTTAGTATATCGACTCTTTCATTTAAAAGTAATCATCTTCACGCCAGGCTAAATGTACACCTGGATCAGTCAGTTCGATGGAATTCGAATATTATTATTGAGAGCGCGGAATTCTGTCTTCGTAATTTGATTGGAAGTCATTCTGTGTCGTATCGTGTGACTTTAACTGTAAGCGTCACTTTACGTTAATTGTAGCTATTTATTGTCAACATTCAGCAGATTAAGGAAAATAAGGAACGAGTCTGAAAAAACGTCCCGTCGTCATCAATAAGTAGGTACGTTTACGCGGTTTACGCCTGTAAATCCCCTTGCCCGAAGAAGTAACATTTTAGGAACCTAAGCGAATTGAAATTACAAATGAAAATTGAAAACTATACCTACCACTTTCATTTAGAACGACTGTAAAGGTTACCCTTTCAGAAACGTATAAATAAAAAAAAACAGTTAACTTATATTATTTCAAGGTAGTTTTATTAACCCAAAACTATGTTCTACCTTCCAGGAACTTGGCCTAGACATAACCGACGAGCAAATCGCCGAGCTCGAGTCAGCTATCCACGACATAGACTTCGATAGCGCGGCTGCCCATGAGAAGTTGGTCCGGCACGATGTCATGGCCCACGTGCACACGCTGGCGGAGCGCTGCCCGCGCGCAGCCCCCATCATCCACCTCGGAGCCACCTCGTGCTATGTCGGCGATAATACCGACCTGATCGTGCTGAAGCATGGCCTCGATCTACTGTTGCCGAGATTGGCTGCTGTTATTAGCAGATTGACGAACTTTGCAAATGATTACAAGTGAGTGTTTTCGTTTTAAGTTATTTTGTAAAATATCGATGAACTAGCTGGATAAATGTGTTTTTGGAAATTCAAATACTTACTATCTTGTACCCCCATAATTTTTCCTTTGAGGATGAATTTCGAGAACATGTTTCTTATCAATCAAATTATCAGTCAAACTAAACATTTGTGCAAGATTGGCGTTATACGTAGGTATTCATTTTGGAGATCAAAGATCATTTTGGATTTTGATGAGTCAAAGTTTAGTGGTATTTGGTTTTTATTTATATGTATTTCTCAATATAATTTAAAAAATCAGAGATCCATTAACCGGTAAAACATTTCTGGAAATAAATCATGTCACGGTCATGCCATGACTCAAGTGACTCCCTATGATTCTTGTAATAACCATGAGGAAACAGCATAGGTGAGTAGGTAGGTACCTACTCTAAATTACGGAATTCAAAGATGAGGATAATATAACTTAAATGATTGCGGGATGGAGTGACGCATCAAGAGGTAACAGGTGGCTACCCTTTTGCCCACAAATGTGTTTTGAATTAGGCAGTTATTAATTTAAGAATATTTACGTTTTCAGGTCGCTCCCCATCCTCGGTTTCACCCATCTCCAGCCTGCACAGCTGACCACGGTTGGCAAGCGAGCCTCCCTGTGGATTAGCGACCTATTGATGGACGAACGCGCCCTTTCCCGCGCAAGAGACGACCTTCGCTTCCGAGGAGTCAAAGGTACCACCGGCACCCAAGCCTCTTTCCTTCAACTCTTCAAAGGAGATGGAGCTAAAGTGCGGGCTCTTGATCAACGAGTTGCTGAACTGGCAGGCTTCAACAAACGCTACCTCGTCACTGGCCAGACTTACTCGAGAAAAGTTGATTTGGAAGTTATTTCTGCTCTCTCTGGCTTAGGAGCCACAGTGCACAAGATGTGCTCAGACATCCGTATCTTAGCATCTCGCAAGGAGCTGGAGGAACCGTTCGAAGCATCTCAGATCGGGTCAAGTGCCATGCCTTATAAGAGGAACCCGATGAGATCAGAGCGTTGCTGCGCTTTGGCTCGTCATCTGATCAGTCTACATGCCAACGCTGCAAACACCCACGCAGTTCAGTGGCTGGAACGAACCCTTGACGACTCTGCCAACCGTCGTTTAACTCTTGCCGAGGCATTCTTAACTGCTGACGCAACTTTATTGACCCTTCTCAATATTTGTCAGGGACTGGTCGTTTATCCTAAAGTTATCGAACGCCACATAGCTCAGGAGCTTCCTTTTATGGCAACTGAGAATATTATTATGGCTATGGTGCAAGCCGGTGGTGATCGCCAAGTATGCCATGAGAAAATAAGAGTGCTTTCCCACCAAGCTGGTGCTCAAGTGAAGCAGCACGGAAAAGACAACGATCTTATCGACCGTGTAAAGAAAGACAGTTATTTTGCACCAATCATACCCCAACTGGGGAAGATTCTAGATGCTTCTACGTTCATCGGCCGAGCTCCTGAGCAAGTAACGGAGTTTATTGAAGAGGAAGTTGATGCCGTCATCGCGAAGTACAAGGACACATTGGCTGCAGTGGAAAAGCCTGTCACTTTGAACATTTAACATGTTTAAATACTGCTTTGTTATTAATATAACATTATGTAGTTTGTTTTTTATATTATAAGAGTTAAATGAAACTGAAATATGATATTCAAAATTATATATTTACAATTACAGCGTATTGTTTCTATATTAAATTTACAAAAATATAAAAATGACTTCACTATTTTACACCACAATAACATACTAAATGAACTAGATAATGGTAACTCTATTCGATCCGATCATGCCAAAACTAGACTGCTTAGTTTACTAGAAGCTGGAAAATGTAAATAAGATAATAAATAACTAGTACATAACATTAACAAAATCAAACGAATAAATTATAAGCTTAAAGATTTAAAGAGAGGCACATCACCAACCTTGTCATATTTCTTGAAGGTTTTTAAAACAATTTTGTGATCACATCCATATCACAATTTGGATGGCACCATGAGAATCGTATGGCCTTTTATGGCACTAAAAATAATTAAAAATTTAAAGCGTGTTTGTGAGAAGTGTGTCTCCTTGGCAGGCTGGTCCCTGGCTGGGCCAGTTGCAAGCTCCTATGCTAGGATCGAAGCTTAGTTGTACTGGGCAGTTGAACACATGGAGGGTGAATCTCTGTTTGGTACAGTCCCATCGGCAAGCGTAGAATTTGTTACATTGTTTTGGATGACGGAACAGACCTGCTCTCTGACAGTCTATCGAGCCTTGCAAAGTCTCGTCTCTGCTTCTCCATCCACCAGGACCATAACGATCGAATGCTTGAGAATCTATCGCAGAACCCTCAGATTGTTTAACAACAGCTGGAGCCACTTCTTGTTTCAACAATACAGTTTGGTACGTAGGAGCAACAGTCACAGCCTCGACTCGTGGCCTTATCCTGACCACCTTTTCTGTAGACGAAACGATAGCTTGAGGAGAGCTTGTAACAATGTTTTCTGAATAAGTCTGTCTGCTCTTTGGAGTGATCTCTACGTTGTAATCGCGGGATTCCTGGAAGTCTTGGTAATATGAGTCGTCAGGCACTATGATAGGGTTGAAAGTAGATGTAACTATTGGGGTCGTAACGGTCTTTACTGTTTGGATTCTGGCAGATTTTTGGGCCCATTGGTTGTCGGCGATGTCTCCGCGGCCGTCTTCATAATCGTTGCTGTAATCGTCGAAATCTTGTTGAACTTGAACAGCAGGTCTCCTTCCTTTGAGAACAAGGACGGGTGATTGACAACTACACACAGCTCCAAGTTTCCTCACAAGGAGTGGGTTGAAGTCGTTTATTTTCGTGACAACGGCTACCTTTGGTTTAGTTCTGCGGAGTGGTACAGGTGATACTTCCACCAATTCTTGTTTTTCGGGTGCATACGTTGAAGTCACAATAGGTGCTCCGGTAGAGTAGGTTTGTGAGACCAATCCTGCATCATAACCTAACTGAGACTTAGCTGTTTGTATAACTATGTTTTGTTTCCTCTGCACAGGTGCCGAGGTGGACACAACTACTTGCTCTTGGTAAGGATTGTACGCAATCTGTGCATCGTTTTTAAGACCGAAGGTGTCGAAATTGATATTAGTTTCTACGTTATCAGGAGGCAAATAGTCTGGTGCTTTGAAAGCTGTACTTGATTCGACGTAAGGTACTTGAGTAGTGGATTTGTACTTTGGTCGAGCTCTACGAACAGGCAATTCAGGGGCGTACGTTGATGGAATTGGTGGTGAAGTAGTGTAAGTAACTGCAGATACTAGTCCTGCATCGGGTCCTACGGTACCAAATCCAAGAAGGTTGTTCTTTGTCTCAATAACTATATTGGGTTTTCTCTCGGGTGCAGCAGTCGAAGAGACTGTATACTCTTGGTACCCATTGTATCCGATGTTAGAAAGATCTTCATTTTTGTATCCGAAACTTTCGAAATTGATAACGCTTGCTCCAGCTTCTTTTGGTGGTAGGTATTCCTCTGCTTTAAAGGTCGTTGATTGGATTGGTCTGGCAGTTGTCGGGGGAGGTAAATAAGTTTTTTGTTCTCTAGGTGGCAAATATTCTGCGGCGTTGTATTCTGGTTGTGGGGGCAAATATTCCCGAGTTGTTGAAACTGTTGGTCTATAAGTTGTCGTGACAGGCCTTGCCGTTGTAGAGGGAGGCAAGTACTCGTTTTCTACTTTAGGTGGCAAATATTCTTGTGCAGTGTACTCTGGTTGAGGAGGCAAGTATTCATGAGTGGTAGACACAGAAGAATAAACTGGTTTGTATGTAGATGTAACAATGGGAGTTACAGTAGAAACCACTGGAGGTAAGTATTCCTCAGCCTTGTTACCGGTTTGGATTTCAGGAGATTCGTAGGACTCCTGATTGTATTTAGTCGTAATCTTTGTACCAGGGAAAGATGATACGTGGTAGGATTCAATTCTCTCTGGTTGTACTACATGAGAGCTAAATGAGAGTTGCTGGTTGGCATTGTCGTATTGTTGGGAGTAATCTTCAGATTGGTAGTTGTATTGGTCTTGAGCTTGATGGACTACAGAACTTTGTTGGACAATGGGTCTGGCAGTTGATACAGAATATGTTTGCTGATAGTCAGTCTTAGGTGGAACATACTCCGGAGCTTGATATGTCTGCTGCTTTGGTGCTTCGTATTCGCTATAGTGATCTTCGTAAATGAGAGATGATGGTGTCGATGACACGAATACTACATCCTTTCCAGCGTCCTGACTCTTTACGTTAGATTGATGATAGTATTGATGGTTCACAACACTTGCATCTGAGTAAGTTTTGCCAGTGTTCAGTGTTTCAACGTTCCTCTGGATTTCTGGTTGATTGTACGAGTAACCTTCTTGGCTTATTTCTAAGTTTTGTTGCGCTGAAGTCTCGTATTGAATGGGCTGGACATGACTCACTTCATGCTGTTGAACTATTGGCTGATAATTCTGAGTGTAAACAACTGGTGTAGGTTTCGCAGGAGTAAAGTTCTCAGTGTACTTTAGGATAGGGTTTTGGTAAATTGATACAGCGGGTTCTTGGTATGTCAACTCAACTCGAGGTTGCGGCGTAGATGACACTGGTACGATCTGTTGTGCCTCAACTTTATGAATAGTTTGATGGCTGTATGACTGAGGCCTGTAAGTTGACACAGCAGGCGCTGGGGTAGAATATTGAACTATCTTTTGAGCTTCTTCGAATTTAATTGCGGGTTGCTCATAGCTGTAGCCTGATCCAGATTCCGAGTATGCGTTCACTTTGTTAGCTTCAACTTTATGAATAGTTTGTGAGCTGTATGATTGAGGACTGTACGTCGATACCACAGCTGGTGCAGGAGTAGAATACTGAATAACGGTTTTAGGTGCTTCCTCAAACTTGATAGCTGATTGCTCATAGTCGTATCCTGATGATTCTGAGTAAGCATTCACCTTACTTGTGTCGACTTTATGAAGAGTTTGATGACTGAATACTTGAGGTTCATATGTAGATACTACAGGTTGCGGTGTAGTGTATTGGACTACAGTTTTTGGTGCTTCATAGTTGTATCCGGATTCTACATGTTGGATCGTAATAGGTTGCGGTGTCGTATGTTGAACGACTGTTTTCGGGGCTTCGTAACTGTATCCACCGTCTCCTTCTTGGTTGTAAACCTGGCTAGATTCCACTTTATGCAGGGTCTGTTGACTGAATGAATGGGCGGTGGGTTGAACGTGGACCGGGGTAACATTTTCTGTGTATTTTAATAACGGGTTCTCATAAACTGATACAGCTGGTTGATGATAAGTCAACTCAAACGGAGCTGGTGTAGATGAGACTGGGACAAAGTTGTGTTCAACCTTATGTAAAGTCTGATGACTGTATGTCTGAGGCTTATAGGTAGAAACAACAGGCGCCGGAGTCGAATATTGGAAAGTCTTTACTCCTTCTTCGAATTTAATAGCAGGTTTCTGGTACTCATAACCAGACGAGGGCTTCTCGTAATTGTAGCCTTTGGATTCTGAGTAAGTGTTAACTTGACTGGCATCGACATTGTGTAAAGTTTGTTGACTAAAAACTTGGGGCTGGAATGTTGACACTTGGATTTCAGGTTGCGGTGTCGTGTATTGTACTATAGTTGGTTGTTCGTAACTGACTGATGGAACGAAAGCATTGCTGGCTTCGACTTTATGAATAGTTTGTTGACTAAACGCCTGTGGTGCGTAAGTAGGTACTGTTGGTTGAGCATACTCGATTGATGGTCCTGTGGTATACGCTACTAACTTCTTAAAAGGTTCCTCGACTACTGGAGTAGCAGTTGAGTAATCGTAACCGGAGGATTCTACTTTGTGTAACGTCTGCTGACTGTGACTAAAGCCTTGAGGTTTGAAAGTAGATACGACTATTGGCGCAGGAGTCGTGTATGAGATTCCATCTTCGAATTTAATGCTTGGTTTAGAATATTCGTAACCCGATGATTCAGATTTGACTTGAGATACCGCATTGTTGATTCCTTGATAATCCGATACTTGTATTTGAGGTGCATCTTGTTCGACAGCGACTACAGTCGGTTGCACGAATGTAACAGCTGGTTGAGTATAACCGAAGATCTGTTTGATACTGGTCTTTGGTGCTTCAGGGACAAAAGTTGTCTTATAAGTCACTGATGGTATAGCAGTAGTTACTGCGAAAGGAGTAGCGGTTGTTGGAACACCTGATGACGTAGGTGTTGTGACGAAACTGTAGCCGTCAAGATTATTAAAGTCAGTTCCTACATGGTTTATAGATACGGCTGGTTGAGATACAACGGGTACATGAGCATTTTGGTGAACCACTCCATGACTGAAAGACTGTGTTGAAGCTGTGTTGTAAGCTCCTTGAGACGCGGTTTGGTAATCCTGATTATAAGCATCCACTAACGTAGTTTTTCCAACAAGACCAACATTGACCGCTCCAGCTGTCAACGTATGGGAAGAACCAGTGTAGGCTTTTGAATCACTCAAGTAGTTACTGTTTCCATTGCTGTAACTACCTTGGTAGACATTCACTGTACTTTTTCCTCCATTTGCATTGTAGCTGCCGATATGACCATCGGTTCTGTAAACGCCAGCTACGTATTTCCCGGAATCGTCATTCGTGTAGGATCCTGAGTAATCAGCATTGTATGAACCAGAGTCATCTCTGTATGCATTAGAACCTTCGACATAGCCTCCAGAGTTTTCATGAACATACTGTCCACTGTTATCTTGATATTGACCACCATTTTGCACAGAATATTTCGTAACGTATTGTCCATTGTTGTCCTGGTACTGGCCGCCTTCAGACCCAGAATATTTACCGCTTTCGTATTTACCACTGATGTCTTGGTATTGACTACCGCTTTGAGAAGCAGAATATCTACCCACATCGTAATAGTCACTGGATTGTTTATAACCAGAATCGTCGTGGATGTAAGGAACGACTGGTGACCCTTCGTGCTTGTAAGGCTCTGCGTAATCTCCCGTTGAATCATGGACGTATTGCCCTGAATTGTCAACGTCAGCACTTTGATATTGGGCTTGACTTTTGCCTGAGAATGCGCCTGAATAGCCATTAGATCCAGTTATTTGTGCTCCGCTTTGCAATGTCTGGTAGCCTGCTGCATGTTGGGCATTATGAGCCAGCTCTGCTTGAGTCGGTAATCTATAATCATCCAAAATCAAAGAGCCAGTAGAATATTTAGCTGCGTCATTGTACTGTGTTGCTTGGACCAAACCTAAGTTGTTATTTAAAGAGCTTGCTTCACCAACTTGATACGCTAATCCGTTAGAATTAATTCCATTTTGAATTGACCCAAAACCTCCTTGGTATTGTGCATTGGCTTGTTCTTGGGAAGCGATGAAGTTAGAGTCTAAGGCGTCGTCGTGGGTGAGGAATCCGGACTGGATTCCGACCAGGTTGTCCAATGATGCACCGGAGACGAGGCTCTGGTGACCAGCTATGTTGATCGCATCGGCTGTCTGCCCTTGGAAGCCAGCCGCACCTGAAATTTGTAATTGTTTTTGTTGTAACAAGAGTTTTTTTTTTAAACTGTTAGACCTAATTATTAGGTCAGCTTTTCGGAACTTATATTATTTTTTCGAATGAGGCATGATCTTCAGTTAATTCATTTGGTATTCAGAATTTAGTAATAGATTCGATGTAATAGATGCAAGCTCGACTTATGTATGTACTGAACGAATTTCGGCTAAATTGATGGTGATGATTAGATTTCCAAGTTGTTTTTAAACAGCAGAGAATCTTAAAAGTGCTTTTCCTAGCAACATTGAATTACGGGAAAAATCGCACAAATGATGCCATCTCAAAATCGGATACAGTATTTACCAGCATCATTATACTAAGTTGCTTCGAAACCTAGGTTGTTTTTTCTTTCATCTCAATCATCAAATGTTTCCCTTTCCATGGCCTAAAGACGGTAACTATTTTGCCAAATCATAATCATCAGCCTCTATAGTTCCCACTTCAAGGTAAAAGGTCTACCAACCGTTATGTCGAGAATGCATGGGCGTTAGTCTTACTGCCCGACCCGTCGCTTTGCCCTCCTCAAATTGTTAAAATTACCTGTAAGAGCGGCACCAGAGTATCCGAAAGCCTCAGCCTCGTATCTGGCGATGTTGCCGCAAGCTGGCACCAGCCAGGGCCAGTCGCACTTGAGTTTGTCGGCGTCGAAGCCCAGCCCGAAGGGGCAGCGGAATTCGTAGGCCGTCAGCGGTGCCTTCCCGTGGTCCAGGCACGCGAAGAACCACCGGCAGTTCTCCGGGTCCGCGTAGTAACCTTTGATAGACAAAATTAGGTGTTACAGAATATATAATTCAAGTCTGTATGTATGATCTGCCTGGATGAACCAACCTAACTAACCAGCTACCACACCCTGGACCCTTCATGCAAATGGGTTCGCTCTGACAAGAAAAGGATAGCACATAAGTATGCTGAACGAGTGCGAGTGAGAGAGGAATACACCACTGCTTACTGTCGTTCACAGTACTGCATAAAACATTGTACTGAATATACAGGGTGTAAACTTAAATGCGTAATATATTAAATAAAGGGTGTGCTTCGTACCAGCAAACTGATCAACTTTCGCTACGGAGCCCAACATCGAAATCGCGAAAAAATTATCAGCTGCTTCATAGAGAACGTCATCGGCTACTCGACCCAAATGTATGGAAAAGCACTTTTTTTTTTCGCGATTTCGACAGTTCGCCCTGCTCCCATCATGAATACGGACCTTCATGGCCGCTATCTAAACAATTATAAAACTGTAACAGAAGTGTGTCTGTACATTGAAGATATTTACAAAAAAAAAATTACGACATGGTTTTTACCTGTCCCTGATTCCAAATCACAAATTTTTGGATTTTTTGTCTGTCTGTTTGTTTGTTTGTTTGTTTGTATGTTTGTTTGTTTGTTTGTTTAGGTGTTTGTTTGTTCGAGTATCACGCAAAAACTATTGAACCGATTTTGATGAAACTTTTTTGTTTGATAGCTTATCATCTGACTTAAAATCTGGTATATAATTTATGCGGACGAAGTCGCGGGTAAAACCTCGTAATATAATAATCCCAGCTTTTCGGTATAAAATAACTCAAAGATACCCGGGGTCCAGTCGTTAAAAGTCCGATGACCATTTACCCACGAAAACTACATCTTTTATAATGAAGGATTTTTTTTAACTGAATATTTACTTATGGTATTTTAGTTGGGTATTAATTTACCATCACTTCACGTACCTAGATAATATAGATAAGTCAATTACTTATAGCGAAACCTATTATTAGCTAAGGAAGTGTTAATATTATTTCTGTGTATATTTTTTGTAAAGCTGAGCTGCTTTTGTTGGTTTTGCCAATAAATAAATAAATACCTTCGTGTTCGGGACAGATGAACCGAGTCTGTGGCACGGGAGCTATCTCGGAGGAGCCGGGACAGGCTTGTGAGTGTGGCAGGCTACCAGGCCAGACGCACACTTCGTAGCGGGAGTCGAATGCTAGCCCTGCTGGGCAGTCGAATTCGAATACCTGTGGGAAATTTTGTGTTGATTTACATAGCATGAATATCTTCCTGTGGTTTATCAACAGAAGACGAATTCCAAAACGTTACATATTCTAAAGCATTAAAATTTTCGACACACTTTCTGTAATACAAAAACATAATCTTACAGGGTGAATCAAAACACCCTAGTAATACTTAAAGGGGTGCTTCAGACCATAAAAAAATAAGCTGTCCTATACCTGCATTTAAATTTAAGTAGAATCAGTACTGCAGTTTTGTATGTTTACAGCTGATTTTCTTTCGCCGATTTCGATGTTGGCTCCATAGTGAAAGTTGTTCAGTTTGATGGTCTGAAGCACCCCTTTTATGTGTTACTAGGACGTCGTGTTACATCCTGTATATTTTGTACCTAAGCCTAATTTAATTCAAAGTCAATAGTTAGAGTGATGAAGGTTGAGGCTGTCATAAGAATAAAGCATGACTTACGGTGTATTCAGGTGAAAGCTGATCAAACTTGACGCAGCGATAGAATCGTGCGCAGGAACGAGGGTGAACGAAGTAACCTTGCCGGGAGCAAGAGAACTCCGTCCTTGTGTCCTAGAACATAACATACACTTATGTTATTAGCACTCCAAAATACACAATAAAAATTATAGGTGAACTAGTAGGAAAGTAAAAAATGGGTTACTTATTATTTTTAGTAGTATTGTAAAGGACAAAGAAGGAAATTTTAATATTGTTAACAGAGACATAAGAATGGAATGAAACTGTAAGTACCTATGTATCACAAACAAATAAAAGTGAAAAAAAGTAAATGTTTTTACCCTAGTAGTCTTTACTAAGTTGTCAACTAAATTCGTTTGACAAAAGAAATACCTGCTGATCTGAACACATTGAGTGTGCTTGATTTGTCGGAAATTTTTACAGACGTTTAATGCTGTTATTTTCAACTTCCCTGTGTGGCTTCACACTACTGACTTATGTATATGGTGGTGGTTTGGTGGTACAGAAAGAATGAAAAAGTTGCCACTCTACGGTCAAGATCATACGGTATCAGATGTGATTGTATCATTGGAAAAATTTTAGGAAAACTATTGTGTCGAACAAACAATAGTTTTTGTACAGTCTAGTCAAATATAAATAAAAAAACGAAAACAAACCTCTCTAATGGAATGGATGACTCCATCTGAGTCTACGACCTGAGTGATGCGGTATGGAGAGACCTGTAGGGCGTCCAATGCGCGAGCGTGGCCGGGCGCTGACAGGATTTCGTGCTCTAGCGACCTGCAAATAGAGTTCATTATCGAAAGTTTATTAATCTGCGGCGATAAAAATTTGATGACTCGACTTGCTGAAACATTCCTGTTGGTCACTCATCTCATCACAGAGCGAAATTGCCGATAATAAAGCTTACCTACTGTCTTTTGTACTACATTTGCATTTCACCTATGTGAAATGCCCTTCCTATGAAGGGCTTTTAAGTCAACATTATAAGAGCTAGTTTTGCTTGTTTCATGCACCATCCTATGTGAGATGATTAGAATTATTCCATAATAATTTGCCATAGACATTATAATGTCGGAACCGGTACTTCTTACTCATGATCAGACCATCAAACTGAACAGATCCGATCATCGTCTTAAAAAACTGACATAATATTAAGTTGAACCCTGTATAGGCTGAAGTGATGGATGTTGACTATTAGCCCTAGCAACGAATAGTTTATCTTCTTCTTATGGTGCCATCTCCTATCGGAGGTTGGCTATCATTAGGGCTATTCGGACCCTGGAGACTGGACCCGTGAAGGGCAGTTCACTCACTGTTCACAGTGAGGTGGTATTCATATCGAATAGTTTATACTATAAACTATACAGTAGGTATGTACTAACTTATATAAGGCCATAAACCAAAACTTAGTTTCGTGACACGTTTAATTGAACACTTGATGGTATAGGTACATAAATTATCATAGCATTCGTTGTCGAAACCCTTGGTCCGTGGGGTCCCGGCGCCCAGGCGCCCTTTAAAGATCTGGCAAAGCGCCTGGTAGACTCGACCGGGGATCCAAGGGCTGGCGCTTTCCTCTCTCAACGGATCAGTTTAGCTGTTCAGCGAGGAAATGCTGCCAGCATCTTGGCTACCCTCCCGCGCGGTCCAAACCTGCACCATATTTTAGGTTAAGTTAGTTTTAGGTTCTCAATATTTTTATTTATTTTTAATGTACGCACGGCGACACATCAAGTTATACAAAACCAACATAAGCTGGCCGCGCGACGTTATACGTTACTCGACCTACGCGCGGCCAGCTTATTTTGGTTTTGTATAGCTTGATGTGTCGCCGTGTGTACCCACTTTTATTTGTTTTACCAATTCGAATAAACTTGTATTATTTTTTGGCGGTGTTTGAGAAAGGATACATAATCCATTTGCGAATCGCGATCACAGAAAAGAAAAGGGAATGGAAAAGAAGACAGACCTCAAAACAGCAGCCCTCGGCGCCCTGCTCTGCTGGTTGAGCACCTTGGCCAGGGAGGTCCTGAGCGTGGGTCCGCAGGGGGTCTCCAGGTCGCGGTCCGCGCGGTGCAGCGCCAGGCCGGCCAGCCCGCGCACGCGCGCGTACTTCCCCTTCACGTCCACCGACGACGAGTCCTCGAACGATATCCACGTCTTGTCCCTGGAAGAGTTCGTGGGATTTTCGGGTTAGGTTAATTTCTGACATTTGTGCCCAATATTGTTGCCTATTTATTGCCTTCATTCATAACGTTATGGTCGAAACTTTGAACCCAGAAAGCATCACACTCATCAATAATGGTTTAGGGTGCTAGATATAAGTACAAGATGTAACAAAAGACCCTAATAATATTTAATGGGGTGGTTTGGACCATCAAACTGAACAACTTTCACTATGGAGCCAACATCGAAATTAATAAAAAAATAAAAAATTCAGCTGAGCACATTGGAGTTGAGTCGGTACTACAGTTTTGTATGAAACATTTGATTTTTTATTCCGTTATTGGCTCCATATTATAGTGAAAATTGCTTAGATTGATATTCTAAGCCAACTAATATTACAAGGGTGTTATGTTGCACAGTACTGACAGCTCAATAAAAGAATTACGACACAAATTACAATATCATTACAAGCTGCCGGCGACCACCACATCAGGTTTTTCTATAGTTTCCACAAAATTACGGGAGCATAGACACTCTAAAAACAATATCATTTAAGTCATTGCTCATTTAAATTTTAGATCAGTGATTAAAATAGCCGATAAAAATTACATATTCTCCGATCTTCGATCTAGCCTGAGGCCCGAGGCTGCTTGCAAAATACTCTGACAGCAAGTTGACCGTTTAACATGTCTGCACTATTCTACACTGGACACGTGTGGTAGAGAATGTCCTACCTCACGCTTATTCATGAGAGGAGGCATGTGCCCTGGTGGCACATATTTATAGGCTGATAGTAATGATGAGCAAGGGTTTAAGAAACAAATAAAAATCAAATTGCTCACTTAAAAGCATAAGGCGCCGACAGATCCTGGTCCCTCTCCAAGGTCCACCTTCCCTTCTGGAGCTGCCTGCAGAGCTCAGCCTGGTCGATCTCCCTGGGCTCGTCCTCCTCGGCCGGGCTGCCCGGTGTGCTGAGCGTCTCGTTGACCAGGGTGAACTGGCGCGAGGTGGCTGGCAGGCTGATGACGACCTTGGACGAGGGTATGCCGAGGCCGACGACTAGGTCCACTACGGAATCCTGTTGGAGAGTCCGTTTGTTAATGCTTGTTGTTTTTAGCGTGGTAGAGTAATGCGCTAGTTCTTCTCTAGTTCGTGGGATGAGGTTTGGAGTGTGACGTGCATAGGCAAATGATAGTTTTAATTTTGTTTAATACTTAATTCAAAACAGTCGGAAGACGGACTGATTAAGGACAGCGATCTATGGAATTAACAACAGTATGACAGATGATGAACAGAACTTGTGATGTGGTGAAACTTGTTTTAATGAAAAAAAGGCACAGATTACCTAATATTACATTTTTTGGCTTGGCTTGACACCGACTTCTATAAAACAAATTAATATTCTTATGATGCGAACGAAAAAGTCATCGGCTGCAATATAATTTTTTAACTTTTTAGTTTTTTTTTGAAGGCGGTTTTAATTTTTTGTTAAAATTTTGTTTATTTCACAATTTTCAGTGGTGAATTCATTAGTTTGATTTAATAGTAGAGTGCTTTAAATTAACAAATGCACTACAGTTTTCGAAGGTTCCCCTCGATTTCTCTGGGATCCATCATCAGATCCTGGTTTCCTTAACATGGTACCACACTTGGGATATCTCCTTTCGAACAAAAAAAGAATCATCAAAATCGGTTCATAAACGACGAAGTTATCCGCGAACAAACATTAAAAAAAATATATATATACAGGGTGTACAATAAAATGGGACAGCTACTCAAAGGGGTGCTTCAGACCATCAAACTGAACAACTTTCTCTATGGGACCAATATCGAAATCGCGAAAAAAAAATCCGCTCTCCCATACAAAACTGCAAACATAACTCGACTGAAATGTATGGGACAGCAGATTTTTTTTCGCGATTTCGATATTGGTCCCATAGAGAAAGTTGTTCAGTTTGATGGTCTGAAGCACCCCTTTAAGTAGCTGTCCCATTTTATTGTACACCCTGTATATACGGTCGAATTGAGAAACCTCCTCCTTTTTTGAAGTCGGTTAAAAATGCTTAATTTTAGTCCATCATTTTTATAGTATACATACATACTTACCTATTATTATTACGTTTTTTGTTGATTATGCTCTGAAGTAAATAAAGAAAAACTTTTATTAGAAAACCAGAACCATAGACTATTAAAGTCTAAGTTAAATTACATTCCATAATATTCAACAATTCTACTTAGATTTTAATTGAACTCTCCTACATAGACTAACAAAGCAGCAATACCTTAAGGACAGACTTGACATTAATGTAACAATACTCAAGGAGAACTAGTTCTAACTAAAATGTAATTCAACTGCCAAGAATCTTTAGGTACTTATTTCTATGAATCTAATTTATTATTCACGTAATGTGATGCATCTGCCCATATATACGACCTAGATGCACTAAACATAACTCTTTTTTGCTTGTTGAAAAAGACCCCTATCACTTTGAGATAAAGATGATAGTGTCGTGAGATAGGCTTAATAATTTTTCTGTCAGCACCAGTTCACCTTCAGTTAGGATCGCTAGACGAACCCGTCTAGTTCGTGAGTGAAATACCGATTAAAAACTGCCATAGAGGATATTGCAAAACTTAATAGTTTTTTTTAGTGATCCGTACCGGAATTTGAAAAACGGGACATTTATTTATTTTATTTTTACCACAAAGAGTGAACAATAATATTACCCTTTCCACTTGTGAAATCATTTTGGGATTCATCTGTCATAGGCAATTTTTTTGAACTTTTTTAAACTAATATCTAGACAAGATTAAATCTGGAGAGCGATTTTTGAATCTCATTCGCTGAGTTCAGCAGTTGAAAATGACAAAATTACTATGGAGATACGCATTTTTCTTCTGCTGATTTGACTTTCAAAAATAGCGCTCCTGAAGTATGATTTTTGAAAGTCAAATCAGCAGTAGAAAGATGCATATCTCCATAGTAATTTTGACATTTTCAACTGCTGAACTCAGCGAATGAGATTCAAAAATCGCACTCCTGATCTGTAAAAAAAAATCGCTGTCACCGACACCGCCGCCGCCGTCTGTCGCTTTCACCTAAGTACAACAAAAAAAAAAATTGGCAAAATTTTAGGATTTAGAATGCAATCGAATTAGTTGCAAATTACATTGAAATCAACATTAAAAAAAATCTTAGTAGAAAAACATAACCCTCCTTCTGGCGCAGTCGGGAATAAAAATACCAACTAGATATTTTGCAGAACGGAACCTTAAGTATTAGTATCTACGACTTCCACTTAACCGGTTTTTCTTATAAAATTAAAGCTGATTTATTTCGCAAATGACAGGCATCGCTACTCAATGTTGAGCCTAATTCGTTAATAGTTCATTTGAATTTCTAAAGGATCAATGATTGAATAAAATGGCAGTTTTATCTGTCGAAAATGTGGTCCAATCAATATTCAAGACAATTGATACCTTAAATATTTAGATCGACAAATGCTGCAACAGCTGATTTAATTCCCAAGTTCAGAACCCAGATACATAATTTAATATTCTTTAACAGATTGATCCCTGATTAGTAGATTACTGTAACATGTAGTTTGCATTGGCATGGCATGGCAGGTTGATTGGCTTATCGAGTTTATGCCAACTTGCCAACTTTACGAATGTTTCGAGTAGAACCTAATGGACTAGCAAACTAGCAACTATTAAAATCTTAACACGTGCTGATTTTCTAGAGGTATTTAGAGTTTGTCGAACTAAGGTTCAGGACGTCGGGGATCGAATAGCTCGCTTAAAGTGGCGGTGGGCAGGACACGTAGCTAGGCGAAATGATGGCAGGTGGAGCAAAGCCTTGACAGAGTGGTGGCCGAGATTAGGCAAAAGAGGAGTGGGTCGTCCGGCAGCCAGGTGGGTTGACGACATCTGGAAAAGTATCGGCAAGACCTGGATGCGACTGGCACGGGACCGAGAAGAATGGCAAAATAGGGAATAGGCTTATGCCCTGCAGTGGGTGGATACGGGCTGAAAATGATGATGATGACTTAGAGTTTGTGACATTGGTTCAATCTAGCTAGGGGTTCAATAAATATTTTGTATTTTTTTTTGTATGTTTTAATGTTTGGATGTGTCTGACTCAATTAACTCATAAACGGCTGAACGGATTTCAATGAAAGTTGGAAAACAGATAGGACAGGACAGGACAGGTGTTCTGGATTAATACATAAGATATAGGTAGTTTTCAAAAGTACAGCCGAAGTCGCTGGCAAAAGCTAGTAATAAAATAATCTGATTGTTCACCTATTGCATAACAATTAAATTATGACGTTTAATTGTATCAAATAACAGAGGTGTCGATATCCGATTACCAGATTACAGATACACCAGAATTATTGACTTCCAATAGCAGTAATAAATCAAGCCATTCTTGTTTGCGATCGATATTTTATAAACAAATACTTTTCCTTCTGTTAAGCACTTATATTTTTATTTTTACAATTATTTCTTTCAATCATCATCACCGCTGAAAGTCCTGGATCCTGTGCCTCTTGTGGAAAAGGGTACTTGTAAAAATATAAACGTTTATCAAAAATAAGTTGTAATTTTTTTAACTAGAGGCACAGAAGACCTCCCCGAATGATCGCCACAATGACCGGCCCTGCGCTACCCTCAACCAACGGGATTATCGCCACCTTCATCGGGTCATTGGTCCACTCTATCTTTGAAAATATTGAATATGCCTATACAATAAAGATTATTAGGAATCTTGGTTCAGGACACCTATAGTTACTTATATGAGGAACTTAATGGGCTGGGCACATTGCTCGCAAAACAGTTGACCGATGATGGAGCCCACCGAATAGTTCTCGAGTGGCAACCGCGCACCGGAAATATAGGCCTTCTTATTCATGTAGTGCCATCTCCTATCGGAGGTTGGCTATCATGAGAACTATTCGGACCCTGGAAACTGCTGCAGCCCTAAATAGTGAGGTCGAGTTCATATCGAACCATCACACAGGTTCTTAAGCCAGGAAGTCCTTTTTCTACCAGCCATTCGTCTTCCCAAAATTTTCCCTGTATAAGGTATTTTATATTAAATTGAATAGACCTGGTGAAGGCACAGGAAACATTTGGATTTTGGTGGATGGCAGCGCAGGACCGGTCATTGTGGCGATCCTTGTAGGTGGCCAATATTCAGCAGAGGACGTTTTTCGGATATGATCATAGTTACTTATATGGAAGCATAATCGAGAAAAGGGACAACACAAATACAAAAAGTTTTTCAATTAGATTGTGTTCACCGTACTAGGATAAAAAACGTGTTTATGTACCTATACAGGGTGAAATTGATATCATTATAGCATCCTTTTATAAGAGTCCACCCATCAAACTGAACAACTTTTAAAATGGGAGCAAACCGATCGGTGCAAAAAAAATCTTTTCTTCCATACTAAACTGCACCCGCCGCCGCTGCCTACTCGACTCAAATGTATGCAACAGCTGATTTCTTTTTTGCTCCGATCGGTTTGCTCCCATAGTAAAAGTTATTCAGTTTGATGGGTAGACTCTTAGTTTAAAAGGATGCTAATGATGTCAATTTCACCCTGTAGTTGTAGTACCTATACATATAGTAATAGATACCTACTGTTTCTTATGCTACTGTGGTTCTAGCTTTTATAAGTTAGTTACTTACCTATATGTCAAGATAGACAGTTGAAGCTACGAAAGCGTCCACAAAAATTGCAACCAGCACCGGCCTCTTAAACCCTATCCATATACACAGACATAATGTTTCTTTCTTTCTTTCCCTCCCCCCCCCCCCCTCACCTCACGCTTCTGCGTGAGGCTCATTCTAGATATACTTTTTCAAAGAGTTGGGTAGACTTACCGTATTCATCATATCCCACATCCCGCTCAGCCTACTCGGATGATAGGTCATCTTCTTCACAATCCCCAGCGCGTGGGTCTGGACCATCATCAGATCCACCTTCTTGACTAGTGTCCTCAGGTCGTAGTACTTCGCGAGGAGCTCCGGGTGGGAAGGCAAGGCCAGGAATAGGGGGCCACCGCCTGATGAGCTGATGGCTGACCTGGCAGCTTCCACTGCTTCGAGGACCTTCGTTTTGTTGAGTGCTCGGTGAGCATCGTGGAGCTCGAGACCTTGGGCGTGCTTGGATTTGAGGAGGGTGCGGAGATCCTGCAATTAAATTGGTATGGTTAAAAATAAGATTGCTAAAAAATTAGCTTTGGGATTTGATAGGTTTATGAGGCCGATATCTTTAAAGAGGAAATAATAAAGCGACGCGGACGCGACGCTCTAAATAAAGTAGGCCTATAAACAACAACAAAAATCTAACTAGGTACCTAATTCAATTATTTATTAAACGTAGTGAGCCTCTTACACCGCTCATACAAATGATAAGCCAAACTACGTTTCATTCCACCCGTAGACGTAATTTTTTTTTATGAACTTCAAGTAGTCCGTATTTATCCACATATCAAAACTTGCTGCAGTGGGAGCTTGAACGGTGATTTTTTTTAAATTGTTTCGTTTGTATGTTGCATTCTCGTTAGTTACCTACACAGAGCAGTGGTATGTGGTTACCTCTATATCCAACCCACAGATTATATGACCCACTGATATGTAGCAAGCTACAGATGCGACTGTGAAATTTGCACTTAGTTCCATCATTTCCATTCTGGCTTTCTGTCGTCAAACTAATGTGTATAGAACTTGTACCTAGTCTACACTAATATTATAAAGAGGAAAGATTTGTACCTATTTTTGTATGTTTGTATGTTTGTAATGAATAGGCTCAAAAAGTACTGGGCCGATTTAAAAAATTCTTTCACCATTAGAAAGCTGCATTCACCCTGAGTAACATAGGCTATATTTATTTCTAGAAAAGATTAGACGTCCACCCGTGCGAAGCCGGGACGGGCCGCTAGTTATATTATACACTGATTCCAGGATGCAAAAATAGGGATATTTGACCAAGGAACAAACTATTCAACGATATTATTATGTCATACGACGGAGAAGAATTGAGGCTTCTCAAGGATTCTAAACTCAAGCTAAAATACCAGGAAAATCACATGATATAAGCTTCTGACGCAACAACACGGCATGAGGCTGCTGTTGTTGTAAGTTCAATATGGCGTTGTGTCATCGTCCAATGAGGAATGAAGGAAAATGTGATTTTTGCGCCAAAACGGAAAAACCGGAACTAAAGCTGTCATAGGCCTGATCTTGTCTAAGGCCTAATCCAACCCAGATTCCTGATGTTTCCTTTTGAATGTTTCACTTTTTGGTTCCATATGGAAACATTAATGAAACCTAATTTTGTCATTCTGCATTCATCAATAAAGTTTGAATTTACTTAATAATCGCCATAATTAACTTAATGATGTCCTACATAACATGTTTAGTAAAACCAATCGGTACACGCAAACAAATTCCTTTAATTTAAAGGTTCTGATGAATCAATCATTTTCATACATCGAGTCGTCGGCCGTTTAAACACTGTAATTACGGCATGTCATCGTTTCAACACTTGACCAACTTGTTTATAAAATTTATTTGCAAATTTATTTCATTCATCGTCTTTAAATATTTTAATTAATGTAAATGAAGCATATTAAATTGTCCACAAGCAAATTTTATGAATTAATTTGTATGATCATTAATCATAATCACCCTTAACTTGACTGCTCTCATACAGTGAAGGAAAATATTGTGAGGAAACCTGCATACCTATACGCTAGAGAAGACGTTCTAATGCCTATGTGAAGCCTACCAATCCGCATTGTAGTAGACAATGCCTATACTTGAACAACATCTTTGAGGGTTGGGCCTGTGCCCTGCCCTTAGTGCGACGTATTAGGCTGATGATGACGATAATGATCCTTACAGGGTCCTTAACATGCTGACTGTTTTTCAAAGGGATGATCACGATCTGACTATCAAACTAAACAACTTTATTTATGGGACTAACACTTAGACTAATTATATCGGGACGCGTAACCACGTGTCATTCTACTAACAAACTTTCTGCCACTTTTTGCTGGGGGCGAGGTAACATGTTATCCGCAACTTTGGATTTTATTCCCTATGACTTTAGATTCTAATTTTGAATGTTCAAAATCATGAAAAGTAGTCTCGTGTAAACCCCAAACGTTCTAAGTTCAAAATTATTGTTTCGCTATAATAGACTGTCTCGTTTAGTGATAATGATAAGGTATAAAATTGGGTGTAAATGCGCTAGATTAATTGATCTTATACCGTGGCAGAGGGCAAATGCTACCGCAAGGCCGGTCCGGATATAATTAGTCTAAGGACTAACATCTAAATCGCGAAAAAAAAAATGCTAAGACCTGAGTTTTAAGCAAAAAAATTTACGAGAACTTTGGTTTAAGCAAAATTAATGTCTATTGAAAAGGTCTATGAACCAAAATTAACGTCAGTTCATCCAGTTCCCATTATTTGTCATCGGCGCAATACTTATCATCATCATCATCAATATTCCATAAGATTTTGGCAGATTTTGTCAATTTCTAAAAATGTGCATGATTTCCATTTCGGTACTTCTCAATTTTTGCTTTATGTATACTGAAAGTTATATATTTTTTAATGCATGATTGATTATACTTTAATTTATTATTATTTCGGGCGGTGGGACAAGTGTTTTACATTATATTTTGGTAGGAGAACAAGTGACTCGTTCATCTTGATGGCGTAACATAGGAGTGTCAACTCAGAACACGTTCCATTTATTATCTGCACTGTGGTATGAGCTACGAATAGTATAGGGTTGCCCACTCGTCTCTTTTATATTTACACAAATTTTTAGGTATGTAATGTACTTTGGATATTTAAGGGAGATATCGAGACAGTATGTGGCTTTAAATTAAAAAAAAAACATAGGAAAAAGACGTTTCCACACGAAATATGAACAGGAAAGATCTTCATGCATCAAAATAATTAGCTACCTACCTAGATCTTTAAGTTCTATTTACGGACAACGGAATATATACCTACTTGGTGTTTTTTTACGCTTTCCCCAGACCATCAATCTGAACAACTTTTACTATGTATCACACACCTGTGTATCACAATGGAAACCGCACTCAAAATCTCAATACCTGTTTATCAAAAACCTAGACTTGTATACCTATTGCATTTATTTTTGTATTTATTTAATATTCACAGTCTCCATTACACCTACTTGCCTATGGCAGAAGTTATCTCTATAATCCGATCCCAAGACTGACACTTGTAGGGTAGGCAAGTGGGTGGGTGGCTTATACAGAAGTCAAATAGTAGTTCTTCATTACACTCAACTTTCAATAATTAATGTATTCACTCAACAGTTCTATCAACACGCACAATCTCGCACACATACACACACCCCAAACCCACATACACACACACATACACACGCACACACACTCACACACACACGCACTTACACACACACACAAACACACACAAACGCGCACACGCTCACGCATTCACCCGCACACATGTTCAATCGAAAAATAGTTAGTTTTCTATGTGTAGTACGTTATTTAACTTGTCAAGTTACATGTCAGGTACCAATCCAACTTTTTGCCTACCTTCTTTGCAATAACAACGGGGTGAGAGCCTGGTGACTTGTCACCCAGATTTATAGACTACGGTCTATAAATTTTAGACGAGCTCCAGTCTCTCACATATAGGTTTTGACTCCCTAGAATAAGTATAACTATATTTTATCTGTAAATGTACCTACTTATATGTGAGAGTGAAATAAACGAATATTATTATTATTATTACAATAAAGAATTTATGATTATGGATCTATGAGAGCAAACCTGAAATCATAAAAAAAATCTTCTGTTTCATACATTTGACTCGAGTACCTAGGTATTGCAGTATAGTATTAAACAGTAGATTTTTTTTGCTATTTCAGATTTGTTCCCATAATAAAAGTTCTTCAGTTTGATGGTCTGAACAGCCCCTTAAAAGGTAATTGTTTACAAATCACCTAATATAAGTATTGTGAAAGAAAAATTGACGTATTTGTTTCGTTAAAACTTAACTATACTGGAGCCCCTAGCTCTACTTTTAGTTTGAGAGCGCAGTGTTATCTCAGATCAACTCGGGCGCCGGTTCTGCAGCCTTTACCTAATAAGATTATAACGCTTACGTCACGATCCTTTCTTTTATGTCTTTTATCTTCTTATCGTTAGATCGGAGGACAAGTTTTATTGTATTCTATTCAAAGGAGGCTTTATAAATTGTGTTTGTGAGTGTAGGTGACTAGTTAACACTTAAGTATAGCTTTTTGTAATTTTCTGTTCGGTTGTGAGTTGCAGTTTCAAAAATCGAAAACGAAATTGGAAGTTTAAATCTAATAACAAAAAATTAAAACCGCCTTCAAAAAAACTAAAAAGTAAAAAAATAATATTGCAGCCGATGACTTTTTCGTTCGCATCATAAGAACATTAATTTGTTTTATCGAAGTCGCTGTCAAGCCGATTCGCGGCAGGGCTTGCATTCGTTTTTTGGCTTGGCTTGATACCGACTTCTATAAAACAAATTAATGTTCTTATGATGCGAACGAAAAAGTCATCGGCTGCAATATTATTTTTTAACTTTTTAGTTTTTTTGCAGGCGGTTTTAATTTTTTGTTAAAATTTTGTTTAGTTCACAATTTTCAGTGGTGAATTTATTAGTTCGATTTAACAGTAGTGCTTCAAATTAACAAACGCACTAGCCGGCACTACGATTTTCGAAGACTCCCCTCGATTTCTCTGGGATCCATCATCAGATCCTGGTTTCCTTATCATGGGACCACCCTTAGGATATCTCCTTTCCGACAAAAAAAGAATCATCAAAATCGGTTCATAAACGACGAAGTTATCCGCGAACATACATTAAAAAAATAGATTCGGTCGAACCGAGAACCTACTCCTTTTTTTGAAGTCTGTTAAAAATGACTTCGCCAATACATAAGTAGGTTCGTCCGAACCCTGGGCAGTCAGCATCGATACGACTAAAATCTATTTTTTTTTCCAATTTCCTATAGGTTTCTCTGGGAAAGTTGTTTAGTAACATGGGTACAATCACCTATTAAAGTAATGCAACTGTTTACCCTAACACGCCCCCGTCGCTACCCTGTATAATAAAAATATGTAAATAAAAATTATAACGGTAATTTCATTATTGTAACGGCATACAACGACTAAGTAAGTAGTACTAGGACAAGATACTTAGGTATTAGTTAACGGTTTAACTCAAGATACCTAACTAAAAAACTAGTAGGTATATAGCAAATGAAAACGTATCAAAGTGTTCAGTATAATCAGCGTGTGACATTAATAAATCACTATAAACGTCTAGAAGTAGGCTGGCCGGTGTTACTAACCATTTAAATATCCTGCCTGTGCCGTGTGACATGCGTGTCCAATGCATCTATGCAGCTCTAGTTGCACTCACGATTATTCGTACTTAGACACTTATACAGTCGAATGGAAAATTTAAATTAAGGATATTTTTTTTTTTTTTTTTTTTTTTTTTTTTTTTTTTTTTTTTTTCGAATTGACCAATACAGTATTACTCTTGGAGCAGCTACTGCTTATTACTGCGGACTATGGGGGGACCACACCAGTGACGACGAAGCGCCCTGGTAGGTCTACCGAACCAATGAAAGCTCTTAAGCAACCTGCCCAAGGGGCACCCCTAAGGGGTACGGACCTCGGCAATGGGCGTTGCTGGGACTGCGCGGACTACGATGGGGTAGCGGGGATCGGTGAGAATCGGCCAGCGACGTGCCGGTAGCGTCTGTAGGCGCCAGAAGGCAAAAGAGTGGGCAGAGATCGCGACGAACCCCTCCGGGGCCGGAGGGGATTTCGATTTTGACGACGACGTAACAAAGAAATGATTGTGTTACCGCCGGCGGTGGTCGTGTTGTTTGTGTTCGTGTTGGTGAGTCGTGACTGAAAGGCCGCCATCATGGCGACCGTGATCGCGTCGTCCGGGTCGTCCAGGACGTTCCGAGGCCGACGCTTTCGGGGCATGTTATACCTACACGGGTAGGTGGCATTGACTCTAATGAGAGGGTTTGAGTGACGTGACAAGGTGGCGAAATAGTCCGTCACCATACATTTGAGAAGTTGCCGGATGGTAGGCAACTCTAAATCGATATTTAAGTTCTTATTACGTAAGAACCATGGCGCGCCAGTCGCGGTACGCATGAATCTATTCTGAATAGTCTCCAATGTATGGATCTGGGCCTGAGCGGCGTGGGCGAATACCACTCCGGCGTACGTAAATATCGGCCTGACACAAGCCTTATAAATTGTCAACTTATTTCTAAGTGACAACTTAGAACGCTTGTTCAGGAGCGGATATAGACGATGCAGCACATGAAGCGCGTTCTTTCGAACGCGCTTTATGTGAGGCCGGAATGTCATTCCCCTATCTAACGTGACTCCTAGGTATTTGACCGTATTCACCCAAGGGATCGTACGGCCGAATAGCCTGATCGGATCCAGTTCCGAGTGTACGTCCTTCCAGAAAAAGAACACTGCCATGCTTTTTTCTGGATTGACCTCGACTCTCCATTTCCGAAACCAGTTCCCGAGGGCACTGGCTGCGGATTGGAGCCTCGAACACACCAAGGACTTGTCCCGATGGGAGGTGTATAGCGCGGTATCGTCCGCGAATAGGGCTAATTGGCAATCGCGGGGGCGCGGTATGTCGTTAGCGTAAAGAGAAAAGAGTAAGGGCGAGAGAGCGGAG
The DNA here is from genome assembly GCA_922987775.1 of Agonopterix subpropinquella. Classification (NCBI taxonomy): domain Eukaryota; kingdom Metazoa; phylum Arthropoda; class Insecta; order Lepidoptera; family Depressariidae; genus Agonopterix; species Agonopterix subpropinquella. Next base: position 6,219,832 of record OV277695.1, on the reverse strand, counting down.
CCCTGGGGGACCCCGGCGGTTATGGCCCGCGGGGACGAGTGCGTACCCTCTACTCGGTAGCGAAAACTACGATTCGACAAAAAGTCTCTTATGATGAAAACGAGACGGTCTGGCACTTGGAGTATAAACAGTTTGTAAAGCAAACCGTTGTGCCAGACCTTGTCGAAGGCTTTCGCTACGTCGAAGAAGAGCGCGCCCGTCCCGTGGGGGCGGCGTGAGTGTTTGAATTTAAGTATGTGTTCCGTGAGGCGGTGAACTTGATGGATACACGAGTGTTCGGATCTAAAGCCAAATTGCTCGTCTATGAGAATGCCCTTGGATTTTATAAAATCTTTTAGGCGGTTTAATAAGAGGCGTTCGTATATCTTCCCCATAGTCTTGAGGAGACTTATGGGGCGATAATTAGAGGGTATTGTCTTGTCTTTGGAAGGTTTCGGGATTCCGATGACATCGGCCTCTTTCCAGGTGTCGGGAAAGATCGAATTGGACATGGCCGCATTGAAAATGGCGGTCAGTAGGACTATGAGTGGCGCCGATAGGCACTTGAGTACCTTATTGGTGATGCCATCGGAACCCGGAGCCTTCCGGGGTTTCAGTGTCTTGATGATGTCATGGACCTCGCTAGGGGTGATCGGTGACAGAGTGTCAGTAGGGGGAACCGAAAGTCTGCGTTCGACCTCACCGTCAACCTCCGAAAGGTGATCGGCGTCTACTGGCAGTGTACTGGGGGCACATTGAGATTCGAGGCTGTCTGCCAGAACCTCGGCCTTCTCTTCATCCAGAAAGGCAGGGGTTGGATTGTCGGGTCTAACGAGGGGGGGCATAGGTGCCACTGTGTCTGATTTGAAAGCTCTGGCCACCTTCCAGAAAGCAAGGTGGCTGGGAGTGATACCCCGCATAAACTCGTCCCAACGTGCTCGTCGCATCGCCCGAATGCGAGTCCTTACATCTCTCTGTAAGGCTCGCATTCGGACGCGGTTCGCCTCGTTGGGCATCGAGCGGTATGCGCGGCATGCGGCGTTTCTAACTCTCATAGCCTCCCTAATGTCGTCCGGCAGCTTCCAGCGATGATCCATCATCACTGGAACCTGCCGTGAACAATCGTTGACGACATTACGGATGTGGCTTGTGAGAGCGTCGATTGCCAATCTAACGTCCTCTACTGTGGATATGTCTGTCGGTATCGTGTCAAGGAGGGGAGAATTGATAGACTTGAGGGATTCCTCAAGTTTCTGCCAATCCACTAGTGTCTTGGTGGGGGGTGCTAGCTGGGGGGGTTGCCCTAGCTGTACAATGACCGGTCGGTGGTCGGAGTTAAGCTCCTGAACTACTTCGATATCACAAACCGGGAGGTTTATGTTTTTGAGGAGAGTGAGATCTAGTACGTTGGCGTTGTCGCCGGGACGCGTCGGATAGCGGGTTGGGGACATGGGCGCTATTATGGCAAAGCCAAACTCTTCCGAGAGGCGGTTGAGTAGTGTGCCTCTAGTATTAGCTCGCGGGCAGTGCCAGTCTGGATGTTTGGCGTTGAAGTCACCCGCTAGGATGACCGCGCCATCGATATTGATGAGACATTGTAGTTCATTTCTGTCCAACACTGTCTCACCACTACCGGAGAGATAGGCCGAGATGATGGTGATTGGCTGATGGCCTGTCATGGCTAGACGACACATCGAGACCTCAATGTGCCTTAGAGAGGTGGGGGGATCGAGCGGTATGCAGTGCAGGGCTTTCTTGTAGTAAATGAGAGTACCACCGCGTAGACCGGTGGTTCTATCATTTCGTACGAGATTATAGTTTGCCAATTTGGGGTCACGGGTACCCGGCTTTAGCAAACTTTCCTGCACTAGCATAACGTCGATGTTGTGATCGCGTAAGAAGTGACCAACTTCGTCACGTTGGTTTCTGATATCGTCCGCGTTAAAAGTGACAACGCGGAGGGATCGGGGTTTGATTCTACTTGTTTCTACTATGGGTCGTATATCCATCAAGAAACGGGTAGGGATGCGACATTAGGGACCTGCGTGCCCGTAAGGAACACGCTGTTCTCAAGACATACGTCAAAGAATTGAGACTGGGTGGTGGCCTCCGCCAATTTGGCCATAATCGCCTTGAATTGGGCAATGCCATTCAGGATATGGCCAGATTGATGGGGCGGGTTTGTACGTGGTGGGTCTGTCCTGGTCTGGCTCAGAGGTTCTGACTGCGCAGGGGGGGGTTTGTTAGGCGGAAGGCCCGCGGCGACCTCCGCGAAGGGTTTGTTCGGATGTACGAACTTTTGTTGGGGGGGGGGCCTAAACTGGTCGTTTGGGCGGCGGAAGGATTGACCCGACTGTGAAGGGCCGGAGTAGCCGCGCCCTCCACCCCTACGCTTCATGCGAGGAGCCTTGGAGCATCCGCGATAGTTCGCGGGATGCCCCTGCTCCCCGCACAATACGCATGCGGGTGGTGTGACGCAGAGAGTCCGGTCCTTCGGCCTCTCGCAATGTACCGTTGCGTGGTCACCCAGGCACTTGACGCACCTTGGGTGAGCCTGGCAGTTACGGGAACTGTGCCCGTAGAGCTGGCAACGGTGACATTGCGAGGGGATTCGGTTCTTCCTCGGCTTTTCCACATGGAACGTTGTTAGTCCCACCACGGATTTTAAGGATATCTTTAGCTACTGGATCGGAGAACAGTAATAATTAAATCATAATTAAAACCGACATAATTAATCCTAAAAAAATACAAAATTCTGGAGTTCTCCAATATACGCAAAAAGAAAGTAGAGAAACTTTTTGAAATACTTACCTAATTAAAATTAAAAGGCTGCTGAATACGCAACTTATTGTAGAAAAGAAATCAAAGAAAGGAGATTGTATAACAATATTCTTCCACTAACTTTGTGACACTGTCCGCTATCGTAAGAAAAAAAAACAAACCAAACGCCATTAACGCTTAGAAAAGAAATAAAAAGTTTTTTTTTTAAATTAACATTATGGCCGCAACTGGTGTTTTTTTTTTCTGAATTACTGACCAGTGACCATGTCAAATTTTAAACCATATTTTATTTACCAAGAAGACTTTATGGTAACTTATCTTCCTGTAGTTTCATCTGTGATTTTAATCAGTAATCAGTAATCATTTATTTGCTTTTGAATAGGGTACAATATTGTAGGATATTTGTAACAATTATACATGATCTCCTGATTCAGCCATTTACAAAAGCATGCAAATAAGCATTTTTATGTTTTTGCATGCTTATTTTGCATGCTCATATGGATTGCTGCATAAGTCAATGGGTTGCATGGTGTGTTAGTATACCTACCCCACTTTATTCAGTAGGTCTCAAATATATCTTAAGTTATCCTTTCTAGACAAGTGAAATAGAAACTGTTGACGCTCTGCTAGTACGTTCGTGATATACGGCCTCCTTTATAGTTGGTACTTAATAGGTGCACAAGTCAAGTCAAGTGCACAGATATACTGCTACAGAGTAGGTGCATATAACTATAAATACTTACCTACTTATACTTAGATAGGATACGAATCTCATGTGTGGAAAACATTTTTAAAGAAAATATTATATAAGATGTTTCACAGTTAGATCAGTATTAAGACTGGACAGGCTTTTTTACAAGCTTTTATTTATTTAGCAATACTGTAAGTAGGATAGTATAATTATACTTATGTAATATATTAACAATAAGGTTCAGAACTGTGGTTCAGAAGTTAAAATAACGTTTTTATTTTAATCTGATGTAGATACTATCTTTCCTCGTATTAGTGGTTATGGTCCGATACTTAATTCTTAATTTTTCTATCTTTTAAATGTGATGTAGGTTAAATACTTGAACTCATTGCAAAAAATCATGCAAAACATTAATGTTTCGGAAACACTAATTTATAACCGATATTTAGCAATTAGCAATCACTTTACGAGTCGCAGCGAGCTGGGTATCCATTACGATAAGTCACGATTTTATGATAATCGTTAAATTAATTAATATTATCATCAAACAAATTGTAACAGGTCATCTTCAGATGCATTTGATCCGGAAGAAATAAAATCAATTACAAGCATTTTTTGTTATTGATTAAAAGTTTGATAAAATCATAGCTCATCATCATCATCATCTCTAATCCCTACGAATACTAAGTAACATAACCTAACTATAATACAGGGTTACTTTTTATTCAGTGCACAAACTTTCACAACGTATTAGGTATCGTTAATAGAACCCGAAAATAAAATAAAATAAATTTTTTTTTTGCAAATTTTTTCTCTTATTTTTGCCATCCCCTAAACTTGAATAAAAATTGCTGTGCTGATCGTACTGTTGATAACAACCGCGCCGACCGGTAACAGTATGGTCAGTACAAACCAAACATTTTTAATAAATAAGTTCAGATGCAGTTATTTTTTTATTTTTGTTCTAAACCGGGTTAAACAAAAAAACACGGGTATTCTTAATTTCGATAACCATTGTGACGGGATTGTTGAAATTAAAACTGTATCTTTGATTATTTGTTTATATTCAGTATTACAATAATTTCACAGTGACATGTGTCGCCGATTACATCCGGAAACAGTCTGCTCTCGGGTCGGGCTAAGGGCCCGCCCGCTAGAATGCATCTTGAGATATTTAAAATACAATATACTTATAACTGTGTTACTATACGTTATACAAAAACAGATGGATAGATGTGAGTAGGTATAATATTCTAGGCGTGTGGTGGTTGAGGATGAAACGCTTGTAACACCATCACGCTCGCAAAGTTTGTGCACTGATTAAAATTTAACCCTGTATACAGGGTAGAATGTTAAGATGGGACACAAACCGCAGCTACCAGAAGCATTACCTACCTACAGCTTACAAGACAACGTTCTTAAGAGACTAACCCTAACTTTTGGAGCATTTTATGCATTCACAGATTTTGAAAAAAAATTACAGTCATCGAGAAAAACTGCAACTGAAAAAGCAATTTTCACAAAACTTTTTTTTATCCCATTCGATCCTCTTACTGATAAAGAATATAGGTAAGCCTCTGTGGGGTCAACCGAGGACGAGGTATTAGAACTCTCAGAAAACGCATGAAATTAAATTCCCATACATTTAGTAGGGAAATATCAAAATCACCCTAGTTGTGATTTTGTAAACACTTTGCAAATTAGGTTCAGACCATCAAACTAAACAACGTTTACTGTAGGAGCAATCATGAACATTGCAAGGCCTACCTAGAGTCTAGACTCTATCAAATATCCGATTTTTTTTTGCTATTTCAGATTTGGTCTCATGGTAAAAGTTGTTCAGTTTGATGGTCTGAACCGCCCCTAAAGATTTTGAAAGTGTTTACAAAATCACAACTAGGGTGACTTTGATATTTTCCTGCTTAATGTACGGGAATTTAATTTTGCGTTTTCTGAGAGTTCTAATACCTCGACCACCGTTGACCCCATAGAGACTTTGTTCTTTTTCAGTAAGAGGATCGAATGGGGTACGAATCTATCCTTCACCGAATAAGGAAAAGACATCCTCCTTCGAAATAAACCGTAGGTAATTTATTTTACAAACAGTAATTAACAACTACTAATGTTCTAAAAGATCTAAACCAATAGTTAACGCAAAACAATAGAAGATCTAAATTAAATATAAATTCCATCCAAACGTTTCAAGGCAACAGTAACGCCTATTATGTGTTCCATTGCGTATTTCACCTAATGCGTGTCATCTAATATCAGAGTTGAGAAGGCCGTGTATATCGTCCGATGTGGTATTTCCGTGCCATTGTGTTAGTTAATTGAACCAAGGATGGAAGTGACATTACAATGCTATTAATGGACTCTTTGGAAGTTTTAAGTAAGTACTCGTATTTACAAGTAACTACGTACGTACCTAAAATAAACGAAACTACGTATGTTACGCTTAGTCCTCTACTCTACTATTGTTTTTGTTTCTTTTTTTAATATGGGAAAAAACCGAAGGCTTATAGGTAATGTTTGATACTATAACTAAATTAACCTACACACTACCGCATAAGCAAAACATTTCGGGCCGAAACTCACATGTGGTTATGCAATAAATATTTGAATTTAAGTGGCAGCTAGCTAGCTATTTTCTGAAGGTAGAAGCTTACTATAATATACTGAAGCGTGAAAACAAAAAATAATCCTACTAATATTATAAACGCGAAAGTTTGTAAGTATGGATATTTGTTACTCTTTCGCGTAAAAACTACTGAATGGATTTTAATGAAACTTTACAATAATATAGCTTATACATCAGAATAACACATGGACGTTACATATAAATTGTAATTTATAAAGATATTGTGTGAATTGTCCAAATCCTGCGCAGACGAAGTCGTGGGCACCAGCATATAACTTACAAAACATCAAAAAGAATACTTATTCCTTATTAAAATTTACTTCTTCATCTCTTTGAAATCTAGCTCTGGTCATCGAATGCCTATTTTAAGACACTTAATCAATAAATTAACTACACGACAAAGAAATAAATTGCCTTTCATGGTTTTCTTCATACATTTGTGAGCAAATACCTGGTATTTTACCCAGTTATTGAATTCCTATCGTTTAACAAATTGCATTATCAACAGAATAGTAATACCATAAGGAGAAACATATGAAGACCATATTAAGACGAAACCACAAAAGCATTTAGAACCACGTCCAAGGCTCTTATAAAGACCGCAAAAAAAATCTGAAGCAATTAACAGTGCAATTAAGTGTGTGCTGACCGCGGTGAGTTAGATGGCAGTTGGAAAAATTACTATCATTAGTCAGGACTTGAATTATTTGCAGTTGGGGATAACAATGTGGTTCGTAAATAATGTGGATTGATTTTACGAAACAATTAGGAGTTTTAAAAGAAAGAAGATAAACAAAAACAATTAAAGTTTATAAAAAAGAACACTGATTTGAATGTTAAATTGCAAATTTTTACTTCATCAGGAGTGCGATTTTTGAATCTCATACGTGGAACTCAGCAATTGAAAATGTATGGAGAATAATGGAGATACTACATAGTCTAAGGGAGATACGCATCTTTCTACTACTGATTTGACTTTCAAAAATTGCACCCCTGGCGTATGATTTTTGAATGTCAAATAAACAGTAGAAAGATGCATATCTCCATAGTAATTTTGACATTTACAACTACTGAGTTCAACGAATGAGTTTCAGAAATCGCACTCCTGTTCTTAATAATAGAAATGATTATGTAGAAAAACACATTATCAAATATTATTATTTATTACAGACTAGCTACCCACATAACATTACGCAAACCAAACAAACAACCTACCTACAAATTAAGCTCCGCATTACCAATAGAAATATAGTGGCCGAATCTATCAATGTTTTTTAGCAAACGATTGATCAACCACGTTTAGCATTTAATAGGGAACATACTTAAATGTTTTGGTCAACTGTAATCGATCAGTTACTATCTTGACATTCAGGATTTCTTTCTTATTTATCGATCAACCTAGGTATAGGTATCTATTCTATACTTATAAAAACAGTTCCGTGACTGACTAGACTAAATGACTGACTGGCGGAAAAGATTGGAGTCGTCTCTGATCAGGTAGCCTGGCACATGCAGAAAGGAGACAGAATTGACAAATAATCCACAGACAACAGATTAGCAAATAAGATGATGATTATGATAAAACGGCAAATCGAAAATGCAGTATTGACACAGATTACCTAATAGTTACGTATTGATATCAAAATAAACATAGATTTCGTGAAATGGTCTGATTCGGTTCAATAGCCCAGTCATTTTACGGTTTGAGCCGGGACTAATTACTAATAGCATTTTTTTTTCGCTATAATATTGAAGAGCCAATTTGAGCTTAGGAGTGCACCAAAATTAAAAAAAAATTACGTCTGCAACAGTTCCAATTTTAAAATATAGATATTATCTCGTTCTAAAAAACCTGATGATAAATTTTTTTTGCACACCTCTTCATTTGTTATTCAGCCTTTATAGTATAAGAGATAAGTGTACTTTTAATTGTCCAGTCTTAAGGCTTTATCATCATACATACTTTAAACATGGTGTATATCTTTTTGCCTAATTAGAAGGTTTTGAAAAATACATCAGTATTTTCTAATAAATACCTAATTTTTAAAATTTTAATGCCTATTTTTTTGATCAAAAATAATGTAAGTATATTGTTAAATCTAATTCAAATGAGTGCGTTGGTATTAATATTATTAATTTAAAAGCCTTCTGGGACACACAATTTCGATTTCTATGTTGCGTAGTAATTTTTTTTAAATATGGTTTAGGATAGTATTTTTGTCACTAAATGGTGCCAGTTAGTCTTTATCTTTACCTAGCCTTTTATTTACTACGAGCTTTAACCCGCGACTTCGTCCGCATAAATTATATATACCAGATTTTAAGTCAGATGATAAGCTATCAAACAAAAAAAGTTTCATCAAAATCGGTTTAGTAGTTTTTGCGTGATGCTCGTTCAAACAAACAAACACACAAACAAACAAACAGACCGACAAAAAATCCAAAAATTGGTGATATGGAATCAGGGACACCTAAAAACCGTATCGTAACTTTTTTTTTGTAAATATCTTTAATGTACAGACACACATCTGTTACAGTTTTATAATAGTTTAAATAATGTGTAGACGTGTGAATAAATCGCTCTCTATTATAACAATTAGTAACGTCTGTTACTAATTGTTATAATAGAGAACAAAACGTCCGAACAAATACACTTTAGCGACATAAATAACAATGAACATAGTTGCAGCAGTTACTCATAGCGATCATAAGTCTCATAAGTTCATAACTCAAGCCAATGACTTTGTCACTAATTACACCCACTATCAATGTGAAAGGGTAATAGCTAACCTGCCGCATACCTAAATGACCCAAAGCACTGTAGACTCTAATCCCTAGACTTAAAGTAGAGTAGCATAAGAATAATTTATGTGCATACTGCCAGTGTGAACGTATCTCAAATTAACATACTCGATTTATGTGTACTGTTTTTAAGTGCGCGACTAATTTTGTATTTATGTGTTTGAGATCGACTTAGTTGAATCTGTCAGGATATTTTATTATGCATAATTACAGTTTTGTATATCAAGGTCTTGTTTTGACATACTCGTATATTTCATTTATTTTAATCACAAACTTATGCTTTTAGATCAGCAACTCTACAGACACTCCGAATTTTCAATGAACAACCCGATCACTTATCGGTGGCAACGATACATTATATCAGCATTCAGCACTCAGGAGTGCGATTTTTTAACATCACACGTTGAAATCAGCAGTACTTAGAAAGATGCCTAATCTCCATAGTAATTTTGACATTTTCTACTGCTGATTACAACGTGTGATGTTCAAAAATCGCACTCCAGCCTGCGTAACATGACAGAGGTGAGAGCGACATAGGTCCTTTCTAAACATAGTGAGATAGGTACTTTGGAGATAACCGCCAATCTAATTTGACGTTTAGAAGTGACCTGTGTCGCTCTCAACTCTGCCATGTTACGCAGGCAAGAGAATATAAGACAGGCAGGCGTAAGATTTTTCTTTCTTTCTTTCTTTCTTTCAGGCTGGGCCTCAATCGCCCTAAGTTTGAACGATACTACCAAAACAAAACCACAACCAAAAACGTTACGTTATGCACAATTCGTATCGCGCAAATTATATTAACGGTAACGATTTAGCTTTATTTCGGAAGATACGTTGGCGTAATGTTTGATGTCCGTTCGATCGAATTTTCTGTATTGTGCGATTTAACCGTTCAGAAATAAATATCGCGATAGCTTTTTTCACTTCAGCTAAACCAAATCTAAACCAAAACTAAAATAAAACCAAAACCAAACCAAAACCGTATAAAATTGCGCAATTGAGGCCCTGGTTCTGTGTGAAAACCGGACCAAATTATCGAGACGTGTATCGGCAATGATGATGCTAACCGTACTGGTGCGATTATTAAGTCCTTACTGACGCAAAGGGGGAAGCGAGAGGGGCATCGCATTCCAGGGGGGTGAAGAGATAATGTGATCGGATTTTAATTTCTACACGACTACACCCTCTGTGGGCATTATATTTATATCCATTTAGTCATGACATGAGCATCACTGGGGGCGCGGCGTATATAGCTAGGTGGTGGGCAATGAGCTTTCTAGGGTGGACAGTGCCTTATGCTATGACGTTTATTCGTAGTTTATGCGTTTAAGCACACTTTTCTATTCCATTCTACAGCTATTTTTAAAATGTTCGTCCACCCTTGAGACACTTTCAAATTGCGCTATATCCTCTACAATAAGTGTACTTTTTATACAGTATTGAAATCGAATGCAAATATGTGAGTCACATGTATCGTAATTTACCTCAGGCGAGTTAATACATAATAATATCGCCCTTATTTCAATATAAACAAGAATGTTGTTACGTTGTTATTTACATAAGAGGTTTAGGTACTTATTTAAGTATTATTAGGAGCAGTTGCTATATCGGGCGTGGTAAATGTAGGTAATAATATAGAATGGGGTAATAGAACATAGAATCATTAAATGTTAGATTTATGATAGATAACATGTAAACAAACTCGGTACAAGAAGGTGATAATGTAGGCTGTTGTAAATTCAAGCTTGTTCGAATTGGAACATGATTGAAAATTGAAGTTTTCTACAACTATTAATTTATTATTGACAAAATACTTATAGAAATACAGGTTTGATGTAATTTTATCTTCTTGTAAACTAGACTATACAACATAGTCAAATTACCTACATTATTTTGAATCATCAATGGGTTTAATTTAAGAGGCTCCCCATAGATAAACGCTAGCTCGGGCCATCTGTTACTGGTTTTTAGAAGCTATCTTCTCGTTATTTGAAAGACATACAAATAATTGAAAAGTTTAGCAATATTCTGCAACATCTCGGCTTTCTTTGCTATAGATCATATTTCTTATTTTTCTATAAAATACATATGAAACCTGTGTTCAAAGGAAAGCCTAAATATTGGAAAAAATCTGTATTATGTGCATCTACTTTATAAGTTGAAGTCACATTTACTTGAGACACACACCTTTGTGTAGACAATATTAAGATCTAAAATTGCTATTTAGCTAATTATTTTTAAGACCAATATTTAATGAGTTAATTAGATAATTGTTAAATTTGGGGCGAATTCTTATGATTTTAGAATGTGATTTCCTTGGATTAGAAGGCTCCACTGTGACATAATGAAGGACAGGCTAGTCAAAAATAGGTATACCTACCTACTAAAATGACGTAGTAGAGGTGAGGTGGCTCTGAAAGAGTCAAGGTCGTTCGATCAGGGAAACCCCTTAAAACATTCCGGTACCTATATTTCGGGTTCGTTCCGTACATGCTCGCTAAAAAAATATCATAACATTAGGTACCCTACCTAATTTAAAAGCCTTACATGACTAACAAACGTTCGTGCGTACATTACTATATTTATGTAGAGTTGTAGGTCAAGATCAGTAACTTATTAAAACGAGCCTCTTTTAAATCCAGTATTCATAAAGCAAAAACCAGAAGTTGAAGGCGAGTGTGAAGTTGAAATAATTCGCAAAGCAGATAGGTACAGATCATAAGAAGTTCGCTGAGACAACTAATGACTTCGTGATAAGAATGAAAATGGCGTGATTTGCGGGACTTCGTGTGCATTTCGAACTAGATACACTTTCACTACTATCTCTGTAGGTAACTATACAACAAACATTTACATGACAATGGAGGAGCAGTGTATTTTCTATGGAAAGGGCAACTCTTCCATAAGACAGGAAGCTTCGCACACAATCTTCTATCTATCTGATGATCTGTCTAGTCTAGTATTCCAGTGTAAATATTTTCTTTTGGTACTTCTAAAGAAGTAAACTGCATAGTGTAAATTAAAAAAGTCTGCTTAAAGTTTTCTCTTTCTCCTCAGTAGGTTCAATAGGCACCGATATTTTAATACAAGTAAAATGGTAATAATTTTAAATAGTTTATAGGTAACAAGATATAAGTAATTATAAAGTTTTTTTTGTTTAAATAAAAATACTGAATACCTACCTACCAAAGACTGAAATTGATAATTTGGTTGACAAAGTTCACCAAATTTCCTAGTAAAGTGACGTTATATTATTAAGGATAAAGAATAATTAATAAAAATTATTAATATAGGTATCACATACGATAATTTTAGATGACAATACCTAGTTCCTTTGTTGTTCTCTATTTGGAACTAAAAGCGTTCATACCACGAATTTTGACGCATACTATAGGTATAGGAGGTATACTGAGGCTAAGTATCTCACCGAACTACAACAAAGTTTTGTGATTAAAAGGATACTGGTCAGAAGTGGTCCAAGAGCGGGCCCACCTAAGTGACATACTACGTTTGAATAATTTTTTTTATAAAATTCAATTTTTTTTATTCAAAATAATAAGTATAGATAGTTTTTTGACGTAATTTTTTGACTCTACCACTGACCGCGTCGGAAGGTGTTCCGTTGAGAGAAGATGCGGCCAGAAACTCTACAACACACATCTTTTAAACAAAACAAAATGTACAAAGTACAATTAAAATACAATATTGCATTACATAGTGTAAAATTGTCAAGATTATATGTGGCATCAATATCTTTTCAAGAAAAAAAGATACAGGGTGTTTTGTTTGGCGATTTTTCATACGAATGTTAGCATTTATCCGCTATTTATATCTGTTCCTTGAATTCTTTGTGTAATGTGGATAGTATTATTGTTTTCTGATTATTATTAATGCAAAAGAATCTTTAGCCCTCAAAACACACAAAATTTAAAACGAGAAAATCGTTATCTCATCTTGAAATTGCCGGTAACCTGAGCCTTTTTACTTTTTCACGCTTAATAATAACTTTTAGTAGTTTTAGCTAAGTCCCTGATCACCCCGAAAGATATTACACCTTTCGGGGCATTAATATCAAAACGACTTCGTCAAAATAAAACAGCCTGTATCTTTTTTTTCCTCGAAAATATTTTGATGCCCCTTGGGTGCCCTGTACGTTTGGGCATCCTCTAACTATCCCTACCCGTGTCATAGCATATAAAATGTATGGCCACTGGTCCAAGAGCCCCCTCTTGGACCAGTGGCCATACATATTTGCCCAGTGTCCTTTTCCGCCTACAATCGAATATAATAAGTAAACATCGTTCAGCAAATGCATAGTAAGTATTTTCATAAGCAATACATTACTATTCATCATTACACTCAACTCGGCTTTTAGACATACATTAAATGCTCATATTTCGTCATTTTCAATCAAATCAGCAACCAAATGATACTTCAAAGGATCAAAATAGTAAAGATTTCATAACTATAAATTCCCATCGACCACACGTCCTGTTACGGTAACTACAATGAAGCAATACCGACACGAGAGCCCTTACAACATGGCGGTAAAATAAACAACTTATGGACCATAACCTGCCAGACCGAGGTTCAAGTTTCATATCGAATATCGCAAAGATCAAAAACTTGTATCGAGTTTTTGCGAAGGGTTTGTAAAGGTCTATAAAGTAGGTTATGTTGGACATTGACCTTTGTTTTAATACCTACTACCTACCTACATGATCGAGTTGCCTAAAATGAAACATGATACTGAGAAATATTACGTTATGATTATGAGAGAAACAACGCAGAGGTTCCAATTATAGCACCTACGAAATAATAATTGAATATGATGTCATTATAAAGGACAACCGCCACATTCCCTTTACAAAATACCTACCAGAAAATGTACAGAAGCTTTGACTGTAGTAAAATTTTTAATAAATTGTGGGGTTTTATAAAAATTACTCAGATTTTATAATTTATTTTTATTTATTGAGTTATTTAGTAATTTATTACTAATAAATTATAAAAAAGCAGCAAACCCGAAATGGCTGCCAATGTTGTTTGATATGAAGTGATGGAAACACAATGTTTTTTTAAATATAAAAATGATAAAATTCTAAAGATTCTAGTGTTCCATAGTCCATAATAAAAATAGAAGTACGGTTATAAATTTTTTGGTATTATGTGCCGAATGTCCTTTGAAAATACTTTTCATTTGACGCTGAAAGAATTTTGAAAAGGGGCAACGCCACAGAAATTATATTTATAACATTAAAATTATTTTCTGAAACTATACATTACATTATTTTATGTAATTATACTATACATTATTTTTATTTATTTATATATTATTTATATTATTAATACACTGACAAAGTGAGAAACTGATGTCATTATTAACCTGTACCGTTAACGTGTTAATGTTAACAATGGATTTGATTTATTTTCAGTTTTTATTTCAAGTTATTTTTTTAGAGTCGGGTTTTTTAATATTACAGGAAAAAAGTTCTTCAACCGTAGGTAAACACCATACATTAAATTATTCAAGCGTAGCAAATAATCAGTCTACAATTGTTAATAGGGCTTTCTCAAAATGACAGCAGTATATCTTATTAAAGAAAGCGAGCGCGAATCAATCGTGTTTATAAAAGCTCAATGTCATCCAACTGGACTTATTATCCGTCTAATGACATCGTGACCGGATCAATTTAGGCAGCCTTTCACTGATCCTTGCATTTATTATACTTGTTTATTTTGAATTAAGTGTAGATAAGAATGAAAGGTCTTATGTAGGCACTACATTCTCGCCGAGAACGGTCGAGAAGGGCCGAGAGAGAACGAGAGTGTGGATGCCCTTCATTGTTCTCGCGGCGCGGCATCCTGCCTGAGCCGTACTAATTTTCTGAAAATTCTAACCGAAATGTTACGGTTACGGTAGTGCTTCCGGCACTACAGTCTCGCGAGAGCTAGTTCCTCCGAAGGCGTTATTTTGCCTTTAAACAACCACAGTCTTACTTACCACAGCGCAGTAGATACAGTACGACCAGCCTGCGTAACAGGACATAGGTGAGAGCGACACAGGTCACTTCTAAACGTCAAATTTGAGTGAGATGATAGCATCTCATGGAGATAACCGCCAATTTGACGTTTAGAAGTGACCTGTGTCGCTCTCACCTCTGTCATGTTACGCAGGCAGGGCCCTATTCAACAAAAGTTACAATGAGCGTTTTTCTTTTGGTTTTCTAGTGGATCGACAGATGGCGTTACGGTCTGTGCGAATAAAGGTCAAAATATCAAATAGTGTTTCTTTAAAATAATAAAAGAGGTAGAAGATGATCAAAAAGATGCCAACGCATCTTTTGATTGATTATTTGATATTTCATTATTTACGAATCATTTTAATCGAAAATATGAAACTGTTTACGTCTGACATGTTTGTATGGGCTCGATCCCTTGGCCTTTAAAAAAAGTCAGGCACAGTCTTGACATGATTTTGACAGGATCTCGCCTACGTCTCTATGGAGCAATAAGCATGTCATCTGTCGAGTTTTTTAGGAACTAAAATTAAAAAAGAAAAGAAAAACGCTCATTGTAATTTACAATGACAATTCAGGGTACATTGCTGACAATGCTAGTGACACATTACCTACTACATGTTTAGCGTCAATATTAACCAGCAATTTACCCTGAATTGTCATGTTTGTTGAATAGGGCCCAGGAAAATAATTAACCTCGGCAAATTCGGCAATCTTCGTTTGCGCGGAGTCCCCGATATACCCGAAGTCATTTTTATAACAAAGGGTGCAAAGTTGGATAGCTGCGAAAACAATTAGCCAAGCAAGGCGTTGAAGGTGGCACATCCTGATTGGTCAATGTAATTTCGTGTGCTATTAAAATTTGTCAACTGCGCAGGTACATCGGGGGAACTTATACAGGGTGTAACAAAACACCCTAGTAATACTTAAAGGGGTGCTTCAGACCATCAAACTGATCAACTTTAACTATGGAGCCAACATTGAAATCGCGAAAAAAAAATCAACTCTTAAATACAAAACTGCAGTACCGTCTCGACTCAAATGTATTTTTATATATTTTTTCTCGACTTTGGCTCCATAGTGAAAGTTGTTCAGATTGATGGTCTGAAGCACCCCCTTAAGTATTACTAGGGTGTTTTGTTACACCCTGTATAAATCTGGTTAATCTGGTACTACTGTCCTACTGAAACACAACTAATTTAATCCATGTTTAATTATTTTTTCATTACATACAAAAAATAGGTACATTGTCGAGTTTTACAAACTCAAAAACTGTTAGGTAGGTATTTTAAACGAAATATTTTTAACGCATAAACAAAAAGTTACATAAGAGACCTCAGTTTAAATCCTGTATAGGAGAACCAGTTTTCAGGTTTGTGTTCATATCATTAGTATGTAAAACTATTATACTATGACCTATTCTGTGTCATTAAGGATTATTCAATAACAAACATCGGACCAACCCACTCGATCGGACTACACTACAGTCGCATTCCACATTGAGAAGTCAAAAAGATAGCTGTCAAATTACAATTGTAATAAAGCGAGGTTCGGTGACCTTGACACGATCTGTCAAACCCAAGGTCAACCATTGTGAACTAATCGAAAGATCGGATCGTTTGAATGAATCATCAGTCTTTGAATGAATGGTTCGGAATCAATTCAAGAGCACATTTCGGTTGTGATTTATGCTTGTACGAGACACTTGACTGCGACGGTTACAAAACCAAAGATGAGACTTTGGTTGCTTTGATATTCTATTGGGAGCAATGAAGTTCTATTGGGATGGGAGACATCTTCTGGTTTACGGAATACCTACCTCTGACCTACCTACATACATACAGGGTGTGACGTGACACGTACAGACGTGACAGCCTAGCAAATACTGAAACGGTGAACTCAGACCATCAAACTGAACAACTTTCACTATGGAGCGTACCCCAGGAAACGCGAAAAAAACAGGTTATACGCAAGAGATACCTACTTATACTTTTTTCGGTGTAGATGCCCAGACAACGTTTCAAAACAACATCTAGAGGTGAATTAGATTTAACTCACTACGAAAACGGATATTAAAACGAAAAAAAAAAATTGTTTACTTCAACCAACATCATGACTCCATATGAGCCTGTCAACATCATGACTTCTCCGACTAAGAGAACTTTGTTAAACGAATTCGGCTTATTGTTACAACTAACCATCTTTTGTTTTTAGTAAACAACGAGCTTTTACCCGCCACTTCGTCCGCATAAATTATATACGAGATTTTAAGTCAGATGATAAGCTTAGACTACTTTATTATAAGGACCGGCCTTGCGGTAGCATTTCCCCTCTGCCACGGTATTATATCAATTAATCTTGCGCATTTACATTCAATTTTATAACTTATCACTAAACTAGACAGCCTATTATTGCGAAACAATAATTTCTAACTTAGAATGTTTGGGGTTTACACGAGACTACTTTTCATGATTTTGAACATTCAAAATTAGAATCTAAAGTCATAGGGAATAAAATCCAAAGTTGCGGATAACATGTTACCTCGCCCCCCGCAAAAAGTGGCAGAAAGTTTGTTAGTAGAATGACACGTGGTTACGCGTCCCTATATAAGTAGTCTAAGATGATATGCTATCAAACAAAAAAGTTTCATCAAAATCGGTTCAGTAGTTTTTGCATGATACTCTAACAAACAAACACCCAAACAAACAAACAAATAAACAAACAAACAAACAAACAGACAGACAAAAAAACAAAAAATTGGTGATTTGGAATCAGGGACAGGTAAAAACCATGCCGTAATTTTTTTTTGTAAATATCTTGAATGTACAGAAGACACACTTCTGTTACAGTTTTATAATAGTTTAAATAGTAACGTCATTTCAATTATTTTGATGCTAATTAAGAGTCTTAGTAGGCTCGCATTTTTTTCAGTGTACAGATTATTTGACCTAAGGAAAACGAATCTTAAAGACATCATTCAATTATTAAGACTGATAATTAATTATTTAATTTAAACCAGGAGTGCGATTTTTGAATCTCATACGTTGAACTCAGCAGTTGAAAATGTATGGAGATATGCATCTATGCTGATTTCCGATGTCGAAATCGCACTCCTGGAGTATGATTTTTGAAAGTCAAATCAGCAGCAGAAAGATGCATATCTCCACAGTAATTTTGACATTTTCAACTGCTGAACTCAGCGAATGAGATTCAAAAATCGTACTCCAGAGTAGCAAAGCTCTTTTAATGTTCATGTGTGTTCATTCAGACAGGACTCAATTAAATGGTGCCATACTAAGATTTAACTATTTTTTGTTGATTATTAATAAAGAAACTGATTTTATTTTACTTATGGTTCAACCGCCCCTGGTATGGGGATTGGGGATGGTTGAACCAGAGGCACTTCTTTTGGCGCTTCCCATCTATAAACTATGGCAGTTAAGAGTGTATTTGAAGACAAAAGTCTACTCTCTCATTACAAGTGTTTTGTTTGTAATAATGTGTCATAATGACAGTGCTAGGGGTGTTCAAAGCAAAATTGGTGCAACCGTACCCAGTCTCCCCTAATAAATGCGCGCCGCGGACCGACGCGACGACGCGACCGACATCGAATGTCCGGGTACAGGCTCTGTACCCGGACTTTCGATGTTCGATATGGCCCAGGGCCTCTACCCGCACATTCGAACTTCGCAATTGCGTGAACGTTTTTGTTCCAATGTCAACTCTATTATAATGAAGTGCGGACCGAAACAGTGGTGATATATTGAATATCGAAAGTCCGGGTACAGGGCCAGGCCCTGGGCCTCTACCCGCACATTCGAAGTTCGCAATTGCGTGAACGTTTTTGTTCCAATGTCAACTCTATTACAATGAAGTGCGGACCGAAACAGTGACGATAAATCGAACATCGAAAGTCCGGGTACAGAGCCTGTACATAGATTAGCTACTATTTTACCTTACCTACTATATTATCTTCCTATTTATGATTATGAGATCAATGCAGGAAGCTTGTCTAGATAAATGCTAGCCAAATGTTGACAGAGACGTTTAGTAGGTCTATTATCTTATCTACCATTCAAACTTTTTGTTAGTAACTTTTTCTCGAGGAAACTCGAGGAAAAAAGTAATCTGTGATCAAGGATGACATGGATGACAGCAAAGAGTACGATGACAGCCTCCATGCTGAGTTTACAATTTTACAATTTATTTTAACAATTTCTGATGTCTAGACTAATATGGAGTATTTCGGAGCTCATGAACGATCCATCAACTCAAGTGTTTACTATTTTTAAAGAACACATAACTGGACAATACAGGAATCAAAAGGCACAAGCTGCGCAACCAAGTGCATTCAAAGAGGAAGCCAGCACAAGTAAGGTGTTAAGAAAAAGCAAAGCATATGAACATGGTCATCCTTCAACGTCTTCTTCCAAACTCCGCGTTGATCACAAGCCATCAAAACAAGTCCAAGTGGGAAAATCAATATCAAGGTACCGCCAAGCTAGCAGTCAGAGCCCAATAATTAAAAAAGAATCCAAGTCTACCAGCGTCCAAAACTTGGTTAAGTCAGAACGTGGTATCAGTTGCTCCAAAGCTGTAATCAAAATGGATACAGCCACAGAACCACTAAAAACTGAAATTTGCAAAGAACACCTTGAAGTGTTCAAAACTTTAGAACAGTGGCATACCAATGATAATATTGAACCAGGCAGTCCGAAGTCAGTAATCCATCAAATAAGAAAGAAAATAAATCGTTTCCTGGAGCTTTTGGAAATGGAAAAAATACCAAACCTACCCCAACATTATTGTGACCCGAAGCATGTAAGAATGAAATTATATAGGAGTGCTAGTACGGAACAAGCAAATGCTAAGAAATTTATTAGAGTGAAATTAAATAAGAAACAAAGAAACGAGAAGCTGCATAAAAAATTAATTGAATAAAGCATCGATCGGCTTTATTTATTTTTATACTTACAATCGAATACAATACCTACGTACCTTAGACTAATTATATCGGGACGCGTAACCACGTGTCATTCTACTAACAAACTTTCTGCCACTTTTTGCGGGGGGCGAGGTAACATGTTATCCGCAACTTTGGATTTTATTCCCTATGACTTTAGATTCTAATTTTGAATGTTCAAAATCATGAAAAGTAGTCTCGTGTAAACCCCAAACGTTCTAAGTTCAAAATTATTGTTTCGCTATTATAGGCTGTCTCGTTTAGTGATAAGGTATAAAATTGGGTGTAAATGCGCTAGATTAATTGATCTAATACCGTGGCAGAGGGGAAATGCTACCGCAAGGCCGGTCCGGATATAATTAGTCTAAGCTACGTACCTATACCAATACCTAAAGTACCGTAAAGCTAAACTAAGCAGTATTAATAAACTTATTTCACATTAGGTTTAGCTTATTATACAATGTGTTAATGAAATAACGCAAAACTAGAAAGTAGTTTGTTTAGAATCGAGAGCAGAATCGAATTATCATGATTTCAACATAGGTAATTTTTTATAAAAATATTGAATAATTTGTTTGCAAAATTTTAAATTTTCTGAACCCGATGTCAACCCACCGCACGGGCACACTCCAAAAAAAGATTATAAAAATGTATCCATGAGTACGTTAGCGCTTTCTTTCAGTGCTGAAATGATAGCAAATCATTTTTGCCTCAAAATTTAAAATACGAATAACTTTAAATTTTAACTAAGTATCAAAATAATGAATTTTTTGTTTCAATCTAATTATTTTCTTATAAATCAGTTGGGGTGTATGAGGTTTTGCGCTAATTCATTAACAAGTTGTATACGTACGTTTTATTCAGTATCAACAAAATACCTATTTACTAGATTACAATTTAATAGATCTCCAAAATACTAAATTTTCTGGAGGAGCTATTTAACACATTATTGTTTCTTATAAATCGAGAATAACATTAGCTGTGGCTTTGACGCTTCTTTTTATTATTCAACCCACCTTAGAAAGTGGTATCATTGTTTTGATACGGACTATTATTTCCATTTTTTTCATTCAATAACCAATTAATCATGTCTTTATGCGTTACTATCAGAGAGCTCTGGGACAGTGGGCGAGTTGACTAGAGCAAAGCTATTTGCATTGCGTCATCTGTAAGTTACTCGCCTACGTACTGGCTTTGACTTTATTTGAGACCAATATTATTTGAACTAAGTAATTATTACTATTTTTACTATTGTTTTTGTATAGAACATTCTCAAATCAAAAAATGCCTGTGACAGACGGACGGACAGTCACCGAGCTGATTCCATAAGTGTTCCGCTTTGCCAATTTTGGTACGTAACACTAAAAAAGTAATATTTTTGAAAAAAATCGACTATAAATGCTAAAATCTATTGATTCGAATTGGAAAATGATTTTTTAACTATTTTATGATTTTATTTTTGTTTGATTGAGACGTAGTCAAACGACAAATGCAATTTTAATAATATCCACTTATTATTAAAAAGACTATAAATTATGAACGAAAGAGCCAAAAGGGGTACCTTTACCCTTTCACTCTTGGGTAAAGAAAATATCTACAACATTAAAAATATCCGGATAATAAATACCTACTTAATATTGATAAAGGAAACTCCGGATAGTAAAGTAAAATAAAAAAGAAACTATTTCCAAGTATTCAACACAATTCAATGGATCGAAACAAGACGATAACAAAGTACCTGCGCACGCGCCGGATATTGTAAAAGATCTATCGGAAGCGAAAGGTAGAGCCGAGCTGATGAAAGGAGATAAAACAATGTGATTACTAAAAGTAAATGCAACGTTTGTAGTGTATCAGTTTTAGACTCTCGACTTTACGATATATATGTAACAGGAGTAGAATACGTTACGTAAAATTTTTGAACTTATTGTAAAACCAAAAAAAATTTTTTTATTGATTGATCTTGAATATAATCGATAATCATAATATTCATAATCAAATATAATTTTTTGTAACTTCTAATATACAAAAACTAGTTTTACTATAAAGTCAGTGAATTTAATATTTTGTTCGTTTTTTTATCTGTCGTTTAATAAATCGACAGAAACATTAAAAACTATAGGCATCCTTCTCTTCCCTGTAGGCGATAGTGACATCTTTGATTTTATAAATTACGAGCTTTTACCCGCGACTTCGTCCGCATAAATTATATACCAGATTTTAAGTCAGATGTTACGCTACCAAACAAAAAAAGTTTCATCAAAATACTCGAACAAACAAACACCCAAACAAACAAACTAAATTCTTTTTTTCAAATTTACAGTTTTATAATAGTTAAGACTTCTCTATACAATCAATTAAAAGTTAAGAGTTATGAATAAACTTTACCAACGTACCTAACACTTTTTTTATTATATTTTTTTCACTAATACTTTTATAAAAATTGATGGTAGAGCAGAACTGTTATTTTTTAATCTTAATATTCAAAATCATGACTGAATCATCTACTCATACTATTTAGGCTATTTTCTTTCAAAAATTGATTATTGAAACTCAATCTTTGAACTCAAAAGTAGAAAGAATGCACGAAGGCCATATAGGCCAGTCATTTTACGGAGTTTTCGTTAGGCGGAGTAGGGAGTAATTATTAATTGGACTTTTAAACTGTAACCGGCACCATTTAGTGACAAAAATACTATCAAAATCAATCAATAGCAATTTTTTTTTTAATATCGTTTATATTTTAAAAAAATTTGCTACGCAACATAGAAATGAAAATTGTGTGTCCCAGAAGGCTTTTAAATTAATAATATTAATACTAATGCACTCATTTGAATTAGATTTAACAATATACATTACTTGTTTATAGGCATGAAAATTAAAAAAATGAGGTATTTATTAGAAAATACAAATGTATTATTCAAAACCTTCTAAGTAGACAAAAATATTTACACCATGTTTGAAGTATGTATAGTGGTAAAAATAGCCTTAAATATGTGCAAAAAATATTATCATCAGGTTTTTAAGAACGAGATAATATCTAAATTTTAAAATTGTATCTGTTGCTGACGTGATTTTTATTTTATTTTGGTACATTTTTAAGCTCAAATTGGCTCTTCAATATAATAGCGAAAAAAAAAATGCAATTATTAATTAGTCCCGGCTCAAACCGTAAAATGACTGGGCTAATAGTAATATTGACATTTTCAACTGCGGAGTTCAAAGAATGAGTTTGAAAAATCGCACTCCTAGTCGAACGGGCAGAAAAGCTTACAGACCCGGCTCGAATTCAATACATAATATTGAACTGGTTTCAACATTGTTATGCATGCATTATGCACTTAGGATTACTCATTAAACGGTTAACCTTCAAGGTGTTTCCGTCATCTGTCACATTTAACTTTACTGGTTAATTATAATTAACGAACAAAACGGTAACGAGATTATTTTTGGCAGGTAATGGCAATTTCATGGTCAAACGTTATTTTTGTAATAAAAAAAGTTAAAGAGAACACGACCATAAAATTATAGCCATAAAGGCTTTTAGGTCGTTTAACTTGCGGTTATCTGGATGTAGTTTGGTATTTTCAGAAATAAATAACTAAATTAAATATCTTGGACAGTGTCACACAGATTAATAGTCCCATTTAAAGTACCATAATCTAGAATACCTATACAGGGTGAAATTGATATCATTGGCATCCTTTTAAACTAAGAGTCTATCCATAAAACTGAACAACTTTTACTATGGGAGCAAACCGATCGGAGCAAAAAAAAATCAGCTGTTGCATACATTTGAGTCGAGTAGGAATTGCAGTTTAGTATGGGACAGCTGATTTGTTAGTTGCTCCGATCGGTTTGCTCCGATACTAAAAGTTGTTCAGTTCGATGGGTAGACTTTTAGTTTAAAAGGATGCCAATGATATCAATTTCACCCTGTAGTGTACCTAGAACTATTTATCCTCGTCTATACCTTACATAATGAGTATACAGAATAATAAATATAGCATAGTAAACTTACATACAAAAATTGTGATAACAACCATTAAATCTCTTAGGAAAGGCCTAGTCAACTCATATAAACGCATCACAAAATAATTTTTTGGGAATTATTACAAAATTATTTTTTTCCAATAATTTTAAATTTGCTATTAATTGAGTTGTACCTAGTAGTAATTTCTTCCTGTTTCCAATAAATTAGAATGTTGTTAGGTTCCTACTAATTTACAATTCAAATTATCATAACAATTATGATCCATATTAGTGTTTTATATAAGCTATGTTTATGTAAAACGTATACTTAATAGGTACAACTAGGAATACCTTGACAACATTCATTCTAGGGAATTCGATTAACAAAATATTTTCTCAATAAATAAGTCGAGAATTAAAAATTATCCTACATTTTTATTTTTATTGAAAAAAGCAAGAGCATAGATTACAATTTCACTATCGCACCCATCAGAGAACCTATCTAGTCTAGATATTACAGGGTGAAATTGATATCATTAGCATCCTTTTAAACACACAACATCAGCCGCTGCATACATTTGAGTCGAGTAGGCACTGCAGTTTAGTATGGACCAGCTGTTTTTTTAGTTGCTTCGATCGGTTTGCTCCCATAGAAAAAGTTGTTCAGTTTGATGGGTAGACTCTTAGTTTAAAAGGATGCTAATGATATCAATTTCACCCTGTATTAGTAAACCCGTTTTCATCAAATTAAAGCAAATGACAAAAAGACAACATGCAAAATTTAAAATAAAACCTATATCTAATATAACCCACGTAAATCCCTCGACAAATAAGCAAAGAACTGCTCTAAATAGCCTGTTAACAACCAACATACATCGTAGGCTGTAAACGAGGCCGTCGACGTGAGAAACCGAGCTCGACTCATACCATGACGTCACTCACCGACCCTACAAGCTTATGACCCGTTTTGATGCAATTCCTACGTAATACACATAACACCTGTTTTCATTTTCACTTAAAGTATTCGCTTAAGGTCACGTATAATAAATGGTTTAATTAATAATAGGTGTACAAAGTTATGTTATCTCACTTCTGATGTCGTAAAAGTTCAAAAGCCACGCCGCTGTAAAGGTAGTATCGGTAGTAGGTAATTATACTACTCTGTGGATATTAAACATTAATATTGAACTTGAAAAAATTTACGTATAAATTGTTAAGTTATTCATGGATTCGTGGAGCTATAGGTGCTTATAGATAATTGTATGGCGTCTATACTAATAAGGGAATGTTGGTCAAGTGCAGTGTGAGCTACTTGGTTGGTGAACATCGGAAGCCTAAAGGAAATTCAACAAAATATGGATAGGACTTGATTATACACTGCATTTTTTCTACAATTATGGTTGGTAATTTTAAAAATGTTAAAACCGCACCTTATCAAATTACAAACATTTCGATGTCTTTGACATCTCGATTCATTAATTTTCTTAATCTACCTACTCATTATAGGTACATTATACCTACATAATACCTATATACATACTACATAGATAATTTATATTATTTTTATACATTATAGGTATATAGGTAATATACACTACCTTATTAAACTATTATAAAACGAGTGGCAACTTTGGATCATCATCATCATCTCAGCCGACAGACGTCCACTGCTGGACATAGGCCTCCCCCAAGGATCTCCACAAGGACCGGTCCCGCGCTGCACTCATCCATCGTTTTTCCGCCGCCTTCACCAGGTCGTCGGTCCACCGTGTGGAGGGCCTACCCACGCTGCGCTTTCCGGTACGTGGTCGCCAATCGAGAACTTTTCGGCCCCATCGGCCATCGGTTCTGCGAGCAATGTGCCCCGCCCACTGCCACTTTAGTTTAGCAATTCTTTGGGCTATGTCAGCTACTCTGGTTCTTCTGCGGATCTCTTCATTTCTGATTCGATCTCGCAGGGAGAACTTTGGATAGTAAGAAATAATATTAATGTTTATGAGTATTAGTTTAAGTTAGTAACTCTTTAGTAATCGGAGGTAATAGTTTAACATTTCTTGATTCTATTGATGAGGACCATCGATTCTACCACGAACAAACTATGATAGCCTACTCATAAATCTGGGCTTATAAATACTTGCCCTAAGAACTTGCTATTCATTGCGGAAAGCTTTGACCATGGAGTTCATTTTGTAAATTGTGGACTTCACAAAATTAAATCTACTAATTTGACACTGATCTGGATAAAATGACAAATTAACAGAAAAATCATGACTGAGAATAATGACGAACAAATAAGCTCTACAATTTATGTTAATCTCAGTAAGCCCCCATTGATCAAAATACGCCATACATATAATTTGATCTACACAAAAAATTATAACAATGTCTTTGGACATGCGCACTAAATGAAGCAGTTTACTATGACTCAATAGCATCCGTTACCGTGAGAATAAGTGATCTAATTGATTATGATTCTTGTTATGTATGGATTCCGTAGAATACCTATGTTTATTGTCCATTCATATTTTTTTCGATCAGGATTCTAAGCAAACTGGTTTACCCGTTCGTACCAACTTGATTGGTTCTTAAAAACTCATTTGTTCCTACGATTTGTTATGAATGCGTAATCCTGAAGAAACCTACAGTCGCAGATGAAGAAAATTCTAATTCGTATGAACCTGCCTGTGAGGCTGTGAAGTAGGTCAAACAGCATAAAGCACGGATGGTGGACCACCATTACAATTCTCACCATGAGAGTAGGCCTGTATCCCATGGGGCCATATAGAGGCTAAAATATGACGATGCTTATAAAGTTTTTCACCCAATCTCATCAAAATACAGATCACGACCGAGTCATCGTTTCTCAAAGGAAAATTCGTTCGATATTCCACTAATTAGAAACAAGTAACATGCGAAGACTGTAAGCTATTAGCATGTGAACAGTAAGTTAGAATGAGTACAAATTAGCGCTGCTCAGTACAAACTTTCTTTACAAAACGAACTGCATATGGAATCTCAGTCGTTGGAGTGCGGTAATAGAAGAGGCTAGTCAAGTTTACATAATTTTTATAAAAACCTTTTATTTACAATGTAATTTGTTATTTTTCCAGTCGTCTTTTCTTACACGGGAATGTTATTCAAGTTCATCAATATCTTTAGATTAAACTTGTACCTAATGCAAAGTTACTGTACCTAAAGTGTAAATACGAAAAAACATTTAAAAGATACGCCCCACTGAAATAACTTATCAACATATCTTTGGGTTTAGTTCGTGTTAGAAAGAAAACTAGGATTGTTTTTATTAATATAAAATTTAACTGATCAATTATTGTACGCTAGGTACAATAATTTATCAGGACGCTCTAATTCCTAGAGCTCGTTGGGATTTATTAAACTTTGGTACTTTCTGAATTTAAATAAAGTTGTAACCAAGTGAAGCTCAAGTCTTTGGCAAGAAACGAAAGACGGTTCTGTATAAGAACTTGGCACCTTCTAACACGCAACACAAATTCGTTAAACAAAAAGATACGTGTTTCATTCACGAAGACTCTTCGGAAGTCTTTGTTAAACAATTAACTCAAATAGGACCATTACAGCAATTGTGTAACTGTATGGAACATGTTTTACATTTTAACTTGAAATACCGATGAAAGCAAGAAGTATTGCAATGTGTGTGACTCAATCTGTGTCGGGATTTCCTTAGAGTCATTTTACGGATGGGATAAAGTTAACTATTGTATAACTTTGTGTCTAGTTTTAAATAACGTTATGTAAAACTGGGTGCTTTGGTAATAGTGGCTGTAGCTGAGGTGTCTTAACGAAAGCTTAAAAGATTAGTTATGGTAAACATTACCTACTTGTTTCATTGTTAGCTATTCAAACTAAATGTCATGAAACATATACTTGTCGACATTACAGCCTGTAATACTAATAACATTTACGATTTTATCACTGAGCCGCAGCATTTGATACGCAACAATTTTAATATCTAACTCAAGTATGGATTATGGATGACTGAAATAACGTTGTAAGAGGGTACCCTACCTATCATAGTCTGCACTTTTAGTCTAAAATTATCATCAAAAGAATTTAACAAGTTTTCATGGTAAGCCACTCGCATATAGGACGAGGGCATAATAAAGCCGGCCATTATATCATACCATGCTTCAATAACATAAGAGATAAAAATACTTATAGCGACAAAGACAGTTTATGTATTGTTACACCAATACGACAACCTTAAAAAAATTAAATTTTAACAAAAAAATAAAAACCGACTGACACCGACTCCAATAAAACAAATTCATTTTCTTGGATGCTTTTGACGACAAGTGGCCAGAGCTTGCCCAGGATAGAGATGGTTGGAAGATTAAAGGGCAGGCCTTTGCCCAGCAGAGGGATGAAATAGGTTAGAAAAAAAAATCTTATAGATTCGAACGTAAAAGTCAGGCTGGAATATAATTTTTCACTTTTTTTACTTTTGAAGTCGGTTTTTATTTTTTTGTTAAAATTTAATTTTTATATCATAATTTTCAGTGATTAAATATGTTAGTTCGACTCAGACATCAGTTATACACGCAAAGGGTACCTATATGTTAATTCGACTCAGATATCAGTTATACACGCAAAGGGTACATTGAAACGAAGCAAATCGTTCAATCGTAGACGATTTGCTGTCAACTTTTGAGGAGTTCTATTATGTAGCTCCACAATGTGTCATCAGATCATCACAAAATTAAAATGGGACCACCTACGGAGTATAGCATTTCAAACAGAAAAAATATTTATTTAAACTGGTTATGATCCACCAAACAGAAAGAGAATCCTCACAACAAACAGAAAAAGAATCACTACAAGATCAATTCATAATTGACGTGTAATCAGGTCGCGTATATATATTTGTTATTCTTGTAGAAAGTCATGAACCAATTACGATAAAATTTATATGGGACCACCTCTGGAGTATGCTCTACCAAACAAACATTCATTCATAATTAAAGAGATATCATGCATGACACACACATACAAAAAAAATAAAAAATAAAAACATACGGGTCGAATTGAGAACCTCCTCCTTTTGTTGAAGTCGGTTAAAAACAAACCCGAACGTAATTTTGCCATCCAATAAAAATTTACTGATAGAACGATGAACCGCTACGATCAGAGGTGAGGTACCTAGGAAGTGGTTACTCTAATTAATAAGACTACGGGAGACCCCGGTGAGGGCATCAGAGTTGTGGAAGATGCCTGATGAGATTTGTCGCCTTTTACGACACCCGTCTAGGCTGGTGCTATTCGAAGCTGGCGAATCTTATCAGTATTGAGATAGTTACTGTGACAATAACGTTTTTTCATTTTAATTTTAGTTGCCCCTTACGACGCTTGTCTAGGTTGGTGCAATTAGAAGCTGGACGATCTTATCAGTAAAGAGATTAGTTGCCTCTAACGACACTTGTCTAGGTTGGTGCTATACGAAACTGGACCCCACATAGTCATACACCCATCGTCCCATTTACAGCCAATCAGTTAATGTTTCCTACATTTAAGTAAGTTTACAATTTACACGGTCCAACTTAATTATGTTGTCGGTTTTTTAAGAAGATGCTCAGACCATCAAACTGGACAACTTTCTCTAAGGGGCCGAAACCAAAATGTGCGAAAAAAAACGGTCCCATATAATTATATCGAGAGTCGCGAGTAATCGCAGTGTTTTATAGAACCGATTTTTTTTTCGCGTTATCGACATTGCTGGTCCCATTAAAAAAGTTGTTCAGTTTGATGGTCTGGTCATCCCCTTGAAAACCCTCAGCGTATAAGAAGGATCCTATATACAACGGTAAACCTTACCTTATCGGTCTCAGCGACTCGAACAATGATCTTGATCCTCGGATTGTTCTTCTTGTACTCCTTCAGCAAAGTATCAAGCTTGTCTCCCCTCGCGTCACCCGAGTACACAAGGTGGGTGCAATCGGAAAACCCATCCGTACGTCCGCTTTCCGCGTAGCACACTAGTCGAGCGGCGCCGGCGCCCGCGCAGTCGACCGAACTTACAAGCACGGCTGCAGCCGCGCATAATAACCAACCCCACATTTTAACTTAGAACATTTCCGAACGCGCTTCAATAGTTTATTTTTTTTTATTGACCGGGGGGGTTTGGAAGCGCGTTGGTCGTATGGTAGGCGAAGCACGAGTGTCAGTAGTAGAGGTTGTGCGTTCGAAAGAGCCCCCGCCCAGCGCTGGTCGCAAGGTCACTCGCTCACTATCTAGAGCTTGCCTCTGGCTTGCAGATTACGAATGCCGAAAAGCTTGTTACGCATTGGCATGTCGTATGCGACATTTTTGCGGGTAACATTGAATGGTGATTGATTTAGTAACTCGTTTGTGGTTTATTGTCTTTGTGGTGTCTTGTGTGAAGGTTGAAAGACGAGATGCCATGGTATCTACTTGTCGCTGCTCCAATTTACAGTTGAAGCCGATCCCTAATATCTTACAACTTATCATAATCATTGATATTAGGTACACACGGCGACAGATCAACCTACCCATTGTTGAACTCTATGTTCATGGACATAAGGTCCAACTATGGGTAGGTTGATCTGTCCCCGTGCGTACATAAGGTGATAACATGGTTACATTATGGTAAAAAACTTAGATTCACAGTTCTCGCCAACAATATAAGGCACAGAAACATCTTAAAACGAATAAAAACGTAAGTAGATGAAGGAAAATATAAATCACAAAAACCTGATCCTCCTGAAAGGATGGATTTCACGAAAAAATTATCAACTGTTCCATACAAAACCGACAGAGTTCTGGCTCTGGGTTCAAGGTCAATAATGGGGTGGGGGTCAAGGGAGTGCCCCCTCCCCTACCCCTCCCTCGACATTTGGCCCCATTAAAATCATTTTAAATGGTCGAAATTACGTTTCTTTTCACGCACACTAAAATATTAATTTTAAAAAAACCACGCATCTCCGCGGGGGGTCCCCCCCCGACCCCCCCGGCCCACCCACCAACCCCCATCCCCCAAAGCCTGGGCCCCAATTGTAAAGCCAACCCAAAAATTTTCAGTTTGATGGATAAGCACATTTAAGTTTTACACCCTGGATAGGTAAGTAATTAATTACACCAAAACCATTCAAACAGCCAAGTAACAAAAAGTGCAAAGTAATAATCGGAACATTTCAAGGTCACGGAATATGTTGCCAAATGTGCATGATTGCATTATTTCAGAAGATAATCTATATATCTTTGATAAGCCATTTATACCGGATTATCTACATTATAGGTACCTAACCTGGTGTTGAAATATTCTCATCTTTCATACATTTTAAGAATTTGGCTTTTCATGCGCTATTATTTTGTCTAAAAAGCTGTTTTAAAAAAATCTGCTATTTAATAAAATAAAAATAAAAATTTAAATACAAAAATAAATTTCAATGCAAATCTTCAGAAAGAAAATCAAACATACAAACTCATTTCCATATAAATAAAAACACAGAGATAGTGTAAGTACAACATAATATACTCATAGCACAGGGCCGTCGTCAGTTTGGTAGAAAGGACCCTACATTATAGTCTCATGGCACTTTTTAGGGTTCCGTTGTCAAACAAGGAATCCTTATACTTTCGTCCATTCTGTCTGTCTGTCTGTCTGCATGCCCCACCTCGATACAACGACAGACACCGCTCCCATACAACGAAAAAGGGGTTGGAAAAAAATCTAGATTTTGAGCGCAGATATCTCGAGACAGAAGCATTATAACGATTTAGTTTCTATGGGAGTTTTGTTCTATTGGACCAGACCTATCTAACGAAACCTTACTCGATTTATTAAAAAAAATATTTTTTTCCCAACCCCAATTTTCGTTGTATGGGAAAAACATTGGTCTTTCTTAAATACCATGTTACTGTTTTTGGGTAATTATTATTATCGTTCTTTATGCCGATTCAATAGCTTTAAAAATGAGGGAGTAATGCCGGGCGTAAAGAACAGGCAGACGGACAGACAGACAGAACGGACGAAAGTATAAGGGTTCCTCGTTAACCCTAAAAAGGAATATTCTTTGAAAAACAATTTCAAAGAAATCGCCGTAATCACTGTTCTATACAAATATTATGATTTCGAAGGGGAGGGGATAAATCCCAGCTATCCACTATATATTCCGTGCCGCCATGGATAGGTACAATCAAGAGCACATCAAGCTTTAAACTTGCAGTTCGATCGTAACGCTTATGGCGCACTAAATAAGAACGGTACAAAGACCAAAGTGTCAAGCTTGACGTGCTCTTGATTATGAATGTACGTGCTTGGCGATCGTAGTCTAGACTAGTAAGATAGACTGACACCGCTAGACGTTTGGCGCTACACAAGTCCAATAAAAAAAATGGTTTTGTTAATGAAACTTATAATATTAACGCAACGTTAGCTACTTCAATTTGCACTGGCTCCGTCACTGTTCACAACACTGACGCAGCAGTTTGAAATCTTATCAGTCAGAGCGACGTGTAATATTATATTGGTTAGATATCTATCAGTCTTGTTTTAAGTAAGAGATTATTGTACAGTTGTTTTTTTAGCAACAATGTCGTTTTCTGGGAAAAAATTTAAGAGATCGAGATGTGAAAATATTCAAGAACTTATGAGAGACGCAAGTTAGTAAATAAATATTTATATTTTTGCTTTGGTATTCGATGTCATTGTTTTTTAAACTTTACATGGACGAAATGGACAATCTCGTTTTTCCGTTGAGTGTCGTACGACGGAACTAAGGGATAAGGTTCCTTTTCCTCGTGTAGTGCTTTCGTGGGCAAAATGCGT
Organism: Agonopterix subpropinquella; assembly: GCA_922987775.1. Classification (NCBI taxonomy): domain Eukaryota; kingdom Metazoa; phylum Arthropoda; class Insecta; order Lepidoptera; family Depressariidae; genus Agonopterix; species Agonopterix subpropinquella. The sequence continues at coordinate 6,187,165 of OV277695.1, read as the reverse complement.
TAAACCACCTGTCACCAGACCTCCTTCCTCAAAAATGTCATAATAATTTTATTTCTGACACAGCCCATACATTTTTAGTAGGCAGTTAGTAGGTATATACTTTAAAACTATGTTAACTTTAAGAAAAAACAAAGGAATTTTGATTATGGTTGCTCAATTATCTTTTTAAAAAAAATACAGTTTTCTGGTTTCGCGATCTTTTATCAGTTATCATTATCAGCAGTGACTTAACCATTATAAAACTGTAACAGAAGTGTGTCTGTACATTGAAAATATTAACAAGAAAATTATTAGAATATGGTTTTTAGGTGTCCCTAACTCCGTCTTCAATTAACAAATTTTTGGTTTTTTTTGGTATCTCTTTGTTTGTTTATTTATTTATTTTTCGAGCATCACGCAAAAACTACTGATCCGATTTTGATGAAACTTTTTTGTTTGAAAGCTTATGATTTGACTTAAAATCTGGTACGTATATAATTCATGCGGACGAAGTCGTGGATAAAGTTCGTCTAATTTAAAAATACGGTTCTCTAGTTTCGCAATCTTTTATCAGTTATCAGCAGTGATCGGATATTCGGACGCTTATTTACCTAAACTTCATTTTTCCTTAGAATAATAATAAGTATGGATATTGGTCAGGTCTTAGTAAAATTTATTTTCATTAAAAAATTGCCGTGTTTGTTTCGAAATCCTGGAATTGCTTTTACTAATATCGTTGATACTACATTTTACCGAAATATCGTAGATATGAACATGTAAAAGATCTTGTAACAATCTAACCGTCTATCTCTTAGTACCATTGTAATCACATTCTTACGAAATGACGTCACGTCAACCGGTCATCCAAGCAGATAGTCACTGGTGATCACTGATAATGATAAGATAAGTGATCACCACACGGGGCGTATTCTCCGAAGGGCAAAATGGGCAAATCCTAACGGCGCGGTCGGTCCCGGGGCGGCGACCCGTAGGGCCATACGCATGAGGAGGAAATTGTTGCCCAAAGAAGTTAAGTAAATCCAGACAGACAGTAAAGCACGACAGAGCCACAGTATAAGAAAGAGTATCTATTGCTAGATAACAGAGCGTAATAGATACTCTTTCTTATACTGTGACAGAGCGTAGGGAACCTACACATATTTTTTTGGTGCAATACAGAATCTTACAATATTACCTACAATTATATGAATTGCCCAGGGGCGCAATATTTGTAAATACACCCCTGCCCACCACTACCCAATCCGCCGCGTAATCCCAGCAGCGAGCTATGCAAATATCTTTCCGAAATCCTTCTTGGCTTTAGGCTGCTCCAGTTGCTTAATTTATATCATAACGAAATCCTATCAGAGTGCTTTGCCGTCACTGCTATCTGGCTTCCAGACGCACCGCGGGATATCATCCCTTTTTGGTTGACATCCCACATATCCGCACCAAGCGCCATTCCGATTCTTTTATAATGCGCACAGCCAAGGAGTGGAATGCCTTGCCTGCGTCAGTGTTTCCGAGTGCTTACAACCCGAATCCCTTTAAAGTACGAGTGAATAGGCTTCTTCTGGGTAAGCTCGCTACATCTTCGACCCCATCTTCGTCCTGAGGACTGGATTGAGGTCAAGCGAAAACCCATAGTTAATAAAAAAAAAACTGCTAAACCCTTTGTAAGTAATAAGTAGTAGCTGCAACGCTGTAACCCTTCTTAACCATTTAATGCCACCTTGTCTAGATGCCAGTGAAAACACGATACAGATGCTGATGAGTTCTGCACCAGTGTTCTCCTTCACCAGGGTAGACGAGAATACATTCACATTCACTCTTCAGTCGGAGGAGCGGACGATGACCAACACATTCAAACTTGATGAGGAACACGAGATGGAACGACGGGACGGCTCCAAGGTAGGCCCTCCAGCTTCAAGTAGTTAAGACGTGTCGCTTGTCCTTTTTAAGGAACTAAATAAGGAATTTGCACAAATCTTCAAATGCTGAACATGAATATTAGTGCATTCGAGAGATAATGGTAAAATAGGGTCATTTATTTTCAAGAAAACGGAATGTAAAATGTAATAACAATTCGCGTCAAAACGCTTCTGAATATCTCATGACGTCATATTGCTGAATTTATTGTGGTCGTTGGACTTTGAACCGCTCTAGAAGTATTATTATTTATTATGTTATTGATGACGTAACCGCCGCGTAATCAAATCGATTTTCGCTGATAACGCTGATCAAAGTTTCAATTTAGGTAGGGTACACCTATATTCCGTTTTTTAGGAAGTAATTTTTATGTCCTTTCACTATTGCACTTGTTTCTTAATTTCCTTGATTAAAACTACATTTTTAACCGACTTAAAAAAAAGGAGGAGGTTCTCTGTTCGGCTGTACGTTTTTTTTATGTATGTTCACCGATATTTTCGTCAATTGTGAACAAATTTTGAAAATTCTTTTTTTGTTTGAAAGGATAGGTATACTTACTCCCGAGGTGGTCCCATTTTAATTTTGTGATGATCTGATGACGCACTTCGGAGCTACATGATGTAACTCCTCAAAAGTTGACAGCAAATCGCCTGCGATTGAACCATTTGCTTCTTTTCAATGTACCCTTCGTGTGTATATCTGAGTCGAAATAACATATTTAATCGCTAAAAATTATGAAATAAAAAATGTTTAACAAAAAAATAAAAACCGACTTCAAAAGTAAAAAAGTACCAAACAATATTTCAGCCTATGAATTTTACGTTCGAATCTATAAGAAAATTAATTTGTTTTATAGGAGTCGGTGTCAAGCCAAGCTAAAGAATTAAGTACTGCAAGCCCAGTCGCGAATCGTACCTACCGGCTTGACAACGACTTCGATAAAACAAATTAATTTTCTTATAGATTCGAACGTAAAATTCATAGGCTGAAATATTATTTTGTACTTTTTTACTTTTGAAGTCGGTTTTTATTTTTTTGTAAAAAATTTGTTATAAGGATAAGGGTAGCAAACTATATTCATCATGATATAAACCACCACGAACTTCTTTCTCTGCTCCAATTTTTCTTGAAAATTAAACCTACTGAACTAGACAACTAATATTTTTTTTAAGATCAAAGTCACCTACACATTGGAAAGCGACAACGTACTGAAACAAGTTATCAAGCAGAAGGATGGAAAGACCTCATATTTCAGAAGAGAGTTCGGAGACAAGGAAACTAAAATGGTAAGTGTGCGAAAGGGGCTGACATAACCTCAGGGTTAAAAGTGTGCGAAAGGTTTAAATACTGGGTTGAAAGGTCACTGGGCACCTTAGTATGAAACCTATACCCACGACCTACAGAAAAAAAAAGTATAGGATGTTTAATAGGTAGATTACACGATTGTATCAAGACCTCCGCCTCTAAATACCTAGTAGACAAAGTTGTATTACGTAATAAAATACAACCTGCTTACCAAATAATTTCTACTCTACACGTGTTTCGCTCCACCAAGGAGCATCCTCAGGAGTTAGACCGACGAACGTTCGATACAGAGTTGTTACTACTCGGTGTCGGACGCTCGGCGGAGTAACAACTCTGTATCGAACGTTCGTCGGTCTAACTCCTGAGGATGCTCCTTGGTGGAGCGAAACACGTGTAGAGTAGAAATTATTTGGTAAGCAGGTTGTATTTTATTACGTAATACAACTTTGTCTACTAGGTATTTAGAGGCGGAGGTCTTGATACAATCGTGTCATCTACCTATTAGTCATGGATTTCCGCAAAGTAACGCCTGATTCAATTAATTACATAGGATGTTTAGATAAATGTCTCTAGTTCATAAATATATATGTCGCATTAATGTAGACCATGGGATTCAGGCCAAAAACTAATAAAGAAAAATGTAATATTTTGGTACATTTTTTACATTTTCGTACATTTAATACATTTTCTTACATTTTGTACATTTTCTTACATTTTATACACTTAAGTACAATTTGTACATTTTAGTTCATTTTCCTAATTTGGACCTTTTTGTACATTTCTGAACATTTAGTTCATTTTAGTATTATAGTACATTTAGTACATTTTCCCATGGTTAAAAAAATACATAACTACATAAAATTGAATGTGGGTTAATACTAAACATTTTAAAACCAATTTAGTTTTTGTAGGAAAAATTTAGTTAGCTGGGTCAGGTTTCGCCCAATGCAATGACCTTTGAAATGGCGCAGTCTCAGAATAAAGAACAAGAGAAGCCAGTAAGGCAGGGCCGTAGCTAGGGGGGGGCATCGTGGGGCAATGCCCTACCTTAAAATTCATATGCCCTACCTTAAAAATTACAGAACCATTTTTATAGTCTTCGTTTTTCATTTTTATTAAAACTAAAAATGAAGAAGATGAGAAGTGGGGCAAATTCCCTTAAAAAATTGACGTTATTCTAGCCGCAATCACGCAGATCGTAAGGCTGGGAAATTTCGAGCTTGCTTCACTTGCTCCTGCTTTTTGATTTTGTTAATATAAAACGTAACGGTAAAGCTTGTCTCGTCTTATCTCATCGTGAAATTTCTAGCACACTCTACCACTCCAACTCCGACTGTAGTAAAATGTTTGGAATTGACAAAATTTTGGTTACAACAAAGTTACAGTGCTCTGAAACTGTCTCACTCCACTCGCCAGCCTTTGAATGGTGTTTTAAATGAACTCGGATTGACACTGTTTTGAGTCTTGGTGAGTGAAATTTCGAGCTCGCTCCAGCGTTTTAATGGTGTTGTGACCATAGAAAAGCTAATGGAACTTATACCAACACCGTTTTGAGTCTTGTAGTGTGAAATTTCGACCTCGCTTTGCACGTTCCAGCCTATGATATTAGCGTAAGTAGGCTGATGGAACTCATACAACACCTTTTTGAGTCTTGTAGTGTAGTAGTAACATTTACAGCTCGCTTCGCTCCCTCCAGCATAATTAACGCAAAACTAGAAAGTAGTTTGTTTAGAATCGAGAGATCATGGTTCCAACATAGGTAATTTTTTTCAAAATATTTTATAATTTTTTAGCAAAAATATTTTCTGAACCCGATGTCAACCCACCGCACGGGCACACGCACCCTACTTACGACCAAAACAAGATTATAAAAATGTATCTATGAGTACGTTAGCGCTTTCTTTCAGTGCTGAAATGATAACAAATCATTTTTGCCTCAAAACTTAAAATGCGAATAACTTTAAATGTTAAGTATCAAAATAATAAAATTATTGTTTCAATCTAATTATTTTGTTATAAATCATTTGGGGTGTATGAGGTTTTGCGCTAATTCATTAACACGTTGTATAATTATTTACTGTACCTGTCCTATTTATTGGCAAATGGCGCGGGTAATTTAATTTCACATTTAAGAATTTTAATCAATTATTTTATGTTGCAGATCATCACAATGGAAGGATCAGACAAAATGGCAACAATATACTACGAATTAGTAGAATGACGTTATATTATTAATAGATTACATTCAGTATTTCAAAAAAAGTCATAAGCATAGTGTTTAGGAGCGGACTGCATAAAATATATTTTAGTTTATCTTCTAAATAAAAAATACATTTGAAAATAACCTACTCACATTTTTTTTTTAGCTAGAATACTATTTTTAATAACATGATGAACTATAAATAGTAATGAAATGTTGATGACGTCACTTGTTAGTATTTATTTAGTACAAATTTTCATACATATCGCGCGCTTTTTGACGTTCGATTAAAAGTTGCTAATTTGACTAATATTGTCCGATCCCCTATTCTTACATTTCCTTTTCTACATGTCCTGAAGACTATCCTATCCTACCCTCTATCCCTACAACATTTCCAAAAACCAAGAATGTCACATTATAGATGCATTATAGGTATTCATTGCTGGTTTTAAATTTATCGATAGGTACGTTACGGATTATTATGATTTATGTTTGTAGTTACTATGTTTAAACTTTAAAGCCACTAAAAGTGATCACTTTTTTTTGACCACTTTTATTGAGTGCAGGATTGAGTGCAGGCAGGGCAGGGATATTTTTTTTTATGGCTAGAGGGTCGGTACTTAAAATTACATCACAGGAAGACTATCTAGAAAACAGTAAACCTCGATCTAGACAAAGTAAAAACGACATTTTAATTGTATCAAGCACTTTATCTACTTATTCAACTTTTCTTTATTTTCTTAAATGATACTTATGTTATAAATAGTTATAATATAAACTAAAATATGATTGACGTTGACTTGATAATATTTCATCGAGTCTTCAACACTAGGACCCTGTGCTTACGACGATGTGACGAGACGATGATACACTGATGATGAGTACATCATCCATCAGCCTATCATCGTTTACAGCTGAAAATAGACCTCTCCTAAGGCGCGCCACAAAACTCTATCCTGCACAGCATGTCACCCCCGAGAAAACGATAAAAATCGAGATGTACCTCCATCTTTATTATTTTACGTATGCCAGAAAGAGCGTGCATGACGTTTTTATCGTTTAAACGCTTTGTCGTGGGTGGCATGCTAGCCGTGCTGGAGTGCGATTTTTGAATCTCATTCGCTGAGTTCAGCAGTTGAAAATGTCAAAATTACTATGGAGATACGGAAATTACTGCTGATTTGACTTTCAAAAATCGCACTCCTGAAGTATGATTTTCGAAAGTCAAATCAGCAGTAGAAAGATGCATATCTCCACAGTAATTTTGATATTTTCAACTGCTGAACTCAGCGAATGAGATTCAAAAATCGCACTCCTGGCCTATCCTTATTCATTCGCTCCCCGCTACCTTTTTTCGGTAGTCGGTCCAGCGCACACTACGCCTGCAAATTTGTGGTCTCCACTCTAGAACTCTAATTCTCCATCAGTTGTCAGTTCTTTGGCAGATATGACCAGCCCATTGGCACTTCAGCTTGCTATTTTGTGGCTTGACGTGTAGGACCCCAAACTACCAACACTGTCCACGACCAAAATAGCTTCGTAGCGCAGAGGTACCTATAAGTTTACCTATAAGTACCTATAAGTTTACAACACACCAATCAACAAAGTTAACAATGTCATATAGCCCACTAAATCTACATTAATCCCCCAAATTAGCATAATTACTTCATCGCACGCGCATATTTAGGCTATGCTACTTTGCATTAGACACGCCCCTTTCTATTGTCTACGGCCATTGGCCATTATCTATGGTCTATCTGATGCTGGAACAAAGAGGTATTACGGGCAACCGTATTACACATAATAATGTTGTTGTTTGGTTTAACTAAAAACCGTGTATGTGATAGTTTATTTAAAATTGCAATTATAAAAGCACTGGCAAACCCCAAATTTTTTCAAAATTGTTTTAGTTTCGCAAACCGTTCCTGGAATAAGATCTTTTCGAAACAGCCAGAGTTGCATGTGCGGTTGTGTCTGCCAAACTTGTGCGAGGAAGTAAGCAAGTGAACTACGATTTTTCCACCAAATAGTAAAGCTTCATTGTCCCTGATTAAAGAAGTTGCCTCACTGACTGGCATATTATGTATGGGTACTATTAAACTATGGTTTTTGTAGACTGGATAAGGTATCCCGACTTGATTACTAAATTATATAGAGTGGGCAACATATTTCTACGTAAATCATCGTCAGCATTTAGCTGCTAATCGCTCGAAGGGCTTTTCAACATCATTATCATCATCCCGACACAAGAGCCACACTCTTGTCGGTGTCGGATCAAAGAGATGGGATTGGCTTTCCATCAATCTCAAAAATAATGTATGCTCCTGACCGATATCAGCCGCGGTGACTGCTTGAATCCTGTTAATTGTTGGCGATATGGCTTACAAAGCCAATCTTCTTGGAGCAGATCCTTGCACATAGCGGGCACGTGAGCATGCCGTTCTTGGTTCAAAAATAATAGTGAATAGTTGAACTAAACATGTCGAGAGAACTAAAGCTAAGGCTAATGAAATGAGCTGCTACAATGCTTGGCATATCATTAGTAATGCATAACAATGCATCATTATGCTGTTGACCTTCCGATTAACAAATAAATGACCGCAAGATTTTATCAATGCCCATTTAAGTTGACAGTTTAAAATACTTGATATTGATACCATTACAACATTTCACGTGCACTATCAGCTTATATTAACATCTCAACCTTGATACATTTTACTGACAGTAAAATAACCATAAAACAATTTCGACAGCACAACGATGACTAAGGGCAATTGAATGCACTGCTAATAGTTTATACATTTTATGGGGGCGTTTTACAAAATATGACCGAAATCCATGCCATTCAGGAGCGCCCGTATCGTTGATGTCTTATTAAAGCTCCCACACATAACTGCGAATTCGCATCGCACTGCGAGCTCTACGATGAAAAATCATAGGTACATAAGTCATCGAGCGCTCGCAGATATTTGCGATGCGATGCGAATTCGCAGTTATATGTGGGAGCCCTTATAAGACATCAACGATACGGACTCTCCTGAATGGCATGGATTTCGGTCATATTTTTTTAAACGTCCCCATAAAATGTATAAATTATTAGCACAGTGCATTCAATTAGGTTTTATTTTCATAGTAATATTTTATACGGACCAAATAAGGGGTTAAGGAAAAGTATCATTAACCTTAAAATCACATACTCTACCCATCAAACTGAACCACTTTTAGTATGAGAGCAAACATGTCAGAATCAGAACCAAAAAAATCAACTGTTCCATACGTTTGAGTCCAGTACCTACAGTACCTACTGCAATGCCTGCCATTGCAGTTTAGTATCGAACAGCAGTTTTTTTTTTTGCGCTGACAGGTTTGCTCTCATAGTAAAAGTTGTTCAGATTAATGGGTAGAGTGTGTGGTTTAACGATTAATGATACTATTCCTTACACCATGTAGGTATAGATATGTTATAATTATAATTCATAAATATTATAATGATGCGAACCAATAAATCTACAATGTCACATAACAGACATAAATCTAAATACAATTTTATTCGTACATTTTACGGGGCTACTAAAGGCGTGCATCTTCTTTATTGCCATTACTTATTCATTATTCCGCAACTGCTGCAATTGAAATGGAAAACTGTATAAAGTAAGATACTCGGTTATTGCACCGAGCAAGCCGTGATCGATGTGGGTCACACAGCGACAGCTTTGCCTTTTAGGCTGTCTCTGACATGCAGTCTTAATGAACGACACATGCTGGCTCGCACAAAGACTTGGCCATGCGTATACGCGTTGCATTGGTCATGGTATAATTGTGGTTTAAGGCAGCTTTTGGTATTACATAAAGTTACGTTTATAATTGATTTAAACACATTGAAGAGGCATTTTTTTCAGAAATAAGTACGTATTGTATTCATGTACGCGAGGGAAATTTTGGCAACCAAAACGAAACAAAATTTGGCACGATATGATGATGATCGTACCAGCATTCGAAACTACACCGCTAGTTTTTAATCACTAACATAACTTTAAGGGTGTATTCAGACCATGAATCTAAACAATTTTCCCTAAGGAACATGGGTCAAAAAACGAGATTTTTTTTTGGACCTCTCATTGAAAATCGGTCGGCCGATCCGCACTTTTGTACGGAAGGTCCAAAATTTTTTCTCGTTTTTCAACCCATGTTTCTTTGGGGAAGTTGTTAAGATTCATGGTCTGAATACACCCTTAAAGTTATGTTAGTAATTAAAAACTAGTAGTGTATTGCAGTCTGTAGGTTTTTAAAGCTTCTAAGGCTGCCTGTCCATTGACGCGAGCTGGCTGTGCGAGCTGTGTAGCTGTGTAAATATTAACCAATCAGAGATTCGATCGAGATCGGCCGAGCCCCTGATTGGTTAATATTTACACAGTTACACAGCTCGCACAGCCAGCTCGCGTCAATGGACGGCTGCCTAGCCTTAATGGTAGGTTTTGGAAGGTTTTGGAAAAACAAAAACGCAATCTTTGATGGTAACATAAATTTATGCACCATTGTATCGGCATGGCATCGCTAGATTTAAATAGTTGCAGTTGCAGCCATCTTTAAAACATGCACAGTCGAGATGGAGATCGTTGGGCGCTCTTGTGTACTGCATACGAAAAATCAAAGTTCGTCAAAGCTATGCATTTTGAAAAATCAGACAGTGATAGAATGTAACGAGTTTGATTGTCAAAATCCGTAAATTTTCCGCTGAACCGGGTTTTCTCGGATCGGATCGACCGCTGTGACACCATCGCGCTATTACTTTAAAGTTTGAACTGTAGGAACCCGCAACTAAGTTGTTATACTGTAGAGTTTGCTCTATAATCACACCGATAGAGCAAGAAGAAAAAATAGTTCATAAAAATTACAGTTTTTGACTCAAAAACACCAAAACGCGGTAAGAACCCGTTAAAATGTTTGATTCTAGATTATAATAATTAGTTTCTTTTATCAGGACCCCCCTTAATTTTTAACTTTTTTGCAAATGCGCCATAATAACGCATATTCTGTGAAAATTTCAACTATCTAGCTATTTCGGTTCAAAAGTTACAGCCCTAAATAGGTAGGACAGACAGACAGACGGACGGACAACGTAGGCTAATAGGGACCCGTTTTCACTCTTTGGATACCTACGGAACCCTAAAAATGAAAAATCTTTCTAAATGAAACAAATTACCTTGCTGTCTAATTTGTTTTTATGATTCTGTCATTATCATATTCATAAATAAACGTTCGATCGCGCATTATGCATAGTTATCTATCTGTGTTCTAGATATTATTTTAATTTTCTTTAAGTAAACCAACTTGTGATTATTTTCTTATTATGTTTTACTTTACTTTATCGGCTCATTCCTATTTAGAGCAAAATAGTCGTAAAACACCAATGTTACCTTCAATATCTGTATAGTTAGTGTAAATCATTTGACCACAGGCTATAGGTACATATCATAGCTATACAAAGGATGTTATAATTCGTGCGAGTATTTTATTTTTCAACATAATGCAAACAAAAATTAAGGTTGATCAGCATCTGGCTCTTACTGTATTGTACGAGACAACTAAATTTATCCATGGAATAATAATTTAATTAAAAAAACGAGTTTTCTTTTGAATGCTCTTTAGGGTTCTGTACCCAAAGGGTGAAAACGGGACCCTATTACTAAGCCTACGTTGTCCGTCCTTCCGTCCGTCCGTCCGTCCGTCCGTCCGTCCGTCCGTCCGTCCGTCCGTCTGTCCGTCTGTCCGTCTGTCCGTCTGTCCGTCTGTCCGTCCGTCCGTCCGTCCGTCCGTCCGTCTGTCCTACCTATTTAGGGCTGTAACTTTTGAACCGTAATAGCTAGATAGTTGAAATTTTCACAGAATATGCGTTATTATGGCGCATTTGCAAAAAATGACAAAAAGTTAAAAATTAAGGGGGGTCCTGATAAAAGAAACTAATTTTTATAATCTAGAATTAAACATTTTAACGGGTTCTTACCGCGTTTTGGTATTTTTGAGTCAAAAACTGTAATTTTTATGAACCTTTTTTTCTTCTTGCTCTATCGGTGTGATTATAAAGCAAACTCTACAGTATAACAACTTAGTTGCGGGTTCCTACAGTTCAAACTTTAAAGTAATAGCGCGATGGTGTCACAGCGGTCGATCCATGGAGAAAAGAAAGGACGGAGTTGAGGCAATTTTCGGCGGATTTGTTAACAAATAATAAAAATTTCAAAAAGTTAAAAATTAAGGGGGTTCCTCAACAAGAAACTAGTTTTTATCAACGTTTTTTCTTTACGCTCTATCGTAAAAACGGTAATACATACAAGCGTCAAACTTAGTATGAGCATACTTTACAGAATAATAACAAATACTAAAAACCGGCCAAGTGTGAGTCGGTCTCGCGCTAAAATTCCCGGACACGGAACCCTCGGTGCGCGAGTAGCCCGACTCGCACTTGACCGCTTTTTATTTTAATATGTTGGAGAGTCACGTGTACCCGCGAATCCCTAGAACTCGAACAGAAAAATATAATTCCCGATTCTCGGAAACTGAAAAAGTCTGGGGATTCACACTTTTACACATGTAAAAGTAAAGAAATATGCCGAGTTTTAAAAAAGCATTATCGGCTATCGCCTGCATTTCAAGCTGGTTCTAAAATACTTTTAAAAAACATCACCTTGCACTGGACACATGAACTTGTATTAAATGCATGCTACACTTTGCGAATATAAGTCGCACGAAATAATATGCAAATGCATGCGTTTTGCGAAACATTTTGTGCTGTATCGTAAAACGAGATCAACTACAATGTGAAATACATTTTGAAAACTAATTATTTAAGATACGTGTGTCACCTAAATTGTTTCACAAACAAGATTGATTGATAATAATTAATTAATTGGCAATCTATTTCTAATACGTCACTTTTAATTATTTAATTGCGAAAGTACTGTTAAAGTACGCTTTTAGATTCAGGCCCCCTAATTTCCTGAATCCGATCCTATAAATTTCCGTAACGTCTAGTATAAATGCATGCTACACTACCTACTATTTTATTAAATACGAGCTTTAACCCGCGACTTCGTCCGCATAAATTATATACCAGATTTTAAGTCAGATGATAAGCTATCAAACAAAAAAAGTTTCATCAAAATCGGTTCAGTAGTTTTTGCGTGATACTCGAACAAACAAACACCCAAACAAACAAACAAACAAACAGACAGACAAAAAATCCAAAAATTGGTGATTTGGAATCAGGGACATCTAAAAATCATATCGTATCTTTTTTTTGTAAATATCTTCAATGTACAGACACACTTCTGTTACAGTTTTATAATAGTTAAGATGTACTAGGAAAAGCTGATTTGATGATTTGGTGAACAATGATGTAAAAAATACCAAAGCTCTTTTGTATACACTGAGATATCTGTGCACTGAGCGTTTTTGTTCTTCGAACCAAACATACTCGTTATATACTTACTAAACAAAATATTAATTAAATGAGCCATTTAATCTCAATTTGTTCCTCTATAAGCTAAAATAGTTATCTGTCAACAAAACTAAAAACTAATGAAAAGATTTTCGGTTTACTAAGCTTAAAACCTCCACCCAAACATTCTACCTCCATTTTCACATCTTTATGAGAAAAAATACATAAAATCCTTACTTTGCGAGCATCTAGAGCAGGGGGTCTCTAAACTGGGTAATTCCAAAACTAGTTTCATCTAATTACATTTCACCTACGACGACATCTACTATTCATTTAATTTGAATAAAGTTTGAAACATCTAATTAAAAGACATTGCCCACGTGACGAAGTGTATTCGTTTCGGGTCTAAGCTGGCGAATGTGTATGATCAAAGAATACATAAAAATAGTATGATAGCTGAACTTATACACACGATAGGAGGAATATCATACTTCCCAAGGAAATAGAAATTATCCTTTTCTATCGTGGCATATTTCTTATAAAATTAAAATTCAAATTTACCAGTTTTGAGGCGAAATGGGATTGGGCGTTTTCCTTTACTCACCTCTACATTTCATCTAAACACTTCCGATCTCTCTACTCAAAATATTTTATTCAAAATAATATCACATGGACAGCTTTCTGATGTCATTTTTGACTTTACCACCGCGTCGGAAGGTGTTCCGTTGTAGAGAAGATGCAGCCAGAAACTCTACAACACATCTTTTAAAGTCTCTCTGGTTTTAAACAGATTTACTTTACTTTTGTCCTTTTTTGAGTTATTAAGTTAGTTACTAAAATTCAGTAACTAACTTAATAACTCACAAAGGACAAGAAACATGCATTATGTTAAAAACAAGACCTTTAGTACTATTTGACATTTACAGTAAAGAAACAGATACCAGTCTTATACAATTTTACTTTGTTGTCAATGTAAAAAAGGCCATTAAAATTAACACACTGCGCTCCAAATAAAATCCGGAACACCAGGCCTGTACTTGCATCACTGTTGCATAACCTGATGCGAATCCAAACTTCACCCATGATTAACTGCAAAAATTATTTAAAATTATAATGTACACTCTTAGTGTCAACAAATAAAGGCTAAAATCGATTGTTAATAAAAACGATGTACGTCTCAATACCTGTCTTATTTCTGACCTTTAGTATAAACTCATTTTGGACCATAAAATATTTATTATTATAGCCATTTATCGAACAAAATGGTCAATCGTTTTATCTTAGATTAAAGAAGCTATGTAGTTTTATGATTTGGCAATTATTAGTAAAAGTAGTAGTTATTTTTCATGGATATTTTGGTTAGACGCTTATTGGGATCTAAAATAAATAATAGCATACGTAAATACTTCATGACTGATATAAAACGAGCCTCAAAATAAAATGGCAGTTGGGAGATAGGTAGTTAGATAGATAACTCATTTATTGCATCAGAACAATACAGGATAAACAGTGACAGACAAAGGCAGTAGGTTATGGAGTCCGTATGGTAGGTTGTAGCATGTTTTCTGACCGGCTCCACAGGAAATACCGTCGTGAATGTAGGTACCATATACATATACAGGGTAAGGGATCCCATAGGTGTAAGGGACAGCCCTCCGCAGACTGAAACGTTTAACTCCAACAAACTGAACAACTTTCAATATGGAGCCTACCTCAGGAAACGCGAAAAAATTGAATACATTTGAGTCGGGTAGGTACAGACAGCAGTTTTGTATGAAACAGCTGATATTTTTTCCTTTCCATTTCATCTTCATAGTGAAAGTTGTTTAGTTTGATGGTCTGAGTTCACCGTTTCAGTCTGCGGAGGGCTGTCCCTTACACTCTGTATTAAAATATTATATGTAGGTATATTAGCACTATACAGGCCAAGTGAGAGAGCTATACTCCACCACGCGGACCCGGAATGGATTGGTGGAGGCAAAATAGTGGTCAGCTTCTTGGTATAAGTTGTAAGTTATGTATGGAAATATCTCTATTTTTTCCCAACTGCGCCAGAAGGATGGTAATGTTTTTGACTAACGAAAAGTATTTCTTACAAGCTCATTAACCTTTCAACCTCGTGACACTTCTGAACAGAACATGCGTGCAGTTTAAAAAATGGCCTTTACTTTTTTCTGTCTCGGAATCTGGATGGACTACTTTCGTAAACTTGTGGCCTAAATTTTATTTTGAGTCGCTGTAAATCAACGTAAGTACCTACAATTTGAAATTCCCTTTTTTGAAGGGAAAATAAACATTTTTAATTAGGTACCTACACAAAAAGTAGAAAAATGAGCTTAACAAATGTCTTAGAACGTTACTGCATAATACTATCCCTAAATAATTTTTTTGCTAACTACATTATGGTAGAGATTGAGAGAAAAGACATAATAAATAGAGATAATTTAATAGAAAAGGTATACTAATGATTACAAAATGAGTCCACGATTAGCCAAAAATATAATTTCAAAGTATTACAAAATCATCGGAAGTCTAGCAGGTGTCCGATTTTCGATTTATGTATACGTAGCTTGAGGCGAACAGAATGGGGCGTTCAAAATAATAATTATGATTAGGTATCTCAATGACGTGACGCCTTGATCATATACAAAATGACACGGTCAAATAAACCTCTATCATGGTAGTGATATTATGAGTTATAATATGAATCATACAATTAGTTATAGTTATGTCATAAAATTGAGTCAGTCTGTTTTAGAACTGGGAAGTGGTTTAAACTATAATTAAGCACAAATTGTAATAAAGATATATTTTGACCAATAGTCTTCTGCGAAAAGGAGAATTGCGTGGCACCATCAACTGACGGAAGTGTATGAAGAGATGTATGAAATTGGATGAGACATGAGAAGTATGTCATAATTGTAGCGTGTCGCGCTCCAGTCTCTGCCTACCCCGTGTGATAATGGCGTGAGTATATGTACGTCCAATATTCTTAATTTTCGCCTAATGTAATGCTAAAGCATATTTTAAATAGATTTATAATCTTCATTAGGTTAAACACATAATACACACAGAAACAGATCTTTGACTGTAGACTCTGGGAGTATGGCCCAGTGGCCCACACCCCATCCTAATTCGTGAAAAGTGGTATATGTCCTGCACCGGACCATTTATAGGCTGGTGATGATGATACCTTGCCTATGCATGCTTAGGTAGGTATAAACATGAAACTTTGATATAGGTTCCTAACTGGGCCTCAATTGCGCTATTTTATACGGTTTTACCGTTCGGACGGAACGTTTTTGGTTTTGGTTTAGTTTTGGTTTAGCTGATGTAAAAATGCTATCGCGTTATTTTGTTCTGAACGGTTAAATCGCACAATACAGAAAAATCGATCGAACGGACATCAAACGTTACGCCAACAACGTATCTTCCGTAATAAAGCTAAACCGTTACCGTTAATATAATTTGCGCGATACGAATTGTGCATAACGTAACGTTTTTGGTTGTGGTTTTGTTTTGGTAGTATCGTTCAAAATTAGCGCAATTGACCCCCTGGTCCTTGAAAACATCACGAGTGTTATGTTGTATAGTTTTTAGACGCATCTTCTCTACTGTGACATGTTCCGACGCTGTGATAGCTTAAAAAAAATATACATCGCCCCTTTATTGAAAAAAGATTGTTGATTTTGAGTGTAAGTATGATAAATATTAGTCTTTATTTAGTTGAACGAATTAAAAAAATATAATAACTACTCTTTTTAGGGTTCCGTACCCAAAGGGTGAAAAGGAGATCCTATTAGGTACTTAGCCTACGCTGTCCGTCCTAGCTACAATGATACAATTCAATGATACAGTACTCCAAGAAATTTATCAGCAATGCGACAACTCGTGTCTCAAAGTTCATACTGAACAACAGCAGGAGCAAGGCTCGTGCCATCGTCGGAGCTCTCACTGGGCACTACGCCACAGGCACGATGATGCACAAGATGAAACTCACCCTGGATCCCAGCTGCCGAACGTGCAAAGAGGATGAGGAGACCATGGAGCAAATTCTCTGTGACTGCGATGTCTTGGCGGCAAAACGCATGTGCCTCCTCGGTGATGGATATCCAAAACCGGGAGATCTTAGGCTTCTTCCCCTAAATAGTATTGCCTCCTTCATTGAACGTGTGTTTGAAGGGTGAAGAAAGTAAAACGTATTGGGGCTAACACAAAAGATCCCACTGGGTCGAAGTGTTGCTGGCTTGCCAGCCCCCACAACAAGATAAGATAAGATAAGATACAGTCCCCATACAAGTTTCTTCTTCTTGCTCTATCGTAAATAAACGGTTACAAATACAGGCGTCAAATATGGTGTGATTATAGTGCAAACTCTACAGTATTACAACTAATAATAAAAACCGGTCAAGTGTGTGTCGGGCTTGCGCTAAAGATTCCGGAGAAAACATTTTTTTATTTTATTTGTATGGTGGTACGGATCTCTCCGTGCGCGAGTAGTCCGACTCGCACTTGGCCGGTTTTTGTATTTCAATCACAAGGATATTGACTTACAATGACTTTCCGTTGACTCATGAAGCCTTAGCAAGCTTAACTAGCAGGATATCCGAAATATTGGTGAATGTACCGACAAAAAGGACGAGGTTATATTGTTACGTCATCTGACAGACAAATTACGGATCTAGGTATTAAAACTGAACTATACAGGGTGGCCGGGGAGTTGACGTTCAAACGTAAAATTTAGGTCCGGTATGTCGTGGGGTATCCGAATCACCCCCATGTATGTTCCGCGATTTTTTATAGTTTTCGAGTTATGATGATTTTTCCGATTTTTTGAGGAAACTTGACATGACCGGCTTAAACAACTTCTAAAAAAAAAGTGTAAGACTTTTTAGAGATTCTTTTTTTGCAACTTAATCTTCATGAATGGTTCCTTTATTCATAACATCATCAGCATCGTAACTTTGATAAAAGTTATGAAAATATTGGTCTAAAGTTAAAAATTTGCGATCCGTGAATTATGACTTAATTTTCAACTTTAAATTAAAACTCTATACAGGTGACCTTATGATTTTTTAGCCAATCCCAAAAATGCGCCCAACTCTCAGCTTTCATAATCATAAATAAAAAGTAATACTTAAGAGGGCTAATTTGGCTAGAATTGATCTTCAAAGACAACAAGGCGAAAAATTCTTAAATTAAAAAATATTTTTTTTTTGCCATAACTACCACGCCTAAGGCTAAATAATGATTAAAGAATGCTGGAAACCTATCGTGTTGGTGGAATAAGGAAAGTTTTAAGTAAAAAGTAGATAACCTAACCTAACATGAACTAACCTAACCTAACCTAGGAGGAGGGAGCCGACAGCCGGGTGCCACCACTGCGACGGCTGTCTCGACGAGACGGCGCAGCACGTGCTGCAGGAGTACCCTGCGTGGGCGGGAGAGCGCAGTGAGCTCTCCCAGGTAGTTTCAGATCTCTTGCTGCTGACCATGGTTCGCGCTATGAGCGACAGTGAGGCGTCTTGGCGCGCGGTTCTCTCCTCTGTGAGGCAGTAATGCTCCAGAAGGAGACGGCGGAGAGGGAGAGGGAGTCGACTTCTGAACTCCCGATCCGCCAAAGACGCACGGGGCGCAGACGGGCTGCGTTTGCTCGCGGTCTGCCTCCCCCGTAATTTTTGAGTCTCTGGGCGTCGGGCTTAGGGGTCCGGCGTCCGATCATAGGGACTCGAGGTGGTTGTGTGCGTGTTCCCACGCACCACCTAAAGGCCTGTAGGCTTGTCAAGGCCAACAGAGATGAGACCTGGTAAGGTCGGTCGCTGCGCCGTAGAGCGTGTGCGCCGGGCCCTCAGGCTCTACGGAAATATGCGATGAGGTGGAACACGGTGGGGTTTTAGCCGGTAAGAGTCCGGCATAACCCATCGCCGTTTCGGTTTCCAGCATTCTTTAATCATTATTTAGCCTTAGGCGTGGTAATTACGGAAAAAAAAAAAAAAAATTTTACGAATTTTCCGCCTTGTTGTCTTTGAAGATCGATTCTAGCCAAATAAGCCCTCTTAAGTACTACTTTTTATTTATGATTATGAAAGCTGAGAGTTGGGCGCATTTTTGGGATTGGCTAAAAAATCATAAGGTCACCTGTTTAGAGTTTTAATTTAAAGTTGAAAATTTAGTCATAATTCACGGATCGCAAATTTTTAACTTTAGACCAATATTTTCATAACTTTTATCAAAGTTACGATGCTGATGATGTTATGAATAAAGGCACAATTCATGAAGATTAAGTTTGAAAAAAAGAATCTCTAAAAAGTCTTACACTTTTTTTTTAGTAGTTGTTTAAGCCGGTCATGTCGAGTTTCCTCAAAAAATCGGAAAAATCATCATAACTCGAAAACTATAAAAAATCGCGGAACATACATGGGGGTGATTCGGATACCCCACGACATACCGGATCTAAATTTTACGTTTGAACGTCAACTCCCCGGCCACCCTGTATATTGTTCAGGGTTAAGGATCTTTTAAATGGGTTTAATTTATATTATTGTACAGCAATGGCACAAGTTAAAACTGTCATGCAATTATCCTTGTTGATAATAAAA
Source organism: Agonopterix subpropinquella (assembly GCA_922987775.1). Taxonomy (NCBI): domain Eukaryota; kingdom Metazoa; phylum Arthropoda; class Insecta; order Lepidoptera; family Depressariidae; genus Agonopterix; species Agonopterix subpropinquella. Next base: position 6,167,715 of record OV277695.1, on the reverse strand, counting down.
AGGTGTCAAGTTGTGACTTCTACCATTCTACTTAAATAAATGTCTCTCTTTTTAATGAAATTTGAATGTCAGTCGCACACAGCTTCGGACTTGCTGACATAAACACAAACATAAGTTTATTTAGCATTTAGTTCATTGTTACAAGTACAAGTTTAAACCCTGACTACCTAGTTTGTATGTATCGTATACGCATAGAACTTTTTCCGTCATCATAATCAGCCTATATACGTCCCGCTGCAGAGCACAGGCAGTCCAACCTCCCATGGTGCGTCAGTCCAGTATTGGTGGACTTACACATACGGATCAGAATTTCGTCTTCAGCGAGTGCAGGTTTCCACACGATGTTTACCTCCACCGTTTGGGAGCAGTCGGTCTCGGTATTACGTAGAAAAGTTAGAAAAACTCATTCGTACATGGCTATTTCCATGCTATGTTATATTTATAGAAATCGGTACCTTTTCGCGGTACCTAAGTACTTTTGTGAAGTAATAAATACCACTTACGTTACAAATGAATCATCCATCTAAACATATTTTGTATTGTATGATAGGTACCTGTATGTATGTACCTACTCGCTATGACATACATGCCATAGCCATAGCATTTACGGATTCTGTTCAATCAAATTTCAACCAAAACAGGAACATTTTGTTTTGCAACATTGCATTACTGTGGTCTCTTTAAGAAATCGAACGTGTTTACCATCGTGTCTAGCAGTATCATACTAACTTATAATATTTATTCCTTTGAACCGTTAAATATAATAAAAAATTGCACACAAGATGAAGTAATATTATTGAACACTCCAAAAAGGGAATACAATCAATAAGTTAATTTACTACTATTCGTACGGACCAATGACTTTAAATACTCATAACTTTTGATAGAATAAGCCGATTGCGATGAAATAAAGCCTAAATGTTAATCCAAACTAAGCCCTGTGCTTTTGGGAAAACTTCATCCAAATCGGTTTAGTAGTTTTTATGTGATGCGAGCATAAACAAACAGACAGAAAAATGTAAGAAAATGATCTGAATGCATTCTAAATGACCCATATTCATACTTTTGCAAATATCTTCAATGTATATCCACGCCAAGTTTACAATTTTATTATATGTACCTACCTAAGTATTTAAGTATAAAATAGACGTAACCAAGGAGCACACAAGCTCTACAGAAGCTTCCGTTCCGTGACTGACTGAATGACTGACTGGCTGGCAGACAGACAACGCACAGTCTAAACCGCTGCAGATAGAATCATGGAATGTATATTCTAAAGGGTTTAGGGGTGCACTAAGAAAGCATCTTTTGAAAATCAACCCCTAAGGTTTCTGAAGAAAGAAACGTTAAACCTTAGGGGTCCACACGAACGAAGTCGCATGTCACCAATATGCTAAAAGAGAGTCCTTGTTACAAATTCACTCTTGAAAAGATACCTGGTAGTTGTACCAGAGTTTCTTACCACCTCGAAAGGGATTATAAATAACGCTCACAGGCACATACATTGTAATGATCCCAAGTAAGCCTTAGGCTTTTTGTTATGGGAACCATACAACAACGGCACCAACATATAACATCCATGACAGAAACGGGATTCGAACCCAGGACCCTGGTTTGGCAGTCCGGTGTGGCAACCATTACGCCAACCGGGTTGTCAATATTATACCTACCTAGTTGTCAGTTCGAGCGTCGGTGGCGCGTTGCGGAGAGGTATGGACTCCCAATTATGGGGGTCCGGGTTCAAATCCGCACGGACAACATGCCATGTACCAATGAGTTTTTCTAACTTATGTACGTAAAACCGACTGCTCTCAAACGGTGAAGGAAAACATCGTGAGGAAACCTGCATACACTGAAGAAGAAATTCTGATGTGTTTGTGAAGTCTACCAACCCGCATTGGGCACGCGTGATGGACTAATGCCCATACACCCTCCCTGAGGGTATGCCTGTGCCCTGCAGTGGGACGTTTATAGGCTGATGATGATAATGAAGTTGTCAGTTCTTTCAATCTACTCCTAGGATCCTGAAGCTTGTATACTGCCACAAGATACATACTATATTTTCCGTAGCCGCTCAAGGATGTCAACAAGCACCGCACCGGCACCGGCCAACTTTTGTCTTGCAACATTGCACATGTATTTTCTAAGATAACGTCCCTATGAGCGATCGTGTGTGAAACTGGAGTGTGTTGCAAGTACGCCGGCGCGGCAGCCGGGGCAGGTGCGCTCTGTCACAGCCGGTTTTGGGATTGTTTGGTTTAGAATATAAGCGAAATACCGTAAGCACAGACAACAGGGTACAAAGCTGTAGGTAGGCTACTAGCAAAAGGTGTTACAATAACCTTAATAACTGTTGAAGCGTGTTACAAATCTCTGTTAATTAAATTGGAGGAATTTAGACGTACGACGTAGCATTATGTTGCTGATTAGTGATTACTGTGTGTGCTTATTATGTACTTAGTGAAAATACAGGGTACACCACTTGAAGGGGTGCTTCAGACCATCTAACTGAACAACTTTTACTATGGGAGCAATATCGAAATCGCGAAAAAAATCTGCTGTCCCATACATTTCAGTCAGATTAGGTATGTTTGCAGTTTTGTATGGGACAGCGGTTTTTTTTCGCGATTTCAGTGTTGGTCCCATAGTAAAAGTTTTTCAGTTTGATGGTCTGAGGCACCCCTTTAGGTGTCCCATTAAATTTTACATCCTGTATAAAATAGCAGAGTCGGTTGTATTTAAACTCTACTAAGCACACAGTATGTTGTTTTATTCTTTGCGCTGCTCAGAGTTTTAAGGACGTTACAAGGAAATCCGTGTAAAAAATTATCTTTTATAACTTGAACCAAACACCGTCCAAGATTTAGCACTAACCCAACTATTTCTGTGCAAGTAATTGCAATTAGAGTGGCCATTGATAAGTCAAGGCCACACTTTTGTATTTTGCAATGGAAAAATGTCACACATCTTACAATTATAGCTTACAATAAACACGTAGAGTTGACATTATGAAAAGCGCACATGTTCTGTAAATTCTGCAATCATATCGATGTTTTAAGTAGGTACTTATTTGTAAAACAAAATAATTTTTTTTTACTACAGGATGGCAGCTAATTTAAGCATTATAATGGATTCCACAATTTGGCTGGGGTTTATCGCTGACGTTTGCGATCTTGTGGGGTAGGTACGTGGTGTAGTTAAAAGACAACTTACAATTTTTTTTAAACTCGGCAGTAGGCGCACAAAAAGATCGAATTGTGTAGGTAGGTACACAGGTCTCGTAGAAATAAACGGCGAGTTTACTAACTGAAATGTATGCAGACAGAATATAAGCGAGTATGCAATATGCATCAGGCATCTAAGAATAGCGTAAATTAAGATTATGAACGGTTCAAAGAGTCTTGTACCGTGGGTAGGCTCCCCACAAGGTGGACCGACGAGCTGATAAAGGCGGCGGGAACCCGTTGGATGACGGCAGCGCAGGACCGGTCGTTGTGGCGATCCTTGGGGATCTATGTCCAGCAGAGGACGTCCATCGGCTGAGAGATGATGATGTTTTCTTTAAGAAAGAATTCAAAAATAACATTCTTCCCGCACATTTATTTTGCCCACATTCAAAGTTGAGACAATAGAGCAATTTTAATGATCAAAATTAATATTTGATTATACAGATTAAAATTAGTAGTCAACGCATAAGGTAAGTAGACCACTTTGTTAATTGCACTAGTCAAATTAAACTTTTTTTGGAGATCATGTTTTTGATAGACATGCAAAATATACCATCGTAGGCGTTAACCTACGAATGCGTTAACGTACTAGAATTAAAGTGTCTCAATAAATTGAAATTAACCGATGGCCTTCTGCGGACTTTAAAGGACTCATAGTTCTTACCTTACTTTACTTAGGATTTATGGAGTTAAAAGATAAAGAGTTATATAACTTGAAAGACTGGCTTTTTTCCGGCAACTTTTAGCCAATATCTTAATTTTATCAACAATTTCCCAAACTCTAGATTCAAATAATGCCATTTCCACAACCATCGCCCGAATTTTATCAAAAATGTTATCTTATCTAAACCGGATGGCGCCGGCGCAGAAATACCGACGTAACTTCACCATCGATCCATCACATAACAATGAAGGTAATTGAGATACATCTTGCTACCAGTGTTACGTTCTCGCGTTACATTCAGTATGCGGTATAACATCCATCTAGGAATAAAAACCAAAGTTTGTTTCTATCTGTTTGTCCAAAGCACCATTCAACCGATTGCAATGAAACTTTGTTGGGCAGTTTAACACATGCCCGCGAAGGTTTCTGACCAAAAAAAGTCGCATTACAACGCAAGCCGGGCACAGCTAGTAAGTAATATAAAAAATAGAGTGTTTGCCGAAAATGGTACTATGCCGCAGTTCAATTCTGTAATGTGCTCAATGTATTGGTTTCCACATACATCTAGTCTGATTTTGTCAGAAATGTATGAAATTAGTAGGACTGCTAGTCGTTTTTTTAAAGCCCTGAATCTATCGTGGAAACCTACGTGGAATGGAAACCCAATGTCCATCTTGTCCGAAGTGTCTTTGTAATGTATACAAATTACTAATTTACTGTTATAACTATTACTTTCTTTATTATTATGTTTTTGTGTACATTTAGATAAACTATTTTTGTCGGTCAGTTGATTTTTTAATTTGTGGTTCGCTGTCGGCTCTATCTACGGAAACCCAGGGGAGTGCGTAATTTCTCTATAACGAACGGTGACATACGTACCTATACTTCGATCCATATAATGATGAAATTATATTCCGGTTCCTATTTAGCTTTCTGGCTAACACTGATTAGCAACATAGCAACTCTAATTTATTTATCAGAAAGACATACTGTCCGAAATGTCTTCTAAGAATTTCAAATCTCTGTTTCTGTAATAAAAAATAGATTTAAAATAATAAGTTCTTTCTTGAACAAAGTATAATGTACCTAGTTTTTATTCTGTGTTACCTCAGAGTAGTTAATATAATACGTAGTTATTTACAACTAATATTAAACGAAGACGGGAGCAGAACGTAGTTCAAAACATTTGCCATAATATAAGAGTAACAGGCGTATCAATAACAATAAGATATTAATATGTGTATCGAATGTTCCCACGTTTACGGATGTGGGCGGGCAGGCCTTGTCGATCTGTAGCGAGTTATTCGGCGAAATATTTTACAGTTGAAAGGTCGAAGGTATAATATAGTACGCAACCTGACATAATTCTGTTGAGTTTGACGAATAAACACACACAAAAAGAATATTTTTAACTTTACATGTCAGCAATTTCAATCAAAAATAAAAAAAACGGATTTGAATAATTCCACATGTTGAGTCATCACCATTATCTCAGCCAATTGATGTCCACTGTTAGACCAAGGACCGCTGCTCCGTCCTCTACCAAGGATCGCCACAACGACCGGTCCTGCGCAGCCCTAATTCAAAGAGGTTCCCGCCGCCTTCACCAGGTCGTCGGACCAATTTGTGGAGGCTCAATGCCTACCCACGCAGTGCCTTCCTGTACAAGGTCGCTACTTGAGAACTCTTAATGAGTATTCCCCCTAAATCGTCCGAAATAGTTACACGGTTTTAGGGATTACTAAATCTGACGAACTGATGACTCTGTCATATGGTGTCCAAGCTACCTCTTCACTGACCGTAACGGTCTTCCTTTCTATCACTTTCCTGAGAGTAATGTCACAGTATAAGAAAGAGTATTAATACCTACGTACAGTAAGAACTCACTCTGCCCCCCACCAATGCTGACCTCACCCCCTCTCGGTGGTACGCGAGGTGACGAAAGTAAACAGAGGTGTATTCCTCTCTCTCTCTCGCACTCACTCAGCGTACATGTGCAAGCCTTTTCTTGTCAGTGCGAAGATGTTTATAGAAAAGCGACTAATGACTCTCACTACACTATATCTATAACATGTCTTGTCTATAACTATAACCCATTAAAATTAATACTCCCGTATTAAACACCCATGTCCACGCCCCGAATATTTTACACATGTCTCGTTATTAGTGATATACCGATATTTATCACGCAGCTATCTGGTTATATTTGTTCAGTATACGATTCAATATTTTAATAGGGCACTCTGGTCTTGTAATACTGTTTTATTATTTCCAATAAGGTTCAATTGAAATATGTAATAAAACCGAATCAGGTATAGACATTTGCAACAAACAGGTTTCGTGATTCTGCGTAAACAAAGTTTTTGATGCAAGCATGCATTACATATGCTCCCCGAATATATTCCCCGAGGAGTGGTCAGATAATCTGAAAACTCTGAACTTTCATATACCTATCACTAGTAGTAACCGAAACTCTGTCCAGTGTGACGGGGAGTGAGCCCGTCGCGAAAAGCCAGTGGTGTTACATTTACTAATCGTACAAAGTTTTCGATTTGTTATGAATATCCAGTTTAAAGCCTGGAGTGCGATTTTTGAAACTCATTCGTTGAACTCAGCGGTTGTAAATGTCAAAATTACTAGCAGTGGAAAGATGCGTATCTCCATACATTTTCAACTGCTGAGTTCAACGCATGAGATTCAAAAATCGCACTCCTGATCAGAAAAATATAACATTTCGCCATGTTGCGGATCATTGGAACAAATTTTTGTACTGGTTAAGACATTAATGAACGTTATTACCATGTTTATTTACTCTATGCTTAAATAAAAACTTCCATACAATGTGTACTTTTTAGGGTTCTGTACCCAAAGGGTGAAAACGGGACCCTATTACTAAGCCTACGTTGTCCGTCCGTCTGTCCTACCTATTTAGGGCTGTAACTTTTGAACCGTAATAGCTAGATAGTTGAAATTTTCTCAGATTATGCGTTATTACGGCGGATTTGTTAACAAATAATAAAAATGTCAAAAAGTTAAAAATTAAGGGGGGTTCTCAACAAGAAACTAGTTTTTATCAACGTTTTTTCTTCACGCTCAATCGTAAAAACGGTAATACATACAAGCGACAAACTTAGTGTGATTATAGAGCAAACTCTACAAAACAACAAATACTAAAAACCGGCCAAGTGTGAGTCAGTCTCGCGCTAAAGGTATCGGACAATTTTTTTAAGTTAATAATGCTGTGTTCTTTGGTAGTGTGGTACGGAACCCTCGGTGCGCGAGTAGCCCGACTCGCACTTGACCGGTTTTATTTTTAATTTAATTTTTTTATTGACGCACATCTTGATATCTAAAATAATTGAAAAAATTAATAACCCATAAATAATTATGGACCCCAATTACTTGAGCTTTTTGGTTGGTTTGCTCAGCTATCACCTCATTTCGCTTGATCCATGACTCCTGGGCCACTTTATAATTGATTGTAGTGCCTCCAAATGGAGATGGCTGGTATTTTATTTTTCTGGTCACACTTTAGATATAATTTTTTGTTGGCATCTTAAAACTGACTTAATGAAATAAAACACAAATATGATAAAACCATAATTAATGTGCTGACCTCGCGGTCAAATCTGCGACCTTGCGCGCACGCACGCCCGCTCCGATAAGCTCTCGATAAGATCTCGCTGATCTAGATATTGCGCAATGTCATGCAACGCGCTACTTGTGACTGCAGTGTCGTGCTCAAAGGTTCAACTTTGACCTGTCAAATTGACATATTGATGTGAATAAAATATTGATTGTGTATTGAAAATAATTTATTGATATCGTCTATGCATATGTTTAATTGTTTTACAGGTAGATGTTTCAGTGGCTGTTCTATATTGCTTTATTCGGAGTTACTTTATATTATTATACCAACGGAAGAAGGAATAATTATTTAAGAAACAGTATACACCATTCGTACGTATCACACAAGCGATTTTTGAGCTTTGAGGACGATATCATCGCGATATCGCTGTGTTACCGCCGCGATATTTCTGAGATCAATCAGGCCCTGTACCCGCACTTTCGATGTTCGCTATATCGCCACTGTTTCGGTCCGCACTTCATTGGAATAGAGTTACATTGGAACAAAAATGTTCACGCAATTGCGAAGTTCGAATCCCGGAGTAGACCCCCAGTTTCGCGGCGATAACGTTCAGTCAAAGCCTGTGCTTAAAATTCGCGACGATTTAGTTGAACCGTCGCGGCGGTGCATTTGCGACTTCGTATCGGTGCAGCTCCTCAAAATTAGCTTGTGTGATAGGTCTCTTATATCCTTATTTTACAACGTTTGTTTATCTAGGTCCTAGGATTAGTGATATTCATCTATCGTGATCTGCAGTGCGATTTTTGAATCTCATACGTTGAAATCAGCAGTTGAAAATGTATGGAGAAACGTATCTTTCTACTGCTGATTTGACTTTTAAAAATCGCACTCTTGGAGTATGATTTTCTAATGTCAAATCAGCAGTAGAAAGATGCACGTCTCCATAGTAATATTGACATTTACAACTGCTGAGTTCAACGAATGAGTTTCAAAAATCGCACTCCTGATCGTGATAAACCCCGACCAAAAGACGGACAGCATTTTTGTTAACCCTGTTTTAGGGTTTATACTCAATGACATTTTCTGTGCAAAATAAGCCACTAAAATGTTAACATGTCTACATTAGATTAGGTATGGTTGCTTATTCTATAAATGCATTCTATCACTATAACTACATATCTACAGAATGATAAACAAATTTTTATACATCTTTAAAATTGATATAGTAATTATAATAAGTAATACATAGAATTTACAGATAAAATTGATTCATAAACATTTATTTGATTTTATGATTACAAGTGTAGATCACGAAACGCTTTTTGCAATTTTTTTCCGTAATCAAAATTAATAATAGAGATAGATAAAAACTACTTACAATAAAATAATTCATTTTCTATAAGAACATAATTAATTATACATACGTAGAATAAATAAATGTTATTTTCGGATAAAATATTTCAGATACATTATGTTAATTTCGTATTTCTATAATTCTCATCTTACATTATTACAGCACCATATTTAAAAACCATTCGTACATTTTTTATATAAAATATACCACTCCATAGTTTTTGGTCTTAGAGACGACGGCGGGTTAAGTTAAGGGGTACGCAGAAAATACCGATTTAGTGACTCATTATAATTGTTTGGCGAAAAAAATTGACTCATTACATATGAGTTGCCGCACAGAGATGCTTGATAAGCGATATGATAAACACATTAACTAATCATGCAAATCGATCCGTAGATAAATTACGTTCTTGATTTATCAAATAAAATGATAAAAAATCAACTAGTAGTAACTTCTACTATCTAGTCACTAAGTAGAAGATAGTTTTATTTGGCTCGTGTAAAGTTAATGTTTTGCAGTTACGAGGTGTCACATCTAGGCCGACATTATACAGTGTAAGGGTCGATTCACACCAGAAGAGCATCGAAGAGCATTACGGCAATCTTATCACTAGTGAATAAATGTTAAATTCATTTGCATGTCGTTATATCGTTACAAATAAGTTCACAAAAAAAATTGAATACGTAATCAAATTTAGTATTATGCATCGAGCTATTAATTTAGTACCAGAGGCGGCACGACAAAGGTCATGCGCCACATAACGGGTAGGAGAAATACGGGCGGGTGAAGAAAAATTCAGCTATTTACTGAGTGAGATGTGGCGATAAGGCCGCAGTTGAATGGGATAGCGTAAAGAAGTGTAGTGTCTCCTCTAGAACGTAGTATATTAGCTCAATGGTATAACAACCAACCAATAACCAACTAATAACTAAGCTAATAACCATCAAAACCAATGGTGGTGTGACAACGTAATATGCTGACAGTAATTTAATAGGGTGATCAGACCATCAAACTGAACAACTTTCTCTTTGGAACCCGCATCGAAACCGCAAAAAAAAATCTGCTGTCCCATACATTTTGATCGCGTAGAATTGCAGTTTTATATGGAACAGCAGATTTTTTTTTGCTATTTGACCTTCCCATAGAGAAAGTTGTTCAGTTCTATGATCTAATCATCTCCTTAAAAACCGTCAGCATATTAAGAAGGGCCCTATATGTATGGGATATCAAAAGTACCTTCCAACTTCTCACTTCAACAGTTTCATCCGTCCTGATTCTGCAGCTGCTTCAGCTGTTTAAGCACGGTGTCGAGCAACTTCCTCCTGTCCCTCTCGTTCTTCTTCAAGACGGAGAAGACGGAAGACTTCTGCTCGGCCTCCTTCAGTTTCTCCAGCAACGTGGCAGCGTCCCGAGGGGATACCAGCGCGTATTTACCGCCCTCTATCCCCACGTCGTGGAGATACGACGACCAGTCCCAGCCGGTGATCAGGTCTAGGAGTTGTCTGCGGATGGAGAATATATCGAAAATGGTAAGACATCGGTACTCAATACATACTAGAACGAGCTTTTACCCGCGACTTCGTCCGCATAAATTATATACCAGATTTTAAGTCAGATGATAAGCTATCAAACAAAAAAGTTTCATCAAAATCGGTTCAGTAGTTTTTGCGTAATACTCGAACAAACAAACACCCAAACAATCAAACAAACAGACAGACAGACAGACAGACAAAAAGTCCAAACAGACCAAAGACAAAAACAGACAGACAAAAAGTTCAAAAATTTGTGATTTGGAATCAGGGAAGCCTAAAAACAATATCGTAATTTTTTTTTGTAAATATCTTCAATGTACAGACACACTTCTGTTACAGTTTTATAATAGTTTAGATGTAGTAGGTACATCATGTAGAACGGCCACTCTCTGCCCTTTACTTGCCAGATACCGCAATGCGAGGGTAACTTTAGGGGAACCTACACGGTTCAAAGATCGTCATCACCATACGAAACGATCGATCGACCTACGATCTTAATCTAAACTATTATAAAACTGTAACAGAAGTGTGTCTGTACATTGAAGATATTTACAAAAAAAAGATTACGATATGATTTTTAGATGTCCCTGATTCCAAATCACCAATTTTTGGATTTTTTGTCTGTCTGTTTGTTTGTTTGTTTGTTTGGGTGTTTGTTTGTTCGAGTATCACGCAAAAACTACTGAACCGATTTTGATGAAACTTTTTTGTTTGATAGCTTATCATCTGACTTAAAATCTGGTATATAATTTATGCGGACGAAGTCGCGGGTAAAAGCTCGTTATGAATACGACTACAATCACCGAAGTGTAATAATCAGAATATCATTTCACAAGCGTTGCCTCACTATGTTTTTCTTCATCGAAAAGCTAGTAGAGTTACGAATCATACATAAGTTCCTAAAAACTCAGTAGTGCGTTAATGCCCCAACCAGGGCCAGCACTGGTAGCATGCACACCCGCGATAGCCGTGATACGGCTTTATCACGTCTTTTATCTCGTTCGTTCGCGCGCAAAAGACTCGGAAGAATCGCGGGTGTGCATGCTACCAGTGCTGGAATCGAACCGCCGCTCCCGCACAGAAGGTTACTAACCACTATACCAGCACAGATGTATTTATTGGACAGTCGTGCAGTTATCACTGTATCAGGTCCAGCTGGTAGAGAGCTCCCTTATCAACGTGTCTCCTACGACATCGTAGCTCACCTCAAGCTGGCCAGGTGTTCCAGCAGCTCCCCCTCCCGCAGCCCCCGCACAGGCTTGCCGGCCGCGAACTGTTCGCACTGGGTCACGTCCAGGTCCAGCTGGTAGAGAGCTCCGTTATCAACGTGTCTCCTACGACATCGCAGCTCACCTCAAGCTGGCCAGTTACCAAGACGTCCAGGTCCAGCTGGTAGACAACTCCCTTATCAACGTGTCTACTACGACATCGCAGCTCACCTCAAGCTGGCCAGTTACCACGACGTCCAGGTCCAGCTGGTAGACAACTCTCTTATCAACGTGTCTACTACGACATCGCAGCTCACCTCAAGCTGGCCAGTTACCACGACGTCCAGGTCCAGCTGGTAGACAACTCCCTTATCAACGTGTCTACAACGACATCGCAGCTCACCTCAAGCTGGCCAGTTACCACGACGTCCAGGTCCAGCTGGTAGACAACTCCCTTATCAACGTGTCTACTACGACATCGCAGCTCACCTCAAGCTGGCCAGTTACCACGACGTCCAGGTCCAGCTGGTAGACAACTCCCTTATCAACGTGTCTACTACGACATCGCAGCTCACCTCAAGCTGGCCAGTTACCACGACGTCCAGGTCCAGCTGGTAGACAACTCCCTTATCAACGTGTCTACAACGACATCGCAGCTCACCTCAAGCTGGCCAGTTACCACGACGTCCAGGTCCAGCTGGTAGACAACTCCCTTATCAACGTGTCTCCTATAACATCGCGGCTCACCTCAAGCTGGCCAGGTGTTCCAGCAGCTCCCCCTCCCGCAGCCCCGGCACGGGCTCGCCGGCCGCGAACTGTTCGCACTGTATAACATCCAGATCCAGCTGGTAGAGGGCCCCGGAGGATATCTGCTTGACAGCTGGATCGAGGAGGAGGTTGCGGAGGCGGGTCGCGATGCGTTTCGTTGCCGCTCGGACTGCTGCTACCCTGGTGTGATAAAAGTTAAAATAAAAGTAAGTTAGCCATGCCATGGCACCTCAGGAATTCCTTGTGAATGAAAAAAAGGTATCTTAATTGATCCATCCATTTCGGCGCTAGGTAGACATAAACAGTCACATAGACAGACACTCTCTTTGACGAGTCTTTTTGCGTCGGTGATTAGTCACCGACGCAAAAAGACTCGTGAAAAAGACTCGCAAAAAGGCATTTGATATGCTTCCATGTTCCTGAATCAACTCATCGCTATCTAGAACTAAACATGCTAAACAAAATTATTAGCATAGCATATGCTCACGACTATATTCCCTGAGGGGGTAGTCAGTGATATACGTAAATCATAACTTAAATAAAAAAATAACTAAATAAAATTTATTAATCAAATTAAAAGCACAAAATTCCAAAACTAATCGAATCCGCAACGCAGGCTTCGTCAAATACTAACCACACATATCTATATCCGTTATACAAGCTTACAATAAAAAAGCTTAAAATAACTCAGGTCCAGAAGACAAGCCGTGTGGTGAAAAAAGCATGCCTTCGTTTTCTAATTACTTCTAAATAACAATATTTTTGGGCCTAAACAAGCTGAGTTTTGACTGCTCTCAGGCTCTTAGGCTCACATCAGAGGGAGCTTAAGAATGCAAAAGAGCTTTTACTTTGGTTTATTACTGGTTCTAAGACATCTCAATCATACCTCGCCCGTTCAGGCAGTTGCTCGAGCGAGGTGAGGACCCCGGACAGGTAGCTCAGCATGTCGGTGACGAAGGAGGAGGCCTGCCCGGTCGGCTCCACCAGCAGCCAGTCGTAGTTCTCCAGGTCGAGGAACTCGTCCACCTTCTTCTCGAGGTTGTCGCATATTTGTTGCTCGGCGTCGTCGCGCGCTGATTGAAACATACTACCTGCTGTCTGCGAGCAATTTACAAATAAATACAGATACATGCGTGAGCCCACGATCTTTGGTAATAGTCAGAAATGTTGAACCACTACCAACAATTTTTGAAAACTGGTTAATTAGTATCATGATGGAGAGACGCGTCAAATGATAGGAGGCTATTCTTTCGGCCAAGCCAATGCTGTGCCGCAGCGGTGTGTCTCACCTGTGTGTGAGTGTCGCATCGCATCGTGTGGCTTCGTTTTTTGTAGCTCCTCAGTAGGCCTACCATGAGTTTTCACTGTACGTTACTACAGTTGTTGCGGCGCCAATTTTGAATGACAGAATTAGTTCTCAACGTAACCACTAGGAGCGCTGTACGAAATTCAATACAAAACTGTAGTAAACTATAGTAAAACTACTGCAGTTTAATACAGTGTAAACTCATGGTACATCTACACTGATCGTATCTGTTTCCCGTTCGATCAAATTCACGAGGGTAAGGACGAAAGTTATAATATGTTTTGCGCTTACACTTAATGCACTTAAAAATAGCCTGTCATGGATATGAGGATTCACTTCACCCTTTAAACCAAGCAATTGTAACAAAGATCACTTTTAGATTTTTAAGAAAGGTTAGTTGCATTATATGAAAATAAAGTATGATCAGTATTAGTACAATCAATAGAAGCACAAACATACTTGAGTAGTAACGAGTTCGGAGCCAGTAATATTGCTTATGAATTCGTAGAGACAAAACGTTGCATCCTCCAAGTACTTTGTATCTACTATAATCTGAAACAAAAGTAAATTGGTGAGCAGTGGAGTAGCGTGGGTTTCTGCCGCCCGGGGCACGGACTGATTTTACCGCCCCCTTATCTTTATAAGAAGACCTACACGAAAAATAACGGAACGAACGAAGCTAACTCGATTTTTTTTGGCACAACTATTCGAGGTGTGGTAGACATCTTTTGAATCAAATTAAAGAAGCACAACATCGCTGTAACATGTTTAAAAATCAATAATATTTGAGACATCTTCTGATTTATAAATGTTAAAATATAAACTTAGAGTGAGCGAAGCGAGCTCGGTTTTTCTCTTAAAAAATATAAATCAGTTGGAGCCAGAGCTTTTTACGTACAATATGTGCAAAGTAACCTAAGCAAACTCTATGGATGGAGGGAAGCAAACTCGAAAATTTTAGAACCACGTCTTAGTCAGAAGTCTTTAGGATTATATGAAGGTAAGGTAAAATGATTAAAACATAAACTTTGCCCCACGGGGCCTTAGTCATAATAATACAAGTCCAGGCTAGATTTTGGTACTCTAAATTTATTGTACCTGAACAAGTTGCATCAACGGCAGCGGGCGTCTGAACAGCGCGGAGAGGCACCCAGTGAACGATCTACTGAGCAGCAGCGACGCGGAGTGCCGCGCCGCCGTCGCTCGTCTGCCGCCACCTGGAAAAACAATAACATGCCTTATACTCGCGCTACTTCCGCTTAGTGGTCGCTCACTAAAAGCCTTTAAAGACCAGTTTGTGCGCCGCGTCCTAGGACCTCTGATATCGCCGTAATTCGCCTTATTTGAGGATCTAACATGTCACCCCTGAGAAAACGAGAAAGATGGGCATGTGCTGATTTACACAGGTCGATTTTCACCGTGCGGGTAAATGCGATTTGAAGAACATTGCTGCGTGAGCTTATGTTTCAAGTTAATGTCACTAGTAATGTAGTACACTGGTCAAACTAACCAGTCGATGTACTTCAAATCACACTTAGCCGCACGGCAAAAATCTTCCCGTTAATTTTACGCATTTACGCATGCCCAAACGAGCGCACGCGACGGCTTTCTCGTTATATCGCTTCGTTATGAGTGACAAAGGCAAGCTGATAGGAATTGGGTTGTACAGATATACAGCCCGGCGCAGTATTTGAGCGTAAATACATACCTAGCCCCAGCCCGGCGGAGTATTTGAGCCACGCGTAAATAAACTCCTTCACTTGCACGTAGACAGCTGGCACTATTGTTGAGAACGGGAACCTGCGCAGAAACACAAGCGTTTCAGTACACACATAATAGAATGACATGCCATCGACTCGATACAAGAAGATTTCAGTACATCTTATATGAGGAAAAGTGAGGAAGACTCACTATTTGTTATCCAAAGACTTATTTCTGTTTTATCACATTACAATCAAGCATAAAGCAAGAGAACGCTATAAAAGTTATATCGACTCCATAGAAGAAGAATATTTCAGTACATCTTACATGAGGCAAAGTGAGGAAGACTCACTATTTGTTATTCAAAGATTCATTTCAATCGCAATAGAACACTTTAAAGGTTATAAATGTTGTAATCACCCCGATATACATGTAATTTAAAGTGCAAATAATTTCAACGTACGTTCTAGGGAAAGGTAAAGTTTCCAGTTCATCTCCGTCGTATGGAAACGTGTCCATAACACCGTCGTATTGCTCTTGATTCTCCACCTGCAACAAAAAACAATACATCGTCATACAGATAGTGTTGTCTAGTCTTAGCTCTTTATTTTAGCGCACTTATGAAAAGACACAAATCCATAAATAGTGTAAAGTAGTATGCATATGCTCACGACTATATTCCACAAGGGATATTCAGAGATATTCTGACACTTCAGAACATTCACGTTTCACTAGTAGTACCGAAACTCTGTCCAGTGTGACGGGAAGTGCGCCCGTTGCCACTTGTAATGGACAGTGGGTACAATACATGCCTCGAAATTGAAGCATACAGGTTTCCTCACGATGTTTTCCTTCACCGAAAAGCCAGTGGTGTTACAAATCGTACATAAATTCCGAAAAAAACTCATTGGTACGAGTCGGCCTGGACGGGGATCGAACCATCGCATCCTGCACGGCAGGCAAGGTTAATCGCCACTGGACCACCACGGCTACGCACGGTAAAGTAGTAAATACCGCAATAGGTAGAAAGGATGCGTTGTCCAATATATCCCTGAAGACGACAACCCATCTCTGCATGAGCACCTCCGTGTAATGCTCCGCCATCTCTTGCAGCAGCAGCGGCAAGGGGTCCGTCGGGAGTCCGTAGCATCTGAAACGTGGGGGAATATTGAGTGGGTAAGGTAAAAAAGGGTTCAAAACTTTCAGTCCGAAAAAATTAAAAATATTTAAAACATTTTACATACACATACATATGCTCACGACTATATTTTCCGAGGTGGTAGTCAGAGATATTCTGAAATCCACGTTTCACTAGTAGTACCGAAACTCACAACATACATCGTACACACACACATACATCACACCGCATCGCACTTGCATCGTATTAATTCGTATTCTACATTTTCAAACTGAAATAGGTATCTCCGAGAGTATTTTAGTTTCGCTTGTAATCGTATTTTTCTCTCGATTGGCGTATGTTTCGTTGGTGTACGCGAAGACGCGACTTTCTAAGTACTTCTCCTACCTTTTGTGCGTTGTATGAAAGCGAGACTTCTGTGCTACTATTAGTAATTCTGTGGTAATACTAACTTCAAAGTGTTGATGAACAGCATGATCTGGTGTTTGATGCTCAGCATCAGCGTGGGGTCTGTGATCAGAGAGGTGTTCGTGCGCAGGGTGGACGCCACCTTCGTCACCGCCATGCTCCACGTGTCCAGCAACCAGTCCTGCAGACAATCATTTATTTATAAACAACTAGTAGCCACGGCTTGGCACAGCTACCACAAATAAAACAAAAGTTCCACCTGAATTAGTCTATCAGTGAAAACCTTATCAAAATCCCTACGGTAGTTTCTGAGTTTAGCTTGTACATACAGACAGAACAACAGAAAAACGCGGAGGTAATCTAGAATTTATATCGTTTAGTTTAGTTACATATACCACCTGTTAATTTGAAGCGTGATCTAACTATAAACAGTTAATTAGACATCAAACTGAACAACGAAATAGTATTGTAATCATTTATTTGCTTTTAAACAGGGTACAATATTGTAGGATATTCGTTCACAATGGAACCGACAGCGAGATCGCAAAAATCTAATGTTCCATGCATTTGGCTCAAGTAGAGATGGCATCGCCTACTCCTAAAACTTGTACAATTTCATTTTGATTCTAAAATGAAGAAAAAACGTTATTTAAATTTCTTGAAGTAACGAGATCAGTATTTTTTAAATGTGGTAAATTGGAAGGAGCTGGCGCTGGCGGCGCTGTAAAATCCTTTTTTACCTTTTAAAAAACCGGCTGCTCATAGTTTTCGGCCCATTTTTGACACTAGCAACACCGAACTTGTACTCTAACGCGGGAGTGCACAATGGCAGCTTAATATGGTGGGTGAATAAACACTCACTGGTGTTAGCAAATCACCTAAGTTATAATAATTCGCACAACAGTGTTACCTTGGAAACCAGCCCAGCGCCGGTCGTCAGCAGATGTTCCTCTAGGATAAAGAAGCCGAGCACAGCGTTCAGGTAGTTCTTGACGCTCTGGATGGAGTCGTGCAGGTTCCCCGAGGGAATGAGCACCAGGCGCGCCTGCTGCTTGCGTTGCGCTCTGTTGGATAACGTTATAAATTGTTTAGCACTGATGTTTAGGCCGCAGCCAGCAGGGTAATGGAGAAAAGTGACTAGAAATAGTCCATTCATAAGGCTGTTTTCTGAAAGAAGAACGAGGAAGAAATTTACAGGTTGCTGCGGTGGTATGTATGCTGGGAACCACCAAATCTAATACAAATTTTAAATTCCCCTGTTTGCATTTTCTAAAATTTTATTCGAAAGGGGTCCATAAGAATATTGATAATTTGAAAGTAAGGTACTCCGCGGAAGTAAAAATGTATTGTATTCCAATAAAGTTAATATATTTTCGCGTAATTTAGGTATAAACTTTACAGATGAACTGCGACACAACGCAGTGCGCCTTTCGACTGGTATCAAACCTTTAGTACCTGTAATACTGTATGAAGTCGTTCTTGGCTCCAAGCACGCTGTGAATGTGCAGACATCTGTGCAGGGGGCTGAAGTCCACCAGCTCGTGAGGACATTGCGCTCCGCTGCTCTCTAGCGCGGCTATACCGAGTACTGCCATGTCTGGGGAAGGACATGCATTCAAATTACAACAGCCTCTATCGTGCCCACTAATGGAGACTACACAGGCCTTTCCTCATGGCCCCCTACGATGTACAAGTTACATCGTTATCAGATATTTAATACATTCGCGGACAGTGACCGGCTATAGCAGTGATAACAATAAAAATTCTATTGTGTCTCGTCCACTGTCCGCGAATGTGTTAAATAGAATAATACAAGCAATGTAAAATGTTTCAAATGCAACAAAAGGTTTTTATTCTCGAGCGACGTTGAGCTTTAGTTCGCCACACGTAGGAGCCACCTATCAGCCCCCTTACCAGCACTTTCGATCTTCACTATATCGCCACTGTTTCGGTCCGCACTTCATTGTAATAGAGTTGAAATTGGAACGAAAACATTCACGCAAAAGTTCGAATCGAATGTGCGGGTAGACCCTCTGTACTTGACACGTCATTCCATCTTGAAAACTTAAAATATGCTAAAAGTAAGTGTTTTTTGAGTCGAGATTGGAGATTGGTCATTAGAGATATTGCGAGTTCGAGATTGTATTCCCTAGCCTTGCTACAACAGCATTCTTCAAAAGATGGTTAGTAGGTACCCAATGTGGTTCGGCGGACATCACATCAGAGCTACATTTTTTTTTTTAAACAATTTATCCTTTCGGAAATGCAATGGGAACTAGCCCTTACAGCATGGTCATAAGTTACATTTTTCTTTGTACTTAAAACTAAACTAGCCTAACCTATATCTATAAGCCTAACTAACCTTATACCTAACTATTGAAATGCGAGGATGGTACACACATTCCAATATTCAAGAGAGTTTTACGCGAGGATCAATCCGAATCAAACGGGAGCGCCTACATCAGAGCTACTTCCCCACGATGTTTTTTTCCTTCTCACTTTGAAGTAAGTGATACATGGCATATTGGACATCGTTCAAATAATGTTTCTTCTATCTATAGAAGATCTATAGGGACTCGCCTCAGATGTCAACTCAACACCCACAAGTTATAGCAACGAAGCCACAGATGGCGATACCGTCGCCCTCGGAAATATGCTCCATACAAAGACAACGTTCACCGTGAATACTTAACTCGTAACCTACTAACCTACAAATAAGGTTCACAATAGAATCCAAATATAAATCGCGCAAGAGAAAATAATCACGGGGATTCGATATAAACACAAGGTCCAACTAAGAACTGTTGGACCACGGCCGGTCTCCAGGCATCACACATAGCCTGGCGGAAGATCTTCCCTTTTCAATGGAGGAACATTCCCAGTAGCACCTCCATAATTTTATCTATTTACAACTTTTAAGTCTACACCGATTTTTTTTTTTTGACGTAAGTTTACCAACCATGCTCTCTCAGTTCAATAAGCCTGTGGTCAACATGTAATACCATACCTTTTTTATTTTTAACAATGTTAGCCAGACTTCTTCCAAGCATGTCCTGCGTTTGTTTCAGTGCCATCGCGCCAACCTAAAATACAATGTAATTTTAACGTAAATAAGTGTTATTTTTAAAAACCTGTACATTATTGGCTTGAAACTAAAACAACTAAATTTGAAAAAAAAAAACGCTTTTAGTATAAAAATCTCTATTTTTATTTTATGAAACACAAAAATTTACAGAATACAATTTTTTTCAAACCAGTTATTGTAGTTGTAGAAAAGAGATAAAGGAACTTAAATAAAATCAACAACCAAAACAAGTCCTCTGTAACTCGATGATTATTTGAATGACCAAAATGTCTGGTCTTGACAATTTTACACTATGTAATGCAATATTGTATTTTAATTGTACTTTGTACATTTTGTTTTGTTTAAAAGATGTGTGTTGTAGAGTTTCTGGCCGCATCTTCTCTCAACGGAACACCTTCCGATGCGGTGGTAGAGACAAAAAATGACGTCAAAAAGCTATCTATATGATATTATTTTGAATAAAAAATTTTGAATTTTGAATTTTGAATTTTTGAATCCAACTTGTCATTTACCTGTGGACTGAGCCTGCGGATGTTTTCGAGGAAATCCCTCAGGTCCGCCATGGAGGCGTCCTGTATGGCCTGCCTGAGCCGTGGGATGTCCTGCGATATTTGAGAGCACCACTTGTAAGGGCCGACGCGGGGCAGCAGCACGTGCTCCAGTTGTTCCAGGGTCTTTAGTGCTGGGTAATATCTGTACAAAAATGTGGCAGGCGCAGGTTAGCTTAGTGTTGCCACTACAATATTAGTGAATGATGGTGGTGTAAGATTAATTGATATTTCAAAAAACTGAATAATTATTTTTTTGGATTTATGATTGTATATTTAGTTATTAGTCTGACTAAGTTTTAACCTATTGGTACCGATTCGGACTGTGCCACGACTTAACTAAATTTATTCCTGTCACTTTCTAAAATAAGATTAAGAAAAGAGACAGAATACAGGACACAGAAGACAGACAGTTTTTTTTATATTGAACGAGTAATGTAAATTTTTTGAATATTAAGGCCTCCTCTCTTCTACTTGTTTGCAGTGCCCTAGAATACAGGGTCCATAATGATCTCTTAGCTTTTAATAACCATCTCATGTAATGAATGCTGTAAATTATGGAAGGCAATAAAATATTGAGTATTGATAAAACCAACAGCTGACTTTAGTGCTGTCAAAGTGACGTTAAACGCCCAAAAACGCTTTAAATAAGATGGCGTACATTATGATGGCATCTTATTTTGGGCGTGTAACGTCACTTTGACAGCACTAAAGTCAGCTGTTGGTTTTCTCTCTTTTCTTAATCTTATTTTAGAAAGTGACAGGAATAAATTTCGTTAAGTCGTGGCAAAGTCCGAATCGAGGCCATTGTATGCTTTTGTAAGGGCAAGCATCATACAAAAAACAATAAAAATTTTATTTTATTTATGATTTGTTTATATTCCATTTTGTTTTAAACAAGTCAACACAAGATTCTAAAACTTTGGTCCAGATTGAAATGCTATATTTGTCAATAAATTTTCCTAACATCGAATACAAGATTTTAAAGCTAGTACAACATAAATAAGCAGCCAAACCTCTTAGCATCGACCTGACTCTTCAACTTGGAGTAGGTGGTGAGCAGCGGCAGGCAGAGCTCCATCTTCTCTATGGTTGAAGCTATGTTCAACTCCACACGTCGCGCCCTGATCAGCTCCTCCGCTCTTGAGCATAGACCTGATTGAGGAGTATTATCTTACTTAGTATGGGAGGAATTAGTGTAAAAATAGTGACAAAGCAGGTAGCCTAATTTGACAGAGCATATATATACCAGATGATTTTTTCAGGGGTGGTTCAAACTATCAAACTGAAAAACTTGGAAGCAAACTTGAAATCACAAAAAGAAAAATCTGCTTTTCCATACTAAACTGCAATGCCAACTTGACTCAAAATGTATGAAACAGCAGATTTTTTATACCATTTTAGGTTTGCTCCCATAGTAAAAGTTATTTAGTTTGATGGTCTAAACTCTAAACTACCCCTGAATGTTTCGGAACGGTAAACAAAAATCATCCGGTATAAATACAGGGTTACTAACTATAACCATAGAGAATTTAGACACTGTCACTGCCAATGGTAATAAAGTTGTGGTGGTCTAGTGGTGAATAGCCTCGCTTTGCATGCAGGAGATGGCAGTTGCATCCCAGCACGAACCGACTCATACCAATGAGCTTTGACAAACATTTACGATTTGTAATACCACTGGCTTTTTGGTGAAAGAAAATATTGTGAGGAAACCTAAATGCTTCAATTTCGGAGTTCGTAGTGGATTTTTGCCTTTTTTTGTTTTCCGCCAAATCTTGCCCTTTTGGACACAAAAAACTGCAACATACCTTCAGTAGTATCAGTGACGTTGGCATCTACGTTGGATATCTCAGCGTGCAGCTCCTCCGCGTGCGACCGCACTTGCAGCAACTCACGGATCGAGTCAATAAATCCCTGCAAATTTCAGACTTTTATTTATCTGTACTTGAAGCGATGCGAACTACATCTGACCACAAGAAGGTGCCACAAGTACGAGGTGCAGGTTTTATAACTTAATTTATGTTGTTTTATGTGCATGGGCCGGGCACTATAAATTGTTGCTTGTGTCGCTATTATATGACAATTTAGAAAAAATTTCAGAGCCAGGATTTCTTGGTCATGATCTTTCATCCATTTTGTCTTTTTGGTCAAAATTCTATTAACCTCTAGTATGTGTTGTTCCGTATCCGTCCATACCCCGTCGTCTGTGTAGTCCCGGATCCGGCCGAGAGCTGACTACTCAGATTTTACGCAATTATAATACATATCACCTGGAAATAATGTCTGTTATTGCTTGAAATTGTTTCAATACATTTCAATCTACCATTCATTCAATATTCCTTCATTCATAAAAGGATCGTTCATTCACAACTCTTTTCAAATTTGAATTTTTACTGCTACGAGCCATCTTGCCACAGACGAGGGGTGCAGATTGTGCGCGGCTTACACGTACCAGAGGTTAAAATATGTTTGCAATGTATACTATACACTTTGTAACTAACTTAAATCTACCAATTTTAAATAAATATTAGGGATGCAACGATTACGAAGCGGTGCATCGTTTTGCATCTGTAATCGTAATAATCACGATTAATAACGATGCAATGCACCGTAGTAAGAATCGTACGATTACCGAATTGAAAACGTCAATCGGCTTGCACTTGTTGACAAATACCAGACCTGAATACTAGATTCCAGAGCCGAAAAACAACATTAAAATAAAACCGGTCAAGTGCGAGTCGGGCTACTCGCGCACCGAGGGTACCGTACCACACCACCACAGAACACAATATTATTAACTTAGAAAAAAAACTTTTTTTGTCCGGGACCTGTAGCGCGACACCGACTCACACTTGGCCGGTTTTTAGTATTTGTTGTTATTCTGTAGAGTTTGCTCTATAATCGCACTAAGTTTGACGCTTGTATGTATTACCGTTTTTACGATAGAGCGTGAAGAAAAAACGTTGATAAAAACTAGTTTCTTGTTGAGAACCCCCCTTAATTTTTAACGTTTTTATTATTTTTTTAATAAATCTGCCATAATAACGCATTATCTGAGAAAATTTCAACTATCTAGCTATTGCAGTTCAAAAGTTACAGCCCTAAATAGGTAGGACAGACGGACGGACGGACAATGTAAGCTTAGTAATAGGGTCCCATTTTCACCCTTTGGGTACGGAACCCTAAAAATCTGATCTCTCGCTACCATTTTAGCTTATTTTGAGCTAAATCTGACTTTTTTGGTCAGAGATTTGATTTGACTTTCGGTTTGAAGTATTACATACATTCTCGTTATCTCATCCACGTTTTAAAAGATTAATCTCCCACGTAAATCGGACGAGATTATACAGAATCATGTTCCGAGAAGAATGGCAAAATAGGGAGGAGGCTTATGCCCTGCAGTGGGTGGATACAGGCTGAAAATGATGATGATGTTCCATATCGTGTTTTTCAAAGCAAATTGGCCTCTACGCATCCAAAAATCTGAATCCTGACCAAGTGAACCTTTGACTTCGATCTCAAATTAGTAGAAAAAGTTACAAAATCTTGGATTTTTTAAATGTTTTTTTTAAAGATTTAACTTTCATTGGAATGCAAAGAAACACTATGAGAACTCATTCTGAGGATAATCTCTACTAAATTTGTTTAAATAATTGTAATGCATCGGTTATCTACATCTACACTAATATTATAAAGAGGAAAGATTTGTACCTATTTTTGTATGTTTGTAATGAATAGGCTCAAAAAGTACTGGGCCGATTTAAAAAATTCTTTCACCATTAGAAAGCTGCATTCACCCTGAGTAACATAGGCTATATTTATTGCTAGAAAAGATTAGACGTCCACCCGTGCGAAGCCGGGACGGGCCGCTAGTCGTAATAAATAACGATTAATATGTAATGGCCGAATCGTTGCATCCCTAATAAATATGAAAGTTTGTGAAAGTTATTAAAACATTGTGAGGGAACCTGCATATGCTGAAGTAGATATTGGCTATTCCAATGCATATGTGAAGTCTACCAATCCGCAATTGGGCACAGGTGGTGGACTAATGCCCATACACACTCCCAGAGGGTACGCTTGTGCCCTGCAGTGGGACGTATACATGAATAATGATAAAAATTACTCATGTGAGTGACGGCAGAATGTTATGCTACTATGCTGGGAAATTAAATAATCTCATGAATAATCAATTCTTACCTGATAATGAAAATTGCACAACTTTTCAATTTCTTTGTCATGCTGCTTGATTCTCTCATCGAGCTGCTGGACGAATGCTTCGTGGCCCTCGCCTTCGTACACAGAACGAAACGCCGGGCCCCAATAGTCATCTATGCCTTCGATCTCCTACAAACAAAGTACCTATTTATTTTCTTTCAATAAACTATGAAAATCAGTACAGTTTAGATTTATTTGTGAAATAGGCTGTTTTGAAGTTGGAAATAAGAAATTCTAATTGAGATAAACAAGATTATTAGGAATACTTGAAGAGAAATTGAAGAAAAGTGGGTGTAACCTGGATGGTAGCGTTCGTCATTTTTGTCGAAGATACTGCTACTTTCGATTCGTAAGCAAATTCTTATTAAATTAATGCATCACCATAATTTCGGTTTTTGTTTGATATTAAAAGATTTTGTTCTTTTCTAATAGAAAAATAAAAACAAAATCGCAAAACGAAAATTCGTAAAATTTTGACAGACCAGAAGTGCGATTTTTGAAAATCATACGAGCGACTTTTCAGTAGAAAATGTCAAAATTACTATGGAGATTATGCATCTTTCTACTGCCAAAGCGCTCGTATGATTTTCAAAAATCGCACTTCCAGCCTCTTGACATGACATGACATTGACGTTTTGTTTTTTTTTTTTTTTGGTTCAGTTCAAGGTAAAGCGATTATAGTATCGCATACAACCGATGTCAGGAATAAATACTCTCATTTATAGCAAATAAAACGTTGGTGTTCGACGTTTCAATGCTTCTTTGGAGTTTTTGGAGGCAATCGAGAAACGCAGGAAACGCAGAGAAGTCCACAGGAAAGAGGTGAACCGACCGCTTGCCGCGCTACAAAAGAACGGAACACTTTTCCTGTTCACAACCCACACCATCATATTTCACTGAACTGTATATTGTTCACTTGCACGACACTTTGTTACGCAAAACAACACCGATTTTACGAACCAAAACTCACTATAAACAATAAAAATTCGATGAAATATGAGGACTCCAAACGTATCTGTTCAAATCCCGCCAAAAACTCTTGACATTTTATTTATTTTACGCACCTTAAGGCATAGTCACAGTAAAAGATAAGACGAAGGGATTATGTCTCTAACTTTCTTTATCTCTTTCTCGTATGCCAATTAAGCATTGTTAGGAAAAAGTAAAACGCAACAGCGAAAACCACATTTCGCTCTACGCAGATTTTTTGCAATCCAATATTTCCAATCTTGACATTTATTTTCTTATATTCTATACATAACTTTAAATAAAACATTGTTAAACAAAGACGATAAGTTTTACTTTCACAAGAGCAGTTATATCAGATTATATTATAAAATAAGCGTAAGCGAAAAGTGTTTAATCTAATATAAAATACATTAATTCAGAGAGTCATAAAGTAAATCGGAATGGATTTCTGTGGGTTGCCACATATTCTAATTTTTACCCATAGTAAAAAAAATCAACAATGGTTATTTTACTCACTTGAACACTTCTGCAGCCGTAGCATGGCTGCGGGGTACAGCGTTATCGCACCATCATTCTCTTTCTAGTTGTGCGCGAAAGAACAAGATAAAAGACGTGATATAGCCGTATCACGCGCAACATGTCACGGCTTATGAAATCTAATAATTTACTGTTTCAACCAATACCATTCTTTTTCCAGTTATCAGATATTCACGGCTTGAATATCTGAAAACTGGAAACTATTTCAGCCAAGAAAATTGCAACGTACCATTTCAGATGGTAAATTTGATTAACATGACAACCCCGAAATCAAACGTCAAATCTGCCAAATCGCCGAAAAACCTGTGGCGCAAGGAACATATGTACTCTCTACCGAGAGAAGAATTATAACTCCTTAATAAAAAAAAGCAAACACAACATTATTCACGCATATACGTTAGAGCCATTGCGGCCTCTCAGTAGAAACTACGAGAGCGGGAAAATTCGAATAGGGAATTTTAAATAAATTTAGAGATACCTTAGCGCGCACGAGAAACCTTTGTCTCCGCAATTTATTTGTCCCTCACAGGGTTTGTATGAAAAGTCGCGTCGCTACATACGCGCACTTTCATACAAACCCGTAGACTTGATGTGAGAGACAAATTAGTTGCGGAGACAAAAGTTTCTCGTGCGTGCTATCTTTGGAATTTAAAAGCATGAAAAGAAATTCAAATTTTAGAGAAATAAGGAACATACCTACATACTGTAATGATACGTTTCTCCGTTTTATGGACTTCTTATCGTGCTATAAATTCAAATTCTCTTATAGTATGAGGTGATGTCCTATTGCCATCGCTCGCGCGATCACTCGTGCGTCCGACGAAAATGATTGTGCGACCGTGCGTTTAAACATACTCATAATCTGCGCTCTGCGGAATGTCTTATTGAAGGTCGTGCGATCATGTGATGCGATCGAATTGTTCTATTTCTAATCAGATATAAGTATATTTAAACGCACGGTCGCACAATCATTTTCGTCGGACGCACGAGTGATCGCGCGAGCGATGGCAATAGGACAGCGCCTAATAGTAGTTAGACTTTGACTACCTATTATAAGGACTGGCCTTGCGGTAGCATTTCCCATCTGCCACGATCACGGTATCAGTATAAGACAAATTGATCACGTGCATTTACAATCAATTTTATACCTTATCACTAAACGAGACAGTTTATAATTGCGAAACAATAATTTTGAACGTAGAACGTTTGAGGTTCACACGAGACTACTTTTCATGATTTTTAACAAATTAGAATTAAAGTTATGGGGAATAAAATCCAAAGTTTCTGATTTCATGTTACCTCGCCCCCCCGCAAAAAGTGGCAGAAATGTTTGTTAATAGAATGATACGCGTAACTAGTCCCTATATAAGTAGTCAAAGTAAGTAACCTAATAAAAACAAACAAAATACAAATACAAAATCATTTATTTGTGAGGGTGTCCCTTAGGTTCCATACATTTAAAAGTCATATTTTGAAAATCCATAACAGACATGACAACGTTAATCAGTATAGCAATTAAAATGTTTAATATGAAAATATATAGCATTATTTGCCAAAGTAATAAAAATCCATAATTAAAAAACCCATGGCAGCTCATAATGGAGTGTTAGTCCCGACATTGATGTATGGAAGTGAATCTTGGGTATGGCAGAAGACGCATGAAAGTAGGATTAACGCAGTGGAAATGCGCTCATTGAGAAGTATGTGTGGTGTAAATGTGATGGATAAATTGAAAAATAGTTTTATTAGAGAACGCTGTGGTCTGAAAGAGGTGTGGTCTTTCTCTATTTTTGTCACTACTGACAAAAATAGAGAAAGATATATGTTGAGATGGTTTGGTCAAGTAGTGGAAAGAATGGATAAGAGCAGATTGACGAGGGCAATCTACAGGGTGAAATTGATATCATTTGCATCCTTTTAAATAAAGAGTCAACCCATCAAACTGAACAACTTTCACTATGGGAGCAAACCGATCGGAGCAACAAAAAAATCTGCTATTCCATACTAAACTGCAATGCCTACTCGACTCAAATGTATGCAACAGCAGATTTTTTTTTTGCTCCGATCGGTTTGCTCCCATAGTAAAAGTTGTTCAGTTTGATGGGTAGATTCTTAGTTTAAAAGGATGCTAATCATATCAATTTCATCCTGTATAAGTTTAAACCCTGTATAGCTTTAACTTTAATTTCTGATTATTGAAATTATGGGATCAGGTCAGTTACGTCCTTTTCCCCGAACGTCTACTTCCCAGTTTCGTCCATTTCCCTTATGTGTACCCATTTTGGTTAGGGTGTCGCAAAGAGGGTCCCACACTTAGAAAAATTTTACGCAAATTTTATATGGAACTGGGACTTAGAAAAATTTTGATCGAAATTGTATGGAACCATCGACTTAGTCGAATTTTCGGGTGAAATTAGTATGGGGGCTGGACTTGTAAAATTTTCAAAACTTGTTGTCCATGTAGTAGTGTCGGAGGAAGGGTCCGAAGACTTAGAAAAATTTTGAACGATTTCGCATGAGCCATCGACTTAGACGAATTTTCGGGTGAAAGGGGTATGGGTAATATTGGCGTCTTTTTTTTTAAGCGGCCAGGTACCAAATGTTGTGGGTATTTTAGTGCTCATAATTATTATGCAAAAAAATAATAATTCTAATTCAAACGAGAGACTGCAAACTAGCGAGGATTTCAGTGCGTTCCTGCAGAAAATATGCGTGATGATGTCACAAATAATTAAAACTAATAATTCTGGACTATTACAAATAAAGTGGTAAAAAACCAAAACGAGTAACTTTTAATGAGCTTTTTAAAATTATTTTTTTTTTTACTTTAAAATTAAATATCTCCGTAACTTTACACCGTAGGACCAATTTTTTAATAATAATATAAGATACTGTAACTAGCCCTAAAATACCGACAACATTAAAAAAAAAAGCAAAAAAACCTATACCCTTTATCCGTATAAAGCTTAAAAACTCATACTAATTCAAACGAGAGACCGCAAACTTGTGAGGATTGCGGTGCAAAATGTGCTTGATGATATCATAAATAATTAAAACTAGTAATTCTGGGCTATAAAAACATATTAACCCTAAAATACCCACAACATTTAGTACCTGTCCGTATAAAGCTTAAAAACTCATATTAATTCAAACGAGAGACCGCAAACTAGCGAGGATTGCGGTGCGTTCCTGCACAAAATGTGCGTGATGATATCATAAATTAATCATCAAAACTAATAATTCTGGGCTATAAAAACAAATAAAGTGGTAAAAAAACCAAAACGAGTAACTTCTAATGACTTTTAACTGTGATTTTTTTGAAACTTTAAAGTTAAATATCTCCTAAGCGTTACACCGTAGGACTATTTTTTAAGCATAATAATGTAAGGTAATATAAGCCCTAAAATACCCACAACATTTGGTAGCTGGCCGCTTAAAAAAAAAAGACGCCACCCTCCATACAAAAATTACCCATACCCATTGTATGGGGTTTTCGAAAATGCTTTTATTTATATTTTTGCATGCGGAAGGGTGGGTTTATGGGTACCCCAGGGGTTAGAAAAATTAGCTATTTTTTCGCTAGGATTCACCGTTATCTAGTTATTTTATAAATTATGTTTTTTAATAATTTTAGGAATTTATTTAATTTCTTTCTATGGAGCTTCGCGAAACACGTACCTACCTACTCTTCATTACTCGGTTAGGTTAGCGAGGAGCGAAGCGACGAGCATGTTAGGTATCTTGCGACCCACAGCGCACGAGCCGAGCGAGCGTGCCGCGGCAGCGAACAGAACAGCGCAGCAGAACCGAATTGCTACTATTTACCCAGTCTACCCAAAAACATTCCCTTTAATTAAACCCTCCATTTCCGTGCTTCGGATGGCACGTTAAGCCGTTGGTCCCGCCTACTATATCTGATGGTAGTAGTCGTTACATAAAAACCATGTCAGAGGCCGTTAGGCGGTCTGAAAAAACTCTGACACCAGGGCTTTGCCCACACGATAAGAAGAATGTCAATGAAGTAAAATTTAATATTATATCAAAGGTAATGTCAATGTCATGTATTGTATACTATTTAGTCCAATCATCGAGGAGTTTCCTTGTATGGACATCCTAACAATAATTCATCGATCGCTGAAACTTTGCAGTGTGATAAAGTGAAGTGTAAAGATTACGGTTGACAAAATATCTAAGATTTATTTTTATTCGGAAGTTAGGTATTTGTACCAAAACATAAAAATCTTATAGCTCTTGGTGGAAAAGTGTTGGATCCGAAATCCCTTTGGTATATGTCAGTATACATCGTGTTAATGAATTAGCGCAAAACCTCATACACCCCAACTGATTTATAACCAAATAATTAGATTGAAACAATAATTTCATTATTTTGATAGTTAAAATTTAAAGTTATTCGCATTTTAAGTTTTGAGGCAAAAATGATTTGTTATCATTTCAGCACTGAAAGAAAGCGCTAACGTACTCATGGATACATTTTTATAATCTTGTTTTGGTAGTAAGTAGGGTGAGTGTGCCTGTGCCATGGGTTGACATCGGGTTTCGAAAATTTTAAATTTTACAAACAAATTATTTAATATTTTGAAAAAAATTATCTATGTTAAAACCATGATAATTCGATTCTATTCTCGATTCTAAACAAACTACTTTCTAGTTTTGCGTTAATTCATTAACACGTTGTATATTAAGTAGCATAAATATTAGGTGGGGGAAAAAGTATTTTCTCATTAAATAAATGGATAAAATGGATGCAATTTTTTAAAAAGTGGATCAAGATAGGCATATCAGTAGTTACGACGTAGCTGAAGAACTGGGAATTGACCACAAAACAGTTTTGGCGCAGAGCTATAAGATTTTTGTGTTTTGGTACAAATACCTAACTTCCGAATAAAAAAAATCTTAGAAATCTTGTCAACCGTAATCTTTATACTTCACTTTATCACACTGCAAAGTTTCAGCGATCGGTGAATTACTATCAGGGTCAAACCCCTCGATGATCGGACTAATTACAAAAACAAACAGAAGAGTGCGTGTGCAACAATAACAAATTGTTTATAATTTATTTCTTAGGATTCTAATTTTTGTTTCTAATGCCTTCTTCTTCTCCTCTTCATCAATTTCTCTATTTTTGAGCACAGTAGGTAAATCACCAAGAAAAATATATTATTGAGAAGCACAGGACAGCAACACATAGGTAGGTACCTGCTTAAATATGTTTTCTTTTAAAACTTCCTCCACTTCTGCTGCATCAGGAACAGCAAATTTGAACAACTTTTGTCTCTTATTATCATAAAATTGAGACAAAGCAAAATGTCTCCCACACAAAACTTTGCTTGAAGTATTTAATTTAGATCCAATCTTGATCAGGCCAGCAATACTTAGCCCATGCAAGAGCCCTGAAAAAAAAAACACAGTGAAGCTCAAAAAAATTGTTACTAAAATTGTGCAATATTTTGCACTACCTTACTTACTATAAACGAAAGTGCAGTAGAATAGGACAGAGCCTTAGCCTTACTATAATAAGTTAGCCTTCTGGACTATATGAAACTTGGACGAAAATGAAAGCTGGACGAATTGATACTTGGACTAAATTGCACTTGGACGGAATGATACTTGGACCAAATTGCACTTGGACAGAATGCAAGTTTAATTGTTTTTCACGGTTGGACGAAATAAGACTTGGACTACTTGGTACCGTGACCGTTAGTTTTAGTTTCATGGTCAATAAGTTACAAGAAGGTTAGGTATAGGTATACAGAAGCCTATAATTATAACCCCTCCTTTTTATGCCATCGGGTGGGGGTTCTCAAGGGGATACATTTTTGTCCAGGTCACTTTTTCAGGAACTCCAGAGCGTCGCCGCCCAAGCGTCGGAGCCCAAAATTACTAATGACCAAAAGTGTTTCTATGGTCGCCGCCTACACGCTCGGCGCCCTAAAAATAGGGGTAAGGCTATCCTCCAACTCCAACAAACCGCCCCTTAGATGATACTCTGACCCAAAATTGGTAGTTTACATTTAATCAGTTAGGCCGCTACAGATTGTGTTTACTTACTTCGTAATATTGTTTTTTCCTGGATCTGGAAACCGATGATAGGTCACAAACTTATCGTTAGCTCGTGTTTTGCCGCACTTGGAACATTTACGATATTCAGAGCTAGACATCGTGAACAAACCGGCAGATAACACATCAACAAAATAAACTACGCAAATATGTAAACCACTAAAACTAAATAATAAAAAACGTCGTGTCGTAAATTATAACTACACTGTATGTATCCGTAACTCACAAAAACAATTAAAGCGTATTTTTATTGTAATAAATGTAGAGAAATGCAAGAATTCGACTATGACAAGGAATGTCAAATAAAATGGAGGCGATAGACTCATAGTGAGTGACCAGTTCCGTAAATTAGGTACGTATAATTTTTTTCATCGGTATATATGTTCAACACACCCATAAGAAAAAGAACATGTGTGTAAGAGCGAAATATCACATATGACAGATAACAGACACTGGCTGTGGCGAGACGTGTGTTCGCGAATAATTTTAATTGAACTGCTGTTGGCAGTCAATTAAATCTGCCCTTTAATTAAATCGATCGATCCATGTTGCCCCAATTTAAATAATTATATAATTCGTCACTAATCTTTTTTTAACGAAATACAGTAGGTCCCGCAACCATGGCTCACTGTATCAGAGTTTTGCATGGCCAGGTAAGAATCCAGCAGTTTGTCCATACCCTCAGTTATAATCTCCAAAACCGTATTTAATAAGCGATCCGTAGTTATCTTTAATTCTGTGTTTATTTACGCTGTTATCTTTGCGGTCAATTGGCATTTCGCGATAATACGTGTTGAATGGATAGGTCAGATCAATGAAATCAGCATTACCGAGGGGTCAGACGGGGTTAACCGCTGTTTAATAACCCGGATACTCTATGTTTACTACGTATTTATCGGCGGTATCACGTTTAAATGGGTTCTTGGACTCTGGGTTTATGGAAATGTGATTTCAGGGTGGCAGGACTAGAGCAGTGCTCTTGGAGATCCAGCAAAGATGCTTCAGCGTGTCCCCACTCACCGCCGCAGCGGCTCAGGTACGTATCACCCGTTAAAAAGCAAATTTTCCATGATTTTTGATGTCTAAAGTGCATTGTTATGTAATCGATGCATAACTGAAAATGTTGATTTATACCTTATTCGAGATGTTTCTAAGGGTGGTGCGATGTGTTCTAGGTCGCTATGTCCAAGCTCGACAAGGCTCCTCTGCCGTACGAAAAATTAGCACAGACTTTGGATGTTGTCAAGAAGAGGTTAGGTCGAGACATGACCTTGTCCGAGAAAGTTTTGTACTCACATCTGGATGACCCTAAGGGACAGGTAAGTTTATTAATTCAAAATTTATTAATGCATTCTAAAATATTTAGTAATGTTTTTAAATTCGGTTTGTCAAGTTTTTATTTTTGTCTTTATTTTGTATTTTTTTTTTGATAGAAGACATCATTAGAAACTTATAATTTTCTTTTTTTCGATTCATCGATTTCATCAATATGGACTTAATTTTTATATTATTTTGCTCTGTAAATGTGAATGCGGTCACGAGAAATCCATTGAACTCCGTATCCTTTCATTTTAAAATCTCTAACATAGAAAATATTATTATTCAGAAAATTATCTCAAATTATGGTTTTTGATTCAGCCCTCCAAAAAACTTGTCCTACCTACCAAATTTCTTATTTTAACTCGAAAACAACTTGGCATAAACATTGACAGCGCAGAAGATAATTTGTAGGTGAAAGCTGGTCAAGTTATTTGCCGGGTAGTGTAGATGTCATTGACGGAATAAAGACAAAAAAACAGATAAAGAAAGAAAACATTTGTATTGTTATGACAAAATATATTTATTCCATTGCTATAAAGCCGGCACTTCATTCTCGGCGTGAACTTTCAAGGAATATTACTACAGCTTACGACGCCACGAGAACATTGAAAGGCATCCACAC
Organism: Agonopterix subpropinquella; assembly: GCA_922987775.1. Classification (NCBI taxonomy): domain Eukaryota; kingdom Metazoa; phylum Arthropoda; class Insecta; order Lepidoptera; family Depressariidae; genus Agonopterix; species Agonopterix subpropinquella. The sequence continues at coordinate 6,133,440 of OV277695.1, read as the reverse complement.
TCTCGTTCTCGGTCTGTCTCGCCCGTTCTTGGCGAGAATGAAGTGCCGGCTTAAGAAAAACATTTATTTCTAGAACATATTCTCATAATGTAGTTATGGTTGTGTAAGGAAAAATATGTAATACCTTGATAGTGGAAAAGTACTTCACTAAAGGACATCAAACTATAAAACAAATTATAATTGCTAACAATACTACAGCTACTTTAAAGAAATGGTTATCAGTTATCACATAAACAAACACGTGATTTAAGATCAAACATTTGGTTTACAAATTATCATGCTTTTGCCATATAACCTAACATCACAATATTTCATTTGTTGATAAATCTTTTATCTTACGGCAAGATTCAGAGACGCTATTAAGTTTAAGTTCAAACTCCCATAATACATCAAGATTCATACATTATCGACCCTACTAAGGGTGCATTTCCACTGACGTAGTGCCGAGCGGAGCTGTGTGAATGGGAGGTGAAGTGAAATGCGAAACCAATTTAATTGCAAGAGGAGGATGTCCACTTTTTACCCGTTCAAATAATTTCTTTCTATCTGTCAAACAACTATTAACGTGTATAAGATTTTTTCCTCATTTTCAAATTAAAATAAATTATTGCCGATGTAAATGGAATCAACCTATAGTTTTCCTATATCAATATTAACTGTATACTTTAATATTTGAGTATGATACGACTTCAACGAAATAAATAAAAATTTGACAGGTTTTCGAATGTATGGAAAGTGGTCGTTCTTCTTTCCTCGCATGACATGATCTAGCAATTTTATTGTCTGATCTTACACATCTCCGCTCTGCTCTGCTCTGCTCCGCTTCAATGGAAACCCACCCTTAGTCTCAACGTAGACTCTAAAAATGTCTCTGAATCTCATCTCAGCCCAGCCTCAAACCAATTTATACCTTTGAATATGAATGACCTACAAGCAAATGGACCTGCACGGCTAGCATGCCACCCACGACAAAGCGTTTAAACGAGAAAACCGTCATGCGCGCTCTTTTTGGTATACATAAAATAATAAAGATGGAGGCACGTCTCGATTTTTGTCGTTTTCTCGGGGGTGGCATGCTAGCTAGGCTGTAGATCATAACATCCTACAATTGAACATCCTTAAGTTGAATGTCCTAAAACCTATATTGAAAGATAAACTTCATTTTCGGGACTTCCATCTCTATGATCACACCCTGATTGCCATCTTAAAAACGTCAAACTTTTTGTTTAAAATAATATCCAATAGATAGCTTTGACATCATTTCGTCTGTCATCTGACTACCCATTGATTTGGTCAAAATATGATACAATGGTACCGATTCGGACTGTGCCACGACTTAACTAAATTTATTCCTGTCACTTTCTAAAATAAGATTAAGAAAAGAGACAGAAAACCAACAGCTGACTTTAGTGCTGTCAAAGTGACGTTACACGCCCCAAATAAGATGCCATCATAATGTACGCCATCTTATTTAAAGCGTTTTTGGGCGTGTAACGTCACTTTGACAGCACTAAAGTCAGCTGTTGGTTTTCTGTCTCTTTTCTTAATCTTATTTTAGAAAGTGACACGAATAAATTTAGTTAAGTTAATTCGTGGCACACTCCAAATCAAGGCCATTGTAGATCTAACAAATAATCAAAACATTTTCGCTCCCAATATGAATAGGAAATAGAGCGTGGCACCAGCTACCTTAGACTGCGGCCCGACCGAGTGGCTATGCAAGATGCCACGGCCCAGATGGCCATGCTCCAGTTCATCTCCTCCGGCCTGCCCACCGTGGCCGTCCCCTCCACCATCCACTGTGACCACTTGATTGAGGCACAGACCGGTGGCAGCGAGGATTTGGCCAGAGCTAAGGTTGGTATCTTTTTTCCTTTAGGTGAACCTATATTGTACTCCATAATAATAATGGATGCTGTAGTGCAATCGGTGTCAGTAGGAAAAATCGAAAGCCTCTTACGAATAAAGTGTTAGAGAAGTTAACTTTTAGAACAAAAGAGCTAAAGATTATACAGGGTCCTTCTTAATATGCTGACACTTTGTTAAGGGGATGATCAGACCGTCAATCTGAATAACTTTCTGTATGAGATCAACATTGAACTCGCGAAAAAAAAATCAGCTCTTCGATTCAAAACTGCAAACTTACTCGAGCCAAATGTATGGGACAGCAGATTTTTTTTCGCGATTTTGATGTTGGTCCCATAGAGAAAGTTGTTCAGTTTCATGGTCTGATCGACCCCTTAAAAAAGTGTCAGCATATTAAGTTGAATCCTGTATTTATAGGGGTGCTTACGACTATCAAAATGAACAACTTTCACTATGGATCCAACATCGAAATAAATTAATGTAACTGTGAAAGTTGTTCAGTTTGATAGTGCTGACTACCCCTTTAAATATTACTTCCCTCTTTTGTTACACTGGACAAGGATAACGCAAAAATAGTTGAACAATAATTATAACAATGGCCAGTGCTCCAACACACTCTTGGCTGGTTTCATGGTGATTCTGCCAGTATAGTTTAACAACAGTAAATTTTTTTTTTGTGCATTTGGCTAATGGCTATAAAGACTTATTATACAGGGTGTACAATAAAATGGGACAGCTACTCTGCCCCGCAATTTATAAACGCAGTGGGTGCATTTTTTTCAAAATTGAGTTTATTACATATTTGGCATCCTCGCGATGAGATCTTTCGGAAAAAAAGACCCGTTTTTCGGTAAGTACCTTAGAAGGAGGTAAAGCAAAAACCATAAATGCAGTAAAGGCACCCTCGACATTGCGAACCCTATAAATGTGTGCAGTAAGTAATCTTACTGCTTATAAATAATGACAAATAATATTTTTTTCCAAACATACCATAGCATAAATGCAGTAGTTACGGTAAGAATTCTTCATACGTAACTATATTCATAAATAAATAAATAAATAAATAACGCTCACAGGCACATACATTGTAATGATCCCAAGAAAGCACTATTAATAGGCTGTTTATTATGGAAACCATACAACAACGGCACAAACATGTAAACATCCATGACCGAACCGGGATTCGAACCCAGGACCCTGGTTTGGCAGTCCGGCGTGGTAACCATTACACCAACCGGGTCGTCGACTAGATATAATGACTAGAGCACATCCTTAGTATAAATGCAGTGCGAACTCTTGCCGCGTTTATTTTTTATATGTTTTATACATTTTGTAATTCGACGTATTGCTTTCAGGATGTTAAAGGGCAGCCGAAATGCAATTATGTAAACCCCCATATGTGGGGTCGGAAATTAATAGTTTTCGAGATATTTGGAATTTAAGGTTTTTTTACCAAAAACCCAATTTTTTCACACTTTTTCTTAAATAAAAAAAAAATGCTTATTCTATGGCGTCGATTTGAATTTTAATTCATAGCTAACACTTTTTCCGAGATTTTTTCATAAATAAATGTCTGATCATACTGAGCAATTCAAAATAAATCGATAACAATGACGGTTAATTATTGAAAAAAAAATACAAAATCTTGAAATCATGAGGTTTTTCTTTTGTATGAAAAGAAGTGTGCGTTTTACTGAAATAACTTCTTCGTTTTGTTAGCGTTCTAAAAAGGTATATTGTTTTAGAAAAAAATGGAATTACTATGTCAAAAAAGGTTTTTTACTTAGTACGTGATACTTAGAGGCAACATTCTCATGGAGCAAATTTTACGATTTATTTTTAGATAACATTATTTATTAATTTAAGTCTACACATCTTACTCAGAGTGAGCCCCTCGGTTTCTTGAATCATGTCAATAAACGAAATCTTGAAATCAAGCGTTTTTCTCAAAAAATTGTATGAATAAAAGTGTGCGTTTTACTGAAATAACTTCTTCGTTTAGTTAGCTTTCTAAAAAGGTATAAAATGTTTTAGAAAATGTCAAAAAGCTTTTTTACTTAGTACGTGATACGTAGAGGCAACATTCTCCAGGAGAAAAATTTTTTTTTTTTTAGATAACATAATTTATTAATTTAAATCTACACATCTTACTCAGAGTGAGCCCCTCTGTTCCGAACACATACACGCAAGCACTTTCTTAGTTCATTTTTAGTTACTCTTGAAGTAAAAGTAAAATCTCATTACCTCCGCTGCATTTATTATGCGCTGCCTTAAGTCTTCTACGTCGTTTACTGAGGTTTGATAAACAAGGTCTTTCATGTTACCCCAGACACGAAAATTACATGGAGTCAAGTCGGGGCTTCTTGCAGACCATGAATTGGCCGTCCTCTACCAATCCATCTATTCGAATAAGTTGCAAGTCGGGCCAGTAACGTACCATAACCATTTTAGGGATTGGTAGAGGAAGGCCACTCCTTGGCTTGCAAGAAGTCCCGACTTGATCTCATGTAATTTTTATGTCTGGGGACACAATAAAAGACCTTGTTTATCAAACCCCAGTAAGCGACGTAGAAGACTTAAGGCAGCGCATAATAAACGCAGCGGAGGTAATGAGATTTTACCTTTACTTCAAGAGTAACCGAAAATGAACTAAGAAAGTGTTTGCGTGTATGTGTATGGAACCGAGGGGCTCACTCTGAGTAAGATGTGTAGATTTAAATTAATAAATAATGTTATCTAAAAAAAAATCGTAAAATTTTTCTCCAGGAGAATGTTGCCTCTACGTGTCTAAGTAAAAAAACCTTTTTTGACATTGTAATTACATTTTTTTCTAAAACATTTATACCTTTTTAGAAAGCTAACAAAACGAGGAAGTTATTTCAGTAAAACGCACACTTCTTTTCATACAAAAGAAAAACCGCATGATTTCAAAACTTTGTAATTTTTTTTTTCAAAAATTAACCGTCATTGTTATCGATTTATTTAAATTGCTCAGTATGATCAGACATTGATTTATGAAAAAATCTCGGAAAAAGTGTTAGCTATGAATTAAAATTCAAATCGACGCCATAGAATAAGCATATTTTTTTTTTATTTAAGAAAAATAGTGGTCCAGAATTTTTTAATTTCACTTTAATTTCACTAAAAAAAAATTATACTATCGACTTGCTTGATATAGTTTTGACACTTCCTTCTTATGAACGCAGTACAATACTTTACTGCATAGCTCAAATGCATTTTATGTGAAATTGCTACGCATAAGCGCAGTAAGCAACAAATTCACTGCATTCATGCGTTGTTTAATCCTGCTTTTAAACTAATGTGATTCTAGGTATAAAGTAATTTTGGATTACTTTAATGCTTAATTACTACAATTAAGTACATTTAATGCAAAATTTAAAATCTACACTGTTTTTTCTATATAAAAAGTGACTTCAAATAGACTAAAGGTTACTGTAGAATTCGTGGCACCACAAAACACGGTCGAATCTTTGAGCGCGTTTTACTCGAAACTATCAAACTGTTGGTTACTGCGTTTATAAATTGCACGGCAGTACTCAAATGGGTGCTTCAGACCATCAAACTGAAAAAAAAAAATCGGCTCTCCAATACAAAACTGCAAACATAACTCGACTGAAATGTATGGGACAGCAGATTTTTTTTTCGCGATTTCGATATTGGTCCCATAGAGAAAGTTGTTCAGTTTGATGGTCTGAAGCACCCCTTTAAGTAGCTGTCCCATTTTATTGTACACCCTGTATAAAAGATTACAGAAATTAATTTTTTTTTTAGTAAAATGTGATTCTGTGTATTCATAACTTTTACAGAAATATTTAGTTTTAAAAGAACAAGTTAGAAACAAAAGTTTTAACACACTTTTGCCCCCTGTCTGACGCATATACGTGTTTTTCGGACTTGATAACGGAGCCAGACCCTAAGTCTGACTGCGAATATATGCGTCCATACACGTACGGACGGATTGCGAACGAAATAAGAGTGGGCACTGAAATTTAAATTGCATTGGAATTGAAAAGCACAAAGATGAATGTGTTAAAGTCTGCTGTTGTAAAGCCTGACCAGACCAAATAATACACCTCGCCATGTTGCGGATAATCACTGTATCCAACTATAAAGGTAAAATTGATTGTAGCGCCTCCAAAGCAGGTTTTTTATTTGTCTGGCCAGGCTTTAGCTAGGTTATTTGTCATTTTGAAGAATCCGCGAGTTTCCAACTAGTCAAATCAGTAACTGTTTATCAAACGTCAAAACACGAGCTTTGTATGAAAAGTTGTACTAAATCATGAATAGTGACGTCATTGTTTTTCGTCGTCGTTTCGATACTTTTTATAGTTTATCCTTTTATTAAAAACGAGCTTTTACCCGCGACTTCGTCCGCATAAATTATATACCAGATTTTAAGTCAGATGATAAGCTATCACACAAAAAAAGTTTCATCAAAATCGGTTCAGTAGTTTTAGCGTGATACTCGAACAAACAAACACCCAAACAAACAAACGAACAAACAAACAAACAAACAGACAGACAAAAAATCCAAAAATTGGTGATTTGGAATCAGGGACATCTAAAAATCATATCGTAATCTTTTTTTTGTAAATATCTTCAATGTACAGACACACTTCTGTTACAGTTTTATAATAGTTTAGATACTAAGATAAAACTAAAATATATTTGATGCAGTCAACTCCCCAATTGGTCTTTTCCATACCTAATTTGTCGACTAAACCCTTATTTTAGCTGAGTAGCAATTTTACGAATAAACCTTTTTTACTAAAATGTTAAATTAAGTTATAGCGTGTATGATCCCACTGCAGGGCAGAGGCCTTCTCTCACGACTGCTGAGAGATGGGCCGTAACAGAACTCAAAATAAAACCTCCTCAATTCTTCCCTCCCATCCAGGACATAAACAAGGAGGTGTACAAGTTCCTCGAGACCGCCGGGGCTAAGTACGGAGTGGGTTTCTGGAAGCCAGGCTCCGGTATCATCCACCAGATCATCCTGGAGAACTATGCATTCCCCGGTCTGCTGATGATCGGTACCGACTCCCACACACCTAACGGAGGCGGTCTTGGTGGACTCTGCATTGGTACATTATTTTGTTTATTAGTTTACTTTAGTTTACATACTGAAATATAGAGAAGACATGTGAGCTCAGTTGTAAAAGAAAGAAAATAAAAAGAAAATATTTTTATTTGCATACACAATAAAAAGACACTGACATAATTAGGTATATAGAAAAACTAAACTAAAACACACAATTTAAAAATGAAACGTAGTTAATTGTTCTATAAGCTCAGAATAATTAATATACCTACTACGTACAAATATAAGCAACAATACAAACTACATAAATGAAGTCTAATCTAAATTAACAGACTAACATACCAATATCATTGATCAATGTGATAAAACTGTAAACTGCATGTCTGTAATTGATAATATTGGCAAAAAAATTATCATTGCATTGCATTTGGGTTGGCAAAAACTCGGATTTCTTCTCAAATTTACTGGACACTGGGTTTTTAGGGTTCAATCGGGTTTTACGTTTTACATACAATTATTATAACTATTTATATTTAAAAGGAAGATTGATACCACTTTACACCTTTATCCGATTTTTTATGTAACAAAAACTTGCATAAATAAAAGACCTGTTTCACTTATGGGGGTTTTTGCAGGTAGATTTTTCCGAATTTAATCCAGTGGGTTATTTTGGGTTGGGGAAAATCTTTTCGACCATGACTGATAAGAGATTGAGAAATGCATTGAGATCATTTTTGTAATTTTTTTCTGTGTGTTTGAATCGATCAGAAAACATGCCAATTTATTTCAAGATATAATGGCATTGGTAAAAATTGTTAGAACTTTTTTAAAACTCCCGGCTGCACGCGTATTCTGTGGTATCCACCATAAGTTCCATGGAAATATGAACTTTAATTACTGCATAGACACTTTAATTTCCTTTACCGATGTAAAAAATGTGCTGCGATTCGCTAGATAAAAATCGTACATTAGTTTTAAATTATAAGTTAAGATGCAATAATTCTGTTTTCGTCACTCATTCACGTGCCACAAAAAAATCATGTAAGATGCGTTATGTGCATGTGCACTGGTTACCAATGTGAAAACTTTGGCACTAACACAATTATGTTTCAAAACGTGCAAAGTAAAAGTAGAATCCCCTCCCATTGAACAATCTATTCTTGTATGAATATTTGTAATTTGTTTCTCGAAAATGGCTCCTATGATTTCTAGGGACCTATTTCATAAACATGACAATAGTAAAATTAACGACAATTCAGGGTACATTGCTGTACACTTATGGTGTTTATCAACATGTATCTTAACATTCTCAGTCATGTATCTCAAATTGTCATTGTAAATGAAAATTGTTATTTATGAAATAAGCGACTGGTTTATGGTTTGAGGATGTCGGTCTAGTTTTTCGGCCAGGTACTTACTTGATTATATCCGAATTTTCGTGTTTATTATGTCTCCTTGAAATGTTCACGAGGTCTTTGCGTAGGGCTGTCCAATAGAACTTCATCCAGTTTGATTATGTCTCTAATAGCATACATAAGAATAACTAAAACGAATGCCTTAAAATTTGACCTAATATTATGTTTTACCCAGGTGTCGGAGGTGCTGACGCCGTGGATGTAATGGCAGACATCCCCTGGGAGCTGAAGTGCCCCAAAGTCATTGGAGTCAAGCTGACTGGTAAGTTCACACATATTTTTAACTTTTTAACCCTTTATCTTTCCACTGCTGGGCAAAGACTTTAATCTTCTTGGCTTGGGCTTTTCCTGGGCGAGCTCTGGCCATTTGTCATCGAAAGCATCCATATCATCCCGCCTCTCTCGCTAGGTTGACTTGAACGCCCCGCCGACAACCTGTCATATTTTATACCCATGATAAAAGCATGCCCCATTCCCTCGTGTATACAGGCCGTAAACGTATACAGTCTAATTACTGTAAAGGGTGATTGTAGTCATGATACTCAACACCGTTCCCCAATGATTCCATTGGAAATTAGCAAACAAAAATTTGGACTTGCCATACTAAATGCAATCGTTGATCGAAAGTTTGTAGAAAAAGTTGAAATTTTAAAAATCTCTTTTGATCCTGGCTGTAAAGGAATGCAGTGGTAGGCCAAAACCCTTAACGACCTATGTCCCATTATAATAGAGTAGAATGTGAACAGCGGTTTTTGGCGCCTATCTTGATGATATCATACCTACTGGTATTAGTGCGATGTGAAAGGTAAAACTGTATTTTGTGCATGTTGTTATGCAGAGTAAAACCAAAGAATACTAACTTGTTATACCAAGGCTTAGCAAGTAGTTGTAATTAAATCTTCCACAAATAATCTCGAAACATTGATATGATTCAGTTTGCTTTATTTCGTAACAGAATGTGACCTCTGTTTCTCACATACAAAAACATAAACTCACGTCACGTTTCAGCTATGTAATTATACTACCATACCATATTTTATCCTTTTGATATGGAAGTATTATTCTAAATGGGATAATGTGTGTCCACACGTATCGACACGTCGTTCCTGTGGATACACTACAGCCAGTGAGGTCGAGTGGGTGGCGCAAGTGATGGGCAAGCTTGCGTTTCCTTAAGCGCCTTATTCACGGTCCAGCCCCGCTGTACGTCCCGAAAAGGTAACACACGATGAACGATACAAAAGCACCGTGAGTAGGCTTGACGTACGTCGGTTGAGCTGACGAACAGCGGGGATGGACCGTGAATAGAGCGCTTTTGCATCGTGCATCGTGCATGACCTTGGCGGGACGTACAGCGGGGCTGGACCGTGAGTAGAGCGCTTTACGCGCTTAAAACGCGTCCCAGGCGATGCAGTATCTATGGAGATGGAGAGGTCACTTTACGCCGAAGCTTGCTGCGCGGAACACGAAAATAAATGTTTCTCCTACAATACTGCTTAAATCATCTAACAGATGGCAAGGCCTATGATAATGATAAGTGGCGGAAACGCTCACAAAACTTCAGATAAAGAAACTTTAGGGTGGTCGTCCACTTGAGATACAAAAAGTGGAGGGAAAACGTCTTCTTTTCCTGTTTATGTCAGGCCAGCCTGCGGTCTGTATGCCGTCCACTTTGTTTGTTAATGACTTTGTACTTTACTGCACACCAAAACAAAACATACATTAGGAATCTTTAATTTTTCACACAGTTGGTTGGTCTTACTAGTACGTGCGAAATCGTATTTTAAATCCATACTTATACATAAGAATCACAAAAAGGACAAAATGTCAGTTAGGATTAGGAGGTCATTACACTAAACTTATTCGTCGATATGTAAATTAGACTAGTTATAGCCGGGCGTGGTAAGAGCGGCTATAAAACTACATCTAAACGCTCTAAAATCAAAACATACGCATATCTTGACACAAAAGTTCTAAGAGCGCTTATTGTATAAGTGCGCTATGTTCGTCGCGTCGTCCTAGTTGCTGTTGTTGTGTGCACACAAGCAGCGCAGCTTCGACGACTTTCTGTGAAGATAGCCTACTGCGCTAAAACCAACCTAATATCGCCGTTACGTAGGACTATCTGTAGGTATACAGATAAGTTTGATGTGGTTATAAATAGGACGTTATATACTTATGGCTTTGTGCCAACGGCCCAGTGTCGTGTTCGGTAACTTTTTATTTCCAGTAGTATCGCGTCTTAATTTAATGCATTACAAAGTCAGAATTGGCATTCAAAGAATGTATATAGGGTTCTTCTTAATATGCTGACACTTTTTTAAGGGGATGCCATCAAACTGAACAACTTTCTCTAAGGCACTAACATCAAAATCGCGAAAAAAAATCTGCTCGTCCATACTAAACTGCAACTTACTCCATCAAACTGAACAACTTTCTCTATGGCACCAACATCGAAATCGCGAAAAAATATCTGCTCGTCCATACTAAACTGCAAACCTACTCGAGCCAAATGTATGGGACAGCTGATTTTTTTTTTCGCGATTTCGATATTGATCTCATATAGAAAGTTATTCAGTTTCATGGTCTGATCGTCCCCTTAAAAAAGTGTCAGCATTATTAAGAAGAACCCTGTATATCTTTTATTTTTACTAGTTGGAATATCATGCATTAACATAATTCGACCATGTTGCCCGCCAAAAATGAGCATTAGGTATAAAATGAGAAATTAAGGAATGATTTTTTTATATTGCCTCTGCCTATCCCAGTAGGAAACAGGCGTGAGCATTATGTATGTAAAATGGGTCCTTCTTAAAATATGCTGACGGCTTTTCAAAGATATGACCATACCATCAAGCTGTACAACATTCTGCATTGGATAAACATCGAAATCCCTAAAAAAAAACTGTTCCATACAAAACTGCTACTCGATTCAAATAAATGGAACAGATTATTTTTTTTCGCGATTTTAATATTAGTCTCATGGGAAAGTTCTTTATTTCGATGTTCTTATTATCATTCTAAAAAACTGTCAGCATATTAAAAAAGACCATGTATAGGTAAATTATTAAAAGAATTAAACTCTTGAATTCCATTTTCACAGTAGACCCTCCCAACAAACACATAATTGAAACATATGGTTTTAAAACACGACACTAATGGAATGCTAACTGCGCATAAAGTCGTATTTACTCGTTACAATTTATCTTCACGTGACATTGACAGTGCCTAGCATGCCACTCCCGAGAAAACGACAAAAATCGAGACGTGCCTCTGTCTTTGTTTCTTTGCGTATATGTGAAATCGATCGCATGGCGGTTTTCTCGCTTTGTCGCGTGCTAGCCCTACTGCTCTATCTATGCTAATTTTATAAGCTATGCGAAGGTGATACTTAGTTCACGCGCTTGTGTGCCATTAATATTAATGTTTTTGACGCTATGAAAAATTTATGTTTTTTAACCCACTTTTTTCTAAAACGTTTAAACTTTTTGAAGCGGATATAACTAAAAAGTACATTGATGATTAGCATAAATTCACACCTAAATAACTTCTAGTCTCAATAGTGTTGTCCAAGGGCTTACAAAAAATAGACATTGGGTTCAGGACTATTCTATCGTCCAGTCCTCATATGACGCTATTAGTATAATTGGCAGCCGCCGTCTTACTTGAGAGAAACGGGTAGAAGTTTCCTTGTTAGATGTTTGTGATTGTAGCACATTCGCGTTCATGATGATTCTGAGCTATTTAATTATAAGCGGTCACCAGCTTTTCTTGCCAGCTTCATTATACAATCGCTACGGAGCCCTATCATGGGCGAGTCCAACACACTCTTGGCCAGTTTTAATTAAATTTAGAACGACAGTAAAGTTGTCATCATGAAAAGATTGTTTTTGTAGTATGGTAGCTACCTTAAAGCATTACGGCTCCCGTCAGACGGGAGGCTAGCTATAGTATGGTAGTTTATCTCTTAACTTTAATGTTTCCGATAAGTTTATAAAGAATCCAAAATTCAATTCCATAAACTAAATTTCTTTAGAAATAAAAACACAGTTCTTTTTAGAAATTACAAACTACACTATACCATCCATGAAATATTTTACAAACAAAATATTAAACAAAAATCTGATTCCAAAATGATTCCAAGTAAAAACAGAAAATACTAACGAAAATCGTTTGAGGTTCGATTTATTTATTAAATTTAAATATTTATACCTACCTAAAATAACATAAACCTCGTGTTTTGTCGTACTACATAATAAAAATTGATTGAATAACACCATACCCATTGTTTCATAATAACATCATAAGTAAATAAATTTATTTATCAAGCCACTACGTCAGCGGCATACTTGGCAGCGATAATATTGCGGTACTGATAAACAGAGGTGTGTTCAGATTTCTAGTCTTATCCAACTATGACGCCGAACAAGACTAATCATCTGCGATCGAAGATACTCTTCGATACGTATAACCATAGCGTAAATACAATAAAGTGGGTGCGCTTAGTGGCCGCGAAGGATCTATGCTTGCGAGGAGTGCGGGGGGGCTCGCGCGGTGTGCGGAGGGGTGAGGCACCGGCCGTTGGGGTACAGCGCGCAGGTGAATCGGTATTGGGACCGCGCCCCTCGCCACCCGCACCCCCCGCACGATAGGCCTGTCGCGACCCGAGAGCGCCCTCACTATTAGTATATTCACTTTGGTATAACCATATCAGGGTACGCTAGCGTTGTCAGGCGCTGTGATATGTATGATCGATGATTGTACTGTTATAATCGTTTGATAGGGGTTTTAAAGCCTGGCCATAAAAATAAAAACCTGGTTTGGGGGCGCTACAATCAATTATAACCTTTAATGACAATATTTCGAGAACGAAAGTTAATTCCAATGATTATCCGCAACATGGTGAGGTGTTATATTTTTTAAGTCAGGCTTTAGTTTAGTAGGTATAGGTGTTATCAAAAATCTAATTTACCCGAAAATAGAGCTGCGTTCACGACCTTTTTGTGCGGTAGTTTTTACAACTCGCTCTATGATAAAACGTCTTTCACCGAGGCTCTGAACGGCGTTTAGTGCGAAAAGTTGCGCTCTGGGTGCACTCTGGATGCACATATGGTGTAGGTTCGGAACGCAGCTCAAGACTTACTTCGCTGGCTCAAGTGTGCTACACACATATTCGCGTCGGCACGTTCGTCGGTGTACACACACAATCGGTTCGGCTTTTCTGTAGCAAAACGTGCCGACCCTAGCATGTGTGTAGCATGCCTTAGGGACCCGAAGTGGGTTGGGCCTCCGACAAAAAGACACGCTTTTAATTTCTATTCTGTGCATCTCTTCTCATAGTTGGGCACGTCCAGTTCCTCGGGAGCCTTGGAGCTTTAGCACCTGCCCACCAGGTGGTTTGATCGTCATCTGCTACGATCTTGACACACTTCTCTTGCCTCTTCAACAATCGCTTCCTACACACTCATCGGTTTCGAGTACATTTTACTTGACTCCTATTAATTAGGTCTGCAGTCACAAGTCACTTCATACTACGCTTGTTGGCTTTTATTAGTAGGGTCCATTTTAAATTTGGTCTACATACTTATATCAAAGGCGGTTCCTTTTGACTATTCCAATCACACTCTCCTTGTATATGTCATAGGTAAATCCTAGTATCGCGATCAGCTGGGCTAGTATGGCAGCGTGATACAGCGCTATCGCGCCTTCACTCTCTTTCTTTTTGCGCGCTAACGAACGAGAGAAAAGGCGTGATATATCCTTATCACGCCTATATCATGCTGCCATACTACGACGGCTGGAGTCTTATTGTGTGACCACTCGAGTCAATCGGTATCAAATCAACATGGTGTATTTAGGTAGTTCTTAGCTATTTTGCTTTTAATATTTAGTTCATTAATTTCAGACAATATATTATGATGATCACTGAAACAGAACAAAACTAAAAATTGCCTAGTACAGTCATAATACGTTACCGATCCAGTAAACGATATAATCGGAAACGTAACAATAGTTCTACTGATATATTGAATAACTCTTTAAATTAAAATGTCGAACCCTTTCCTTCCCCAGGTAAACTGACAGGCTGGACGAGCCCGAAGGACATCATCCTCAAGGTGGCCGGCATCCTCACGGTGAAGGGAGGCACCGGCGCCATCGTGGAGTACTACGGACCCGGCGTCGACTCCATCTCCTGCACCGGCATGGCCACCATCTGCAACATGGGCGCTGAGATCGGAGCTACTACTAGTGTGAGTTTTACTATTCTAAGACGAGCGAGCCGATCTTCACTATAGCGATTCAGTATTTTTTATAGAGTGTCACACAAGCGTAGGTGTTGATGCAACGATATCGCCGCGATATTTCTGAGATCAATAAGTGTCGCGATATCGCGGCTACAATGCTCAGTAAATGTACAGGTCAAAGGATCAAAGGTAGGTAGGTTACATAATGTTCAAGTTAAAGCTAAATGCACAACCACTTATAAAGAAATACAGCTTGCAATAATATTCAGCTTAATCAGTAGCAAGTAGAGCAACTTTAGAGCTGTACATTGTAAGCATATTGTAAGATACTTATTTTTTTCGGAATTGTTTCTGAATAGTGCCGAAGATTTAAATTTACTTACTAACTCATTTTACTTTGATCTAAGTTACTAACTAACATTTTAGCACACTTAACATTAAGCTTGTGATAGAGTTGACGGATTAATAAGGGTGGAAATTTTGAAATGAAGCACTATGCAACGCATTTAATTTTACATTCTGTACGATATCTGATTTAATTGTGTATTTTTGCCGTGACCTTCGACTTCTTTGTTAAAATCCGACCTCTTCTGTCCTAACATTACTTACAAATGGTTCTACAATCCACATTTTTATTCCCTATGTATAACCAGGTGTTCCCGTTCAACTCTCGCA
Source organism: Agonopterix subpropinquella (assembly GCA_922987775.1). Taxonomy (NCBI): domain Eukaryota; kingdom Metazoa; phylum Arthropoda; class Insecta; order Lepidoptera; family Depressariidae; genus Agonopterix; species Agonopterix subpropinquella. The sequence goes on along the minus strand of OV277695.1, from coordinate 6,118,177 downwards.
TGGAGGCGTTCCTGAAGTCGACGGGTCGCACCGACATCGCCGCGGCCGCTAACAAGTACAAGCATCTATTGACCCCCGACCCTAAGGCGCCTTACGACCAGGTCAGTAAGAAGGAAACGTTTCTTCTTTTCGTTTGCATTCGCCGGTATGATCACTACAACTTTTTAACCGACTTCAAACAAGCAACGACCAAAAACTTCCGAAGCATGGCCAAGCCCAGTCGTACCGGCTTGACAGCGACTCCGATAAAACAAAGTAAAGTTCCGATAGATGCGAAATTAAAAGATATTAGCTTAGGTGTAATGTTATTTTTTTTTTAGCTAAATAATAGCATTTTTATGAATGCTTCAATTTTGACGACGAGCTCACTTACAGAAACGAAGCGAGCGAAGCGAAGTTGACTTTTTTCCGCATTACGAATCAGTTATACATAGAACTCGATCAACATACAGGGTGCAACAAAACACCGTAGTAATATTTAAAGGGATTGTCCATCAATCTGAACAACTGTCACTATGACGCCAACTTCGGAAAAAATAAAACAAATCTCTTTCATACATCAATCTGCAGTACCACACAGACTCGACTCAAATGTATGGGACAGCAGAATATTTTCCTTTTTTTTCTACGTCTCCAAAGTGAAAGTTTTTTCAGTTTGATGGTCTAACCAAACTAAACCACCCCTTTAAATATTACTAGCGTTTTTTGTTACACCCTGAAGATAGAACACTTTGAACACTATAAGGCTGCCTGTCCATTGAAGCTGTGTGAGCTGTGTAGCTGTGTTTTTTTTTAACCAATCAGGAGCTCGGGCGAGATCGGCCGCGCCTCGCCTGAGGACCTGATTGGTTAAAAAAACACAGCTACACAGCTCGCACAGCTTCAATGGACAGGCACCCTAAGACAGTTTTTTTTCGCTAGGGGATTTTGTATCACCTACTCTCCTTACCTACGCCACACCACTGAGCAAGCGTAAAAAAATTTTATAGCAACTAAACAAAGCCCATTTGGTAACCGTCAGGTCATCGAGATCGACCTGACAACCCTGGAGCCGCACGTGAACGGGCCCTTCACGCCCGACCTCTGCAACCCTATCTCGAAGCTGGGCGACGTCGCCAAGAAGCACGACTGGCCCATCGACATCCGCGTCGGCCTCATCGGCTCATGCACCAACTCCTCCTACGAGGATATGGGCCGCTGCGCCAGTATTGTTAAGGAGGTTAGTATGTTATTGACATTTAATACATAATATAAAACAGTTCAGTGTCTGACGACGCACAGCCTAAACAACTGAAGATAGAAAATTGAATTTTGGAACTTGTATATTCTACTCAACGTAACTAAGAACGTTGTACTAAGAATTTTTCTAAAATCAACACGTAGAGGGGTGCAACGGGGTATTGAAATTTTTCCAAATGGACGCGGACGAAGTTTAGGGAACAAGCTAGTAGAATATGTAATACTACTACATACAAAATGGCCACTCCTTGGCCCGAACTAACTTATGCTACGGTTCGAATTATGCCAATAGTGCAAACACTATGCACACGCTTTACCGGTCGGTCCAAATTAGTAAGTACGAATACACTGCTAAACAATTTGTACAATTTGAACTAGCTGTCAATTTGACGTGCATATGCTGCACTACCTATTTTTTGTGTGCGGCGTAAGCGCAAGTTAATGACGTCACTGATGACGTCAGACAGCAAACGTATCCGCACATTCGCGCATTATGAACCGATTGTGTGCATGCTATCTCTACCGATAGCGCATATTTGCGCATTTTGAACCGTAGCATTAAATAAAGCACCTCAATGCACTTGGGATTTGAGAGAGATTTGAGTGGAGCCTCACAGTGGCACGCACAGGCACGCGCCTTCGAGCGGTGCATACGCTCATGTTGAAGTAATAAGCAATTATCGTGAGAATGGCGTGCCCGAGTTGTGGCATGGTCACAGTATTAACCCCCTAATGGATACCACCAGGTAGACGATATCGGTATCTTAAGAGCCTATGTCGAAAAATAATTTAAGCGAAACAGGCGTGGGATAGCTTATATTACGGCCTGATGCGAGAGAAAGAGATGGGGCGCCGCGCGCGCCTGAAGCGAATCGAGCGCCAAATCAAACTTTATTTAATTGTGATTGTACTATTTATGTTATTTCAATTCTGCTCTAATCAAAATTTAGAAAATATCAATCTCTTTTTTTTAAATCAAGTCTCGTGTTTCTATTATTCACCGTTTAGCAGTTCCAAGCGTTTATAGATAAAAACAGAGGCTACTTTGGCTTGTTTTTCTATCGAGAAAATGTGTCTTAATCGTGTTTTGGCTCTAATCAAAACTTCAATTATATGTTCAATTTACACATATCCGAAAATCATACTCCTACTGTTAGTACTTCATGATATATGAAGCTTTGAAGAATCCTATTTTTTTCACATAGCCCCTTAATGTCTCCTTTAATCTAGAGCGCTTCTTCCACATTTTAGATCGAATTCAAAGTATCTATGATTGCGGAAAGCTACCCGCCGCGCCGCTCCCTAACCCGTTCTCACCGATCCCCGCTACCCATAATTGTCTTGGCCAGGTCAGATCTACCCGAAACCGACGAGCATGCATGAAAGGTCTTATGAATGTGGAGGAAGCTAGAGAGGTATGTCAGGATCGTAGCAGGTGGCGTTCCGTTGTCTCTGCCTACCCCAGTGGGAGACAGGCGTGAGAATATGTATGTATGTATGTAATTTCGAACCCTGATTTTAAATGACACCTTATAGTGCTGAACTATAATATGTGTGAAATTTGTCAGGCGCTCAAGCACGGAGTGAAGTCAAAGATCCCGTTCAACGTGACCCCCGGCTCCGAGCAGGTCCGCGCCACCATCGAGCGGGACGGCATCGCTCAGACCCTCAGGGACTTCGGAGGCACCGTGAGTACACTCATGCATCATCATCATTTTAATTGTGACAACACTTTATTATTCACGTGGAAATACAGGTTAATAATAGTAAACAAGTAAAGTGCGAGCTTATCTCTGAAGAGAATCTTACAGCAGACCAGAGACAGATGTAGAGTTTAAAAAAGTAAGGCAGGCATGATATGTACACATTTCTATACAGATGTTAATGATTAAATAAATAAAAGAGCATAGGCCGAGAATCTCCACAATGACCGGTCCTACGCTGCCCTCATCCAACGGGTTCCTGCCACCTTCACCAGGTCGTCGGTCCAAGGTCGCTACTCGAGAACTCTTCGACCCCATCGCCCATCAGTTCTAGGAGCAATGTGCCCCGCCCATCGCTTCTTGAGTTAAACAATTTACACTCGTACATAAACTCATTACCTTTTGGGTGGTATTGTGAAACTTTTATAGTACAACTAGCAACTATTTATGCGTGCAATTGTAGCAAGGTTCACTTTAAGCATATGGAAAGGTTTCATGGAATTACGAGTAAAGTGATGTACGTTACTACGTGGTAATACGTTGCTATCCTTTCGACCACAAACATTTGAAACCCTGTCACTTATCACTGAATACTTTATATTATAGTACCTACGGCTACGTACAGAACTTCCACTTTGCAAAAACAAAGGAATTCCACAGCCGATTACAAACATTCCATCCACACTGTAAATAAATAAAATAGCAGAATCTATTTTTGATCAAAACAATTTATTTGCCATTAATTGGTCGAATAGGCGAATATTTTGTCAAATATACTGTCCAAACATTGACCGTCGTTTGCCTAATATACCAAATAAGCAAACCACTTGACATACTTTTATAACATAAAAACGTTTTGCAAACGCAGGTGCTAGCGAACGCGTGCGGGCCCTGCATCGGTCAGTGGGACCGCAAGGACGTGAAGAAGGGAGAGAAGAACACTATCGTGACGTCATACAACAGGAACTTCACCGGCCGCAACGATGCCAACCCCGCCACGCACTGCTTCGTCACCAGCCCCGAGCTCGTCACCGCCCTGTCCCTAGCCGGTAACTTTATTAATAACTAACATTTACCCGCGACTTCGTCCGCATAAATTATATACCAGATTTTAAGTCAGATCATAAGCTATCAAACAAAAAAAGTTTCATCGAAATCGGTTCAGTAGTTTTTGCGTGATGCTCGAACAAACAAACAAACACACAAACAAACAGACAGACAGACAAAAAGTTCAAAAATTTGTGTTTTGAAATCAGGGACACCTAAAAACCATATGGTAATCTTTTTTTTGTAAATATCTTCAATGTTACAGTTTTATAATAGTTTAGACTAGCGACCCGCCCCGCCTTCACACGGGTGCAATGCTGATACTAAAATCCCTAATATTATAAATGAGACTGTAAGTTTGTTTGTTACGCTGTCACGCGAAAACTACTGTAACACGTTGCGTAGTTTTCAAGATCTAAGCATACATAGGGACACAGACAGCGGGAAGCGACTTTGTTTTATACTGGCAACTTGGTTTAGCGCAGCGGGACGAAAGTTAACGCTTCCCGCCCGGAGAGGTGAAAAAGTTGTTTACTTCCATTCCATTTCATTATAATAATGTAGCCATAGTCTTATTCAATATAGTTAAATTCTAATTTTGTTTGAGATACGTACATACATATTCTTCCGCCATTATCCCACGGCACGGGAGGTAGGCAGAGACTACAGCCTGCCACACGCTAAGATGCTGACATACTTCTCTCGCCTCATCCGTCATCCACTTTCATACATGTTTGAATATTAATACTACTCATAAGGAACACACGTTTTAAATTTTAGAAAAATCTTTAATTAAAACATAACAGTGACTTTTTAACAAATTAAAAACATTTCTTTTAATGTTAGATTAAAACGAACAAATTACAAATCATTTTGCATAGCCTGGAATATAGATCTGCGCAAGTTATCCAGCTGCTTGCGTTTTGTTTCCGAGACGAGTTTCTGTTGAAGTTTGTTCATGTCCTCTTCTAACTCCTCGGCTAGTTTCTCAGTTTCGGTCTTGTGGGCTGTCTCCAATTCTTCAATTCTATAGAAAACAATACAAATAAATTATGAACTGGTTATGAAGTTAGGCTTCACACTTTATCGAATTAAAAATTATTATCCTGCCAAATTAAATAAACATGTCAAATTTAAACTGTTACGAATATTACGCACGTACGATAATGCCTTGATAATTTGCACGGCTAATAAGTACAATTCTTAGACAATATAACTAGAATGTAATTGCATTTGCATGCACTTTGGTAAATGAAGGAGTCTAGAATTAAGATAAAAATCAAAACAAATTCTTACTCAAGTTTGAACGAAGCTTGAATTTCCTCCAACGCGGCGAGTTTTTGTTTAGCGGCGGCAGTGGCTTGTTGGATGCACTTGAGGAACGAACTAACAAGGTGCTCCAGCCTCTGCTCGTTGTCCTTCAGCGTGTTGTAGTCCGCTTCCTGTTGCGAAACAACTTGCGAAAGATTCTTGAGAACATTGTCTGTTCCTTTCTTTCTGAAATGTAAAACATACGATTGACTTTGATTCTCACTTTGATAGGTAAATGTAAATTAGATTTTCAGTAAATATGAATTTTACTCACCTTGCTCTCGACTGCTCCTCCATTACATCCAATAATTTTTGTCGCGTATCATTGTATTCTTCGGTTTTATTAACTTTCTTTTTCTTAGCGATAGAAGTTTGATATTCCCCGATTAGAGCAGAAATGTCGTCATCCTCAACTTCGTCAGTTTTCTGTTGGCGTTTTTGAACCCTCTTCGGTTTAGGCGAGGTTTTCATAAATTGCGATTGGTTTATAAAGTCATGTATATCCTTGGAAACAAATGTAGACTTTTCCGTCTTCTTAGCCATTTTCAAAAGCTTTTTAGTAAACATCAATTAATTTTTTACTCCGCAAAAGAGAAAAATTTTAAAATTTAATTTTAATTTCTTCAGTTTTCCCGCTAATAAAAAAAAAAAATTCGAATCGTTCCATTCGAATATTTAAATTTCCCGCTCTTTATTTTGTTAATCTATGATGTATATTTTTTTAAATTATCGAATAATAAAAAGAAAACAATTTGATCCGTTTTTCGGCCAGTTCTTCAAGCTACGTGGCTACTGGTTACCCCAGAGATTTTTATACAACGTGTTAATGAATTAGCGCAAAACCTCATACACCCCAACTGATTTATAACAAAATAATTAGAATGAAACAATAATTTAATTATTTTGATACTTAAAATTTAAAGTTATTCGCATTTTATGTTTCGAGGCAAAAATGATTTGTTATCATTTCAGCATGAAAAGAAAGCGCTAACGTACTCATGGATACATTTTTATAATCTTGTTTTGGTAGTAAGTAGGGTGAGTGTGCCCGTGCGGTGGGTTGACATCCGGTTCAGAAAATTTTAAATTTTGCAAAATAATTATTTCATATTTTGAAAAAAATTACCTATGTTGAAACCATGATAATTCGATTCTGCTCTCGATTCTAAACAAACTACTTTCTAGTTTTGCGTTAATTCATTAACACGTTGTATAAGGATCTAAGGGTTACCCGCTCGCTACGACCAACAATTATTTTATTCATTGACTAGACCCGCGACTTCGTCTGCACAAATTATATACCAGATTTCAAGTCAAATTTTAAGCTATCAAACAAAAAAGTTTCATCAAAATCGTTTCAGTAGTTTTTGCGTGATGCTTTTACAAACAAACAAACAATAGTAAAGATACAGATATACATATAGAGACGAACAACCTACAATAGGTAGTAGAGATGCCAATTAATTACAAGAATATTTCCGTAGGACTGAGTAGTTTTATACCGACACGAGCTTTTACCCGCGACTTTGTCCGCATATATTATACAACGTGTTAATGAATTAGCGCAAAACCTCATACACCCCAACTGATTTATAACAAAATAATTAGATTGAAACAATAATTTTATTATTTTGATAGTTAAAATTTAAAGTTATTCGCTTTTTAAGTTTTGAGGCAAAAATGATTTGTTATCATTTCAGTACGAAAAGAAAGCGCTAACGTTCTCATGGATACATTTTTATAATCTTGTTTTGGTAGTAACTACTGACTACCCTACGGTGAGCGTGCCTGTGCGATCGGTTGACATCGAGTTCAGAAAATTTTAAATTTTGCAAACAAATTATTTAATATTTTGAAAAAAATTTCCTATGTTGAAACCATGATAATTCGACTCAGCTCTTGATTCTAATGCTCGATCAAACAAACAAACCGACAGACAAAAATCCAAAAATTGGTGATTTGTAATCAGGGACACCTAAAAACCATATCATAATCTGTTTTTCTTCAATATTACGTACCAAAGGAACGTTTAAAAAAAGTTTCAAAACTCCGGAAATTACTTCTCCAGAATGGTATATTTCAGCTTAATTTTACTGGGTTACAGACACACTTCTGTTACAGTTTTATGATTGGTTAGATAATAACCATTTGTGGTGTGCCAAGCACCAAACCAAGCAGTGGTGTATTCCTCTCTCACTCGCCATAAATGTGCTAGCCTCTTAGTGTGAGCCCCTTCGCCTCATTGCGATGATGAAGTCATCATCGTCATCAGCCGATAGACGTCCACTGCTGGGCATCGCCTCCCCCAAAGATCGCCACAACCACCGGTCCTGCGCGGCCGTCATCCAACGTGTCCCCGTGTATATTGTGTAAGTTTCATATAATCTGAAACTAACACAATACACACGGGGATACAAGATCGGTAACGTTTTTATGACTAGTAGGCAATTTTTAAGTAATATTTTGTATCTGTGATCATTATATCTTTTAATAATAAACTAAACTTTAAGAATCAGAATCGCAAAAAAACATCATGTTGAATGTTGATTTGATATCAATTGAATCGGGTAGTTACACAATAAGAGCCCAGGTTGTCGTATGAAGTGTCTGAAATTAACGAACCACCCTGAAAAATATTCATTGATTGATGTCTACTTGCAGGACGTCTGGACTTCAACCCCCTGACGGACGAGCTGACCGGCAAGGACGGCAAGAAGTTCAAGCTTTCGGACCCGTTCGCCGACGAGCTGCCCGCCAAGGGCTTCGACCCCGGCCAGGACACCTACGAGCACCCGCCCGCTGACGGCTCCAGTTAGTTACTACATTATCACGTTTATAAGTTCAAGCAGGAGTTGCCCAAAGGCTTCGACCCCGGCCAGGACACCTACGAGCACCCGCCCGCTGACGGCTCCAGTTAGTTACCTACTGCATTGTCACGTTTATAAGTTCAGGCACGAGTTGCCCAAAGGCTTCGACCCCGGCCAGGACACCTACGAGCACCCGCCCGCTGACGGCTCCAGTTAGTTACCTACTGCATTGTCACGTTTATAAGTTCAGGCACGAGTTGCCCAAAGGCTTCGACCCCGGCCAGGACACCTACGAGCACCCGCCCGCTGACGGCTCCAGTTAGTTACTGCATTGTCACGTTTATAAGTTCAAGCACGAGTTGCCCAAAGGCTTCGACCCCGGCCAGGTCACCTACGAGCACCCGCCCGCTGACGGCTCCAGTTAGTTACTGCATTGTCACGTTTATAAGTTCAAGCACGAGTTGCCCAAAGGCTTCGACCCCGGCCAGGACACCTACGAGCACCCGCCCGCTGACGGCTCCAGTTAGTTACTGCATTATCACGTTTATAAGTTCAGGCACGAGCTGCCCAAGGGCTTCGACCCCGGCCAGGACACCTACGAGCACCCGCCCGCTGACGGCTCCAGTTAGTTACTGCATTATCACGTTTATAAGTTCAGGCACGAGCTGCCCAAGGGCTTCGACCCCGGCCAGGACACCTACGAGCACCCGCCCGCTGACGGCTCCAGTTAGTTACTGCATTATCACGTTTATAAGTTCAGGCACGAGCTGCCCAAGGGCTTCGACCCCGGCCAGGACACCTACGAGCACCCGCCCGCTGACGGCTCCAGTTAGTTACTGCATTATCACGTTTATAAGTTCAGGCACGAGCTGCCCAAGGGCTTCGACCCCGGCCAGGACACCTACGAGCACCCGCCCGCTGACGGCTCCAGTTAGTTACTGCATTATCACGTTTATAAGTTCAGGCACGAGCTGCCCAAGGGCTTCGACCCCGGCCAGGACACCTACGAGCACCCGCCCGCTGACGGCTCCAGTTAGTTACTGCATTATCACGTTTATAAGTTCAGGCACGAGCTGCCCAAGGGCTTCGACCCCGGCCAGGACACCTACGAGCACCCGCCCGCTGACGGCTCCAGTTAGTTACTGCATTATCACGTTTATAAGTTCAGGCACGAGCTGCCCAAGGGCTTCGACCCCGGCCAGGACACCTACGAGCACCCGCCCGCTGACGGCTCCAGTTAGTTACTGCATTATCACGTTTATAAGTTCAGGCACGAGCTGCCCAAGGGCTTCGACCCCGGCCAGGACACCTACGAGCACCCGCCCGCTGACGGCTCCAGTTAGTTACTGCATTATCACGTTTATAAGTTCAGGCACGAGCTGCCCAAGGGCTTCGACCCCGGCCAGGACACCTACGAGCACCCGCCCGCTGACGGCTCCAGTTAGTTACTGCATTATCACGTTTATAAGTTCAGGCACGAGCTGCCCAAGGGCTTCGACCCCGGCCAGGACACCTACGAGCACCCGCCCGCTGACGGCTCCAGTTAGTTACTGCATTATCACGTTTATAAGTTCAGGCACGAGCTGCCCAAGGGCTTCGACCCCGGCCAGGACACCTACGAGCACCCGCCCGCTGACGGCTCCAGTTAGTTACTGCATTATCACGTTTATAAGTTCAGGCACGAGCTGCCCAAGGGCTTCGACCCCGGCCAGGACACCTACGAGCACCCGCCCGCTGACGGCTCCAGTTAGTTACTGCATTATCACGTTTATAAGTTCAGGCACGAGCTGCCCAAGGGCTTCGACCCCGGCCAGGACACCTACGAGCACCCGCCCGCTGACGGCTCCAATTAGTTACTGCATCACAGTAGTACCAGGTTTATAAGTCTCACCTATGTAACTGCGCAGTTGATAAATTCATCATCTCAGCCGATGGACGTCCACTGCTGGACATAGCCCCCCCCCCCCCCCATATCGCTGCTATGCCCTTTGATTACTAAACGACTTCTGGTTTTGACGGGGACTCGGGCCTGCTCTGCGCAAACGAAGATTGACGAGCGGAATTATTTTAGTGGTCGTACTGTACCACGTTTATAAGTCTTACGGATGTACCAGCGCACCACCATCAAACTTTCACTATACGAAGTAAAAGTCGAAAAAGATTAAAAATCGACTGTCATACATTTGAGTCCAGTAGGGACTGCAATTTTATATGAAACAGCAGTTCAACATCGAGGAATAATGTGTTTTATATTTTTTTCTCAATGTTTGTTCCGTAGTGAAAGTTGTTCAGTTTGATGGTCTAAACTCTAAAGGACCCCTTTAAATATAACTAGGGTGTTGTGTTACACTGTGATGACGAGGAGCAGGATGAGTAACAAGTGTGTCAGAATCGGTAATCTTAGTTTCTGCCTTCTCCTGCGGAATAATGTCAAAGGCTAGTCCTGTAAACTTTACGTGGATGTACATTGAACATATATGCAAAAAAAAAATATTGGGGTTCGTTAAGGAATTTAAGGATACCATAATGGAATGCATTGAGACCATTTTTAGAAATTTTTGTTCGTACTTATCTTATCACTTAAAAACTACCGAACCTGTTTAGACGGGGATTTCACAAAAGCATAGAGCTTAGTTTGAATTAACATTTGGGTTTTATTTCAACGCAATCGGTTTATACAATCAAAAGTTACAAGCGTTTATAATATAACGAGCTTTTACCCGCGACTTCGTCCGCATAAATTATATACCAGATTTTAAGTCAGATGATAAGCTATCAAACAAAAAAAGTTTCATCAAAATCGGTTCAGTAGTTTTTGCGTGATACTCGAACAAACAAACACCCAAACAAACAAACAAACGAACAAACAAACAAACGAACAAACAAACAAACAAACAAACAGACAGACAAAAAATCCAAAAATTGGTGATTTGGAATCAGGGACATCTAAAAATCATATCGTAATCTTTTTTTTGTAAATATCTTCAATGTACAGACACACTTCTGTTACAGTTTTATAATAGTTTAGATAATAATGATAAATGAACAGAGGTGCAAGTGGACGTGGCGCCGACCTCAGACCGCCTGCAGCTGCTCGCGCCCTTCGACAAGTGGGACGGCAAGGACCTCACCGACCTCACCATCCTGCTGAAGGTCAAGGGCAAGTGCACCACCGACCACATCTCCGCCGCCGGGCCCTGGCTGAAGTACCGCGGCCATCTCGACAACATCTCCAACAACATGTTCATCACGTGAGTTTAGTTATTTACTTACACTTATCACTTATACAGAGTCTGTATAAGTGATAAGTGTATACAGAGTCTGTATAAGTGATAAGTGTAAGTAAACAGACGATCATTATCATATCTAAGTTAGTCAGAAACTTAATGTTTTAACAGATTTAATGTAATAAAGCTTAACACTTTCGCTGCTAAGCTCAAAACAATTATACTCGTGCAGTGCTAACACTGTGGAATGCTATACAATTCTGACTCAACTTTTGAGTCGTGCGCACTGCGGCCCATTTGTCGCTGACCTACCACGTAGGTCGTCAGCAGTTAAAATGTTTATGGGCTTCATTTTAACCTCGGCAAACACACCTGCAATGTGACTTTACTAGTCACGTAGCGTACTTACTTGTAGTACCTTAGTAAGGTCGAACTTTCTTTCTTTCGACATGATGGGAGTTCTTAATCACTACCTAATAAACATTTAAACCAACAGTGCCACGAACGCCGAGAACAACGAACTGAACAAAGTCAAGAACCAGAAGACAGGAGAGTGGGGACCCGTGCCGGCCACCGCGCGCGCCTACAAGGCCGCCGGCATCCCCTGGGTCGTGATCGGAGACGACAACTACGGAGAGGGCTCCTCCAGGGAGCACGCCGCCTTAGAACCCCGCCACCTGGGTGGCAGAGCCATCATCGTCAAGTCCTTCGCTAGGTGAGTGTAGTCCATCATACTTACCTTCTCAAGAAGCATACCCCACTATGTCGCAGGAAGGTTAACTTGATGATTTGGTCCAACTAGTGAAGATACCACCATACCACCCCCACGACATACCGATATCTCTGACTACCCCCTCGAGGATAAAGTCGTGGACATATGCTATGCTCGCTTAAAGTGGCGGTGGGCAGAACACGTAGCTAGGCGAAATGATGGCAGGTGGAGCAAAGGCTTGACAGAGTGGTGGCCGGGATTAGGCAAAAGAGGAGTGGGTCGTCAGGCAGCCAGGTGGGTTGACGACATCTGGAAAAGTATTGGCAAGACCTGGATGCGACTGGCACGGGACCGAGACGAATGGCAAAATAGGGAGGAGGCTTATGCCCTGCAGTAAATGGATACCGGCTGAAAATGATGATGATATGCTATGCTACTAGTGGGAGAAAAGGTATAGGTAGAATATAGGTAGATCTACAGCAAAAAACGTTTCTAAAAACTATACTGCGCTGGAGCATCATGTTCAAATTTATGTGTGCAGGATCCACGAGACCAACCTCAAGAAGCAAGGTATGCTGCCGATGACGTTCGCCAACCCCGCCGACTACGACAAGATCCAGCCCACGGACAAGATCTCCCTCCTCGGACTCAAGGGCCTCGCCCCTGGCAAGGTAAGGCATTAAGACGATCACCACCAATTCATTATCTTTTAGTGTCAATTGTTCTACGATTCCATAACAATGTTTTATTTAAATAGCGTCAGATGTTTGGGCATAAGGAATATTCTAGCTGCTAGAATCCAGCAGGTATCAGGCAGGCAGGCAGGTCTTATCTATTATAGATTCGCCGTAATCACACAGCGTGCGTTAGGCCAGGATCCGTGTACCCCTAATAACCATCAGTTGTTTTACTATAGTTTGAAAAACATTTTGTACTACAGCGTTGCTAGAGGCTACTGTGAGAACTAGATAGACAATACACAATGCGCATATATACTAGCTATCCCACTTCTGATTATAAAAGACTCTTTTGCCTAATGAAAAAGATAAATCTAATAAATACTATCTCTCGACTGTTGAGAGTTCATGGCATGCAATTGAGTTCGATTTGCTATTGTTGTGACCATATTTCGCAATCAGGGAACCCCGTGGGCATTTAGCAAGCCTCTCAAAGCTGACTGGAAAATCTATTGTTCCAACTAAATTAGACCGATACATTTGTTTTTAACTTGCAAGTTGTAACTACTAACTTACTAAATCTGTATCTCCTTCCACAGCCAGTAGACTGCGAAATCAAGCACGCCGACGGCAAGAAGGAGCTTATAAAGTTGAATCACTCTATGAACGAGCAACAGATCGCCTGGTTCAAGGCAGGCTCCGCCCTCAACAGAATGAAGGAGCTCGCCGCGGGCAAGAAATAGACGCCTTATTAGACTTACACTTCACTTGCACTGGACGCCATACTCTTCTAGAATAATCTACGCTAGTTTTAATGTGGCCAGAGGATCAAATTATACGCGTTTTGGATTCAACTAATAGGATAGCTCGATGATTTGGTACTTAATGATGAAATTTATATTAAAAGCGCAGCTAAGATTCCAGTTCGTAAAATGCTACAATTTAATGAAATTCGATAGAATGTTGAGTAAAGGGCAAACTATTTAACGTAAAAACCGCCTTGATATTTATTGCCAGTGCAAGTTTAAATTCTTAGTTCAAGGTTTTTTCATGTAAGTAGCGTATTTCTCAATCTTTCGGACAATACTTGATGTGGCGGCGATGAATCTAATAATTATTAGTAGCGTAGTACAAACGATACATAGATGAATTTAGTATTTAAGTTTCAATTTTTTCTTAAATGTATTATTGTAAATCAGCAATAGAACATATTGTTTTTTATTATTTATGTAAATAATATTTACCAAACGAAATAAATGTACATTACTCCCAATTGTGGTTTTATTTATGTGTAGGAACAATTGTATTTATCGTCTAACACTCATAACAAACACACACACCTGGCTGACTCCAGTGCTTAGTCTGTTACAAAGACTACAGTTTAATATACGTCTGTTACAATCCTAGATGTCTAGACACAAGCAATTTGGAGGGATAGCTTCCAATAGCCAGAGTATCTAACAATATTTTGAAGGGGGGAAAAACTACTGGGAATAGGAATAGAGGCATCCCCGTATCATAGTATATACATATTCCTTAGATTAAAAACTTTTACATAGTCTATTGCACAAAGATAAAATTGTGGTGCCAAATGGCCTACTGCCCATTTGGGCCATGGGCCAATGACTTGTTGCCTGTCCATTGACGCGGAGATAGGCGGCGGCGCGGAGCGGAGAAACTAAGAAAAATATTAACCAATCAAAATCTCGGCCGAGATTATTCCGCTATTACTGACAAGGTATTTGGCGAGCGACATCGTCAGGTGTAGCACAATACCTATGCCACCTTCCTGGATGTAGCTGTCGTGCAGGGGATCTAGCATGCTACCCCCGAGAAAACGACAAAAATCGAGACATGCCTGTCTGTTACTTTGAGTATGCGAAAGCGAGCGCGCATGATGGTTTTCTCGTTTTGTCAATTTGTCGTGCGTGGCATGCTAGCGCTACTGGTGTTTGAAGGGGCATTCTAGTGAGAAAAATGTCTATCAAGGTTTTTAATAAAATAACATAGGCATGAAAAAAAACCAAGAGTAGTGTAAAACTATTTTTTATTATAGCAACAGCTTAATCTTCATTGTCCTCATTGTCGCTGTCAGCGTTGATGTTGAAGTAACGGAGCTCGTACGAGTCGTGGGCAGAGGCGACCACTCGCAGCCAGTCACGCAGGTTGTTCTTCTTGAGGTATCGCTTCGTCAGGTACTTCAGGTACCTCTTGGAGAAGGGAATGTCTGGAAAGAGGGAGAGATACATTTACTATTTTTTAAGAAGAGTATAAACATTATTGAAGACAGGCAGAGGAAGTCCTGCCGTCGTAGTATGCCAGCGTAGTATCTAGCACTATTACTCCTTCGCTCACTTTCTAGTATTTGCGCGCGAACGAACGAGATAAAAGGCGTGATATAGCCATATCATGCTAGCCCAGCTGGACAGTGTTTTCTGGGTGAAAGAAAAGGTTGAAGTCGTATCATATCAGGAACTCAAGGCGCTAGTGGAAAAGAGACAGGATTGGTGAGTAATTTACCGACAAGAGTGTAGTACTTAAATATAATGAAGATGATAAAGATCATAATTATCATCATACTTAGTATCTCACTGGGTGCAAGCCTCGTTTTCAGATCATGAATAGAGAATTAAATAAAAAAGAACTTCAGTGATTTCATATTAATTAAACATTATTGATTGAGCATTGGCTCAATACTCAAAAAAGTCTATAACAACTTAACTAATTGATTATTTATTTATGGAATGGACTGAAGGATGCAACTATGTGTAACTGAATAAAAGCAAAATCTAAAAAGAGTAATAAAGAAAATCTGGTATGTTACTATGACACAAGCAAACATTAAACATCCCATCCCCATTGCCTAATACCGCTGCATAGAAAACTGACAACAAAGACTATACCTACTTCTGTAATATGGCGTAATAATGTATCTGGTGGTAATATTTTTCAGGTGTTCAAGATATTTGAAATAACTTGATTGTAAATGAAACTATGATGGTGGTACCGGTAGACAGTCTTTCTCTCATACATCCAGAAAACATTTTTAGTCTGTGTGGTAAGTAAGCAGCATGGATTCTACTTGTCAAACTGAACAACTTTCACTATGGTACCAACATTGAAATTGCAAAAAAAATCCATGGTTTCTTCCATTCATTTTAGTAGAGAAGGTTTATACTCCGTCCGACTGTCCGCACTGACTATAATGTATCCTGTATAAACTGTGTTATGCTAGGACACTTAGCATATGCTAAGTATGCCCCCTGCTCCTGCCACAATTGTTTTCCAAAATACATAGAAATATGAAGTATGTGTAGTTGAAGTATGTTGCGGATGCGTTGATAATGTTTTATTGTTTTGACTAAGCCTACGTTGCTGATATGGACATTCTGTAAATTTTGTAGTTTTTTATACTTTTTATTATAAAGGGAAAAGATTTGTATTTTTGTATGTTTGTAATGAATAAACTCAAAAACTACTGTGCCTATTTCAAAAATTCTTTCATCATTAGAAAGCTACATTCACTAGGCTATATTTATTGTTAGAAAAGATTTGACGTCCATCCGGGCCGCTATAACACTCACGCTTGCACTACGTCCTTTGACTTCCATACGAAAAACTGGCAATGGCAATAGCATGACTAGTGGCATTGAGAGGGACATGCTTACAATCTCACGCTGCCCACTTCCTTGCACAATTATTGGGCTGAGTGTAAACTAGCATTACTTGAGGCATAGTGTAAATAAAATAAGTGGTGTAGCTCAGCGTTCGCGGCGGGTCTATGTCCGTAAAGCGTGCGGGGTACGGCGAGGGACAGGCGTATCTCAAGTCACTGTTAGGATATGTAGGCAGCCTGGGCCGGGACGCACTCCTCCCGGCCCCCGCACACCCCGCACGATTGGCCTGCTGCGACCGCTGAGCTTCACCACTATTAGTTCTTTACACTATGCTTGAGGGTTCGAGATCGGCAGTTGCACTTGCAGGAAAACAAATAATTGTCATTAAGTTGAAGTAAACATATCTCTAGTTGGATATTGAAGACCCCTGTATTGGACTTTGTTTATATATAGCTTTCACTTGCAAGGTTTTTCCAAACAGCATATAAATTAGTTGTAGAAATTATAAACTGAACGATATCTATAAGAACATGGAAGTGGTACGGTCAGATAGTTGGTTGACTATTTGCATACAGCGAACGGTGTAAATGTTGATCGCAACTGTTCAGTTTGTTTTTTTTTATTTTTGTGAAGTCATTATTTAGAAATTTCAATTCATTTCATGAACTAGGCTTTTTGAAATGAAATCATAGATTGATCATGATAGATTTGAAGACAGGTTTTCAGTACAAAACATAACCTACAAAATCGATTCTGATAAGCAGCCGGTATAGGCTCCAGGATAATCACGACAATTTATAAACTAGAAAATATTAAGATATTACTGACCTGCACTGATGGCTACTTTAGTCTTGTCCCTAGCCACGACAACGTGATTGCCTAGGTTATTTGTTTTGCCCTCAACTTTGACATGTTCCTTGAGGTATTTCTCGAAGTTACCGACGTCGAGGATGCTGTCTTCGGCGGGGTGAGTGCAGTCAATCACGAATTTGAGGTTGATTTTCCTTTTGATACCCTTGCCGCGGATTTTGCCACCTTTGACTCCCTTCTTGCCAGTCTTTTGGTGTAACTGGGCTTTCTTAGCCACGGGCTTCTTTGTCACTGCCATTGTGGCAATCTGAAATATTCAGGGAACGTTATTACACGTTTCTCAATGGAAATTTGAACAATAAAACCTTTATTTCGCTAAATAACCTACCGAACACGTGTATAGCAGTCACGGAAGAAACTGCAAAATGGCCGACTTAAACGTCAATTTTTTGAAAGGTGGCCACCATCATGGCTCATTGTTGCCATTTAGCGTCCATTTAGTCAAGAAGTTGTCTATGGTCATAACAAAAATTCGGATACACACAAGATAATTTTTTACTTTGATACCGGTTTTTCTGTACCCGGTTTATTTAAACTTCAATAATCAAGAAGCTGGCATAGGTATTTGTATGGTATTCTACAGGAAGCTGGCGTACGACGATTGATTTGCGTGTTTCGATACTCTACCCATTACACGAGTACCTATGTTTCATGTATACTGTATTATAGTAGGAATATAATCTCAAGCACTTCCGTGATTACTTTGGAAGGCACGTTAAGCATAGTTGGTCCCAGCCCCCAGCCTAGCTAGCATGTTACACGTGCGTGATACGGCTATATCACGCCTTTTACCTCGTTCGTTCGCGCGCAAATAGAAAGGGGGCGAAGGTGCGATAGCGCTGTATCACGGTGACATACTCGCCTCTCGCTCGCCTATAGCCTCGTAAAATGGTGGTACATACTTATGATTTTTTCTACGAGCTAATTGAGGCGGCTTGAGCATTGACATTGATTGAACATACTCGGACAACGATTGTTGGTTGGGCTATTTCATCAGCTGCTGGTTTAATAACTTGCCTCGGCTAATCCACACTGGATGCGTGTGGTGGAGCTTGAGTTTGACCCACTTCCCTTCACGCTTATCCCTGACGTTAGGAAGCATATATGCCCTTCAGTAGAACTTTGTAAGCTGATGATGATGACCTGGTACCTAGAAGTAGGTACTTACCGACCGACCGACTTCTTTAGACATTTTTTTTGTTTTGGGAGTCTTTGTTTCGACTCGTCATTGGAATCATCATCATCAGCCCGGTAAAACCCACTTCTGGGTATAGGCCTCTTCATTTTCACGCCAACCAGAACGGTCCTCCGTTGGAATCCCTTACGCAAATTTTATATTTGGGTAGTAGGTAAGTATATCCTACTTAAATAAACAGCTGTCGACCCATAAATATAAGGGTCGATAAAGGATAATTATAATAAAGAATAAATACAGGCTGAAAATTATATCATTGGCATCCTTTTAAACTAAGAGTCTACCCATCAAACTGAACAACTTTTACTATGGGAGCAAAACGATCGGAGCAAAAAAAAATCTGCTGTTGCATACATTTGAGTCGAGTTGGCCTTGCAGTTTAGTATGGGACAGCTGATTTTTTAGTTGCTCCGATCGGTTTGCTCCCATAGTAAAAGTTGTTCAGTTTGATGGGTAGACTCTTAGTTTAAAAGGATGCCAATGATATCAATTTCACCCAGTAGAAGGTTAATAAGGATTACGTTTTATTGAATTCTATCAGACTATAAGTGCAACCTAATCTCATAGTTTTATAAACACCGTAATCCTTCAGTACCAACCAAAATAACCTCGATTAATATTTTGGTAAGTACTTAAATTAATATTCGAGCCGTTATCTGTTATCAAGCAGTCTCTGTATCAAGCTAAATTTTGTTTTCATTTCGATATCAAATTAGTAGAAAGAATCGTAATACATTGCCTTTGTTAGCTAATTAGCTTTGTAAGTCAGCTGTTAATTTATATAGGTACCTAAACCTAATAGGTAGCTAGTGTTAAATCAAGTGGCACTATTTTATCAAGTTACAATGAAATCAACCGGTTCCGCAGGGGCACGGCTACGGTTATACGGCCATTGTCTTCATGCTACCTCCTTGATATTATTTCCCATGAATGAATTGCGTTCATTCGAGGTCACGACACGTTTTTTACCTTACATGATGTAATGCCGTCGCGGTTTTGGTACAAGTCACATTCTCACCCTGAATTTTAAGCACGTCTTGTGCTCTAACTACGTTGGTTATTATTTTGATAGTTAACCGTGATTAATAACCGACTGATTAGGCTTAAAAATCTTAATAATTCCGGCGCGAGTTTTTGAACCGTGAAGAAAGTCGAGCATGCGTATTAACGAAGATATCACGACATCGTGAACTTCGCAGCTCTTTATAACCATACAGACGCAGTTTATTTACGCGCGCGCACTAAATCGGTTCACTGTTGTTGTTGAGTGATGTGATGTAAACCTATTTTTGAAGTTAACCTCACTTTTTTCACCTTATAGGTGAATCATTAGTGAACATGAACAATCAACTCTACTCTAGGACATAAAAAAACGAGCTTATTTGGAAACAAGAATTATAAAACTGTAAAATTGTGTCCTCAAAATTGTGTAATTGTGTACCAAAGTGTTACGACGCAGTTATGAGAGCCAATTAAATCGATAAGAAAGATGGAAACAGTGAACGGGTCACACAAATGACAGTAATATGGATAACTGTTTTGTCGCCTGTGGCTGCGACGATAACGAAGGAATAACAAAGGCCGACTTCGATCGCTTCACGGACAAAATAGAAAATGTTCTCAACGATGAAAAAGGCAGAAGGCTGTTCAGAAATTTTATGTATTCGTCCAAAATGAAAAGCGGCCGTCGTGTTCTCGACTTTTGGGAGCATGTTGAAAAGCTGCTCAATTATAAAACTACTGGTGGTAACGTTTCACCCAGTTTCTTCACAGAATTAGATGACATCATAGAAAAGGCCGAGAGAATCGATGAATTAGACTTTGCCACAATGGAGAGGCTCACTATCGCTCGAGATTCGGAAAACAAAGAGGAAATCAATGATGTACTGAAGATACTCAAAGTTGAGGCCACCAAAGCACTAAGAAGGGAATACAGTAGATTTAGAGTAAAATTTGTACCGCCTAAATGAAGAACGAAGTTGCAGTAAAGTCATTTACCACCGTGCCTTGCTTTTTAGGCATTTTTCAAATTTCGCGCCAGTTTATTATATCGTAAACCGAGTGTTGCAATTTTACACACATTAAACATTGATACGCAAATTAAAAATAGATGTACGGAATAATTAGATGGTTTCGTTTGCAAGAGATTAAATTATTTTATCGCGTAAAATTATGTTTTATTATACCTACCTGTACCTCAAAACCAATATGTAAACAAACCACAAGGAAAAAACAACGTAATAAAAAATAGGCATGGGTGAATAAATAACCAATAGAATATTTTTAGTAGGTATCTATCAACAAGAAACATTTTCTATTTATATTTCTATTTGTTTATTTAAAAATAATTGCACAAAACATGTACATTGAATACTTTAAAACTGAGATATAATTATGAAATATTAATAGGGCGTTTATACATTTTAAAAATTATCTGAATTCATGTAAATTAACAAATAAAAATCATTCAGTTCCATTTCCATTCATTTGAGAAAAAATACATTAATGTTATCAGATACCTATTGATGACTTTAGTAATTAAAGGACTATTTTAATTGCATTCTGATGACAAATAGGTAAGATACTTAGTTTAAAATGTGTAATTACATTTTCTCTTATTTAGTTAAACCAGACCTGTGCAATAACTTTCCAGAAATTGGAAACAATTTTTGTTTGAAAAATGAGTTTGTAAATTACAAACACAGTGTGCCATACTGCAAAGTTATTGTAGGGGCCTACATTTTAGAAATGTTATGAATTAAACATTAATAATTCCATTAAATACCTTATCATTATCACATTATAATAAGAGTCCTTGTCTCATATTCTCTTTCATTGATAAAACCGCGTAGATCACTTATACTTAGATAAAATAAAATAAAATATTGTATCACTTTATCATTTTAGTCATGTTGGCATAACTAAAATGTAATTTACTTCTAGGTTTTCTTCCAAGAGTAGTACATCTCTAGGGGCTTGTTTACCTGCAACAAACAATTATACTACATAAATAACAAAATATAAATGATTTCCATGTTGGGTCGTTCTTGGTCCAACACATGTCGTTAGCAATACAACGCGGAAACGCAGTCAGTGTTATGGGCACGTTCGGGCCAGGTACAGCTAGGGGCCGACTTTTCGATTAAGAGCCTACCGAGCCTATTATGCTGCCCCCAATCGTATTTTTTTATTTCTATACAAGTAAACAACATTTTCGAAAAAAAACAAGAATGTCACATTGTAGTCCTGCATGAGTAGCATGGTAGCATGCCACCGTGATACAGCGCTATCACAAAATACAATACAAATACAAATCGTTTATTGCAACCATGGGTTTATAAGGTGTTACATAGATTCCAGTACACATGGACCCTGGTAGGGCACTGCAAAACTTACATCTAGAAATAAAATCATACATATTGAAGTGAATTAATACAATTAGAAAGACGAAATTAGATATTAGAATTAGAAAATTAGGAAAAAAACATATTATATAAGATAAGATATAACAATTATTGCAATTATTAACACACGAACATAACACGAAGAATTATTAATATTTATGAATAGGTAAAAATTATTATTAAAAATTTAATTAGACAATAGCATATTTAAGTATTAGATTATATTTTATCTGATTATCAAAGTAATAATTGAAATAATTGAATTAAATAATATTTAATAAAATGCAATATAACACGAGACATACATATAATCATTTATGATCGAAAAATTCCTGCAGGGTATAGAAACAGTTTTCTAATAAGTAAGCCTTCAATTTTGTGATATTATTAGCCAAGTTTAGGGGTAACTTATTATGAATTTTTACTGCCATGACGTATGGTCCTGATCGAAACATCTCCAAGTTGCAAGCTGGCTGCGCAAGTTTATTTTTATATCGTAGGTTAAGGGGTCGTGTGTCTTTAGCTTGTGAGAACAAGGATATATTTTTATTAACAAATTTGCAGATTTCTAATATATATAGTGAGACTAGAGTTAAAATGTTAAGTTTTATAAAATACGGCCTGCAACTTGTCATGTTATCTATATTTGCGAGGATTCTGATACATTTTTTTTTGTAAAATAAAAGCATGTGGTGCGTCGGTGCTATTTCCCCACAACAAAATACCATAACTCAGCCAGGCCTGGGCATATGCATAGTAAGCCATCGTGGCTGTTTTTAGATCGGTAGATTTCTTTAACGTTACTAATGCGTATGTAAAACGTGACAGTTTGTTTGATAAATTGTGTATGTGTGATTTCCAGGTTATGTGTGTGTCAATGTTTATTCCTAGTAGTGTAAATGTATCAACACATTCGAGGGGCATATTTTGAAAAGAAAAGTTTATGTTCAATGGTTTTTTTTGATACGGTCTGAATTGCATCAATTTAGTTTTGTTGAAATTTACGATTAAGTTATGGTCATTTAGCCAAGATATTATTTTGGTTACGATATTATTTAAATTGGTATTTAAGTCTAATTCGTTTGGGCACGGAAAAACCACCGATAGGTCATCCGCGAATAAAATACTGGTTGTATCTAAAGCCTTTGGCAGGTCGTTGATATATATTAAAAATAATAGGCATCCGATCACACTCCCTTGAGGAATAGACCTCTCTACGTTCGCCTTTGATGACCTTATCTTGGCTATCGAGCCGGTGATGTGATCGTAATGCTCAATTTCAACGTACTGTACGCGGTTTTTTAGGTAGGATTCGAACCAAGCATGGGCTAATCCTCTTACTCCTATACCGTAGAGTTTTTGTAAGAGAACACTGTATGAGACTCGATCGTATGCCTTACTCATATCTAGGAGAACACCAACTGCATATTGCTTATTATTTATTATATTTAATATTTCTTGTATATATTTATAGACTGCCAATGTGGTAGAGCGATTTTTCCGGAAACCATTTTGGCTTTCATCTAATATATTGAATTTTTCGCAGAAAGAGTATAGGCGTCTTGACATGGCGGTTTCGAATATTTTTGCGAAGGTAGGTAAGAGAGCTATAGGACGGTAATTATTTGTATCTGTTGTGTCACCCTTTTTATGAATAGGTTTTGTGATAGACACTTTCAATTGATCGGGGACGCTACCTTCTAGAAAGGATTGGTTTATTAGAAAGGTCAGTGGGGGGACCAATGCATCTGAACACTTTTTTATCAGTATAGGTGGTAGTTCATCAAAACCAAAACTTCGTTTACTTTTTAACCCGCGGAATATTCTATAGACTTCGTTCGCATCGACAGGGTATATAAAGAAAGAATTTTCATTTGGTGTAATTACTGGCCGGCCAGCTGGTGGCAAGTGTGCTACGTCACAATCATTGTCACACTTCTCACCGCCCACTGATACAAAAAAGTTATTAAATAAATCGGACACAGCATGAGGGTCATCTATGAGTCTATTTCTTACTTTGAGGTTGATATTTTTTCGTAGTTTCTTCGGAAGCTTGTTTGTCCGCTCCTTAACAATATGCCACATTGCTTTTGTTATATTATCCGAATTTTGAACTGTACGTGTGTAATTAAGCTTTTTGGATTTAAAAACTAGTTTTTTGAGCAATTTTTCGTAATATTTGTAATGCATATTCAATATAGGATTATCGGTTTGAGAAATAAATATTTTTAATAATCGTTTGTGTTTACACCTTCGCTCTCTTTCCATTTGCACGCGAACGAACGAGATAAAAGACATGATACAGCCGTATCACGTGTAGCATGCTACGGCTTCTGATTGGCTTTCAATTTATCGAAACATTACAGATTATTATGTTTTATGCTTGTAGCTATCATCGTTAAAAGTGGTAACTTTTAGCGGTTTTAAAGATAATTGCTACAACTATTATAAAAACAAATCTGCAGTGACCCAATAAATTGCAAATCAGCAATGACTACAACGTGACATTCTTGTTTAATTGTTAAGAAATAATAAAAATACGATTGGGGGCAGCACAATAGGCTCAGTGCAGCCTTAAGTGTTTGACGTGGCATGTTGTTGAATGGTGTTTTGTTTTGACGACGCATGTTGCTGAAGCAAATTTTGGTTGCTGAAGTGGATTATGAGAATTTTTAAATGTAATTTCAATTTCAATAAAGTTTAGAAATAGATATGAAAAAATTATTAAGCATTTATTATTAAGCATTTCTTGCCAATCATTAGCAGATATCTCCATAGATTGGTTACGTACTTATGAATTGAGAGATACATGATATTGTAACTATAACACAGTTATAAATCCTTTTCTTTACAAATTTTGATATTTTTTGATGTATAAAAATGATAATTTTTGAACAAAAAAATATTTGAAAACATTTTTCTTGAAATTTGACATAGTTAAGAATAGGTAGGTAGTATGTATTACTCATTAAAATGACTAACAATAAAAAATGTCGCGCAGATGAGCATGCTGAAAATAGCCAGCTATTTGCATATGCCAAGTTTTAAGCTGAGTCAGTGGTTGAATAAACAGACAGCTTTTACAATTATTATTGTATCGCAGAAGGCATGCTATTTGCATATGCCAAGTTTTAAGCTGAGTCAGTGGTTGAATAAACAGACAGCTTTTACAATTATTATTGTATCGCAGAAGGCATTTCACAGGCCATAGTCTTTGGTAGGCTTGCGTGGGAACACATATCCAACACGTAGAAGAAAACTTTGAGACCTATCTAAATCCAATGGTATTCACCAATTGTAGTTTGTCTTTGAATGCATTATGCATTTACGCACTCAAAGACCTACCACATTCAGTGCAGACTTACAGAAAGGTCAGAAAATTACTTGGGTTGGAACTGGTCTATGCTGTCTGTAACAATCATATTAACTACACTTATAAAAAAAGAGTTCTGCGACTGACTGACAGACAGACAATGCACAGCCTAAACTGCTGAAGATAGAAAAATGAAAGGACAACCGCCGCACTCCCTTGAAAAAATACCTTAAAATGTATATAAGTTTTGACTGAAGTCAAATGTGTAATAAATTATGGGGTTTTATAAAAACGACTCAGATAGTATCATTTATTTTTATAAGAGTTATTTATTCATTTATTACTTAAATTATAAAAAAGCAGCAACCTCAAAATGGCTGTCAATGTTGTTTTTTTTGTATACGAATGATAAAAACGAATAAATCATTGTAAAATAAACTAATGCCTGCAGTTAGTTTCTATTGTTCCATAGTCCATAATAAAAATAGAAGTACGGTTATATATTTTTTTGGTATTATGTGCCGGATGTTCTTTGGAATATAATATTTTACAGAGGATGTACCCACCTTACGCAAAATAGGCGCCTACGTCGTCGAGTTGCGGAAAATGAGCCCGCTCAACAAATACCAATACAGAGGATGTAGGGTTGCACAAAGGATTTTTTAAAAATCGACTCCTGAATCAACGCAGACGAAGTCGCAGGTCAAAAATTCGAATTAATGAAAAGTAATCACTGAATTACCTTCCAGAACTTATCATTGATAGCGCGGAGTGTTTGAGAGCCGGCCAGCGGCACAAACTGCCCGGGTGCCGGGGCCACGTAAATGCAGAAGTTGAGCAGTCGGTAAGCTTCTGGGAGCTCTGCGTCCAGGTCCAGTGTCAGTCGCATGGCTAAATATTTGCTGAGGTGGTCCACTGCAATGAGATTAAAATGTTGATGTCAGATGCAATTTTTAATTAAAGAATAGGTACACTAAACTACAGCTAGACAGTTTGTAGAGAACTTAAATCAGTAGGTCTAGTATGATTCCTCTACACGCGCGCGACGCGCCTTCGCTGCATACAAAATAACCTGTTCCCGTGCTTTAAGGAGAGCGGGTCAGGACTAGATAATAAGGGTGACAATATCCAAAATGTATTAATTTATTTTAAAGATACTGCTTGTTCTTGTTTTTTTTCCGCTTGTATTTATGAAATGGTATCTTAATTCAAATTAGAATCATTTATTTCAAAGTATCCAATATACAGGTAGTGTTAGTTACTAAGGATATTAGTCCCACAGAGGAATTAAACTGCAGTGCATAACCAATGACATTAGTAAACAAGAATGGACAGGCCTTACGCGAACATTTCAAACCCGAAAAATGAGGCAAAACAGTTGACAGTTTTACTTCGAAAGTGTACTGAGATGACAGACCAAGTACCTTAATTTGTATTGAAGTGCCCTAGTTTTGCGTGCTTCAACTTAAAGCGCTTTGGGCCTATCCATTCATTTTACTTTGATCTAAGCATACAACTCGCATGGTGAGTCCAGATTGTATCACATTTTTTGGTGTGAGCACACGCGTCATTATTTGGAGCTTAGGAACGAATTTCTTAAAAACCCTCAGCATAATAAAAAAGACCCTGCATCCACATGCTATCGTCTCATATAAACTGTTAAGAGTACTAAGTGTGCTGGCTAAAAAAGTCTCCAAGCCGTTCATTCCATTAGTGCCGTAGTGTTCTGGCAGAATTAACAGCGCTGTAGCTTTTGCTTCAGCATAAATGCTGAGTCAGAACCTTTTTCATTGGCGCAATACAGGTCACACGGTTAGCATATTCCAACACCTATACCTATAATATATTGTTTTATTGACTGGTCCGTCATGGGAGCTCCCTGTTGCTGCTGCCGCTTTGCACAGACCTCCTTATGCACATTCTATACTGTTACCTACTGCATTTGTCTGTCACTGTTTATCCTGTATTGTTCTGATGAAATATATGAGTTATCTATCTATCCGCCTATTATTTTTAATAAACATACCGGAAGCATTAGCAGTAGTCTTCAGGTATCTGACGGAGCTGTCCCTCAGGGCGCGCATGAGCTGGTTGTCGCCGGTCATCTCGGTTGGGTGCGGCTTGAACACCAGCTCAATCTCGTTGGGGTTCAGGGGCTCCCCCTCGCCCTCCGTGTCCATTGAGTTCTCACCTTCTGTTCTGCAAGTTTGGAATTTAGTTTGTCTGAATTTTTGGAGACTAAAGAATATGTCTCGCACATAAAAATATTTTTTTAAGAGTACTTGGACACTTGGCTGTCATTTCATACAAATGGGAAAATTTATAAATGCGGTGCTAACGCACAAGCAAGAGTCCATTAACCTTTGGTATGGAACACGGATTCGCGTGACAATAACAATAAATTGATTTCTATCGTGTCTGGTTTTTCCCGGCATACGAGAGTTTAACCCGGCGGCACTCGCTACTGGGTAAAAAATACCACAGAGTACCTAAATTTGGTTGTTTTTTTTTTCTAAGCCTTCTGGCAACCCAAGGTTCTCAGTACCTTCGAACCAGTAGATAGCACACCCGCACCCCACGGGGCATTCCGTTTGTGCGCAGCGTTTGTTGACGACGTACATGTAAATCGAGAACAGAATGTTGGATGTTGATTATGTCTGTGTTCATTTATTATAAAGGGATAATTATTTTTTGTTAGTTTACTAGTGTACTAAATTTATTTTCGATTTTGATCTCAATTTTGTATAATTTATGAAAAAACAATAATTTTGTTGATTTTTCTAAGGTTACTAAGTAAAAACTAAATATTATGTTGATTTTTTTGGATGAGCTTTTATTTTAAATACATGAACATTACAACTTGGATTTGTTGTTTTATTTATGGACAATAATACCAATAACACAAATGCATTGTCAAACATTCAAACACAAACTTCTTTTCTTAAATAATGCCAATTAAACTCTCGTGGTATTTTTTACCCGGTAGCGAGTATTCATGTTTGTAAAGACCTAGCGAGTACCGCCGGGTTAAATATAAATTAAAAAAAAGAAGAGGTAAGCATGAGCAATACTGGGTGCAAGCGAAACAGGAATACGCATTTGCTTACATTTTATGCCACAATCCTGCCAAAGGGGAAGCAATTGCAGTGTCTGTACTGTATGCAGTACTCTTTCTTTTACTGTGGGTAAGATCTTTATTCGCGTCGGTCTATTTGTTTCTCTGCATGCTTCTTCTAAACCACACAACGGATTCTGATATGATTTTCAATGTCATTTTCTTCCAGAAGGTTTTTGTGTATAATATTAATAATAGATCGCACCCAGTCACTAGTATATTTATTATATAGGTTACTGGTGATACATACACACATAATCATACTCAGATCAGTGCATCTCCGGGTGGATTAATACTTTGAGATGAGTATCAAACACATTTTATCTGTAAACTTTAATTGCTGCTCATCACAAAACATGAAACTCAATGTTGTGCTAACCGACCCATACAAACTATTTTTCTTTTTTATAGGTAACAAGCTTTTACCCGCGACTTCATCCGCATAAATTATATACCAGATTTTAAGTCAAACAATAAAAGTTTCATCAAAATCGGTTCAGTAGTTTTTGCGTGATACTCGAACAAACAAACATACAAACAAACAAACAGACAGACAAAAAATCCAAAAATTGGTGATTTGGAATCAGGGACAGGTAAAAACCATGTCGTAATTTTTTTTTGTATATATCTTCAATGTACAGACACACTTCTGTTACAGTATTATAATAGTTTAGATTAAATATTCTCAAAACGAAAGTACTAACCTGCCGTCACTAGATTCACTCTCCTCACTTCGCTCCGACGTCAAAATAGACTTGGCTCTCTTAGTGATACTTGTGTTCTTCGAGATGGAGCTGATATTGGACGGCACCGGGGACGGCGTGCTCCTCACCGACGCAGGGTTCGAGGTGGACTGGCCGGACGGCGCCGGGTTGCCGACCGCCGGCGACACGTCCTTAGGCACCGGGGTACTACCAGAGTTCCCCGCTGCCGTCTCGGCTGTAGCAGCCGAATTAGAAGGATTAGAATTACCACTAGTCTCCTCCTGATTTTTCCGCGACCTCTGCGGCCGGTTTTGCGATTGCAACTTTATTCCTTCAGTGATAGAGTTCACTAACGAAGCCTGGGAATGTGACATGTTTAATTTGGCCAGCACGCGTTCCTGGTGCGCCTCATATTCGTCTCGACTTGGGTAAATTTTTGATATGAGTAGATCGAAGTTTGGGTCTGGCCGTAGAGAGCGTTTGGACACCAATTTCTTGCGACACGTAGGGCATTCCTTGTTGCCGGACCGTAAAGCGGTTATAATACAATCTGAGCAGAACCTGTGGAGGCATTCCTTCGTCGTCATGGTCTTTTTGAGCATATCTAAACATATTGGACACATCAGCTCGCTGTGCAAGCTTCGTGGGGACACCGCTATTTCGGTGGCGTCTGTTATCACCTCTTGTGGTGTGCGGTGCAGTTCGTAAAGGGAAAGTTCCCATGTTTTATTTTGTGAAGGTTCCGCCGAAGACATTTTTGTGGTTTGTTTCTACTTGTAAGACTAAAATAAATAAATTCCGGTAAATAAAACAACTCTCTTCGCGTCCACCATATTGGAATAAGAATGAATGAAAGCAGTGTTGCCAAGTCGCAGCCAGTCTGAATCGCCAAAAATCTCGGGCCAAGTAGCCTAAAGTCGCCTAAAAATACAGCAAATTGGCCAAAATAAATGCTATATGGGCTGCTCGTGACGGAAAAATATATATTTTTTTACAACTTCAATCTCTACTAACAATTTAAAAATAGCTATAACACATAACATACACGTTCGTTATGTGGTACATAGTGTGTTATGTTGTAGTGTACAGTTTATGCAGTCTGCGATAAAAAAATCATATAATTTTACTTACAATAAGTATAATATTTAAGATTTTTCTTAAAATAGCCTAACCCAGAAGCATAGCATAACCCGAAAAAGTCAGTTTTTCTTAATATAGCCCAAAATCGCCTATTTTAATTTTGGAAATAGCCTAAATGGCGACCGGTCGCCAATCGTATTTTTCGGTCGCCGATAGACCCCCTGATGTAGCCTAAAAGGCGATAAATCGCCTAACTTGGCAGCACTGAATGAAAGGAATGGAACGAAATTAAATTGACATATTGAACGAATGACTTGTTTTTTTTTTTGATTCAATTCAAGGTAAAGAGATTATAATATCTCATACTCATACAACCGATGTCTTGAATAAATACTCTCATTTATAGCAACTAAAACGTTGGTGTTCGACGTTTCAACGCTTCTTTGGAGTTTTTGGAGGCAATCGAGAAACGCAGGAACCGCAGAGAAGTCCACAGGAAAGAGGTGAACCGACCGCTTGCCGCGCTACAAAAGAACGGAACACTTTTCCTGTTCACGACCCACACCATCATATTTCACTGAACTGTATATTATTCACTTGCACGACACTTTGTTACGCAAAACAAGACCGATTTTACGAACCAAAACTCACTATAAACCAAAGACATATATATTACTAGCGTAAGGACATGGCCTATGACTATGAGCTTGAGCGATGCACGATGCAAAAGCGCTCTATTCACGGTCCATCCCCACTGTACGTCAGCTCAGTCGACGACGCTCTCACGGAGCTTTTGGATCGTGCATGACCTTGACGGGACGTACAGCGAGGCTGGACCGTGAATAAGGCGCTTAAGGCTAAACAGTAACAAATAAATAATAAATAAATAACGCTCACAGGCACATACATTGTAATGATCCCAAGTTAAGCACTATAGGCTTGTTTAACATGGAAACCATACAACAACGGCACGAACATATAACATCCATGACCGAACCGGGATTCGAACCCAGGACCCTGGTTTGGCAGTCCGGCGTGGTAACCATTACACCAACCGGCTCGTCACAAAAGAACATGCATGTTACTGAGTCTGATCTGAAGCATCCGTTGACAAAGTATCTTCTAATGTTCCCCATATCTAAAAAATAATTTTTATTTTATTTTGTCGCATGAGGCGCCATCCATTGAACAATTTGGACCCATTTTTTTTTCTTTTTAATACAATTTCAGAAAATCTTTCATTCTATTAATTTTGATAATATTATTGTAACAATAGCATTATGGCTCCGTTTCATTGCTTTAAGACTAAATTATAATTATGAACAACAACAACGTCAGAGCCAAAAAAAAATTACTCCAAAAAACGGGTTACGGGTTAAACTGTGTTGCCATTATTAGGAGAAAAACAAAATTTTAACAAAAAAATTAAAACCGCCTTCAAAAAACTAAAAAGTTAAAAAATAATATTGCAGCCGATGACTTTCCCGTTCGCATCATAAGAACATTAATTTGTTTTATTGAAGTCGCTGTCAAGCCGGTACGATTCGCGACAGGGCTTGCATTTTTTGGCTTGGCTTGACACCGACTTCTAAAAAAAACAAATTAATGTTCTTATGATGCGAACGGGAAAGTCATCGGCTGCAATATTATTTTTTAACTTTTTAGTTGGATTCCGTTTCCTAGAGTGTTGGTTACTACACGTGTTAGTGAAACTGATCGCTTTTTTCCCTGATTTAGTGAATATTTTTCCAAATTTAGATGCTGGTGGTAGCTTAGATTATTTAACTGGTGGTTGTTTACTAATATCTGTATCGTTTGTGTCCTGGTAGTAGGTAAGTACATGTAATCCTTTAACTCCCTTTACTTGCCGCCATGGAAGGTAACGAGGAGCCGCCGGACAGAGGTCCGCCGGATATAAATAATGTCCTCATGGAAGTAGTCTCTCAAACACAGAAACGTGCTTTGAATTCAGAGGAAATTCATAACCCTAAAGCCAAACGGACTACCCTTGAAACTAATCCCATTACTGCATCAAAACAACAAGTTTACACCCATCCTTCTCTGGCGAGTGGGTTGCGTGAATACTCGAATAATGACACAGGTCCTTTTATTGTCCACATTTCAAAAGAGGTGACAGATCCAGCAGCAACAACTTCCATTCGTGCTATTAAAATCGGTCAACTTCTCGTAAATAATGGCATCAAGGATATCACCCAAGACGGTGTGAAGAAAGTCGGACGTAACAGGATTTCAGTGGAATTCACTTCTGCTGGGTCTGCTAATAACTTCCTTAAGAACACAGTTATTCAAAATAACAACTTCTCTGCCACAATTCCCACATATAACTGCTCGAGAATGGGTCTTGTTCGTAATGTACCTGCTGACATTTCTATGGAAGTGTTTGCGGAATCAATTGAAGTCCCACAGGGCTTTGGCATGATTTTGAAAGCTCGTCGTCTCAACAGAAAAAACAGGACGGATAGTGGTGTTGAATGGATCCCGACCAATTCCGTAGTTCTGACTTTTCAAGGTCAGAAACTACCGGAAAGAGTATACTCCTTCCATAACTCTCTCCCGATTGAACTATACCAATTACCTACCATTCAATGCTTGAAATGCTGCCGCTTCGGACATGTTCGTGATCAATGTAGATCAAAACCTCGTTGCTTCCGCTGTTCACAGAATCACACCGGTGATGAATGCGGTGTAGAAGAACCCTCAGCAACATGTATTTTCTGTTCGCGCAATCATTTTGCTACATTCAAGAACTGCTCCGAGCACATCCGCCAACAAAATATCAAAAATCTGATGTCTAAGGAAAGCATATCCTTTCAAGAAGCCTCTCTCCGTTTTCCTTCAATAAACAGGCGTACATTCGCAGATGCTACTGCAGTAATGCACTTTAATCATTCTCCTTCCCAACAACTTCACGAATATGAAGAAGGTCCGTCGCCTACTATTTCCTATAAAAAAACAGTGACACGTATGCCACATCCTAAAAAGCCATTAGATAAAGGATTTGATCGACTTGCACATCAGAATATTATTAAGTCCCCTTCTTTTACTTCTCCTAATGGTTGTGGTTATCAGAATGATAACTCACAGCATGAAAATGAGGAAGATTCTCCAAGTGAGAATTTACTTGATATTCTCATTTCCCTTATTTTAAATATATTAAACAAATTCGACTCGCTACCGCCCAACGTTGCACCAAAATTTGAAAAATTTGAAAAATTTCTTACTCTTTTTGACCGTCTCAATGGCTCCCCCCCTTCAAATAATACAGTGGAATAGCCATTCTCTGCGCCCTAAAAAACATGAAATTCTAGAGTTTATTAACGAGTATAGCCCCATTGCCTTTGCCATCTCGGAGACATGGTTGGTTCCGGGTTCCCATTTCAGGGTCCCTGGATACTCCTGTCTCCGGGATGACAGAGCTGATGGATATGCGGGCTCTGCATTGTTGATAAAACGCTCATTATCATACTCTCAGATTCCCCTCCCACCTCATAGTGACAATATTAACGCAGTTGCCATAAAAATTCTTGATATCTCTATCCTTTCGCTTTATATTTCCGACCCAAAGATCAATCCAATCCCAGACCTCTACCAGATTCTTTCTTCTATCCCCATGCCCACAATCTTATTGGGTGACTTTAATGCCCAACACATTTCTTGGGGCTCCTACAAGTCAGACCCGTTTGCTTCTGCCCTCATAGAATTATTTGATGAGTTTAACCTCTGCGTGCTTAATGATGGTTCCCCAACTAGAAGACCTTACCCAAATCAAAATCCGAAAACTGCCCCAGACCTTTCGATTTCTTCGGCTTCTCTCTCCTCTTCCATTTCATGGTCCACGCTACTTAGTACCCATGGTAGTGACCACTTTCCTATTCTATTGTCTTTTTCCCATAGAACTACACCTTGTTATGATCCTTGCCCTTCCTTTAAGTATAGACTATCTAAGGCAGACTGGATCTCCTATTCTTCACATCTTGACTCAATTGTTTCTTCCCTCCCTCCCCCTAATGATAATAATGCCTTAGAACTTTATCAGAAATTAGAAACTGGTCTCCTCGATTCTGCAAATAGTCATATTCCACAGAAGTCCTCCACTAAACATCGCCTTTCAACTCCCTGGTGGGATGCTGATTGTTCCCTGGTAATACAGAATCGAAAAAATGCTGAAACTAGATATAACCTAGACATGTCCATTCAAAATTTCATTCTGTACCAAGAGGCAGCAGCTCAATCAACCAGACTTTTATCGCAGAAAAAATCGCAGGGTTGGCGTGGATTCTGTGAGACATTGTCACCCAGATCCCCACCTTCTTTAGTTTGGAAGCAGATGAGACGATATCGCGGCGCACTGAAACAAAATAATGTGTCTTGCACAGATACATCCCTCTGGCTGAATGGTTTCTCTGGCAAGTTGGCCCCTCCAACTGTCCCCTCTGTTGACATATTCCCATTCCTTCCCTCCCTGCTCCCTTCCTCCGATAGAATGGATGATCCTTTCTCATTTGACGAGCTGACTTCAGCCCTAGAAGGTCTTGCTGATTCTACCCCTGGGATAGATGGCATCCCATACTCCTTCCTTAAAAACGCTGGTGACCAAACAAAAAAATTTTATCTGTCCCTCCTCAATACCTTTTATGCTTTTGGCTTTGTTCCCGACTCATGGAAAACACAAATTATTATTCCAATCCTTAAACCTGGTAAAGATCCTTCAGACCCGAGTTCCTATCGCCCCATTGCACTTTCATCTGTCCTTGCCAAGATCATGGAAATATTGATCAAAAACAGACTAGAATGGCTCATGGAATCCCGACAAATTCTTGCCCAGTCACAATTTGGCTTTAGAAAGGGCTTTAGCACTTTTGACAGTTTGAGTGTTTTAACTACAGACATACATATTGCCCTTAAAAAGAAACAATACACCGTAGGTGTTTTCCTTGACATTGCGGCGGCTTACGACAATGTGCTACTTTCGGTGCTCAGGCAAAAATTGCAAAAGCTGAGTGTTCCTGTAAGAATGACACGTTATATTTGTAACCTGCTTATGTCTCGTTCGATCCGTATCAAAACAAATGGCTCGCTTCTCCCTCCTAGACTCGTTTGGCGCGGCCTCCCTCAAGGTTCGGTGCTGAGCCCATTATTGTACAGTATTTACACCTATGACTTGGAAAGTGTTGTTTCTCCTCACTGCGATATCCTCCAGTATGCCGACGACTTGGCTTTGTATACCTCATCTGAATCGATTAGCGAAGCAGAATCTCGAATGAATTATGCTCTATTCCAGCTAAGCGAATGGCTTGATAATCATGGCCTCTCGCTCTCAGTAGCAAAAAGCTCCGTGGTTATATTCAATAATAAGAGATTTACTCCTGATTGTGAGATTCTTTTTAAAGACGAAGCTTTTCCTATAGTAGATCAAGTAAAATTTTTGGGTGTCACACTTGACTCGAAGATGACAGCTAAAATCCATGTGAATAATGTCTTGGAAA
Source organism: Agonopterix subpropinquella (assembly GCA_922987775.1). Lineage (NCBI taxonomy): Eukaryota > Metazoa > Arthropoda > Insecta > Lepidoptera > Depressariidae > Agonopterix > Agonopterix subpropinquella. The sequence goes on along the minus strand of OV277695.1, from coordinate 6,082,649 downwards.
AGTGCGAAAGGGGAGTAAATGTTTTGCGCGCAATTACCGGCATTTGGTGGGGAGCCCACCCCTATTGCTTGAAACTTATCTACAATGCTATTGTACGCAGCCATTTGGATTATGGATCTTTCATCCTGGAACCCTGCAATAAAACTGCTATTGACAGCTGGTCAAGGATACAGTCTAAGTGCCTGCGTATCATCGTAGGTGCAATGAAATCCTCACCGGTGAATGCTCTTCAGGTAGAATGTGTCGACCCCCCTCTACACCTCAGGAGACAATACTTAGCCGATCGGTTTTTCTATAGAGCCCTTCAAATGTCTAATCACCCTTTACTTCCCAAACTTGAACTTCTTCGTGACCTGGTAGGCAATGACTATAGATACCGCCTTCTTAACTCTTTCTCTCGTTTTCTTGGCCTCCCTCATCCTATTTGTCAACTAAATTTTAATCCACTTTTCTCCATACCGTTTGAAGCGTTACTCTTTCGCCCTGTCTTTTGTGATTTTGGTATCCCCAAAGACTCTCCAAGTGCCAATAAAACCTTCAAAGAAAAGCTAGCAAACGATTGGGAGGGATGGCTCCCGATTTATACAGATGCATCTAAAGTTTCTGAAAATGATCCCGTAGGAGCAGCAGTTTGGATCCCACGAGGCAACATTATATTAAATTTTAAATGTCCTCCCTCCACTTCCATTTTTACTGGTGAAGCTATAGCACTCCTTGAAGCTGTCCTATATGTGGAATCTCATAATCTACATAAGTCTTTGATTATTTCGGACTCCCTGTCATGTTTGAAAGCCATCTGTACAAATCCTTTTAAGTCAAAATTAAAACATCCTATTATTTTTAAGATTAGAGAAACTCTACATAATTGCCATCGTAAAAACATCAAAGTAGTTCTGGTTTGGATACCCAGTCATTGTGGCATCACCGGAAACGAATCGGCTGACTGGTGTGCAAAATCAGCTATTCGTATTGGCTCTCCATTAGAACACCCAGAAGCTTATTGTCAAGATCTTGCCAACTGTGCTCGTCCAATTCTACAGAATGAATGGTCTGAATTATGGTCCAATTCTAAGCAAATAAAAGGTAAGTTCTATGGCGATATCCAACCCTTCATCCCATCTAAACCGTGGTTCTTTAAACACCGTAAATTCAGTAGATCTGTCACCTCTACGATTTGTCGTATGAGACTAAACCATTCTTGCACTCCTGTACACCTTGCCAAGATAAGGGTCCGGGATCACTCTCTTTGCGAGTGTGGCCTTGACGAAGGAGATTTAAATCACTTGTTCTTCAGCTGCAGTAATCTCTCTTTCTCTTTATATGATTACCTCCCTGTAGAAATCTCCCGCCCTTCTAACATGAAGTTCTGTTTATCCTTAGTAGACTCTCCCTTTGTTTATATTATTGCTCGGTTCATTGTATTAAATCATATTAAACTATAATTTACTTAAAAAAAAAAAAAAAAAAAAAAATATATATATATATATATATATATATAACATTAAAATAATAATATTCTATATATGTAATTTCCCTTTTTATTTTTTTTTTATAACTAAGTACAATTGGTTTTGGGATGTTTACAATATTTGTGTTGTTTTGTGTTTGTCCATAGATATCTACGCTCTGCTAGTACTGATCATCGTGTCAACGATCTTTCTGGCATTTAATGCTACTGATCATTTTCCTTCGTGTATTCTCCACATAACGGGACTTTGGCGGAATTGTGACAACACACCGGACGCCATAATCAAAAATTGAATTGAACTTTTTAGTTTTTTGAAGGCGGTTTTAATTTTTTTGTTAAAATTTTGTTTATTTCACAATTTTCAGTGGCAAATTCATTAGTTCGATTTAATAGTAGTGCTTTAAATTAACAAACGCACTAGTCGGCACTACGATTTTCGAAGGTTCCCCTCGATATCTCTGGGATCCATCATCAGATCCTGGTTTCCTTATCATGGGACCTCACTTGGGATATCTCCTTTCCAACAAAAAAAGAATCATTGAAATCGGTTCATAAACGACGAAGTTATCCGCGAACACACATAAAAAAAAAATATATATACGGTCGAATTGAGAAACCTCCTCCTTTTTTGAAGTCGGTTAAAAAAACCTAGCTCAATGTGTACCAACACAACGAATGTAAATTTTGGCGCTCTCGAGACCCACTGCGACTTTTGAATTTAAATTATTTCTTGTAACTTTTTACTTCCGAGATTTTATTTAAAAATTTTGCGTTCACTGTTAAAAATGCATTCCCTGTCCAGCGGACATATTTAGGTCATCCATCATCATCATCGTCTCAGCTGATGGACGTCCACTACTGGACATAGGCTTCCCACCAAGGATCGCCATAACGACCGGTCCTGCGCTGCCCTCATCCAACGGTTTTCCGCCGCCTTCACCAGGTCGTCGCCGTCGGTCCAACTTAGGTCATTAAGTATTAATTATGGTTGTAATTTCTAGGTTTTATAGCTAGCTCTTTCATAACTGCGACATGAAAAAGCCGTGTGGTCTCTGTGGAATGCAGGTATGTATCGGTCAAAATAATGACTGTACCCGGATATGTCTGTGGCAGAGGTAATTAAGAACAATTTTACTGCTGTGCTATTCGTCTTGGCGGCGAGCGTTGCTATGTTTATGGAAGTTGGAGTCGGTCGACTCTAATGAGTGTTCGTTTGAGTAATATCCGAACACCATGTATACATTAAGTTACTACCGCAAATCAATCTCCGTTTACCGGTATATTTATGTTATTGTACCTTGTGCCTATGATTTTACGAGAATGTAGTAGTTAGGTACATACAGTACAGTACACATTCCGTAAAATTAACTAATAAAAATGTTGAAGCTTACACCTATACAGGGTGTGCCCTAGTAATACTTGAGGGGGTGGTTTATTTAGACCATCCAACTGAACAACTTTCACTATGGAGCCAACATCGAGAAATGGGACAGCAGATTTTTTTATTTTTTTTCGATGTTGGTTTTGTTTGATGGTCATTGGCGTAGCTAGAGATTTTCCCTGAGGGGGGCAACCAGCCACATAGGTCATAGCTACCGCCCCAGTAGCAAGACTCACATTTCTCGTGGCAACTAATATTTAAATAAAAACTAAAGCAATAACTAAAACCCTAACAGCACAAATGTCTACAAGATGACACTGAGATGTCACTTGACATGTAAATTATTTTTCAAAATAAATGACTATGACTATGACTATGATGTCTAATAGATATCTACAAAATATCTAAGTGTCTACAAAATATCTAATAGATATCTAGTAGATATTCTGTGCTGTGTGGGAATTTGGCTTGGGATTTTTAAGGAGGTTGTAGGAACATGTTATAAACGTGAAATAAAAAAATAATAAAAAAATAAAAAATCGTGTAATAAAATCGCTTGGTGAAAGAAAGCGATTATTTCATAAACAATAACAGTTGTGGTATGAGCGCTTCAGCCCTTGCTTGCCTATACATCTGGAGCGAGCAGAGCGAGCTCGAAATTTTGCATTATTGCCTAACGTATTGCGAGTTTTGGCTAGAATTTCACAAGATGATGTTGAAACAGTGCCTACTACTTACTATTTAATAATTTCTTCACTACTTTCCATTTTTCTAAAGGGGGCAACAAGCTTTCTGAGGTGGGCCTTGCCCACATGGTTGCTACGCCAATGTTGATGGTCTAAATAAACCAACCCTGTTACACCCTGTATATGTTTAAGCGTCAAAATTTGGTTAGTTAATTTTACGGTTGTAAACTTTAATGCGTTACATACTTAAGGGGGTGATTCAGACGAACAAACTGAAAAACATTCACTATAGGACCAACATCGAAAAGGTGACTGCTGTCCCATACATTTGAGTCGAGTAGGTTTGCAGTATCGTACAGAACATCCGATTTTTTCATTCGCAATTCCTAATATTCCTATGTTGATCCCATAATGAAAGCTGTTTAGTTTGATGGTCTGAAACACTCTGTTTAATATGTAACGCATTTTATTTTACACCCTGTATAACTTATTTCTATCTCTGGATTTGGGACCTTTGACCACCTAACTGTGTAAGTACTCTACCAAAATTGTTGTGTAGTCTACAGACTACACTAATTAATGACTACAGTCTACAGTCTACAGACCACCACAGTGCAAATTACACTTATGAGTGCCGACCTGCCGACCTATAAAAGGCCGACTCCTATTATAACCTATCATATTTACAATTACAATGTATGTACAACGTGTTAATGAATAAGCGCAAAACCTCATACACCCCAACTGATTTATAACAAAATAATCAGATTGAAACAATAATGTTATGTCATTATTTTGATAATTCAAATTTAAAGTTATTCGCTAAGTTTTGAAGCAAAAATGATTTGTTATCATTTCAGCAATACAATAAAATAAATGAAAGTGCTAACGTACTCATGGGTACATTTTAATAAGCTTGTTTTGATAGTAAGTAGGGTGAGTGTACCCGTGCGGTGGGTTGACATCGGGTTCGGAAAAATGTAATTCGATTCTGCTCTCGATTCTAAACAAACTACTTTCTAGTTTTGCGTTAATTCATTAACACGTTGTATAGGTACAAAAAGTATGAACTAGATATCTACTTATATTAGGTATAGCTTGGGTAAAGAACACAATAGATAGGTTCCTAAATTTATGAAAACATCATGGTATTTAATGAAGTAATTAATTAAAGTAAGAATAAGTAATGGAAGTAAATGAGTATTTATTTAATTAAAAAAATCCTTTTGTTACACTTTCTCGCTTTTGCCATGTGCGATGCGATGTTACCGTTGATAAATATAATTTATAATTTTACTTAGTGCGTATTTGTTGGACAGGCACTAAATTATACGTGTTTCCGGTCCCTTGATTTTGATATGGGACATTGTTTCCTTCATTTATTGGCACCATGGCGTACAATGTAGTTTGTTTTTGAGATGAAGCCTGATTATTGATCGGTTGATCAACCACTTGTCCATTTTGATAGACTAAAGACTGTGCTGGTTGACGGACTAGTATTGCTTGCTGGTTGTTCATATTCGGTTGCTGGTTAAAATAAATTGGTTGCTGATTGTTTAAATTTGGTTGCTGATTCGGTTGCTGGTTAAGATATATTGGCTGCTGATTGTTTAAATTTGGTTGCTGATTTAAGTATATTGGTTGCTGGTTGTTAACATTTGGTTGAGGACTGACATAGAATGCTTTCTGATTGCTCAAAGGTTGCTGATTGATCAAAATGGATGGCTGATTATTCGAATTTGTTTGAGGATAAACTAGTATACCTTGCTGTTGATTGTTCTGTGGATTTACAAGTATTGCTTGCTGTTGATTATAATTAGGTTGAGGGTTCAACAATATTGGTTGCTGCTGATTGTAATTTGGTTGCTGGCTTAAATAAATAGGTTGTTGATTAGGCAGCTGCTGATTTGCTGGCATAGTTTGCTGGATTGCCGGTATCAATTGCTGATTTGCTGGCACTGTCGGCTGATTTACTGGCATCAGTTGTCCGTTCTGTTGCTGTTGGAGATTTGCTGCTTGTGGTTGGTTCAGTAATGGTTGCTGAGTTACTTGGTTATCAGAATTTGCTTGATACGCTGAGTTGACTTTCAATGTTGAAGCTGGAAGTCCATTCACGTTGCTGATTAGCTGGTTCACGGAGGGGATAGTTGTTGTTTCTAGGGTTTGTCCGCCATTGGGCTGATTTGCTATGTTTTGTTGAGACCTTCCCTGAAGGTTTTGTAATGTATCCATAGAAATAAAGATGCCTGGAACTACTTTCTTGCTGTACGGAGTCTGGTTTTGGTCGTCAGTTATTGGTTGACCATTTGTGTAGGTGATTAGGAAGATAATAGCAATCTGGAATAAAAGTAAAGAGTTTTAAGATAGCCATCACTTGACGAACTGAGTGAACGAAATTTGGCTTGGTGAGAGTTAGGCGCTGTCCTACTGCCATCGCTCGCGCGATGATGCGTTCTTCCTACGAAAATCATTGTGCCACTGTGCGTTTAAACATACTTATATCTGCGGAATATCCTATAGAAGGTCGTGCTATCATGAGTTGCGATCGAATTGTTCTATTTTTATTCAGATATAAGTATGTTTAAACGCACAGTGGCACAATGATTTTCGTCGGACGAACGCATGATTGCGCGAGCGATGGTAATTGGAAAGCGCCTTAGCTTGCATCCTGAAGACGGGACTTCGACATGAAACATTACATACATGCAGAAACTGTCGTGGGTACAGTTAACACGCAAAGTTGCTAAAATCATAACCCTTTATTTGTGAGGTGAACCACAAGTGATCACAACACAAATATATCTTATTTTTACAAAAGGAGCGTTATGAATTTAGCACACAAGATTAATGGATACCGCATGATGAAAATTTTACACAGGCCCGAAGTCACCATTTTTGGCGGTAGGTGCGGGTAGCGGGGCACGAAACAATGCAACGTGATTGGCAATTTCAAGGTCGCACTACTTCGAGCTTGCTCACTCGCGTTGCTTATATTAGAGCAAAATCATAGATGTGTGGCGCGCGTCGGCGGCCTTGTATGCGGTATCTGTCGGGGCAAAGAAGGTCGGGGTCACAGATCACAAAAACATTGGGGGTAATATGTGTTTTAGCACCTTTGCGTATGTTGTTCTTGTTCCTCAACTCTTGCTGCGTTATGGTTATGTGCAACAACTAAATCGTGGTTTATAGCACTTAGTAATTTGCCAGGAATAGACTAGTCTTCCGCACTAACAATGCCTCTAGATGAAAACCAATTGATGTTTTATTGTAATTTTTATTGCATTCCAATAAACTTATTCTCCATCTCCGTCGCTGACATAAAGTTAAATGTTGATTAAAAACCATCAAGTCTGCCAACCTATTGATTGGATTTTCCAAAAACAGCGTTCAATCCACATTTGTCCAGAACATAAAGGTATTTTCACTGTCCTGGTTTCAAATCAATTGTAGATTTACAAGTAAGGTAAATAGATAAATAAATGAAGAGGAAAGGACAAGTCACGATTGACACTGTGACTGGCTTGATAGAAACATTGAATTTGTTATTTAGACACGATTCCTTGAGCTTTCACGTTTCATATTCATGACTGAAAGTGCCTGCTGGTGTTTAGTGTTGCTTTCTATGCTAGCATTATAAAAGTACGATGACAAAAGCTGTTTTTAACTTTAGCACTTTCATATTGACTTAAATCTTTGATATAATAATAAACCCGAAAGTAAGTCTGACTGTTTGATTGTTATCAAATTCGAAACGAAAAGATTCTACGTTTGCAAAACCATAGGCATAATCTAGGGTAGTAGGTAATTATAATTATGTAATATTTTCTGTAGGTAGGATCCCACTGCAGGGAGTGGGTCTTGCTCCACCATGCAGGCCCAGTCTGGTGCGGATTGGTATTAACTCCGAAATTATACGATTCTTTTTTTTTTTCAAAATGTAGAGAGGTAAATCTTACCAACATTTTTACGTCCATTTTGGTTGCACAATACACAATGAATGCTGTTAATTTAAACAATTATCTATTTATAACGCTAAAAAACCGTTAAATAAATAAGCGATTAATAATTTCCCTAACTACCTAAGAACTAATAGGAGATGCAATTTAGTGGTTTTTACTGTTACGCATGTACTGCGATATAAACCATTGTATTGTATTAAAATAGTTACATACAGGATGTTAGAGTTAACAATTGCATTCCTCTAAGTAGTGATTGTACCTATGATAAGTACTGAACAGCTTTTCTTAAGAAACCTATAGGAAATTAGCAAAAAATGTTTTGAACTTTCCATACAAAATCAGCAATCAGCTGATCGACGTTTGCATGAAAAGTTGATTTTCTTGCGAATCTCCCTTTTTCCTTTGGCAAAGTACCTAGTTCAGTATCATGAGTTCAATCACCCATTAAAGATTAAAGTAATGCAACCTTCTACCCTAACACCCTGTAAGTATATTAACAAAAAAATCTTTATTTTGTTATTTATTTGTGTTAAATGCTAGCTCTTGTTTTTCTTTCTTCAACTCTATTACTTTATTATTTATTTCTTTAGTTAGAAATAAACCCTTTGTGCACCCTAGTACGTTCAGGCCAAATTCTAAACACATCTTAGGAAACTTAGCAGACTACAATATACTTATTCAATATAACATTTTCCTTTTCTCTTTGACGTTGAATCTGTTTGCATTGAAAGCAAGTTGAAAGACTTTTTCTATAAAAGTTTGTACCTACTTATCAAGAAAAATGACTCAATGGTCGTCTCCTTAATGTATTGTAGGCACGTAAAATTATAAAGACATAAAGGGCCATGAGCGCCATGACTTTCCCTTGTAATGCTACACCTATTAAAGTGCTTTATAATTAAAACGACATAAAATATAATGTAATGTAAGACGGACCGCGGAGAGAGTTGTAATGACTGATAAGTCTTTTACTGCAATTAGGTTAAACGTCATTTACGTTCATAATACGTCTATTTACGTGCTATATTCAAAGCGTTTCAAATTATGTTAATGTCTCTATCAATATTAGAGTTTGGTGATCGAAAATTGACGTTGCCTTTCAAATTATGTTGATGCCATTCTAATTATGCCTCTTTTATAGAACCTTGTATTACCACAGATTATTTGATATTACATTAATAATTGAATGTCACTCAAAGGGCAATGGAGAGGGCTATCATGCTCAGAGTTTCCCTGCTGGATCGAATCAGCACTGAAGAGATCCGCAGGAAAACCAGGGTAGCCGATACTACCCGAAGAATTGCTATACTAAAGTGGCAATGGGCTGGGCACATTGCTTGCAGTTGATGGAGCCAAAGAGTTTTAGAAAAGGGTAACGTGGGTAGGCACGGTAGGACAGAGGACAGGTCGTTATGCATGGTATGGCGATTCTTGGGGGAGTTCTATGTCCAGCAGTGGACCGGACGTTTATCAGCGGAGATGATGATGATGAGATTCGATTAGATGTTGATGAGATTAGCAATTTAGCACCTAAGTACGAAATTTATTATACAGGGTGTAATATAAAATGCGACAGTCACTTAAAGGGGTGCTTCAGACCATCAAACTGAAAAACTTTCTCTATGGGACCAATATCGAAATCGCGAAAAAAAAATTGGCTGTGCCATACATTTCAGTCGAGTTATGTTTGCAGTTTTGTATGGGACAGCCGATTTTTTTTTCGCGATTTCAATATTGGTCCCATAGAGAAAGTTGTTCAGTTTGATGGTCTGAAGCACCCCTTTAAGTAACTGTCCCATTTTATGTTACACCCTGTATTTTAAACGTAAAATCTTGTACCCTATTACCCGTTAGTACCTACTCATAAGTAGATAAGGTACCTATATGAGTCTATTACTAGATGTGACAGATGATATAAACTTATCCTACAGTTTTTAGGAATTTATGGTCTAGGGTCTGTAACACCATGCGTTTTGTGATCAAGAAAAAAACTTATGAAACCTACATATTCCAATTTTGAGTCGCGTTTTTTGTCCACTGTACCATACTGTTCTAAAAGAGGACGGACGTGCTCACAGTAATTAATAATATCACATTCGGAATCTCATAAAACCGCTCAGAGATATCTTTATGATAATGATGAAAGAAATTGTTAAAAGGAGAGCTTTTCCGTAATTATCTCAGAACACGTCGCCCTAATTACTTGCTTTAGAGAGCTAAAGTACAACTTAATAGAATTTTCATTTTAAGTGGCTACTTATGATGCTTACAGAACCGGAAGGTAGGGTTCTCTGTGTAATTATTACTTGATCTTATGATGTTTCCATTTTCAGGGGAAAAAACGGGCAGATTTTATCACATATAACAAAGGCAATCCAAAGTAGAATAATTCAGGAGGTTCATTCAGTCAAATAATCTTTTGCTAAAGCCTCCCCGAATGACGATACCTGTCTGGCGCACCAAGCCTCGATATGACTATACAGAGTGAAATTGATATCATTGGCTTCCTTTTAAACTAAGAGTCTACCCATCATACTGAACAACTTTTACTATGGGAGCAAACTGATCGGAGCACAAAAAAAAATCTGCTGTTGCATATATTTGAGTCGAGTAAGCGTTGCAGTTTAGTATGGAACAACAGATATTTTTTTGCTTCGATCGGTTTGCTCCCATAGTAAAAGTTGTTAAGTTTGATGGGTAGATCCTTAGTTTAAAAGGATGCCAATGATATCAATTTCACCCTGTCTGACTGGATAATCTCTACACCACAGCATGAGTGATTGGCATGTGATATGCTGATACGAAAGAAAGAATTATCTATATTAATATCTTTTATCTCTCACTTCAACAGTAAACCCTTTTGTCCAGCTTAGTGTTGGTTTTACAGTTGCCATATCGGCGACTAGGAGAGCTTCTAAGAGCATATCAAGAAGAAATTAGCCCTGACAAAAATCGCTTTCAAATGTATAGATGGACAATGAACTGTAGGGATTACATCGTTTGCAAGATTGGTAACGTATTATGACTGGCGATTCTGAAGATATATTATTTTGTTTCTGTGATCCAGCAGAATCGCTAAGAACTGCCAAAAAAACACCTTGTCGTTTTGATACCGATTGAATCGAATTTACACAAAAAGACCCTGGACTTATACTGACTGAGACTGGAGATTATAATGACATAATCAACGATTTTTTTTGGACGACCATAAAAAATCTTTGGACATAATCTCCTGGCCATATCTCTGAATAAGTCAATGAAGTGTGTCAGGCCAAATTCACAATCACAATTCAAACACCTGCCTGCGTAACATGATAGAGGTGAGAGCGACACAGGTCACTTCTAAACGTTAAATTCGAGTGAGATACTATGGAGATAACCGCCAATTTGACGTTTAGAAGCAGTCTTTAGAAGTGACCTGTGTTGCTCTCACCTCTCTCTGTCATGTTACGCATTCAGATCTTCGATTACTCTTTGAAGTACCTACCTATGTTAGCATTTTACTGAACCGCAACCTAACAGTTAACTTTGGTATCAGAATCAACCCAACTTAGAATGCAAGAAACAGGCCAGGCCATCCAATTTGCAGTTCCTAATCAGACATCTCATCAACGATTTTCTTATCAATTTACATTTCAACCACCAGACTGGGACCTAACGAAGTGCACTAGAAATCCAGTAGGTCACAGCTTCCTACGAAGCCATTACGACGGCTGGACCCCGTAACGAAGTTGTAACCACAAGCCCAATTATGTATATCATCATTAAATCGAGCTGAATATCGATATAGAACGTAAATCACTCTGTGAATCATGGGTAAAGAATTATGAGGAAAAAAGGGTGTTTTAAAATTAGTGTGCCAGGATCGGACCGGAAATTTTTTATGGTCATGATAAATGGCAATTATGATCATAATGTCATGTGAATTACTGTAGTTCGATGAGGAGGAAAACTCTCAGAAGTGGAATTTCTTAAAATTCGAGAATTGTAAATCGATATTTGAACTGTGAAGTGAACGATTTGAATCATTCATTGTCATCGCATCGCAAAAATTAAACCGCGACAAACATTTGGTTTACGGAAAAAAGAACCGCTACTGCTGAATTGTTTGTTACAACTATTATCGCATTCGATGCGGAGTTGCATTTGTAATCTTGTGCAGCTCCACTCTGTTATCAGATTGACGAATCAGATTGGTCTATCCCTGAGCTTCTCGCGAATCATCTGCGTTCCACTTCAGTGTAGTGTAGTGTATGTTTTCTTTGCTTCAGTGGAATTGAGCCAGCATCCTTTGCACGCCTGCTTCCTTTGTACATACAACGTGTTAATGAATTAACGCAAAACTAAAAAGTAGTTTGTTTAGAATCGAGAGCAGAATCGAATTATCATGGTTTCAACATGGGTAATTTTATTCAAAATATTAAAAAAAAAATGGTAAAATTTTTAATTTACTGAACCCGATGTCAACCCACCCCACGGGCACACCCACCCTACTTACTACCAAAACAAGATTATTAAGATGTATCCATGAGTACGTTAGCGCCTTCATTCATTACTGAAATAATAAAAAATCATTTTTGCCTAAAAACTTAAAATGCGAATAACGTTAAATTTTAACTACAAAAATAATGAAATTATTGTTTCAATCTAATTATTTTGATATAAATCAGTGGGGTGTATGAGGTTTTGCGTTAATTCATTAACACGTTGTATAATAGTCAGTGCCTTTGTATCATGACGTGCGTTCCATTGCATGTCACCACTGAATAGATCACAATTTTTATCCAATTCTACAAAGTTTACGTTCTACGTCGATGCAGGGAGAAAAGTATAACGGACGTCACGTCACGTATTACAAACTATTGGAAAATTATTACTTTCTCCTCCTAAACAAGTCATTTAGCTTAATTAAATGCTATTTATAGCACTCCGTGACCTAAACCCGCACTTAGGTCACGGTTTTTCGTTACCTAAGAAGTCCATTATTACACGGATTACACCGTTCGAAAATGAATCTACTTTATTGCACAGATGCACAATAGGTACTTTTAAAGCACTCCGTGACCTAAACCAGCACTTAGGTCACGGTTTTTCGTTACTAAGTAGTCCATTATTACACGGATTACGTTAAAAAATGAATCTACTTTATTGCACAGATGCATAATAAACAAAAGAAGGTACTTTTAAAATGTGCTTTCAATCAATGTGACCAACATTGAAATGGCGAAATCCCCAATTGACTTCAACTTACCCCCTACATTAATGATATATTATTTTACTGTGCCTACCCCCCCTTACCCCTACGTACGCCGGGCTACTTACCCCTACTCACAACTTATTAATATGTTGGTAGTAGGGGGTGCATAGGGGGTAATGGGTGCGTAGGGGGAAATTAGAGGGTGCGCCCCCAAGTGCGTAGGGGAGATTGGGGTGATTAGGGGGTGCACCCCCTAGCTCGTGGGGGTGATTAGGGGGTGTACCCCCTAGTTCGTGGGGGTGATTTGGGGGTGTACCCCCTAGCTCGTGGGGCTATTAGGGGGTGCACCCCTTAGCTCGTGGGGGGCGATTAGGGGGTGCACCCCCTACTAACACCTTATAAGTGTGTTGGTACTAGGGTGGAGTAGGGAGCCTGTGAGTATGAAGTGCGTAGGGGTGATCAGAGGTGAGTATTAAGTATTGATTGTGATTGCGAAATATTAACGAAGCTTTTGAAGTCGTGGTTGTGTCCTTCGGGGGGCTCCGCCCCCCGTGCCCCCGGGGGGGCTCCGCCCCTCCACCCCGCCGGGGGCTTCGCCCCCCGGGCCCCCTTTCTCCTCTTTTATTTAGTATACGTATTCATAAAATTAAAAACCTCCTTTTTTGAAGTCGATTAAAAAGTTCACCATTAAAGAGAATTTCATTACATTAAAAAGTTAGCGGGTTTAGGTCACACGAGCTATAAAATAGTATACGATACTCGTGACCTAAGTAAGTCCATTATTACACGGCGTTTATCGTCCTCGCTGCGCTCGGACGATAATTTCACGCCGTGCAATAATGGACTACTTAGGTCACACGTATCGTAATGTACTATTATTAACCAGCTGGAATACTATGGTTTGGCAGTGATCCATAGTTGCAGGGCAATCTTGTTACTATTTTGGCAAGGGTTTTGGGATGTTTCTCGTTTTGTTAGCTAGCTAGCTATGCTAGCGGGATTAATGCCAAGCTATTAAATATCAATATACTATACTATTGAAGAGATAATTGTAATGATGACGATATTGTTATAAAAATCACAAAGGAACACGATATACGTATTCAGTAGTGAATAGGTAACTAGGTGATTGTGTATAATTCTTCTGCCAAGACGTTTGCGCAGAGAATAATATGATATTGATCTTTACAAACTAGACATGCCACGTAATTCCAAATTCAGTTTTTTAATTTCGCAAAGTTAATTAATTATTTAAACTTAACCAGCGTGAAATTAAAATAATAGAAAGTAATTTAAGCGCATACATACTTGTGGAGGTGCAAGCGGAACTATCTAGTCATCATTTTGTAAATTTTTGTGATTTTTATCAACGGATGTTAGAGTAAGAGTGATTTCAGCTATGTCAGGTTTCGTATTGGTACTTAAATTAATTTACTACTTTGTCTTTAGAAGTTCTCTGAAATTTTCCTGGACATGCACTGCCAAGTAAGTTGCAGCATTTTTTAGGGTTTCAGGTCGGAACGATTACGATGTGATAATTAGTGACGGCAGCAGTGAAATATACTCCTTCAGAACACTAGCGCAATTTTCAAAACCCCTGACACTTTTAAGGCGTCAAAGGACCTTTTTGCTGCATTTCAATCCGAACATAAACTCTCGCTTTTAGAGTGGTTACTCTATAAACGTAATAATTTCATAGCAGCTTCAAGTAACAGGCGTGTCTGTCAGTTATCATAGTTAGCAGGTAGTGGTTAAGATTAGGAGATACGAAGATTTCTTCCTAATGGCCACGGAAACAGACGTGATAAATTATTTAATTAATTTCTCATTGGAGAGAGTGACTTTAATTAAGTTTCATGATTCGTCAAAAATGTTGTGCATCTCTGCAATGAAATGATTAGCCACACGAAGTATCAAACTGAAGTATTTCAACCATAAATTGTTTGCGAAAATCTTCATACAATATGACGATCGGGCAGAAACATTTGCGTACACCTACCTACCTACAGCTTGTAGTAAAGTTCATATTATTTAGTAGGTATAATAAGGTTTCAGGATGAAATGACAAAGTCAAGGGATGATAGCTAGGTAAACTAGTTAGGCTTGGCCTGTAAAATTTGCAAAATTAGAAACACGCATTGTAGGTACATATATTCCCGAAAGGAATTATAATAGAATCGTAAATCTCAATAACACTTCCCTCGATCTTTTGTTACCTTTGTTACCGATATTTCGATCCCGAATAAAATCTAGATCATACCTAATCAAAAGTGCACTCAATCTTAAATCGAAAATCTGAGGTAATTTTTGTCCTTTTGTCCACAGTATTGCTCCACTTCGTTGACAAAAAATTGCTTGGATTTTACACAAGACTGCATAGGTATCTAGTTCTTATACTTATTTGATCAAAGGGCAGATGTTTCTAAAAAGGTAAAATTGTGAAATGGTTTTTGTAGTGTCTGCTCACCCCGCTTAGTTAAGTCATCTATCATCAAAGCCGGCAATAAATTAGGAGAACATGGTATTGAATTACCGGTTAAACTGCCTTTTGCAGCGGAGTTCAATGTAGTCGTTATTCAGTAAATCTTGTTATTAAACTGCTTATTCTACTTTGCTTTTATTTTATGTCTGAAGCTTTTATATTTTTACATCTTTTTGATACTTACATAGGTAAAGGTACCTACTTAGAAAGGGGAAAACTAAGCATATACAGTTTTTCGGCAAAAAAATCGGTTCTTCCTTGCATAACTGCAAAACTACTTGACCCAAATGTATGGGACAGCTGTTTTTTTTTCTTTAATTTTTTGTTGTTAGTCTCATGGAGAAAATTGTTAGTTGGTCTTATTTTCCCCTTTAAAATCGGACAGTATATTATTATTATTAAAAAGAACCCTGTATAGGTCTTTCGATTTTCGATACATCGTGAACATATTTTCGACTTTAAGGGTGTAAGTGCACTGCTATTAAGGATTAAACATGGCATTCCTGATCCTGTCTCTATCACCAGCGGTGCGTGAGACGAAGCTTTTACTAAATATATTCCAGCATAAATACTTTTTGGCGCAACCCTAAGGTCTGTATTTTTGGAATAATCGGTCGGCAATGTCATCGGCAATATCTTAGGCAAAAATCCCATGTCACAAAACAATATCGCGCCAGCAATCCCGAATACTCCTTCCATCAGCAGGGTCGTGCAAGTAAAACTGATTTTTTGCACCACCATGTAATGTAATAGCAAATAATAGACCAGACTTCTATACCAAGTTACTTGCGGTTAGCTAAACGTATGATTCTAAGGCTATTTGCTTAGGAACAACTTAGAAGTACTTTACGATTGAAGACAGGTACCTTTGGATGGTATAGTTACAGTGTTAGTACAGGGATAGCGGATCGATCGATGTTTACATGGATTTAAGTAGGATGGTTATGAAAAAGTGGTAGGTACCTAAGTATGAAGCAGTGTAGTTTGATCGGAAAATAGGCATTTATTATTGTTCATACAATAAGGTTTGACAGATATTTATGATTAACAGCTTTGAAATGATACTTGCAAAGATTTTTTTTGGTTTAATCTTTGGATACTTGAGTCTTATTAGACTAAATAAAAATCGCAAACTGATACAAAATGACAAAGATATAGGGTGAAATTGATATCATTAGCATCCTTAAGAGTCTACCCATCAAACTGAACAACTTTTACTATGGGAGCAAACCGATCAGAGCAACAAAAAAATCAGCTGTTGCATACATTTGAGTCGAGTACGAATTGCAGTTTAGTATGGAAGAGTTTTTTATTTATTTCACCCTGTATAAAAAATATATACGCATTCGATTTTGTTTTGTTTGTAATGGAATATTTAACGTTCTTGTAAGTCTTTCTGAATAATTTTCAGTTATCAATATTCATAACATAAAATTAAGATGCGAACGTAATGGTAGAGAGCTATTAATAAAGGCATAAGGTAATAAGTAATAACGTAGATCC
The DNA here is from genome assembly GCA_922987775.1 of Agonopterix subpropinquella. NCBI lineage: Eukaryota > Metazoa > Arthropoda > Insecta > Lepidoptera > Depressariidae > Agonopterix > Agonopterix subpropinquella. The sequence goes on along the minus strand of OV277695.1, from coordinate 6,065,973 downwards.
TTAGCTGAAGTTTACATTTAATACAATTAATATCAATAAATAAAGTAGTTTTTATTAGAGACTAGCTTTTGCCCGCGACTTTGTACGCGTGGACATTTAATTTTTTCGTAAATTTTCCAATGTTTTTAATAGTTATTCTGTTATTCGGGACGGAGACAAATACAACAAATCAAAAACCATGACAATCGGTTCAGCCCTCTCGAGTTATAAGTGTTCGAACAAACCCGACTTTGTTTTATATATAGGGTCCTTCTTAATATGCTGACATTTTTTTAAGGGGATGATCAGACCGTCAAACTGAACAACTTCCTCTATGGGACCAACATCGAAATCGCGAAAAAAATCATCACTTCCATACAAAACTGCAAACCTACTCGGAGCCAAACGTATGGGACAACTGTTTTTTTTTCGCGATTACGATGTTGATTCCATAGAGAAAGTTGTTCCGTTTCATAGTCTGGTCATCGCCATAAGAAGGACCCTGTATATAGATGTGGTATTATGCAAGAGCATAGTAATGTAATGTGAAGTAAAATAATATCCCCCGCAACAAATAATGCTCAAGGGCCTATGACACGGACCCCCTGTTATCTTTCACGGTTCGATGGGTATTCGATGCGTTTCCATGACGTGATGCCGTCATTAATAAGCTTCAATACGTGTTACGTAATGCATTATCTATACTTATACTGATATGAGAAAAATAGAGTTCCTGCCTGTCTGGATATTATTAAACACAAGCCGCGCCCGCGACTTCGTACGCGCGGACAGAACACTGCCTTTAAATAGGTACTCATTATCTTTAACTGTGGACCGATTGCGATAAAGCCTGAGTGTTAATCCAAAATAAGCCCTATGCTCCCAAAAAAAAACCATCCAAATCGGTCTAGTAGTTTTTAAGTGATGCGTGCACAAACAAACAGATATGTACGTACAGATTTTCAGTGTGTCGTTCTTATCCATACACAAACAGGATTGATATTTTTTTTTATCTCACACTCACATCGTGTGAAGGTTATGATTCGTATTTGCACAATGCTTCAATCCCGTAGATTTTGTCACTTTAGAAATAGAATGCGTATTTCAACAAGTTTTCTGCGCGATAGGTCCCTAAAAGGCTTAGAGAATTCAGAAAAGGTACTAATTTCCTATAAGCTTATGCAAGGTCCTTTTGATGATTTGATCGTCTCCCTTAAAAAACCGTCAGCATACTAAGAAGGATTCTATAGTGTAACCTAAGTATAGAGTATCTACCCGCTCGTGCTCCTTGAACAATCCGAAATCTTATTCAATTTCTCAGCTTTATTTCTTTGATTTCTTACGTTATTTTATGGGAACAAAATGATTAAATTCATAAAAACCTAGTTCTTAAACAGGTTTATTACATAAATTTAAAAACGATTACGCTATATTGTAAAGCCATTGATGTGAGCCGAGGATTAAAGATGGCTTCAGACAAGCATCAATTTACGCGCCAACGCATCTCGCCCGCTAAGTTATTGGTCACTGATTATCGACAAGCTAGATTTTATCTATACTTTATGATTAAAATGTATTCCTACATAAGATTCCTAGGTATATACGCCTACTGTAGCTCGAGTGCCTACACGTTTTCCAGCTTGTCGCCAAATAAATGTGCCAATGCAATTTGCTAACAACAGAACAAGTTAGCTGCTACATATGACTGTATTGTTTGTTTGTCATCTCAGGGAAATTGTGGTGCTTATACAGGGTCCTTCTTAACATGCTGAAATTTTTTTAAGGGGATGACCAGACCATAAAACTGAACAACTTTCTTTATGGGACCAACATCGAAATCATGAAAAATTCAGCAGCTGTTCCATACATTTGACTCATTCGACTCGAGTAGGTTTGCAGGTTTGTATGGAAGAGCAGTATTTTTTCAAAATGGTCTGGTCAAACCATCGAACAAACAACAACAACAATCAAAAATCTCTTAAAAACTGTCTGCGCAGGTGTAAAAGACAGCCCTCCGCAAACTGAAACAGTGAACTCAGACCATCAAACTGAACAAATTTCACTATGGAGCCCACCTCAGGAAATGCGAAAAAAATCAGCTGTCCTGTCCCATACATTTGAGTTGCATGCAGGTACGGCAGTTTTGTATGGGACAGCAGATTTTTTTTTTGTGTTTCCTGAGGTACGCTCCATAGTGAAAGTTGTTAAGTTTGATGGTCTGAGTTCACCGTTTCAGTTTGCGGTGGGCTGTCCCTTACACCCTGTATAAAGAAGGACCCTGTATGAAGATTGAACGTAGAGCGTCACGTGACTCCCGTCTGTGACGCTACGAGACTGAAGGATAATGAATTCTTTTCATTTTCATTTTTCATTTCATTTTCAATTCATTGAAGGAAGTGAATTCTTTCAGTCCACAATGCACAATTATAATTTCGCTAGTGTTTATTACACACGATCCAACCGAAGTTTAGTACTAAAGCCAGTTATATATATATATATCGCCCTAAACTTTACTTACCTATTTACTATTATTATGATTTATGATGATAACACGATAAGGAACTAGCTAAGTATTCCTCTAGCTACGTTATCCAGCGGTGCCAAACGTTTTGGTCATGGATGTTAACCTTCGTGGACAGAAAAAATTTGGAAATACAGTATCGTAGCCAACATCCTTGGCTCCACGCCACGCGGTTGTAGCCTTAATTTGGGAAAAAATATATAAAAACATTTGGCTGTGCCTTTAGAAGTTTTTGGCACAAAAAGTGTGTTGTTTATAGCAAGTTCTGCCTGGTAAACGGATGAATGTTCGCATAACCGATGGCCGATGGGGCCAAAGAATTCTCGAGTTGCGACCGCGTACCTAATGGAAAGCACAGCGTTAGTGAACCTCCACAATGTGGACCGACGACCTGGTGAAGGCGGCGGGAACCCGTTGGATGAGGGCAGCGCAGGACCGGTCGTTGTGGCGATCCTGGAAGCCTATGTCTGGGAGGGAGGGAGGGATTAAACCCATTGTATAATATACAGACGGTTTTTCAAGAGGATAATCAGATCATGAAACTGGACAACTTTCTCTACGGGACCAACGTCGAAATCGCGAAAAAAATCAGCTCTCCCAGTCATTTGGGTCGAGCAGGATTGCAATCTACACTAATATTATAAAGAGGAAAGATTTGTACCTATTTTTGTATGTTTGTATGTTTGTAATGAATAGGCTCAAAAAGTACTGGGCCGATTTAAAAAATTCTTTCACCATTAGAAAGCTGCATTCACCCTGAGTAACATAGGCTATATTTATTGCTAGAAAAGATTAGACGTCCACCCGTGCGAAGTTGGGACGGGCCGCTAGTTTTGTATAAAACAGTGGTTTTTCTTTTTCGCGTCTTATCATCCCCTTGAAAACCGTCAGCATTTTAAGAAGGACCCTATTATACATAGATAATTTATACAGGGTGTAATATAAAATGGGAAAGTCACTTAAAGGGGTGCTTCAGACCATCAAACTGAACAACTTTCTCTATGGGACCAATATTGAAATCGCGAAAAGAAAATCGGGTATCCCATACATTTCAGTCGAGTTATGTTTGCAGTTTTGTATGGGAGAGCCGATTTTTTTTTCGCGATTTCAGTATTGGTCCCATAGAGAAAGTTGATCAGTTTGATGGTCTGAAGCACCCCTTTAAGTAACTGCCCCATTTTATATTACACCCTGTATGTGTATAGGTATTAAGTTGTAGAATTAAATGCCTGTCCACAGAGTTTCTCAACTCGTGATGAATATAATCCTAATTATAAGCTTAGAATAAAAAATAGTTTAATTTCAATATTAAATTAATGAGACACTACAGGGGCGTAACCAATAACAGGACATCTGAAGAAATAAAATATATCTTGACATTAACTACCTATCTAATGCATATGCATGCAGCTATGAAGACTATAATATACTTATTAACTGATGGTTGTTTGCGTCTATAAAACATAACGGCTTTACTCCCACTATCACCGTTTTAGGAATGTCCATAAGTTACTTTGTTAGGTAAAAAATAAAAATCGTAAATACTTACTTACTATGCTGGCTCAGGGACCCGAAGTGGGTCTTGGCCTCCGACAACAAAGCACGCCATTCATCTCTTTTCTGTGCCATCTCAGTCCAGTTGGGCACCTCCAGCTCCTCGAGATCCTTGGTAATCTGGTCTATCCAGCGATACCTAGGCCGAAAAATCGTAAATCGTTTGTTTTAATAACTTATACAGCTATAAAGTTTTAGTTAGGTAGGTCCTACGTTAGGTACATTGTGATGATGATGATGAGTTTCTGTGTTCTGTACCTATTTAAGGAGTAACAGTGACCAGTTATTGCGATAAAAGATAGTAATTTTCTATTCGTAGATGCTACAATGCTAGATTACTGATGGAGTATCAAAAAGTTGGGTCTTGACTCGAAATTGTACATGTATTTATTAAATGGCCATCTTTAGTTATAGCACAGGTTATAGTCAGGGGAGCGCGTTACTTTCTCTATGTTATGCCTGTAGATCTCACTCACCTCACTGTAAGTGTGAGGTTACACGGTCAGTATTTCATCAGTCTGGTCCATCAGTCTGGTCATGTATATTTGATTTGAAGGGAAACTGACTCGAGGTTGACCCGACTAACATGGTGCTTAAGTATATCAGTTTCCCTTCAAATCAAATAAACATGACCAGACTGATGGACCAGAATGACGAAATACTGAACGTGTAACCGGGCTCTAAGACAACGAACATTCCCCTTTCAAGAATAAGGGTGAGAGAGAGTTGGCCATACTCCACCACGCAGAAGCCAAGCGTAGGTATAGAATAGACAATCATTCTACCGGGACCAACATTTACAGCGCAGGGAACCTTAAGATTTGTTTTAATTAATACGTGTATAGATTGTTGATTAGAAAACAAACATTTTCTACGGATTTCTAGCAACTCTTTCTAACTCTGAACCGGTGGAATAAGAACCCTAAATGGTAATTAATATAAATAAGAAATCATAGGAAACGGCCACCGTGAGAGCTAATCCTGCGCACAGGCAATTTGTTAATGCTTAGATAGAGTTAGCCGTGGAAAGGTGTTAAATGATACAATTAATCAGAGAGATATATCTTAAGGGTCAACGCAAACGTTGAGACGAAAGTAATTTCTACAGATTGTACTTCGGTGAATGTACCAAAGAGCTACATGAGGTCATCCAACCTTCCCCTTTCTTCTATCGGACTTCCAGGCGCACTGGATATCACCCCTTCTTGGTTGACATCCCACATATCCGCACCAAGCCTTTCTGAATCTTTTATAGTGCGCACAGCCATGGATTGGAATGCCCTGCTGCCTGCGTCAGTATTTCCGAGCGCTTACAACCCGAATTCCTTTAAAGTACGAGTGAATAGGCTTCTTCTGGGTAAGCTCGCTATATCATCGACCCCATCTTCGTCCTGAGGACTGGATTGAGGTCAAGAGCAAGCCCATCTATGAAAAAAATAAAATTACTACCTGGCTTTTTCCATAGAGCTACAAGGCTATATCTCAAAAGTGCGAAAATATTGATACAGGTTATTATTTCCACGTTTCAAAATTGTATTGTAAGATGCTTCAAGAGTGAAGCTAAAAAACACATTTATTTCTCTGCCTTTATTTTCACCAATCCAATGCATGGTGTAATGTGTGTATTAATGTTTAGTTCAAGTCCAATACCTACATACTCATTGATTTTGTCTATGGAACAGATTAAGAATGTTTCTTTTTTGTGATTTCTGGTTTCCTTTTTTTTCCTCCTTTAGTAGTAGGTACCTAAATGTTCTTCAAATTGATATAATAAGGAATAACAAAATTAACTAATAGGCCAACCATGGGTTTACACTGTAGTATACTACACTACAACTACTATAGTAAACTACAGTTTTTGTATTGGATTTCGTACAGTGCTCCTAGTGGTTACGTTGAGAACTAATTCTGTCATACAAAATTGGCGGCGCAACTACAGTAGTAACGTACAGTCAAAACTCATGGCCTACAGACCATCAAACTGTACGATGTACGTATTACGTTTATCGAAACGATACGATCGAATCGAAATTAAAAAAAACGGACGGAAACGGAACAAGGAGATTTTTTTTCAAATGTAGAGTTCGAAGTTCGAACTTCCATAATTATGTCAAAATCCATACATTTTCGACCCTACGGTTACAAGACTATCCCTAAGCTTATATTGTTCTGTGGCTGGCTTACAGTATCGATGTCACATAATCCGCCTAGCGTGTCTATGAGAAGACAGATATGTATGAAGCGACAGGTATGTCAAGACCGCATTCAGAAGCCTGCCGTGAAAGCATTTCTTTAATTGTTGCTCATTTTGTTCGCAATCAAGAGTAACGTAAATTTCAATGGAAACTACATAAACGTTGCATGCTTGACGTTTTTTTAAATTCAATTATTATCGTTTTGGAATCTACCTCAAATATAAGCATAATGATTTTATATAATTAAATATTCTAAATATCATTGAGTAACTAAATCTAAAACTAAAACACTTACTAAATACTTACTAATCTTTTTTTTGTGCAATCTTTATTTTATTATTTCATAACTTAGTGCCCATTATGCTGGTGGCATTAACCCACTGCAAAGGACACTTGTTGGTCCAAATATGACCCTGAGCGGGGGTCACAACCTTTATCTCTTACCCTTACTACCTTTATCCAGGTCCCTAAAGAATGCTTTGGCTTCGACTCCCTACTGTCTCTGCAATAAAAGGTACGAATAGGTAGCCTTGCTTTACCTTCAACTCCGAATATCTGTCATTATAAGATGTATATCTCTTCAGCCGCTTCAGGTCAGCCTTGCAGCTGATGATATTAAAAAGTATGTCTATCTCATAAACTATTAGGTGTGCCGCTGTTTCCGCTGCGGTAATAAATCTTTATTTTCTTTTCACACAGAATATCAGTTCATAAACAAAGGCACAGAATGACAACGCTAACAAAGTGACTAATCTCGGAGTCAATGTTAAGTAATAATATTATGTGAGAGACAGGCGCCTACCATACCATGTGAAGCCAGCCTGGCTGTAGGCTCTCACACCATATATACGAAGTTGGAATTTAACAAACTTTTAATTTTTGAACCGTGATAAAGAACGTTAACATTGGCCTTAAGTTTATTTAAGTACCTACTTACCTATTCTTTTCTATGTTTTAAAATAAGTAATTTCTTAAATTCTTAGCCTTTTTTGACATAATAATAAGTAGGTAACTTTCTTATTGTTGACGTGCTAATCAAAGCTGAGATGCAAAACAATCTACATTCGCAAATTGTTAATTAAAACTATTATATTTACTTTAAATTGTTTACATCAACTTGCACCTAATTTACACAGAAAGTGTTTTAGTACATTGTACAAAAAATAAATTGTATACAACGCACACTAAACTTTCCCTCTTAAAAGTGAGTGTTCAATTCAAACTACTAAGCTAATGTACAAATAATAGTGTAATCAATTTTATTTCGTACAAAACATATAATTTACTCATACTAATTTAGAACGAAAAAAGCATTTAAATTCCTAATATCATACATTTCCATTGGCATTTTGTAATAGCTCTTTAAGTGTAGATATACCTACATACTATTAAGTAGGTGAATATTTCAATCTTCTTATCGTGTGGGCAGAGCCCTGGTGTGCGATTTTTGAAACTCATTCGCTGAGTTCAGCAGTTGAAAAAGTCAAAATTAGTATGGAGATACGCATCTTTCTACTGCTGATTTGACTTTCAAAAATCGCACTCCCGGAGTATGATTTTTTAATGTCAAATCAGCAGTAGAAAGATGCACGTCTCCATAGTAATTTTGACATTTCCAACTGCTGAACTCACCGAATAAGATTCCAAAATCGCACTCCTGGTGTCAGAGTTTTTCAGACCGCCTTACGGCCTCTGACATGGTTTTTATGTAACGACTACTACCACCAGAGATAGCAGCCGGGACCAACGGCTTAACTTGCCATCCGAAGCATGGAATCATCTTTCTTTTCAGACAATCAAGTGATTCAGCCTGCAATGTCCTAACCAACTGGGGGAAAATGCACAAAGTGACATTCACTAGGTGTCCCCCACTAGGTGTGTAATATTTCAATCATACAGTGCGAAGTGCACATACTTACACAACTTTACGTTCGTAGTCTATTCGGGATAGACAGAATCTTTACTAAAACTATATCAACCACCTTTAAAGGGTGCAATTGTAAGCAAGTTTCAAATAATTCGGTTTCAGATTAAGTATTAATTAAGTATAGTAAGTACCTATTTATTAAATTATTTTGTAATATGAAAATGATGAAATATACAGGATGAAATTGATATCATTAGCGTCCTTTTAAACTAAGTCAGAGCAAAAAAAAAATCTGCTGCTGCATACATTTGAGTCGATTAGGCATTGCAGTTTAGTATGGAAAGCTGATTTCTGTTTTGCTCTGATCGGTTTGCTCCCATAGTAAAAGTTGTTCAGTTTGATGGGTAGACTCTTAGTTTAAAAGGATGCTAATGATATCAATTTCACCCAATATAAGATCAATATTTACTTTTGCATAAAATTCGATGTGCAATCTTGGATAATTTATATGTCAAGATCAAGACAGTCGACGCTACAAAAGCGCAGAAAAAAAATTGCAACCAGTACTGGCCTCTAAACACTACCCATATACACGCACACAGACATAATTTGTATGACGCCTCACGCACACCAACCTAAGAATGTTCACCCCTTTTGTTTTATACGGTAGAAGCATGAGGCTCATTCTAGACATATAATTTTCTAAGGGTACAATAAAATTCACTCAAATATCAGTAGTTTACCTGTGTAACAAAACAAGGCTATAAAGGTGGACTTCCGATGCCAGCGGCCGATGCGACTAACGCGCGCGTCTGACGCGAGGTTCTGTCATATTTGACAGTACCTCGCGTCAGACGCGCGCGGCCGACGACAGACCTCACTTCCGAGGTCAGCGACTGACGCGTGCCTATTGTGCAGAGTGTTATCACTTTAGGGTATTTTCCCCGAAATTTAGGGTATGTTCTTATGTTTTGGTGTTTTGTTTAAAAACACAAATAAACAAAACAATGCATATTTTAATAAAAAATATTTGACTGGGGGACTTAGGTTTAGATAATTTTTGAAAGCACTTTTTTTTCATGATTTTTTAGAAAATACATTTTTGGGAGTAATTTAATTAGACAGGGATGCGTTGCGTCCCCTTCAATTTTTAACCTGTATATGGATCGCTGTCTAACTAATAATTATGAAAGCAAGAGGAATTTTCGGAAAGTCATTAAAAAAGAAAAAGTTGTTTCAAGTGGCACGATAGATGGTGTTGAAGCGACCTTGCAGATAATAAAATACAAATAAAATAGTAAAAAAATTAAGCAAATATTTCGGTAAAAACTCGGTAATATTTCTGGCAAACATTCTTGTTCTGCGTGACGTCAGAGCATAGCCGCGCGCGGCCGCGGCCGATGCGATAGACATTGGCCGCGCGCGTCTGACGCGCGCGTCAGTCGCTGGCATAGGAAGCGGCGCCATACGTTTTCATAGTAACTAGTATGGCCGCATCGGCCGTCGGCCGCGAGCCGCGCGCGTCAGACGCGTCGGCCGCTAGCATCGGAAGTCCACCTTTAAGGTACCTATGCGCCTTATTTACTTCCATGTTACCTCAAAATTTTCACGATACAATAAAAGCAGACAACCTAAAAGACGCCAATAGTCTTGAAAGTTTAATCCACTTTTGTCTAGCCTCCTAATTGGCCCCGCAATTCCTTAATTACGAGATAGCAACTAAATTGTCTCGATTGAATTTCAGGATAATGGTAACTGTTTCCGAACGTGCTAGTTAAAAAACGCTGACTTTCCCGCCCTTTCACAAAGTTTTGTCGCGGTGCAAAGTTGGTTTATTTACAAAAATGCATCAATGTGCAGCCTGCAACCTGCTGTCAGTCAAGTTCAAGAGTAGGCACGCGACTCCACACCGGCCAGAAAGGCCGCAGTCTTCAGACGAAGCGCACGCGAAAACGCGAGACGATTTCCGAACGCACCGCAAAACGAATCGAGTGTTTTTTTGAATTAAGAACATTATCTTTTTAAAATTAAGGTGATTTTTTTAAAACTGAAGATCAGGTAGTTCGTCAGCCAGGCAACGATGCAGAACCTTATGCGGTATGTTTTGCGTTTTTTATTAATTTATTATTATTTTATGCCCTTGACCGAGGGTTATTGCACTCACATAACAATTAAGTACATATATTTTCTAGTATTTTGCTATTGAATTCATAAACTGGTATGAAACGATTTTGGAATATAATAAAATCCTGGAATGCGACCAAAAAGTTAATCATTAATCAAAAAAAAATCTCGCAGAAAACTGAAAAGTTTTTATAGTCTAATTATTAAAAAAAAAGTTGTTATAAACTTTTTTCTCGTAACCTCGGCCTCGTAAAAGCAGCATCAGGTACTTACCTACTTTTATATCTCAGACTGTTAGGATCACCCCACATTAAAACAATGCTCCCAGATTTCCCATGCGATAAAAATGCGTGTGAAAGTAGTGATTAGAAGTCCTTTGACGCCTCCAGCATAATGACACCTTTGATGTATGATTAATTACTTGGTACCGCTAGTATTGGAATCAGTGACCTTCGTTTTTGCATTTGAGTTATGTTGATTACTTTCAAGAAATTGTAGGGTGGTGTAAGAAAGCCTTGAATGGGAAAAGGATTATAGCAATGGATAATGTCAAAGAAAATTGAATTAACTTAATGATTACAGCTGAGCTTAGACAATTTATAAGCAGCTGAGGTATGAAATAGAAAGATGTTATGGTTTTTTATTAGGAACTTGCAGGTTAATATTGGATTTCTAGGATGGATAGACGATCTTTGACTCTACATTTCTTTGAATTAATAATATTTCGATAACAAACCACAGCAACCCAATATTTTAAAATTTTCTGTAGGCTCTTTGAATTATATTTCGATAACAAACCAACAGCAACCAAGACCAACCCATTATTTTAAAATTTTCAGTACCTAGGCTTAGGTAAAATATTTCACTGGAAATAATTATTTATTTCGAAGAACATCAACATAGTTTTATTTTGTTGACTGTTTTAACATTTTTTTTTGCAAACTCAGAACACACACACACAGTAAATTAATATGGATTTATAAACTAGTAGGATCAAACTTTTTTACATAAATAATACCAACAAGCTTTCAATCAATCAACAAAACATATGTTTTTGTATGTGACCGTTTTTTAATCCGACCCAAGTACCTACTGCCTCTAATCAGGAGTGCGATTTTTGAATATCATACGTTGAACTCAGCAGTTGAAAATGTATGGAGATACGCATCTTTCAGATTTGACTTTCAAAAATCGCACCCGTCGTGGAGTATGATTTTTGAATGTTAAATCAGCAGTAGAAAGATGCGTATCTCCATAGTAATTTTGACATAAATTTACAACTGCTGAACTCAGCGAATGAATCAAATTAGATTGAAAAAATCAGCGAATGAGTTTCAAAAATCGCACTCCTGGGCGTAAAACTTTATCTAAGTATCATAATTTGCATATCAAATATCGTCTGCTTAAAGGTACAACCACATAAGTGACATTTTTTTCAAAAATGCGATAATTATATAGCTGAGTTCAGAAAATAATGTTTTTTGTACAGGTAAAAAATCTCAAGTTCTGAATTTATGTAGTTGTACCTTTAAGCAGACGATATGTAAGTATTGAATAAATAGTGACAATAATATTTTCTTGTTCATTTACATTCAACGGGTCAACACTATGATCGGAAAGTGGGAAAATCTGTTTCCATGTCTGTATATTTCGCTCTAGTCTCGCAAATCAAGCCATTTTCATTCCTATAACGTTGTAATAAAAGTTCTGTTAGGAGTTTTATTTAAATCGGAATCACAAGAGTCACATGCATTCTTCTTTTGATTGCAGATTCCGCTATGTGAATGCACAATGTTTCATATTTATAGACATGTAGATTTTTGATATGAATATTTATCTGGGTAAATGTTTTCAGTTCTATTTAACCAATAATAGGTACATATCACAGTAACGATTATTTTCCGCGATTTCGATGTTAGTCCCATAGAGAACGCTGTTGTTCAGTTTGATGGTACACATCTAATAACGAAACACGCTGTATTGTGAATATCATGATGATTATTGACACCTCTATAGTTAATATTGTCACAGACTATGTACTCCTCTCTCTCTCTCTCTCTTCCTGGCTTTTAATCCCATATGGTGGTGGGGTCAGCCTTCCGTGTCTTTTCTCTCCACCTTGCCCTATTTCTGACGTTGTCTTCGGAGAGATGGCACTCGGTCATATCACAACGAACTGTGTTCATCCATCTAGTTTTCGAACGTCCTCTTGGTCTCTGTCCTGGATCGACAGACTATCTACTCCATATTTTTTTTAAAGTTTCATCGCAATTGGACGAATGTTATAAGGAACACATAAGGGACAAACGGCCAGGAGTGCGATTTTTGAATCTCAGCATTCGCTGAGTTCAGCCGTTGAAAATGTCAAAATTACTGTGGAGATAAGCATCTTTCTACTGATGATTTGACTTTCAAAAATCATACTTCAGGAGTGCGATTTTTGGAAGTCAAATCAGCAGTAGAAAGATGCGTATCTCCATAGTAATTTTGACATTTTCAACTGCTGAACTCAGCGAATGAGATTCAAAAATCGCACTTCAGGTACGTAGACAAACATTGGTTTTTTACATGTTAGAGTAAACAGTTGCATTTACTTTAAAGGGTGTTAGTACCCAGGATACTGAACAACTTTACAGAAATCACTAGGTATCAAAAAAAAAAAAAAACAATGCCTTTTTACTATTAATATACTAACGTTCGATCAGCTGATGCATTAGATGCGAATTTCCTATAGGTTTCTTAGGCAAAGTTGATCAGTATCATGGGTACAATCACCTCTTAAAGTAATGCAACTGTTTACCCTACCACCCTGTATAACATAGATAGAAGAGTGAATAAAACATTTTATGAAATCCTCTGCCCAAGTATGAAAACCAAATTAAATCAAGCCTTAACAATCACGTCGCAATTAAAAGATTGTCATCACATAAAGTCAATAGGTAAAAAGCTAATTCCACAAGATATTAAAGTAGGAAGCTAACCTCAACGTTACCACTACCTGGAATAGAACCGACGTTAAGTAATCGACGGCTGCATTCCTCGGATAACATAATCTGCAATCTACACAACATGCCGCACTTGTAGAAATGGCCGAGTGACAATATAATTATCACCGCTCCATTTCACACTTGTCATTTTGTTGTGAATACGATTAAGTCCGTCGATCATCATCATCATTATTGTTACTAAACAAGCGCGTAAATGATGTTTCATTGATTAGGAGAACGTTCCTTGTCTAGCATTTCGTAGATCGAAAAGAAACCCTTATTATACAGGGAAGTGACCACTGGTAGTGACAGCCTAGCAAATACTGAATTGGTGAACTCAGACCATCAAACTGAACAACTTTAATTATGGAACCTACCTCAGGAAGAGCGATGATAGATAGCCCATACGGAAGAGAGCTAACGCCTCAATACTGAGGCCGCGCCGCGGTTCGATTTCTGCACTGGTAGCATGCACAACCGCGATAGCCGTGATACGGCTTTATCACGTCTTTTATCTCGTTCTTTTGCGCGCGAAAGACGCGAAAGGCGCGAAGACGTGATAAAGCCGTATCACGGCTATCGCGGGTGTGCATTCTACCAGTGCTGGCCTGTACCACTAAGTTCTTCGGAATTTATGTATGGTTGTATTTATCATTTACTAGCTTGGCGGTGAAGGAAAACATCGTGAGGAAACCTGCATTCCCGAGAATGAAAAGAAAATACCATAAGTTCGGAGGTATGCGTAAATATGGGTGAGCTTGGGGCGAACACAAAAGGACCAGCGCTGGTCTCCGTGTTACAACTACCCTTGCTTGCAATAGCCCAACCACAAATAATAATAAATATCTCAGGAAACGCGTAAAAAAATTAGCTGTCCCACCCATACATTTGCTGAGTTGGGTATGTACGGCAGTTTTTTATGGGACAGCAAATATTTTTTTCGCGTTTCCTGAGGTAGGCTCCATAGTGAAAGTTGTTCAGTTTGATGGTCTGAGTTCACCGTTTTCAGTTTGCGGAGGGCTGTCCCTTACAACCTATACATATACAGGGTGAAATTGATATCATTAGCATCCTTTGAAACTAAGAGTCTACCCATCAAACTGAACAACTTTTACTATGGGAGCAAACTGATCGGAGCAACTAAAAAATTAGCTGTCCCATACTAAACTGCAATGCCTACTCGACTCAAATGTATGCAACAGCTGATTATTTTTTTGCTCCGATCGGTTTGCTCCCATAGTAAAAGTTGTTCAGTTTGATGGGTAGACTCTTAGTTTAAAAGGATGCCAATGATATCAATTTCACCCTGTAGAGATTATTAAAAATAGATCCCTTAGATCCAGTTCATTCGCCCTTTCCATTCCAGTCTGAAGTCTGAAAATGGAAGCAGCTCTTCGACGGCAATGTCATTCTACTCCTGCAAATTCGCGAGTTACCACATTCTAAGTCTACTGTCTCAAGTTCAAGTTCAAATATTTATTGCATTGCCACATTGTTGTACACAGTAAGAAAATCGTACATAAGATCTTAGTAATTAAACAATGGAGCACCCTGTAAGGGCATAACAATATAGAGAAGAGAGCACACATGCAAAAGTTATTACTGAGGTTAAACCTATACATTCAAAATTAAAAATAATCAAATATGAATCGACTCTTCTTTTGCGTTCTACTACGTTCTTTCCCGATTACATAAACCATGAGTCGTGTTTGGGAAGGCCCTGCCCATCATCCCAATGGAGCACCCTGTAAGGGCATAACAATATAGAGAAGAGAGCACACATGCAAAAGTTATTACTGAGGTTAAACCTATACATTCAAAATTAAAAATAATCAAATATGAATCGACTCTTCTTTTGCTTTCTACTACGTTCTTTCCCGATTACATAAACCATGAGTCGTGTTTGGAAAGGCCCTGCCCATCATCCCAATGGAGCACCCTGTAAGGGCATAACAATATAGAGAAGAGAGCACACATGCAAAAGTTATTACTGAGGTTAAACCTATACATTCAAAATTAAAAATAATCAAATATGAATCGACTCTTCTTTTGCTTTCTACTACGTTTTTTCCCGATTACATAAACCATGAGTCGTGTTTGGGAAGGCCCTGCCCATCATCCCAAAACAGTGATTATGTACCTAGGTACTTATACATTTGTGCATACAACGATTTATGTATAAACGTTTTCCTCAAATTAAAGTCGAATTTGCTATAAAACTGTACGATAAAACACCCAAAAACACTTATTGTAATTGAACCCTTCGTAAACTACAATAATTACACATCAAGGTGATTTACTAACAAGTCCGCAATTTCTTTAGTACGGTCAGCAAAGAAAATGGCTCAGTACATTTTTTTGAATTTTGTATTTTAAGGTTAACTGTGAAAGAGTGGCGGCACTATTCGATCTTTGGGTTGCAAAACATCCAAATAAATGAATTTTATTTAATCCTTTTTTTACATCGATACTTAATTGAAATCTTCACACCAAACGCCATAATACAATGAAAATATAAAGCAGTAAAGTATTGAATAATGTAGTCTTATCTTGGATTTCTTCCACACATTCATAGCTAATTATAACTATTAATGTAACCGATGAAAACAGTCCCATACATCTTTAAAGAAACGGGGGTTTTATTGTGTAACTAGTGTTACTAACTACCCCATTCAATCGGAATCGGTAGTCTTATTTTGTAACTACCCAATCCCAATTCTGTCGGTCGGTATCAAATCGACTTGAAGTGCGATTTTTGAAAATCATACGAGCGACTTGGCAGTAGAAAATGTCAAAATTACTATGGAGATTATGCATCTTTCTACAGCCAATTCACTCGTATGATTTTCAAAAATCGCACTTTTGCTTTATTGAAAAAAAATTGCGATTCGGCTTGTTAATATTTGTTATTAAGAGGGCTATCTGAGTCCAGTGGCACCCTCGTCACAATAATAAAGATTTCTCAATAAAGAAAGCCTAAATTAAAAAAGTGCTCAACAGATAAACTTCAAGCCATTGTTATACAATACTTTTATAGGTTCCAAACATTCCACTTTTAGATAATTTCGATTAAAAACAAAAGCGGCCGTTTTCAGTCACTATTGTTATTAGGTTACTAAAACATACAAGTGGTCAGCTTTCGCTGCTGACCGTATAAAGTTAACCCGTAATCATCGGACAATGAAATATTAATTCGACTGCAGCGCCCCTCGTGGCAGAAAAGAGATCTTATCTGTGCCCTTTCGCGATAATAATTATTACGTTTAAAGTTTGAATTTAGTAGAGTGACTAAGTAATTATAATGGGATTAATTATTCAGCGATAAAATATACATAGTATAAGTTGAAGGGTTCTTCAATCGAATTGTCCAAATGTAGGTATTTCTATGCTATCTTCTTGTGCCCAAACATCTGCACGAGAGAGCGCATACCTAATTATTTTTGCAATTAATCGAGTTTATCATTCGTAGCGAAAATTCTTGGTCAATGTTGTCCAGATGTTGTCAATACAATTTTTTTTTAAATGTGATATGCAAATAGAGAAAACCTTTGCACCAGATGAAAAAATAAAAAACAAAGGTATTCTTCTCTTTCTAATTCTATGCCAAAAACAGAAACAGCAAACATGAAATGTCAAATTCTGGCATTGTAATTTTTTTTATTAATGGCCAGTTATTTTATGTTAACAATGTAGTTTACAAAGCACCGAGTGTTTGTGCTCGAAATGGTTTTCGATTCAGGTGTGAATTTTTAAAATCACCGGCTGGGTAAAATTGCCGATATTCACAGATTTCCCAAAGATCGCATTTTTGAATCTCATCGGCGACTAAAATTCTCATACCCATGAGTTCAATACGAGTGCCCCTTTTCTATGAGATTCAAAAACCGTTCAAGCCGGTGACATTCAAAAATTGCACCCCAGCCCTCCAAAAAAACTTGTCGTACACCGAATTGGATAATATTTTTCATCTCGTCAAGTCTAAGATTGAATACCCAGATCTAGTCGAGTGCTAGTCGTTTAACACCTAGTTATCCGTTTCCTGTTAGTAAATGATTCGTACGAAACTCCCCGAGGCGTCTCGACAACTTCCATAGCTGTATAACCATTCCTGTTGGAAGTTAAACCTGAATTTGAATACTAGAAACTACGTCCACTATATACCCATTAAAAGAAGCGACGGGCTCACTATCTGTATCGCTGGACAGAATTTGGGCCGATTTCGAATATAGGTACAGGGTGAAATTGATATCATTAGCATCCTTTTAAACTAAGAGTCTACCCATCAAACTGAACAACTTTTACTATGGGAGCAAACCGATCGGAGCAACAAAAAATCAGCTGTCCCATACTAAACTGCAATGCCTACTCGGCTCAAATGTATGCATCAGCTGATTTTTTTTTGCTTCGATTGGTTTGCTCCCATAGTAAAAGTTTTTCAGTTTGATGGGTAGACTCTTAGGCGGTGTCCTATTGCCATCGCACGCGCGATGGTGCGATGCGATGTGATCGTACTGATGGGTAATTCTCCTAAATTTTTCAAATTTTCAAATTTTTCTATGGAAAAATTTCAACGATTTGTAAAATTTCGGAGAATTACCCATCAGTACGATCACATCGCATCGCACCATCGCGCGTGCGATGGCAATAGGACACCGCCTTAGTTTAAAAGGATGCCAATGATATCAATTTCACCCTGTATTTAGCACGAAACTTGCATTTAAGGGGCGTCCGCCCGGTTTTGAGTAACTTTGTAACCATTTTTATACATTAACTATGCCACTTTTTAAGCAGAAAACAAAACTGAACAATCTACAGGATATGAGAAGTGATGTGGTTTTTCTCGAAATCTATTTTAATTAATAAAACTGAAGAAAAACGAATCCAAAGTCACCCCTTTTTTTCCAGTTGTAACCGTTTTACTCTTACATTGTTGATCAGAAGAATATGAAAATTTGCAATATTCTTCACAATACAATATAGAATGATGTGGTTTTCTTATTTTTTGAAAATTCATAAGAAATCATACAAGTTTTCAAAGAAAACGGAAAATTCTGACCGGAGCCGCGCAATTGAAGCGGGATGGCTAATTGCAAAAGTTTGCTTGTTAGAAAGAGAAATTTCGATGCGTATGTGAAGTCTACAAATCCGCGGTAAGCTGACATACCCGTAGCCCATACATGGTATACCTTGAGGGTAAGTAAACCTATGCCCTGCAGAGGGACGTATATGGGCTGATGATGTTGCTGATGCTGCGCCTGCAAAGAGATTAATTATTTTTGTATGAAACTGAACTACTGACATTTTAGAAGAAATTAATCATTGATTGTAGAGTAGGTATAGAACAAGAACATTGTATATCACATCCTATACAAAATTTTTGGTATAGAATAAATAATACTGCTACGAGTAACGTAAGCAGATTATATTCCGTATACTCTATGGTAGCGTCTAGTCTACAAGTAGACGGGGATTTCCTTAAGAAAGTCTCATGAACTTCTACTGTTTAGGATTAAAAAAACGAAAGGATGGAATGCACTATGTTAAATATTGCATGAATGCAATTACATACTCATGTTAATTTTTTTATAAAACAAAAGTCCAGTCCATTGTTCTGGCCGGTAACAGCCGCTGTCAGGAAACAAATGCCTGTCGCCTGTCACACACGACGTCACAGGCATCAGATAGTTAGAAACGTTTGATGTTGCCGCTTGTCAGTCTTGTCACTCAACATGACTGCACTCGGTATTGCGCCTACGCCTGCGACGCGACGGTGTCATAAGATATCAATACATACAGTGTGAAAGTTAGGCTGAACTTGGCCTTTTGACGTCTGGCCAAATTGTCATCTAAAGACAGGAAATGTATTAAGCATTATTATTATAACAAGAAAATTGCTAATTTGATGTATTTCAATAAAAATTTCATTCATTCCTTCCAAAAATTACCTAAGTACTATAAAATTGTATTTTATTTTTAAACCCAAATAATGTGGCAAAATAATATTGAATGGATTCATAATTCAGACCACAATATTTTTGGATGACTCATCTTCAGCCTGGGTTTGGGTAAAGTCCTTTAAATGTTTGCAAGAGCGTATCAATGAACAGCAACGTGACTGGATTTTCCGGTGTCGCCGCTCAAAGATGAATGCTTTGTGGGTGAGAATTCGACAAAGCTCTAGGTAGCGCTGTGGCTTACTGCCATGCTAAATCATTCAGTATTGACATAGAGATAATTAGTAGTCCTAAAAGTGTTCTTCCTTTTGCATTTGTCCATTCCCAGTTTCTAATAACAGCCTCCGTGGTCTAATGATTAAGAGCACTGGGCTCTCGACACGGAGGTCGTGGGTTCGATTCCCACGGGGGACACCTAGTGATATGTCACTTTGTGCGTTTTTCCTCAGTTGGTTAGGACATTGCAGGCTGAATCACCTGATTGTCTGAAAAGAAAAGTGATTCCGTGCTTCGGATGGCACGTTAAGCCGTTGGTCCCGGCTACTATCTCTAGTGGTAGTAGTCGTTACATTAAAACCACGTCAGAGGCCGAAAGGCGGTCTGAAAAAACTCTGACACCAGGGCTCTGCCCACACGATAAGAAGAAGATAACAGCCAAATTTCTTGATTGGTATGCGCCTCGATTGAGCGTTGCCTCGTGCGTATGCAGACCTACATGCACTTCGCCTTCTGTACTCACAGTCCATAGCGGCAATTGCGTGGGGCCCGGGATTCCGTGAATCCCGGGATCGCGTGACACGGGATCGGGACATGTGACTGTGACGTATACGCATCATTAGACTCACGCGAGCGCATCTTAATTCGTTTAGATTTGTTACTTTCAAATGTGTAACAAAAAGTTTATTTATGCCGGCTAAATGTTTGATCTTTTTTTGTTAATTTAATGTTTGACAGAAAACAATTGCAATATCTGTAGGTAAGAAATCATGAAAGTAGTAAAACCTGACCCCTCTATCTTAATCAGGAGTGCGATTTTTGAAAATCATACGAGCGACTTGACATTCGCATACGAATTGAGATTTTCATTCCGAGTGGTTACGTTTTTCTCTATTTTTGAAATCGTTCGGATGTGCCAAAACCGTTTCGATTCACACAGAAAACGTTTCAATTGAACGAACGAACGAATGAATGGTTTCATAGTAACATTTCAAATCGAACTTTACCGCCAAAATTATGGGTTAACGGAACGTAGAAAAAAAGTTAAATCTGTTGACGTCTGACAACATTACAAACGTCAAACATTCGAGTGGTAGAATTGGATACGAGTGGTTCGGAGCACTCGTTGCAAGTGATAGAAAGTTGAATTCAAAAATGTCAAATCATCGATTTTACGTCATTTTCTACTACTCGTTTTGAACGTCTGATTTTCAAAAATCGCACTCCTGTAAAAGCGCAAGGGAGCTAGATTTGTCGCATGCTAACCGTACAATAACTTCTTGTAAGAAATGCAGCGAAATGTCGAACCTGTGTATAATAATTAATAATCATAGTACCTATTTCAATTAACATTAAACAAATTACCGTTCATGATTTTATTGGTACCGTTCTCATTTGCGTTAGTGTCAGCTTGTTCATATAGCAAAAGTAAACAATATGACCTATTGAGCCTTATCAAAATACGGGGTGTTGGGGTAAATTCATTACTTTAAGGGGTGATTGTACCCATATGATACCAAACAACTTTCCCTAAGCGTATAGGAAATTCGTTTTGTTTTTACTTTTCATACAAACGTTCGATCAGCTGGTTGCATTTAGTATGTGGAATGAGCAAAAATTGTGAGCAATACAAACAGGTATTTCGCTTTCAAATGTTATCGAGAATTGAATTTCCAGAACGACATGGATCGGACTGAAAAATCAATTAGATTGCGTAGGTTAGCAATAGACATAACGAAACGAGTTATAAATCCAGTTAATAAGGTGGATAGATAGCAAGCGGAGAAAATTGCCCGTCATGTTACTGCTGTAAAACCGATGAATTTATCTATTGTACCGTCAGAAGCAAAAACTACATTTTTTATTTTTATTTATTTGTAAGACAACAAAAATACAAGACGCAATATACACCTTAAAATAGACTCAAGTAAGCGTCTCCAATATTATGCAGGTGTTGCAGTAACAATCCAAAAAGACCGAGGCCTCTATCAGGGTTAACTACCAGTTCACGTTGCGTTGGTGAAAAATTCCGAGAGCGACCGGTACAACGTTTATACAAAAAAAAAATTAAGTAGGTATTGGCTATGTGCGAAGTGGTGTTGGGAACTGTGAAGTTGATCGCAGCGCAGGCTGTGGCAGAAATTTGTACTTTTCCGGGCGAAGCTGTGTCAGATTTGCTTGAATCTATGCAAATCCGCGCACTCACTCAATACTCAAATATCCAAACCAGCAAATACTTATACTAAAAATTTGGCAGGGATGTTTTTTTTTTCGCAATTCATCCCCCAAAGGTGTGAAAACGAGGGTGAAAGTTTGTATGAGAATTTCGTCACAAAGAATGGAAATTTCAGCCAGTTAGGTATTATAATATTTTTAATATCGACAATATTGCTCATTCATTTAGTTTTTACTTTATTTTAATATAAAATAACAAACTTTATCCTAACATTTTATGTGCAAATAATTCACGGGGCCGGGTTGCGCTAGATGGCGCTAGTGTCGTGCACATAGCCAATAAATGCATTGAAATGAATATTTGAAAACGGTTTTCTTATATAAAAAAAATGAAATAGAATGAAAAAAAATAATAATAGGAAAATACCCCGTACCCAAAAAAATAAGAAAACCGTTTTTTTTTTCTAAACCAAAGATTTCACAAATATTGTAAATTCCTTAAAGATAATATATTTATTAAACCATCTTAATAAAAAGAAAATCTGCTTCAGCAACATGCGTTGTCAAATTTCCTACTAAAATATTGTAAATAAAATATATTTCTTAATTACATATATTATATTTATACTACATTATTTTGACATCTTATAGTACCTGCTTATATCATTATCAAATAGATACTCTTTCTTATACTGTGTCATTATTCTACCCCGATAGGATAGTATCAAGAAGTAGGTAGGTATTGTGTTGCCTCAATCAAAAGACAATTTACAAATTGAATTGAAAGATTCGGTCTAACATTTTCGGTGTTATTGCTTATTTAATTATTAGTGGAAGCTTTATCAATTGGCAACACCACCAATGTTATCATCAGTCAGATGATCATCATCATCAGACAAACAGCACTTTTTACCGCCAACGAAGGTGCGGCATCTAGGTTGATCTAGGTAGATTGTCTATCAACGTGACAGGTTTTTCTAAAGAAGTTTGGCGGAAGGCCATATAATGTCAGACCCAGACATATAGGTCCCATACATGAATGAAACTTAGTAATACGTGTAGAGTGAAACAAAACTAACAAAAAAGGAAATTGGTTGTAATCTGTAGAAGTTGGGGGAAAGGTATTTCTCCTTTTGTATCAAGTGTGTGAAACTCGTAATCTTTCTTATTAGATAGCCCACTCAATCTTCTACGCATTCATTGTGTTTGTTTTAATGAAAATTCACGATAACCGTACAATATTATGATAATGGAATCAAACGAAATCATACGCACTATCAGTTCAATAAAGCCAAATTCGTTCCGTAACGTCCAAAAACTACCTTAGTGATAATATTAGATGAAAATAGCTGTCATGGTTGCGTTTTGCTACTGCGTTTTGGATGATTTGTCTATTTTACTTGTAATTTCTACTTTTGAACCCGGACTTCTAGAGATGAGGAAGTTTTTTTTTAAAATGCCTTAATTTTTTCTGTTTATAATAATTATGACTCCAAATATGGGTCTAAATTCGCCAAAGTTCTTTAATCTTTTCGTTTTTCTAGTCTAGTATTTTAATATACAGGGTCCTTCTTAATATGCTGACACTTTTTTAAGGGCATGATCAGACCAAACTGAACAACTTTCTATATGGGACCAACATCGAAATCGCGAAAAAAAAAATCAGCTAACCCATACAAAACTGCGGACCTACTGCAAATGTATGGGACAGCTGATTTTTTTTCGCGATTTCGATGTTGGTCCCATTGAGAAAGTTGTTCAGTTTGATGGCCTGATCATCCCCTTAAAAAGTGTCAGCATATTAAGAAAGACCCTGTATAATAAAATAAAAGTATTTATTACAATAAAACAACAGTCTAGTCTTGGAAAATACCTCATTACAAAAGCCTCAAAACAAAACATCTTATTAAGGCCAAGTACGTTCCTAACCGTACGCACGTACCATAGAGACTTCAGACTCATAAAACGCACACAATAAACATCTAGCGTCCATTTTATTTGGTGAAGCGACAAATGGTTATTTACTAACAGACAGACGTTTGAATAGCGGCGAGTAACCATTACTGGGATTCTTGCTTTGGCTTCACCATAAATCCGGCTCTTATGGTAGGGCTGCCAATTACTGACATGACTTAGATTGAATCCCGGACTTGGGAAACGGAAATTTTAAATACTTAGGCTGTAAGGAATTTGTTGAATGCTAGGTATGTTCTCTTGTTAACCCAGTACACGGACTTACTGTCAGAACTTAAAGTCTTTTAACGTCAAGTATTTTGATAAAATGAAGCCAATTTAAATTTAATTCAGTGTGCATGAGTTTAGGTTGAAAAAAATCTGCCAACTATTTTATTTTAGTAGAGTTTACTAGAAAATTTATTGTTGCAAATAGATTTTGTTTAAATCTACCAGACTTAGACTTATAACAACAAATTATCTAGTAAGCTTACTATAATAAAAAAAAATTGTTGTCACAGATATTTTTTTTCGTGCATACTTCAGGATGAATGGTGAGCTAACAAACATGCCGCTGTACCTTCTATGTAGTGGTATATATGTAACATGGTGTGATGGAATTCTTAATTACAACAAATATTTTAATAGTTATACCTACCTATTTATCTACATATGTTTTTAATTAAGTTTAGAATAAAACTAATGGTGCTAGTCGAGTTCCTGGACATTAAAACATCTTGATTATAATCTGGCACAGCACCTACATATATCCCAGCTTGAATCCGTAAAAACCGGACATTTTATTTGACAACCCTATTCTCCGACTTGTACATGAACATGTCAAACAGTGAATCTAACTTTAATGGCGTGTTCCTGAGTCCCAGGCATGTATTAATTACTCATTGTCACTTGTATGAGCTGCCTGTTTAAATAGCCAGTTAGTTGTAAAAGCTAATGCTTAAACAAAACGTTTCCAAGTCGGTTAATTAGGCGTTTGTGTTACTTGGGTGAGAACATAATTAGATTTAACAGTAGTGTACTGTGGGTCTCTGGTAGTAAAGAGAGTAACCCGGATCTACCTTCTTCTCTTCTCCCATGTCAATTCATTATAAGTACCTATCTATCTATCCATCCTGTAATACGAGTAAATCAAATTATCTATAGCAACACGCAGCAGGTTTCCTTAGTGAGTTAAGTATATCAAGCAAGGTCCATTTTAATAGTTTACAGCTTGTATACAGAGTCCATCTTAATTATGCTGACGTTTTTTTTAAAGAGGATGATCAGGAGTCAAATTTTTGAAACTCATTCGCTGAGCTCAGCAGTTGTAAATGTCAAAATTACTATAGAGATACGCATCTTTCTACTGCTAATTTGACTTTTAAAAATCATACTTCAGGAGAGCGATTTTTGAACGTCATTTTTGTCCGTCTGTCCGACCTATTTAGGGCTGCAACTTTTGAACCGAAAGAGCTATACTCCGTTCAGGAATTCGAGCGACAAAATGTAAACAAAGAAACGTCACTGTCAAAGTGACATTACGTGGTCAGAAACCTTTGGTGCATTTTTTAGAATAAAATTATGTCGGCACGGCATATAATAAATTGCGTTGACATTAAAAATGTACTGTCTATCTATAAAAATAATACAAACAATCGTGACAATTTGAATGAAATTTTTAAATTATGTTATGTAGCCCGCTACTCTTGTTTAATTATAACTTGCGTTTTTTTATAATTATTTTCCGTACAAAATTAACACATCGTTTGTCGTAATCCTTTGCGAGTAGAATAGATAATTTACTGTTATTCATTCCGGAGATAAGTTTTCTTCCGTCTCGAGATGGTAATTTCTACACTGGTATCACCGTTGTTTACATTTTGTCGCTCGAATTCCTGAATGGAGTTTAGATAGTTGACATTTTCACAGAATGTGCGTTGCAAAGGCGGATTTGCTAACAAATAATAAAAATGTCAAAAAGTTAAAAATTAAGGAGGGTTCTCAACAAGAAACTAGTTTTTATCAACGTTTTTTCTTCTCGCTCTATGGTAAAAACGTAATACATACAAGCGTCAAACTTAGTGTGATTATTGAGCAAACTCTACAGTATAACAACAAATAATAAAAACCGGCCAAGTGTGAGTCGGTCTCGTGCAAAAGTCCGGGAGTAAAAAAAAATTTTTTTTCGTTAATGTGTTGTGGTGCTGTGGTACGGAACCCTCGGCCTCAGTGCGCGAGTAGCCCGACTCGCACTTGACCGATTTTATTTAAATTAAACATGAATACCGAGTTTGGTAGGTACAGTCAAGAACACGTCAAGCTTTTCTACTTTGTACCTACCGTTCTTATTTAGTGCGCCATAAGCGTTACAATTGAACTGCAAGTGTAAAGCTTGATGTGCTCTTGACTGTACATCGCAGTTTTGTACGGAACAGCTGATTTTGTTTTCGCGTTTCCAGAGGTTGGCTCCATAGTAAAAGTTGTTCAGTTCGAGAAGCAGAATTCATAGTTAAAGGGTCCGCAATTCCGCAATGACTAAAAATTTTCCCACGACATAATACTAAAATTACCCTATGTAATATCTTCCAACAAATTAGTTCTACCTACATTCATTTCCCAAAACTCAATCGGCAAAGTGATCTAGTAACAATTTTAACGGTAAACCAATCACAGTAGCTCATTGCACGTTATCTGCACCATAATAATGCACATCTTGCCAGCCCGCGCGCCGCGCTGCGCCCGCGCAGCTATATCGCGTTGCATCTAAATTGCAGCTGGATGCGCTGGGCAATTAGGCCGACTAATTATTTGTGTTTAGATCGGCTTTGACGTCTAATTTGGATTAGTTTGGGTTATAGTTTCATTAATTTAAAGTTTTCATTAGTTTTAAGTCCGCTAGATTCTGGTAGGTACTTTAAAATATGACTAGCTATACTATACGCTTATGGAGGTGCTACTGGGAATGTTCCTCCATTGAAAAGGAAAGATCTTCCGCCAGGCTATGTGTGAAGCCTGGGGACCGGCCGTGGTCCAACAGTTCTTAGTTGGACCTTGTATACAACGTGTTAATGAATTAACACCTTGTATACAACGTGTTAATGAATTAACGCAAAACTAGAAAGTAGTTTGTTTAGAATCGAGAGCAGAATCGAATTATCATAGTTTCAACATAGGTAATTTTTTTCAAAATATTAAATAATTTTTCATAAAAATTTTAAATTTTCTGAACCCGATGTCAACCCACCGCACGGGCACACTCATCCTACTTACTACCAAAACAAGATTATTATAATGTATCCATGAGTACGTTAGCGCTTTTATTCGTTGCTGAAATGATAACAAATCATTTTAACCTCAAAACTTAAAATGCGAATAACTTTAAATTTTAACTATCAAAATAATGAAATTATTGTTTCAATCTAATTATTTTGTTATAAATCAGTTGGGGTGTATGAGGTTTTGCGCTAATTTATTAACACGTTGTATATATCGAATCTCTGTGATTATTTCTCTTGCGCGATTTATGTCTCGCATTCGATTGTGAACCTTATGTGTAGTAGGTTACGAGTTACGTATTTACGATTAACGTTGTCTTTTGTATGGAGCATATTTCCGAGAGCGACGGTATCGCCATCTGTTCCTGACACCTTTGCTATAACTTGTGGATGCTGACATCTGTAGCAAGTCCCCACACGCCATTCCAAATAGCAATGAAATTTTAAGGCTATTTTTAATTACAAAAACAGGGATTTGAATCATTTACTCTCACTTATTAATAGGAAAGCTTTAGTAATGTTCATGTTATGTCGGATAGTATGTTAGCTTATCAGAATTGGCCAGAAAGCTAATTAGGGATAGGAAAACCTTTTCGGTTTATTTACTCAGTCTGTTCTCCAACTCAAGTTAAGTATTAAGTGTCAGTTGCAGAAACGCTCATTACAGTTAATGCTCCATTAACACTTTAACTGTTGACGACCTACGTGGTAGGTCAGCGACATATGGGCCACAGTGCGCACGACTCAAACCTTGAGTCAGAATTGTATAGCATTTCACAGTGTTAGCACTGCGCGAATATCATTGTTTTGAACTTAGCAGCGAAAGATCTCTTGCTAGCTTTTACTGCTTCAACAGGACAAAAAGTTACAGCAAGAGATTTAATTGAGAATTAACTTTAATGAGCGTTTCTGCAACTGAGTTTATGACAGCAGCGTACACGATTTTAAATTAATCGTACCTATAAATACTCTGCTGCCACTTGTTTGGAAGCGGTCACCAACATATTTGTAATAGCACATTCAATAATAACTCCACTAACTTTTGAAACGCAAAAAAAAAAGACCTAGATGATAGGCACTTAGTTTGCAGGTGATGCTGATGTCCCACCTGTAAACTACAGCATGTTAGATTCATCGGTATACCAACTACAGATTTGAAACACCCCATCCAAACTACTGCCGATGACGCGGGGAAGAGTGCCAAGAAAGATTTAAAAAAAAAATTTAATGACGTAGATGATGGGGGGAGTCTGCAGGTGATGTTCTGTAGTCTACAGCGTGTTAGATTCATCGGCTTACCATCATCTACAGATAAAACACCCCAACAAAACTACTGCCGCGCGCGGGGAAGTGCCAAGAAGGCTGGCGGGCGGGGCGTTCTTTCTAGAATAGATTTTGGTTTACGGTATCCTTAGACGCTATCAAAACAATTTCCGTACGACGTTTAATGCCTTGCACTATTTTTAAAATCAATAATTAAATAAGACATCACTTTTAAATATTGTTTATTTACATATTTCTAAATTGTGCACAAGTAACTAATTGGTGTTAAAAGTTATAAAAACATAAAATTGTAAAACTACAGACGCAAAGTCACAGGCTCACAGCAATATAATATTTTATGGTTTACGATAACTCACTCGACTATTTCCGATGAAATTAATCAATTTGACATCTACAGAGCTGTATAAATGTCAACTGGTAAAGTTAACGGGTTGATATCTCCAATAGAATAAGTTTTTGCGAAGCATAATCAATAAATCGCTCTCACGGTAAAAAAATCTAAAAACAATGTTTTCGACATTCAGCTATTATGTACTACTTATATACTAGAGATGCCACTATATAACGTGAGAAGTGGAGATGGGCAAGACATGTTACACGCATGGATGCTGAGAGGTGGACCAAAAGGACGCTGGAGTCCACTCCATCGTTCTTTGGTTTCGTGAGAAACCTCGCAGCTCGCAGGGCAGGATAGAGGCCGCCCACCAGAAACCATTGTACCCGGACTTTCGATGATCGATATATCGGCACTTCTTTGTAATAGAGTTGACATTGGAACGAAAATGTTCACGCAATTTCGAAGTTCGAATGTGCGGGTAGAGGCCCCGCTTTTATTTAGCGATATATCGAACCCACCCTTAGTTTCTATATTTAGCCCTGTCTGCTGAAGCCATAAATATTACATAAACTAAACTCCAACTGTCTGCAATAAGCAATAACTGAGCATGGCTGAAACTTGTTCCTTCATTTCCTCGGCTTCATAACAATCTAATGATAGGTATCTATAGTTAGCAAAACTTGGACTACGAAATTATTTAAAGAGCACACTGGAGTATAATTATTAACGAATTAATTAGCATTAATGGGTTTGTATTAGACATAATAATATTATATTACTTGTAATACTTAGGTACCCAATTTTTTTTGTGGGATTTCAACATTAATATCTACGAGTATAAGAAATTCGTTATGGACAAAAAAACACTTAAAATGATATAGTCCTATTTACGAACTTACTAGACAGAAGCGTTGGCCATTCGACTGGCTATTATAACTGTCGCATTCAATTAAATTAAAGATTGATTATTTTTCTCTGACGGGAATTGAACCCGCAACCAGACAAACGGGGGCTTTCTTTCGTCCAATTATGCTACTTACGGAGCCTTTTCCGTCAGAGAACTATTCTTCAACCCGAAAATAATAGTCTTCTTCAATTCCTTCCGTTGCATTCGATACGATAACGTTAAAAGTGAACCCGTGTTTATCCTACTCTACTCCTTCTAAAACAGCACTAAGTTATCAACATTACATTGGTCAATAAAAGCCGCGTTCGGCCTACATTTACCTCTCTGCCGCCGACCGAGACGCTGCCGATGCCGTGAAGTTCAAATAAACAAAGTGACAGGCTAACGGTCATCCTCCAGTTTATGGGAAAAATGATTCATCACACTATCTGTTGTTGTGGGAAACTGTAATAAGCTGCTTGAAAGAATGGCTAAAGTAGAGCTTGTAGAGCGCTATCTAGATTGTTTAGCAAAGTACTATTACTATTAATTACTATTATTTTATTTAGTAGTAGTATTGTTTAGTTGTTAGGGGCAATCTGGTTCTTTTTGCTTTATGGTCCATCTAGATTTGTCTTCATTGTTATAATGGCAAAAGCGGGACTAGTGGTGGGTGGGTGACTAGAGGGTGTGATGTCCATTAGTCAAATACAACGTTTTCACACAGATTTGATACGTTTTTCCAGCCTGAAAATGTGAGCATTGCTAACTGCATGCTTTAAAAGATACCTACTTCTTTATATTCTGTATAGTATAATGGGATGTATGCATACAGATTTATATCAAGCAAAAATATTAAGGCTGGCCCACTTGACGCAGCAGGCAGATTTGTTTTAAATTTGTAAAACCCAGTGACTTCAACTATAGGGTATTTATGGACTGGGCATTTGGGCAACCCTGTAGGTATGGCGAGTTGCCGACGTAGTTAATTTATTATTGGATGCCCAAAAGGTCAGTTGCTTCGTAAACCGTATCATCCAATGTAATAATATCGATCCTGTTTTACTTTTAAAAGAGTTAATTTGAGGAAACTTATTTTCTATCAGCCTCAGACGTGACGATTTAAAGCTTAAAATACAGTGTCTTGTTGAAATAAGAACGGACAGAGTTACTTATCATATTAAGTATATCAGATTCCACAGAAGCACTTGTTTTTCAATGCATTTTTTTATGCTCTAGCTTTAGCTATTCTGTGTTAACACCTTGTAAATAGAGAAAGCGTATGTATTATTTTCTTTTAAGTCCTTATGTACTGGGTTAAGTGCGACCACAGTCCATATAAGGTTATTTACTTCTGGCAACTTTTACGGACTTATCAACATAACTGTCTTTTCTATCAAACGAGATATAGCGGTCCTTTTACAACGTTTTCGATTTCCATATTTAAATATTTTGCGTGATATAGAGCTTGAATACACAAATGTTTTTTAACGCACTTCATTATAAATTAAGTACATTAAAACACTTTTCCACATGAGCGGAAGGACATTACACTCAAATACTACGAAAGAAAAACCTGTTATCTGATTAAGATTATCGTTTACTTGTATTGAACAGCACCGTTATGTGATTTTTTAATGATTATATTTAAGTATTAAATAAACCAAAAAAAAAATGTTGTTCAATTAAATTGTCTGCGTGCATTTAAGTGTTTGATTGAAAAATCTATTTGTAACAATAATTAACATGATAGTAATAATTATAGCGGTCTATTTATTCTGTCATTTATTCTCAAGAATGAAGCCACGCGTTTTGCGCGCGACCACGCTTCTTTGGCGAGTGTATTTAAGGCCTTCAGCGAAATAAAGAACCGTTTTCAAATTGTTTTTAAGACCAATAAAAAGTAGAATTAATTACCTATTCATTTGCCAATGAATCACAATTGTAGGTATTTTTATTGATTTTTTTTAACACGTACGCACCACATTCTTCGAATTGGTGATTTACATAAATAAATGTACAATGGGAATATTAACCTCTTGTAGGCCAAAGGCATATAGTTTTGTGGAATCAGTCTATTTTGCTTTGTAAATAGGTAATTTTCTTTTCTCCGAAAACAATCGTAATCGATGCCTGTCTTGCAAACCTTTACTTTTTTGTGGAACTCCGGATTTTTATATCTTTATTATGAATGAAGATATATTTATGAATGAGGCAAGTGATATTATGCAGTGCAGCCAAGTTTTGTGTTTGATTAAAAATATTGAAGAAGATAATTAAAACGGAAGACAAGGCGGTTTGGGCATAAGATCGCCTGACCTTAATGAACGAAAAGAACGATATCGTTTATGACAAGGTCCTACAATTTTTAAAATTAAAAATATGCGGTATAAAAACAGTTAGGACAATCGAGAATACTTGACTTGGTACGAGTTGATTTTTTTTTTCATATTTGTTAGCTTTGTATGGCATGCTTCGATGCACACACAAGTTTTGGTACAATAACAGGCCACGTTGTAAATTAAACTTTATTTACATTGAAATAAAAGTAAAAATAAATATACTAAAGCGAACTTTGAAGAAGACGCATCAAGAATCAGCAGTGCGAAACCGCCTGAATTATGGAACCATATGGCTTGGCTACGGAACAAAAAACTACAAATAAGGATATACCTACCTATATAATCTGGTGACCGTTATTGGGAATTCTTTCGCCCACGATTTTATTGGTTTATAGCGGATATAATGCGATTACCAAAAAAACATTAAAGGCCATATGTACACACTGTGTCAGGTATCATAATGGTCTTTCTTGTGCACAAAAATTTATAAGTACTCCATATAGTAATGAACTAATGAATGACACCCAAAAAATCAGTTTCTCTGAAAATTTGCGACACTTCGGATATTCATGGACCATCGGATCGGAACCAGCATGATATGTTATAAAGGGAAATTCGTAAATAAAAATTTACATTTTTTAAATACTATTTCTGAGGTAAAGTTCAGTGTCATGGATGCACCCATGGGTACAATCATCCTACAAATAAAAGCAACTGTTATGTATACAGGGTTTTAGGGTAAAGAGTTGCATTACTTTAGAGGGTGATTGTACCCATGATACAAAGAAACACCTAGGAAAATCTTGAAAAAAAATTTGGACTTCCCATATCAGCTGATAGAAGTTTTGTATGAAAAGTCGAAATTATTTTTGCGAATTTCCTATAGGTTTCTTAGGGAAAGTTGTTCAGTATCATGGGTACAATCACCCCTTAAAGTAATGCAACTGCTTACCCTTACACCCTTTTAACCATTCTTTTAAACTAAGAGTCTACCCATCAGACTGAACAACTTTTACTATGGGAGCAAACGATCGGAGCAACTAAAAAATCTGCTGTTCCATACTAAACTGCAGTGCCTACTCGACTGAAATGTATGCAACAGCAGATTTTTAAGTTCCTTCGATCGGTTTGCTCCAATAGTAAAAGTTGTTCAGTTTGATGAGTAGTCTCTTAGTTGAAAAGGATGCTAATGATAATCAATTTCACCCTGTATATACACATACATAATATGCGGGTGTCGGAATTCAGTTTCCTAGCTTTTTTTACATCTCAGCGCGAGTTTTTATTTCTATGCGCGAATTAACTGGATAAAATTACGATAACTTTTATCGATACCATTAGAATAATCAAAACAGTATCGATTAATTACCCTGTTGTGTAGTCTGTTGAAGTAACAATAGGTAAACGCTGGCTTTATCGCGTAGGTAACTAAGAGATTAAAGCCTCTATATCTCAATTTGCTTTCGATTGAGAGGTATATATTACGGTCAGACAGAACGACAGACCATTTGGGTACGGTAACCTAAAAATATCCGCGTGCTTTACTAATCGAAACTCAAAGCAAATCACAATCAGTTTTCGATTTCTACGAAAGTGTCGAAGCGCGCAGACATTTCGGACGTGACTTCAAATATACCGTTTGGACATGGCTTGGATGCACCACGTTCCATTTCTCATAACTTCCAATTCGTTGAATTTATCAACAAAGATGCAATTCACAGAACAATGAAACAATCATGAATTAATATTGTTTATTTCACTGGAGCAAGCCCTTGGTTCTTAGTTAGTTATGAATCAAAATGTGTATTTTGTTTTACAGCTCTATTTCATTTCAAATATATATTTTAGTAGGTAAGGTCATAGAGATAGGAAGTATTGGATATCTATGGGTTTGATTTGATTATTCGTTAATTCCTGCCAAATTCGTTGATTCTCGTCGTTGACTCGTGGAATTATGTTTGAAAATGACAGACCAAGAATTTTGAAAACTAATAGGTAATTATACGTAGTATGGTGTACCTTTTTATTTATAGTACGAGTGTTTAGTTGTGTTTTCGGTAGGAAGTGTTAGGTTTTCATTTTATTCTTGAGTTTTGTTTTGTAGAGTCAAGGTTAAGGCACGATGGGGCTGACATAACCTCAGGGTTAAAAGCTCCAATTAAAATAAAATAAAAAACAGAAGAAAAAAAAAACTATTAAATAATCTGTGATTATACTTCATTTAATATAACGACGAAGAGATTTTCCGATACCTGCTTAGCATTCTGGCGAATTCGGATAAGTAAATATAATTTATTTATCAGAAAGATGTACTATCCGACATATCTTGGACATTAGTAAAGCTGTTCTAAGAATAAGTGAGAGCAAGTGTCTCAAATCTCTGTTTCAGTATTGCAAAATAGCCTTAAAATTTCGCAGCTATTTTAAATGGAGTATAGGTACCCCAGAGCTATTTATCAAAACTTTTAACATAATTAAGTAAGTAATTTTTTTTTTAATTTTCGTAAAGCATAAATACGAGAACATTTCCACAGCTTGAACTGCAATAAACAGCTACATGAAGGAAATGTGCCGGTACAGTGGACGAGACCATTTAAAGGTAAAGCTGTTGAAAAAAGCTGACACTTGGCGACTTAATTTGCTCGTTTAGTATATTATTAGAGGTAAAGAATGTTCTGACACAATAATGAAGACGACATTATTACTGTGACGCGGTAATTCATCTTCACACGTGTTTTGTAAAGGTCATTTAATAACATTATTACAAAGTTCAAACAATAGTGAGTGTGACCATTTTAAAACGGTTATCGAGACTGAGACAAATTCTATTGGAATAAAATTGTCAAGACAAAGATTTTTTTGGTCTGTACGACAAAAAAAATCTTTGTGTCAAGACTTTGTCTTGTCTAGCAAAAAACAAAAAAAGCGATAATTATAATACTAAAAAGCTGTCATGCGCGCTGATTTTGGTATTTCGTTAAGTAACAAAGACAATCTAGATTTTTCGCGGTTTTTTGCGTGCAAGCCTAGGCCTGCAGTTATGCTCTATAGTCCAGAAGTGCTATTTTTGAATTTCACACTTTCAAAATCATGATCGAATGATGCATAATCTCCAATTCACTATAGTAATTTTGACATTTTCTACTGCTGATTTAAATGTAATGTAATTAATTTCCAAAAATTGCTCTCCATCTGCGGTCATTTTTTTTAACACGCTTATATTAGCTTCACCTGTATGTAACTAACTAACTAAGTAAGTATGTAAGAAAATCTAGGAAGTCAATTTTAACCTACTTCTAATTAATGTATAGATTTGAAACTTTGCAGGTGTATGTAGTTCGCATGACAATACAATAATTTGGTACTATCGAGCTGATCTGATGATGGAGTCATGAGATAGATAGTGGAACTCTTCAATAGCTACTAGTAAACCACTCGAGTTTGGGCTCTTTTAGTTTGTTTTGACGAGTCCCATACATTATACATGGTATCTTGGAGCTCATGATGGAGCCAGTAGGAGGTTAGTGGAACTCTTCAATGGCTACTAGTAAACCACTCGAGTTTGGGCTCTTTTAGTTTGTTTTGACGAGTCCCATACATTATACATGGTATCTTGGAGCTCATGATGGAGCCAGTAGGAGGATAGTGGAACTCTTCAATGGCTACTAGTAAACCACTCGAGTTTGGGCTCTTTTAGTTTGTTTTGACGAGTCTCATACATTATACATGATATCTTGGAGCTCATGATGGAGCCAGTAGGAGGATAGTGGAACTCTTCAATGGCTACTAGTAAACCACTCAAGTTTGGGCTCTTTTAGTTTGTTTTGACGAGTCCCATACATTATACATGGTATCTTGGAGCTCATGATGGAGCCAGTAGGAGGATAGTGGAACTCTTCAATGGCTACTAGTAACCCCATCGAGTTTGGGCTCGTTAAGATTGTTTGGACGAGTACCATACATTATACATGGTGTCTTGGGACTCATGATGAAGCCAGAAAGTGAATAGTGGAAATCTTTAACGGCTTCTAGTAAATCGCTTGAGTTTTAGCTCGTTCGGTTTGTTTTGACGAGTCCGATATAATATCATTGTGTCGTGGATCTCATGATGGAGACAGAAGGAGGATAGTGGAACTCTTCAATGGCTACTAGTAAACCACTCGAGTTTGGGCTCGTTAAGATTGTTTGGACGAGTCCCATACATTATACATGGTGTCTTGGGACTCATGATGGAGACAGGAGTTGGATAGTGGAACTCTTTAATGGCTACTAGTAAACCCATCGAGTTTGGGCTCGTCTGATTTGATTTAATGAACCCAATCATCACACATGATTACGAGGGTCTAAAAATGGAGCCAGGAGGTGGATAATGGAACTCCGATTACTAGTAAACCCTTCGAGTTTGGGCTTTGTTGGGTTTGTTTTGACAAGTCTTATACATTATAATTATATGGTATCGTGGATATCATGATGGAGACAGGAGGTGGATAGTGGAACTCTTTAACGGCTATTAGTAAACCACTCTAGTTCGAGCTCGGTTGGTATGTTTTGCCGAACTCAATATATTACACAATAATGGTGATGAGGATCTGAAAATGGAGCCAGGAGGTGGATAATGGAACTCTTCATCGGTTACTAGTAAGCCCTTCGAGTTGGGGATCGTTTGGTTTGTTTGGACGAGCCCCATGGTGTCTTGGAACTCATGATGAAGCCAGAAGGTGGATAGTGGAACTCTTCAACGGTTACTAGTAAGCCCTTCGAGTTAGGGATCGTTTGGTTTGTTTGGACGAGACCCATACATTATACATGGTGTCTTGGAACTCATGATGAAGCCAGAAGGTGGATAGTGGACTGTGGAACTCTTCAACGGCTTCTAGTACCTACATCGCTCGAGTTTGAGCTCGTTTGGTTTGTTTTGACAAGTCCAACATAATATACATTGTGTCATAGATATCATGTTGGTGCCAGGAGGTGGATAGTGGAACTCTTCAACGATTGCTAGTAAACCCTTCGAGTTTGGACTCGTTTAGTTTGCTTTGATAATTCCAGTACATTATACATGGTATCGTGAATCTTATGATGGAGACATGAGGTGGATTATTGAAACTCATTAACGGCTATTTAGTAAACCACTCTGGTTCGAGCTTGTTTGGTATGTTTTGTCGAACCCAATATATTACACAACATGGTGATGAGGATCTGAAGATGGAGCCATGAGGTGGATAGTGGAACTCTTTATAGAGGAACTGAGGTGGAATGTTCCTCCATTGAAAAGGGAAGTACTTCCGCCAGGCTAGGTGTGATGCCTGGGACCAGAACCTATATACTGAGACTCTGATAATTCTTCTTGCGCGATTTGTGTCTTGCATGCGATTGTGAACCACCAGATTGTGTAGCAGCTTTACGGGTTTCCAATGTGCCATCGTTATTTGTTTTATGTCGTATTTTTGCTAGGGAGACTGTTAGCGCTATCTGTTGGCGGGCTGCTACATCTTCAACGGTTACTAGTAAACCCTTCTAGTTTGGGCTCGTTTGGTATGTTTGGACGAGTCTCAACTTTATACATAGCATCGTGGATCTCACGAGTTCACGACCAAGCCAGGAGGTGTATTGTGGAACTCTTCAACGATTACTAGTTAACCCTTCGAGTTTGGTGTATTTGATTTGTTTTCACGAA
This sequence comes from Agonopterix subpropinquella, assembly GCA_922987775.1. Taxonomy (NCBI): domain Eukaryota; kingdom Metazoa; phylum Arthropoda; class Insecta; order Lepidoptera; family Depressariidae; genus Agonopterix; species Agonopterix subpropinquella. The sequence goes on along the minus strand of OV277695.1, from coordinate 6,028,647 downwards.
CCTAATACAACGGTGAATAAGACCAGACGGTGGAGCCAGGAGGTGGATAGTTGAAATTTTCAACGGCTACTAGTAAACCACTCGAGTTTTAACTAAATGCATTACATTTGGTGACGTGATGACTTGGATCTCCTGATGGTTTAAGACTAAAAAGTAAAAAATAAAATATTATAGTTTAAAAAACTAAAAAACACGCTTATTAATGCACTAAAAAGTACAAAATAATCTGATTTACTTAAAATATAATAAGTTACGATAATTATGCATCCTACCATTGTACACTTGTTAACGCAAACTTCTCACTTTTTAATGTTCAATGACCAAGTAAATAAGCGTGGGGCGCTTGATCGAAATAAATTTCTCGAAGAAACGTTACCTACCACTACCACCAACGCTCCCCCAATGCGCCCCACGCTTTTTACTTGGTCATTAAACATTAAAAAGTGAGAAGTTTGCGTTAACAAGTGTACAATGGTAGGATGCATAATTATCGTAACTTATTATATTTTAAGTAATTTTTAAACAATCATGATCCTCAACTACCGCCATAAATAGGTTGTTACAAACGACTTGAATTTAATTCACCGTTCACTTCAATTCACTATCAATAAGTGATCCAATTAACAGTTTTGACCTTGAACGAGGAAGTATTCGAGCCATAAATAAACAGGAACGCACTGGACCGGTCGTGGTCCCTCCGGGGTCCGGGGTCCGGGGTCCGATCTGGTTAGGGTTGTCAGATTGAGAAACCTAAATACCGGTGCTACCTACATGTTGCCGTATCATTAGCAACGCCCACAGAGCGACACGATACGTTCGCCACGCGCCATGCCGAGATTCGTATCGTCCCGGAAAAATTTGAACACTCGTATTAAAACAATAAAAGATATGATGCGTCATAAAATTAAAATGTTTGTATTTGTGCACATAAAGGAGGGATGACCTTAGATGTGTGTTACTGTATAAATTGGTCTCTGAACTGCGGCGAAGCAGAGTTGGCGGGAGTCAAAAAGTTGTCATTTATTATACCTAGGTACATACTGTCATTGTTGTCCTAAATCCTAATAATCACTTAATTGACTTGGTTCTGCTGGCAAACATTAGAATACTTTTCAAGCTATCTACACTAATATTATAAAGAGGAAAGATTTGTACCTATTTTTGTATGTTTGTATGTTTGTAATGAATAGGCTCAAAAAGTACTGGGCCGATTTAAAAAATTCTTTCACCATTAGAAAGCTGCATTCACCCTGAGTAACATAGGCTATATTTATTGCTAGAAAAGATTAGACGTCCACCCGTGCGAAGCCGGGACGGGCCGCTAGTATCCTATATGTCCTATAAGATGTTTATGCTCTTGAAAGAAACTTATTTAAAAGGGATGAAACAATACATACAAGAGTTACATTTATGATTTGACTATTAGGTCTGTGACAAGATGATTTTACATCATCATCATCTCATCCGATGGAAGTCTACCGCGGGACATTTAGGCCTCCCCCAACGATCGCCACACCAACCGATCCTGCGCTGCCCTCATCCAATGGGTTCCCGCCACCTGTCGTCGGTCCACCTTGTGGAGGGACTAACCTGCGATACGCTGCACGATGGATTTACATCTGGAAAACGAACCAAATATCCAAAAAGTCCAGAAAAAAACGGTGTGACAACCCTACTCACAACGTCCCGGTAACGGTAGCCTACAACAAAAACTAGATTACCCTTTTCTGGATATAAAACTCATAACTTAGATTTATGAAGCTTTCTCCGGTCGGCTTTCTTGTTTGACAGTTTGTATTCCTGTTAGGGAACTACCGGACTGTAGTCCATATTTATTTAACCTAGTTCTGTAGTTAGTCTGACTAGTGAAAGATGTTCCTGACGGGTAATTATAATTTTTACCTGGCAACACAACGTATACCTACGTCTGTCAAATCCAACGTTTTAATTGCTATAAATGAGAGCATTTTACCGAAGACATCGGTTGTATGGGATATTAATATTATAAGCCTACCTTGAACTGAACCAAAAAAAAATTGTGTGTTTTGTTACTGATAAATGCATAGAAAAATTACACGCCTCCCTTGGGATAAATGTATATGTAACATTGTGCCTTAACACCTGACATACATTAATTGAATTGAATAAGTAAGTAATATTGTCCAAGATATTTATATTGACGATTTAACGCATTCGATTCAAAAACGTTACAAGAAAACACGTTACGTTACTTACTCAAGCTACAGGGAAAATGTTATTCTATAAAGATGTTACGGGACCGGTGCGTGCTCAAAGCGAGAATGTCATAAAAATAACTAAAGCTGTCGTGTTAAATAAAATATGGCCGTATAGGTGTTAAAGTTGACGCGTAACGGAAGTTTAACTAGAACAACCAATTAGATTATTTATTATCTGGATTCAACTCTAAACTTAGTCAGCCAACCTAAAAATCAAGTATCTATAGGTAGGTTTGTCGTCTATTTTGTTTAAAGATTATTCGTATAATTTAAGAACGAAGAATCTATAATTTTATGGAAACACAATGGAACATTCTCCAAAAGTGGATACCTTTTTAAGCGCACAGGATAATGAATAAAACTACAGATTATCTAATATTCCGAGAGATAAGAGTACTTTGTAAGGCTGATCGTATGATATTATCGTAGTATGCACTGTAGCTAGGTATACAGTACAAAAATTGACATGGTTCATCAGTCGGTTTAGGAAATACAGCCGTTCAAAGGTCGGAACTTTGACTGGCTGTATCTCCTAAACCGACTGACAGAAATTGACAGTTTTTGTACTGTTCACATAGCTACAGTGCATACTACAACAATATCATACGATCAGCCTTGCAGCTGATCGTTAATTTTTTACAGACCTTTAATCATCAGTAACTCCTTAACCGACCGGTACTATGCAGGCAGACCTGGTCCATCCCCATCACAGAGATGCTCTACACCCAATAAACACTGAATCAGCCTTGCTGCTGATGGTTGCAAAAAGTACACTTATCTCTTATACTATAAGCCTAGTTCGCAACATTTAATGCGAAGATGAAATCCATTTTTTTTAATAATGCTACTAAAATACATAACAGAAAGAAAAATAAATTAAAACAAGGAGCGGCAGCGGACGAACGACTGATTATAACCGCTTGCGGGTTCCTTTCCTAATCGTTTTCAAAAGTTCGTTTGTTTTAGTTAACGCATTCGATAGGATAACATAACATACTCGTACGTATTAACTCATAGTAGAGGTACTGGCATCAATAGTTATGTTGTCGAGACAAACCAGACTCCAGCGCATGGGACTCTGTAGTCCAGCCATGTATGTGGGTGTCAAAGTCAATCACTATAATTTCAACCAGTTTGTTGTTACTGCTAATCGAAATTTATGCATTACACTCAAACTATTTTGCATAAGTTATTTGGAGCATAAGCTATTGACCAGATTATACTGGTTCTTATGATAAAAGACTAAAGTAAATGACCGTAGCGTTCACAATATACGCTAAGTCCAAAGACCTTTTTATTATTTATTGATTGGAACTAAGATTTTATAATGCTACTCAATCAAAATCTAATTTGATTTTGACCAATGGGATAACAGTATTGAAATAACAGTAGAGTTTGGAACATAGAGGGAAATAATTTAACATTTAGTTCAATTTGACAATACAGAATTGTGAAATAACTTAAAGTGTGCCAGGAGAATGTACGTATACTAAATACCAATATCTATTAAATTAAACCATACAATGTTAGTCGTCTGCAAAAATGAAAGAAGCACCAACCGACTCACTAGTTTTCGATAAAATCACGAACGTATTTTCGTTCAGAAAATACGGTGGTTCTGTAAACCTCCCTTTTTCTTAAAGTCGTTTATCAAAATGTGTTCAAAATCCACAGTAGGTACCTACTCATAACCTTGTTTGTCTGTTTTTTGTTCAATCCCATTGTTTGAGGATGACAACTTTAAAATTGGGCATTGTTTTACCTGTGTTTAGCGTTTTCAATTCTCAAAACAGATTAAAATGTCATAATGGAACCTACTTTTTTACCGCCTGTAATTAGAGCTTTGTCTTATAATTTAAGAACAATAAAGAATTTGTTATTCACACAGTTTCTTATTAAGTTTTTTTGCATGATTAATCTTTATACCTACTTTACTTACCTATTCGGTTTTTTTTTTTGTTAACATTTTAAGGAAATTACACAAAATGTTTTCTGGTACTGTATTTTTACTTAGAAGCTGTGGTGCTTATGATGCCGTCATTATGGGACGACAAAAGCGGTAGTAAAGGTAACTTACATGTGAATCGCGACTATTCTCGACTCGGACACAAGACCACAAATCTCCTGGTTGAAGTTTGAGATTGTATTTTATTATTTTAATGTGTCCGGGAAGTCTACCTGGTCACCGACATAAATGTTCAGTCAAATCTCCTTTTCAAATACTTATCGCTTGGATCGGAACACCCAGAATCTAGAATAATCACCACGTCAAATCAGTTCCTTTTCTCCCATAGACATCAACATCTAGTACCGAACATGGCGGAAACCCGCCCACAGAAGCGCTGCGTAACGTCACTCCATGTCGTTGCGCATACGCACGCGATGCATTATTAAACACTTGACCGCTTTGCGCCCACGCATACTAAACTACGATTTACTAGTAGCTCTGGGATCAATGAGCTTTGTACTTTGCGTATTTGACATTAGTTTTATGCGTGAACTTGTATTTTCGGCAGAATATTTCGCAGATTCCAAGATCCAGCGTGATATGTTAACGCACTACAATTTTATCGGTTACTAAAAACCGGTAAAATGCATTTTGCACCACCACGAATAGTGTAGGGTTCTGTATCTAGTTATTTATATTAACGCCCACCGTAGTTTTTGTTAATTGTGGTCTCAATCTAAAGACGTAGATCAAGGTAAATACTGAAACGGTGAATTCAGACCATCAAACAGAACGAACCCGTATTTGTATACCTGTATTTATTCAACCCCCCTGTTTTTAGTATACTGAAACTACTGAAAAAATGCTAGACGAAACAATAAATGCATATCTCTGACTATCCCCTCGGGGAATATAGTCCTAGGCATTATACATGCATGCATGCATAATAAATTCATGTACGAAATGCAAGTTCATCACACAGTTCCTAACCTATATTACATATATGATTGATCTGACGATATTCTGTAAAGATATGTAATGTATGTTTATATAAAGATAATCCTTGTCGGACTACGTAACCCTAAAATAACCAGCTCTATAAATAAACTTTGCCCTGCTGTAGAGTAAGAAATAAGTCAACCGTATTAGCTTAGTGGTGTAAAAAACAAAGTTGAGTGACCACACAAGTAGGGGGCGCGTGGGAGTGGTGGGAAATGTAATGTTATAATGTACCTACCACTACCACCCCGCGCTGTCACGAGGTTTCCACCGTTGTTTACTGAGAGATGAATTTGAAATCATTTAATCAGTATTGTAGTAGATCTCTTCTTCTTTTTAGTCGTAACCTCATCGCTGTGGGTCATGACCATCGTGGGCCGCTTGTGACTATTCTGTACTAGCTTTTACCCGCGACTCCGTCTGCGTGGTCTTATTCTGGGATAAGAACTATCTATATGCCCAGTTTCATCGAAATCGGTTCAGCCGTTTTAGGGTGAAAGAGTAACAAACATTCATACATCCAAAACAAACTTTCGCGTTTATAATATTAGTAGGATTGTACCGACTTTCTGTTTGCACACTAATACTTTTTTACAATTTCAGTTTCTTTTTTTTTCACCACAGCTCATCAGGCCACTATGGATCTTGGGCCCGATATATGCTTACCTGGTCCATCTTGTAGGCTTGCATCCTCTACCTCTCTTTCCCTCCATACGGCCGATGATGTTCATGAGTCGACCTCTACCTTAATTATTAATCTGTGGTCGGAATCGGAAGGCCATGACTGATATCATATCAAATCGTGAATGGACCGTGGATCTTAACCACCATTTTCTTCGGAAGCATGCAAGCTTTTCTTTTTTGTAAACTCATGATGTGTGGTCTAATTTATTATGCATCGAGCGTTAAGAGCATGTCTTAAGCGGAGAGCATGTCGTTTTCAATTATCGGAAGTGGCTATCTTACATTACACCTCGAGCTCTAAGTATCTAGACACCTATTTTACTTAATTTCCGTTCAGCTATGAAAATAAGAAGCAAGTAAATCGATCAGGCTTTCACTCGAGAAAGTGTTTTAGCCATTGAAAGGTTGAGACGACCTTTAACATGGACTTACATAACAATTTAGATACAACAAAGAACACGAAAAAATGTATAAGAGCTGCATCTAATATAGGTGACGAAACGAAGATCATTTTGTAACTATTGTATGGTATTATAGTACGAAAATAACAGAATCAGGAAAGTTTATCAATTTTGTATACCTACAAATTAGAATGTGTGAACTTTGGAAATAGTGCCCCCTGTAGGATTAAGATTACTTATTGTAAAAAGTTAAGCGTAACCAAGGGGAGAAACATTTAGGTACCTATAGGTAATACGTAGAGAACCTCCCAGGATATTATATACCTGCTTAATTAAGCTATCAAGCTAAAATCTATCTAGTAACTTATCTGCATGATGCGTGAACAAACAAATTTTCCTGTTTATCTATTATTCTAGGGCGATCATTCAAAAATTGTTGCTATGGACTCTTCAGTCGGTCGATAATAATGTCAACAAAAATTACAGACAGTGGCCCCGATACAGTTTAATTATAAGAAAAAAATTGATTTACCTACCTATAGATTGACTTAAAAATAACAACAGAGTAACTTTATAGTTTTGAGCGCGAAACGTGTCGTCTAAAGATTCGAGTTTTGAACGGAGATCGATTTCACGGACGATTCATACTTCACTTTTTTATTAAGTTTTGGAATAAAAATAATAATAGGTATGTCACTCTTTATGACGACTATTGAAGAAGCATTTCACTTGGGATAGACGAACTCAAGAACGGCAGAAATTTACCTGACACTTTAGTTTCTATATTCTTTGAGTTATTATTTTTCAAGACAATTAAAAGGAGAGAACGTAAAATATTCAAATTAGTTTTTGTAGATAATTCTTATAAAAATCTAAGTCGGGGCAAGTGCCTCTACGGGGTAAGTGCTTCTAGCTTCAAAATTTCGAAAACTAGACATAATTTAGACATACCGTCTTCAAACGTCAAATTATATAATAACAGGCTTTGACGTTTGAAGGCGGTATGTCTGAACATATGTCTAGTTTTAGAAATTTTAAAACTAGAGGCACTTACCCCGTCCTTGGTTAGAAATTGTAAGTAGCAGCAAAGTACAATAACCCTGAAAGGGACTACGATCGTTAGTTTATTCGTGTAGGTTAGTATGTATTTTCTATTTTAGTCCTAGAAATATAAATAAAATGTGGCAGTCTATAATTTATAAAATGAAACATAGGGGTAGGTATACTTGTATTAGATATAACCTAGTCAAAATTGTACCTAGGTATCAAGATCAAATACTACAAATTATTCCCGCTCCAACTTAGCGCCATTCAAGCCCTTTCATTTTCTCGCTTCACAGATACTAAATGCCACAGATTATACAGCAAGTTCCAGATAACGAGGTTTATTAAACGTTTACAATAATAATTGCAATCGCAGTTACGCTAGCGAAAGTCTATCCAGCCAGTTCCAGTTCAACAAAAACCATAAACGATGAACTGGATTATTTTATGCATTTCAAACTAGAATGGCGTCCGCTCGAATAGTAAATCATTTGATTTGCTTATCTAAATCGTTATAATGGGAAATATAAAACGGCTATCTATCAGTTTATGGTATAAACCGGTAGCTTTTAACCGTTATTATTTTAATTAATTAGTGATAACTAATTACTTTAATTAAATTAGACGTGTTGGCATTATTGTTATTGAGTTCGGTTTTGTAACTTTGCCGACAAGCCCAATGGTCTATTGCTTGCCGATAATAGATCAATATTAGATCGTAATGATAGGCGATATTAATTAGTGAATAAAGTAGTTACCGATTCGTCAATTTCCCGGTGGACTCACAAAAATATTCTAAATTAAAATAAGAAATATAAAAAATACAACAATTTTATTCTAGGCTATGCCAACAAAACCAACGCCAAACAACAACAACAATAGTCAAAAGCAAAATGGATACCTACCCAATGATTTATAGAGTAACTTTCGTCAGCGGCTCCACCTGCTTTACACTGCATGATTTGCATAGTTAATTAATGTGTTTCTGACATGCATCCACATCGTGTGATCTCTTAAAGTTAAGTAGAGTCATCGAAACTTGTATACTTTTTGAAGGGGATGAACAGAGACAGACCATCAAACTGAACAACCTTCTCTATAGGACCAACATCAAAATCGCGATAAAATCAGCAGCTGTCACATAATTTTTTTTCTAGTAGGTTTGCAGTTTTGTATGGAAGAGCTGATTTTTTTCGCGATTTCGATGTTGGTGCTACTCAGTTTGACGGCCTGATCATCCCCTTTTACTTGAAAATTAAAATATGCGATTTTAGGCTATATTAAGAAAAATTGGCTATATTGGGTAATTTTAGTCTTTTTTTTTAGACAATTCTGGAATATTATACTTATTGTAAGAAAAATAATATGATTTATTTATCGCAAACTGTACACTATAATACACCATGTACCACATAACATACGTGTTCGTTATGTGTAAGAGCTATTTTAAAGTTGTGAGTAGAGATTGCAGTTGTAAAAAATATATTTTTCTGTCACGGGCAGCAAATGTAGCATTTATTTTGGCCAATTTGCGGTATTTTTATGCTACTTTAGGCTTTATTTCATGGGGAAAAAAATCAGCGACTTGAGGCTACTTGGCCCGAGATTTTTGGCGATTCAGAATGGCTGGGACTTGGCAACACTGAGTGTCAGCATTAAAGAAGTACTTGGTACTGCCTGAATATCGATATGGTAAAGCAAGGAGTAACGGCACATGAGTAAATACGCCACAGAGACAAAGCTTCATACAATTACGATACGATAAATACAACTCAGGCGATTCTACAAGGCGCGTGACATTTCACCGAAAAAATCACCTGGACACCCACACCCGCCAGCCGGTCCGGCGCCACCCGCAGAAAAACCGGCTCGGCCAGTGGACATTGACTAGTGGACAGTGGACAAACAAATGTGCGAGCATTTTTTAATTTTTCATTTATTCGCGTGGCACCTTGATACTTACTTACGTGATAACGGGAACGAACAGAGAGTTTAAATACTGCAACATTATTCATAATGTACTTACTAGTAAGGTAGGTACTACAGACAGCATAAAATAAAATAGCACAACAATATCCAGCAAATATCCAGCCAGACGGGACAATAACAATAGACGCAGACTTCATAAAGTATGTCTTATCGCTACGTACGATCAAATTCACATGTTATACTATGACCACGTTCCTAACCTACGCCCATGTATTGTACCTACGCTTTACTTGTAGTTTGTACTTACTTTCTTTTACTTCTGAAGGTATTCCGCTTGCTATAGAAGGTGCAGCGAAAATTATATCAAGTTTAAAAAACAAGTTAGAATTAAATTATCGAAAAGCGTCAATTTTCACCACGTTTCCCGTACAATGAAATTTTTAAAATTGCACCGAGGTATTAAATGCTAGAAACTCAAACTTTTTTTTTTGTCGCTTCGGTAGGTATAGGCCCGAATATTCAGCGAATGTGCGACATCGCTCCCAGTGGGTTTTGGGACTACGTAGCTGATTGGGATGTCAAAAGACGCATCTCGACGAGGGGTACAAACAGCAAATTTTTTATTTTTTTAATTCGGACACTTTTTGGAAAAATGCTTCCGTTTTTCGCCCGGTTTAGGTCAGAAAAAAAATAATATCTCGAAAACGAAATAAGAAAAGACTGACTTTGGTTTGGGCTATATTTAAAAAAATTATTGGAGTTGCGAATCACTAATAGGTTATTCAGGAGTTGTACCTTTGTGACGCGGAGAATGTAATTCAGTTCCATTTCGCTGATTCATTTTCAATGTATGTCAGAGTAGCTGACATAGCCCAAAGAATTGCTAAACTAAAGTGGCAGTGGGCGGGGCACATTGGTCGCAGAACCGATGGCCGATGGGGCCGAAAAGGTCTCGAGTGGCGACCACGTACCGGAAAGCGCAGCGTGGGTAGGCCCTCCACACGGTGGACCGACGACCTGGTGAAGGCGGCGTGAAAACGATGAATGAGGGCAGCGCAGGACCGGTCGTTATGGCGATCCTTGGGGGAGGCCTATGTCCAGCAGTGGACGTCCGTCGGCTGAGATGATGATGATGATTTTCAATGTAGTTCCCCAAAGTTCATGGAGGACACGAGATCTGTGAACTTTTCCTTAGAAGCCGTAATCTGAATATGCATTTTTATTACTATGTACTTAAGTCAGACTGAATTCCCTTTTATTGATCAAAAACTTTAACACAAACTAACCTTTTTAAGCGTGTAGTCGGGTAAAAAGCGATAGTGTAGCCCTAATGATAGGTAGGGCTACCTCGGGTTGGAGATGTCGCCACAAGAAAAAAAAATAGCAAAAAAGTTTGCTGTTTATTTAACTTATAGTCCGAGATCCGACCGTTACATTATGCACCTATTTCATAGGCGAACGAAATGTGATTCTGGTGTGTGTTTACACAGGGGTTAATTCAACGCCACCAAGTTGCCTAGAAAAATCTTGCTGCAAGTAAGTACCTTTTCCATTATAATTTTTGGTATAACTTTTTCCACGTGTCTGTTAGGGAAGTGAATGAGGTGCCATCGGAAGGAGACTGATCTAAAGTATATGAAAAACTAGGGTTGCCACCTCTCAATCTGCCGCAACTATAAGGTTGCCAGGTTCAAAGAAGTACTGATTTTTTTTTTGCTCCAATCGGTTTGCTCCCTTAGTAAAAGTTGTTCAGTTTGATGGGTATACTCTTAGTTTAAAAGGATGCTAATGATATCAATTTCACCCTGTAGAAGTTCAGCAGTTGTAAATGTCAAAATTACTGTGGAGATATGCATCTTTCTACTGCTGATTTGACTCTCAAAAATCATTAACGTGGCAAAAGTTATACCAATAATTATAATGGACAAGGTACTTGCGGCAAGATTTTTCTAGGCAACCTGGCGGCGTTGAATTAACCCCTGTGTAAACATACACTAGAATCACATTTCATTCGCCTATGAAATAGGTGCATAATTTTACGGTCGGATCTCGGACTATTAATTACATGTTGAAATTACATCCTTATTCTAAACATAAGAAGGAAGTGTGTCACAAGCGTAGCACTGTCTGTGTAGTCTGTACACGTATGTATGTATAATGCAAATACTACGTATTTCCAACAAATAGTACAATATCCCACAGTGAAGTCGGACAGGCATGCTTCCATAAACATTTTGTGTCAGTATTTGCAAGCATTGTCGTGAGTCCGCATACGTCGTATGTATTTAACATGTTGGCCTCGGGGGTGGGAGGTTTTGACCCCGCATTGTGGTAGTTTATGGGTCTGCAATGGAACTGGGTAACATCGTTTTATAAACTATAGATTTTTGAAGTCAATGTGAAAGTACTTTGTTTAGCAGAAACCTTACTTTTTTCAGAATGTTTAACTGACCAACGATGCAATAGTAAAATTGTTTTTTAACTAGGGAAAATAATGATGCTTTCAAAAGTAATTTAACCGCATCGGTTTTTGAGTTTGTATGAAAACTCTAAATAAAATTTGGTTGTTAATTAGTGATCTTTCTGATAGAGTTCTTCTTTCCCCATCAACAACTAAGTAATGTAAAGGAATCCTGTGATGTACGTCGATCACACTGAAAAAAAAGTATTCAAAAACAAGAATACAGCATAATGGATCATTTTGTATACAGAACGAAATTCCCACCATCCAACATGACCTAATACCGTTATACCTAATTACTAATTTCTGAGTCGTTGCAAACTTACAAAAGTTAACGATTAAAAAAACAAAAAGCGGTTCATTTATCCCCATGACACATGCGCAGTTAATTCCCTGAACCACAATGTATATTAGTATCGAAATAATAAGAGTTAGCGACCGGTTCATCCCTCGCATACTTAACGCTGTGAATCACTCGTACGATTTGCATTACAGAAATAACCTCAAAACAAAACAGAATAAAATGGCCTCGATTCGGACTGTGCCACGACTTAACTTAACTAAATGTATTCCTGTCACTTTCTAAAATAAGATTAAGAAAAGAGACAGAAAACCGCTGACTTTAGTGCTGTCAAAGTGACGTTACACGCCCAAAAACGCTTTAAATAAGATGACATACATTATGATGGCATCTTATTTTGGGACTGTCACTTTGACAGCACTAAAGTCAGCTGTTGGTTTTTTGTCTCTTTTCTTAATCTTATTTTAGAAAGTGACAGGAATTAATTTAGTTAAGTTAAGTCGTGGAACAGTCCGAATCGGTACCATTATATGGCTACCTATTTATACTAGCTTGTAGTACTTACACAAAATCACAGTTAGTTAAACAACTTTAAATTCCAACATTACTAGTTCCATTTAGTACAAAGGTCCAGTAAAATATTTAACCGTCTGGGGAACCGTTGAACGTTAAACAGGTGTTAGTTTGTTAGAGTACTTGCTAATTACTAGGGCTTTGCAGTCCCGGTTTACCGGGATTCTGAAATACCGGGACTACGCGTAACGTCTACGAAGTTACGGGATTGGGAATTTGGGATTGAGGGATCCTTGGTAAGCCTGGATCCTGCTATTATAACGAAGACAGAAAATGTAATAAATCTCTATTCTCTAACATCGAAATAGCGAAAAAAACGGCGTCGAGAAGATTTGCAGTTTTATATGGAAGAGTTGAATTTTTTGAAGTCAGTCCCATAGAGAATGTGCTTCAGTTTGTTAGCCTAATCATCTCGTTAAAAACTAAAATATATTAGTTTATTAAGAAAGATCCTGTATTTGCAATATTCAATTCAATTCAATTATACTTTATTGCACACCAAAACAAAACATACATTTGAATAAAGACAAAGAATTACAAGTAGGTACAAATAAGGCGGTCTTATCACTAAAAAGCTATTTGATTATTACATGCATACATACATTCTAAATTCTTAATTATGCTGACGGTTTTGTAAGAGCATGTAAAGAAGGACCCTGTGTGCCCACGCCATTCTCCTACTGGGGTAGGCAGAAATTACGGTTCGGGTCACTGATACGTAAACGTTATATCACATCAAATCACATTTGCTTCTACTGTCAAAAACAAAACGAAGAAGATGTTTTAAAAGTTTCGATGTAAAGTTCGAAGCTTTCGCACAAGTATTGCCGAGACGCGTGGCTCCTCATTTGTAGGCACGCGCTAAGTGGCAATATGTTGTGCCTGCACCCACTGTGCGTTCCCGCTAGCCGAGGGTCGCTGACCCGGGGTCGTCGGTTCGCTTCCGAGCTCTGTCACCAATCTGAAAATACCTCGTTTAACCCCTTTTATGGGAGATTTTAAAGGTCAGCGCAAATTGGTTGCTAATGGTAGCTTTCTTAGATTATGTTAACTGTGACACTTATCACACCTTGTGTGTAATAGGTACGGTAGACTAGCTTACCGTATCCTCATTTCATACCTAACCTACTACACACAAGGTGTGTTATTGCTATCACAACAACTACAGGGTGTTAGGGTAAAAAATTAAACTAGTTTAAGGGGTGATTGTACCCATGATATTGAACAACTTTCCCAAAGACACCTATCGCAAATTCGCAAAAAGAAATTTCAACTTTCCATACTAAACGCAATCAACTGATCGAACATTTGTAGGTATGAAAAGTTGACAAAAAAATTGCGAATTTGCTATAGATTTCTTAGGGAAAGTTGTTCAGTTTCGTCCGGGTACAATCACCCCTTACAGTAATGCAACTGTTTACCCTAAGCGCTCTCACAGACGAGCGACACTTTGCGGTGGCCGGGTGTCGCGGAGGGTCGACCGTAAAATGTATGAGCGCGACGCTCTGCGACCCACCGCGACAGCAAAGTGTCGCTCGTCTATAAGAGTCCTCACAGCCTGTATATTCACAGTTAACAACTATCTAAGAAAATCGACCATTAGAAACAAATAAGATTATGAATCCACTGTTATAGAAAAGTCATGAGATCTCACGCCATTCACAAAAGAACCATATTATCTACACCTCATAACAATAAGCTCTTTTATAAGCAGAAAACCGCAACAAATCGAACATCCTCTCGATCAGAATCTGTGAAAACCACAGCCCTTTACAATACATGTACCTACATACCAACAGACTCATTATCATCATCTTCACGCATTTTTACACCCATTTCCTATCAATCCAATTATTTTAGATCAATACATTTGATTCTGCCATTCAGTATTTTGTAGCTATTTGTGTAAAAGCCTATCTATAGATGTCACAATGAGCCGACGACACTAAAAACGGCTTCCTACCTAAACGGGAAACTACATTTATGTCCTCCTTTTACTGTTAACTGTTTAGGTAGCTATCCCAGAAAGGCTATTCCAGCTAGAATATAAGCTGCGTGGCTTCATGTTTCCCTAACTAATGTTGTCCAATATCTAATGATATTGGACTTTTAGAAGTACAAAACTAGCCAGAACGCTAAAAACTCTACAAAGGTGTATAAAAATAACATAAAATTAAATCGTTATTCGTTGTTGAAAATATATGTACAGAAAACGATGCACTACAAAAATATCAATTAGACAAGAAGATAGATTTCGTTTAAAATACATGACAATAATTGTAATTTACAAAGACAATTCAAGGTACACTGAAAAAAAATTTGTTTACTTCAACCAACATCATGAATCCAAATGAGCCTGTCAACATCATGACTTCTCTGACTAAGAGAACTTTGTTAAACGAATTCGGCTTGTTGTTGCATCTTTTGTTTTTAGTAAACAATAATAAAGTCATTTCAATTATTTTGGTGCTAAGCTAATTAAGAGTCTTAGTAGGCTCGCATTTTTTTCAGTGTAGATTGCTGATTTGATTACTAAAAGGTTAATTAAATGACGCTTATACAGGATGGAGTGACAGCCTAGCAAATACTGAAACGGTGAACTCAGACCATCAAACTGAACAACTTTCATTATGTGCCTACCTCAGGAAACGCGACAAAAAATCTGCTGTCCCATACATTTCAGTCGGGTAGGTACAGCAGTTTATTATGGAACAGCTGATTTTATTTCGCGTTTCCTGAGGTAGGCTCCATAGTGTACAGTTGTTCAGTTTGATGGTCTGAGTTCACCGTTTCAGTATTTGCTAGGCTGTCACTTACACCCTGTATTTATGCAGTAGGGCCGAGGGGCTTATTTCATAAACATGGCAATTGTAATTTACAATGACAATTTGAGATACATTACTGTGAATCTTCTGAGAATACATGTTGTTTAACGCCATAAGTAACTAGCAATTTACCCAGAATTGTCATTTTAAATTATATTTATAAAATAGGTCCCTGTGATCGTCACCACTGAAAAACCTGCCTTTCTCGTGAATTCTTCTAAAAGAATGCCGGTTAAACTGCCATCCTCCACAGAACGATTTGAGTTAATGTAATTCCTCCCAAACATCGCGTTTCAATTAGGCTTTATAAAACGATAAATCGTCTCCTCTAACGATACTGACACCGGTACACCAGTAAAATATTACCTGACGAAATTATTAG
Source organism: Agonopterix subpropinquella (assembly GCA_922987775.1). Classification (NCBI taxonomy): domain Eukaryota; kingdom Metazoa; phylum Arthropoda; class Insecta; order Lepidoptera; family Depressariidae; genus Agonopterix; species Agonopterix subpropinquella. Next base: position 6,012,863 of record OV277695.1, on the reverse strand, counting down.
CGACATAAATCGCATGTTTCACAGTGCATGACTATCCTAAAATATTTTCAGACTGTTCGTTCACGTGCGAGACTGATCATTCTACCGCTTTCCTCTGAATAAGGCATAGAATACAATGGTACCGATTCGGACTGTGCCACGACTTAACTAAATTTATTCCTGTCACTTTCTAAAATAAGATTAAGAAAAGAGACAGAAAACCAACAGCTGACTTTAGTGCTGTCAAAGTGACGTTACACGCCCAAAATAAGATGCCATCATAATGTACGCCATCTTATTTAAAGCGTTTTTGGGCGTGTAAAGTCACTTTGACAGCACAAAAGTCAGCTGTTGGTATTCTGCCTCTTTTCTTAATCTTATTTTAGAAAGTGACAGGAATAAATTTAGTAGTATTTACAGTAATATTTACATAAGAATGGTATCTGTAACTATTAAATAATATAAATAAATTTAGTTAAGTTAAGTCGTGGCACAGTCCGAATCGAGGCCAATGCCTGTTGTCTTTCCTCTATCAAGCTCAACAATTTATGATGTGACTTTAAACTAATTTTGGCAAGCAATTGGTACTGGTATAGTGCTGCTGTAGAATTTGGATAGTTTTAACATTTTATGTTGATAATGTTATGGAGGTAAAAGATTTAAAGTTGAAAAACCGATGTTTGGGACCTATTTTATAAACATGACAATAGTAATTTACAATTACAATTCAGGATAGGTTGCTGGTTATTTATGGCATTAAACATTCTCCGTAATTTATCACAATCTATACTTAATATTATAAAGAGGAAAGATTTGTACCTATTTTTGTATGTTTGTATGTTTGTAATGAATAGGCTCAAAAAGTACTGGGCCGATTTAAAAAATTCTTTCACCATTAGAAAGCTGCATTCACCCTGAGTAACATAGGCTATATTTATTGCTAGAAAAGATTAGACGTCCACCCGTGCGAAGCCGGGACGGGCCGCTAGTATTATATAATTGTCATGTCTAATGTCTATCTCCACGAACCCAATAGCTATTGGAGACTAACCTGTACACTTTACAGTGATTGAATTAGGGATAAGCCCTTTGCTGATCTCTTTCTAGCTAGAATAAGTTGATCGATCATTAATTCCTGAAGGATTAATCACTCACAAATGACATATTCCATATATTTTGCAATCATATCAACATTCTAGACCACTAATGTAACTAATACTTTACAATACAAAGTCGTAATCAATGAATCGTAAGATTGATCACAGCACAAATGAATCATTCATCAGTACGGAGTAATTCCGATTGCTATCTCACTTAACTTTATTTCTAATAACTATAATTGACTTTAATCATGAAAGTGAGTTAAACTTATTCCGAAATTTCACTCTTTCGAATGCACTGCGCGGAATAATTGCGCAGTTTATGGTTCGGAACCGTATTTTGACGGTCAAAAACACAGTATTTTGTAGAGTTTTTGTTTCAGATATTTAATTGGATTAACACTTTGTGTGGCGGATACGATATTTAGAATAACACGGTTCGAGAACTGTCGTGTTAAGATTACTGGAAAGATCAAATTAAGATTAGGTTTGCAAAGTTTTTCTATTGTTTTTCTTATGGTTCGTTATGATTGTCAAGTGTAGTCTAAAACCGTTCGATTTATTCAAATTTAAATAGCAAAGGGTTCCAGAATCCACTTCCTAAGATCCACGCGTATAATTAGGATGAAATAATGATAATAGAATAGCATCATTACAAAAATGGTTTCTGGCCATCATTTCTGGTCATTCCTAGCCATGGTTCGATAACACATTCCGGTGTGATGGTAGATTAAAAATAATTATATGCGGCATCAATAAAGAAGTGCGTTTGATACCATTTATTTGAAGGAAGAAAAAAGAAGCTACGCTTTTGTCGTTGGCGTATATTCGCCAAACCAGTTATAGTTCTAAATCCATGGTGAACCAGGAAGCTGGAGATAGGTATTGTCTATTAACTGGAGTGGAGTAGGTACAGACTGCCTTACAAGCGGTGAAACATGAAAATACTCCTTGGCAGTCGGTAATGTTCAACTTCTTTCGTACGTTTTCATCGCATAGAAATATTAATTTACTAATGTTTCATCGTCGTTGTTGGTTTCTCCCTTTCTAATCCAACGACAAAATAAAAAAAAAAGATATTTTATTTAATTTTTGTTGTGACAGAAAGGGACAAACCTAATATGAAACATTGTCGTACGAAAGAAGGTTGAACATTACCGACCGCCATGGCCAATTTTCGTGATTCAATGATTGTAAGGAGGATTGGTATCTTTTATCATTCTAAATCCATGGCCAACCCTGTCTTCTTTCTAAAAAATTCATGAGTTCTGATACGACTCCAATCTTTTCCTTCATCGCTTAAATAACTCAGTAATGATAATGTAGGTAATAAATAGCCTTATATTTTTACACTCCCAGGTCTTAAACACCTGAATGACTCATTTGCTGTCTAGAAAATATCATTTAATAAAGTAATAAGAGAACAAAAACATTAATAACGTCTCTTTCAGGCACGGTAATCGCATAAAATGGATCATGGCTAGTCCGATCTCCGAGGATTCATTAAAATATCTGCATATTTTATTTTGTTTGTGAACACAGACACCGGTAAAATGCCTGCAATAGATAGACAATAAATATACTACTAGTGCAGAAGGGATAGTTCATAAGAAACTAAGATTACTAACGAGCAATCGGAATATCGGATCTCTGCGTGGTAAGTTAAGGTTTTAGAAATGTATTTCCCATAAGAATATTCACGTAAAATAAGACAATATTAAACTGAAAGTAATTCCGTATACGTCCGATGATGTTCCGATAAACTTAAAATTATTATTACCGTAATAATAACCACTACCAATCAATCACTAGTAAACTAAAGCTAAAACTAGAAAATTATTACGACCATACCATAGTGCACTTCACATACGAGTAGGATGGGTTCTGACAAGATTTTTATGTCAACACAGTAAGTTCTATCCTGTTTCAGATACCTACCTAGTACCTACTACCTAGTAGAGATTTCCTAAATAAGAAAAATTTTATCGCACCTGCATAATAAACTGGCGTTATCTCTGTGAACTAATATAAAATGCACGCCCGCAGTTTCGCCTGGCCGAGAAATCGCATATAAAATCTACAGTATTGAAGGGTTAAACTCACGACAGTCTTCGTTAATGACAGATCCTACCAAGTTTTACTGCGGTTATCTCCAAGAACAAAAAGTTAATTTCAAGGTAAGCCCCTATATCGGCGTCATTGAGAAAACAGTATTACGTGTAACTTGTCTTGTTATCGGTGCTGATGTGAGTCAGTGGGCAGTCGTCCTAATACACCGTGCTAATAAATTCAGTGGACTTTCAGTACTCTCTGTTTTTGCCGGTAAGTTAACTAGTTTTGCTATCTCACCCTGTCAATTAAAGCATAGCTGCGATAATATTTCGATAAAACATGAATATTTTAGTAAGTCTATGATAAGATTTGCAGTTAAAATGAAAAAGCAGTTAGCCGCACCTGTTTCTATTACTTAATAACCATATAATTCTTATCTAAATAATTTTATTTCATTTTCGTAACGGGTTCCCGATATTTCGACAGTGTTACAACTGCCATGATTTATTGATTACCTTCAGGGTGATCGACCGCATATCCGAATTATTCCGAATCAGCTCTTTAAAAAATAAATGCTCGCGACCGTATTGCCTTTCGGGGTTGTCAGTATATGACAGAAATGGATTAACATTTTACCGTTTCGTTTTAAAATAAATTGCTTTTTATCCCATACTAATTAAACGAGCAAAATTTGTTTGGATACATACAGTCAGGCAACATGCATATTTCTGCCTACTGCTATCTCAATATTAAAGGAAATAGAAAAATATTGAAAAAATATTCAGTCAAAATCATAGGTCAAAATGGATTTTCTCTGGGATAAAACCCATCCAGATTAACTTGGAAGACGCCGTGCAAAGCTCGATCCGCCCGGGTACCTGAATACAAAAAAATACTGTAATTAATGTAATGTTTTTTTACTAGTATCTATTTGAATAAACTCATCCCATTCGCATTTAATTGATTCCCATGAAAGAATCAATTCAATCAAGAGAAAAAAATCAAAATGAATTGATGAAAACGACCATAATGATCAATTAGCTAATATAAATAACGTCCGAGACTGCGATCGGCGATTATAGAATTTAATGTTGCCATTAAACAATTAGCAAGTCGGTAGAGGATGGGACCGGTCGCATTCCTGTCGAGTCCGAGCTATTTCGAGCTTGCCGTGGGTTCCTGTAGGCCTGGTGGACCAGGCCGCAGGCCGCCAGCCAGCTAGGCTTCTATTAGAAGACACAGGTCCAAAATATAGGGTGTGAAATTAAATGCGTTACATATTAAACAGGGTTCTTTAGAAAATCTAACTGAAAAACTTTCACTATGGGACCAACATTGAAATCGCAAGTAGACAATAGGAATGGGTACCAGATTTTTTTTCGCTGTTTTAATTTTTAGTCTGCAGCATCCCCTTAAGTATGTAACGCATTTAAGTTAACACCCTGTAGTAATCAGTCAGGGATTATCATACACCCGATATTTAACCTAAACTTTTCCACAAAGAAAAATTGCCAGTGTATCTGAAAAAAAACTGAAAATTCTAGGTCGTCTTTCTGTAGAGTCGACGGCGTAGTTGAGTTTGATTTGCTATCATGGTGGGAAGATTTAAAAACTTGACCTATAGCTATAACTAATCGCGTAAATGATTGGGGTGATGTCCAAGTATTATTGCTAAAAATAACATGTAAAACAATACCTAACCAAATTGATCAAATCTGATAAAGTGTGGTCACAGCATTAAAATGGATCAAATCTTGCAAATCAACATCCAAGTTGAACCTCTTCTACGTAACAGTAATCTATAAAACTTGTAATCTGGACCTGATGCCGCAGCCATATTTAGTGTATGGATTTTTAGTTCTATCTTATAAAAGCATGTTAAAAATATTCCTAACCAGAACAGTTCTTCTATATGACCTACACAAGCTATCTACATTTCTCAACCTAACCCGTTTATTTCAATAACCGTGTTAGAAGCAAAGAATCATTTCCTTTCCATGTTTTAATAATCTCTACAGATGGCACGGATGCGTAGGCGTCTAGGTACCTATAAAATAGCAAATTATAATTTAATGTTTAGTTCTACGGACTCTAGATTGAGTGCTAATTGCACTTGGACCCGTGGTGCTACCGAGCTCGGGCCTGCTATAAACAAAGTCGTGAGGGTAACGAGACTGCAATTGCATTTTTATGATAATCATTAGGAATTGAACGGACTCGTCTTGGCTTAACTAGATGGCGAAATCCAAAGTTTAATTGGATCTTTGTGTACTCTACACAACAACTTATACAGGTTGTTAGGGTAAACAAAAGCATTACTTTAAGGAGTGATTGTACCGAAGATACTGAATAACTCTCCCTAAGAAACCAATAAGAATTAATAAGAAAAAAATCTGACTTTCCACACTAAATGCAGATGCTCTAACGTTTGTATGAAAAGTTTTTTTTTTACTAATTTCCGTTATATTCTTTTGGGAAAGTTGTTCAGTATCATAAGTACAATCACCCATTAAGGGCCTATGTCGAAAAATAATTTAAGCGAAACGGGCGTGCGATAGCTTATATTACTGCCAGATGCGAGAGAAAGAGATGGGGCGGCGCGCGCCCCTGGAACGATTCAAGCGAAAAAACAAACTTAAGTTCAATTCTGCTCTAATCAAAACTTAGATAATAGCAATCTCTTTTTTTTAAATCAAGTCTCATGTTTCTATTATTCACCGTTGAGCAGTTACAAGCGTTCATAGAAAAAAACTGAGGCTACTTTGGCTTGTTTTTCTATCGAGAAAATTTGTCTTAATCGTGTTTTGGCTCTAATCAAAACTTCAATTATATGTTCAATTTACACATATCCGCAAATCATACTCCTACTGTTAGTACTTAATGATATATGAAGCTTTGAAGAATCCAATTTTTTTTACATAGCCCCTTAAAGTCATGCAACTGTCTACCCTAACTCCCAGTATAAGACACTACATACTCGTAACTTGCGTTTGTCGGAACCAATGAGGTAGAATATACCTACATATAGAGGTAGAATGTAAGAACTGACAAGACATGTACCTAAGTGATTCAGGACAAAGTCTTCTTTACTATTTTCAAAAGTTACCAATTTATGATCAGCTGTCGATTCCGTATAAACGGTAATCAGATTTAACGTTCCTTAATAACACGTATAGTCTGAGTACTAACACAAACAGGTGCACTAAAAGAGGAGACTATTCCCGTTGGGCATCGGTTACTAAACGAAAGTTTACTTTGATAGGCTCTTAAGTAACGTCAAAAGCATACTAAAACGTCATCTTATGAGCCCGCCAGCATTGGAGTTTACGGGCCTTGTCTCTGACGCCCACACTCTGTTTCTAAGTGCATCCATAAAAAAATCAGCACAGTATCCCAATTTAAAAACTGTGACTAAACAGGAATGCTTTATGAGGGGAAACTATATAACCTAAGCGGCATAACTCAGCCAAATCATGTTACCGTCGGTCGTCGTAAACCTAAGGTAGGTACACTATTTTACACGGTTAGCAAATCATATCGATAACCTGCTATTGTACGAGCAATCGATGAATAAACCAACACTTCTTTACCATCATCGCTCAAGTTTTAACAATACATCAAGTTACGAGTCAATCGGACAGAAGTCTGATTGGCACATTCTACCCGCGCGGCGCGACGCGACATGTCGTGAGAAACATGATTTCAAAGATTTTTTTGGTCGTACACCAAAAAAAATCTTTGCATGATTTGTTATTCTTTTTCTTTATTCTTCTGTTTTACATTTTGTTACAATACGGAAGCCAGGATTTATGTTTTTGATAACTTAAATGAAGCTCTGTGGAAATACTTATGTTTAGGAAATGTTGAATTTATTCATCAACTTGTATTGAGATAGTGCCAAAGTCCTTCTTGGCCCACCGCGCCTTGATCAGTAAACAGGAGTATACAGAGTTTAAGGGCTAACCAATCCTAGCCTATGGTGCAAGGAACCATCAGAAAGCTAATACAGTTTTTGAGAGTTACGCGGTTATTATTTAATCTAGAATTAAACATTTTAACGGGTTCTTACCGAAATATCGGGAACTCACAAATACCAAAACGCGGTAAGAACCCGTTAAAATGTTTAATTCTACACCAGAAAGCTATACCAGAGTACCTAGGTACTATACAGGAGGGTTACCTCAGAGACAGTGCGCATATTTTACATAGGTAGGTATATGAAGCTCGCGTATTTTTTTATTTTATCATATCCCATACGTGCCCATACAAAAAAAAAAGTCGAGCGTAAACAAGACGCGTGCGCGGCGGAGGGGTTGCAATCACTGACTCACCCTCGATCTGAGGCCACGGGGCACGTACGCTGGTCGCCCCCGCGCTACCCTCGCACCTACCTACCCCTTTGACTCACGAGTGTAATGTAATGTAGCAACGCTACATTAATTATATAATACTGGTAAATCTAACGTAGGTAGGTATTGTATTTGTCATACTAGCTTGATACGCGTGAATGATCGGGAAAAAATACGACAGACGTGTAGACACAGCTTAAACTATGCCTTTTATGCTCTCCAAGACATTACACCCTAAAAACTATTTTCTTTGCTTAGTAGAGTCCGCTACTGTTATAGTAAAACATTAAATAAATTAAAATGTTCAAAACAACAACAGCAGATGACAATGACGACGAGTTAATAAGATGAGAGCAGGCTATGATAGTAATTAGCTGGAAGCCGAGGCATCTCTATAAATCACTGCAAGTAACGCCTTTTGGACCTTGTTCTAGGTAAAAGGTACAGAGATAAATTGCTAATTGGTCCTGACGCCGGCATACTGGTCTTAGGGCTGGCAGATTGATTTCAGACCCTACTGTATAAATAGGTATTTCTGAGATTGAGAAGAAACCCTACGTAATTTTTTTCTAAACGTGGTGCTATTGATTCAACCAGCCGTTTATTGATTTAAGTTTCATTCGATATGTGACAGAAAAATCGATAGTTCTTTCGACGAAGCGTTAAGCGATCTATGATTCTTTCGATCGGCGTTAAAGAAGTCAATATTTCTTTCGACCAAGCGTTAAGCGATCAATGATTCTTTCGATCGGCGTTAATAAAGTCAGTAGTTCATTCGACCAAGCGTTAATCGACCAGCGGAAGTTCGATGTCCCGTACGGCAATCACACACCTATGCTTCCTACATTTACGATGTACCACCTGTTGTTCGGCCTGATGGGAATCTGTTCCATAGATCACATAAGTATATATCGCTCTCAGTATAATAAAAACAGCTTTCAAAGGGGTTCCCTACGTTACTGCGAAAGTCAACACTTAGAATGTCGCTTCATCGAACACTGTTCATCGATGGTACGCTTCTTCGGTGGTCCACTACATCGATGGTACGCTACATCGAAAGTCTATAGTTCTGTAAAATTACTAAACAGCAGCGTGGTATTACTAGGATTTATAAACGTGGAATTGTTTTCAAAAACTTATTTTCTTAGACTTTACGATGATTTATTCTGTCAACCCTATTAATGGTATGCAAGTATCGCCTTTAGCCTTGGCACCTTGTCTGAGTATTTCAAATAGTTTTAAAACTTGTCTCTTGAAAAAAAATCAGGATTGAATTTTTCAAAATGTTACCTTTGAAACGAAGGGATTACGATTAATTAGAAGTTTTGACACAGTTTCATGATCGCTTCTAGTTTAAGTCTGCACCGAGCCTATTGTGCTGCCCCCAATCGTATTTTTTTTATTTCTTAACCATTAAACAATATTTCCAAAAAACTTGAATGTCACAGTGTAGTCATTGCTGATTATCAATTTATTGGGTCACTTTGGTAGTTATTATCTTTAAAACCGGCAAAAGTTTTGGCGGTTTTAACGATAATACCTACAAACATAAAACATAATAATCCGTAATGTTTCCAATCAGGAGTGCGATTTTTGAATCTCATTTGCTGAGTTCGGCAGTTGAAAATGTCAAAATAACTTTGGAGATATGCATCTTTCTAATTCAGATTTAACTTTCAAAAATCATGAGTGCGATTTTTGAAAGTCAAATCAGAAGTGACATTCTTGTTTTTTGGAAATGTTGTTTAATTGTGTAGAATTAAAAAATATACGATTGGGGGCAGCACAATAGGCTCGGTAGGCTTTTAAGACGATGTTTAAATATCTAGAATGAAAATAAGATAGAAGTTAAGATAATATTTTTTTATGATTTTGTACTAGACAGCTCCTTGCTAATTTGCAATGTTACAAACCCATAAAGTGTCCCCAAAGTAAATTGCTCACTTGTCACAGCCACATAACCACCAATTCCGAACCAATTACTTACTTTGTCTTAGTAAGTCAGTAAATGCAAATTCCATCTTCACGACCCCGCATCAGACATTATACGCTCCAGATATTGTTTTAACTAGATAATTGCAGGGTTGACACACGCACGATCATTGCGTGCCTCGGTCGACCATTACTAAGCTGTTTAATAGCTGTCTAAGATTATATATTCGATAATTCATCATTGTATGCGCATAAAAACGATGTGAAGAAACGCACACTGTAGCTGGTCAAAATGCGAGCGACGTTTGTTTATTTTTTTGGGCTCGAAATGCACGAACTTTTTATTTTGCATGTGCAGCCAGCACAAGAATAGAAATGAAATGGGATAATTTGCTTAATTTGTCGTTATTGTAACGAATTTTTAAGCGTGCAGTCCTTTGGCAATACTTATTTCGAGTTTCAGGACTTTAAGGATGGAATTACATGTCAAGTAGTGTGCCTAAACGATGACACCTTTCCCCTTAGTCGTGTCCGACACCCATGCGAAGAAATGTGATGGTTCATTGGAATTAAACCATATAAACCACCAACTACCAAACCAAATATTACCTAATCTACTTCGTGTGTGTGTATTAGAGTAAGTGACATGAGTTGTCAAATGAAACCGTTTTTGGACGTTTTTTGGAGTCCTCGGCAGGGTAAAAATTCGATTTCTGTCTATAATTCTCAATCTAACGTGAAATGGTGAATAATTTAATGAAACAGTGTTAGTATATTTCACAAAATTATCTACGATTTCACTTTAGGTTCACGATTATTCACAGAAACCGAATTTTTACCAGGACTCCAAATCCCCAAAAACGGTTCTATTGCCTCGCGTCACGTATCTCTTTCTATTATACAGGCATGCCGCTAGGTACATCTTGATCATCATCATCATCATCACCTTTATGGTGTAGATATAACATCATTGTTCAGTGGTCACAATCCGTTGGCGCGCTCCATCCAAAACGAAGTTTTATTATAGGTATTTTCGATATCAGTTAATTAAAATTAAAGTCAAAGACATTTTTAGACACCTAGAAACCAATATCGGTGATACATTTATCGACAACAAAGAAAACGTGTCACCAACAATACCTTAATATCTCGGAAACTAAGAATGATAGCTTATTCAAATAAAAAGTATTTCATATATTATTTAATACTTCTTAAATTAATTGATAACATTTTTAGTTTTCATTTGTTTGACTTAATTAAAATACATAAATACAAATGCGTCAATTCTATCGCAGACCAAAAATTTAAAATAACCATTTTTTGTCACAGATATAACATTTCCCCATATTTTAGTGCATGTGAGTGATAAAATTACCACATTAATAATAAATTTTGAATACAAAAAATAAATTTTCAAAAAATCATGTTTTTAGGTTTTAGCCTGTTTTATTGGCATTACTTTATAGCAACCAGAAATTTTATTAATTTAAGTAGTAGTATTAAATTTTTTATAAAATAAAGTTATCATTCTTAGTTTCCGATATATTAAGGTTTATGTTGTTGGTGACTCGTGGTGACCCGTTTTCATTGTTTTCGAACAGTTTCAAAGTTATCGTAGCTCAAAGTTTTCATAATTATGTACAAATCTTAAATTAATCCTAGCATTGAAACTAGGTAGGTATATGTTTTAACGGAAATCTGACAATGGTTCCTAGATCGTGCCTTAAAAATTTTCATTGACTTTCACGCTAATTTGGATGCACCCAAATTAGCGCTTTCGGAATACACTTCTATTAAAGAATAAACACTAAAGCAGATTGGAATCCATAGCTTAAGTTTCTCTAAGGAAAAGATGATATTCAACACAAAAAGTAACAAATTCACATAATGGAAGGGAACAGTAGACAAGAATGTAACGAATTAGAATCTGCGGTCACGCCACGAACGTTGACCGCGCGTGCGGTTACACAAAACGAAAAAATATTTGTAATGAAATACCTAGTCGTTAAATTAATCTAGCGTAACCTCACTAAGAAAGTGCCTTTGGATTAAAGCAGAGAACATGCTTATTTTATTACTTAAGTTTGCATTGTTTTGCTCCAAAACTTAAAAGGACTGTTAGGCCAGTCATTTTACGGAGTTTTGTTAGGCAGGGTAGGGAGTAATTATTAATTGGGCTTTTAAGCTGTAACCGGCTCCATTTACTGACAAAAATACTATCCTAAAAATTATTTAAAAAAATTTGCTACGCAACATAGAAATCAGAGTTATGTGTCCCAGAAGGTTTTTATATTAATAATATTAACACCAATGCACTCATTTGAATTAGATTTAACAATATAAATTATTTTTGAGCAATAAAATAGGCATTGAAATTTAAAAAATTAGGGACTTATTAGAAAATACGAATGTATTTTTCAAAACCTTCTAAGCAGACAAAAATATTTACGCCATGTTTGAAGTATATGGTAAAGACTTAAATATGTGCAAAAAAAAATTTACCATCAGGTTTTTAGAACGAGATAATATCTAAATTTTAAAATTGGAACTGTTGCTGACGTGATTTTTTTTAGATTTTGGTACATTTCTAAACTCAAATTGGCTCTTCAATATTATACCGAAAAAAAAATCAATTATTAATTAGTCCCGGCACAAACCAATGGAGAGGAACCCGAAGAAGAAGAAGAATCGTCTCCATATTTTTTAACAGAACACCCATCTCATGAATTAAATTATAAAATGTATAATTAAAAAATTTCCTATAATTGTATTGTCAGTCTGAACTACTTTCAATCAAAATAGGTAGGTAGAGTTTTGAGAAACAAAAAAATATTTTTAAAATATTATTTGATGATGATGCGATGAGATACTGATCGATCTTCATTCTTCATGCTCTTTCTTGAATAATCATAAGCGTAAGAATTGAATAAAAAGAAAACAAATGTGACCACAGGAAAACTCATAAAGTTAATAGTGGTTTACAAACTATGCCGCTTGTTAGACACTGCCATTTTATTTTATTTAATACATTTGCAATTCTAAAAGCTCTCGCATTTTTACACCTTTTTATTACAAAAGTTAAATTTATAACAAACATTAAATATCGAAATAGCAGCTGCAAAGAATGCTGCTTCAGACGAGGTTCGCGAGCGAAATTATGAGTAATCACTATAATACAGGTTAATTCCTACAGTTTAAGTCGCATTAAATATTATTTTGTTTTTATTATTTAGAATTTTATTTATAGCATAGTTGTTTGAGCACAATTCTTAAGGCGCACACAGGTGCGCAACAGCAGACATTTCAATACTAGGAAAAAAAATTAACGAACTCTACACTAAATGTTCCAGTTCTAGGACACTAAGAGTGTATAAGTACCACCCTGATAATGATGATAATGCTCTTATCGATGTCATCTACGGGGTGTAAAATTTAATATTATTACATAAATTAGGGAGTGTTTCAGACCATCAAACTGAACAACTTTCAAACCGAAAAGAGTTATCCGCGGGCTCGCTGGACTTCAGTGTCTAGGGTTGTTATTGGTCGCCGCTATTGATCCTGTTTTACAGGAATTACAGTCAGTGTGTGGGAAATGCGTGGGCCTATCCATAGTGACTTGCGCTGAGCACTTAGGAAATTGGGTAAGGTATCGTCTTTTTCCTACAATTTCTCTGCTAAGTCTACAGAGTTTCATTATTATTTTAATTTTATAATTTAACGAGCTTTTACCCGCGACTTCGTCCGCATAAATTATATACCAGATTTTAAGTCAGATGATAAGCTATCAAACAAAAAAGTTTCATCAAAATCGGTTCAGTAGCTTTTGCGTGATACTCGAACAAACAAACACCCAAACAAACAAACAAACATACAAACAAACAAACAGACAGACGAAAAATAAAAAAATTGGTGATTTGGAATCAGGGACATCTAAAAATCATATCGTAATCATTTTTTTGTTAATATCTTCAATGTACAGACACACTTCTGTTACAGTTTTATAATAGTTAAGATTTTATCGGTTCCTTCCAAGAGTTTTACAGTATTATAAACAATCTTTATTACGTAACAATGTCACAAATTACAATAATCAAATTACAAAATAATACCAAACAATCAATTTTAAATTCGGCAACATGCCTCTTCCAAAGGATGTACAGTCGAAAAAAATCCACGACACGTGTCGCGGAGTTCCGCGATCGCAAACATTTATTTAGGTGAGAATTATTAACTTTACGCAACGAACATAACTTTGCAATTAAAACCCACTTAGGAATTAGTAGAATCGTAATTTCATATTATGGCAACACTGAAGGTGAGTGTCATTGCAAGTTAGGCGCGAAATTAGTTTGCACTTTGGCGGGATGTCGAGAAGGATCGGCACGCCCTGAGTAGCGGATTTGAGGAGAACTCCAGCGAGGAGTCTGGTCTCACCGGTTGCTGAAACTAGGTGAGTTTTGTTCCATGTATTTGCCCACTATGTGAGACGATAGTTCTATTGTATTGTTGAATAGTTTAAAGACCGTACTCAGGTTGGTGTAAGGACGAGGATGGAGGGGACGGTGGACGCATCCTCCCGGGGCCAGGTTGGGCTCCGGTCGCGATACGATCGACTCACATAGTGGAACTCTCTAACTGTTTGTACCGTTCTGTATTGATTTGAAATTCGTAACCTGATAACGTCGTTGACATAATTCTCAATGTGCATCATAAATTACCCTAATCAGCAGATACTCTTAGAATAGTGGTTTTTCCCATTAATTATAGAACCTAGGCACAGAAACGCCGCCACAACACGCTTCGTCACAAGAAATTACAGAAAAAAATAACAGAAATACACACAGTATTTCGTATCAGCTTTCATTAGCTAGTGGTAATTATATGGACTACTAGCGGCCCGTCCCGGCTTCGCACGGGTGGACGTCTAATCTTTTCTAGCAATAAATATAGCCTATGTTACTCAGGGTGAATGCAGCTTTCTAATGGTGAAAGAATTTTTTAAATCGGCCCAGTACTTTTTGAGCCTATTCATTACAAACATACAAAAATAGGTACAAATCTTTCCTCTTTATAATATTAGTGTAGATGTAGATAATAACTTATGACCAAGTAAATGATATGGAATCTTTACATACAATTAACAAAAAAATTAAACCGACTTCAAAACTCAAAAAGTAGAAAATAATATTGCAGCCAATGAATTTTACTTTAGCATCTATAAGAATATCAATCAATTTGTTTTATCGAAGTCTCAAGCCTGTACGATTCGAGACTGCGCTTGCAGTATTTTTTTGGCTAGGATTAACACCGACTCCAAAAAAACAAATTTATATTCTTATAGATGTAAAATTCATCGGCTGCAATATTATTTTTTACTTTTTGAGTTTTGAAGTCGGTTTTAATTTTTTGTAAAAAAAAATTATTTTATAATTTTTTATGGTGAAATACATTAGCTGGATTCTGATATCAGCACAGACAAAGGGTACATCGATACAAAGCAAACGTTTCAATCGCCGATGATTTGCTGTCAACTTTTGAGGAGTTCTATTGTGTAGCTCCGAAGTGCGTCATCAGATCTTGACCGAATTGAAATAGGACCACCTCGGGAGTATACCCTTTCCAATAAAAAAAGAATTATCGAAATCGGACTACTCTGTAGAAAGTTATGCGTGATCAAGATCATACATTAAAAAAAAAACAAGAAATATACGCGTCGAATTGAGAACCTCCTTCCTCTGTTCATAAGATAATAATTTTTTACAAACTATTATTTTACTTATTTTCTACATAACTTTGAACTCGGTTATTAATATTAGCATAATTCACAGGTATATCTATTGAACCATGACAAAATTATAGACAAAGCAAAACAGAGGCGTCAATTATTTATAGTTTAACTATACGAGGCACTTCGAAGCTGTGATTACGATTGTCTATGGTTATTATTCGCTCTATAATCTTTGCACGGCAGTTAATGTTTATTGATTTTTATTTAAAAAAGTTGTATTTTATTTATTTAATGCATAGTTATTTGATGCCTAAAGCTGTAGCAAGAAATGAAATAACAGTTACTTACGATGCCGATGGTGTAAGTTTAAATACAGCTATTACTTAACACTGTGTTTATAATTTTTTTCTGATAGTACTGATAATCTTATTATTAGAATGGGAAATCCTTTTTCTACTTGTCTATATTCTTCTTTTTGTTCTAAATAACTCTATTTTTTAGGTCCGCCACACACATATTCGGAATTACAATCCGGAATTCCGAATCAGAATTATGATTTTGTATAGGATTTGATACCTACCTCCGCAATTCCGAACATGGGCATTGTGGCTTTGTGGCTATGGACTACAAATTCGTGTAGTAATAAATCACCGCCGCAAAGACACTGTGTGAATAGCCATTGATCGCTGAAGACTCTTGTTTACAGGTAGGGTTGGGTTGCCAACTTTTTTTAGCGAACATAAAGTATATTTGATTACAGGGATGGTAAATAAAAGTACAAGTCTTAAAAAATAAAGTACATTTAATTAAAATTTTTGAAACTTTATTTTTTGGAACTTTTTGCACATAATAACAAAGGTTTATCTTTTATAAAGGTTTGGTGGGATGCACTGCATTCAAAATCAAGTCTCGCTCACTCGTTCGGAAATTGCGAGCGTTAGAATCGCAATTTCCGAACGAGTGAGCGAGACTTACATGTAAACTCATCATTTTTGTTGAACTTTCGTGAATAAACGACGTGTCAAGTGGCACTGCATAAGAAATCTTTTAAATATCCAATTCTCATCAGATTTCTAAAAGACAGGAAGACCGACTACACTCTCACTACGCCTTTGCAAGAATTGCCGATAAGAATAAATTGGAAGCTGAAAAAGATATCAAATTGATCTTCAAATCCAAACTTTATTACAAAACTTATTAAAAAGAAAGCTCTGCTAATTGTGCATTAATCCGTTCAACTCCAATTTTAAATTAGATCTTTACTCTATGCTTCAAATTGTAGTCACAGGCCCGTATTTCTTTTACGCCTGTCTTTCCTTGCCATATGCTGAATCAATTGTAATAGGTACTTCTTCCCCTGCAGGCAAACAAATCTAACAATGTCTCTAGTCTTCCACAAAGATTTCCGTAACAATGTCTGTGCTAGTGCACTTACCCATAGTCAATTGTTTTTAAAACCGTGAAACACGAACATTCCACCAGCATATAAACGTTTAAAAAAACAAAAGACGCTACACATTCCAAATTCCAAAATGGCAGGCGTCAAGCGCAGCGTCAAGCCACAGCTTACGAAAGCGCGCGCAAAGGAGACATTGCATTGCGTTGCAGTGCGTTGACACCTGACCCGGGAGTCGAGGTCAAGCGGTCAGAAGTGTTAGGGCCCTCCCACACTCGCTGCCGATAGCCCTGGGCCATCGGCCAGCCCGCACCAGCCCAGCTAGCCTAGTGTGGGAACGGCAACGGTACCACACGGTACTCCGCTGGGTACTAAATAGGTCGATGCTTAATTACAGATGTAGAGATTGTTAATCAAATAGTAAGACATTTGGAATGTTTGATGCTAAACCTTAAACAAATGTATCTTGAGGCTATCAGGTTAATGTTCTTGTTGTTTGTTAAAATTATAGGAACAGAAATAATTATTAAGAGAGTATAAACTCAATCTACCAATTTGTCTCCACTCTTGATTAGAAACTGGTTACATGACGGGTTTACTACTTGTCAGATTGGATGATTGGACAGAGTTTGGGCACTGCTGGTGAAATGGTATATTTAAAGTACCTAAGTATCTCTGACTACCCCCTAGGGTACCCCTTAGGGTATAAAGGGTTCTTCTTATTATGCTGGTGGTTTTCATCGAACTGAACAACTTTTTCAATGGTACCAAAAAGGCGACAAAAATTTTGAATCGAGTTGGACTGCAGTTTTTTATAAACCAACAGTTTTTTTTTTTCGCGACTTCGATGTTGGTCCCGGGTTCCCTAGTCCCATATAGAAAGTGGTTCATTTTTGATAATAATCTGATCAACCCCTTAAAAAACCGTCACGATAATTATTCAGGAGTATCCTGTACATACTAGGTATATTATTAATTATATTATACTTGAACAATATTATCTCCATTAATCAGACATAAAAAAATTAAAAAATGTGTTGACAAAAATCTAAAAAATGTTAACGCCTAGGCAAAAGGTTTTGTTAAAAAACGAACATTTTAAAAGTACTATTTTTAAACACCCAAGTAATTATTTCAAAGATAAAAATCGTATTAATGGATATGGCGAAGGCGGCGCCGGCGCCGCGCCGACCGTCAAAGTAATAAATTATTGGCCGGCGTCCATGACGGCAGATTGACAAGACGCATCATGCCGCGCCATGCATCATGCGCACGACACGCCATGCCTTGCCATGCACAAAAGTTTAATTAATCTGCGGGCTTTACCGCGGTCGACCAAGAACCTTACAGTCATACGGGAATTTGTTTTGTATCGATGTATTTTCTGTTGTTTTTCGTTTTTCAAAGATGTCTTGCATAGAGAAAAACGTGTCTCCTATCAATACGTTACGTGTTTCTCTATGTAATGTCTTGAGAACTATTTTCCATCAGATTTCCCTGGCAAGGTAACAGGTATATTTCCTGAACAAAAAAATCAGCTTCTCAGCTCAGTTAACATGCTGTTTAATATAAATTTTCATAAAAATATACATTTCCGAAAAAAGAAAAAAGCTGTAGAAATACCCTTTTTCAGGCTTCCTATAAAAATCGATTATCGTGAAAGTCTTTTGCCCTATCTGTCCGTACTCGTGATATAATACATGTCCTAATGCCGAAAGCTCAGTTGAGAACAATATTACCTACTAGGAGAAGGAAACAACTCTGATAGATAGAATAGTTTTGATAGGAACTTTAAATCTTGCTAAAACCAATTTTTATTGTATAGGGTAACTATTAAATAATCTGTGGTATAGGTAGGTAGGTAGGCACTTTCATCATAACTTTGTATATCGAACTAAAAACAATCTACTTTCACTAATGTCTGTATAAACGTCCGGCCTAATGTGTTAGTAGGTAAACAAAAGATCAATATCGCCCTCTTTGTTAGATGAATATTTAAGATTGACCTCTACCCCGAGTTTATTTCTTAACGCCTGAGTATAACGACCATAGTCATTTGACTCTACATTATAGAACGGTTTACTTTAACCTGTTTTCTTTTGGTTTTAATTTAAGTGTTTTGTTTTATAACTGTCGATTACGTAGGTCGATTCGAGTCAGAGATACTATGAATCGATCCAAATCTTTAAAATGTAAACGGTGAAAAAGGTAGGCTTCTCTAAAAAAAAATTGCCCGACTTCAACAAAAGGAGGAGGTTGTCAATTCATCTATTTATTTTATGAATGAAATGAAATGAACGGTTTGGATGATTCTTTTTTTGTTCTAAAGGATTTATCTACCACCGATTTGGTCTCATTTTAATTTGGTGAAAATCTGACGAAGCCCTTCGTAGAAAGACAATGGTACTCCTCAAAAGTTGATAGCAAATCATTGGCGATTGAATAATTCGCGAAAGAAGATCGTTTTGTTTCAATTAATACCCCAGGAAGCTAATGTACCGCTTGCGACCCAATTTATTGACACCACTGAAAACCGTGCAATAAGAACATTTCGTTTATCAATTTTGAATTTATTTCGGTCACTTTGATTCACTCACACATTTGCTCTACTTAAGCACTACAATCGTAAAGTCAACATACTTACATAGTTACATCAAAGCTAAACTATAGGAAAACGTCGAATGATAACGGATCGGCAGCGAGCTTGCCAAATAGAGTAGTGTGTCATCCGGGTGCGGTTTACGTGCCTGGCCTGGCTGTTTAAAAAAGTTGATGTAGGACTAGTTTAGTGCATCTAGATGACGAGGAGCTTTCGAGACATGCCGCAAATAGACCATCTCTGAATTAGTTATGAGATGGGTTATGGAATTGGAATCGTTTCCGGAAAGGAAGTTAATGAGATAATTCAGTTACTTAGTAATAGTTTTCTTCATCATTTCAATAATTTTATGGACTTTGTTGCTTTCTATTCTGTCAGATGGAGGGATTTTACTTTTGATTTTACTAGTTATTTGCATTCGTTCTTAATGTTGTTAGTGGTCAAGGGATTTTGAACGACACGACAGTCCCAATGTAAAAATTGAACTTTTTACTTTTTATCAAAAATGCTAAAGCAGCAATCCCTGCTTTAACATTAACATTATTAGCAGAATTAGCTGACAAAATTGCAGTTTTGAATTTATAAAACAGCCAGCGCGGTTAAATTGCGAAAAATCCCCTTTTATTTTATAAGTAGTCGATTTAGGCATACCTATTACCTGATTTGTTCTCTCTATTTTAAAGTGTAGCGATCAAAGCAAGCAATGTAAGTATACCAAAATCGGCCCTAAATGTAGGGTAATGTAATCACATTATTACGCATATAACCCCTTTGGGACGAGACTGTTTTTACAAAAATTTTGCCTATAAAATAAAAGGAGAATTTTCGCAATTTAACCGCGCTGTTTCATAAATACAAAACTGCATTTTGTGTTTTCTGAGAAAGGACCGCTGGCGAAGAATGCGAAGTTTTATGAGCAACATATAGACGTACCTAGTAATAGCTTGCATTGTGTATGCAAGCACAGGCCGAGGTAGGCAGTCAGTGGTACTACGAGAGAATTTCATTCACTTTTAAAGCCACCTTTTAAGGCAGGGCATAGATACAGTACGATTTTGATCGTGCTATACAGGGTGTAACAAAACACCCTAGTAATACTTAAGGGGGTGCTGCAGACCATCAAACTGAACTACTTTTACTATGGAGCCAACATCGAAATCGAGAAAAAAAATCCGCTCTTTCATACAAAACTGCAGTACCGTCTCGTCTCAAATGTATGGGACGGCAGAATTTTTTTATTTTTTCTCGACGTTGGCTCCATAGTGAAAGTTGTTCAGTTTGATGGTCTGAAGCACCCCCTTAAGTATTACTAGGGTGTTTTGTTACATCCTGTATGTTAATGCAATGCTAATGCTAGACTTGTTACGTGACTCTAAAAAGCCCAAAAAAGTCGACAACGTAATTATACATATCGTTTGAAATCTCTCCTTTTTCCTTTGACTACTTATATAAGGACTGGCCTTGCGGTAGCATTTCCCCTCTGCCACGGTATAAGACAAATTGATCATGTGCATTTACACTCAATTTTATACCTTATCACTAAACGAGACAGCCTATAATTGCGAAACAATAATTTTGAACTTAGAACGTTTGGGGTTCACACGAAACTACTTTTCATTATTTTTAACATTCAAAATTAGAATCTAAAGTTATGGGGAATAAAATCCAAAGTTGCGGATTTCATGTTACCTCGCCTCCCGCAAAAAGTGGCAGAAATGTTTTTTAGTAGAATGACATGCGTAACTAGTCCCTATATAAGTAGTCAAAGCCTTTTTCTCATCTCCCAGTGTGTACTGAACCCAAACAGCCATTCTGTTCTCAGTTCAGAGTATGCTAATTGCTTTTGAAACAGACAACGACATGCGGCAACGGCTCCATTCGGTTTTATTTGACTCTTCAACTTCAACCGCTAAAGCTTGGCAAACATCTTGATGTCAACGTACACCCACTCTCTCGGCAGGAACTTGAAATCTTTGAGTCACGATGTTTCAAATAGTAAACTTTTTTTGTTCTTTGAGGCATAATAAAGTACACCGTTGCTGGTTTGTTAGTATTATTCTCCGAAAGTAGTAGTCAACTAGAGCACATGATACACACCCTACATGAAGTGAGTAGCGATATTGGCTTAGAAATGAACCTTACCAAAACTAAGCTTATGACCAATTCAACCAAACGCAATATAAACATAGGAGATACAACACTGGAGTATGTCGAAAAGTATGTGTATCTCGGTAAACAGGTATCATTCAACCCTGACAATAACACTGAAGAAATTAACCGCAGAATCAACCTATCATGGCATAAATATTGGGCACATAAGGAAATATTTAAGAGCGAAATGTCCCTACAACTGAAGAAGAAAGTTATGGATGGCAGTATTTTACCATGTCTTAGCTACGGATCACAAACATGGGTATTTACGAAAAAAGTTAGACACAAAATAAAGTGCTGTCAATCTGCAATGGAGAGATCTCTATTAAAAATTAGAAAAATTCAGAAAATTCGCAATGAAAAAATCAGAGAGAAAACCAAGCTTATAGACTTTCTAGAACACTCAAAACGACTTAAGTGGAAATGGACAGGCCATCTAGCCAGATTAGAAGATGAAAGGTGGACAAAGAAGACAACCGAGTGGACCGGACCAAAAGGAACACGGAAACGCGGAAGACCACGCGCACGCGCACGCTGGTCAGACGATATCAAAGAGGTGGCTGGAATGGAATGGTGGACTGTGGCGAGAGACCGAACTAAATGGCGACATCTGGAGGAGGCCTATACCCTTCAGAGGGGTTCTCATCAATAAAAAATGTAATTAACCATTTTAATAGTACCTATATTATGAACCTTTGTGAAAAATGTAATTTAATTTAAATACCAAATGGTTAAAATGTAATACTTAATTATTAATTTTTTCATGCTTGACATATGACATTATATTATAATATTAAATAAAAATACAATCAATAATTCAATAATTGCAATTTACTGACCAATATATTCTTATGTACAATGTCTTTTCCTATACTTTTGTTGTGATAATTATTGTAAATTTGACTCAATTCACGAAGAATGTTAGTGTTGTAAAAAACCAATGCATGTAACCTTAAGATGAGAAATAAATGGCTTTTTTATTTTATTTTATTTATTTATTTATTTATGCTGGTTTGTTTGAATCGTAGACAGAGAATACTATAGACACCTGGTTGCCGTGGCCACATGAGATAGAGCGATATCAAGGAGCAGTGTTACCATATTAACATAATTACCCGATTTTAAGCGATTTAAGGATTCAAAGTACATCTTCACCAATTTAGATATTTAATACTCATTTTCAGTCTTACCACACGCTTATACGATTATCTTACTAGAAGATAGATGAGATGACTGTATAAACTAAAGGATGATAATGGTTAATTGATAAGCGTAGACATACAGCTACCAAAGATGAGTTATTAAAATATTTTACCAACTCCCGAGTAATAGGATGAGGACAAGGAGAGGGGGGGGGGAGGGGGACACCACCAAAAGATCGCACAAAACGTGCGTTCTTTTACGTGTTTATTCAAGAGTTTGAGCTAACGTGATGAAAGTGATATATAACATCTTAACTATTATAAAACACTAACAGAACTGTGTCTATGGATTGAAGATACTTACAAAAAAAAATTATTTGTTTGTTTGTACTAGCATCACGCAAAAACTACTGAACCGATTTTGATGAACCTTTATTTGATAGCTTTTGATGTGATTTAAAATCTGGTCGGTATATATTTTGTGCGGCCAAAGTGGCGGGTGAAATTTGTTAAAAATTACTGCACAATATAAAATTTATGAATTATCAATAAAGACCTTGATCTACATTTGAAATCATCATAATTTTTCAGAGTTCAAGATAGCAGGCGAAGATAGGCTTCTAGAGATTTTAATACTAACTTAGTGATTCGTCCAGGATTGTCAAAAATATGTTGTTTTGTCCGACTAGACAAAATAAAAGAGGTTTTTGTTGAGAACAAAATAATCAAACAAAAAGTACAAAAGTAACGTAATATTTATTTTATATTTCTTAGCATGTGATGTATATAATATGTATTCATATGCATGTCCTACAAGGCATACAGGCGTACCGAACTGCTTTTTAATAGGAAAATACTCTGATGGGTATAGCAATAGTGATCTCAGAGTTAAATCTGAACTTACTGTTTATGTACCATTCGCCAATTTTAAAACTAGTTCCAGGCAATAATTTATCTACATCTGCAGTCATTGGGGAATCTGGTCCTTTGATCTAAAATAATAAAAACAACATTAGGGTAACAGCAGAATAGAATAGAATAGAAGATATGGCAAATAGTATTTTTTAAAGATAATTATAAGTATACTTACAAAATCAGCATCTGAACTAGATTGTGTTAGATTACTGTTATGTCCATAGTTTCTTCAACTACCGAACTTGTAGAAGGAAGGAAGGAATAAGCATTTCTGTTTCCTGAAAAGCAAAGTTTACGAATTAGTAGTAGATGGTAGTAGGTAGTAGTCATTTAAAAGGGATTTTAAAACTAGGTACTCTTTTAGTTGCTTTAGTTTAAAGATAAGATAAGATAAATATTCTTTATTTGCAAACTAAGAAAATACAAATACAATTTAAAACAGGAATGAGAAGGATACAAAGGGCGGTCATTAAACCATTATTAATTACTACAAGTTGAATAGGTGAGTACATAAATAAAACAATAATTACCAGCATTGGAACAGCATTAGGAAGTAGAACAGTCACTTTCCTCTTTTTAAATATAACGTTTGCCGCACAATGTTTACTACAAATTCATGAAGACTTATTTGGAGTCCAATTTGGTCGCCCCGTAGCCTCAATCCGACGCATTCGTAAATCATCGTTTACGGGAAATCTGTAACAAATAGAGTAAACTGTAAGAACAGTACGTAAATAGTATTCAATAACTTTATTTTAAAAAATTACTTGTGAGTTTTGGGGAAATTTAGTACCAAAAGATGGCAACACTAAGCCGAATTATTTTTAGGTTATGTAAAGGTAAATAATCGACTTTTTATGCTTATTTGAGGCGCAAAGTTAAATTTTCCATGTTATTACGTATTGCAGTTAAATTATATAATCATAACTAAAGCTAATACTTGATCAAATGTATCGTACTTACGAGTGGAAAGACAAATTGGGAAGCTTCATTTCACTGTCACTTTTACACCCTAATACGCTACACCGAACCATTATTTCGTGTAAATTCTTTATAGGAATTCGTCTTTTACAATTCCCGATGGTTATAGCTTCTTAACCGCAATCACTATTAGTATTAAACTTTAATTTTATTATGAAAAACAGAAGAGCAATGAAGTACCTGTCAAATTTGTTTAGAACACTAGTATGCTGACCTTGAAAAAACCGGCACGCGACGCGAAACAAAAGATCTAATCGTGTTGTCTCGTTTTTTTTCAGGACGTGGGCATAAGTTGTTCTTTTTCTTGTGTGAATGCGATGGAAGCTATCACTTTGTCTATAGCTTTCTCTGTCTACGGTTTGAATGCTTAGATTAAAAACTTTTTATGTTTGAATGTTTAAAAAAAAATATATTCTAGTTTTTAAATTATAAAAAGGTTTTTTCGATAATTTTTTTGGGGAATACCGGCCAGTGCGATTACAAATGTTTACATGATTTAGCCTCGTACAGAAAAAAGTTTAATAGAGTAAAAATCGTGTTATTTTGTAAAATAACACAATATTACCGGCCACATGCTGCCAAAAAAATGAAAATGTCACAGCCGTAAAATAAAAAATGTTATTAAAATAAAGTAAACTTAATATTTTTTACGCTTTGTTGATTAAAGTCTCCTTGTTTTATTGTTTTGAAAATCTTAAGGTTAAAAATCATGCTAATCCTGGCCATAAAAATAAAGCACCTTGCTATGTTGCGGAATATCATTGGAACTAATTTTTGTACTCACAAAATTTTTCATGTATATTTCTTTTTAGCGTCATTGCCAAACATTTTATGGTCTTCTGGTCAGATCAAACACACTTGTATAATAATACGAGCTTTTACCCGCGACTTCGTCCGCATAAATTATATTACCAGATTTTAAGTCAGAAAAGTTTCATCAAAATCGGTTCAGTAGTTTTTGCGTGATACTCGAACAAACAAACACCCAAACAAACAAACAAACAGACAGACAAAAAATCCAAAAATTGGTGATTTGGAATCAGGGACACCTAAAAACCATATCGTAACTTTTTTTTTGTTAATATCTTCAATGTACAGACACACTTCTGTTACAGTTTTATAATAGTTTAGATAGGTACCAACTATTTTTAATGTATTGTAGTTCAATTGATTCTATCACGCAATGACGCCGATTTCCCGAATACAAAATCGTCGAATAAGTTCTTATTTTCACAGAATCAGGTATACCTATAATTTTAACAACGATAAAATTAAACGTCTTATCTCTTGTTACAGAACAACGGCGCTGCTGCTCATAGCAATAGCAGCGACGTGTGCCGCCCCATCATCTGCCTCTCAAAACAGCCTGTCAAGCGAGAAGAAAGACCCCTCCACACACGAGCTACTCAGCTCACTCGGCTTAAAAAAGCTGAGGATACCAGCCGCCCACCACCGCAAGCGCCTCGCCGAACAAGGCAGGAGACACGCCTCTGGCGACTCTAGGATGTACGTCATCAAGTTGCCGCCAAACACTAGTTACTACACCCACGCCGACCCCGCGCCAGCAGTCGCCCGCACTCTTCCCCTACAAATGACCAGCAACGGGAAACCAGCGCGAGTTTACCACTGGAACCTACCCGTACTACAGAAACTCGCCAAGAACAGACCACAGGCGAGATTCGACGATGATGTCGTAGATGTCGAGAGTACACCGACTTGGCCGAAAGGTTCGAATAACCACCCGAATTCAATAGACACGTTGGCTTACTACGTACCTGCTAAGAAGACGTCTTTCAGGAAATATTATTCTGGTAACGGAAAGCCGAAGTCTTTCTACGTTATTGAAAAGAATAAGAAGGCGGAGTACCATAGACTGTTGCCTTAATTTCTTTATTTTATTACTATGTTTTTTTTTTAATTTATAATAGGTCTATTTAAGGTCTTCTCGGCAGTGTTCAAGTTATTTTTTCTAATGTCCTAAACCAATAAATTAAATTGTAATAAAATTGAATCAACCGTGATCTTTTAACTCACAGTCTTATAATATTAACAAATCGAAACTGCTGTATCTTTTCTAATAGGTAGTTACAAAACAAAGTAAAATACTACTTTTAAATTATGAATAATTTATATTTTTTAAGGCTAGAATTAAAGCCCCATCCGTACCCTAACATGCATCTTTGTTAAACTGATACATGATAACATGAACTGCATTCATCTTGCGCCCTGTCATAAATTCATAATAAATAGCAAAGATTGCGGATTTGCGGCCCTCTCAAATATACAATGTTCTTGGGCCCTCTACATTTTGTTTATAATTGGTTGTACACTTATTTTTTTTCCTTCTTTTGTTCTAGAAATTAAGAACTATTTAAATTGTACCTTTTAAAAATAGTATCATTTAAAGTTTACTCGTAGGATACTGTATATAGTTTAGGTACGCTTTTACAATTTAATTTAAAAATAAATTTATAGGTGCTTCGATATTTTGTAAGACTGCGATACGAATTTATACTATTGTCTATGCATTATTGCATTAATAATGACGCTATTTTAGTTGTGATGAATTAAATGAAGCTATTATAAAAATCTCTTAACTATTAAAAGTTAAATCTTTTGAAACGTTGTTCTGAAAAATCAGATTGGTGGTTTACCTGGTCCTCTCCCCGCACATTCGGACTTCGCAATTGCGTGAACATTTTCGTTCCAATGTCAACTCTATTACAATGAAGTGCGGACCGAAACAGTATGGCCATATATAGAAAATCGAAAGTTCGGGTACAGGGCCAGAGGACTGCTGACGTATGTCTCTCTCTTGCTCGCCTACGCTTGCTTAAGAGCGAGTAAGAGAATATCATCACATCAGTCATCAGATTAAACTACTTTAAGGTACTTCTACGGATCTTCGAATATATTTTATGTAACCGTAACCGTAGGAAGATACTGGATATCTTCCTGAGCAGTCACACAAGAGAAGATTAGAGACAAAGTGAGAATTAACCTAAAGATAACTTTAATTGCATTTAAAGACCCTGCATTTATAAAATCACCTGAAATTTCAATGTCTTGAAATATTGGAGTGAAAACCCTAATTCTTAGTTGATATTCTTAATTTATTAGTTAGATAACTATAATTTTTTTTTTTTAGTTTAATAGAGATGTAGGGCTAGCATAGGGCTCATGACAAAACGAGAAAAATCTCTTGCAATTTCTTTGACTACAAAGTGACAAAGACAGAGGCGTGTTTCGATTTTCCTAAACATTTAAATAGTCGATTTTTCTCGATTTCTCTTTAGCCGCATGCTTGTCCTACTGAATGAAATGCTTTATCAAATAGAAATCTTCGTTTAACCATTGATGTGTAAGTTAAAATACCTACAACTCAAATGAGATCGGTTGACCCCAGGAGTAGAAAGATTATGCACGAAAAAAAAAATCGGTGACAACTGACAACCTTTTAATTTGTAGCTGATTTGTAGACTTTACTAACAAAAAATTTTATTTGAATTCTGGTAGATCTTACAACCAAAAATTGTCAAGTAAAGTCTACTGAAAAAAAAATTGTGACAGCTCTTTTGTTTTTAGTAGACTTTATACTTATTATAGAAAACTTTTTCCGAGTACGAATGAAAGGCTTCTGAAGTGTGAGAGAGACAAGTATAGTTGTATTTGCTCCGGCTGATTCTATTCTTTAAGTAGTAGATTTGTATGTATCTATGTAGTTATGCATATTTTGTACAACACGTTTTAATTTAAATATATTTAATAAGTAAATAGGTACCGTACCTTCTTAATAAACATTTCATTTAATAAACTTTGAGTTTTTCCTAATTTCTTATTTACGTTATAAACTTGCATCATCATCATCATCGCCTTAGACGTCCACTGCTGGACATAAGCCTCCCTCAAAGATCGCCGCAACGACCGATCCTGCGCTTACAAACATACCATACGTATGTACAGTCGGCCGCAATAAGTTGTATACACTTTTGTTCTACGTCGTAGTACTAAACTTTAGTACACACACTTTATACAGGGTTACTTTTTATTCAGTGCACAAACATTCACAACGTATTAGGTATCGTTAATAGACCCAAAAAAAAAATTTTTTTTTTTTTGCAAGTTTTATCTCTTATTTTTGCCATTCCGTAAACTTGAATAAAAATTGCTGTGCTGATCGTACCGTTGATAACAACCGCGCCGATCGAGGAAGCGAGTGAAAGGTGACAGTATGGTCAGTACAAACCAAACATTTGTAATGAATAAGTTCAGATGCAGTTATTTTTTTATTTTTGTTCTAAACCGGGTTAAACAAAAAAACACGGGTATTCTTAATTTCGATAACCATCACGCTCGCACAGTTTGTGCACTGAATAAAAAGTAGCCCTGTATACACTTTATATACACTTTAGTTACTAAAGTGTATATACTACGTATCGCGGCCGACTGTATACTTATTTAAAAAACCTTAAAGCTAAATAATATTAAATATTTTTTTAGCATTGCGGGTTCTGGTATTTTACTTTATTTTATAAGTAATTTTGAAAAGAACTTCTTTATTAAGATTGAAGTCGCCACAAAGGACCTATTTTTTTTTAGCCCGAACTCGATGTTCGTCTAGGTATACTTATCTAATATTCGATGAGATTCCTTCAGAACTAATTGTTATGAAGCTGATCAATATCAGACCCTGAAGATCGTGGATATAGAATCCCCGAAGTGTTACTAAATATAGGACATGCATATATTTAGTAACACTTCGGGGATTCTATATCCACGATCTTCAGGGTCTCATGAGCCCAAACTCAGTGTTCCTAGGCATGATATTAGCTGAGATCCCTTCAGAAGTATTTTTATGGAGCTGGTCATCATCAGACCCTGAAGATCGCGAATATAAAATCACCGCAATGTTAGGGTACCTTCTAAACGTTTGAGCCCAAACTCGATTTTCCTGTGTGATATTGGCTGAGATCCCATCTAAGCTCTCAAACAAAGATTTATCTTGAAAACAGCTGGACCGATTTCCACGAAACATAGCTTAGAAGTTAAAAACATCTCTAAATGTTTTTTTATTAAAACACGCAAACACGTCAATCTAGTCAAAACAACACCCTACAATGTTTTGTAACACCCCACTTTTTGCGGGGATTAAAATTCTACAAAATGATGTCGTCGTTGATGTCTTTTACAATACAACATTATAACAAAAAAAATTGCTACGAACGAACTACGAACGTGCTACGAGTGCTACGACTAAGGATATTATCTTCATACGAAAAACATCAACGAGACCAGTGAAGTAGGTAAATTTGTAATAATTTGAGTAAGTATAATAGGTCATTTACATAAACATAATTAAACATTTAATTTTATTTCTTTCATTTTCATTTTGTAACCAAAATAATATTATGTTGTACCTATCTAATAAAATAAAATAATATGTTGCTTACACAGTTGCTTATGATCTAATACGGTGTCGGGAAAATGATTTATGGACAAATAATTTTTTTTTAAACTCTTTTTTAAATACTGCCATCTATCAAGAACGAAATGAACTTAAAACAATGGTACCGTACTAATTTCGTGAAACCACAGAACGTTGCTCGAACATCATGTAGTTCACCTTCCACTAAACAGATGGCGCAAATATTAATCGCAACTGTTTTATCAACAGAGACGTCACCATATGCGCGGCAGGCTGCGCGATTTATAAAAATCGGGCCAAATGGTATCCAACACAAATCTATAATCGTCGTCCCATGAAAAAAATGTCAGCTGCACTCGGCAGCTCTGAAAACATGATTGAAAATAATAACAATAGTGAGCGGACAGTTAACGAAAGTAAAAGCATAAGTTTGTGTGATAAAATTAAAAGAAATGACGTAAATGCGAACAGTAACACCGTGATAAAAGTTAAAAGTGCAATCCCTAGGAAAAGGTTTGTGTTTCTAATAAATTACTAAAATTTTATTCAAATAAATAACACAGTTCCTATCTTAGCTCCCCAATAATAAATGTTTCTAATTTATTTATAATGCGAATTATAAATACTTTTTCAGGAAAATTCGGTGTCTTCTCTCTTTCGGTCTTAACATAATATATAAATCTATGTCTTAACATTAATTTTAGTTCATTTCTTTAGTAGCTCTGTACATACAGTAAAAATATATGCAAGGGGGATGAAGGATATTTGGTCCTCTCCTCTTCCCTTTTTCGTTGAGTTTTTAGGTAGTTATTTGTTTGTGCACTTTTCACGTGAACTGAAAACACTGGCACAATTCGTATGGAGTTTTCAGATAGATATGTTCTTCCCATAGACATTATTATACTACCTTCCGTAGGTTCTTCCTATTCCTTTGCCAATGGTTTTATATAATTTAATATGTTCTTCCTATTCCTTTGCCAATGGTTTTCAATATTCATGAAACCCAACATTTGGAAAAAGAATAATAATTTATAACTACTACCCTTCTACTACTAGAATTACTTGATGGAAAATTGTTTGAATACTGTATCCAGTAAAAAAAAAAATTTAAAAAAGAAAAAAAAAATTTTTTTTTTTCTAGAAACAAATATCTGTCTATGGTTTGTCAGATTTCCGTTAAAATTTGTAGTAAGTAAGTATTTCTTAATTTCAAAAGTTCCACTGGCTCAAAAATTTCTGTACAAATATAAACTCACAACTTTTTTTTACGTAACGAAATTAAATAAAACTAATAAAACACAACCACCGTATAAACAATAAGGAGGTACTACGTGCAGACAAAGTTAGAACTAGGTACGAAAGGACACATAAAAAGACCTACAAGAACAAAAGACAAAGCCATGACAAGACAAGTTAAAAAGACAATAAATTGAAAATAAATCATTTTCTAAAGTAGGTATAATATGTTTGCCTTAATTTATTTATTTACGATACGTTCTTTTCGAATATAATGTTTGAAATCGACAAGACATCCAACTTCTTAAATAAATCATGAGTACCTTTGAGTATTTTTCTTTAATTTAATCAATTCATAACTAGACGCTTGTTATATTTACATGAACTATCTAGTCTGGATTCAAAATAGTAGAGTAGGTCAAGCCAATTACGTGTTCGCTCTATAAATATTCATCATCCACTGAGTTTCGGACACCTTTCCCGCGCGTTGCATTCCCGCCAAAATTTCTCTGCCATGTCCCTTTATTTTTTTCGTTAATTGTTCAATTTTACCGGTAGTGTATATTTTCTTTGATTTTACCGCGCCGCCCCGTTTTCAGGCATCCAGAAGTGCGATTTTTGAAAATCATACGAGCGACTTGTCAGTAGAAAATGTCAAAATTACTATGGAGATTATGCATCTTTCTACTGCCAAGACGCTCGTATGATTCAAAAATCGCACTTCAGCAAACAAAAGCCAATGACCAAAAATGGCGCCTTTTTTTCTTTTCACCAATTTTTTTAGCGCCGCCATCATCAATCTTTGTTTTCCGAATGTCATATAGGAAAGTTGTTAAGTGTCATGGGTTACAATCACCTCAAGTAATGCAACTGTTTACCAACCCCTGTATAAAAAATAAAAGGAAAACATACAGACATAGCCAAAGTCTTTCCTCATATTTTTGACAAAATATATTAAAGTCTGTCTAGTTTTGGAGGACGAAACACAATACGAGATTGTTTTCTTATGTAGGTAAAATCTTTCCGAGCTGCTGTTGTCACTTTCGCTAGGTGCTACAAAGATTCTGAGGTACACCTATTAAGTAGTCTATATAAAATACAGCGGGTCCTTCTTAACATGCTAACGGTTTAAGGGATGTTCAAAACATCAAACTAGAAACAACTTTCTCTCCGGAACTAACAACGAAATTGTGAAAAAATATCAGCTGTCCACCTGCTGTCGTGATTTCGATATAAGTCCAACTAAAGACGTGTAAAAATTAAATAAAAACGGGCAGCACAAATAGTTCCTAAAACAATCAAGTGTTTTAACGACTTGCAAGGTATATCCGTTCCTCAAATAAAAGTAATCGATGTTTAGATCGCTTCAAAGAAATAAGAAAGAATTTATTCTTCGCTGAAATCGTACTTTATCAATCACAATGTATAGGTACTACCCGTTTGCTTGGAGTTGGCCGTCGATGACCGTTGCAAAATTTCGTCACAGGCACATTAACTGGTCCCGTCGACAAAAAATAATGCAACAAGCAAATAAAAATTTAAAATTAAAAGCGATATTAGTGACCGGGACGGACGTGCCGTACGTGGTTGCGTTGCTAAAGGTTATAAAATTGCGTTTATTAGGGTCTCTTAGGGGTGCGGTACGGTGAAGCGGAAAGGGAGGGAGCGGCCAACTCGAAAAAAAAGACTAGTACTATTTAGGTAGAATATTAGTGAATCACTTTGTAAAAGGTGATTTCCAGTTAACGTAAAGATTATTTTGTCCTTAATCGTATCTGAGTCACTGTAAATCATACGTTAAGTAGGTTATATTTATACTTACTAAATTATTTTCATTCAAGTTTTTATATACTTAAGTACCTATAGAAAACCTTTAAACTTAAAATACCGACTTATTGTTCTCCTCCATTTTCTCTCGCTCACTGTCATCAATCATCATACAAAACCATAAACTTAATACAATACCATACCTACCTGTAGGGTTTGCTAAATAAGTACACATTTACTGTTGCTCACTAGGCAGGTAGTATATGCGGAGCGCGCACGTCCGCACCCGACAACGGCCGGCAGGTGACTGCCCCCACTACGCGTTCGCACAGACACTACATCCCTTCTTTATTTTAATTTAATTTAAGATGTATTTTGTAACAGTACACTTAATATCACAACTATAAGTAATACAGGTACATCTCAATATAATTATTATTATAAAGTCAGTAGTACTACAGCTTGCATTTATTTTATATTTTCTTAATATTTTATATTCTATATGAATCTACCACCGCTTCGGAAGGTGCTTCGCTAGGGAGAAGAAACGGCGCAAGAAACTCCACTATGCACATCGCTATAACATAACAATATAATGTGTGATAATCTTTGATTATTAAAGGTTACGTTTCTTACTGCTTAATTTCATTTCATTAATAGTTAATAGAAGCTTTCCAATACCATAGTACTCTGTGCCAATACTGAGCCCAATAGGTATTTACATTCAACTTTAGCTTACTACTCTAGAGTCTAGACTATCCCTTTCCTTTTCATAATATTTCAAGATTTTAACTACGATTTGTATTATTACAACATTTAGTTTTATTGCGTAAAATTGAAAGTCTAGTCCCACTTTATATGACACACTATTAATTTTGTAACCTATTTACATTAAATTAATAAACCTTAATTTTTTTTTCCTCTCGACCTGTGAACTGTGATCGTTATTTCAGGAGTGAGGGTTGGTTAAGCCAACAGCAAGATAAGATTGACAAATCGCGATCAACTTCCATTCCAAGTACTTTTCAAACTTTGTGGTAGGATAGTACAGTTTATATACTTTTGTTACGTTTGTTAAGTTTGGATTTAAGTTTACTTTTGTTAGGTACTTATATAAAATCCAACTAGGTGTAACCGTACGCAGAATAATTTAAAAATATACATTTTATCTAAGCTGGTTTTATTAAACCAACGTGAGATTGCACATTATTACTATAAAAGGTGTACTTTTGAACTACAAAAGTATTAGCAAGAATACTCGTAATTACTAATTAGGTATATGCCTTATCCAATTTTTACTTCAGTAGGTAGTTGGATTTGATCACAAAACATTTTCATTAAGTATTACCTATACCTTGATTTACTCTCTGGCTAAAATATTAACATTTTCTTTTGAAAAATATTGATGGTGCTCTTAAATTGAAAAGAGTGGCCATTCGAAAATAATTTGTTACTCAAACAAACTTTGATTATGTCTTATTATAATATCGTTATCCATGGCACATAGCGTCGAAATCAATTTCAGTGTGATACGCTCCTTGTACCTGTGGACA
Source organism: Agonopterix subpropinquella (assembly GCA_922987775.1). Classification (NCBI taxonomy): domain Eukaryota; kingdom Metazoa; phylum Arthropoda; class Insecta; order Lepidoptera; family Depressariidae; genus Agonopterix; species Agonopterix subpropinquella. The sequence continues at coordinate 5,978,555 of OV277695.1, read as the reverse complement.
GATTTCGAGTAGTATATTATTATTGGCTAGATAGCTATAATGCTTGCTTGCTTGCAGCTTTCTGCAATGAACTCTATGGAATGATAAACAAAAGGTTTTCAGAAGATACCTAGTATAGGTACAGGAATGTTGCATATAATTGTATGTCTTGTGTGATCAATTACGTTGCAAATTTAGAATTAAGTGTTTAGTCTATGTTTTTGCTGTTTATCATTGCATTTTACTACATACATAAAGACTGTGACTATTGGGTCACGTGGCTTAAATTGGTACAAATGTTCCATTTGACAGCATGAAATATAGCTCTAATATTTGCTAACATTTTATAGATCTATCATTTCTTATTTATTTATTTTATAGTTATGTCCAATATTTATTTATTCTAGACATTTAATAGCCCATAGTTTTAGTTTTACATTGAGTTTTTGCCTATTGTTAGCCTATGGCTCATTTAGGATTATATGAACCCGAAAGTCTCTGCTTGATAATTGTCCAATTTTGACTAATTTTCATGGCCTGTAATAGTTTCGATACTATAAACATTGCTTATTTATTTATTTTTTGGTCCTTTGCATTTTGTGTATCATGATGAAACTTTTAAGTAGGTATGAATGGCCGTGTAATGTCCGGCTTAGAATAGCACCAAACATATGATTGTCGTAAAAGGAGACTAAGCAATCCCCTCAGGCTTCGTCAACATCTCGGATCTGCACCGGATGCTCGAATAATGTTTTAATGTTACATTAATATTTGCACGCAATATGACGACCCAAAATGACTTTTGGACTATAAATTTACCATTATTCTTTCAATGAAAAGATTATAACAGTTCATTTGATTTAACTCGAATTGATTTGATTTCATTTAATTTCGCTCGAATTTATTTGATTCTATTTGATATCCTCTCATCTCATCTCATTCCTTTCCTTTTTTTTTTATTTAATAACTACTGGTCAGAGTTACTGTTTCAGGATCGTATCTATTTACGATTTATAAAATTAAGGAAGTAAGGACAAGAGAGTAATTCTGTGATAAGCACAACACTTAGGCACTTAAAATATTCAGCGTAACCGCCAGCCACTGCAATCAAGGACTTTTAATTTAACTGCTGTTATAGTTCATGCACAATTATATAATATGAGTACAGTAACTATTTTATTTTCATGACCCTTTAGCTTTTGCTAACAACTTGATAGTTGCATGATTCTATAGGTTAAACCCATATAATTTTATAGTTGTATGACACTTTAGCTTTCGTTAACAACTTGATAGTTGCTTGGTTCTGTAACCCATATCATTTTATAGTTGCATGATACTTAGCTTTTGCTAACAACTTGATAGTTGCATGGTTTTATAACACATTATTATTTTATAGTTGCATGATACTTTAGCTTTCGCTAACAACTTGATAGTTGCTTGGTTTTGTAACCCATATCATTTTATAGTTGCATGATACTTTAGCTTTCGCGTTCTATAACCCATATCATTTTAAAGTTGCATGATACTTTAGCTTTCGCTAACAATTTGATAGTTGCTTGGTTCTATAACCCATATCATTGTATAGTTGCATGACCCTTTAGCTTTCGCTAACAACTTGATAGTTGCATGGTTCTATAACACAAAATTATTATCATTTAATAGTTGCATGACCCTTTAGCTTTCGCTAACAACTTGATAGTTGCATGGCACACAAAGTTATTATCATTTAATAGTTGCATGATACTTTAGCTTTCTCTAATAACCTGATAGTTGCATGGTTCTCTAACCAATATCATTTTATAATTGCATGACCCTTTAGCTTTTGCTAACAGTTTAATAACTGCATGGTTCTCTAACCAATATCATTTTATAATTGCATGACCCTTTAGCTTTTGCTAACAGTTTAATAACTGCATGGTCCTGTCACCATCGTATTTGCATGGGTTTGCATGGCCTTGCTTGGCCTTGTATGTAACTGCATGACTTTTTGTTTTTACTAACAACTTAGTTACTGAATAGTCCTTTAACTATTATAGTTGCATATATTTGCATGGCTCTGCATGGCCTTGCATGGCATTGTATGTAACTGCATGACTTTTCCGTTTTTACTTACAACTTTGTTATTGAATAGTCCTTTTACTATTGCAGTTACATATTTTTGCATCACTTTGCATAGCCCTGCATATCCCCGCATGTATTATGCATCTGCTTGACCTTTTAGTTTTTACTAACAGTTTAATCACTGCATGGTCCTTTAACTACTGTAGTTTTACCTACTTCGCACTTTATATTTATCGCCTTTTAGTTAGCGTGACTCGCGCTTGGAACCTAATATTCAGTAGGTATGTATAAAGTGTATTATACTGGTACGTAGTCAAGTCAGTAACGATCGGTGCAAACGATATAGCATATTCAACAGTGTATTTAGAATTGAATTCATCTTGAATCGCTAAGTTAGAAGTATAGTATAGTTATGTAACGGAAATTTGCAAGAAATCTCTTTTTTGCCCCCTTGTTAAATAGTTGCAACTTTGCAAGTCACTCCCTTATCACAAGTCCTTACGGATAACTAGGTACAAACAATATTGATTGTGATTGAATATCAAAATAGTTTTACACTGACATACCTATGCAGAAACCTTATGTCAATTCGGTAGGTATTTGTGTTAAATTTTATGAGCATCGGCTACTGTTTTGCACCGATTTACCCACTTGTATCTATACGTACGCAGCGTTACATAATATTTATAATAACACTATATATTCAAGATGTTATTATTTGCCTGTTTTCTACAATTTATATTATTAATCATTGCCAAGCAGACAATTAGTAGTCTTCGTAAATATGTATCCGTCTGTTTAACCTTAACCTTAACGGCAACTGTAACCGACCGACCAACTGACCGACCGACCAATCGTCCAACCGACCAACCAGCCGAGCGACCGACCGGCCGACTGACCGACCGACCGACCGACCGACGGACCGACCGTATCTGGCCTTCAGCTTAACCTTTAACGGTACGCGAGTGCCATAGGGCACCAATCGCTACTCCGTCGAGTTATGTGTAGGTAGGTAACATAGACAGAGTCACGATTACGATTTTATGTATTCTGGGATATCGTAAGAAAGGACTTTGTAAGATCCTCAGATGGCGTCGACTGTGTCCTAATCAAGTGGCTTCCACAGATAGGTATACATACTCCTCCATCTAGCTGAATAACTTCGTAGTATGAGATAGTTATTGTCGTAGTCTCTGCCTACCCCGTAGGATTATGGCTTTAGCGTAAGTCTATTATATAAACGTGTATGTAATGTATTGTACATGACCTTTAGAATTGAAGTCTAGTCGCAGCAATCGTTCAAACAGGTGCTCGATTTGTGGTATATTCTTTTGAGCTCGACCGCAGCATAGCGTCCATTGTCCTGATGTGTCCCCTTTCCTCTTTTTCCTCCAGCGTTGGTCATCGTTCATGAAAAGAAAAATAATCACTGTTATAGATTGTCAACCACCGCACAAACTAAGAATCTGATGTTTTTTGACATGAAAACTAATGAAATGGGCATAGTAAATAAATTAAAGTACCATGATAGCCCTCGTGGATAAAATTATAATGAATTATCGATAGTGTTCTTTTAAATCAAAATAGAACGTTATTTTTTGATAATAGATATTCACTTTGTTCGTAGTTTTCAGAATATCGCTGACAACCCCCTCGGGAAACACAGTCGTAGTCGTAAACACATGCTACTCTGCTGCGTGAAATGTTTACTTCATAATGTCGCCTTAATTTCAAAATTCCGACGTTGACGTTTGTTTTTATTTCAAAACCAGGTAAAATACAGTGTGCACTTACGTAAAATAAGATCCCGTCGTCGCCACATGTAGGGTTTGCTAAATAAGTACACATTTACTGTTGCTCACTAGGCAGGTAGTATATGCGGAGCGCGCACGTCCGCACCCGACAACGGCCGGCAGGTGACTGCCCCCACTACGCGTTCGCACAGACACTACACTACCCCTTACAAAACTCATACATAATTTTTTAGTATTTAGCTACATAAATAATTTGATCTTCTGACACCTACATCATTGCCATTAAAATAATGAATCGGCATGACAAGAAATAATTTCGCCATTAAAATAATGTGTCGCCTGAATCCTGAATCAGATGATAAACTGCTGCGCCATTTTATGCCGGTTTCGGGTTTGTGTTTTTGTGTAAAAACAGGGCTGTGAAGTCGTCATATCTAATAATGTAGGTACTATTTCAAGCTATTTTGCTCTTTAAACTAGATATTTGCAAAATCATCTAAATTAAGATGGAGCCACAATTTTAAAATGATAATATAATAAGTATTCCATGATAAGGTTTTCTCTCCTTTCCCTATTTTTAGGAGGAAAGGTAATTCATTAATAATGTAAGATTTTAATGGTTACAATGTGAAACCTTTGATAAGTTATATGTCAAGATACGAATACGAACGAAACGACAGTCGAAGCTACGAATGCGTAGAAAAAAATTGCAACCAGTACTGGCCTCTAAACCCTATACAGACACACGCACACAGACATAATTTGTAAGACGCCTCACACACACCAACCTAAGAATGTTGGCTCCTTTTGTTTCATACTTCGTTACATACATACACCGGCCCATGGTGGAAGACGCCCGAAGAGACCTCGTGGTGATGATGATCAAGGAAAATGCGGCGGAAATTCTTTTCAAGATGAGCTTAGATCAATGCTCTCTAACTGGAAAAAAGACCAAGATGGAACGTTCTCAAAGTTGAGCTCAGATATTGCAGAGCTAAAGCAGCAAAATATTAATATACAAAAGTCTAATTGTGAAATGGAGAAAGCATTGGTATTTATGTCAAATCAGTATGACAATATGGCAGAAAAACTACTTAATATGGAAAAGGAACGTAAAGAAAATTCCTTATACATAACCTCCCTCGAGAATAAAATCGATGACATGCAAAAAAGGATGAAGTTCACAGTTTTAGAGTTTCGTAATTTACCCACTACGCCAAATGTTCAATACGAAACTCAACAAAATCTATGCGAAATTGTCCATAAAACATGTAAAGCTGTTGAGGTCGACATTCAAAACTCGGAGATCAAGGACATTTTTAGAATCAAGAACAGAACTGGAGGCTCCACAGTAATCACAGAGTTTACTACTATTCTCACTAAAAACAAGATTCTTAGTGGAGTTAAAGACTTTAATAAAAATAACCCCAGTAACAAGCTGTCTTCTACTTTAATTGGGTTCCCGGGACCATCGCATCCAATTTATGTGTCGGAGAGCTTAAGTGCCAAAGACCGAAGATTATTCGGAATTACCCGCGACTTCACAAAGTCATCTCAATATGCCTATTGCTGGACATCGATGGGTAGAATATTTTTACGCAAAAATGATGGAAGTCCCCGGATCGAAATCAAGAATGAAGCAGATCTAGCTAAACTGAAAATGGAGTGACTAGTATCTAAGTCCTTTGCAACTTTTTGTGCCTTTTTTCTTTTGCTTTTTTACTTATTAATCTTTACTTCACCACCAAACATACAGTTATACCTAAAGTACCGTTTATACCTATTCTTAAGATTTTGTTTTTACTATAACATATACATTTTGGTAATATTTTACTCTCGCGTCACACTGCACATACCTACCTACCTCCACCACTACGACTTATCATTATCAATGTCACATTTTATTTACCTAAAACATACACTCATAATATATACATCAAGTTTAATATATACATTAAGTGGCACGTATTCCTGTGTAATAAACATAACTACTCTAATCGCTACCATATGTTATTTACTCGCTTATGTTTGTATTTTATTTAATCTTTTTCCCAATATACATTATTTACATCCTTTACATGAGACAGCACAGAACAAGCACGGCATTTCGTGTGTTTACAAGCTAACTATTTCTTTTGAACTTCAATACTACATTAAAATACTGTGCAATAGTCCCATTATTTTGAATAAAACGGCAGCTTTACTCATAGTACATGATCCAGATTTTGATACATTAGTTCGTATAATTAAAATTCGATTCCGATAATATCTTCTGTGAGACTCTGGACTCCTTTTCAGTGTCTGATGCGCTAAAATGTGACCCAGAAGATTGTTTAAACCTCATCCCTAGCGCTAAAAGTAAAACCATAATTTTGTCCCAGAACATACGAAGTATTACAAAAAATTTTGACGAACTTATAATTCTATTATCACGTATAAAATTGACACCTGACGTCATTTCACTTAGCGAATGTTGGTTATCGTGCACTAAAAATATTCCGAATATTAAAGGATTTAAGTCTTACCACACATCTAATAATCTCAATCAAAATGACGGGGTAGTAGTTTATGTGAATGACGAACTTAATAACTACATAGTAGAGGAGCCCGGGCTTAATGAGGCTACCTCGTTACTTATTAAATTTGGACAGGACACCGCACTGCTAGCAGTTTATCGCCCTTATTGTTTCTCTAATGTATCTGCCTTCTTGGGTTCCCTAAGTACTTTATTGAATAATTTATCGAACTTTAAAAATATTATCATAACCGGGGATATTAACATTGATATTGAACCTGATAATACCGATTTAAGCTCCGAGGAATATTTAAATATCACTTCTTTCTATGGTCTTCTTCCTGCCCACACCCTTACTACTAGACACAAATCTTGCTATGATCATGTTTTGCTCAAAACTAAATTACATTCGCTCACGCTGGTTCTTCATACCACTCTAACTGACCATAACGCTGTTTTATTTTCTCTAGAGACTCAACAAACGAGGAATATCAAGGCTAGATCTATCACAAAAATTAATCTCGATAAACTTGGGAAAGATTTGGATTTAACTGACTTTCAACCGGTTTACGATACGTCTGATGTTGACATTGCAGTAAATTGCTTCATTTCTATTTTGACTTCTGTTATAACAGAAAACACGCAGGTGTCCCTTGTTCCCAGGCGTAAAAGAACAATTAAACCGTGGATCACAGTTGGTATGTTGCGTTGTATCAGACATCGTGATAATTTACATAAAAAAATGAAACGTGATCCAGAAAATGAAAATCTTAAGATTGTTTACAAGAGATATAGAAACTACATTAACAAACGTATAAAAAAACTTAAAATATCATTTGAACAAAGCGAACTTCAAAAAGCAGGATTTAATAAAAAAAAGATATGGAAAGTAGTCACTACGAACACGCATTTAAGTAAACAAAAAGAAACCCCAACAGAGCTACTTTCGTTATGTGATGATCCCAAACTCGCAATCAATAGTGTCAACTCATTTTTTGCTAATATTGGACAGTCTCTAGCAGATGTAATTGTACGAAATAATCTTCATACTAACAATGATTACGGGGCGTCCATCCAACTCCAGCTAAATTCCCTGGTCTTTTTAGATACAGATGAGGAGGAGGTTGAACGCATTATAGTCGGCCTAAAAAAAGATTGTGCCGTGGGTTGGGACGGGATCTCCGCTAATTTACTTAAGGATTTCAAAGCTAAACTAGTCCCCCCTATAACGTACATTTGCCGCTTATCTATTCGTGCCGGTAGATTCCCTAAAGCATTTAAAAAGTCCTTGATACACCCCATTTTTAAAAGCGGTATAAGAGCCACTATAAATAATTACAGACCAATATCAGTCCTTACTGCACTTTCAAAAATCCTGGAACGACTGATGAATAATAGGCTGGTAAATTACCTGGAAAATCATAACATTCTTTCTCCATCTCAGTTCGGTTTTAGGCGTGGCACCTCAACTTCTGATGCCACTCATGATTTGATTGACTCTATTGTACAGAACTTAGATAGTGGCCTAAAGTGTGTGTCTATTTTTCTCGACCTCAGTAAAGCGTTCGATACTGTTTCTATCCCACGACTAATTGACAAACTATACAACATTGGAGTAAGAGGTTCATCCTTGGATCTCTTCTCGGACTACCTAAGAGAAAGAACCCAAGTTGTAGTCATTGCTGATAATATTAGTGACGAGCTACCAATAAACTTTGGAGTCCCTCAGGGTTCTATCTTGGGCCCCACTCTTTTTCTTATATATGTCAATGACCTCTGTCAGATGATCCTTCCACATGGCAAAATAACTGCCTACGCCGACGACACAGCACTTACCTTCACAGCAAAGACATGGAGTGACGTTTTTGTTGCTGCTCAATCGGGCTTTGACATGGTGAGTGATTGGCTACGCAGTAATTTGCTCACCCTCAATGCCAGTAAAACTAAGTACATGACTTTTGCCATTCGTAAATCGTCCCTCCCATTAGGTCTGTATTCCCTATCTGCGCACAACTGTGATTTCGTCAGTGCTGATAACTGTATGTGCCCAGCTTTGGATCGAGTTTCCACCTTTAAATATTTAGGTGTGCTCCTGGATGATACCCTGGGCCTCCTACCACACATTCAATTAATAACCAGTAGAATCCGGAAATTAACCTACATTTTTAAACATCTTCGTCATATAGCTGAGCCCCATCTAATTAAAACAGTCTATGAAGCTCTATGTCAATCATTAATTTCGTACTGCATTACCATATGGGGCGGTTCTGCAAAGACCTTTTGTATTAAAATGGAACGCGCACAACGACTCATATTAAAAGTCTCCACTTTTCGCCATTATTTATTCCCTACCACCGAATTGTACGATTGCTGTCAAGTGCTTACGGTTCGCCAGCTATTTGTATTAAAGTCAATCCTTAGACAGCATTCCCAAATCGATCTTTCCTCTCTTCAAACCGAAAGGAGACATAGACCTGTGATATGCAGAAATGTCAAATGTAAAACACAATTTGCTAAAAAGTTCTTTTATTTCTTAGGATCTCACCTGTATAATAAACTTAACTATGACCTAAAACCAAAGAGTAATATAAGTATATTAGAAAAGAGAACCCACTCGTGGCAACATTATGCATCCACCTTATGTCAAATTGAAGGCTAGCTAGCGCCATCTGTGTTTCTCTGAAAATAATTCTACCGTGATTCTACCTATACTATACATACCTACTTATATATATACTTATATACTCATACCGTTGTTTGAATGCTAGTTTTCGTCCAATCCCGCACCGATCGAGTGAAATTCCAGTATCCTTACTATTCCTGTAATCTGTACATTGGTAAGAGAACAACTGAAACTCCAGAACATCACTAAATCGGCACAAAATTGAACAAAAACTACAAACAACACGCACATTACAAGGTAGGTCGCCATTTTGTAAATTTGTCAATTTGACATTGACATAGACAATATAATCTTTTTTTTTCATAGTAAAAGATATATTTAACAGATGGCAGCACATTCTATGCAAACTAAATCGGAAAAACCACCAAAAGGCAAATGTCCTCCGCCTGCCTAAAACTACTTCATCTTAACAGGCATGAATGTAAGAGATCTGCCAAAACACATTTACTTCAGTTAACTTATGATGAAACTGAAGACTTGATCAAAACGATGGGTTGATCGGTTGCTGAGGTGGATGCTTTGGTGCCATAGAGTGAAGTTTTGTCAATGTAATTGGTTGTCCTCTGTTTATACATGCAGTTTATACCGTTATGTTAGATCTATTATATTTTAGACACATCCGCCACACTCATACACACATCCTCCCCATCACTCACACACACACACACACACCCCCACACACACACACACACACACACACACACACATACACACACACACCCTCTCCCCCTACACACCCCCTCACACACACACACTAATTCACTGGCTTTTAGTATTACCCACTTTTCACACTAGTAATCGTAAGTTTAGCACTTAAGTTTGGTCCAGTCGCCGGAGTGGAGGCCTGGTGAACTGTAATTTCCAGACCTTGTTGTCTATTGCAGGCACCAGACCACCACGACTTCGTAGCTGTTATCACTGTGCTATTGCATTGTAATTACATAATAGATTCTAAGTTGTGGTGCAAATAAATTACTTTTATTATTATTATTGTATGTCTTACGTTCCGTAATCACGGGCAATTAAGTCCCGGACCTTTGGAAGGCGTGCATGGGGCCGAAGCCAACATGTAGAGGCCCGTTCAAAAGACAAGTTAATCTAAATGTAAGGGATACACAAATGGCGGATACCATCTCCGAGCGTACAACATGATACCCACGGGGATGGTCCCCGCCATTTTTGTAAAGACTATTGGAGTACGGCGCTATGGCCGCGATGGAAAAATAAGGTCTTGGGCTATGGAGGTGAAAGTTGGATGGATGGATACTGGGCTATGGGAGGAGACTAACGGACGCCTGCCAAGACAACTAGTCTCAAAATTGTAAATAAGGCAGGCGGTGACTCGCCGACTCGTCGAGTGGGCCCCATAAAACGGCCGCACGCACAAAGTGCGACAATGGGGCAACATCTCATTGAGCGGCTGAAGGTTGTCGAGAGGTGCGGCTCCGGTTTCACCATCGCGGGGTTTACCCCCGTGAGCGGGTTTCCCCGTTATTACGCCATTACGTGCAATACACTTCCAACCTGGAGCATAGGTTCTGCTCTTGCGATTCCACTCTGGACGGCCAATGAAGGCAAGCCAGAGGTAGGGGGGTGTGTTACTGTGTGTGTGGGTGTGGGGGTGTGTGTGTGGGTGTGTGTGTGTGTGAGCGCATGTCTGTATGGTCCCCCTGGATAGGGGTCCGCGGTGTCGCCACTCACCGTCAGCTCGCCACAAGCTGCCCCCGCGGGGTTATTATTATTATTATTATACGGTAGAAGCATGAGGCTCATTCTGGACATATACTTTTTCTGAAACTTGTGAAAAGTGAAAGATGTATTGATACCTTAAATTGATCAACTTTTTATGCATTTGATGTTCGTTTATATACAATAGACAATTTCGGTGCTATTGCTAATAATTATTGGCAATAACAATATCAGAGGATCCTCAATGTCAGTCAATAAACAAAATCTTAGAACCTAGTCTTAGAACTCTAGAACACAACAAAGACCATTTAACTTTTTTAACCTTCACATTGACAGTATTTTTTTGTCAAATTAATTAACGCCATATTATGATATTTTTTACTTTTATCATTAGGTGTTGTTTGTTTATGTGTATGATTTGTTTAGTTGAAGAAAGGTTTTCATTTTGGCTTGTAGTTTACATTGCTTATCTTATACCTTACCTATCAATTAAATTCCAAGACATTGCAAATTTTCGCTTTGAAACAATAAAATCAGAACAATGGATCGTGGTCAGCGATAAGATTAAATTATTTAGTTGCAAACGAATTGTTAGCTGTATATCGGAAGAATCAGACCTCTTGTGCATAAATTGATGAATAACAAAAAAGGATGATATTTATTTGTTGGAAAATGGTGACGGACGACCACACACTAGTATAGTGTCTACTATTCCGCGATTTGGATATTCTGCAACAGCTGGATGTTTTGAAAACATAGACATAAAGGCATATTTTATTCCGAGAGATAAGTGTAGGTACTTTTTGCAACCATCAGCAGCAAGGCTGATTCAGTGCTTATGGGGTGTAGAGCTTCTCTGTGATGGGGATGGACCAGGTTCTGCCTGCATAACTCCAGTCGGTTTATGGTGATTAAAGGTCTGTAAAAAATTAACGATCAGCTGCAAGGCTCATTGTATGTTATTGTTGTAGTATGCACTGTAGCTATGTGAACAATACAAAAACTGACATGGTTCATCAGTCGGTTTAGGAGATACAGCCGTTCAAAGGTCGGAACTTTGACTGGCTGTATCTTCTAAACCAACTGACAGAACTTGACAGTTTTTGTACGTTGTTTTTTGTATTGTGTTCAATAGCTACAGTGCATACTACAACAATATCATACGATCAGCCGTGCAGCTGATCGTTAATTTTTTACAGACATTTAATCATCAGTAACTCTTAAACCGACTGGAGCTATGCAGGCAGACCTGGTCCATCCCCATCACAGAGATGCTCTACACTACACCCCATAAACACTGAATCAGCCTTGCAGCTGATGGTTGCAAAAAGTACCCTTATCTCTTATACTATTTAGGGTTGCTGGTTTAGCACGAGCAGGGCCCTGTTTAATAAACGCGACAATGACAATTCAGAGTACATTGCTGGTTACTAATGACGCTAAACTTGCAGTGCTTTGTGTCATGTCATGTGTCCTAGCATTCTCAGCAATGTACTCTGATCTTTTTTTTTTGCAAGTTATATGGTGGTGCGGTGGTACAGGAACCCTCGGCGGGCTAGTAGCCCGACTCATACCTGACCGGTTTTTATTTCATGCCAATGTGATCTAAAGATTACATCAGCTTGTGGCGAGCTGTTGGTGATTGGCGACACCACGGACCCGATTCTCCAGAGGGCCCGGATTGTTTTGGCCCTCACCTCCTGTCTTGCCTTAACCGACCGGCCAGGAGTGGAGTCGCAAGAGCGGAACCTATGCTCCAGGTTGGAAGTGTAAAATGTCATAACGCCGGGGGCCAGCTGACTGGTGCGCTTAGCACCGAAAACTGGCGCCCGCAGACTCACCTCTCTACAACCTTAGCCGCCCACTAGATGTTGCCGCCTTGTCGCTCCTTGCGAGCGGCCATTTTGGGGGGCCCATCAAATGAGTTGGCAAGTCATCGTCTTCCATTTTTGACAAACTTAGAGACATTTGTTACGGCAGGCGTCCCGAGTCTCTCCGCAATAGCCCAGATTTCCCGGCCCACCAAGTTCACCCCCATAACCCGAGTAGTTTTATTTTGTCCTTCCTACAATAGTCTCTGCACCGACCGTGATATGTCTTCTGGTGCATTTGCATAATATATTCAGAGATAGACCACGGTTGGTGCATCCCATCGCATTAAGATAAAAGTGTCTCAAAAGGCCCTCTACGTGTTGGACCTGTGTCCCCACGCAAGCCTTCCAAAGGTCCGGGCTTCGGCCGAGAAATACCAACAAGAGATACAATAATAATGTTATAAAAAACTGTCGCTAATTAAAAAGAATACTTCAGCGTTAGTATAATATTTTGGAATTTAATAAACAATGGCAACTAACGCTCGATGAATCCTACAAACATTTTATTGCAACTGAGTAATCCTCTACATACGACACGCATGACAGATCTTTGGAGATATTTGTAAACAAATAATCTTTACAACTTGACTACAACATAAAACGCCGAACGGTTTTAAGGAAATCAGTCAGGTAGGTACTACTGATCAGATGTTCTTTATGCCTGCCTCCGTGGTCTAATGGTTAAGAGATTTGGCTCTCGACAAGGAGGTCGTGGGTTTGATTCCCACGGGGGACACCTAGTGATATGTCACTTTGTGCGTTTTTCCCCAGTTGGTTAGGACATTGCAGGCTGAATCACCTGATTGTCTCAAAAGAAAAATGATTCCATGCTTCTGATGGCACGTTAAGCCGTTGGTCCCGGCTACTATGTCTGGTGGTAGTAGTCGTTACATAAAAAACCACGTCAGAGGCCGTAAGGCGGTCTGAAAAAACTCTGACACCAGGGCTCTGCCCACACGATAAAGAAGAAGATGTTCTTTCTATTATCTTTTGTCTTACGGTGGTTTTTTCGGAAAGATATACCTATCGCTCAGGAAGCATCCTTTGCGTTACCACAATACGAACGTTATGCAATTATATATGCCTCCCTGTCATCCTTATTCTTGTGCTCTGCATTAGGATGCACCGATAGTACCTACGAATCTAATTTACGATACTTCAATAGTATCAATTTCATTTAATTTCTGGCCGCATCATCTCTAACAGCAGTACTTCCAGACGTCAAAGTCACCGTCGCGCCGTCATTAGCTAGACCACAGACGCTCCTATCAAATAAAATAGTATAAACAAACATGAATAAAACCCTTTGTCTTGCGTCGTCATCGTCGCCGTGAATGAGGCCTTAGGCCCGTCTTGTACATTTTACGTTTTGCTCATTATGCGTGTTGTGCTCATTCTGCGTGTAGCACATTCTGCGTATTGCTCATTGTGCGATTTGTGAATTTTGAGTGTCGTGCTCATTTTGCGTTTTGTACGTTATGCTCCGAAGGGATAAAAAATGACATGAAAAATGAAAAATCTATCTTATTCATTGAATAAACAATATTTTGTTTGTTTTAAAAGAATAATTATTATGTTTAGAACCCGAACCCGTCATTGTAAAATTACCTACTGTCAAAATTTACGAAAAATGTATTTATTATTTATAACAGATATGAATAGTAAATGATAATTATTGCGCCGATCGTTTAACGTGACAGGAGGATGATGATGATTATTTCAGATGTTTTCCTAGTTTCACAGGGTGGCGTGTTTGATAATGATAAGTTAAAGTAACATAATTTTTAGCGCCATTTACCAGTGAGTAAAGATTCCTAGAATTATTTTTGAGGATAACGAAAGATAAGATAACGTCAGGTGTCTGACCGATATTTCACTTCTCATAATATTACGAACGTTTTCTTATCAATTATTATCATAAAGATACAACAACGACAAGCGTGAGTTGGTTACGGTCTGCATAACAAATAAGTATCACGAATGTCTTCACGGCTAATTAGCTGGACTGAACTTGATTTTTGGCAGCCAAATTCCTGATGAGATATGCTTAAAAATTCCACGTTGATCAAATCGCTGGTAACAGCTAGTTTTATTGGATTTCCTAAATGAACTGGAGTGCGATTTTTGAAACTCATTCGGTGAGTTCAGCCGTTGTAAATGTCAAAATAACTACGGAGATACGCATCTTTCTATTTGACTTTCAAAAATCTCACTCCTGAAGTATTATTTTTGAAAGTCAAAGCAGAATTAGAAAGATGCATATCTCCAAAGATATTTTGACATTTAAAACTGCTGAACTCAGCGAATGAGATTCAAAAATCGCACTCCTGAACATGATATTTCGATAAATGACATTGAGCAGCTATAATACGGCAATTGCCTGAAATAAATGTATACTTACCGTAAGAATAATTATTCTATGTGTACATACTTAGAAAATAAAGTAGGTACGAGTAAGGTAGGTAGTTAGTATATTTTTAGCTTTCGCTGTCGACTCTACATTTTTTTGCCCAAGTACACACCCAAAAATCGCATGCGTTCGTGACCACTATATCTAAACTATTATAAAACTGTAACAGAAATGTGTCTGTACATTGAAGATATTTACAAAAAAAAGATTACGATATGATTTTTAGATGTCCCTGATTCCAATGTGTGTTTGTGTTATCTTTCCTTTACTATATATTATAGCTGTAGCATGTATATTTTATGCGTATATATTATGTATGTATATATTTATATATGTAAGTATATGTATGTCTATTATTATGAAATGCGTTTATTTTTCGGTTTCTCCTTTATTTCTGATATTTACTATTTATTTTATATAGCACCGACCCGTTGTTCTTTGTTTAAATTTCCTCTACCCTAAGGTTGTCTGGAAGAAATCGCTTTTTAGCGATAAGACCGCCTTATTTGTACCATTATTGTTTTTTTATTCCTATGATGTATCTGTGTTTGGTGTAAATAAAAGTATATTTCATTCATTCATTCATTCCAAATCACCAATTTTTGGATTTTTTGTCTGTCTGTTTGTTTGTTTGCTTGTTCGTTTGTTTGTTTGTTTGTTTGTTTGTTTGGGTGTTTGTTTGTTCGAGTATCACGCAAAAACTACTGAACCGATTTTGATGAAACATTTTTTGTTTGATAGCTTATCATCTGTCTTAAAATCTGGTATATAATTTATGCGGACGAAGTCGCGGGTAAAAGCTCGTTGACTATGTTCTTATATAATTATGATATGTATATATGTACCTATTGGCTATGTGCAAAGAATGGTGGGGAAAAGAAAGGTGGGGAAATTCAAACCGATCGCAGCGCACGGTGTGTGGCAAAAAAATGTAATCAGAACCTTAGATCCGAAGATCTGAACTAAGTTTGGACACGCTCTGTCAAAGTTGTTTAAGAATCTATAAATGCAAGTCAGTCACTCAACACGAAATATGAATAAAACCGGTCAAGTGCGAGTCGGGCTACTCGCGCACCGAGGCGAGGGTTCCGTACCACACCACCACAGAACACAACATTAAAAACTTAGAAAAAAAAAACTTTTTTTGTCCGGGACCTTTAGCGCAAGACCGACTCACACTTGGCCGGTTTTTGTATTTGTTGTTATTTTGTAGAGTTTGCTCTATAACCACACAAAGTTTGACGCTTGCATGTATTACCGTTTTTACGATAGAGCGTGATGAAAAAACGTTGATAAAAACTAGTTTCTTTTCGAGAACCCCCCTTAATTTTTAACTTTTTACATTTTTATTATTTGTTAACAAATCCGCCGCAATAACGCATAATCTGAGAAATTTCAACTATCTAGCTATTACGGTTCAAAAGTTACAGCCCTAAATAGGTAGGACAGACGGACGGACGGACGGACAGACGGAATAATAACGCATAATCTGAGAAAATTTCAACAATAGTAACGAAATTATTAGGTTTTTTTCAATTACAGAAACAGGGATTTGAAACACTCGATCTCACTTATTATTAGAACAGCTTTAGTAGCGTCCAAGATATGTCGGCTAATATATCTTTCTGATAAATAAATCATATTTGCTAATCTGAATTAGCAAGAAGGCTAAATAGGAATCGGAAAATATATTCGTCCTTATATGGAATGAAGTATATTCCGCAATTAAACCCCGAAAAATGTGAAGACTATCAGCTCTTGAAAAATTGAGACAACTACATGTGTTATTGTTATGCGCTAATAGAGTGAGAACCGGCAAAGGCACGGTAGTCGGGGAAATATACGGATTTTTGTATGGAGTAGGTTGCATATATATTATAAAGGTTATAATTTGGAATATATGTATGTAGCTTAGATACATACTTGAAAAATATAAATTCTCAATAATGTCAGATTTTTTATGGTGTATTACACCGAATACCAGAATTGCACCGATATTACTGCTACATATTAATGTAGCAGTAATATCGGTGCAATTCTGGTATTTCTGGTCCAATACTGGTGCAATATTAGTGCAATATCGGTGCAATACTAGTGAAATACTGGTGCAATATTGGAGCAATATTGGTGCAATATTGGAGCAATATTGGTGCAATATTGGAGCAATATTGGTGAAATGTTGGTGCAATATTGGAGCAATATCGGTGCAATACTAGTGTAATACGGGTGCAATACTGGTGCAATATTCATGCAATATCGGTGCAATGCTAGTGCAATATTGGTGAAATATTGGAGCAATATTGGTGCACTGTTGGTGCAATATCGGTGCAATAGGTATCGGTGCAATTCTGGTGCAATACTGGTAATCATTATTGTTCGTGGTGTGGTAAACAGTAGTAAATATTTTTTTTTGAGTTTGAATTGATCACGATGTTTGATGTAACTATGCAGTTGCAGATGTATACTATATTACACATTTCTATAACATTTTTTTTATATTTATCGACCCCAGACCAGAGTTCATAGATCACGGCTACAATAGATTTTTCAGAAACTAAAATTTTTTTTTTCGTCTTTCAAAAATATCTAGTACCGCATCGTTTTTGCAGTAAATTATATTAGGTATATATTTTTTGATGTACATATTATACCTACAAAAACGGAAATTGAAGTGATCGAGGGATAGTACCTACATAGGTAGCTAATTTAAAAATTAAAATATTTTGGATAATTGTAACATGACATTCTAATAATTAATCCAGAACTGACATTGCCGGTAATTTGTGTATTCAGTGATATTGTAATTAATTATGTACCTTAGTAATGTACCTAATAATCAATAATTGTATCAACATGACATTGTTATAATTAATTCAGAGCTGACATTGTTAATAATTCGTGTAAATTCGTGTATTGAGGAAAAACATAATTAAAATACTACTATTTTAATTATTTTTTTCCTTTAAAATTTAAATTGTTTGTGTTATATCCACTGCGCCTTAAGGTAAAATTGTAGTTGTAACTTTCTTTTTGTAATACAATCCACATTATTATGTACCTCAATGTTGCCAGAAAGTCACTTTTGTAACCTTTTAGGTGAGTTTTAGATTATTTCTAGGTTACAGGATTCAAAAGGTTACTTTTAGGTGATTTTTCGGATTTTTCTTCTTATCGTGTGGGCAGAGCCCTGGTGTCAGAGTTTTTTCAGACCGCCTTACGGCGTCTGACGTGGTTTTTATGTAACGAATACTACCACCAGAGATAGTAGCCGGGACCAATGGCTTAACGTGCCATCCGAAGCACGGAATCATCTTTCTTTTCAGACAATCAGGTGATTCAGCCTGGAATGTCCTAACTAACTGGAGAAAAACGCACAAAGTGACATATCACTAGGTGTCCCCCGTGGGAATCGAACCCACGACCTCCGTGTCGAGGACCGATGCTCTTAACCATTAGACCACGGAGGCAGCTAACACTCTCTCACACTAATGTAGGTATACCAACTCTGAGACCAAATGACTAAAGCGTCTCACTTACTAGCTCGATCAATCAATCGGATGAAAAATACTTAAGATGGAAAACTACTAAATTGATTATATTTCTGTAAGTTAACACAACCAACATTTCAGGAGTGCGATTTTTGAATCTCATTCGCTGAGTTCAGCAGTTGTAAATGTCAAAATTACTATGGAGACATGTAACTTTCTACTGCTGATTTGACTTTCAAAAATCGCACTCCTGAAGTATGATTTTTGAAAGTCAAATCAGCAGTAGAAAGATGCATATCTACACAGTAATTTTGACATTTTCAACTGCTGAACTTAGCGAATGAGATTCAAAAATCGCACTCCTGTTTATAAACTTTAAATAACTTGTTATTGGAAAAAAAATGAAAGGCTATGTTGATGAGCTCTGCGAGCTCCAAAACAGTTGTTTTCTTTAAAAGAGCAAAAACCTTTGCTACGTGGAAAGGAATTTATTTGCGTCTGTCAAAACCATAAAAACAAATATACGGTCGAATTGAGAAACCTCCTCCTTTTTTGAAGTCGGTTAAAAACAAAGTACAAATTAAAAGAAAAAATCTAAACTATTATAAAACTGTAACAGAAGTGTGTCTGTACATTGAAGATATTTACAAAAAAAAATTAGCTTATCATCTGACTTAAAATCTGGTATATAATTTATGCGGACGAAGTCGCGGGTAAAAGCTCGTACACGGAGAAAAATTTCTGTGACAGCCATAGATTTATATATTACTAGCGTAAGGATAGGCCCGTCAGAATATTTTACAAAGACCTTCTTCATAGAAACAAAAATTTGCGCCATCTGTCATAACTCGTATACGAACTATATCGAGTTGCAGTGCTCTAAACTGACATTTTTCCTTGCATTTTAGAGCCAACGAACTGGGGACAATAGTCAAGCTCATAGGCCATGTCCTTACGCTAGTAATATATATGTCTTTGGTGACAGCAGTTTTATTTTGTAGGCTGTACTAGAAAAAGTGTTGTTGTAAATCTAATTCTCGTAAATTTAACTAAAATTTACTTTCAACAATACATTTTCTAGGAAAGTCTACTAAAATTAAATAGTTGTAACCGGTATTTTTTTTTAGTAGACTTTACTAGAAAATGTGCTGTTGACAGTGAATTTTAGTTAAAACGAGAATTAGATTTACAACAACACTTTTTCTAGTACAGCCTACAAAATAAAACAGCTGTCACAGAAATTTTTCTCCGTGTAATATTATAAAAAGAAGTTTGCAACATTCTCTCCCCCCAAATCTAAGTATACTATAACAAACAACAAGCAAACCCTAAATCTGTACAATACATGTAACATAAAAACATCTTATAGGTACCTTGGATCAAATATTTGATTTAGGTCTAAATAAACATGTATAACGATTTCTTGGTTGAACTGTCGAAATGTTTAACTTCGAACCACAAAGCAAACATGAAGTTAATTAACCATGGTGTTATATTACCTTTGTACACGTTCAAACAACAAGAACTGACAATTAAAACAAGCAAAAGTTGTGTTTTTGTTCATCATCGTCATCATCGTCGTCATTTCAGTCTATACCATATCTGATCCAACAGTATACTAGAAGGACCCTATATTGTAAGGTTCTTCTTAATATGCTGATGGTAATATTAAGATGATCAGACCATCAAACTGAACAACTTTCTCTGTGGAACCAAAATCGAAGTCTCGGAAAAAAATCAGCTGTTCCATACAGTTTTGTGTCAAGAAGGTCGAGTCAGGAGTGCGATTTTTGAATCTCATTCGCTGAGTTCAGCAGTTGATAATGTCAAAATTACTATGGAGATACGCATCTTTCTACTGCTGATTTGACTTTCAATAATCGCACTCCTCAAGTATGATTTTTTAAAGTCAAATCAGCAGTAGAAAGTTGCATATCTCCATCGTAATTTTGACATCTACAACTGTTGAACTCAGCGAATGAGATTCAAAAATCGCAATCCAGATTGCAGTTTTGTATGGAACAGCTTTTTTTCCCCGCTATTTCGATGTTGGTTCCATACAGAATGTTGATCAGTTTGGTGGTCTGATGGACTATCGTCTTAAGAAACTGTTAGCATATTAAGAAGGATCAAGAAAGTAGACTTCAGTGAGATTAATATAAGGCTATTCTACCGTTAGCGCGCTCCATACAAACGGAGTATGGTGATATTTTCAATACTATCTAATTAAAGTCAATGAAATTTTTCAAAAACAATCAAGTAACTAATCTCTATGTCGGTATGAAGTCAGATTTTTGTTAAAATATACAGTTTCAATGCTAGGATTAATTTAAGATTTGTATGGAAATATTTGTGGCACTGTAACTTTAAAACTATAAATTTTATCGAAAATCTGACTTCATACCGGGTTTCACGCGATAATGCGAAAGAAAGTGGCATCGATGATGAGCAGAGTTCACGGCAGCACTAACAGCATCCTGAAGGCGGTCGGAGGTAATCACGAGTGTCCTATTGCCCACCACTGGACAACGGTGCTGATGGCGTAGTTTGTGTTCTCATCTCAACTTTGTTAAATATTCTGACTCTGTACCTGCTATCCAATGTAATATAATAACCTAGTAAGTAAGCAATACTAACAATGAAATTTAATTTGTGACATTGCTATGGAATTTATGTTCTGAAATAAATGATTTGATTTGATTTGATACCGACATAGAAATTAGTTACTAGATTGTTTTTGAAAAATTTCATTGACTTTAATTGGATAGTATTGAAAATATCACCATACTACGTTTGTATGGAGCGCGCCAACGGTAGAATAGCCTTAATAGATAATGATGAGTATTTTGGTTTGTTATAATGTTGAAATAAAGAGCAGGAAGCAATATTTTCATGAACTGTGATACCTACTAGATCACAATTTTACATAAATCGTCAAAGTAAACAATTTATTTCATTGACATTCTGAACTGTTGTAGGACGATTGAAAAAATTTACATATTTTTTAAATTTAGGCAACTGTAGGTATTATTCAAATTAAAACAAGCCAGCCCATATTATAAATTTACTAATTAATTCCTTGATTTGTTCAAATTTGTATTATAATTTATAAATACAGAATAATAATATGGGCTGGCATGTTTTAATTTAAACAAGACTTAATTTAATTTTTTTTTTTTTATATTAACTGTATGAGAAAACCGGCCAAGACCTTATCTGACAGAAATGTAGTAAAATAATTTTTTTTATAGACAGAAGTATCTATTTTTATTTTACCCACACTTTATTAAAGGACAAAAAAAAGGTTTCTTTTACTAGGTACTGCATTTCTGTATTTTGGCATATTGTAATGTCTTTATACCAAACTAGCGGCCCGTCCCGGCTTCGCACGGGTGGACGTCTAATCTTTTCTAGCAATAAATATAGCCTATGTTACTCAGGGTGAATGCAGCTTTCTAATGGTGAAAGAATTTTTTAAATCGGTCCAGTACTTTTTGAGCCTATTCATTACAAACATACAAACATACAAAAATAGGTACAAATCTTTCCTCTTTATAATATTAGTGTAGATAACGTTTTACTAGGTTCAAAAATGGGACGGGGCATACTGAAAGAAAAACAGACTGACGCAATGGACGAAAGTACCTACTTATATTAAAGTAAGTTAAGTAAGTTATTAAAGTTATCGTTTGACTACGGAAGGGAACCCCCTCTTCTTCTTATTGTGTGGACAGCAAGCCCTAGTGCCAGAAATTTTTCATATCGCCTTACGACCTCTGACGTGGTTTTTATGTAACGCCTACTACCACCAGAGATAGTAGCCGGGACCAACGTGCCATCCGAAGCACGGAATCACGGAACGGAACCCTAAAAATAAGGTTTAACCAAAATGCTGCATCAAAGTTTGATACTCCGTAAAGCCCTTGTACTTGTTTGTTACAACGTACAATATGGATGTCCTCGTCTCCATTGCAGGGTTGGATTTTGTACTATAATTATAGTATTTTTACTATAATTTCGCCCTTTGTACTATATACTATCCACAACTACGGATAGTACGCTAAAATACTATAATTTCAAGTTTACTCCCGAATGCTTTGTTTTACGTCATATGAATATTCGACCGTGCATGAGCGAACGAATATTCAGTAAAGTGAACCTTACCAAGACTAAGATACGAAACAAACTGGCAAAACAATCCATAGACGGCATTTTATTGTCTTGTGACGCTATCAAAAGCGGTAGCAAAAGTGGTAATTTTACTGATTTTATTCCTACTGAGGATATGTTGATGAGATTAAATAAATACCAAAGATGTCATACGTGTAGAACTAATAGTAATATTCAAGAACTGATAAACTTTGTAGAAGACGAATAAATATTGCCTTGAATGGTGTTGATTTTAATGACTATTATGTTAAATTAAAAATAATTAAAGTGTACTATAATTTTTTATAAATACTATCCTTTTCATTTTTTTGTGCTATCTTTTTCAACGTCCCTAAATCCAACCCTGCTCCATTGCGTCACATGACACGTGTGGAACTGTGGAGTGTGGACTCAGTCTGCACATACCGTGAATATTGGGCTGTAGGTACTAAAATAGCAATTGTACACAGATTAGAAACTTGTGAACAAATTGACCTTATTAAGTGTTAAATCCAAAAAAATGAACAGTACTTCGATACAATAAGGTCATTGTAACAGTGACGGACTAAGCCCTTCGGAGGCCAGGGGCGTCAAAACTAAATGAGGCCCCCCAGGGACTCTCAGTTGTTGATTTCATTTTTTTTTTCGAACCGCGGCATAAACTTGACATTGACATCCCCTCGCAAATAAATCGCGATTGTGCTAATTTGAAACATCCAATTTCAATCCTAACCTAACCTTATCCAATTTCAGTTCTAATCACATTGCAATTCAATTACTATTCAACTGTGCTGAATTCCGTATTGTGCTAAACTTCACTTAAATACCATGTGACAGCCTTCGATCTGTCAAAACGGCTCTAACGGCTGTCAAATGAATAGCGCAATAGGTACCAAATGTGTTCAAAGTTGTGGTTAGCACACGCGTGAAACGCGGTCCAATCATGGTTCAGTTGCGATTTATTTAGCGCGATTGCTCTCCGTCCCGAAGCGAACTCGACATTCTTACAATCTAAAATCTAAAGCAAGCGAAGTGAGCTCGTGATTTTACTGCAATAATTATGATTAGCTCTTCGCAATATAAAACCTGGAGCGACTTCTGCAATATGACTAGGTAGTTTCAATACAACGAAAAACCAGGAGCGAGCGAAGCGAGCTCGAGATTTTACTACAATATTTTTAGGGTCATTGCAAACCTGCAATACGATCTAAGATCTGATACACATCCAATGCGTCTATTTTTCCTAAACAGTCGTAACCAGGCGTTCAATTTAGTGAGATCACTGCAATACAATCTAAACCCCTCCTGGTTGTAACATCGAGATTGAATATAAAGGGTTGATTTAGAAAGCGGAGCGAATCTAGCTCGAGATTAATATACTACATTATAACTCTAAGATTTTGTATTGTATTATATGTATTGTATTGCAGATAATATCCTAAATATACAGGGCGTAAACTTAATTTCGTTACAAACCCTACTTTAGTTTAGTTTGAGGTTTATTCAGAATAGCAAAGTGAACAACTTTCATAAACCAAAATAGTAACCGCGAATTAAAAATTAACAGGCGATTCTTGAAAG
Source organism: Agonopterix subpropinquella (assembly GCA_922987775.1). NCBI lineage: Eukaryota > Metazoa > Arthropoda > Insecta > Lepidoptera > Depressariidae > Agonopterix > Agonopterix subpropinquella. The sequence continues at coordinate 5,954,372 of OV277695.1, read as the reverse complement.
TCATATTAAAATAAAAAATTGCATTTTGTCTATCTTTGTCTGAATGCTATTTTTGAATTCGAAATCATAAGCAAGAATACACAAACTTCATATTTTTCTACTGCTGATTTCAACGTATGACGAGATTTCAATATCGGCCTCATCATAGTAAAAGTTGTTCAGTTTGATGAAGCACAAGCTTAAGTAAATACTAAGTATGTATGCCCACATTTAACACCATGTATATACTGATTAAAAACACGTGTCGCGCCGGCAAGAATTAATTTACATGAAGTACCGTCATGTCATTATAGGAAGTCCAAAATATTTTTATAAATAATGTATTATTGTAATGGTAGGCTGAACTGATTTTGTTTTTCTATTAGTAAGTACTTAAGAGGGCAATCACAGTCCAGTGGCGCCCTCATCACATTAAAAAAGATTTCTCAATAAAGAAAGCCTAAATTAAAAAGTGTTCAACACGAACACTACTAAAGCCTTCAAGCCATTGTTATACAATACTTTTATAGGTTCTAAACATTCAACTTTTAGACAATTTCGAATAAAAACAAAAGCGGCCGTTTTTTTCTTTTTTCAAAATTTGTATGTTTAGACCTTTAAAAAACCTCTAAAAGTATTCTATGAAAATAGCTTGAAAGCTTTTGTAGTGTTCGTGTTGAGCACTTTTTTAATTTATGCTTTTTTTATTGAGAAATCTTTTTTAATGTGATGAGGGCGCTACTGGACTGTGATAGCCCTCTTAAGTCATTCACCTTGCTGAATGACTTAAGTACTTAAGAGGTCAAACTTTAATAAAAACGGATTAACTCGGAAAAGAATAGAATATCACGTATGTTATGTATTATTATTGAACTATTATGTACACGTACTAGAAATAAGAGGGCATCTGTGGCGTGTTGCGTTGTGGAGAGCTATGGAAACTCAATCTTGAGGTCCAGGTTCGAATCCGCATGCGTACGACATACCATGTACCAATGTGTTCTTTCTAATTTATGTACGTAATACCGACCGCTCTCAAACGGCGTAGGAAAACATCGTGAGGAAACCTGCATAATATGCTTTAATATGCTTAAATTTCTTCTTCAGCATAAATTGTGTATATGAAGTCTACCAATCCCATTGGGCACGCATGGTGGACTAGCCCCCATACATACATAGGGTAGGCCTGTGCCACAGTATAAGACAGTAATCCATCTTCATACAATGGTACCAAACGCGGTGTACGCCTCGTAGCACGCACACACTGACAATATCTCCGCGTAGCCCCGTCTGGCGCTGCCTTGGCTGCCTGAGATAACGTCGTACGTACTGGAGAGTCTGGCGAAAGTAAAAGCCGCGTCTGGTACCATTGTATGAAGATGGATTACTGTCTTATACTGTGGGTAGATTCTAGTCACATTGCAAAAACTCGAGCTACCTCTATTTTTTTTTTCGTGTTACTTTCACTCCACAAGTTTTGGATTGTATTACAACTACCTATTCCTATTGTAGTAAAATTTGTCGAAGACGAAATATAATGTTTCGTGGTTGTCCGGGGAAAAATTCAGATTTTACAGAAATGTCCGGGGTTTTTGAAGACTTTGTCCGGCGACGGCGACTTTACTGATGGCAGCCCTAGATCGGTATAAAAGCTCGAGATCGCTCCACATTTTAGTGGATTATGTTATTTTGTGGTTATGTTACTATTGTTACTGCGACCACCTAGCCTGTATCTGGCCCCCGGACACAGAGACCAATCCATCTCCCGAGGCTTGAATTGCCTAGGGGCCTCTATATCGCTTAATCCGGCCCTATGTAGGTATCATTGATTAGTTTGATTACACCCATTCTTTTCTGAATATTTACATGACATAAAGATTTTTTTTTCGAGATCTTCATACATAATATAAAGGTACCCAGTAAGATCAACATTCACTACGGAGCCAAGTGAGAAGTGAGCCAACATCGAAATCACAAAAAACATGGGATGTTCCATAGAAAACATCAATTGCGTCTCTACTCGACCCGAATCGACATCGAAATTATGGAACAGAGTTTTTTCTTGATTTTAATATACTCCCATAGTAAAAGATTTTCAGTTTAATGAGTAGGTAGAGCTTACAGTCTTAGGTTAAGGCCTGCCACACACAATACGGAATTCCGAATCAGAATTGCGATTTTGTATAGGATTCGACGTTTCCTTAATTCCGAACGGAATTCTGGAGGGGGCAAATCCATACGAAATCGTAATTCTGATTCCGAATTCCGTATGTGTGTGGCAGGCATAAAAAAATGTTTAATGAAATGTTTGTTTGTTTACAGACAAGAGCTGCTGAAATGGTACGGGTGGGGATACAAAGACTCTATGTTCAGGCTCCTAGACGAGCGAGCCACATTCACTGGGGACAGGTACGCATTTATTTATTTTTAATTTCATTACTTTGTACGTTCTTTGTATTAAAACAACTTGTATAAAAGAGAGAAGAGGCCTTTGCGCAGCAGAAGAAAAGGCTAGGGAAGTAAAACATATAACTTATTAAAACAAAGAGATTTTCATAAATAGGTAGGTAGGTACATCATTAATGTAATTAGGTATACTAAATCCTCATTTACAGCACAAAGAGGGTATTCCTCGCCCCCGGCCATCTATTAGGTCGGCCACATAGGTACATGCGAAATTATTCCGAACGGACTTACGATTTCGTATATGGATTTGAAATTCCTTCCGGAACAGGGAACAGTTTATACGAAATCGTAATTCCGTTCGGAATATCCGCATGTATGTGGTTGGCCTTATGTATGAGCAAACCATTGAACCCAGAGACCTATTTTAATCCAGTTCCAACCAATCTATTCAGTGGCGTCATCGGTCATCGGGCTAAGCCTAGTGCATACTTCGTTCCTGGATTATTGATAATGCATGCGTGATCCACTGAACCTTATACATCTTTTTATAAAGTTTATTTTACATTGGGATTCTAAAACATGAAAAAGGGTGTGCCTAAATGGATAATAGACTTAGATTCAAGGTGATAAGGTTTGATATCAAAAGTATACTTATAGCATAACTCAATATTACGGGTCCTAGTTAGGTAGTTAGTAGGCGGCAGTTAAATAAGTGTTTCCTGTTAATTGGCGGAGCACGTGTCGCTTGACATGTTAGTCAGCTTGTTAGTTCGTTATTTATCTTTTTGGACTGACTTTGAACTTTTTGGAACTAACGCGAAATGTCGGACAGTTGAGTTTCAGAGTTAAAATTGCAACTGTAATTTTTCAGGAATTATATTCAGGGCTCCAGGAGTGCGATTTTTGAATCTCATTCGCTGAGTTCAGCAGTTGAAAATTTCAAAATTACTGTGGAGATACGCCTCTTTCTACTGCTGATTTGACTTTCAAAAATCATACTTCAGGAGTGACATTTTCGTAAGTCAAATCAGCAGTAGAAAGATGCGTATCTCCACACTAATGTTGACATTTTCAACTGCTGAACTCAGCGAATGAGATTCAAAAATCGCACTCCGTATGTTGTATAGTATGATGTAGGCGTAATTATTGATTTCAGAGGTTCAGTTTATCGCCGAAATTTTATGTTTTATTGCTCATTAGTGATGCTTTGGATAAAATAAGTAGGTGAACTATGCGCTATACGCAGATATACCATCAGCATCGTGTACCATAGACATTCGCGCGAAATTTACGCGCGAAATACATTAAATCGAATTTATATTTCTATTAATTTATAACATTTCCCAAATGTGTACATTGATAAAACAGTCGCATTATCCGGAGAAAACACGTTTTTTTGGTAAATATGGTGATCGTGCTGTCCAGCTGAGAATCTGTCCAGCTAAGAATCTATCCAGTTGAGAATCTGCCCAGTTGCTACGGAGGACGGAAACCTCGGTGCGCGATTCCGACTCGCACTTGTCCGGTTTGTCAAAATCCATAGATTTTGGACCATGCTTTTAGAGCTTATTCTCAACTTACACTCAAAAGACATATTTGAGTCTCGGCCTTTGATACGGAATAGGTACTGTATACTCTATCTATACCAATGAAAACATCTTAGCTCTACAGGGTGAAATTGATATCATTAGCCATCAAACTGAACAACTTTTACTATTGGAGCAAACCGATCAGAGCAAAAAAATAATCAGCTGTTGCATACATTTGAGTCGAGTACGCAGTGCAGTTTAGTATGGAACAGCAGACTTTTTTTTTTGCTCCGATCGGTTTGCTCCCATAGTGAAAGTTGTTTAGTTTGATGGGTAGACTCTTAGTTTAAAAGGATGCTAATGATATCAATTTCACCCTGTCTGTATACACGAGTCCTTTACCCTGTTTAAATGACTTGAAGTCTATTAAATCAGTTCAATTTGCAAGTTAATTAAAGTTTTATATTTAGGAACAAAGAAAAATTATAATTTTCTCGGTTCAGTCGTCAACCCTTTTGTCCAAATGAAAGCATTTATTTATTTTGCAGTTGCGCAGGTCAGTAAGGTTCTTTTTGTTTTCATTATCTTTCTGTCCTGTTCATTAATAATTTACATTATTTTTAATTAATTCATCATAGTTGACAATAATTTATGTTAGTTTTTCGGATTAAATGTAAAGCATGTTCATGATTTTTAGGGTTCCGTGGTCAAACAAGAAATTCTTATACTTGTGTCCAGCTACCTTTCTGTCTGTCGATGTCGGTCTGTCTGTATGCCCCGCCTAAATTACTCCCTCATTTGTGAACCTATTGAATCGAAATTTGGCAAGAAGACAGATAATAGTAACCCAAAAACTGAAAATTAATAAGTAATATATTTCTTTCGATCCCAATCGATTTTTTTCCAAGCAATCTATTTCTTTTTTTTTTCAAAAAGGGGTTGGAAAATAGCTCTTTTAATAGCCACTTTCAGTGAAAATTATAACCAACGCTGTAGCACAATCAGTATCGGAAAGAAAGAAGGCGCTGGAGTGCGATTTCTGAATCTCATCCGCTAAGTTCAGCAGTTGAAAATGTCACAATTACTGCGGAGATATGCATCTTTCTACTGCTGATTTGACTTTCAAAAATCATACTTCGGGAGTGCGATTTTTGAAAGTCAAATCAGCAGTAGAAAGATGCGTATCTCCACAGTAATTTTGACATTTTCAACTGCCGAACTAAGCGAATGGGATTCAAAAATCGTTGGCGCGCAAATATATTGTTAAGTAAAAAAATAATTTGTTAAAAGTTTTCCGACTTATGCGAGTACAAATGGCTGCGGAACCCTATCATGGACGAATCCAACACGTTCTTGGCCGGTTTTTTTTTCTCGTGTGACGGGCATCTACTAACTCAACTCTGTGGCATTGTAATGTAAGTAATGCAATAAGAATGCATTCCTCTATTCCTTTGAAGTAGATATAACAAATCATTGCGGATTGTTCCGCGGAGATGTGTCAATATTGCACATAAATAAAACATGCACAACTCGTCAAACACATCGGCTCCGATGAATGGAGCGCATGTCACAGTGGTGTGCGAATTATGACCAATTATTAGATTGACTTGTTAACTAAGTAATAAACTTAAATACTTTACGAGTGTGTTCTTTAGGTACGTACCTACCTACCTAGGTATACAATGTACCTACAGTCGCATTCATTAATGTTATACACGATAGTATGAACATTTTTTTGGTATTTCAAACAACAAAATACCTGGATAACTTCGAATAAAATGTAATAATTTTTTTTAAATAAGCACTAAATGCTGGAACTTTAAATTTTTAATGAGACAGTTGGTACTGAAATGCGTTTTTTGAAAGTCACACGTTCAAAGCAGTAGAAAATGTCAAAATTACTATGGAGATATGCATCATATTATGAATTTGTATATGTATAATTTAAGCTAAGTATACCTATAAATATTGGACCTACGTCCGTATGTATTGCGAACCAAACTGTTGTTTCTATTATACTCGTAATATTGTAACATATTTAATACCTAAACAGTTTCACAAAAAATATTACTTATTCTTATAAACTGTTATCGGATTTATTGAAGTAAAAGGATGAAATAGTAAAAGCACAAGCAAAATTTAACCTAAACAAAAACCATATTAAACATTCTAATTAAAACCGCCTTCAAAAACTAAAAAGTTAAAAAATAATATTGCAGCCGATGACTTTTTCGTTCGCATCATAAGAACATTAATTTGTTTTATTGAAGTCGCTGTCAAGCCGGTACGATTCGCGACATGGCTTGCATTTTTTGGCTTGGCTTGACACCGACTTCTATAAAACAAATTAATGTTCTTATGATGCGAACGAAAAAGTCATCGGCTGCAATATTATTTTTTAACTTTTTAGTTTTTTGAAGGCGGTTTTAATTTTTTTGTTAAAATTTTGTTTATTTCACAATTTTCAGTGGCAAATTCATTAGTTCGATTTAATAGTAGTGCTTTAAATTAACAAACGCACTAGTCGGCACTACGATTTTCGAAGGTTCCCCTCGATATCTCTGGGATCCATCATTAGATCCTGGTTTCCTTATCATGGGACCTCACTTGGGATATCTCCTTTCCAACAAAAAAAGAATCATCGAAATCGGTTCATAAACGACGAAGTTATCCGCGAACACACATAAAAAAAAAAAAAAATATATATACGGTCGAATTGAGAACCCTCCTCCTTTTTTGAAGTCGGTTAAAAACATACCCTAAACTTAAACCAGACTAAACCTACTAAACTACAAAACGATTTTACTAATCCTCTTCTAATTTCTTAGTTGAAAAGCCCGCCCCAGGTCATACCTGGCCCGAAGGTGCTCATAATGCTGGCCGCGTTACCGCGTTGAATCGCTAATGATATGCGTTGGCCAGCACGAGGACCGTTACGGATTATCTAAACTATTATAAAACTGTAACAGAAGTGTGTCTGTACATTGAAGATATTTACAAAAAAAAATTAAGACATGATTTTTACCTGTCCCTGATTCCAAATCACCAATTTTTGGATTTTTTGTCTGTCTGTTTGTTTGTTTGTTTGTTTGTTTGCTTATTTGTTTGTATGTTTGTTTGTTTGTTTGTTTGTTTTTGTGTTTGTTTGTTCGAGTATCACGCAAAAACTACTGAACCGATTTTGATGAAACTTTTTTTGTTTGATAGCTTATCATCTGACTTAAAATCTGGTATATAATTTATGCGGACGAAGTCGCGGGTAAAAGCTCGTTTTTAATAAAGGTGAAATGGACAGAATTGTTGAGACATGACTGTGCGTCTGAATCGTAGCATGTAGTAGAGGCGTTTAGGCACAAGTGAGTAAAATTTTGATAAAAGCAAACCACTTGGCATGGGTGTTCCTTAGGTCAATAGAAGCCGATTAAGATCGGTAGGCCGCGGGAGTCCCCCCTCTGGTCCGGTAGGGGGGGGGTTCAAAGATGCGCTCCGACCGGCCACATTCCACTACTAATAACAGAATTAGTTTCGATAGTAGGTCAAGTTTGGTATCGTTTTCGGATAAATTGAGGGTGTACAATTCGTTTCTGATATAAAAAATGGTAGTATGTAGAATGGTTTTTGAGATATTTAAAAAAAAATCGAAATCGCAAGTAAAAATTTATTCTTCAAGTCATCATAACTATTAATGGGGCTTCATTTTCGGAACACAAAAAATACGCCATAATAGCCCGGTTAATACAGATTATGAAAAATATAACTTATTACCATCTCTTCATACAATAAATTGTAGAAAGAAATTTTTGAATGTCGTGCGCCGTTTAATTTTTTGTCACTCGCTATGTTATGACGAGCACCCGACGTTCCTACTGTGAACGTAAATTAAGCTAAAAATTGGTTAGAATAGTGGGTTTGGATCGATTGAGCAAAATAAGCCTTGATTTTTACCCCCTAGGAATTCAATTTGGGGAAATACCTTCTCCGTAAGCCTGCAAAATCGTAACATACTCGGTAATTTTACAGCCTGCCAGTTTAGCTAATAGGACAAGTTTGATATCCTTTTTGAGTAATTTTTGGATAAAGAATTCATTTTTTATATCAAAAGTCTTTTATAGAATCTATCTTTTTAGAACCATTGGTGAAGCAGTTTGAGTTATATTTATAATATAAAAATTCTAGATTTTTGTCTTTTGAGTCTTCGTAATTTTGACAAAAGCCGAAATTGTACATGGCTATAAAAAAATACTTGATGAATGCTTGTTTAACACAGATTTAATAAAAATATAACTTTTTAGAACCATTTCTATCGAGATAAGTATTGCAGAAAAATAAATGTTAACACCGCGCAAGTTAGTATTTTCACCCCTTTCATTTCAACCGACGCCGACGATCCACACTTCAACTGGATATTACATTATGAATTTAAAATCTGCTTAAATTTATCATAATAGGAGGAAGCCTTTTCTCTTTATAAACCTAATTTTTGCGCTTTAGTGGTTTATTTTGTAGAAGTAGCCGACGAACTAAGTAATACGACCGAATGTTTTCTTTTTCTTAGTTAAACTTCTTCAAGACATACAAACTTGTGTTAAATAGTTTGTTTTTGTATTTCCGATTTATTCGAGCTAGTAAATATTATGGGTATCTAAGTTTATTACTATGAAATAAGCTCACGCCATTCCCAAGGGGGTAGGCAGAGAGCACGGACCGCCACACGCTACGACTCTGACATACTTCTTTAGCCTCATTGACATCATACATATTTTCATGCACTTCCGTCGATTGAGGGTGCTACGCACTTGTCCTTTTCGGAAAAGATCATTGATTTGATCGTGGTATGTTTTCCTCGGACGGCCTCTCCCAACACTTCCGCTCACCTGTGCTCGATAAATTTCATTCGTAAGCCTTTTTTCATTCATTCTGAATGAATTATGAAAGCTAGTTAGATTAAAATCTGAATTCAGATTGTATAAAATAAAAATATTGTAAGCATTTAAAAAAAACACATACAAACATTCATCATTAACCAAACCTAAACTCGATAAATGGTAACATCTAATATAATCCCATGCCACACCCCGGACACTGCCTATAAAAAACTGAAGACATCCGAACTGAGAATAGTAAAATATTCGGCCGTAGCGTAGGAACCAATTTACCCCTAACTTAAGGATAAAAACGAGTGTAATAAAGAAAAATAACTTCATCCGAGTCTACTATTGTTATGATTTTAAATAGATATTACATTCATACAATTATAATCATTCATTACAAGTTGAAGTATGGATGGTGATTAAATGTGGTGAAAAATAATAACTTGCGCGGTGTTAACATAAATTTTATTGCAATATCTTGATAAAAATAGTTCTAAAAAGTTATATTTTTAATATATCTGTGTACAAGCATTCCTCAAGTATTTTTATAGCTAGATATATGTACAATTTCGGCTTCTTTAACAATTACGAAGAAAGGAAAAAACTAGAAATTTATATATTATTTTAAAAATAACTCCAAAACTGCTTCACCGATCACTAACTTTTGACATCAAAAATACATTCTTTAGCCTAAAATTACTCAAAAAGGATATCAAACTTGACCTATTAGCACAGAATAGGTAATAGTATTATAGTTCTAAACTGGCAGGCTGTAAAATAACAGAGTATGTTACGATTTTGCAGGCTTACGGAGAAGGTATGTCCCGAAATTGAACCCCTAGGGAGTAAAAATCAAGGCTCATTTTGCTTAGCCGATCCTAATCCACTATTCTAAATAATTTTTATCTGAATTTATGTTCTCAGTAGCAGCATCGTATGCTCGTCATAACATAGCGAGTGACTCAAAGGCAAGCGGCGCGCGACCTTCATAAAAAATTTTCTACTATTTTTTGTATGAAGAGATGCTAATAAGTTATATTTTTCATAATCTGTATTAAACAGGCTATTATGGCATATTTTTTGTGTTCCAAAAATGAAGCCCCTTTAACAATTACGATGGCTTGAAGAATAAATTTTTACTCGCGATTTCGATTTTTTTTTAAATATCTCAAAAACTAGAATGGTTTTTGAGATATTTAAAAAAAAATCGAAATCGCGAGTAAAAATTTATTCTTCATACGACCATTTTTTATATCAGAAACGAATTGTACACCCTCAATTTATCCGAAAACGATACCAAACTTGACCTACTATCGAAACTAATTCTGTACCTTTACCATGAGTTTACAGTGAGTGAACTCGCTAGCGAGAGCAAATCAGATTTCTATGGCAAATTGAACAGCGCCTCCTAGCTGTCACTGAAAGAACTAAAATCGGTAGTATGAGTCAACACGTAAAAAACGTATCGAAATCTTATCGCCAGCGAATGGCTAGCGACTAACGTTTTGCGGCAGTTACTATAGAAATTCGGTACCATGAGTTATGAATTTGACATACGTTCTCGAGAAATACCGTCACGATAGTGGTGAAGTCATTCACTAGCATATTCAAGCGTGAATGCGTAGTGAAAGGATTTCTATTTACAATTTCATTTAGAGTATTCTTCGTTAAAATAATGTCGGTCTTCCATGTGGTCCGTCAGTGGGCATGCTAAGGTCGCCATTTCTATTAAAAAACAACAACAACTCTAAGGAAAGATCACTCTTAACTGCATTCCTCCACTACTCCACCTAACACCAACGAAACGAAACCACCACCACCACCACTCCACCCACCCACCTCCACTTGAAACGAAATATTTCTCCAAAAAAACTGGCTTACAATCGTTCAAGTCAAAGAGCACCTCTCAATACAATTTAGTTATAATATTTGCAACGAAATAAATTTTAGTTGTAGCAGTGCTCACATTTACTTACTAAACCACCACTTCCACTTCTACTAACTATACTTACATTTATTTACTTTATAACACTGTATGCAGGGTCCTTCTTAATATGCTGACACTTTTTTGAGGTGATGATCAGACCATCAAACTGAACAACTTTCGCTATGACACCAACATCGAAATAGCAAAAAAAAAACAGCTGTCCCATACATTTTACTCGAGCAGGTTTGCAGTTTTGTATGGATGAGTTGTCATTTTATTTTATTTGCGTTAAATGCGTTGAAACTCTTTAAAACCGGTATCAATTTATGGATTAAAATTTAACCTAGTAACAAACACAACACAGCACAAAGCACGTCTTACATTGACAAAATATAACTTTGAATCTAATAGGTAACCAGTATAAATTAAAAAATCACTATGCGACGAACTCTATGAAGGTGCTCTATGACGCTTTTAATTGACAGGGTTATTTCAAAGTTTTAAGTGCTTCTACAATATTAGGCTAGGATGCAAAAAAAATTGGGAGTAGCTATCTTACTCTGTCTTTTGAGTATAGTTAGAAAGAGGCAGCTTTATTAGTTGTGAAGTTAGATACCACTACGTGTATACCAACTTGACGACTCGGAAACTCGCTAGACAAAACATAAACAATCGAGCTAACACTAGCGAGTATAGAAAATGTTTATGTGACTCATGGTGCCAGTTTAATCGAATACCATGCGAAGCTCGTTTGTACGCTATCGACTCTGGTAATGTAATGTTATTTTTCGATAGCAACTCATGGTAGATGTACTGTTATTAGTAGTGGAATGTGGCCGGTCGGAGCGCATCTTTGAACCCCCCCCCTACCGGACCAGAGGGGGGACTCCCGCGGCCTACCGATTCTAATCGGCTTCTATTGACCTAAGGAACACCCATGCCAAGTGGTTTGCTTTTATCAAAAATTGCAAACTTGAGCTGTTTTTCGATCTAAACAACCCAACTAATGTGGAAGCACTGAGAGACGTAGTGACTTATTATTAATCTTTGCTGAGAGCAAACGTGGTGTATTGTAAAATTGTATTCCTCCGAAAGCCACTAAGGGCACTAGGGCACTTACTTTCTTTTATCAGGAGTGCGATTTTTGAATCTCATACGTTGAACTCAGCAGTTGAAAATGTATGGAGAATTGGAGATACGCATCATTCTACTGCTGATTTGACTTTCAAAAATCGCACTCCTGGATTGTGATTTTTGAAAGTCAAATCCGCAGTAGAAAGATGCATATTTCATAATAATTTTGACATTCAACTGCTGAGTTCAACGTATATGAGTTTCAAAAATCGCACTCCTGGTGATAATGGTGGAAAAAGGTGGTGGTGGTTTTGTAGCGGGCCTTGGGAGAGGCCATGTTCTGCAGTGGAGGATGATAGGCTGATGATGAATGGTTTAAAATCGAGCTGCTCGTCGCAAAAAGTGACACCACTTTTGCTCTCAGTGCATCCTATTGTCTCTGCCTACCTCAGCGGGACATAGGCATAAATAAGCATATGTAATTTGGTTAATAATATCTTATACAATAGTATAACTTTATAATGAATAACGTAACCTATAGGTATGAATCTTGTCACGACGACTGGGCCAAGTGCAAGCCTTTGTTTACCGTCCTCCTAGACAAACATTTGTTTTACTAGAGTTAGCTGAATGCATAAACTTGCAGCAGACTGTGACTAGACGTGCCAATTGCAATCCAAATCACCTATTATCGAAGGTTTACTTGACAATTTTCTTGTCTATCACTTGTGAATTTTGTGATTCGTTGTGAACATTATTGAAGTTAATTTGACTGCCCGGTAGTAGGTAGGCCAAGTTATCATGATACAAGTCCGGGCTATAGATTCTGTTTCCGACTTTCCGTGCGACTAGATGAATTATGTCCAAGAAAATGTATTTTTATCAATTTTATAAATGTTTTAGGAATGAGAAACTAATCTGGAGTACGATTTTTGAATCTCATTCGCTGAGTTCAGCAGATGAAAATGTCAAAATTACTTTGGAGATATGCATCTTTCTACTGCTGATTTCACTTTCAAAAATCATACTTCAGGAGTGTGATTTTTGAAAGTCAAATCGGCAGTAGAAAGATGCATATCTCCATACTAATTTTGACATTTTCAACTGCTGAACTCAGCGAATGAGATTCAAAAATCGCACTCCTGGGCGATTTTTTTATCACTCTACTTATTTTCAGGGGCCTTTCAAACCATTAAGAGGAAAGGCGGGTTCTGTTTAGTCCATACAAACGTATTCCCCTATTTCAGTTCTAGATATTATGAGAAACAAATCGACATGAGTTCCATACGTCAACTAATACGCTAACATTTTTTTGTTAGCCTTTTTCCCATACTAAGATCGAGGATCGACTTTGAACCGTCGAGCTATTACGGTTCAAAATATCAGTTAATTATCACAAATTGTTGTACTTCCCAATCCTCCCATTTCGCCACGATATCGCTATTTGTCTGATAAAAACACAAACGTGTTGTTTTTATATTACGAAACAAATCCCATTCTTACAGGTACTTGATCGGAGGAAAACACCTGCCTGAATTCATTGACTTCGTCAAAGCAACTTTCGGCATTGACGTGATAAAGTCACCGAAGGTACCTGAATATCCCACAAGCTTTAAAGAAAGCCGCTTGCCGGAGGTCATAAAAGAGGAGTTGGAGCGGATAGCCACACTCAGCGTCGACGGGATGGATAGACTGTACAGGGCCCATGGGCAGACGCTGAAGGATGTCGTCAATCTTAGGAACAACAGCTTTCCAAGGATACCTGACGCTGTGATTTGGCCGGAATCTCATGAGCAGGTAATTTATAGCTCTATTCTATTATTTCATCATAGTGTTGATGATTTTGTAAATGTCTAGTTTAAATAGCAAAAGTGCTTGACGTTGTACGGTTATAAATATATGGCGACTTCAATGGTTGTTTTTTGAAAAGAAAAACAACGCAATCTTGAGCCACCATAAAATTGGAGTTTCGTTGTTCGTAACTTAATGTAAATCGGAGGTTTTGCACAATACGTTTATACAATTTTGATTTCTATATTGGGTAGCGATTTTTTTAAATATGTTTTCATATAGTCTTTTTGATACTAAAGGGTGCCGGTTACAGTTTAAAAGTCCCATTCATAATTACTTCCCACCCCTGCTAACAACTTCGCAAAATGGCTGGGCTACAAGAGATCTGGGCCAGCGTGGATAACTACGACTACCGCTCACGCTTATTCGTGGACAACTACTCTGGTCCTGAATTGAGATGAATGTACCATGATGGAGTGTTGTACTCTTCAGGTAGAACAAATAGTGAGCTGCGCGTCGAGACACAAATTCGTGATAATCCCGTTCGGCGGCGGGACTTCGGTGTCCGGCGCTATCTCGTGTCCCGAAAACGAACCTAGGCCCATCGTTGTGCTGGACACCAGCGACCTCAACTCTATACTGTGGATTGATAAGGAGCAACTTCTAGCCAGGGTTCAAGTACGTATTATGATATCAATTTAACGCCAATTATGTTTTTTTTTGTTGTCCGTGTGGTGTCGGCTAAGAATAGCATCACCCCATTTCCACCCGTGAGTATCGTAAAACGCGACTAAGAGATCTACCGGAGGATGGGCAGCAGCATCCTCTGAGTACACACATTTAATCCAACTGCGATCGCCAACCCGCATGCCAAGCGTGGCGATTATGTGCAAATCCCCCCATTTTGGGGGAGGCCTATGTCCAGCAGTGGGCGTCTATCAGCTGATATGATGATGATGATGATGATTTTATTTTGCAGGCACTCGCTATAATTTTTTTTTTACTAAAATTTTAGGACCGATTCACATGATAGTTTTAGAAAGGATGTTTTTTGGTTTGGTAAAAAATAATATCCATTTGTAATGTTACTTTTAAGAATTACCAAATGGATAATATTCGGTATGATTAAGCTACCTATCACTACTTTGATACGAGACGTTCGCTGCGGAAACCTAAATTCTTCATTGTAAACAAAAACAACGTAGGTAATTATGAAAAATTTCAATTAGGTTTAGAATAACCTTATTCTTTCGAATCTTCTGAATGTTTCTTCAAAGATAGCTGGTAGTTTCTTACCATATTATGTTGTATACGTGACGTGAGGCTAAATATTGTTTATAGGATCTCATTTACTTCTGATTGTTTTATGGTATTCAACTAGTGTCTAATGTACTTTCAGTCGGGCATAGTGGGGCAGGACTTGGAGCGAGAGATGCGCGCGCGCGGCTTCACGGTCGGACACGAGCCAGACTCGTTCGAGTTCTCGACCCTGGGCGGCTGGGTCGCCACTCGCGCCAGCGGCATGAAGAAGAACACGTACGGCAACATTGAGGACCTGGTCGTTCAGACTAAGGTAAGGGTCACGAGCCAGACTCGTTCGAGTTCTCGACCCTGGGCGGCTGGGTCGCCACTCGCGCCAGCGGCATGAAGAAGAACACGTACGGCAACATTGAGGACCTGGTCGTTCAGACTAAGGTAAGGGTTTGTGTAATGTCATGAAAGTCAGCCACAGCATCAATGTGGAGTATTACAGTAATTTCGATGAATGAATGAAAATGTCTCTCATCATCATCATCTTCCTAGCTGCTGTCCCGCGGTGTCTAGCTGTTTTCTTTTTACCCCCGACGGAACGGAAAACGTGTGAACTGTTTCTTTTTCAAATGTCTGTCCTCAGAAGTACAATTTTTTTTAATACAGGGGCCACACTAACGCCGAATGCCAAATGTTAATTATCGCATAAATTTAAATTTTTTATACAAAAACATTAAATTAACGATTAACTTGATGGAATTGGAATCATTTTGTTTTCCTTGGACTTCGCCCTTGTAAAATTCGTTTCGTGTAAGCAGTAACTCTATGTACAAGAAATCTGAAATTATCATGTTAGGTTAGTGTAATGTTACATTACAAGCAGCAATCCTCTAATGCTGATAGGAAAATCACTGCACCCCATGACAATCCAAAACCAATGACATGCCTCGATCGAAGTTTACTTTACTTCCAAGGTCAAATCCGTCAATCTCAAATAGCGTGCTAAACTATATTGCAGGTGGTGACGCCGCGAGGGGTGTTGGAGAAGAGTTGTAGAGTGCCTCGGATCTCGTGCGGGCCAGAGTGGGAGCACGTCGTCATGGGCTCGGAGGGCTGCTTCGGCGTCGTCACTGAGGTACGAACTGTGTTTCTTTCAGTGTTAGTTGTACAGCATACAACAGACAACGCGGAGCACTGAGCAATGAGCTTCTCTTTCTTTCATGTCAGCATATTGCATATCAATTACTCATGCTGTAGTGAAATACTAGCCAGTTAGCAATGGGCGTATCGAGGCTGACTGCCCAGGGTGCGCTAGACGAACTCAAGTTTTGTCCTCAAGTTCATTCCTTGCACTCTAATGAACTGTAGGTCCTTTGAAGCGCCCTGGTATGTCAGTCAACCGCACCTTTGAAATTCCCTTATCATGTAAATATCACGGCGATGTAGTCATCATCCTCCTACCCTTATTTATTGGGGTCGGTGCAATGCCATTTTCTATGTATCTCTTATAGCCATAATTACAATGCTTACTGTTTTTTTACCCATGCAGTACAATGCATATAGTTGATGAGGATTAGGTTTACCCAATCCTACAACACATATTTAGTGTTAAGACATAACGAATATTCCACTTGATTCAATTCTTCGATCAGATTAATGTAAAGCTAAAGATTAAAGTGCTATTTCCTATTGCAGGTGACCATAAAGATCAGACCGCTGCCACCTGTGGTGCGTTACGGTTCTCTCGTGTTCCCGGACTGGGAGTCAGGGTTCAACTTCGAGCGCGAGGTCGCCAGGCTGAGGCTGCAGCCCTCCAGCATACGGCTCATGGATAATGACCAGGTAGGGCCTATATCTTCAATCTTTCGAGGCATGTTTCGAACCCACTGTCTGTTATAATTATAAGTGGCGACGGACTCACTCCTGTATTCCATTAGACAGAGTTTCCGTCCACGTTTTACTAGTACCTAGTACCGATCGGTACTACTAGTGAAACGTGGATGTTCAGAGTTTTCAAAATACCTCTGACTCTTCGTAGAATAATATTATAATAGCGAACTTAATGATATTGACCAATCAGGATGTACCTACCACGTGTCGCGCACTTGTCGCTGGCGAAGCGTCAGTCGGTGTCGCGTGGCTAGAGGGCTCACGAGTAGACGTCGTTCGTTCGTCTAGCGAATTAAGTAGCCACGTGGCTGCGCCATTTTATGGCGGTTTCGGGTGTGTTTTATCCTAAAAACAAAGGTTTTGAGATCGCCATATCATTACCGTACAATGTCAAGCAAACTATTTAAAATGTTCAACTAGATATTGACAAAATCATCAACACTACGATGGAGCCACAATTTAAAAATTGAAATAGAAACGTCAATCGTCTGCTGTTCGATTTAGAGCGAGAAAGATTAAGTAGCATCCGATTTTGCACCCTTTTGACTACCGCGCATGGGAGATTTTTGAAGGGGTCTCTGGTCTGGCCAACGCAAACAAAAATTGTCGAGTGGACAATGTAATTTGTTGTCCTAGTCGTTCTGTACCACTGCTATAGACTTAAAATTGCTCATCGTTTCTCCCGCAGTTCCGGTTCGGCCTCGCTCTCAAAACTGAATCCACATGGGGCGGGGTTCTCCTCGACGGCCTGAAACGCCTCTATCTGACGAGCATCAAGGGCTTTGATCCGTCGAAGCTGTGCGTCGTCACGCTGCTGCTGGAAGGCACCGCGGACGAGGTCTCCGAGAGACTGAAGAGGCTGAACAGTATCGCGGCACAATGGCGTGGGATACCGGCCGGGGCTACTAATGGGGAAAGAGGGTACACGCTTACCTTCGTCATCGCTTATATTAGGGTGAGTTTAGAATAGTTTAGATGATCATTTTAGCTTTACCTTGTAACTTTACTTCTAGATGAAGACAAGAACTAAAACAGCGTTGTAGCTTGTAGCACCCTAGGCACAGTGGAGAAGCATTTCAATTGTTGTTGTGTTTCTTTAAAATAATAAAGAGGGAGAAGATGATCAAAAAGGTGCCAACTCATCTTTTGATTTAATATTTCATTATTTACGAATCATTTTAATCGAAAATATAAAACTGTTTACGTCTGACATTGTTGTACGGGCTCGATCCCTTGGCCTTTAAAAAAAGTCAGGCACAGTCTTGACATAATTTTGACAGGATCTCGCCTACGTCTCTATGGAGCGATAATCATGTCATCTGTCGAGTTTTTTAGGAACTAAAATTAAAAAAGAAAAGAAAAAAGCTCATTGCGCGACGACGTCGATGTCAGCGCTTATAAACCGTTTCGCGACCTTATAGCCGCTCGATTAGTACTGTACTGTACTGTGTAACAGGACCTGGCGCTGGAGTACGACATAGTGGCGGAGTCGTTCGAGACGTCGGTGCCGTGGGACCGCACGCTCGCGCTCTGCAGCAACGTGCGCCGGCGCATACGCGAGGAGTGCTACGCGCGCGGCATCCAGCACTTCTTCTTCTGCTCGCGGCTGACACAGACGTGAGTTCTCCGTTTAATGTCTAGTCTAGTGTATTACCACACGCTGGACACTTCGTACAAACGGGCTCGCACTTACAAGAAGCTAACAAATGGTATGCGGAATGAGTGCTAGTACAGTACCAGGAAAATAACTACTTTCGTCAGTCTTCGTTTGCGCCAAAGATGTTTGCGCAGTCCTCCGACAAAACCCGAAGTCGTTTAGTAATCAAAGGGTGCAAAGTCGCGAAAAGGGCGCGAAAACAATTAGTCGATCGTGGCAAGGAAATGAAGGTGGCACATCCTGATTGGTCAATATAATTTCGCGCGCTACTAAAATTTGTCAACTGCGCAGGGGGAACTTAAAGATCATTAGTGCGATTTTTTAACATCACACGTTCAAACGAGTAGCAGAAAATGACAAAATTACTATGGAGATTATGCATCTTTCCACTACTCGTATGAACATGTGATATTCAAAAATCGCACTCCTGGGCCTCAATTGCGTTATTTTATACGGTTTTACCGTTCGGACGGAACGTTTTTGGTTTTGGTTTAGTTTTGGTTTAGATTTGGTTTAGCTGATGTAAAAATGTTATCGCGCAATTTTTTTTTGAACGGTTACCTACGTAATAGGTATGCCGTATTTGGCTGTTATTTTATACAAATGGGAAACTTTCACAAGATGTAACCATGTACAATAATGAGGGGAGTGCGAGCGAGACAGGAATACGCCATCACTTATATTTTCCACCACATTTTCATCCAGAGGGGGTGGAGTTAAAATTGGTGGGGGAAGGGAGTTTCCGTACTGTTACTGTATGTAGTACCTACTGAGACAACGTGTCCACAAACAAATTTGCCAATAGTCCACTCAGGGCCGCAGGATCCCTCGTGAGGCTACTGGAGCCAAAGTTCATACTGAACAACAGCAGGAGCAAGGCTCGTGCCATCGTCGCGTCTGAGCCCTCACCGGGCACTACGCCACAGGCACAAAATGAAGCCTGGATCCCAGCTGCAGAACATTCGGAGATGAGAAGGAAACCATTGGACATATCCTTTATTAAAATTCAGTCTCGGGCGGGACTTGAACCCGCACCTTCCAAACCGGGGAAGTGCGTTATCCAATTTCGCTACCGAGCCCGAACATAGATATATAGTATATTCTATATCTATGCCAGAGGACGAATTTTTCAATCTGTTGCGTCTTGGGGGGACGTGAGCGACATCTTCTACTGGCAGTTATTACAACAGATTGAAAAATTCATTCTCTGGCTAGTGGGCTCGGTAGCGAAATTGGATAACGCACTTCCCCGGTTTGGAAGGGTGCGGGTTCAAGTATCGCCCGAGACTAAATTTTTCAATCTTTAATTTGATTTGAAATAGCACAAAATGGCTGTTACATGTTTAAAATCAATAATATTTGAAATATCCTTTATTGTCCTCATTTACCACATTTTTGAAGGATGAAGAAATAAATATGTAGGGGTCAAAACAAAAGATCTCATCGGGTCGAAGTGTTGCTGGCTTGCTAGCCCCCATAATAAGATAATAAAGAGGCTGCTTACCAACACGTATCCAGAATCCCCGAAATCCGAATATTTGTATGGAACAGAGTTTTTCGTTTCGATGAAAATCCGAAAATGCATGTCCCCCCAAACCCAAAGACAGGAATCTGGATACGTGCTTGCTGCTTCCGCATCCTCTCCTCTACTCTAAGAGGTTGGTTACACGTTCAGTATTTCGTCATTCTGGTCCATCAGTCTGGTCATGTTTATTTGATTTGAAGGGAAACTGATATACTGAAGCACCATATTAGTCGGGTCAAACTCGAGTCAGTTTCCCTTCAAATCAAATATAGGTACATGATCAGACTGATGGACCAGACTGATGAAATACTGACCGTGTAACCTCCCTCTAACAGCTAGGTCATGCTAGGTCCTATAAGTTGAACAATAAGAGGTTATAAAGTTTAAAAAAATACACTTACCCCTATTTTCAGTTACGACGCCGGCTGCTGCATCTACTTCTACTTCGCGTTCAAGAGTTCGGATGTCGCCGACCCCGTCACCGTCTACGAGCAGATCGAGGAGAACGCGCGGGACGAGATCATCGCTTCCGGCGGTAAATATTTATTTCATTCGCGTTTGTTGCTTCATGTTGGTAACGAACGATATGGCACGGGACTGGCGCTAGCTAGAGCTAGAGCCAGAGAGTAGTAAAGAGGAAGTAAGTGTGAAAAAATTTTTGTCTATGCGCTAGAGGTTGCAGTTAAATAAAATGAATGAATGATTGAATGGTTTTTATTTGTTTTTGTTTTTGACTTGTTTTTGTGTGGTAAAGCACTTCTCCTTCTCACTGCTATCTTGACTATCTTGTTA
This sequence comes from Agonopterix subpropinquella, assembly GCA_922987775.1. Lineage (NCBI taxonomy): Eukaryota > Metazoa > Arthropoda > Insecta > Lepidoptera > Depressariidae > Agonopterix > Agonopterix subpropinquella. The sequence continues at coordinate 5,933,680 of OV277695.1, read as the reverse complement.
AGAGGCTCGGCTCCCACTATATGTAAACGCTGGGCCGCGCCACGGCTAGCCATATTTTGCTGGTTTTTAGAAGCTATCTTCTCGTTATTTGGAAGACATACCTACTAACTAATGAAAAATATAGCAATGCAAAATCCATGTGAAGTGCAAACAAGATTCTTGCACGTCACATGGCTTATTTGGCAAATAGATAAGTACCTATCACACATATATGAAAAATACGCGTCTCCCGGCGGAGGCGCAGCGGCGCGCGTCTGTCGATTTGCAACATAAACATTTACAAACTGGGATCTACGTTTTAATAGCTTCCATTGCCTATTTTCAAAGGCCATGTTAAGTGCCAGCATAAGATGTAGATTGAAAACAAAATTGTTAAATTTCCATTACAGGATCAATATCTCATCACCACGGTGTTGGAAAACTTCGAAAGAAATGGTATACAGATACAGTGAGCGAGCCGGGGCGGCAGTTACTACTCGCTGCGAAGAAAACATTGGATCCTGACAATATATTCGCGCTTGGAAACATGGCTCTTCATGAGAACACTGAAGATCATGCATCTGTGAAAAGTAAACTTTGAGTTGGGCAAAATGGAGTGAAAACAATGTGCATTAAAATTATCTAGGCCTATGCATTTAGGTTTAGGAAGAATTTGTAATTTTGTATTTTCATCAAAGTTAGAGTATGAACGACAGTTTCCGCTAGGGTGAGCGTTTTTCTTTTCTTTTTTAAATTTAATTCTTAAAAAACTCGACAGATGGCATGTTTATCGCTCCATAGAGACGTTCGCGAGATCCTTTCAAAATCATGTCAAGACTGTGCCCAAAGAGTAATATAAGTATATTAAAGAGAACCCACTCGTGGCAACATTATGCATCCACCTTATGTCAAATTGAAGGCTAGCTAGCGCCATCTATGTTTCTCTGAAAATAATTCTACCTATACTATACATACCTACTTATATATATACTTATATACTCATACCGTTGTTTGAATGCTAGTTTTCGTTCAATCCCGCACCGATCGAGTGAAATTCCAGTATCCTTACTATTCCTGTAATCTGTACATTGGTAAGAGAACAACTGAAACTCCAGAACATCACTAAATCGGCACAAAATTGAACAAAAACTACAAACAACACGCACATTACGCAAGGTCGGTCGCCATTTTGCAAATTTGTCAATTTGACATTGACATAGACAATATAATCTTTTTTTTTTCATAGTAAAAGATATATTTAACAGATGGCAGCACATTCTATGCAAACTGAATCGGAAAAACCACCAAAAGGCAAATGTCCTCCGCCTGACTGTGCCTCCCTTTTTTTAAAGGCCAAGGGATCGAGCCCATACAACTATGTCAAACGTCAACAGTTTCAAGTTTTCGATTTAAATGATTCGTAAATAATGAAAAATTCCATCAAAAGATACGTCATCTTTTTGATCATATTATCCCTCTTTATTATTTTTAAGAAACACTTTTTGAAATTTTGACCTTTATTCGCGCAGACCGTAGTGCCATCTATCGATCCTCTAGAAAACCAAAAGAAAAACGCTTCATTAAGTTCTACGACTGCAGGTTCGTAGTATAAGATAACTTTCCGGAAAAATGGTTAAAGGGTTTCGTTATTTAAATCATTTACATAGTACCTATACATTACCTATATTGTGATGTTTGTTTTTTAGTATGTACTTACGCTTCAATTTCTTAGATTAGGTACTTACTATTAATATCGTTCGCGATATTCTGCTTTTAAGAGTCTCTTTACCGTTCACTGACGCCCACATCACAATAATTATGAACAGTATTTTTATACAATAATTTCACAAAAAATAAACAAATATTTGTATGCTGAATATGAATATTTGTACCCGAGTCATGGATGTTTGTATCTACAAGGTGAAATTGATATCATTAGCATCCTTTTAAACTAAGAGTCTACCCATCAAACTGAACAACTTTTACTATGGGAGCAAACCAATCGGAGCAACTAAAAAATCTGTTGTCCCATACTAAACTGCAATGCCTACTCGACACAAATGTATGCAACAGCTAATTTTTTTTTGCTCCGATCGGTTTGCTCCCATAGTAAAAGTTGTTCAGTTTGATAGGTAGACTCTTAGTTTAAAAGGATGCCAATGATATTAATTTCACCCTGTATAATTATGTATTCCATATCATTGTCTAGTCATCATAACACAAATCCAGGCTAGATTCTGGTACTTTAAATTTGACTAGATATTTTGTGTGTCAATGTCCAAGTTATTTATTTATTTTATTTATACTTAGGTCTAAATCTAAACATACAAATTAGGAAAACGAAAAATATAAAAGGGCCACTTTCACAATTATTTCGATATTCTTAAAAGTGGATGTTTAGAACCTATCAAAGTAGGTGTAGGTACTATAAAAATAGCTTTTAGGCTTTTGTTTTAGGTTTCATTATTGAGAAATCTTTAATATTGTAACGAGGGCGCCACTGAACTGTAAAAGGACTCTTAAGTTGAAAATAAAATAAATTATGTAAAGCAGGCACTTCACTCTCGTGAGAACTTCTTGGCGAGAACTTTCAAGGAAAATTACTACACTCTCGTCTAATATCTGTGCTCTCGTTCTCAGCGAGAATGTAGTGCCCGCATAAGTTAAGTTTTTGGGCACGCACGTATTTTGTATTTTTACAGACTAAAGAGTGGAGGGTAGATGAAAAAAAAACGTTATTTTTCGTTAATAGTTATTTAAAAAAAACTGAAGGTGATCCCTCGTGATCTTCTTATCGTTATACATAGTTGAATATAGTCTAGTCCAAGATAAAGCTTGAAAACTGAAAAGGTAGGAATCTTGTGCTAAGCAAGCAAAGGTGATATGTTTTAATTTATAATTTAGGAAGTAGGCTGCTCAATTTAAGTATAGGTAAAGAACAAAAAATAGAACACCAAAAATAAGCATCATTCATAAATGTACAAAAACTGGAAACCAAATTTTAATGTTTAAATGTATTTATGGGATGGGAAAATTGTGTATTTTCTGTTCAAGAAGTATCTTATTGGCATTCCCCCTTTTCATGCCTATATTTAAGTATACCTAATAAAAGTAATCTACAAAAATACTGTGTTCGTTTCGTAATGCATTTTATTTGAAAAATTTCAAATGTTAATTATTTGTGTACCAAAAAGGTTTTGCCAATAAAGAAAGTGCTAAACTGGTCTAGTTTTTTTAATACCTAGGTAAGCCAGCTTCCGTCTTTTTTCAACATTTTGAGAATTTTGATTTCTTTCAAGCACGTTGCACCCATAGCAGATGGGGCAATCAGTTTGGGGGGGGCACTGACTATCTAAACTATTATAAAACTGTAACAGAAGTGTGTCTGTACATTGAAGATATTTACAAAAAAATAAATACGACATGGTTTTTTCCTGTCCCTGATTCCAAATCACCAATTTTTGGATTTTTTGTCTGTCTGTTTGTTTGTTTGTTTGTTTATTTGTTTGTTTGTTTGTTTGGGTGTTTGTTTGTTCGAGTATCACGCAAAAACTACTGAACCGATTTTGATGAAACTTTTTTTGTTTGATAGCTTATCATCTGACTTAAAATCTGGTATATAATTTATGCGGACGAAGTCGCGGGTAAAAGCTTTATTTATATTGATATAATTATCTATTATTTATAGAATCAGCTCATGATGAGGCTCATGAGGTCCATTCAATAGATATCCCACACACGCGACAGGATTTAAAGTAAAAATCACACATCACATGCACCACACATTACGTCGCAACAATTATTCGGCTCGCATTTGCAAACAACATGAAAACTATGTATACATCGTGTGGGGGAAGATTAATATTATAAAGCGCAACATAAAAACGCAACTTTTCTTCTAGTCACACTTAGGACGAACGTCCATTTGAGTAAACGAGATGTCAATAGTAAACACATGCCATCTTGAACAATCTAGCAATATCCTATTCTATTCTATTTTTGTTTAATGGCGTTTCCTTGGTGGATTTTGCCAGTATCTAGTTTAAAAAGAGCAATTAGTGCTTGACGTTGTACGGTAATTGGATATGGCGATCTCAAAGCCCTGTTTTTATACAAAAACACACACTCGAAACCACCATAAAATGGCGGAGCCGCGTGGCCACTTAAATCGCGAGCCAACGACAGACGTCCACTCGAAAGCCCTCTAGCCACGCGACTCCTAGCAATATCCTAGAAAAATTTTGCAACAAGACGCCTATTGGTAAGATGTCTCAAATCTTAAATTTTGTGATGAGGTCGCCACAATGCCACAATAGCTAAAGCCCGCACTTCACTCTCGCCGAGGGTTCTCGGCGAGAACTTTCAACGAAAATTACTATGGCTTGTGATGCCATGAGAACAATGAAGGGTATCCACACTCTCGTTCTCGGCGAGAATGAAGAGCCGGCACAAGAAATACACTATTATTCAAAAACTTAAAAAAAAACCCTTGAAAAACAACGGATATCGATAGTTTGCATCCAAGAAGCTTCAAATTTGCCTACAGAGGTGCGTTACAAAGTATTTTTTGAAGCCAGAATCATTGCTCTTGGGATGACCTTCGATGACGTCACTGATGTTTCCCATCTCTTTCTTAGGGTGACAATACGCTATCGATAGTTTACGGACACTGCCTGCACTGGTAGCATGCACACCCGCGATAGCCGTGATACGGCGGCTTTATCACGTCTTTTAGCTCGTTCGTTCGCGCGCAAAAGAACGAGATAAAAGACGTGATAAAGCCGTATCACTGCTATCGCGGGTGTGCATGCTACCTGTGCTGATAATGGTCAAATCATAACTATTGTAAAACTGTAACGGAAGTGTAATCTGTACTTGCAGCCTTGCTAGCATATTGCACGTGATACAGCTATGTCACAAATGTTATCTCTTTTGTTCTCACGCAAATAGAAAAGAGCAAATGTGCGGTAGCGGTTATCGCAGGTTGGCATACTAGCCACGCAGATATTCACACACAAGAAAAGATTACGATACGAAGTGCGATTTTTGAAAATCATACGAGTGACTTGGCAGAAAGATGCATAATCTCCATAGTAATTTTGACATTTTCTACTGTCAAGTCGCTCGTATGATTTTCAAAAATCGCACTTATGGTTTTTAGTTGTCCCTGACTCGACATCAACCTTTTTTAGAATTTGTGATGTCTGTTTGTTAGTTGGTCGAGACATTTTGACCCTACTTAGTTCGAACTATGACTTAAAAAATCGTCTAATCTCAGCCTAATAGGTATAGGTAGGATTTATGTTTCAATACTTTGACTTTTGACGACCCGGTTGGTGTAATGGTTACCACGCCGGACTGCCAAACCAGGGTCCTGGGTTCGAATCCCGGTTCGGTCATGGATGTTTATATGTTTGTGCCGTTGTTGTATGGTTTCCATATAGTGTAGGGGCCAGGACAAGAAAAAAAAAATCTCGTATGTAAGTTCTGTATATACCTACAACAGATATGGCTGTATTCGGGGTACTTTCAGGATCACGAAACTGCTTGTTGTATAATTCAAAAGTGGTGGAGGGGGTAGCAGTGACGTCATAAAGATGGCCGCCGACGGTTTTAGTTTTTCTTCAATTGTAGCGCACCTATGAGGTCAATCTGGTTGTGCGAGGTGTCATTTGAAAGCTTATTAAATTTACTTTAATCATTTTATAGACACCTAAAGTGAAAAATTTGTATTTACTGAAATATTTTGAATTTAATGCATTTTTGCTACCTACCAGTAATCATTCCTCCAGTTTTCTCTGAAACGGATAACTATATTGAGATTATAGCTATTACATAAAACATACAGAATTTTATAAGCTATCTTAAAACTTGAATTGTATAAAAATACACCTTCAAACGACTGAGCTGTGTCAAATTTACTGGTGCACTGTAACTATGAGTCCAAGAATGCGTCGGTCTGCGGCGGGGCGGAAGGACTGCAAATAAAATTATTACTTATAGATTATTATATAATTAGGGTTTCCATTGTAATATGGCTTAGAAAAACATACAATTTTATATTATTTACTTGCACATGCGTTTACATAGACTGTAGATGTACAGGGTTTAAACTTAAATGCGTAACATCTTTAGACCATAAAACTGAACAACTTTTACAATGGGACCAACTTAGAAATAACGAAAAATAATCCGCAGTTTCATACATTTTGGTCGCTAAGGGATTGACATATTCTATGGAACATCCCATTTTATTTCACTATTTCTTTGTTGGCTCCAAGGTGATAGTGGTTCAGCTTTATGGTCTGAATTGAAGTACAAGTTCCCCATTTGATGTATGTAAAGTGTAAAGTATTTAATTTCACACTCTGTCACAGAATAGGTAATAGTACCTATATAGTTCTTCATAACAAGGATGAAGCTGCCTTGGAAAAGTGAATAAAAAAATGAGAAATCCAAAACAAATTAACAGGTTTATAAATATTTATTGTTATAAAAAAACAATTGTTAGTTGCAAGAAGGTTGCAAGCATGCAAAGTAAAAGTAGGTATTCATCAACATCACCAAAATTATACTGATTTAAGCATAGGTCTCCCCGATATGGCATTTTTCATCTCGCACTGCAGCAGCCTGTTCTTTTAGCAAAATAAATGGTTGTCGTTGTTATCGGTGACAACTTTTCGTTTTCCAATGTCCAACCATAGTTTGTAGGTGGTCCACATCTGCAGTGGCCCAAATGCATATTTGGTAATTTGCTCTTTTTATAAGTATGTTGTTTAAGAGCTTCTTGTGACGGTGGAAGATTATCCACGTTACCAATATTTAAAAAAATCTGCTCTAAGATTTTCCATATTGTCAACCGTGTACAATTTGGGTTTCTTATGACAGTAAAGAGCCATAGTAAACTTCTCGCCCTACAAAAAATTACGATCTTCTGTTAGGTCAACTACCGATCCAAAACTTTCCTGAAGATCGCAATTTTCTTTAAAGACTTTCCACGTGCCATTCTTTGAAAAACCTAACAATGAGCTTGTGTTGTCGCATCCTGTAAGAGCGTGGTACGCCAATAAATCCTGCTAGTAAATCAAATTGCAATGAATTTATTTCACAATACGTGATATACAAATCTTGAGGGAGATATAAGTAGAATTATGTTAAACAGCAGAGACACTGACGATTTACTGTTGCTCATTAATTTCCTCGACAAGTTACTAGCGAAGGTCTGGATTCAATGTGGAATGAACGCGAGTAAACCAAAATACGTTTCAGTCCATAAAATTGTTCAAGCTGTCGGACCAGAACGACACTGTTTATTGGCGTACCACGCTCTTACAGGATGCGACAACAAAAGCACATTGTTAGGTTTTTCAAAGAAAAGCACGAGGAAAGTCTTCACAAAAAATTACGATCTTCTGGAAAGATTTGGATCGGTGGTTGACCTTACAGAAGATCTAGGCAAAAAGGCGAGAAATTTATTACAACTCTTTACTGTCATAAGAAACCTAAATTGTACACGGTTAACAATATGGACAATCTTAGAGCAGATTTTTTTTTAAATAGGTATTTGTAACGTGGATAATCCTCCACCGTCACAAGAAGCTCTGAAACAACATATAAAAAGAGCAAATCGCCAAATATACGTTTGGGCCACTGCAGATGTGGCAATTCAAAATGTACCACCAGCTACAAACCATGGTTGGACATCGGAAAACGAAAAGTTGTCACCGATAACAACGTTAACCATGTTTTTCGTTAAAAGATTTGGAATTAATATCATGCCAATGCAAAACAGGCTACCGCAGTGCTAGATGCGGCTGTGTCAATAAAAATCAAAAATGCATCCCATTCGGGGAGATGGTATGTTAAACCAGTATAATTTTGGTGATGTTGATGAATCACTCTACCTAGTTTTACTTTGCATGCTTGCAACCTTCTTGCAACTAACAATTGTTTTTTTTCTAACAATAAATATTTATAAACCTGTTGAATTGTTTTGGATTTCTCATTCTTTTATTCACTTTTCCAAGGCAGCTTCATCCTTGTTATGTAGAACTATGTATTACCTATGCTCTGACATAGTGTAAAATAAATGCGTTACATATATCAAATAGGTTCTTCAGTTACAGTTCAGACCATCAAGCTGAACCACTATCACCTTGGAGCGAACATAGAAACAGTGTAAAAAAAATGGGATGTTCCATAGAATATGTCAATTCCTTCTCGACCAAAATGTATGAAACAGCAGATAATTTTTCTCGTGATTTCAAAGTTAGTCCCATTGTCAAAGTTGTTCATTTTTATGGTTTAAAGCACCCCCTTAAATATATTACGCATTTAAGTTTAAACCCTGTACATCTACAGTCTATGTAAACGCATGTGCAAGTAAATAATATAAAATTGTATATTTTTCTAAGCCATATTACAATGGAAACCCTAATTATATAATAATCTATAAGTAATAATTTTATTTGCAGTCCTTCCGCCCCGACGGATTCTTTGACTCATAGTAACAGTGCACCAGTAAATTTGACACAGCTCAGTCGTTTGAAGTTGTATTTTTATACAATTTAAGTTATAAGATAGCTTATAAAATTCTGTATGTTTTATGTAATAGCTATAATCACAATATAGTTATCCGTTTCCGAGAAAACTGGAGGAATTATTGCTGGTAGGTAGCAAAAAATGCATTAAATTCAAAATATTTCAGTAAATACAAATTTTTCACTTTAGGTGTCTATGGAATGATTAAAGTAAATTTAATAAGCTTTCAAATGACTCCTCGCACAACCAGATTGACCTCATAGGTGCGCTACAATTGAAGAAAAACTAAAACCGTCGGCAGCCATCTTTATGACGTCACTGCTACCCCCTCCACCACTTTTGAATTATACAACAAGCACTTTCGTGATCCTGAGAGTACCCCGAATACAGCTATACCTGTTGTAGGTATATACAGAACTTACATACGAGATTTGGTTTAGAGACGACTTTTTTACGGGTGGCCGATAGTCTAATAATAAACAGCCTATAAATAGTGCTTTCTTGGGATCATTACAATGTATGTGCCTGTGAGCGTTATTTATTTATTTATTTACTTATTCAAATATTTCTAATTTCGCGCGGATGACGTCGTGGGCAAAAACTAGTATGCGTAATATTTTGCAAACGAAATCCTCCAGCGTCCAACTTTTCCCTTACGCCTTTATCATTCTAAATAGTTCTAAATCCATGGCGCGGCCGCCTGCTTTATTTCAGCTGTGCCAACTTTGAAACAATTTCCGTTTCCCGTTGAAACATTTCCATTCGTTCACTTTGAGCACACGTGAGTGACAGTTAACTGATTGTCATTCGCGCGTTGTGATTTATTTTCAAATAAGTTTCAAATTAGATTTTTAGTGGGTAGATATAAATAAGTTCTCAATTTTCGTCCTCGTGGTCTGCCTTTTGAAGAAAGTGGTTGATAGAATTCAACTTTTGTTGTCTAAGGTGCAAAGGGAACGAAAAAATGATAGACCTTTTCATGCCCTTCCGGGCATTCCTCAAGTTTGAGAACGTTTGTACGGACAACAACGTGTTCCGGATGCACTACAAGGTGACGACGATCATGCTGCTGGTGTTCACGTTGCTAGTGACCTCCAAGCAGTTCTTTGGCGAGCCGATCCACTGCATGAGCGACGCCGACAAAGATGTGGACAAAGACGCCATGAACAGCTATTGCTGGATTTACGGGACTTACACTCTGAAGAGCAGAGTTGTAGGTGAGTTAATATTCACATTTCGTAGCAAACGTCATGTAATAGGGAAGGGAATACTCTCCAAATGTGTAGGAAAGTTCACTTATGTATGTCCTACAGTTTGAAATGAGGTTACCATCTTGTAGACAAAATGTTCGAAGCCCCTCTTTCAGTACTCTGAACTAATACCTTCAACCTAAAGGGTTTACAAAGTGCAAATTTGGTATCCTGCTGCACGAATTTAGGGGGGAATGGAGGTCCCCCCTACCCCTCCCCCAACGATGGGGGGGGGGGGTGAGGAACAAACAAAAGTGGGATTTTTAGTGTGCTGCAACCCAAAATTAGGGGACAGTGGCGTAGCGTGCGTTTCTGCTGCCCGGGGCATAGACCGATTTTGCCGCCCCCTTATCGTTATAAAAAGACTTAAAAAAAATAAAGGTGCAAGCGAAGCGAGCTCGACATTTTTTAGCTCAACTATTTGAGTAGTGGTCAGTCAAAGAAAGCTAAAAGAATTGGGGGTAACACAAAAGATTCCACTGGTTCGAAGAGTTGCTGGCTTGCCAGCCCCCACAACAAGATAAGATAGTGCAAGCGAAGCAAGCTTGACTTTTCTCGTAATTACGAATCAGTTGGAGCCAGAGCTTTTTACGTACAAAACATGTGCAAAGTAACCTAAGTAAAAGATATGGATCAAGCAAAGCAAACTTAAAACTCAATGTGTAGGGACAATAATCAAAACAGAAACTTTGAGTGAGCAAAGTTAGAGAAGCTCAAATTTTTTCTGCTCTCAATCAATCTATTTTTTTTTCCCGAATTTGCCACCCATAGTACAGTGCCGCCCGGGGATTTGCCCCCCTGCTCCCCCCTACTACGCTACTGGGGAGGGGGTAAAGGGGTACACCCTCACATTATACCTAGGGTAGAGTGCGGAGTAACGAAACATTGGGGACTTAAGGGGTAAGCTGAAAAAATAAATGTACACCGAACACATACCTTCTGGCAGTAAGTAATATAGTGGCCTCGATTCGGAGTGTACCACGACTAAACTAAACTAAATGTATTCCTGTCACTTTCTAAAATAAGATTAAGAAAAGAGACAGAAAACCAACAGCTGACTTTAGTGCTGTCAAAGTGACGTTAAACGCCCAAAAACGACTTAAATAAGATGGCGTACATTATGATGGCATCTTATTTTGCGCATTTAACGTCACTTTGACAGCACTAAAGTCAGCTGTTGGTTTTCTGTCTCTTTTCTTAATCTTATTTTAGAAAGTGACAGGAATACATTTAGTTTAGTTTAGTTTAGTCGTGGTACACTCCGAATGAGGCCAGTGTGAGAATTTTTAGTTTTCTAAGGACAATTGTATCTGTTATGTTATGAAGTAACTAGTAATGTATCCACCCCACCAAAGTGGGGATGGGTGGAGAGGAGACCCTGCACATCTAGCGGAGAACTATTGGAACAGTATTCAGTAATCAATTGATCATGAACTCTGTGACAATTGAAACAGAGTTGAAAATGGCGTGGTGTGTTTGTATGTTATCTCTTGCACGCATTTTTCAAATCTATTTCAATTGTCTTGAGTTCATTATCAATTGATTAATGAAATCTGTTTCAAGCAGTTCTCCACTAGTTGTGCACTGACCCTTATGGGTGTCCACTGAAAGTTGAGTGACTTAACCTTTTCAGCGCCAAAGTCTGATATATCTGACGTTTAAGTTTACAATGCCCTGCCCTCGCCGCCAAAGTCTGATATATCAGACAAAAAAAATTGTTGAAAAATCCTTTTATTTTTATCACAAATAAACTTATCAACGTACGTACCTATATGTTTTCCAGATAGTGACTTTTGGGTTGTGGCATGTGATGAGCGTTTTCTAAATAAATCCGTGGCGTGGAATGGGTTAAGCAGAACTGACCTAGGCAGATTTAATTACTCAAACAATGTTTTAAACCACTGTTTCCAGGCATAGAAGGGAAACACAATGCGTACATAGGAATCGGACCATCGATAAAGGATGATGATGAGCAGATCAAGCACACATACTACCAGTGGGTGTGCTTCGTGCTGCTGGGCCAAGCGTGCATGTTCTACGCACCTCGCTACCTCTGGAAGATCTGGGAAGGCGGCCGGTTAAAAGCGTTGGCTTCTGACTTATGTAATGTATCCATTTTTCAAATTTTACGAATAGGTCATTGAAACCTTGGAAGAAAGACAGTTTCTTTATTTTAGAATGGAATCAGGTCCTTAGGATCGTAGTTGAATAAATTGACAACTAGTTAATATGTTTTACCAACTTTTTTTACATTCTTAGTTCCTGTTGCAGTTAGGGATCATGGAAAAATATTGCTAATTTATTTGGCTAGGAGAAGAGATTAGAACTTTTTTTTTGTTATTGCTTATGATTTGTCTTAAAAACTGGTATATAATTTGTACGGACTATTATACTACTAAATGTTTATATCTGCAGCAAGCCCAATGATGACCAAGGACTGGTCGGAGTTCCGCCGCAGCGAGCTGGTGTCGTACCTGGGCTACACCAACATCTACACGCACAATGTGTACGCACTTCGCTACGCCTTCTGCGAGATTCTCAACCTCGCCAATGTGGTGAGTGCTATCACCTATCAGTTCAAAATAATAATAACAACAAATCTTTGTTGTCTGTGATCTGCATCAAAAATTGTTTGTTAGTAGACTTATTTGTAAGAAAATTTTGTCAGTACAGGCTGTTAGAGCATTCGGCGAATTCGATTAGATATTCACCAGCATAGTGTCTGTTTGTATGTGTGGCATCATTAAACCTACATGTACCGATGATGAAGGATATTTGCTACGTTGAGCTTGTCAAATTTTTGCTCTCAGGGCTATGGCAATGTAAATGGTTGAAAAGTTAAGTGCCCTTTGGTTCAATGTCGTGACTTGTTAACAGCGACTGTTTGAACTTAAAGTAGGGCCAATTTAATAGGCCACATTTGACATTTGTCAGTTTGAGATGAAGCTCAAACTGTGAGGTGCCCTGCTTAAGAAGACTGATTCGATTCAGACTTCAATCATAAATGTGAATTGTATTCAGTTATTATGAAAAGGTACTTATACAACGTGTTAATGAATTAGCGCAAAACCTCATACACCCCACTTCACTTCACCACACTGATTTATAACAAAGTAATTAGATTGAAACTAATTTCATTATTTTGATAGTTACAATTTAAAGTTATTCGCATTTTAAGTTTTGAGGCAAAAATGATTTGTTATCATTTCAGCAATGAATGAAAGCGCTAACATGCTTATGGATACATTTTAATAATCTTGTTTTGATAGTATGTAGGGTGAGTGTGCCCGTGCGGTGGGATGATATCGGGTTCAGTAAATTTTAAAGGACAACCGCCGCGGCCGCTCTCCCTTGAAAAAATACCTTAAAATGTATAGAAGTTTTGACTGAAGTCAAATGTGTCATAAATTATGAGGTTTTATAAAAACGACTCTGATAGTATCATTTATTTTTATTTAACGAGTTATTTAATCATTTATTATTAATAAATTATAAAAAAGCAGCAACCCCAACATGACTGTCAGGCTGAGATTCAGAGACGTTTTTTAAGTCTTAGTTCGGACTCCCGTATGTCAAAATCCATACATTTTGTTTGACCCTACTTAGTTCGAACTATGACTTAAAAAATCGTCTCTGAGAATCTCAGCCTCAATGTTGTTTAGTAGGAGGTGTTGCAAGCACAATGTTTTTTTTATATAAAAATGATAAAAACTAATAAATCCTTATAAAATAAACTAATGCCTGCCTTGAGGGTCCGCGTGGACTCTGAACACGGATCCGATGTCAAATTTGAGAAAAGTGGCCGCCATCTTGAACTATTCAGTTCTTGGACAGATTGCTTCAGAAATCTTAAGGACCGCGGACTCTCAGATATCGATTTTGGTAATAATCGGCCCAGAAACTAAAAAGTTTCAAGATAGTGGCCAATTTTCTCAAATCTGAAATCAGATTCATGTTAAGAGATCGCAGAAACCCCTAGATATCCATTTTGGACGCAGTCGGTTGAAAAACAATAAAGTTCAAGAGGGCGGCCACTTTTCTCAAATCCGACATCGGATTCGTGTTAAGAGATCTCAGGAACCCCTATATATCGATTTTGGAAGCAATCGGTTAAAAAACAAAAATGTTCGATAAATTAGGTATGTAAGTAGGTATTTTATTTTGATCCTTAAACGATTTGTTTACGATATAACCCAAAGAGTAATATAAGTATATTAGAAAAGAGAACCCACTCGTGGCAACATTATGCATCCACCTTATGTCAAATTGAAGGCTAGCTAGCGCCATCTGTGTTTCTCTGAAAATAATTCTACCTATACTATACATACCTACTTATATATATATGCTTATATACTCATACCGTTGTTTGAATGCTAGTTTTCGTTCAATCCCGCACCGATCGAGTGAAATTCCAGTATCCTTACTATTCCTGTAATCTGTACATTGGTAAGAGAACAACTGAAACTCCAAAACATCACTAAATCGGCACAAAATTGAACAAAAACTACAAACAACACGCACATTATGCAAGGAAGGTCGCCATTTTGTAAATTTGTCAATTTGACAATGACATAGACAATATAATCTTTTTTTTTTCATAGTAAAAGATATATTTAACAGATGGCAGCACATTCTATGCAAACTGAATCGGAAAAACCACCAAAAGGCAAATGTCCTCCGCCTGATATAACCACTCAAGCGTCCGGCACCGCGCAGTGATTATGTCCGTAGCGTCCCAAGCGCCGATCGCGCGACGCGTACGTCAACGGGGAGCGAACTTCGCGACAAAACCTGTTACATCTCAAAAAATACTACCGCTATAACAAAATAAAAAATACTGACGGAAAGCTTGATAACTACAGAATTAAAAAAAAGTGTAAAGCCTTGAAAATAAGGCTTAAAGTTAGTCAATTTTGACTGGAGTCCTAAATACGAAACTGTGAAATAGCGTAGCCTGTTTATCGGTAATCTATAACATATTTCGCATTATTTTCTTGTACAAGTCTCAATATCGTGATAACAATGAACTATTCATCCTATTTGCACAGTTGTTGTTAAAAATATGCTCAATTATAGTCAAAATATATCACTGAACTTGCCAAATGACTGAACAAAAAAAAATTTTACGCAAAAATGAACTTTGACTTTATTTTTAAATATTTTTGTACTTTCCTGTAGAGAACAAAAGTTGTCTATGGATAGTGTAAGGATATTAGCACCACCTAGCATCGAGTAGCAGAACTATTTATAGCAGCGTTCAGAATTAGAACGAAAAATAAACATCGCTGTTTTTATGGGACTATAGTCCCATGGACGTAAACGGCTAGTGTCATTTTCGGGACTATAGTCCCATGGGACGCTTAAGTGGATAAAGTAATAATGGGCCAGGGATTCGACTGATGATTTCTTCGATCAAGTATAGTAGGTAGATTTTGAAACGCCGCTCGAAAAATGGCACCATCAAAGCAATGCACAATCTGGCAGCGTGGCTTGTATCGCTCTCAGTCGCCAATCGACCGTGCCTGCAAAAACAACTCACGAAAAGTGCAAAAAACAAGACGGAGTGTCATACTTTCAGTAAGTATCGCTTTGTAATCACATTATCTTCAATATTTTTTATATATCATGGCATTTAATCGCATTTTTTCTAATATTTTTGTTCATTTACAACCTCGCGGCAAGCACGCAACTATCCCTTTCACTCTCGCCTACGCGAGAATAGTGAGAAAGAACCGAGGATAATGCCTTAGAACAAGGTCGAAGGAGTCGTCATTACTTTTTTTTTTTCGTTCTTTTTAATGTGTTACATTTTATTGACTTATTTGATTAAATGTTTCGATCATTATTGTTTTCCGCAAAATGAAACTTAACTCTAATAAATTAATGTTGAAGTTGAAAATATGTATTTATATCTGTATAATGGCCGGTTCACACAGAGGCGGTTTTGCGGGAAAGCGGGCCGGCGGCGGTTTTGCGGAAAGCGAAGGCGTTCCGGAGCCTGCCACACAGGGTCCGCGCGGCGCGGTAGCGGCGCGGAGGCGGCCGGTATGACATCCAAAGCGGCGGCGGGGCGGCGCCGCTTTTTTTTAACGGCTCTGGAATCGATGACTGAATTTTTTTGTTTCTCAACCGATTGCTTCCAAAATCGATATCTGGCGGTCCGCGTGGACTCCGAACACGAATCCGATGTCAGATTTGAGAAAAATGGCCGCCATCTTGAACTTTTTTGATTCTCAACCGATTGCTTCCAAAATCGATATCTGGCGGTCCGCGTGGACTCCGAACACGAATCCGAAGTCAGATTTGAGAAAAGTGGCCGCCATCTTGAAATTTTTGTTTCTCAACCGATTGCTTCCAAAATCGATATCTGGGGGTCCGCGTGGACTCCAAACGCGAATCCGATGTCAGATTTGAGAAAAGTGGCCGCCATCTTGAACTTTTTTGTTTCTCAACCGGTTGCTTCCAAAATCGATATCTGGGGGTCTGCGTGGACTCCGAACACGAATCCGATGTCAGATTTGAGAAAAACGGCCGCCATCTTGACCTTTTTTGTTTCTCAACCGATTGCTTTCAAAATCGATATCTGAGGGTCCGCATGGACTCCGAACACGAATCCGATGTTAGATTTGAGAAAAGTGGCCGCCATCTTGAACTTTTTTGTTTCTCAACCGATTACTTCCAAAATCGATATCTGGGGGTCCGCGTGGACTCCGAACACGAATCCGATGTCAGATTTGAGAAAAGTGGCCGCCATCTTGAACTTTTTTGTTTCTCAACCGGTTGCTTCCAAAATCGATATCTGGGGGTCTGCGTGGATTCCGAACACGAATCCGATGTCAGATTTGAGAAAAACGGCCGCCATCTTGAACTTTTTTGATTCTCAACCGATTGCTTCCAAAATCGATATCTGGCGGTCCGCGTGGACTCCGAACACGAATCCGAAGTCAGATTTGAGAAAAGTGGCCGCCATCTTGAACTTTTTTGTTTCTCAACCGATTGCTTCCAAAATCGATATCTGGGGGTCCGCGTGGACTCCAAACGCGAATCCGATGTCAGATTTGAGAAAAGTGGCCGCCATCTTGAACATTTTTGTTTCTCAACCGGTTGCTTCCAAAATCGATATCTGGGGGTCTGCGTGGACTCCGAACACGAATCCGATGTCAGATTTGAGAAAAACGGCCGCCATCTTGAACTTTTTTGTTTCTTAACCGATTGCTTTCAAAATTGATATCTGAGGGTCCGCATGGACTCCGAACACGAATCCGATGTTAGATTTGAGAAAAGTGGCCGCCATCTTGAACTTTTTTGTTTCTCAACCGATTACTTCCAAAATCGATATCTGGGGGTCCGCGTGGACTCCGAACACGAATCCGATGTCAGATTTGAGAAAAGTGGGCGCCATCTTGAACTTTTTTGTTTCTTCAACAGGTTGCTTCCAAAATCGATATCTGGGGGTCTGCGTGGACTCCGAACACGAATCCGATGTCAGATTTGAGAAAAACGGCCGCCATCTTGAACTTTTTTGTTTCTCAACCGATTGCTTTCAAAATCGATATCTGAGGGTCCGCATGGACTCCGAACACGAATCCGATGTTAGATTTGAGAAAAGTGGCCGCCATCTTGAACTTTTTTGTTTCTCAACCGATTACTTCCAAAATCGATATCTGGGGGTCCGCGTGGACTCCGAACACGAATCCGATGTCAGATTTGAGAAAAGTGGCCGCCATCTTGAACTTTTTTGTTTCTCAACCGATTGCTTCCAAAATCGATATCTGGGGGTCTGCGTGGACTCCAAACACGAATCCGATGTCAGATTTGAGAAAAATGGCCGCCATCTTGAACTTTTTTGATTCTCAACCGATTGCTTCCAAAATCAATATCTGGCGGTCCGCATGGACTCCGAACACGAATCCGATGTTAGATTTGAGAAAAGTGGCCGCCATCTTGAACTTTTTTATTTCTCAACCGATTACTTCCAAAATCGATATCTGGGGGTCCGCGTGGACTCCTAACACGAATCCGATGTCAGATTTGAGAAAAGTGGCCGCCATCTTGAACTTTTTTGTTTCTCAACCGATTGCTTCCAAAATCGATATCTGGGGGTCCGCGTGGACTCCGAACACGAATCCGATGTCAGATTTGAGAAAAATGGCCGCCATCTTGAACTTTTTTGATTCTCAACCGATTGCTTCCAAAATCAATATCTGGCGGTCCGCATGGACTCCGAACACGAATCCGATGTTAGATTTGAGAAAAGTGGCCGCCATCTTGAACTTTTTTATTTCTCAACCGATTACTTCCAAAATCGATATCTGGGGGTCCGCGTGGACTCCGAACACGAATCCGATGTCAGATTTGAGAAAAGTGGCCGCCATCTTGAACTTTTTTGTTTCTCAACCGATTGCTTCCAAAATCGATATCTGGGGGTCCGCGTGGACTCCGAACACGAATCCGATGTCAGATTTGAGAAAAATGGCCGCCATCTTGAACTTTTTTGATTCTCAACCGATTGCTTCCAAAATCAATATCTGGGGGTCCACGTGGACTCTGAACACGAATCCGATGTCAGATTTGAGAAAAATGGCCGCCATCTTGAACTTTTTTGTTTCTCAACCGATTGCTTTCAAAATCGATATCTGAGGGTCCGCATGGACTCCGAACACGAATCCGATGTTAGATTTGAGAAAAGTGGCCGCCATCTTGAACTTTTTTGTTTCTCAACCGATTACTTCCAAAATCGATATCTGGGGGTCCGCGTGGACTCCGAACACGAATCCGATGTCAGATTTGAGAAAAGTGGCCGCCATCTTGAACTTTTTTGTTTCTCAACCGGTTGCTTCCAAAATCGATATCTGGGGGTCTGCGTGGATTCCGAACACGAATCCGATGTCAGATTTGAGAAAAACGGCCGCCATCTTGAACTTTTTTGATTCTCAACCGATTGCTTCCAAAATCGATATCTGGCGGTCCGCGTGGACTCCGAACACGAATCCGAAGTCAGATTTGAGAAAAGTGGCCGCCATCTTGAACTTTTTTGTTTCTCAACCGATTGCTTCCAAAATCGATATCTGGGGGTCCGCGTGGACTCCAAACGCGAATCCGATGTCAGATTTGAGAAAAGTGGCCGCCATCTTGAACATTTTTGTTTCTCAACCGGTTGCTTCCAAAATCGATATCTGGGGGTCTGCGTGGACTCCGAACACGAATCCGATGTCAGATTTGAGAAAAACGGCCGCCATCTTGAACTTTTTTGTTTCTTAACCGATTGCTTTCAAAATTGATATCTGAGGGTCCGCATGGACTCCGAACACGAATCCGATGTTAGATTTGAGAAAAGTGGCCGCCATCTTGAACTTTTTTGTTTCTCAACCGATTACTTCCAAAATCGATATCTGGGGGTCCGCGTGGACTCCGAACACGAATCCGATGTCAGATTTGAGAAAAGTGGGCGCCATCTTGAACTTTTTTGTTTCTTCAACAGGTTGCTTCCAAAATCGATATCTGGGGGTCTGCGTGGACTCCGAACACGAATCCGATGTCAGATTTGAGAAAAACGGCCGCCATCTTGAACTTTTTTGTTTCTCAACCGATTGCTTTCAAAATCGATATCTGAGGGTCCGCATGGACTCCGAACACGAATCCGATGTTAGATTTGAGAAAAGTGGCCGCCATCTTGAACTTTTTTATTTCTCAACCGATTACTTCCAAAATCGATATCTGGGGGTCCGCGTGGACTCCGAACACGAATCCGATGTCAGATTTGAGAAAAGTGGCCGCCATCTTGAACTTTTTTGTTTCTCAACCGATTGCTTCCAAAATCGATATCTGGGGGTCTGCGTGGACTCCAAACACGAATCCGATGTCAGATTTGAGAAAAATGGCCGCCATCTTGAACTTTTTTGATTCTCAACCGATTGCTTCCAAAATCAATATCTGGCGGTCCGCATGGACTCCGAACACGAATCCGATGTTAGATTTGAGAAAAGTGGCCGCCATCTTGAACTTTTTTATTTCTCAACCGATTACTTCCAAAATCGATATCTGGGGGTCCGCGTGGACTCCGAACACGAATCCGATGTCAGATTTGAGAAAAGTGGCCGCCATCTTGAACTTTTTTGTTTCTCAACCGATTGCTTCCAAAATCGATATCTGGGGGTCCGCGTGGACTCCGAACACGAATCCGATGTCAGATTTGAGAAAAATGGCCGCCATCTTGAACTTTTTTGATTCTCAACCGATTGCTTCCAAAATCAATATCTGGCGGTCCGCATGGACTCCGAACACGAATCCGATGTTAGATTTGAGAAAAGTGGCCGCCATCTTGAACTTTTTTATTTCTCAACCGATTACTTCCAAAATCGATATCTGGGGGTCCGCGTGGACTCCGAACACGAATCCGATGTCAGATTTGAGAAAAGTGGCCGCCATCTTGAACTTTTTTGTTTCTCAACCGATTGCTTCCAAAATCGATATCTGGGGGTCCGCGTGGACTCCGAACACGAATCCGATGTCAGATTTGAGAAAAATGGCCGCCATCTTGAACTTTTTTGATTCTCAACCGATTGCTTCCAAAATCAATATCTGGGGGTCCACGTGGACTCTGAACACGAATCCGATGTCAGATTTGAGAAAAATGGCCGCCATCTTGAACTTTTTTGTTTCTCAACCGATTGCTTTCAAAATCGATATCTGAGGGTCCGCATGGACTCCGAACACGAATCCGATGTTAGATTTGAGAAAAGTGGCCGCCATCTTGAACTTTTTTGTTTCTCAACCGATTACTTCCAAAATCGATATCTGGGGGTCCGCGTGGACTCCGAACACGAATCCGATGTCAGATTTGAGAAAAGTGGGCGCCATCTTGAACTTTTTTGTTTCTCAATCGGTTGCTTCCAAAATCGATATCTGGGGGTCTGCGTGGACTCCGAACACGAATCCGAAGTCAGGTTTGAGAAAAGTGGCCGCCATCTTGAACTTTTTTGTTTCTTCAACAGGTTGCTTCCAAAATCGATATCTGGGGGTCTGCGTGGACTCCGAACACGAATCCGATGTCAGATTTGAGAAAAGTGGCCGCCATCTTGAACTTTTTTGATTCTCAACCGATTGCTTCCAAAATCAATATCTGGCGGTCCGCATGGACTCCGAACACGAATCCGATGTTAGATTTGAGAAAAGTGGCCGCCATCTTGAACTTTTTTATTTCTCAACCGATTACTTCCAAAATCGATATCTGGGGGTCCGCGTGGACTCCGAACACGAATCCGATGTCACATTTGAGAAAAGTGGCCGCCATCTTGAACTTTTTTGTTTCTCAACCGATTGCTTCCAAAATCGATATCTGGGGGTCCGCGTGGACTCCGAACACGAATCCGATGTCAGATTTGAGAAAAGTGGGCGCCATCTTGAACTTTTTTGTTTCTTCAACAGGTTGCTTCCAAAATCGATATCTGGGGGTCTGCGTGGACTCCGAACACGAATCCGATGTCAGATTTGAGAAAAACGGCCGCCATCTTGAACTTTTTTGTTTCTCAACCGATTGCTTTCAAAATCGATATCTGAGGGTCCGCATGGACTCCGAACACGAATCCGATGTTAGATTTGAGAAAAGTGGCCGCCATCTTGAACTTTTTTATTTCTCAACCGATTTCTTCCAAAATCGATATCTGGGGGTCCGCGTGGACTCCGAACACGAATCCGATGTCAGATTTGAGAAAAGTGGCCGCCATCTTGAACTTTTTTGTTTCTCAACCGATTGCTTCCAAAATCGATATCTGGGGGTCTGCGTGGACTCCAAACACGAATCCGATGTCAGATTTGAGAAAAATGGCCGCCATCTTGAACTTTTTTGATTCTCAACCGATTGCTTCCTAAATCAATATCTGGCGGTCCGCATGGACTCCGAACACGAATCCGATGTTAGATTTGAGAAAAGTGGCCGCCATCTTGAACTTTTTTATTTCTCAACCGATTACTTCCAAAATCGATATCTGGGGGTCCGCGTGGACTCCGAACACGAATCCGATGTCAGATTTGAGAAAAGTGGCCGCCATCTTGAACTTTTTTGTTTCTCAACCGGTTGCTTCCAAAATCGATATCTGGGGGTCCGCGTGGACTCCGAACACGAATCCGATGTCAGATTTGAGAAAAACGGCCGCCATCTTGAACTTTTTTGTTTCTCAACCGATTGCTTTCAAAATCGATATCTGAGGGTCCGCATGGACTCCGAACACGAATCCGATGTTAGATTTGAGAAAAGTGGCCGCCATCTTGAACTTTTTTATTTCTCAACCGATTACTTCCAAAATCGATATCTGGGGGTCCGCGTGGACTCCGAACACGAATCCGATGTCAGATTTGAGAAAAGTGGCCGCCATCTTGAACTTTTTTGTTTCTCAACCGATTGCTTCCAAAATCGATATCTGGGGGTCTGCGTGGACTCCAAACACGAATCCGATGTCAGATTTGAGAAAAATGGCCGCCATCTTGAACTTTTTTGATTCTCAACCGATTGCTTCCTAAATCAATATCTGGCGGTCCGCATGGACTCCGAACACGAATCCGATGTTAGATTTGAGAAAAGTGGCCGCCATCTTGAACTTTTTTATTTCTCAACCGATTACTTCCAAAATCGATATCTGGGGGTCCGCGTGGACTCCGAACACGAATCCGATGTCAGATTTGAGAAAAGTGGCCGCCATCTTGAACTTTTTTGTTTCTCAACCGATTGCTTCCAAAATCGATATCTGGGGGTCCGCGTGGACTCCGAACACGAATCCGATGTCAGATTTGAGAAAAATGGCCGCCATCTTGAACTTTTTTGATTCTCAACCGTTTGCTTCCAAAATCAATATCTGGCGGTCCGCATGGACTCCGAACACGAATCCGATGTTAGATTTGAGAAAAGTGGCCGCCATCTTGAACTTTTTTATTTCTCAACCGATTACTTCCAAAATCGATATCTGGGGGTCCGCGTGGACTCCGAACACGAATCCGATGTCAGATTTGAGAAAAGTGGCCGCCATCTTGAACTTTTTTGTTTCTCAACCGATTGCTTCCAAAATCGATATCTGGGGGTCCGCGTGGACTCCGAACACGAATCCGATGTCAGATTTGAGAAAAATGGCCGCCATCTTGAACTTTTTTGATTCTCAACCGATTGCTTCCAAAATCAATATCTGGGGGTCCACGTGGACTCTGAACACGAATCCGATGTCAGATTTTAAAGTTTATAAAGGAAAAACTTAGCCCAGTGCTGGCTGGTTTTGTAAATATGTGCATAACACAGGGTAGCTATCCTAATGAGTTAAAAAAATCAATAATTCGACCTATTTATAAACAGGGAAGTCATGTTGAGTACACCAATTATAGACCTATTGCAATATTATCAGTCATTAACAAAATTGTAGAAAAAGTAATCATAGGGCAAATATCTACTTTTCTGGAAGAGAATAGAGTAATATCAGACTCACAGCATGGATTTAGAAAGGGGCGTAGTACTGTTACAGCTTTAACACAATTTTCAGATTATATTAATGAGAACTTAAATGATGGTAAACAGATTATAGCTCTATTTATCGACTACAAAAAGGCCTTTGACACTCTGGATCACGAGGTTCTCCTCCAGGCTATGCAAGAATGCGGAATACGGGGCCCTACTAACAGGTGGTTTCGGGAGTATTTAACTGGCAGAACCCTCCGTGTAGTTGTCAATGGTACAGAAGGCTGTGAGTCTGATGTGAATCTGGGTGTTCCGACTGGATCTGTTTACGGACCGATAGGATATATAATGCACGTAAACAGTGTATCCAATGTTGTTGGTAGATGTAGGGTGTATATGTACGCCGATGATATGTGTTTATTGTACGCCTCTAATGATGTAACAGACATACAAAACAACATTCAGGTAGACTTTGAGAACGTAACAAAATGGGCACATGACAACGGTATAATATTAAACATAAATAAAACTAAGTGCATGCATATACACTCTCCGTACAATAGAAAAGCTAAAAAGATAAAAGCTAATGAAATCAAAATTGTTGGTCACACTTATGATTGCCTGCACAAAGATAAACAAAATTGCAATTGTGGTAGTTTAGAATATTTCGAGACATTTAAGTATTTAGGTTTGCTAATTGACCGAAACTTTAATTTTAAGCCTCATATTAGTGAAGTGTGCGCAAAGTTAAGATCTGTGTTGGGGAACTTCTATCATCTTAGTAGGGCATTAAATAGGCGGACACTTTATGTTGTTTATCATGCGCTTGCTGACTCATTGCTTAGTTATGGTTTGAACAGCTACGGGTGTACATTTGATACATACGTACATGCGATTAAACAGTTGCAGATTCAATTCATGAAAAATATTTAGTAGACAAAAAAACTAAGTTAAAATGTAATAAAAATTATGATCTATTGTTTCCTATATGTAAGATAATCCCGGTTAAGCATAAGGTTGGATACTTATTGGCTATTAATCAGTATAACTGTGAACATTTTAAAATACCTGTTGAAAATAAATATAATACCAGAAGGGTTAGAGAAGGTAAATTAATTCAACCATCGGCTAAAAATTACTATGGTAAAAGAACCACCAAGTACTTAACTCCGAAAATATTTAACAGTATTGACTGGCTAAGGCAAAACCGGAAACTTAGTAAATTATCCTTAAAAGTTAAACTAAAAAGAACTATTCTTGAATCACTTTAACTTGATAGTACCTAATTAAATACAAATTGTAAACAATCGCTGTTAGTAGGTGTCTGGATATATATGTGATATCACAAACTTACTGTTATGGGTTTGTGATATTATCTATATACTTTATCATAATACTTTAATTTATATTAACCATATTGTATGGGTAAGATTAAGGACTCATTTTTTTAAAATTGAGTGTAATGTCTTTCGCCAACAAACTGTTCTGCAGTTTGGCGAAATGTAATGTAATTTGTAACGTTTGTAATTCTGAAAATTTAAAATAAATGAAAAAAAAAAAAAAAAAAAAAAAATTTGAGAAAAATGGCCGCCATCTTGAACTTTTTTGTTTCTCAACCGATTGCTTTCAAAATCGATATCTGAGGGTCCGCATAGACTCCGAACACGAATCCGATGTTAGATTTGAGAAAAGTGGCCGCCATCTTGAACTTTTTTGTTTCTCAACCGATTACTTCCAAAATCGATATCTGGGGGTCCGCGTGGACTCCGAACACGAATCCGATGTCAGATTTGAGAAAAGTGGGCGCCATCTTGAACTTTTTTGTTTCTCAATCGGTTGCTTCCAAAATCGATATCTGGGGGTCTGCGTGGACTCCGAACACGAATCCGAAGTCAGGTTTGAGAAAAGTGGCCGCCATCTTGAACTTTTTTGTTTCTTCAACAGGTTGCTTCCAAAATCGATATCTGGGGGTCTGCGTGGACTCCGAACACGAATCCGATGTCAGATTTGAGAAAAACGGCCGCCATCTTGAACTTTTTTGTTTCTCAACCGATTGCTTTCAAAATCGATATCTGAGGGTCCGCATGGACTCCGAACACGAATCCGATGTTAGATTTGAGAAAAGTGGCCGCCATCTTGAACTTTTTTATTTCTCAACCGATTACTTCCAAAATCGATATCTGGGGGTCCGCGTGGACTCCGAACACGAATCCGATGTCAGATTTGAGAAAAGTGGCCGCCATCTTGAACTTTTTTGATTCTCAACCGATTGCTTCCAAAATCAATATCTGGCGGTCCGCATGGACTCCGAACACGAATCCGATGTTAGATTTGAGAAAAGTGGCCGCCATCTTGAACTTTTTTATTTCTCAACCGATTACTTCCAAAATCGATATCTGGGGGTCCGCGTGGACTCCGAACACGAATCCGATGTCACATTTGAGAAAAGTGGCCGCCATCTTGAACTTTTTTGTTTCTCAACCGATTGCTTCCAAAATCGATATCTGGGGGTCTGCGTGGACTCCAAACACGAATCCGATGTCAGATTTGAGAAAAATGGCCGCCATCTTGAACTTTTTTGATTCTCAACCGATTGCTTCCAAAATCAATATCTGGCGGTCCGCGTGGACTCCGAACACAAATCCGATGTCAGAGTTGAGAACAGTGGCCGCCATCTTGAACTTTTTTGTTTCTCAACCGATTGCTTCCAAAATCGATATCTGGGGTCCACGTTGACTCCGAACACGAATCCGATGTCAGAGTTGAGAACAGTGGCCGCCATCTTGAACTTTTTTGTTTCTCAACCGATTGCTTCCAAAATCGATATCTGGGGTCCACGTTGACTCCGAACACGAATCCGATGTCAGAGTTGAGAAAAGTGGCCGCCATCTTGAACTTTTTTGTTTCTCAACCGATTGCTTCCAAAATCGAAATCTGGGGGTCCGCGTGGACTCCGAACACGAATCCGATGTCAGATTTGAGAAAAATGGCCGCCATCTTGAACTTTTTTGATTCTCAACCGATTGCTTCCAAAATCGATATCTGGGGGTCCACGTGGACTCAAAACACGAATCCGATGTCAGAGTTGAGAACAGTGGCCGCCATCTTGAACTTTTTTTTTCTCAACCGATTGCTTCCAAAATCGATATCTGGGGTCCACGTTGACTCCGAACACGAATCCGATGTCAGATTTGAGAAAAGTGGCCGCCATCTTGAACTTTTTTGTTTCTCAACCGATTGCTTCCAAAATCGATATCTGGGGGTCCGCGTGGACTCCGAACACGAATCCGATGTCAGATTTGAGAAAAATGGCCGCCATCTTGAACTTTTTTGATTCTCAACCGATTGCTTCCAAAATCAATATCTGGCGGTCCGCATGGACTCCGAACACGAATCCGATGTTAGATTTGAGAAAAGTGGCCGCCATCTTGAACTTTTTTATTTCTCAACCGATTACTTCCAAAATCGATATCTGGGGGTCCGCGTAGACTCCGAACACGAATCCGATGTCAGATTTGAGAAAAATGGCCGCCATCTTGAACTTTTTTGTTTCTCAACCGATTGCTTTCAAAATCGATATCTGAGGGTCCGCATGGACTCCGAACACGAATCCGATGTTAGATTTGAGAAAAGTGGCCGCCATCTTGAACTTTTTTGTTTCTCAACCGATTACTTCCAAAATCGATATCTGGGGGTCCGCGTGGACTGAGAACACGAATCCGATGTCAGATTTGAGAAAAGTGGCCGCCATCTTGAACTTTTTTGTTAAAATCACTAACTGACTAACTGATAACTTCTCAAATCTGACATCAGATTCGTGTTCGGATTCCACGCGGACCCTCAGGTATCGATTTTGGAAGCAAACGGTTGAGAAACAAAAAAGTTCAAGATGGCGCCCACTTTTCTCAAATCTGACATCGGATTCGTGTTTGGAGTTCACGCGGACCTTCAGATATCGATTTTGGAAGCAATCGGTTGAGAAACAAAAAAGTTCAAGATGGCAGCCACTTTTCTCAAATCTGACATCGGATTCGTGTTTGGAGTCCACGCGGACCCCCAGATATCGATTTTGGAAGCAATCGGTTGAGAAACAAAAAAGTTTAAAATGGCGGCCACTTTCCTCAAATCTGAGATCGGATTCGTGTTTGGAGTCCACGCGGACCCCCAGATATCGATTTTAGAAGTAATCGGTTGAGAAACAAAAAAGTTCAAGATGGCGGCCACATTTCTCAAATCTGTCATAGGATTCGTGTTCAGAGTCCACGCGGACCCCCA
This sequence comes from Agonopterix subpropinquella, assembly GCA_922987775.1. Lineage (NCBI taxonomy): Eukaryota > Metazoa > Arthropoda > Insecta > Lepidoptera > Depressariidae > Agonopterix > Agonopterix subpropinquella. Next base: position 5,906,197 of record OV277695.1, on the reverse strand, counting down.
GATTTCGATTTTGGAAGTAATCGGTTGAGAAACAAAAAAGTTCAAGATGGCGGCCACTTTTCTCAAATCTGACATCGGATTCGTGTTCGGAGTCCACGCGGACCCCCAGATATCGATTTTGGAAGCAATCGGTTGAGAAACAAAAAAGTTCAAGATGGCGGCCACTTTTCTCAAATCTGACTTCGGATTCGTGTTCGGAGTCCACGCGGACCCCCAGATATCGATTTTGGAAGTAATCGGTTGAGAAACAAAAAAGTTCAAGATGGCGGCCACTTTTCTCAAATCTAACATCGGATTCGTGTTCGGAGTCCATGCGGACCCTCAGATATCGATTTTGAAAGCAATCGGTTGAGAAACAAAAAAGTTCAAGATGGCGGCCGTTTTTCTCAAATCTGACATCGGATTCGTGTTCGGAGTCCACGCAGACCCCCAGATATCGATTTTGGAAGCAATCGGTTGAGAAACAAAAAAGTTCAAGATGGCGGCCACTTTTCTCAAATCTGACTTCGGATTCGTGTTCGGAGTCCACGCGGACCGCCAGATATCGATTTTGGAAGCAATCGGTTGAGAATCAAAAAAGTTCAAGATGGCGGCCATTTTTCTCAAATCTAACATCGGATTCGTGTTCGGAGTCCACGCGGACCGCCAGATATCGATTTTGGAAGCAATCGGTTGAGAAACAAAAAAATTCAGTCATCGATTCCAGAGCCGTTAAAAAAAAAGCGGCGCCGCACCGCCGCCGCTTTGGATGTCACACCGGCCGCCTCCGCGCCGCTACCGCGCCGCGCGGACCCTGTGTGGCAGGCTCCGGAACGCCTTCGCTTTCCGCAAAACCGCCGCCGGCCCGCTTTCCCGCAAAACCGCCTCTGTGTGAACCGGCCATTAAGTAAGAATTGACGCGGCGCGCCGCAGATTGGGTTTGGTTTAAGCGAGCGCGCATGATGGTTTTCTCGTTTTGTCGCTTTGTCGTGCGTGGAATGCTAGCCCTACTATTTATCTACCCTGTATTTGATCGCAGCCTACAACCGTTCCTTTAATATTTGAAGCCGGGTCCGCTGCGCCAATTTTCTAACAAAACATATTATCAAAACAAGTTTGCAAAACAAGTTTGCAAAACATCGCGTCCGCTGCGCCTTTATCAAAACAAGTTAGTAAAACATGTTGGTAAAACAGCCAATCCGCTGCGCCTGTTTTTAACGTATTTTTGCTTCAAAAATGAGTTCCGACGAAGAAGACGTGGCTGCTGTATTGTCAATAGTAGATTTAGCTCTGCAAAGAAGAAACAGGAATAATTTCCGGGTCCGACCCTACCTGCATTCACGTTCGTTCAATATTTATCAAGAACTAAAAATTGATGATAGGTTCGGTATCAAATTTTTTTTCGATGTTCAGAAAGTGATTTCCAAGAGCTGCTATCATTAATTTTACCAGACATAGAGAAGAAAACGACATGGAGGAATGATGTGATACCTACCTCCTGACATGAGATTAGGTGCGACTTTACGCTTTTTAGCCACCGGAGACAGTTACACCAGTATAATGTATCACTTAAGAATCTCTAAACAACAACTATCAAAACTGATTCCAGAAGTCTGTTTAGCTCTCTACAATAGACTGAAAAATGTGTATCTGATATATTGTCCTTTGAGGCTCACCCATTTTAAATTAACTTAATTTTTTGTAATTCCGATAATTTTTGCTATTTCCGACAGGGCATCTAGCTTTTTATTTTTATGATCTTCCAATGTAACATCCCAAATCACCGGTCTCTCTCTAATTAGTTGTATAAAAAACAAAGTATTATTTTTATTCCGCTCCATCACGAAACAATCCAAAGAGAATGAAACTTCAAACGATGTAGTCTTCCTCTAGTGAAAGCTAACAAAAAATGAATAATTTCCCCTCCCCGCAGGCGAACGCGGGGGATGTTATCCATTCGTCGCGGAAAACATGTATTTGTATTTTTTCTAACAAAACTGTTAGGCCACGCCCCTAATCGGTTAGGAAACGATGTTTTTGTGTTAGCAAACACGATAACATGGCGCAGGAGACCCGACTTGAGAGTCAAAGCAATATTACTTCAAGTTTACTATTCACCCTAATCAATTGCATAATAAGTACAAAACAAAGGTAGGTACTTAATCAGGTAATCAGGGAAGCACCATAATTCTTCACCCCAAGAAATACAAGGTTTTATAGGGAACGAGCTTTTACCCGCGACTTCGTCCGCATAAATTATATACCAGATTTTAAGTCAGATGATAAGCTATCAAACAAAAAATGTTTCATCAAAATCGGTTCAGTAGTTTTTGCGTGATACTCGAACAAACAAACATTTAAACAAACAAACAAACAAACAAACGAACAAACAAACAAACAAACAAACAAACAAACAGACAGACAAAATTTTTGATTTGGAATCAGCGAAGCTAAAAACCATATCGTAATCTTTTTTTTGTAAATATCTTCAATGAACAGACACACTTCTGTTACAGTTTTATAATAGTTTAGATAGGGCTAAAGATGCATTCAGTGTCATCCAATATTTTTTCTTTACATAAAATCTTATCACAAAGAATCGCTCTTCTGATGAGATTTGTTTAATGAAATTGTAATTTTATCACGTATTATTAGTTTATTACAAACTAAAAAAAAAAAATCTCAGCGACTCCACACCTCCTATAATCCATGTTCCAAGCCACAGTGACAAGCACATGGCGCCAGTGTGACCAGATACAATTTTACGAAAATACCGAGCCACCGAGGAAAACATCATGAGGAAACCTGCATGCTTCAATTTCGATGCATGTATTGTACCTGTAGGCCTAGCATGCCACCCCCGAGAAAACGACAAAAATCGAGATGTGCCTCCATCTTTATTATTTTACGTATGCCAAAAAGAGCGCGCATGACGGTTTTCTCGTTTAAACGCTTTGTCGTGGATGGCATGCTAGCCGTGCTGCTGTCCGTTACAAGTGGCGACGGGCTCACTCCCTGTCGCACTGTACAGGGTTTCGGTACTACTAGTGAAACGTGGATGTTCTGATGTTTCAGAATATCTCTGACTACCATCGGGGAATATAGTCGTGAGCATATGCATGCATGCATGCCGAGGCACCTCAAAAATACTGAAATATACCAACTTGCACAGGGAAAATATACCAATAAAAATACTGATTTGCAAATCAAGTTTTATTCATTTAACATCACAATAAATGTTAGAATGGATATTTTAACATTATATTCGGTTCGGAGGATTAAAATGACAAAAACGTAGGTACTATAAATTTGGGGATCTTTGCTCCAGAATGAAAATGTGGACTAAATCCGGGATTCCCTGAAAATGTTCACGAGGACGATCGCTACGGTGCTGCTATAACTTTTTATGCAAAATATACCCAAAAATACTGACTTCCGCCACTACATCTACAAAAATACTGATGCTCGGAAAAGTCGATAAAATATACCAAAAAAGTATTAAAATACAGAATCTGGTCACACTGCATGGCGCGGCGTCACGGATTCCGGCGGCGCACTGCCATTTTGCCGCCATTGGCTATATATCGCCTTACTATTCTAACGCACGTCCAATAAAATGAGCACGTCTCACTCCTGCGTGTGCACGGTTTGGTAAGCAGTTCCAAAATGACGTTACACGCATATCCTTTGTGACGATTTTGTACTTTATTACTTTAACCGTAAAGGTCATTTCAAAATGAATATTTTTTAATAAGTAAAAAGTGAAACAACTGGCTTTCGACGTTATCACTGCGCATTAAGGTCTATGTTAAGATGAAAGGCTGACGAGGTATATACCTGAATAAGTATGAATTGACGCGGCGCCGCAGATTCGGTGTGGTTTTGCATAAGACTGTACGTCTATCCTATATTTGGTCGCAGGATGATTTTTAAAATAATATTACAGTACCTTTTCATAATAACTGAATTGAAGAAATTGAAGTCTGAATCGAATCACTCACTTTTTAAGCAGGTCACCTCACTATGAAGCTGAAACTGAAGTGCGATTTTTGAAAGTCATACGAGCGACTTCTCCATAGTCATTTTGACATTTTCTACTGCCAAGTCGCTCGTATGATTTTCAAAAATCGCACTCGCACAAATGTCAAATGTGGCCTATTAAATTGGCCTTACTTTAGTTGACCAGTAGCTGGCTCTGTCCCCTCTGATCAGCTTTCTTAGTCCTCTTTCTCTATTATAAACTAGCGGCCCGTCCCGGCTTCGCACGGGTGGACGTCTAATCTTTTCTAGCAATAAATATAGCCTATGTTACTCAGGGTGAATGCAGCTTTCTAATGGTGAAAGAATTTTTTAAATCGGCCCAGTACTTTTTGAGCCTATTCATTACAAACATACAAAAATAGGTACAAATCTTTCCTCTTTTTAATATTAGTGTAGATAGAGACTAACAGTGGCTAACACAGATTAACCATAGCCACACCCTGGTCACTTCATACAAACTGGCTCACACTGACAAGAAGAGGTTAAAGTGAGAAAGGAATACACCTCAGCCAACCGTCATCTGCCTCCCGTACCACCGAAAGGTCAAAAATTGTTTAAGTGTCCCTACTGTATGTAGATATTCGAACTTTTTCTTTTACTGTACCATAGCACCTAAAGTTAATATCATCAATGTTATACAAAAAGTAAATAATATATCTACTTATCAGTATAATTATCTGTTTCAACAACTAATGAAACTTGTCAACATCCCACAGATTGGCCAAATATTTCTCCTGGACATATTCCTGGGCGGCGCCTTCCGGAACTACGGTGCAACGGTGGCTGCCTTCACGCACCGGCCGCGCCTCCCCGCAGGCAACCTGGACTTCGCCTCCGTCAACCCCATGGAGTTATACTTCCCCAAGCTCACCAAATGCTGGTTCAGGAACTACGGCCCTTCAGGCACAATACAGTTCAAGGATAGACTGTGTGTGTTGCCTTTGAATATTGTAAATGAAAAGATCTTTGTGATACTTTGGTTCTGGCTGATTTCCCTTGCTATGGTCTCGACTTTAGCGGTCTTGTACCGTATTTTGTTATTTAGTTTCCCACCTCTTCGCACGATCATGATCATGGGGCAGGTGAGGTACGTAAAGAGAGGTACCGTTTCTAAGATTGTGAAGCATTTTGGCTTCGGTGATTGGTTCGTTCTATACTTGCTGGGAAAGAACATGAATCCTATTATTTATAAGGATCTTATCTCAGAACTTTCTAAGGAGTTAGATCATAAGACTGTTATGGTTTAAGTTTTTCTGTTGATTATTGAATAATTTTGTGTCTACTTATCTAAAAGATAGTTCCTATTACATTGTGATTATTGTATAATATGTAGGTATGTCTTTGTAGATTATTATAAAATATTACTTTGGTAGTGTTGTGGCTCCATTCTTAAGTACTTACATAATATTAGTGAAATATTTATTCACAATACAAAGTAGTAGTAGTATTGTTTCAACATTGTTAACTACTCTATGCAGGCCACAACATTTACCATGGTCATAAGAATAACTAATACAATACACTATACATTTATATTCCACTGTAATCATGGAGCCATGGAGCCTTATATGGAGGGAAGATACTCCCGCGCCAGATGTGATCAAAGTCCAAGATACGCCTAATATCTCGTGTTCGTGTTGGTATAACCAACGCGTGCGAAGTTTTGCTTATTAGTTATTCTTATACCATTGAATCTATTGATTTTATTTGAAATTCTTTAAATTGGAAAAAATGTTTTAGGATCTTCAATTACTTACTGTTAGTTAGAAACAGGGCAATACAGGGTTTCTCTTTTACTTTTAAGTACAAATACGAAGACTGATATTTACTTAAAACTCAAGATATATGTTAAGTAAATAGTTAAACTTTTTGAGACTGATACTTAGAATGTTTAAGAAAATATAAGTCAACTCAACCCTGTTGTTGAAACTGTTAAATTAATATAAATCTATTTTGGGGCTGTTAATTTTTATATGTAAGACGATTTGCGATGGAGTGGGTCTCATTTTCGCTACTTTTTCTTTCCAATTGTGGTACAGTAGGGGGAGGGGTGGGGGGGTTAGAAAGAATTGTCTTGCGTAATAAATAAACAGCCCCTTTCAAAATAGATTAAAGTTAGCACCCAATTAGCACCACACACATTAGGGCAGGGTTTCTTATCCCATTTTGTATTCCAAAATTTCAAAAACCTTAATCACTCCTTTTGAGTACACAATTATAGAAAAAGAAAACAAGGGAATTCAAAAATACTTTTTATTAGTTAAAGAGTGGAGGTTACCAGTGTTGCATCCTGTGAGTTTCTTGCTCTTTCTTCGCACAGGAAACAGCAATGTGATCGAGTCACAAGAATGAATGATGGACGAACAGTCACAGTATAAGAAAGAGTATCTAGTACTACATACCCCCAGATTAAGAAACCCTTAAGGCCTTGTTCAAGCCAAATTAATTTGTATGAAGTTTTCCGAACGTCACATGATTTTACCATGTGACATCCATACAAATTAACAAGACCCCAGACACGGCCCTGATGTGTGTGGATCGTGTGGATAGACCTTAATGCAAATTCTTTCAGAGTGAAAGAAATTCTTCCATATAAATGGTAGTTTTCTTAGTTTCGTTTAGTTACAATCAAAGATTTTGTTGGTCGTCGCAGCGAAGGACAAAAAAATCGTTGGTTACAAATAATTATGAAAATAATTTCAAAAATTTCTTGATTTAGCATTACAAAATTGTTTCTTTAATGATTAACTTGATTTTAAATGATTCCATGTGCCATGCCAGGTTGCAATAAAATCGTTATGTTTGTAAAATTTGTTTTATTACAGATCATAAATTTCCTTTCGAGACATGTATTGTGCCCACTGTCACAAGCGAAGGACTCACCCCCGTCACACTGGACACAGTTTCAGTAGTAGTCGCCATCAGATATATCGTAGCATACAAGGTGTGCAAATATTTCTGAGCAGTGCTAATTTTCATTAAATTCTTTACAGTAAATGTTATCAATTATATCTAAACGTGTATTTTGTCATAAATATCTGAACAGCGAATTTTCAATAATTTCTTAACAATGTTATTTAAAATTAAAATGTAAAACAACGGAGTAAGGTTTCTTTCCGAAACTGTTCAGATGTTTATGACCACCCTGACTGCGTCGATATATTTGATGTTCTAGGCGTTCCTATATTTTTGATTGATTATGAGTAAAGAAATTATTGAAAATTAGAAAACTGCTTAGAAATATTTGACCACCTTGTTTGCTACGATATATCTGCTGGTGACTGTACTAGTGAAACATGATGTTCTGTAGTTTCAGAAAATCTCTGACCACCCTCGGGGAATATAGTTGTGAGCGTTGTTAAATTTTCTTTTTCCCTAAATTAATAAATTTTAATGCAGGCAGTAAACAAATTTGCAGTCAGTCATGTAAGGTGCTGTTTATACAGAAGAGACGCGTGGCGGTGGCGGATAGTCTAAATAGTACTAAATAGGTACTAAATCGTGCATAGCTTAAAAATCGTATCGCCGGCTTGGTCCAGACATCCTGACGCTCACCCCCTCCCGCGACACGTCCGCGCTACATCACTTCTGTTTAAACAGCACCCAAGTGTGAAATAAAATAAATTGGCTTTACCATACTACAATTATTTATTTAAAATAATCATTTAGAATTTCATAAATTTATGATAAATATAACCTGACCCTTCTTGATAAGACGCAATAAGTTAATTGTGTGGGCAAGAGGAATCCCATATACCTACATAATAAGGTCTATTAACAGAAGACGTTCTTTTTGAGCGATCGAGAATGCCTTTCTTTTTACATGTAAAGAAGGACGAAAATAAAGTATCACATACGGGAGGTAAAAAGATCAATGAAACATAGTACATCATGTTCTCAATCGCTCAAAAAGAATGTCGTCGGCTTTTTACTATGATATCCTCTGGTTATTTAAATAACAAAAAGTTAAACAAAAGCTAGTAATAAAGTAAAATAGGTGAACCATGAGACCTAGGTGGACTACAGGCTAAAAAAAGGTTAATAATCAGACTGTGTCAGACTTCCAATATCTCAACTTTCAAAACATTATTCTAATTTCGATTTAATTTAACCTATTCAGCGCCAAAGTCTGATATATCAGACAAAAAAAATTGTTGAAAAATCCTTTTATTTTTATCACAAATAAACTTATCAACGTACATATATGTTTTCCAGATAGTGACAATGGGTTGTGGCGTGTGATGAGCGTCTTCTAAAAAAATCCGTGGCATGGAAAGGGTTAAACACGTCCGCTACTGAACTACCTCAAAGTGGCCGGTGTTCAAGAACCTGCCTAGTGGTTGTGTCTTATATAAACATGCTAGTGGGATGGTTTATATCGCATTCCAGCGGTCTTAGCTTACAGTAACGTTTCATATTTTGAATTGAGCAGCGTATGTGTTAAATATAAATTCCTATAACTATTTGAATGTTTTTTTTTGTTTGTTCTATGAAATTCTGTAGAGCACAATAGTGCTCCATCATTCAAAAAGTTTAACAGAAGATAGTCATAAGACTGTGATTACATTGGGCACTCAAAACAGTTATTAATGCAGTAAGAACTCTTTACATTTTTGAAATTTAGCCTGACTTGCACTAACAAGAATTTAGGCTTAACCGCTTGTATGTTACAATTTGAGGCAATTGAGACTCCGATCTGGTCCAGACAACAGATTTTAGTTTCAATTTATTTATTGCACATCATAATGTTAAAAACATGTTACAATCGAAAGCTAACAGTTCATTATAGGTTTATATTGTGTCTGGAGCTGGACCAGATCTGCGTCTCAACAGACCAGAGGTTAAATACATTTAATTAACACTGTCTCTCATAGTGCTCATACATGACAACCCCCGTTTCTCACAGGACCTTAACTTTGCTTATAGGTAATTTGGAGGAAAAGGGAAGATCTTCCACATTGTAGTTTGAATGCACGTCACCATGGTCAGACTTATTAGTCTGATTTTGTATATACAGTGTGAAATTGATAACATTAGCATCCTTTTAAACTAAGAGTCTACCCATCAAACTGAACAACTTTTACTATGGGAGCAAACCGATCGGAGCAAAAAAAAAAGTTCTGTTCCATACTAAACTGCGGTGCCTACTCGACTCAAATGTATGCAACAGCAGATTTTTTTTTGCTCTGATCGGTTCGCTCCCATAGTAAAAGTTGTTCAGTTTGATGGGTAGACTCTTAGTTTAAAAGGATGCCAATGATATCAATTTCACCCTGTATATGTTTATGCAAAGTCTCTTGATGGTGTGATTTAGGAGTCGCCATATGATTGGTCATTATTTGTAATGAGCTGTGTTGTCTTTGCCATCTTATTGGCTTATTATTTGAAACGTGTTATGATGCGTTGAAAAGATTCATCATTCTGATTGGCCGTCATCGTGTGATGTGCCCTAGCACATTGACCTATCGCATGTGCTGACCTAGATCTGTTTGTTTACATCAACTCAAATTATGTGTTTGGCATTACTGCTTAGTCAGGTCTCTCATCTCGTAGCTACAGGTACTATATGAGAAGCTGGAGTTCAAGAGGCCTAAATACTTGTTAGCGCAAGCCATCCTTAGTCTAACAACCTTAACCTAAATTAACAATACTAACATCCTAAGCTGGCAATCTTAGCCAGAGCACCCTCTGCACCCACAATGCACGCACTCCACGATCCTGCCTTCCTCCAGCTTGCTCTTAGGTACTCTACAAATGCAATTTGTCGCAAAATTTGTATCTCGTGTCTGTATGCAACGGAGACAGCACAAGTTTTCGTAACCCGTCTTCTTCCACTTCGCTATGAGATTTGCGTCGGCGATTTTCTCGTCGAGACAATATTGGTATAACTCTCTGCTTATGGCTTTTCGTCTGTAGAATAGATCGTAGATATACCTTGATTTTTGATGATGAATTTTGAAGATAGGCCATAGTGATTCTTGCTTGCGTTTCCCCTCGTGAGGCTCAGTCTCGGCTGTAAATAGAGAAATTATCGTTTAACTACCGATTTTAGTGTTATTTCGCTGGTAAAATCAAGAAATGCGAAGGACTAACCTTCGCGCATCTTCTGTTCTAATTCTTCCAGGGTTGGCTCGATTAACTCCCATCCTTCGGGTGGGGATTTACGGCTACGACGAACCTTTGGCATGATAAGTACTTGCACAGTGTACAATTACAATAAAAATCAATTTTACAATTTTCACAGCACAAATAGTCGCGTCAACAACAAAAGCAAAAAGGCCAAAAAGACGAAACAAAATGTCAATTGTGCTTTTTTTACTTGTTGGAATATCTCGACTATTTAGAACACTTTAACAAAATGAGATAAAATTACAAAGCGATTAAATACCTATTTTGAGCTAGTAGATAAGATTGCAATGATATTTAATTCTACGATTTAATGTCTTTATTTCTAAAAAGGAAAAAATGTGGAATAACCAACCAATGTAGAAAATTCTGAAAATTATTATAGCGCTAAAATCATACTAAATAAACACACTGAGAGAGACCTTTCCACAGATGAAAAAAAAATATGTTCGAAGTTGGTTCGAAGCGTAGACAGAGAAAGCTATAGACAAAGTGATAGCTTCCATCGCATTCACACAAGAAAAAGAACAACTTATGCCCACGTCCTGAAAAAAACGAGACAACACGATTAGATCTTTTGTTTCGCGTCGCGTGCCGGTTTTTTCAAGGTCAGCATACTAGTGTTCTGAACAAATTTGACAGGTACTTCATTGCTCTTCTGTTTTTCATAATAAAATTAAAGTTTAATACTAATAGTGATTGCGGTTAAGAAGCTATAACCATTGGGAATTGTAAAAGACGAATTCCTATAAAGAATTTACACGAAATAATGGTTCGGTGTAGCGTATTAGGGTGTAAAAGTGACAGTGAAATGAAGCTTCCCAATTTGTCTTTCCACTCGTAAGTACGATACATTTGATCAAGTATTAGCTTTAGTTATGATTATATAATTTAACTGCAATACGTAATAACATGGAAAATTTAACTTTGCGCCTCAAATAAGCATAAAAAGTCGATTATTTACCTTTACATAACCTAAAAATAATTCGGCTTAGTGTTGCCATCTTTTGGTACTAAATTTCCCCAAAACTCACAAGTAATTTTTTAAAATAAAGTTATTGAATACTATTTACGTACTGTTCTTACAGTTTACTTTATTTGTTACAGATTTCCCGTAAACGATGATTTACGAATGCGTCGGATTGAGGCTACGGGGCGACCAAATTGGACTCCAAATAAGTCTTCATGAATTTGTAGTAAACATTGTGCGGCAAACGTTATATTTAAAAAGAAGAAAGTGACTGTTCTACTTCCTAATGCTGTTCCAATGCTGGTAATTATTGTTTTATTTATGTACTCACCTATTCAACTTGTAGTAATTAATAATGGTTTAATGACCGCCCTTTGTATCCTTCTCATTCCTGTTTTAAATTGTATTTGTATTTTCTTACTTTGCAAATAAAGAATATTTATCTTATCTTATCTTTAAACTAAAGCAACTAAAAGAGTACCTAGTTTTAAAATCCCTTTTAAATGACTACTACCTACTACCATCTACTACTAATTCGTAAACTTTGCTTTTCAGGAAACAGAAATGCTTATTCCTTCCTTCCTTCTACTAGTTCGGTAGTTGAAGAACCTATGGACATAACAGTAATCTAACACAATCTAGTTCAGATGCTGATTTTGTAAGTATACTTATAATTATCTTTAAAAAATACTATTTGCCATATCTTCTATTCTATTCTGCTGTTACCCTAATGTTGTTTTTATTATTTTAGATCAAAGGACCAGATTCCCCAATGACTGCAGATGTAGATAAATTATTGCCTGGAACTAGTTTTAAAATTGGCGAATGGTACATAAACAGTAAGTTCAGATTTAACTCTGAGATCACTATTGCTATACCCATCAGAGTATTTTCCTATTAAAAAGCAGTTCGGTACGCCTGTATGCCTTGTAGGACATGCATATGAATACATATTATATACATCACATGCTAAGAAATATAAAATAAATATTACGTTACTTTTGTACTTTTTGTTTGATTATTTTGTTCTCAACAAAAACCTCTTTTATTTTGTCTAGTCGGACAAAACAACATATTTTTGACAATCCTGGACGAATCACTAAGTTAGTATTAAAATCTCTAGAAGCCTATCTTCGCCTGCTATCTTGAACTCTGAAAAATTATGATGATTTCAAATGTAGATCAAGGTCTTTATTGATAATTCATAAATTTTATATTGTGCAGTAATTTTTAACAAATTTCACCCGCCACTTTGGCCGCACAAAATATATACCGACCAGATTTTAAATCACATCAAAAGCTATCAAATAAAGGTTCATCAAAATCGGTTCAGTAGTTTTTGCGTGATGCTAGTACAAACAAACAAATAATTTTTTTTTTGTAAGTATCTTCAATCCATAGACACAGTTCTGTTAGTGTTTTATAATAGTTAAGATGTTATATATCACTTTCATCACGTTAGCTCAAACTCTTGAATAAACACGTAAAAGAACGCACGTTTTGTGCGATCTTTTGGTGGTGTCCCCCTCCCCCCCCCCCCCCCCCCTCTCCTTGTCCTCATCCTATTACTCGGGAGTTGGTAAAATATTTTAATAACTCATCTTTGGTAGCTGTATGTCTACGCTTATCAATTAACCATTATCATCCTTTAGTTTATACAGTCATCTCATCTATCTTCTAGTAAGATAATCGTATAAGCGTGTGGTAAGACTGAAAATGAGTATTAAATATCTAAATTGGTGAAGATGTACTTTGAATCCTTAAATCGCTTAAAATCGGGTAATTATGTTAATATGGTAACACCGCTCCTTGATATCGCTCTATCTCATGTGGCCACGGCAACCAGGGAGTCTATAGTATTCTCTGTCTACGGTTCGAAGTGTTCGAAAGTTCGAATTACTCTATATTTGTCTATATCCTCTATATTTTATCTTTGTGTGATACTTCCTGCCCGCGCCACAGTCGCAAACTCGGATTGAAGATAATTCAAAAAAATGTACTCAATTTGTACTCCCTTAAAAAAAATTGTACTCATCTGGTTTACGAGAAAATAAGCAATGCACGGCGAATACCACTTATCGAGAAGTTTAATTGAAACGATCTAATGTCCAAAGAAATGTACTAAAATTGTACTCTCTAATAATAATAAACTACGAATAAGATAATAAAAAGCTTTCTGAAAAGCATTCGTAGAAAGAGAAATATTCAAATCAAAAAGTAATGGCATGGATGACTTACATATAGACTTCGAAAAGAAGAAATTTGCCATACGTTACGCTAGTTTTTAACCTGTGGAGCAAAAAGAGGGGTGTTACAAGTTTAAGTTTGACCTATCTACCTGTGTCAGCCTGTGTCTATGTATCTGTGTGTATGTCTGTCTGTCTGCATGTCTGTAGAACCTAGCGGCGGAACAGGTGGGATGATTTTGATGCGATTTGTGGAGTTGAATACTAATTTCTTTATCTTGACTATTTCTTGGAAAAAGATGAAGCTGTTTTTAAGATAATTTGCTTATTTGAGAGCTTCGAAGGGACATCAGTTAATATCACAACTAGAAACATTAATCTTCGGGGTATGATTGACCAGCTCCATAACCATCGTTTTGATGGGATCTCAGCCAATAAAACACCTAGAAACATTGAGTTTGGGCTCAAATGTTTAGTAGCATTGCGGGGATATATAATACCCTATAGAATATCCTCAATCTTCAAAGGCTGATGATGACCAGGTCAAAAGAGAGGGTTCCGAAAGCCTCAATGGTAAATTAGCAAGTCGCTTTTGTAGCAGGAACTTGTTAATTGCACTATTCATTTTTGTAGTATATCTAGCAATATTCATTTTGTGGTAATAATTTTAGGTTATGGAGCTGGTCAATCATACCCCGAAGATGAATTTTTCTGGTTGTGATATTGGCTGATGTCCCTTCGAAGCTCTCAAATTAGCAAATTATCTTAAAAACAGCTTCATCTTTTTCCATGAAATAGTCAAGATAAAGAAATTAGTATTCAACTACAAAATCGCATCAAAATCATCCCACCTGTTCCGCCGCTAGGTTCTACAGACATGCAGACAGACAGACATACACACAGATACATAGACACAGGTAGATAGGTCAAACTTAAACTTGTAACACCCCTCTTTTTGCTTCACAGGTTAAAAACTAGAGTAACGTAGGTATGGCAAATTTCTTCTTTTCGAAATCTTTATGTAAGCATCATTCCATTACTTTTTGATTTGAATATTTCTCTTTCTACGAATGCTTTTCAGAAAGTTTTTTATTATTATTAGAGAGTACAATTTTAGTACATTTCTTTGGACATTAGATCGTTTCAATTAAACTTCTTGATAAGTGGTGGCGCGGCTGGGAAGGATGCTTCCCAGCCGCGCCACAAACATTGCTTATTTTCTCGTAAACCAGATGAGTACAATTTTTTTTAAGGGAGTACAAATTGAGTACATTTTTTTGAATTATCTTCAATCCGGTTTTGCGACTGTGGCGCGGGCAGGAAGTATCACACTTTTTATTCTATGGTTCGAATCTAAGAAGATTAGAAGAATTCACAAACTAATTAGAAAGAACTTGGAAAAGTCGTATATAAAGACTGAAGAAGAGAACTTTGGATGGTATAGACATTATTAGACAGAAACTTGATAGGTATACAATACTTAGTTAAACCCATAGTATAATAATATCTATGGTTAAACCATAGTATGTAGTAATAGCAGCGTCCAGCAGTGGACGTCCATCGGCTGAGATGATGATGATGATGTAATAATAGTACTCTTTCTTATTACTGTGCTTCGCTTCAGGTAGGTAAAGGGTAGGTAGGTAAATAAATACTGAAGTAATCGGAGTCGGAGGGCAATAGAGGGGGTGGGGTAAAAAGGTGGGAGGCAGGGAGTGTCCGTACTGTATCTAATTAGTATAGTGTACCTACCATAGACGCTCTTTCTTATACTGTGACCATAGTGTATCTAAACTATTATAAAACTGTAACAGAAGTGTGTCTGTACATTGAAGATATTTACAGAAATAAAATTAATAGTCGTGAAGCTCAGCGGTCGCGAGATGCCAATCGTGCGGGGTGTGCGGTTGGGAGAAGCGCGTACCCTAACAGCGAATTCAATTAGGGTACGCCCGTCCACCGCCACGCCGCCGCGACCGCATAGCTTCACCACTAAGTTGGTTAAACGCAGGAAGCTGGTAAAGGTACTATGAATATGATACTTAAACGCAAATAAAAAAGATCATAGAAAGTTTAGAGGGTATATAAATAGGTAGGTTAAACGCTTTTAATTTAACCATAAGTTAATCTAAGCGTAGATCTAAGCTATGCTCTTAGCTATGTTTCATGAAAATCGATTCAGCTGTTTATTTTTGTTGTTGTTGTTTAAGATGCTTATTATTTGGTAATTTAGTAGGGTGGAGTAGGTAGGTAGGTACTCTCCTTCCTTTAGTTAGAGCATTAAACATGAAGCTTCAACTTCATGGCATGAAACGAGACGTACGATATGACTGATCTTTATCTTCACCCACAGACCGTGGTCTGCGCGTTCACCGCATCACCTGGACCTGGGCTAAGAAAATATACTTCAACGCGAAGATGACGCGAAGCCAGGTTTTAAGATCAATCACTCTGGGTGTTAACTTCATGACTGTACACAACAGTCCCCAAGGAGAGCTTTGCCCTTCAGTGGGATGCTACCTAACCTACCATTTACCATACCCTACAGCCGGCTACCGACAGGTTGCGAGTTCAAGTCCCGACCGATTGATAGGTAGAGGTCCAATCATCATCATCATCTCAGCCGATGGACGTCCACTGTTGGACATAGGCCTCCCCCAACCAAGCTTGCCATGTTGGTAGGTCCAATACTTATACAGGATTTTAGGGTTAACAGTTGCATTACTTTAAGGGGTGATTGCACCCATGTTACCTACTGAACAACTTTCCCTTAGAAAATTATAGGAAATTCGCAATTTGGACTTCCCATACTAAATGCAATCAGCTGATTGAACGTTTGTATGAAAAGTCGATTTTTTTTTTTTGCGAATTTCCTGTAGGTTTCTAAGGGAAAGTTGTTCAGTATCATGGGTACAATCACCCCTTAAAGTAATGCAACTGTTTACCATAACACCCTGTATATTACCTACTCTTCGGGAAGGTCCTACTGAATTTATCAATCTATAATTGATTGATATAATATACCTAAGTATAAATTATAATTATATGTATAACTTACGTAGCTAACTTTTAAGTAAAGTTAATCCTTAAATACACCTCATACACCCCAACTGATTTATAACAAAAGAATTAGATTGAAACAGTAATTTCATTATTTTAATAGTTAAAATTTAAAGTTATTCGCATTTTAAGTTCAGAGGCAAAAATGATTTGTTATCATTTCAACAATGAATGAAAGCGCTACGTACTTATAGATACATTTTAATAATCTTGTTTAGGTAGTAAGTAGGGTGAGTGTGCCTGTGGGGTGGGTTGACATCGGGTTTATATTAGTAAATTAAAAATTTTACGAAATAAAAAATTAAAATTTTGAAAAAATAGCCTATGTTAAAACCATGATAATTCGATTCTGCTATCGATTCTAAACAAACTACTTTCTAGTTTTGCGTTAATTCATTAACACGTTGTATAGTGGAAGAGCAGTAGATGAAAAAACAAAAAGTCTTTATTTTCGGATCCGATCAAACCTAGATATTGCGATTTTTATTTGGGTTAAAACTTTTTACATGACTAGAGAGTCAATTTTTAAACTGTAAAGGTTAAAAGTAGGTAGCCAAATCGGAGCAGTTTTAGCCGGTTCCGAATAGCTTACTGTACTTACATGGTACCTACTAATATTGTAAATGCGAATGTGAGTTTGTTTGTTACGCTTTCATGCGAAAACTGGGTAGGTACTCAACCGATCATTACGAAAGAACATATTATATTTTCAATAGTAGATGTGTAAGTAAAGGAAATTGAAAAAAATAATAAATATTATTTTATTTTTTCAGTGGAAGAGCTTTTGGTCCATGAAAGAATACATGAAAGCAGATCTCACTCCCATTGCCACTCAAACGCAAGCTCATGAACATGTGCATTCTTCCCATTCTCACCTAGGGTCCTCAAACGTGGTCTTTGTCAAAGGATCAGAAGTCAAGCTTCAAGGTTTGTCAAAGAGCTATGGAGCGCAGGAACCTTGGCTTGAAACTGATTGACCGGGTCAGAAATGAGTTTATTCGCGCCAGAACAGAACCCAAGACCGTGACAGACGTCGCCACCACCGCTGCCAATCTAAAGTGGGATTGGGCTGGAAATGTCTGCCGCATGCGATGACCTATGGGCCAAAACCACTACCAACTGGTCCCTACTCCCTAGTAAAACAAAATCGGCGTCCAGCACTGGTAGCATGCACACCCGCGATAGCCGTGATACGGCTTTATAACGTCTTTCATCTCGTTCTTTCGGATAGCCGTGATACGGCTTTATCACGTCTTTTATCTCGTTCTTTTGCGCGCGAAAGAACGAGATAAAAGACGTGATAAAGCCGTATCACGGCTATCGCGGGTGTGCATGCTACCAGTGCAGGCAGACCTAGAAGGAGGTGGCGGGACGAAATCGATGGCTTCTTGAAAAACTGGCCTAACAAGGGGAAAACCAAGACGCATGGAGAGAACGGATGGAGGCCTTTACCCAACAATAGGACAGCGACGGCTGTTATAATAATAATAAAAATTATTTTATTTATTTTTTAATTATCTTTGACAGTTATTTCAGGGCATCATCGCTAGCGAAGCCGCGTAAAAGCTAGTTGTTTATAAATACGAGTAGGTACCTACCTACCTACCTACTATGTGGATGTGGGAAATGAATGAGGGTATTGCCTGGCCTGCATGGATCAACCGGTGTGAAATTGGTAGCCAAAAGTAGTAGCTTTTTATAACCTGACCAAATTAAGGAGTCTTCAAGTTTAATACATTATTAAGCTTTAAAAACATGCAAAAATAATAAAATGAAAGTGTTTTATTAAGGTGGAGTCTTGTAATTGCAACTAAAAATATTGAAGTCCTTACTTTATCGCTTAATAATTCTATATTTATAAGCACAATGTAATTTTTTAAAGATTAGATAATATGTAAATTTTATGTTGATTTATGTCACCGCCATAAAGAAAAGATAGCTGTAAAGAATAAAAACCTATTTCATAAATTCCTGACACGGGCAACAATAGTTGCAATTACCCGCCGGGGCGGGTAATTGCAACTAATTGCTTGTTTTTACTTTTTTTCTATGGGGTACTGCTACCGTTACATTTCAAAAATATACCTGGAATAATAGTTAATCGGATTTGAATACCTATGTCTTTGAAATAAAGCTCAATTTTGCACAAAAATACTTTTTAACCATGGGACGGGTAATTGCAACTATTTACCTACAAATAGTGATGGGAACCTTATCGTAATTTTATCGACTGGCATGGTAGCAAAATAAAAGTCGGGGATATACAGTTTTAAAGATGTTTATATTAGGTGAAATCACGACACAAAGTCGTTCATTATTTAAATTAACGGAACATTCTTTAATTAAAAATTCTCACTACTTAAGTGGAATATCACATCTTACAGTAATCATTAATCAAACAGCCTTTTTACCTCTTAACTTTAAGCTCTTTAGAAAAAAATCCTTACATTATACAATCACAGTAGGTAAGTAATCTTTAGTAATCAAACAGTCTTCCTTACTCATATCTTTAAAAAATTGTTTATAAGTAATATACTTTTATTAGAACTAATCAAAAAAACATCTACTTAACATTATTTTAATCACAGTAAGAAATATTTTAGTAATCAAACAGTCTTTCTTACTCTTATCTTTAAACTCTTTTTTGGTAATGCTTTTATTACAAATACACGGTGATGTAAACTTAAATGCCTTACGTATCGATCGAACACGGCGCTTCAGACCATCTATCTGAACAACTAGGGACCAACTTCAAAATAATTAAAAAAATCGAGTTGAGTGGCTAGTGAATTTTTTTATGAAAAGCTGATATCTTTTTCGCGATTTTGATGTTGGCTTCATTGTAAAATTTGTTCAGTTTGATGGTCTGAAGCATCCTGTTCGATGTGTAACGCATTTCATTTTACACCCTATGTAATCGTTATATAAATTAATGTTTATAATACTGTCTGAGAGAGATCTTCGCGTATGCAAAACCAAAACAAAAAACTATTTACTTACATTCAAATACCTCTACTTTATAAGGAAATATTACCGTGTCTCTTTGTTCATTTAACACAGCATTGAATAAACATGAGATCACATCATGTTTTTCTATAATTGCAATGTCGCTTTCGTCGAACCTAAATTCTTTATTATTTTTTTTTGATTTGAGTCCTTTCACGACAATTTTGTCATTGTTAATAATATCTTCAATTTGACAAACGTATTTATAGGTCCTCTTTCCTTCAATCGACAAAAATTTGGCTAAAATAAAATCACCCACGTTAAGATCTTTTACCTTCACAGCTGGTGGCACTTCGTTCTGAAAATAAAGATAAATTGTTATCTTATCATAATAATATTATACTTAAATGAGAAAAAGTGTTTTTATTACATAGTTTTATTGTAAAGTACTTGAGTATTTATTTCTTATTATAATAATCTTCAGAAAAAGTCACATTCTTCTAAAAATTAAGAAAGGTATTTTCAACTTAGACCATAAATAATTATTATTTATATACTTCATTTCATTATTTTAAGTGAATATTTTTAGTTATGTTACTTTAATTATAAGGATACCCTACATTACTTACTTCCTCTGCCTGAATATTTTCTTCTGCCTTTCATTTACTCTTTCGCTTTTTATTTTGGGTATCTTTCCTTTTTGTTCTCTAGAAGTGGATGATAGTATATCAACGTCAATGCTTTCTTTAGAAATAGATGGTTCTTTACCTATAGATAAAGTCACTTCCTTCTGAAAATCAAGAAAAGTATTTTCAACTTAGACCATACTTAAATAATTATTATTTATACAGGGTGTAACAATACACCCTAGTAATACTTAAGGGGGTGCTTCAGACCATCAAACTGAAAAACTTTCACTATGGAGCCAACGTCGAGAAAAAATAAAAAAAAATCAGCTGTCCCATACATTTTAGTCCAGTCGGTAGTGCAGTTTTGTAAAAGACACCAGATTTTTTTTTTTCTCGATGTTGGCTCCATAGTGAAAGTTGTTCAGTTTGATGGCCTGAAGCACCCCCTTAAGTATTACTAGGGTGCATTGGTACACCCTGTATATTTCATTTCATTATTTTAAGTGAATATTTTTAGTTATGTTACTTTAATTATAAGGATACCCTATAACCCTACATTACTTACTTCTTTCTGCCTGAATATTTTCTTCAGCCTTTCATTTACTCTTTCGCTTTTTATTTTCGGTATCTTTCCTTTTTGTTCTTTAGAAGTGGATGGTAGTATATCAACGTCAATGCCTTCTTTAGAAATAGATAGTTCTTTAGATAAAGTCACTTCTTTCTGAAAATCAAGAAAAGTATTTTCAACTTAGACCATAAATAATTATTAATTATTGATTTCATTTCATTATTTAAAGTGAATATTTCTAGTTATGTTTCTTTTGTTACAAGGATACCCTACATTACTTACTTCCTTCTGCGTGAATATTTTATTCTGCCTTTCATTTACTCTTTCGCTTTTTATTTTCGGTATCTTTCCTTTTTCTGCTCTAGAAGTTGATGAAAAAGGCTCTTGTATATCTACGTCAATGCTTTCTTCCAAAACACTTTGACGATAAACGTCAAGGTCTTCATCTTCTGAAGAATTCATTGAAGTATATGAACAGTCGTTCTCACTGTCTGATTCTAAGTTCTTCCTTCTTTTACTTTTGTTTGCTTTTGTCTTATTTTTCTGTGTTTTTTTGTTCTTATTATTACTTGATCTTTTCAGTTTGCTTAGCCGTTTAGTTTCTTCCGCTTTTTCCTTTTCTTCTTTCTCTTTTCTCCGTCGTTGTAGTGAATCTTTGTAAGTATTTCTGCTCCTTGACTTATCCGTTTTCTTGACGTTTTAGGTGGGTCGTCTCGTGAAATAGTTTTTAATAGCAGTTCTTCGAATGAAACTCGTTCTTCTTCCTTGTCCTTCTTTTTTGTTGAGTTTACTACTATATTGTCCAATATTTGCAGGTTGCGAGGGCAATTATTGGCATTGAAATGCTCAGGACGTGAAAGTATGAAAGTTTTAGGGTCTTTTACAGTCTGCAAGTTTTTAAAAGAGGTCTGGGAACCTGTACGCATGGGTAGATCCATCTTTTCTGAAGTGTTTATTGAAGTTTTTGCACCATTTTCTTTTTTCGTCAATATATTTCTCTCCTTCATGTTCAGTTTAATGTTTGCATTAGCCAGATTGTTTTCATCTGGCAGTAGTCGTACTTCACGGTTAAATATTTTAAGGCACACACTTTTTAGTGTCGGAACTTTATTTCCTCTCTGATTGTTACCTTTCTGGGTGTAACTTCCTTCAAGATTTTCTTCACCATTGTAATCAGTATCTTTAACAGACAGTTCGTTTTGCTGTCGGAGATGTTCTTCCCATCTTGACCATGACAAATTGTCGAATTTTTCTTTTGGAATACAATCTCTATTCACAGGATATACGCCTGTTTTCCTGAAGCCATTTTGAATTATAACTGGGTTCAAATCATCCCATATCATAGTTAAGATCCTGGCAAATTCTTGTTTTGGGAGTTTCGCTCCCACATGGAGTCTTTGCCATTTTACTAGTTCACCGTCCCACTTGTCTTTTAAAGGTTTCATAGTACTGCAGTCAAACGGCTGCAGTATATGAGACGAGTGAGCCGGCAGTTTTAGCACTGTTATCTGTTCAGCCACTAAAAGCTCTATGACACTCAGGTCTACATGAGTCGAGTGACCATCATATACCAATAAAATTGGTCGTTCCTCTCCAATAGCCGGCAAGAAAACATCTTTGAGGTATTGTTCAAAGATTGTGGTCTCCATCCACCCCTTATTGCTTACAGCATACGCTGTATTGACGTGTTCATTTTTAAAAAGCCACTCGGTCCATAGGTGTTTCCCCTGGAATATTATTAAAGGGGAGACCTTTTCACCAAGTGCATTCGTAGCTAAGAGCACACTGGTGTTATTCCTTCCGGGGGAGCCAGTCGTTCTTGTAGATGGGACTCCTCTCAGACCCAAAACTTTAGTTTTGGTGGGGTCACTACAAAAGCTGGTTTCGTCCAAATAATATATATATCGTGGTTTGTCAGTCAGTCCTAGTTCTTCCGTTACTCGTTCTAACAATTCGAAATAATGGTAAACCGTGAATGGATTACAGGCTTTTGTTCGAGCTACTTCCACGGACTGTGGTTTTTTCAAACTTAATTTGTGTCGTCTCTTAAATCCCCTGAACCATTCCTTTCCAGGATAGTCATCTTTAAATCGTGTTATAATTCCGTTCCTTCGAATATAATTAGATATTAACATTTTTACTTCCTTCGCGGTCAACGGATACCCAAATTTTTCCATCGCATGGAGATAAGAAGCTATTTTAGTTTCCAATTCTTGCGAAAGTTCAGGTGGTCTGCCAGGCGTTGACTGTTTGGCACCGCGTGTTTCATATAGACGGTGAATAATAGTTGACCTGGGGATTTTGTATTTTTCAGAGGCTTTATAGCTATTCATTTTTTTTTGCCGTACATTTTCGACTGCTTCTATTAGATCAGCTAATGAATATTTCATTTCTTTTTTACGTTTGTATTTTGGCATCTACAAAATAAAAAAAGAATATACTAACAAAACAGAAAACAAAAAAGAAACTAGACGTATTTAATCTGAGGTCATAAAGGTCAAAAGATTTTTTTGGAAAGGCTGTTTATTATTACAATATGGAAGTATGGAATACCTTTTTCAATGAGGTATTTTCCAAAACAAAACAGTTTGTTCCAAACTTCTCGATAGATGGCGTTGACCAGAGAGGGGTCCAATAGGTATGAGCAAATACAACGTGTTAATAAATTAGCGCAAAACCTCATACACCCCAACTGATTTATAACAAAATAATTAGATTGAAATAATAATTTCATTATTTTTATAGTTAAAATTTAAAGTTATTCGCATTTTAAGTTTTGAGGTTAAAATGATTTGTTATCATTTCAGCAATGAATGAAAGCGCTAACGTGCCCATGGATACATTTTAATAATCTTGTTTTGGTAGTAAGTAGGGTGAGTGTGCCCGTGCGGTGGGTTGACATCGGGTTCAGAAAATTTAAAATTTTTATAAAAAATTATTTAATATTTTGAAAAAAATTACCTATGTTGAAATCATGATAATTCGATTCTGCTCTCGATTCTAAACAAACTACTTTCTAGTTTTGCGTTAATTCATTAACACGTTGTATATGAATTAATATTTTTAATAAAAATACACAGTACAAACTCTTTCTTATTGTTGTTGGTTTATTATTAACAATCTGGGTGTTATTGTCTGTCAACAACGAATAAAGTATCAGACATGACTGTATGGGCTTCGTATCCATTTTGAATATACGAACAGTATATTGGTCACTTCACTTTTCATTATTCTTTGCTTTACTCGTAGAGAGCGAAATTTTTCGTCTATGGCTTTGCTTTCCATTCACGTAATCTGAAATATCCGTTGACGAAGTAGCGATTTCAAGTTTTTTGGTTTATTTTTGTTGAAATTCTCCGTTTCTGTTAGGTTTTTGTAGTTTGTTATTGTTTCTCGTTTATTGTTCGTATATTCATCAATGGATACGAATCCCGATAGGTACTTGATTCGTTGTTGACAGACAATAACACCGAGATTGTTAATAATAGACCAACAACAATAGAAAGGGTTTGTACTGTGTCTTTTTGTAAATAAAATTAATTAATATATTTGCTCATACCTATTGGACCTCTATCTGGTCAACGCCATCGATATAGAAATTAGGAACTAACTTTTTGGTTTTTTGTTTTGCTTTTGGAAAATCACTCATAAAATATTATTTATCGACAAAGTTATTTTACACTGTCACATCACTAACATTTTGAAACTTCATACAAAAAGGGTCAGATAATTGCAACTAACCTAAAAATTGAAAAATAGTTGCAATAACCAGACATTTTATTTTTAGTCTTGCAAATGTAACTAAACCTATAACTCGGCGTAGATTGATCGTAGGATGAAACAAATACGTAAAAAACAACTTACCGTTGTTGATAATCACTCTCCTTGCAAACAAACTTTCGAAAAACCACCAAAAACTGAATTTTTCCTTTAATTATAGACCGCGTGTACTCGAGGTCACTACGAAAAAAATGGCGGTTTGACAAACAGCCCTCTCATTCACACAGTTTTTGACCTATCAGTGCCATAGGTTATATTTTTAAGTTGATACTTTTATTAGAAGAACAATGTCACGCTTCTCATTGTTCACAACGGTGATCCTAGAAGGAATTATTGAAGTTAGTTGCAATAACCAGATAGTTGCAATTACAAGACTCCACCTTATAATAACACGTTTCCTACGTAAAGTGCATTAAAAAAAAGTTCATATAAATAACTTTTTTTTTCTATACATTACATTGTTCGAGATTGGTTCCAACCATGATGCCAAAAGACCTGATAGGTTAAATTGTAGGTAGCCATAATATATGAACACTAAGCTATATTTTCAGCTTTATTTTATATGGTTTGATATGGTATGTGTGCTCGATATGGCAGACAAAATGTAGGAGAAATTTTTTCGCAATGGTAAAAAAAAAGCTACTGCAAGTTTGTGGTATGATCCTAGAGACCTGACAGGTTAAATTGTATTTATACATAATACTTGAACACTAAGCTATATTTTAAGACTAATTTCATAAGGTTTGATATGGTACGAGTGTTCGATATGATCAACGGAATGTGGGAGTATTTTTTTTCACTATAGTACCAACTAAAAAGCTAGCTACTGGTATGATGCAAGAGACCTGACAGGTTTTATTGTAGATAAGCATAATACTTGAACACTAAGCTATATTTTAAGACTAACTTTATATGGTTTGATATGGAACGAGTGCTTGATATGACCGATGGCACGTGGGATCTATTTTTTTCGCTAAGGCGCCGACTAAAAAGCTAGCTACTGATATGTTAAAAAAGACCTGACGGGTAAAATTGTAGATAAGCATGATACTTGAACACTAAGCAGTATTTTAAGACTAACTTTATAAGGTTTGATATGGTATGAGAGCTCGATATGCCCGACAAAAGGTAGGAGAAATTTTTCCAGGAGTTGTCCAGGAGTGCGATTTTTGAATCTCATACGTTGAACTCAGCAGTTGAAAATGTAAGGAAATACGCATCTTTCTACTGCTGATTTGACTTTCAAAAATCACACTCCTGGACTATGATTTTTTAATGTCAAATCAGCAGTAGAAAGATGCACGTCTCCATAGTAATATTGACATTTCCAACTGCTGAGTTCAAAGAATGAGTTTCAAAAATCGAATTCAAGTAGTATGGTCTAATCATTCCTTTATAAATAAAACTGTCAGTATATAAAGAAAGACCCTATACTATACAGGGTGAAATTGATATCATTGGCATCCTTTTAAACTAAGAGTCTACCCATCAAACTGAACAACTTTTACTATGGAAGCAAACCGATCGGAGCAACAAAAAAGTCAGCTGTTCCATACTAAACTGCAATGCCTACTCGACTCAAATGTATGCAACAGCCGATTTTTTAGTTGCTCCGATCGGTTTGCTTCAATAGTGAAAGTTATTCAGTTTGATGGGTAGACTCTTAGTTTATGATCAACGGAATGTGAGAGTATTTTTTTTCGCTATAGTACAAACTAAAAAGCTAGATACTGGTATGATGCAAGAGACCTATAAGGTTTGATATGGTATGAGTGCTCGATATGCCCGACAATAGGTAGGAGAAATTTTTTCGCTATGGTAAAAAAAAAGCCACTGCAAGATTTTGGTATGATCCTAGAGACCTGACAGGTTAAATTGTATTTATACATAATACTTGAACACTAAGCTATATTTTAAGACTAATTTCATAAGGTTTGATATGGTACGAGTATTCGATATGATCAACGGAATGTGGGAGTATTTTTTTTCACTATAGTACCAACTAAAAAGCTAGCTACTGGTATGATGCAAGAGACCTGACAGGTTTTATTGTAGATAAGCATAATACTTGAACACTAAGCTATATTTTAAGACTAACTTTATATGGTTTGATATGGAACGAGTGCTTGATATGACCGATGGCACGTGGGATCTATTTTTTTCGCTAAGGCGCCGACTAAAAAGCTAGCTACTGATATGTTAAAAAAGACCTGACGGGTAAAATTGTAGATAAGCATGATACTTGAACACAAAGCAGTATTTTAAGACTAACTTTATAAGGTTTGATATGGTATGAGAGCTCGATATGCCCGACAAAAGGTAGGAGAAATTTTTTCGCTGTGGTAAAAAAAAAACCACTGCAAGATTTTGGTATGATCCTAGAGACCTGACAGGTTAAATTGTATATATACATAATACTTGAACACTAAGCTATATTTTAAGACTAACTTCATTAGGTTTGATATGGTATGAGTGCTCAATATGGCCGACAAAATGTAGGAGAAATTTTTTCACTTTGGTAAAAAAAAGCTACTGCAAGATTGTGGTATGATGCAAGAGACCTGACAGGTTAAAATGTACATAGACATAATACTTGAACACTAAGCTATATTCCTAGATAAATTTTATCAGGTTTTATATGGTCCGAGTGTTCGATATGATCAACGGAATGTGGGAGTTTTTTTTTTCGCTATAGTACCAACTAAAAAGCTAGATACTGGTATGATGCAAGAGACCTGACAGATTTTATTGTACATAAGTATAATACTTGAATACTAACCTAAATTTATGACTAATTTTATATGGTTTGATATGGTATGAGTGCTTGATATAACCGATGGCACGTGGGACTTATTTTTTTCGCTAAAGCGCCGAATCAAATGCTAGCTACTGGTATGTTACAAAAGACCTGACAGGTTAAGTTGTAGATAGGCATGATACTTGGACACTAAGCTGTATTTGAAGACTAACTTTATAAGGTTTGATATGGTATGAGTGCTCGATATGCCCGACAATAGGTAGGAGAAATTTTTTCGCTGTGGTAAAAAAAAAGCCACTGCAAGATTTTGGTATGATCCTAGAGACCTGACAGGTTAAATTGTATTTATACATAATACTTGAACACTAAGCTATATTTTAAGACTAACTTCATAAGGTTTGATATGGTACGAGTGTTCGAATATGATCAACGGAATGTGGGAGTATTTTTTTTCACTATAGTACCAACTAAAAAGCTAGCTACTGGTATGATGCAAGAGACCTGACAGGTTAAAATGTACATAGACATAATACTTGAACACTAAGCTATATTCCTAGATACATTTTATCAGGTTTGATATGGTCCGAGTGTTCGATATGATCAACGGAATGTGGGAGTATTTTTTTTCACTATAGTACAAACTAAAAAGCTAGCTACTGGTATGATGCAAGAGACCTGACAGGTTTTATTGTAGATAAGCATAATACTTGAACACTAAGCTATATTTTAAAACTAACTTAATATGGTTTGATATGGAACGAGTGCTTGATATGACCGATGGCACGTGGGATCTATTTTTTTTGCTAAGGCGCCGACTAAAAAGCTAGCTACTGATATGTTAAAAAAGACCTGACGGGTAAAATTGTAGATAAGCATGATACTTGAATACTTAGCAGTATTTTAAGACTAACTTTATAAGGTTTGATATGGTATGAGAGCTCGATATGCCCGACAAAATGTAGGAGAAATTTTTTTGCTGTGGTAAAAAAAAAAGCCACTGCAAGATTTTGGTATGATCCTAGAGACCTGACAGGTTAAATTGTATATATACATAATACTTGAACACTAAGCTATATTTTGAGACTAACTTCATAAGGTTTGATATGGTATGAGTGCTCAATATGGCCGACAAAAGGTAGGAGAAATTTTTTCACTTTGGTAAAAAAAAGCTACTGCAAGATTGTGGTATGACGCAAGAGACCTGACAGGTTAAAATGTACATAGACATAATACTTGAACACTAAGCTATATTCCTAAATACATATTATCAGGTTTGATATGGTCCGAGTGTTCGATATGATCAACGGAATGTGGGAGTATTTTTTTTCGCTATAGTACCAACTAAAAAGCTAGATACTGGTATGATGCAAGAGACCTGGCAGATTTTATTGTACATAAGCATAATACTTGAATACTAAGCTATATTTTAAGACTAATTTTATATGGTTTGATATGGTATGAGTGCTTGATATGACCGATGGCACGTGGGACTTATTTTTTTCGCTAAAGCGCCGAATCAAATGCTAGCTACTGGTATGTTACAAAAGACCTGACAAGTTAAGTTGTAGATAGACATGATACTTGGACACTAAGCTGTATTTGAAGACTAACTTTATAAGGTTTGATATGGTATGAGTGCTCGATATGCCCGACAATAGGTAGGAGAAATTATTTCGCTGTGGTAAAAAAAAAGCCACTGCAAGATTTTGGTATGATCCTAGAGACCTGACAGGTTAAATTGTATTTATACATAATACTGGAACACTAAGCTATATTTTAAGACTAACTTCATAAGGTTTGATATGGTACGAGTGTTCGATATGATCAACGGAATGTGGGAGTATTTTTTTTTCACTATAGTACCGAATAAAAAGCTAGCTACTGGTATGATGCAAGAGACCTGACAGATTTTATTGTACATAAGCATAATACTTGAATACTAACCTATATTTTAAGACTAATTTTATATGGTTTGATATGGTATGAGTGCTTGATATGACCGATGGCACGTGGGACTTATTTTTTTCGCTAAAGCGCCGAATCAAATGCTAGCTACTGGTATGTTACAAAAGACCTGACAGGTTAAGTTGTAGATAGGCATGATACTTGGACACTAAGCTGTATTTGAAGACTAACTTTATAACGTTTGATATGGTATGAGTGCTCGATATGCCCGACAAAAGGTAGGAGAAATTTTTTCGCTGTGGTAAAAAAAAAGCCACTGCAAGATTGTGGTATGATCCTAGAGACCTGACAGGTTGAATTGTATATATACATAAGTAATACTTGAACACTAAGCTATATTTTAAGACTAACTTCATAAGGTTTGATATGGTGTGAGTGCTCGATATGCCCGACAAAAGGTAGGAGAAATTTTTTCGCTGTGGTAAAAAAAAAGCCACTGCAAGATTGTGGTATGATCCTAGAGACCTGACAGGTTTTATTGTAGATAAGCATAATACTTGAACACTAAGCTATATTTTAAGACTAACTTTATATGGTTTGATATGGAACGAGTGCTTGATATGACCGATGGCACGTGGGATTTATTTTTTTCGCTAAGGCGCCGACTAAAAAGCTAGCTACTGATATGTTAAGAAAGACCAGACGGGTAAAATTGTAGATAAGCATGATACTTGAACACTAAGCAGTATTTTAAGACTAACTTTATAAGGTTTGATATGGTATGAGTGCTCGATATGCCCGACAAAAGGTAGGAGAAATTTTTTCGCTGTGGTAAAAAAAAATTTCTCCTACCTATTGTCGGGCATATCGAGCACTCATACCATATCAAACCTTATAAAGTTAGTCTTAAAATCTTGCTTAGTGTTCAAGTATCATGCTTATCTACAATTTTACCCGTCAGGTCTTTTTTAACCTCCCAAGCACGTGTCGAACGGTTCGACGGATGACGTTTACGGTCAAGCACCGGTCGAATCTCAAAGTTCGACGGGCGGTCGACTCTACCTCGTCCTAAATACAGGCTTATTGTGATGAAATAAGGTTTATTTCTCTTTGGAATGTTTTGTGACGTAAGACCTTATGAAATTCCCCTTCTAATGATATATTGAACCAATAGGAGGGAGCCATAGTGAAGGGAATACAGTGATTTTATGTGACTCGGTATAGGGAAGTGCCGGTGCTTGACGGGTTTTCCGACTCAAAAATTGATTTATATCTTTGAAATTGGCCGATTTCTTTGTATCCAAAGCCGTATAAAATACCAGTCAGGTCTTTTGAAACATACCAGTAGCTAGCATTTGATTCGGCGCTTTAGCGAAAAAAATAAGTCCCACGTGCCATCGGTCATATCAAGCACTCATACCATATCAAACCATATAAAATTAATCTTAAAATATAGGTTAGTATTCAAGTATTATACTTATGTACAATAAAATCTGTCAGGTCTCTTGCATCATACCAGTATCTAGCTTTTTAGTTGGTACTATAGCGAAAAAAAATACTCCCATATTCCGTTGATCATATCGAACACTCGGACCATATCAAACCTGATAAAATTTATCTAGGAATATAGCTTAGTGTTCAAGTATTATGTCTACGTACATTTTAACCTGTCAGGTCTCTTGCATCGTACCAGTAGCTAGCTTTTTAGTTGGTACTATAGTGAAAAAAAATACTCCCCCATTCCGTTGATCATATCGAACACTTGGACCATATCAAACCTGATAAAATTTATCTAAGAATATAGCTTAGTGTTCAAGTATTATGTCTTTATACATTTTAACCTGTCAGGTCTCTTGCATCATACCACAATCTTGCAGTAGCTTTTTTTTTACCAAAGTGAAAAAATTTCTCCTACCTTTTGTCGGCCATATTGAGCACTCATACCATATCAAACCTTATGAAGTTAGTCTTAAAATATAGCTCAGTGTTCAAGTATTATGTATAAATACAATTTAACCTGTCAGGTCTCTAGGATCATACCAAAATCTTGCAGTGGCTTTTTTTTTACCACAGCGAAAAAATTTCTTTTACCTATTGTCGGGCATATCGAGCACTCATACCATATCAAACCTTATAAAGTTAGTCTTCAAATATAGCTTAGTGTCCAAGTATCATGCCTATCTACAACTTAACCTGTCAGGTCTTTTGTAACATACCAGTAGCTAGCATTTGATTCGGCGCTTTAGCGAAAAAAATAAGTCCCACGTGCCATCGGTTATATCAAGCACTCATACCATATCAAACCATATAAAATTAGTCTTAAAATATAGGTTAGTATTCAAGTATTATACTTTTGTACAATAAAATCTGTCAGGTCTCTTGCATCATACCAGTATCTAGCTTTTTAGTTGGTACTATAGCGAAAAAAAATACTCCCATATTCCGTTGATCATATCGAACACTCGGACCATATCAAACCTGATAAAATTTATCTAGGAATATAGCTTAGTGTTCAAGTATTATGTCTATGTACATTTTAACCTGTCAGGTCTCTTGCATCATACCACAATCTTGCAGTAGCTTTTTTTTTACCAAAGTGAAAAAATTTCTCCTACCTTTTGTCGGCCATATTGAGCACTCATACCATATCAAACCTAATGAAGTTAGTCTTAAAATATAGCTTAGTGTTCAAGTATTACTTATGTATATATACAATTCAACCTGTCAGGTCTCTAGGATCATACCACAATCTTGCAGTGGCTTTTTTTTTACCACAGCGAAAAAATTTCTCCTACCTTTTGTCGGGCATATCGAGCTCTCATACCATATCAAACCTTATAAAGTTAGTCTTCAAATACAGCTTAGTGTTCAAGTTTCATGCCTATTTGCAGCTAAACCTGTCAGGTCTTTTGTAACATACCAGTAGCAAGCATTTTATTTGGCGCTTTAGCGAAAAAAATAAGTCCCACGTGCCATCGGTCATATCAAGCACTCATACCATATCAAACCATATAAATTTAGTCTTAAAATATAGGTTAGTATTCAAGTATTATTCTTATCTACAATAAAATCTGTCAGGTCTCTGGCATCGTACCAGCAGCTAGCTTTTTAGTTGGTACTATAGTGAAAAAAAATACTCCCCCATTCCGTTGATCATATCGAACACTCGTACCATATCAAACCTTATGAAGTTAGTCTTAAAATATAGCTTAGTGTTCAAGTATTATGTATAAATACAATTTAACCTGTCAGGTCTCTAGGATCATACCAAAATCTTGCAGTGGCTTTTTTTTACCACAGCGAAAAAATTTCTCCTACCTATTGTCGGGCATATCGAGCTCTCATACCATATCAAACCTTATAAAGTTAGTCTTCAAATACAGCTTAGTATTCAAGTTTCATGCCTATTTGCAGCTAAACCTGTCAGGTCTTTTGTAACATACCAGTAGCTAGCATTTTATTTGGCGCTTTAGCGAAAAAAATAAGTCCCACGTGCCATCGGTCATATCAAGCACTCGTTCCATATCAAACCATATAAAGTTAGTCTTAAAATATAGCTTAGTGTTCAAGTATTATGCTTATCTACAATAAAACCTGTCAGGTCTCTTGCATCATACCAGTAGCTAGCTTTTTAGTTGGTACTATAGTGAAAAAAAATACTCCCACATTCCGTTGATCATATCGAACACTCGTACCATATCAAACCTTATGAAGTTAGTCTTAAAATATAGCTTAGTGTTCAAGTATTATGCAAAAATACAATTTAACCTGTCAGGTCTCTAGGATCATACCAAAATCTTGCAGTGGCTTTTTTTTTACCACAGCGAAAAAATTTCTTTTACCTATTGTCGGGCATATCGAGCACTCATACCATATCAAACCTTATAAAGTTAGTCTTCAAATACAGCTTAGTGTCCAAGTATCATGCCTATCTACAACTTACCCTGTCAGGTCTTTTGTAACATACCAGTAGCTAGCATTTGATTCGGCGCTTTAGCGAAAAAAATAAGTCCCACGTGCCATCGGTCATATCAAGCACTCGTTCCATATCAAACCATATAAAGTTAGTCTTAAAATATAGCTTAGTGTTCAAGTATTATGCTTATCTACAATAAAACCTGTCAGGTCTCTTGCATCATACCAGTAGCTAGCTTTTTAGTTGGTACTATAGTGAAAAAAAAAACTCCCACATTCCGTTGATCATATCGAACACTCGTACCATATCAAACCTTATGAAGTTAGTCTTAAAATATAGCTCAGTGTTCAAGTATTATGTATAAATACAATTTAACCTGTCAGGTCTCTAGGATCATACCAAAATCTTGCAGTGGCTTTTTTTTACCACAGCGAAAAAATTTCTTTTACCTATTGTCGGGCATATCGAGCACTCATACCATATCAAACCTTATAAAGTTAGTCTTCAAATACAGCTTAGTGTCCAAGTATCATGCCTATCTACAACTTAACCTGTCAGGTCTTTTGTAACATACCAGTAGCTAGCATTTGATTCGGCGCTTTAGCGAAAAAAATAAGTCCCACGTGCCATCGGTTATATCAAGCACTCATACCATATCAAACCATATAAAATTAGTCTTAAAATATAGGTTAGTATTCAAGTATTATACTTATGTACAATAAAAT
The DNA here is from genome assembly GCA_922987775.1 of Agonopterix subpropinquella. Lineage (NCBI taxonomy): Eukaryota > Metazoa > Arthropoda > Insecta > Lepidoptera > Depressariidae > Agonopterix > Agonopterix subpropinquella. The sequence continues at coordinate 5,872,608 of OV277695.1, read as the reverse complement.
CTGTCAGGTCTCTTGCATCATACCAGTATCTAGCTTTTTAGTTGGTACTATAGCGAAAAAAAATACTCCCATATTCCGTTGATCATATCGAACACTCGGACCATATCAAACCTGATAAAATTTATCTAGGAATATAGCTTAGTGTTCAAGTATTATGTCTATGTACATTTTAACCTGTCAGGTCTCTTGCATCATACCACAATCTTGCAGTAGCTTTTTTTTTACCAAAGTGAAAAAATTTCTCCTACCTTTTGTCGGCCATATTGAGCACTCATACCGTATCAAACCTAATGAAGTTAGTCTTAAAATATAGCTTAGTGTTCAAGTATTATGTATATATACAATTTAACCTGTCAGGTCTCTAGGATCATACCAAAATCTTGCAGTGGCTTTTTTTTTACCACAGCGAAAAAATTTCTCCTACCTTTTGTCGGGCATATCGAGCTCTCATACCATATCAAACCTTATAAAGTTAGTCTTCAAATACAGCTTAGTGTTCAAGTTTCATGCCTATTTGCAGCTAAACCTGTCAGGTCTTTTGTAACATACCAGTAGCAAGCATTTTATTTGGCGCTTTAGCGAAAAAAATAAGTCCCACGTGCCATTGGTCATATCAAGCACTCATACCATATCAAACCATATAAAATTAGTCTTAAAATATAGGTTAGTATTCAAGTATTATGCTTATGTACATTGTACAATAAAATCTGTCAGGTCTCTTGCATCATACCAGTATCTAGCTTTTTAGTTGGTACTATAGCGAAAAAAAATACTCCCACATTCCGTTGATCATATCGAACACTCGGACCATATCAAACCTGATAAAATTTATCTAGGAATATAGCTTAGTGTTCAAGTATTATGTCTATGTACATTTTAACCTGTCAGGTCTCTTGCATCATACCACAATCTTGCAGTGGCTTTTTTATTACCACAGCGAAAAAATTTCTCCTACCTTTTGTCGGGCATATCGAGCTCTCATACCATATCAAACCTTATAAAGTTAGTCTTCAAATACAGCTTAGTGTTCAAGTTTCATGCCTATTTGCAGCTAAACCTGTCAGGTCTTTTGTAACATACCAGTAGCAAGCATTTTATTTGGCGCTTTAGCGAAAAAAATAAGTCCCACGTGCCATCGGTCATATCAAGCACTCATACCATATCAAACCATATAAATTTAGTCTTAAAATATAGGTTAGTATTCAAGTATTATTCTTATCTACAATAAAATCTGTCAGGTCTCTGGCATCGTACCAGTAGCTAGCTTTTTAGTTGGTACTATAGTGAAAAAAAATACTCCCCCATTCCGTTGATCATATCGAACACTCGTACCATATCAAACCTTATGAAGTTAGTCTTAAAATATAGCTTAGTGTTCAAGTATTATGTATAAATACAATTTAACCTGTCAGGTCTCTTGCATCATACCACAATCTTGCAGTAGCTTTTTTTTTACCAAAGTGAAAAAATTTCTCCTACCTTTTGTCGGCCATATTGAGCACTCATACCGTATCAAACCTAATGAAGTTAGTCTTAAAATATAGCTTAGTGTTCAAGTATTATGTATATATACAATTTAACCTGTCAGGTCTCTAGGATCATACCAAAATCTTGCAGTGGCTTTTTTTTTACCACAGCGAAAAAATTTCTCCTACCTTTTGTCGGGCATATCGAGCTCTCATACCATATCAAACCTTATAAAGTTAGTCTTCAAATACAGCTTAGTGTTCAAGTTTCATGCCTATTTGCAGCTAAACCTGTCAGGTCTTTTGTAACATACTGTAGTGTCTGTGCGAACGCGTAGTGAGTCACTTGCCTGCCGGCCGTTGTCGGGTACGGACGTGCGCGCTCCGCATACCCTACCTGCCCAGTTATCAACAGTAAATGTGTACTTATTTAGCAAACCCTACAAAGTGGCGACGACGGGATCTTATTTTACGTAAGTGCACACTGTATTTTACCCGGTTTTGAAATAAAAACAACGGTGAACGGCATTACAATAACAGAACAATAACGATGATTCATTATAATTTATCCACAGGGGTTATCATGGTACTTTTTTACTTTCACCGTGCTTAATTAAATATCCACGGAGGCTATCATGTATTCACTATGCCTATTTCATTAGTTATCATATCAAAAAACATCCGATTCTTAGTTTATGCTGTGGTTGACAATATATTACAGTGATTATTTTTCTTTTCATGAACGATGGCCATCAAACGCTGGAGGAAAAGAAGAAGAAGGAGACACCAGGAAGATGGGCGGCTGCTGCGATCGAGCTCGAAAGAATATACCACAAATCGAGCACCTGTTCGAACGAATCCTTAAGGTCATGTACAATATATTACATACATGTTTATATAATAGCCTTACGCTCAAGCAATAATCCTACGGGATAGGCAGAGACTACGACAATGACTATTTCATAATACGAAGTTATTCAGCTAGATTGAGGAGTATGTATACCTATCTGTGCAAGCCGCTTGATTAGGACCTCGACTTAACAGTTGACGCCGTCTGAGGATCTAACAAAGTCATTTCTTACGAAATTCCAGAGTTTGATATAAGAACGAGACAAGAACATAAAATCGTAGGAGTATTGTAATCGTGACTCTGTCTATGTTACCTACCTACACATAACTCGACGGAGCAGCGATTTGTACCCTATGGCACTCGCGTACCGTTAAAGGTTAAACTGAAGGTCGGTCGGTCGGTCAGTCCGTCGGTCGATCGGTCGGTCGGTCGGTCGGTCGTTCGGTCGGTCGGTCGGTCGGTTGGTCGGTTACGGTTACGGTTGTGGTTAAGGTTAAAGGTCAGATATTTACGAGGACTACTAATTGTCTGGTTACAATGATAAACAGTATAAATTATAGAAAACAGGCAAATAATTTCATCTTGAATATATAGTGTTATTATAAATATGATGTAGCGCTGCGTACGTATAGATACTCGAGTGGGTAAATCGGTGCAAAACAGTAGCCAATGCTCAGAAAATTGAACACAAATACCTACCGGATGACATAAGGTTTCCGCATAGGTATGTCAGTGTAAAACTATTTTTATATTCAATCACAATCAATATTGTTTGTACCTTGTTATATTAAGGAGTGACTTGCAAAGTTGCAACTATTTAACAAGGGGGGAAAAAAGGGATTTCTTGCAAATTTCCGTTACAACTAACTATACTATACGTCTAACTTAGCGATTCATTATGAATTTAATTATAAATACGCTGTTGAATATGCTATATCTTTTGCACCGATAGTTACTGACTTGACTACGTACGTAGTCCGGTATAACATAATATACATACCACTTTATACATACTTACCGCATATTAGGTTCCAAGCGCGAGTCACGCGAACTAAAAGGCGATAAGTATAAAGTGCCATGTAGGTAAAACTACAGTAGTTAAAGGACCATGCAGTGATTAAACTGTTAATAAAAACTAAAAGGTCAAGCAGATGCATAATACATGCAGGGATATGCACGGCCATGCAAAGTCATGCAAAAATATACAACTGCAATAGTAAAATGACTATTCAATAACTAAGTTGTTAGTAAAAACAGAAAAGTCATGCAGTTACATACAATGCCATGCAGGGCCGTGCAAAGCCATGCAAATATATGCAACTACAATAGTTAAAGGACTATTCAGTAACTAAGTTTTTAGTAAAAACAAAAAGGTCATGCAGTTACATACAAGGCCATGCAAGGCCATGCAAACCCATGCAAATGCAATGGTGACAGGACCATGCAGTTATTAAACTGTTAGCAAAAGCTAAAGGGTCACGCAATTATAAAATTATATTGGTTATATAACCATACAACTATCAGGTTATTAGCGAAAGCTAAAGTATCATGCAACTATTAAATGATAATAATTATGTGTAATAGAACCATGCAACTATCAAGTTGTTAGCGAAAGCTAAAGGGTCATGCAACTATACAATGATATGGGTTACAGAACCAAGCAACTATCAAGTTGTTAGCAAAAGCTAAAGTGTCCTGCAACTATAAACTGATATGGGTTATAGAACCATGCAACTATTAAGTTGTGAGGCGAAAGCTAAACTATCATGCAACCATGCAACTATCAAGTTGTTAGCAAAAGCTAAAGTATCATGCAACTATAAAATGATATGGGTTACAGAACCAAGCAACTATCAAGTTGTTAGCGAAAGCTAAAGTGTCATAAAACTATAAAATTATATGGGTTATTATTATAACCTATAGAATCATGCAACTATCAAGTTGTTAGCAAAAGCTAAAGGGTCATGAAAATAAAATAGTTACTGTACTAATATTATATAATTATACATGGACTATAATAGCAGTTAAAAGTCCTTGATTGCAGTGGCTGGCGGTTACGCAGAATATTTTAAGTGCCAAAGTGTATGTGCTTATGACAGACTTACTCTCTTGTCCTTACTTCCTTAATTTTATAAATCGTAAATGGATACGATCCAGAAGCAGTAACTCTGACCAGTATTTATCCAAATGAAATAAAAAAAAGGAAAGGAAGGGAAAAGAAAGGAAGGAATGAGATGAGATGAGAGGAGATCAAACAGAATCAAATAAAAGGAAAGGAAGGGAAAGGATAGGAAGGAATGAGATGAGATGAGAGGAGATCGAACAGAATCAAATAAAAGGAAAGGAAGGGAAAGGATAGGAAGGAATGAGATGAGATGAGAGGAGATCGAACAGAATCAAATAAAAGGAAAGGAAGGGAAAGGATAGGAAGGAATGAGATGAGATGAGAGGAGATCGAACAGAATCAAATAAAAGGAAAGGAAGGGAAAGGATAGGAAGGAATGAGATGAGATGAGAGGAAATCAAACAGAATCAAATAAATTCGAGTGAAATTAAATGAAATCAAATCAATTCGAGTGAAATCAAATGAAATGTTAAAATCTTTTCATTGAAAGTATATGGTCAAATTTATAGTCCTAAAGTCGTTTTGGGTCGTCATATTGCGTGCAAATATTAATGTGACATTAAAAAATTATTTGAGCATCCGGTGCATATCCGAGATGTTGACGAAGCCTGAGGGAATTACTTAGTCTCCTTTTACGACATTCATATGTTTGGTGCTATTCTAAGCCGGACATTACACGGTCATTCATACCTACTTAAAAGTGTCATTATGATACACAAAATGCAAAGGACCAAATAAAAATAAAAGCTATGTTTATACTATCGAAACTATTAAAGGCCATGAAAATTAGTCAAAATTGGACAATTACCAAGCAGAGACTTTCGGGTTCAAATAATCCTAAACGAGCCATAAACTAGCCATAGGCAAATCTAAATGTAAAACTAAAAACTATGGGCTATTAAATGTCTAGAATAAATAAATATTGGACATAAATATAAAATAAATAAATAAGAGATGATAAAGATCTATGGAATTTGAGCAAATACTAGAGCTATATTTTATGCTGTCAAATGGAACATTTGTACCAATTTAAGCCACGTGACCCAATAGTCACAGTCTTTATGTACTAAAATGCAATGATAAACAGCGAAAACATAGACTAAACACTTAATTCTAATTTGCAACGAAATTGAACACACAAGACATACAATTAATTATGCAATATTCCTGTACCTATATTGGGTATTTTCTGAACACCTTTTGTTTATCATTCCATAAAGGTTATTGCAGAAACCCGAAACATGAGGCAAGCATTATAGCTATCTAGCCAATAATAATATACTACTCGAAATCTGTCCACAGGTACAAGGAGCGTATCACAGTGAAATTGATTTCGACGCTAAGTGCCATGGATAACGATATTCTAATAAGACATAATCAAAGTTTGTTTAAATACTCGTAACAAATTATTTCGGAATGGCCACTCTTTTCAAGCACCACCAATATTGTCCAAAATAAAATGTTTATATTATAGCCAGAGAGTAAATCAAGGTATAAGTCATACTTAATGAAAATGTTTTGTGATCAAATCCAATTACATACTGAAGTAAAAATTGGATAAGGCATGTACGAGTACCTAATTAGTAATTACGAGTAGTCTTGCTAATACATTTGTAGTTCAAAAGTACACTTTTTATAGTAACAATGTGCAATCTCACGTTGGTTTAAATAAAATTTATATTTTTACATTGTTCTACGTACGGTTACACCTAGTTGGATTTTACATAAGTACCTAACAAAAATAAACTTAAATACATACTTAACAAATGTAACAAAAGTGCATAAACTGTACTATCCTACCATAGTTTTAAAAAAGTACTTAGAATGGAAGTTGATTGCGATTTGTCAATCTTATCTTGCTGTTTGTTTAACCAATCCTCACTCCTGAAATAATGATCACAGTTCACAGGTCAAGAGGAAAATAAATTAAGGTTTATTAATTTAATTAATAGTGTGTCATATAAAGTGGGACTAGACTTTCAATTTTACGCAATAAAACTAAATGTTGTAATAATACAAATAGTAGTTAAAATCTTGAAATATTATGAAAAGGAAAGGGATAGTCTAGACTCTAGAGTGGTAAGCTAAAGTTGAATGTAAATGCCTATTGGGCTCAGTATTGGCACAGAGTACTATGGTAATGGAAAGCTTTTAGTAACTATTAAAGAAATGAAATTAAGCAGTAAGAAACGGAACCTTTAATAATCAAAGATTATCAATCATAACACATTATTATTGTTATGTTATAGCGATGTGCATAGTGGAGTTTCTTGCGCCGTTTCTTCTCCCTAGCGAAGCACCTTCCGAAGCGGTGGTAGATTGATATAGAAATATATAAAATATTAAGAAAATATAAAATAAATGCAAGCTGTAGTACTACTGACTTTATAATAATAATTATATTAATATGTACCTGTATTGCTTATAGTTTTGATATTAAGTGTACTGTTACAAAATACATCTTAAATTAAATTAAAATAAAGAAGGGATGTAGTGTCTGTGCGAACGCGTAGTGAGTCACTTGCCTGCCGGCCGTTGTCGGGTACGGACGTGCGCGCTCCGCATACCCTACCTGCCCAGTTATCAACAGTAAATGTGTACTTATTTAGCAAACCCTACACATACCAGTAGCAAGCATTTTATTTGGCGCTTTAGCGAAAAAAATAAGTCCCACGTGCCATCGGTCATATCAAGCACTCATACCATATCAAACCATATAAAATTAGTCTTAAAATATAGGTTAGTATTCAAGTATTATGCTTATGTACATTGTACAATAAAATCTGTCAGGTCTCTTGCATCATACCAGTATCTAGCTTTTTAGTTGGTACTATAGCGAAAAAAAATACTCCCACATTCCGTTGATCATATCGAACACTCGGACCATATCAAACCTGATAAAATTTATCTAGGAATATAGCTTAGTGTTCAAGTATTATGTCTATGTACATTTTAACCTGTCAGGTCTCTTGCATCATACCACAATCCTGCAGTGGTTTTTTTTACCACAGCGAAAAAATTTCTCCTACCTTTTGTCGGGCATATCCAGCTCTCATACCATATCAAACCTTATAAAGTTAGTCTTAAAATACTGTTTTGTGTTCAAATATCATGCTTATCTACAATTTTACCCGTCAGGTCTTTTTTAACATATCAGTAGCTAGCTTTTTAGTCGGCGCCTTAGCGAAAAAAATAGATCCCACGTGCCATCGGTCATATCAGGCACTCGTTCCATATCAAACCATATAAAGTTAGTCTTAAAATATAGCTTAGTGTTCAAGTATTATGCTTATCTACAATAAAACCTGTCAGGTCTCTTGCATCATACCAGTACCTAGCTTTTTAGTTGGTACTATAGTGAAAAAAAATACTCCCACATTCCGTTGATCATATCGAACACTCGTACCATATCAAACCTTATGAAGTTAGTCTTAAAATATAGCTTAGTGTTCAAGTATTATGTATAAATACAATTTAACCTATCAGGTCTCTAGGATCATACCAAAATCTTGCAGTGGCTTTTTTTTTTACCACAGCGAAAAAATTTCTCCTACCTATTGTCGGGCATATCGAACACTCATACCATATCAAACCTTATAAAGTTAGTCTTAAAATACTGCTTAGTGTTCAAGTATCATGCCTATCTACAACTTAACCTGTCAGGTCTTTTGTAACATACCAGTAGCTAGCATTTGATTCGGCGCTTTAGCGAAAAAAATAAGTCCCACGTGCCATCGGTTATATCAAGCACTCATACCATATCAAACCATATAAAATTAGTCTTAAAATATAGGTTAGTATTCAAGTATTATACTTATGTACATTAAAATCTGTCAGGTCTCTTGCATCATACCAGTATCTAGCTTTTTAGTTGGTACTATAGCGAAAAAAAATACTCCCACATTCCGTTGATCATATCGAACACTCGGACCATATCAAACCTGATAAAATTTATCTAGGAATATAGCTTAGTGTTCAAGTATTATGTCTATGTACATTTTAACCTGTCAGGTCTCTTGCATCATACCACAATCTTGCAGTAGCTTTTTTTTTACCAAAGTGAAAAAATTTCTCCTACCTTTTGTCGGCCATATTGAGCACTCATACCATATCAAACCTAATGAAGTTAGTCTTAAAATATAGCTTAGTGTTAAAGTATTATGTATAAATACAATTTAACCTGTCAGGTCTCTAGGATCATACCAAAATCTTGCAGTGGCTTTTTTTTACCACAGCGAAAAAATTTCTCCTACCTATTGTCGGGCATATCGAGCACTCATACCATATCAAACCTTATAAAGTTAGTCTTCAAATACAGCTTAGTGTCCAAGTATCATGCCTATCTACAACTTAACCTGTCAGGTCCTTTGTAACATACCAGTAGCTAGCATTTGATTCGGCGCTTTAGCGAAAAAAATAAGTCCCACGTGCCATCGGTCATATCAAGCACTCATACCATATCAAACCATATAAAATTAGTCTTAAAATATAGGTTAGTATTCAAGTATTATGCTTATGTACATTGTACAATAAAATCTGTCAGGTCTCTTGCATCATACCAGTATCTAGCTTTTTAGTTGGTACTATAGCGAAAAAAAATACTCCCACATTCCGTTGATCATATCGAACACTCGGACCATATCAAACCTGATAAAATTTATCTAGGAATATAGCTTAGGGTTCAAGTATTATGTCTATGTACATTTTAACCTGTCAGGTCTCTTGCATCATACCACAATCTTGCAGTAGCTTTTTTTTACCAAAGTGAAAAAATTTCTCCTACCTTTTGTCGGCCATATTGAGCACTCATACCATATCAAACCTAATGAAGTTAGTCTTAAAATATAGCTTAGTGTTAAAGTATTATGTATAAATACAATTTAACCTGTCAGGTCTCTAGGATCATACCAAAATCTTGCAGTGGCTTTTTTTTACCACAGCGAAAAAATTTCTCCTACCTATTGTCGGGCATATCGAGCACTCATACCATATCAAACCTTATAAAGTTAGTCTTCAAATACAGCTTAGTGTCCAAGTATCATGCCTATCTACAACTTAACCTGTCAGGTCCTTTGTAACATACCAGTAGCTAGCATTTGATTCGGCGCTTTAGCGAAAAAAATAAGTCCCACGTGCCATCGGTCATATCAAGCACTCATACCATATCAAACCATATAAAATTAGTCTTAAAATATAGGTTAGTATTCAAGTATTATGCTTATGTACATTGTACAATAAAATCTGTCAGGTCTCTTGCATCATACCAGTATCTAGCTTTTTAGTTGGTACTATAGCGAAAAAAAATACTCCCACATTCCGTTGATCATATCGAACACTCGGACCATATCAAACCTGATAAAATTTATCTAGGAATATAGCTTAGGGTTCAAGTATTATGTCTATGTACATTTTAACCTGTCAGGTCTCTTGCATCATACCACAATCTTGCAGTAGCTTTTTTTTACCAAAGTGAAAAAATTTCTCCTACCTTTTGTCGGCCATATTGAGCACTCATACCATATCAAACCTAATGAAGTTAGTCTTAAAATATAGCTTAGTATTCAAGTATTATGTATATATACAATTTAACCTGTCAGGTCTCTAGGATCATACCAAAATCTTGCAGTGGCTTTTTTTTACCACAGCGAAAAAATTTCTCCTACCTATTGTCGGGCATATCGAGCTCTCATACCATATCAAACCTTATAAAGTTAGTCTTCAAATACAGCTTAGTATTCAAATTTCATGCCTATTTGCAGCTAAACCTGTCAGGTCTTTTGTAACATACCAGTAGCTAGCATTTTATTTGGCGCTTTAGCGAAAAAAATAAGTCCCACGTGCCATCGGTCATATCAAGCACTCATACCATATCAAACCATATAAAATTAGTCTTAAAATATAGGTTAGTATTCAAGTATTATTTTTATCTACAATAAAATCTGTCAGGTCTCTGGCATCGTACCAGTAGCTTGCTTTTTAGTTGGTACTATTGCGAAAAAAATTACTCCCACATTCCGTCGATCATATCGAACACTCATACCATATCAAACCTGATAAAATGTATCTTGAAATAATGCTTAGTATTCAAGTATTATATCTTTATACAATTTAACCTGTCAGGTCTCTTGCATCATACCACAAACTTGCAGTAGCTTTTTTTTACCATTGCGAAAAAATTTCTCCTACATTTTGTCTGCCATATCGAGCACACATACCATATCAAACCATATAAAATAAAGCTGAAAATATTGCTTAGTGTTCATATATTATGGCTACCTACAATTTAACCTGTCAGGTCTTTTGGCATCATGGTTGGAACCAATCTCGAACAATGTAATGTATAGAAAAAAAAAGTTATTTATATGAACTTTTTTTTAATGCACTTTACGTAGGAAACGTGTTATTATAATAAAACACTTTCATTTTATTATTTTTGCATGTTTTTAAAGCTTAATAATGTATTAAACTTGACGACTCCTTAATTTGGTCAGGTTATAAAAAGCTACTACTTTTGGCTACCAATTTCACACCGGTCATGGATCAAATCTATTCGATAAGCGGTAGGATCTATAAACGCCTTAAAAACATTAAAACAAGTATCAAAATTATAAAACATGATCATAAAACAATGAAGAATGCTCATCTGAAGTTAATTAACACTGTTTTACCACTTTCACTTTTGTCAACGACTGTACCCACGTTAATTGGTTTGCAAAAAATGTATGTGAAGCTAAGGTGTTCCGCTCCACTAACTTGCAAAATGAGTTTTGTCATAATCATCATAAATGTGTGTCAGTTCAGTGCCTGCAATAAGCTTGAGATTATATTAAATAGCCGATCTGTAATCTTGTATGTAATTAAATGCAATAAATAGCTTTTTGGACTATTCAATGACCATTGCTTACCTGTGTGTATAACGGGCCTACCTAGGCTACCTACCCATACCAAAACGTGTAGTTTCGCTGTATTTGTCCGCCAAACGGCCGTAGAGGTAGTTGGAGCGAGAGGGGTATAGTTTACGTGCCTCTATTAGCACTCGTGGAATGCGGGGCTGCGTTCGCGCAACCTCCGCCCGCACAACCAGTCTTTTCTTTCGTCCGCGCCTGTTGCTTGTGTTCGCGTTTTGCTAAAATTACGGGTTTAATAAAATAATGTGTGTTATATTGCCGTTATTCGAGTGTTTATTTGTTACCTATGAGTGAATAGTGACAAACAGTGGCTTAATATTTGTGTGATGCATGGAGATTTGTGAAAGTTGAGAAGGCTTTCAAGGAACTTCGGTCTCTTCGCTTATTTACCTGTAAGTCGGTCTCTATACGTGTCTGGGTGACGTAGATGTTTATTTCTTGCCGGTTCTTGGTCTCTCTTTTCCGTTTGACCATTTGTATGATGATTTCTATCGGGGGAATTTAAATTACGAACGAAGATTGAATCGTCGTCAAGTTTTTGTGTAACCTACCTACTGTAGGTAGGTAAGTACTTACACTTTCTTGCAAAAAGGCAAAAACACTAGTGCTATATGTAGGTAGGTACTTAAATCGACGATGTTCGCAAAATTCGTAATAGAAGCACGATACCTACCTACCTATGTACCATTTTTTTCAGGTCATAGAATGAACTAATCATTTGGAAATTGGAATCTACAACCCAAAGTACCTTTGACTTTGACTGTACTGTACCGTACTGTTATGTTATTTGTTTGACTTTGACTCTACTCTGTAGTACCCATGGTACAATAATACTATACTGCACTGGTAGCATGCACACCCGCGATAGCCGTGATACGGCTTTATCACGTCTTTTATCTCGTTCGTTCGCGCGCAAAAGAACGAGGTAAAAGACGTGATAAAGCCGTATCACGGCTATCGCGGGTGTGCATGCTACCAGTGCTGGTAGTACCCTATCCAGCTCTGCACGGCTAGCATGCCACCCACGACAAAGCGTTTAAACGAGAAAAACGTCATGCGCGCTCTTTCTGGCATACGTAAAATAATAAGGATGGAGGCACATCTCAATTTTTATCGTTTTCTCGGGGGTGGCATGCGAGGCCTAGGTACTGGAGGGAGGTACCTGGGTGTCCAGGTACCTACCTACAGTTACTTTACCGATGTTTCTACAGAGCTGTAGTGTAGACCGTGGGACCGTCAAGTCTCTCCCCTTTTCTAAATTCCTGTTCTGAATTTTGCATCTTTTTAATTGTTTAAATATTTAGGTAACTAAAACTACCTGCGACAAAATTCCTACGTAGAAAAAGAGATACAGCTAGGTACTACTAGGGGTCGTCCACAAATTACGTAACGCAAAATCCAAAATTTTTTTACCCCCATTTTTTACAACAGTATTCTAAAAGTTAGAAGGGTGGAGGGAGGGGTACCAATTTTTTTCTTTGAGCGCAGATTTCTCGAGACAAGCATTACAACGATTTAGTTTCTATGGGAGTTCCATTTGACAATACCTGTCCAACGACACCTCATTCGATATGCTATGCCCCTTTTCGTTGTATGGGAATCGTAAAAAAATATTTTCACATCCCTACACGTTTTTAATATGTGATGTATAATTAATACCATTTAAGAGGATAGGCGGGCTGAAATGCTAATTTTAGTTCAGGCAACGAATGATTCTGGATGGAAAAGTCGAAAGCAGAAAATTTGACTTAGGAACTTTGTTTGGACTAGTTAGGAGATAAACATACTAAAAGTCCTTACCCCTCCGAGGTGCGCTCGAGGGGGGGGAGGGCAAAGAAGGTCCCATTTTTTGGTTTTTTGCTTACATCTCGTAATCTATAAGTCATATTAAAAAGTATTATAAGTACAAATTAAACCTGATAAAATTTCCTACAAAACTAGTTTTATGTATTTTTGTCATAAGACTTAACCTTTGGGAGCTACAGGGCCGAGAAAGTAACAGCATTTTAAAAATTATGAAATTTGTATGGCGACCCCCATGAAAGTTGAAGATAAAAATAAAATGAGTTCATATTCTTAATTAGCGACCCTGAAAACCCTCTGATACAAGTTTTCAGTCGATTCGGTGAACCTTTAAAAGCTGCTTTGGCGTTTGAAATTTCCATGGCAGCCATCTCCGATTTCGCTATTTTGGTTTTTTTTTACTTGCAATTAAATCTGACCAGGGTTCTCTATGACATTTGTTCAAGGTCGATAACCCTATCTTTCATAGTTTCCGCGGGCCGTTGACCTCATCCGCCAGGAGTCGATCTTCCGAGGAAGTCGAAATATTCCTTTTATCACCAGGACATCCTTATTATGATCCCAAAATCATTTTAGTTGGCGGGAACCCGGCGAACAATTATCCGAGTACTCATCCGGGGTCATCTACTTTCTATGGAAAGTGGGGATACTTCCAATTGATCTGCGGGTTCCCCCTGCGGTACAAAGATGACATTTAAGGATCATAATATGGATGCTCTGGTGATACAGGAAAAACTTTGACTTTCTCGGAAGATCGACTCCTGGCGGATGATGTCAACAGCCCGTGGAAACTACGACAAATAGGGTAATGGGCCTCGAACGAATGTCATAGAAGACCCTGGTCAGATTTGGTTGGCGGTAAAAAAAAACCAAAATAGCAAAATCCAAGATGGCTGCCATAGAAATTTCAAACTCCAAAGCAGCTTGTAAAGGTTCACCGAATCGACTGAAAACTTGTATCAGAGGGTTTTCAGGGTCGCTAATTAAGAATATGAAATCATTTTCTTTTTATCTTTAACTTTCATGAGGGTCGCCATACAAATTTCATAATTTTTAAAATGCTGTTACTTTCTCGGCCCTGTAGCTCCCAAAGGTTAAGTCTTATGACAAAAATACATAGAACTAGTTTTGTAGGAAATTTTATCAGGTTTAATTTGTATTTACAATACTTTTTAATATGACTTATAGATTACGAGATGTAAGCAAAAAACCAAAAAATGGGACCTTCTTTGCACTCCCCCCCCTCGAGCGCACCTCGGAGGGGTAAGGACTTTTAGTATGTTTATCTCCTAACTAGTCCAAACAAAGTTCTTAGGTCAAATTTTCTGCTTTCGACTTTTCCATCCACATCCTTTTTTGAGCATTCATTGACCAAACTATTTGGAGAAAAGGTATCTTTTCTGACCGAATTATTTATCCGAACGTATTTGTCCGATCCACCCCACCCATACACCCTCGCTGACTAGAGACAACTGCAGCTCGGACCGATTTTATATTATACAAAAAATTTACTCTGTTTCCTCCTCCAAAACTAAACGAATTTGAATAATCTTTTCAAAAATAATATGAGAAAGACTTTGTTGTATGTTTTGCTTTTTTTTTTATATTCGTTAAATTTGTTTACAGGGTGTCTGAAAACTGGCGGTAAAATTAGTCATTTTTGAAGGTCCCTAGTTCTTACAGTAATTAATTAATGCAAAAAATCAAAACATAGGGACATGGCAGAGGTGACATAGATTTTATGGTAAAAAAATATTTGCTCTAGTGTCATTATCCAGAGAGAAAACAGGGGAATACGTTTGTACGTACTAAACCGTACTGGTCTATCCCCTTAATGGATAATGTAAATTAGGGATGTGAAAAATGGAAAACAACACATTTAATGTAGGTACGAGTCGTTTTTTTCGAGTTGGCCGCTCCCTCCCTTCCCGCTTCACCGTACCGCACCCCTAAGAGACCCTATTAAACGCAATTTTATAACCTTTCGCAACGCAACGACGTACTATCACTTCGATCAACAATATACAATATGTTCTATATTGTTGATCGAAGTACTATCAGTTTAAAATAACAATGTGCATGACCTTGAAGGGCCGTTCTATAACTTCACTCGTTTGACAAGGGAATGTAGACTCTATGTAAAGGAAACAATCATTTGAATGACTCGAGTGAAGTTCGTGTGATTGAGTGACGTCACATTTGCGAGCGAGGTCATGCACATTGTTATTTTAAACTGATAGTACGGCACGTCCGTACCGGTCACTAATATCGCTTTTAATTTTAAATTTTTATTTGTTTGTTATATTATTTTTTGTCGACGGGACCAGTTAATGTGCCTGTGACGAAATTTTGTAACGGTCATCGATGGCCAAATCCAAGCAAACGGGTAGTAATTATTAAATAATTAAAATCGTGACGTAACACAGACCTTGACCCCCCTTCCCCCAACGTACTAAGACCGTAGCGTATGGCCAGACTCCCCCCCTCCCTCCAAATTGCGTAACATAATTTGTGGACGCCCCCTTACCAATTTTTTTTTACAGAACTAAGCCAGCCTATTCTATTTTCAACCCTACCTACCAGTGCCAAGCACGTATGAATTCAAACTTGTTTCGGGGTCATTCATATTTAGGGGGATACTCACTGCAGTTATATACCTACCAACATTACATTCCGATTTCGGGAGAGGGGGGGAGGGAGGATAAATCCCACCTATCCCCCCGGCAATCACGTATTTAGACTTTGGTGTCTGGGGGGGGGAGGGGGGACCTTCATTTTCCGGAGGGGATTTTCATTGAGAAACGATGAAAAAACTATATTTGTAATCACTGTTCCATACAAATATTCGGATTTCGGGGGGGATAAATCCCACGGTACCTATCCTCCCCTTGGATACGTGCCTGCCCCCCTGCATACATACATAGATACCTGACCAGTGCCCTAGCTACCTATTCTCGATGATTGGATCCAGAGCAAGGAGACCGTAAGCGGTTTCCTTTTTAGGGTTCCGTACCCAAAGGGTGAAAACGGGACCCTATTACTAAGCCTACGTTGTCCGTCCGTCTGTCCTACCTATTTAGGGCTGTAACTTTTGAACCGTAATAGATAGATAGTTGAAATTTTCTCAGATTATGCGTTATTACGGCGGATTTGTTAACAAATAATAAAAATGCCAAAAAGTTAAAAATTAAGGGGGGTTCTCAACAAGAAACTAGTTTTTATCAACGTTTTTCTTCACGCTTCACGTTTTATCGTAAAAACGGTAATAGGTACATACAAGCGTCAAACTTAGTGTGATTAATGTGATTATAGAGCAAACTCCACAGAATAACAAAAAATACTAAAAACCGGCCAAGTGTGAGTCGGTCTTGCGCTAAAGGTCCCGGACAAAAAAAGTTTTTTTTCTAAGTTAATAATGTTGTGTTCTGTGGTGGTGTTGGTACGGAATCCTCGGTGCGCGAGTAGCCCGACTCGCACTTGACCGGTTTTATTTTTTGACCTTATACCTATACCTAGTTACCTACTATACCTACCTATGAATACCTAGTCCCGCACTGGATCCGATACCTACACGCTGTCTCGTTCACCCACTTATTGCATTGAAAGGAAATGTCGAAACAAGGCAGGAACTTCGCCGCCGGAAGATGGCCAATCCTTGATTCATTCCGTCGCTTTTTCATTCGGATTCCTTTCGTCAAATTTATACTAACTAACCTAACCTAATCACTTACGAGTAGGTTAGCTACTTGACTAAATGCAACCTTACCTAGGTATAGGGTCGCCAGGTCCTATTTATTTTAAATCGGGGCAGAAGGTAAAACAAATCGGGATTTAGGGTTGTAGATCGGGACCATAGATCGGGACACACAAAAAACAATGTATTTTAAAATTAACTGCCTGCGTTTCGCGAAGAGCCTACCTACATCTGAATTTAATCCTACATCTAAACTATTATAAAACTGTAACAGAAATTTGTCTGTACATTGAAGATATTTACAAAAAAAAATTACGATATGGTTTTTAGATGTCCCTGATTCCAAATGACCAATTTTTGGATTTTTTGTCTGTCTGTTTGTTTGTTTGTTTGTTTGTTTCTTCGTTTGTTTGTTTGTTTGTTTGGGTGTTTGTTTGTTCGAGTATCACGCAAAAACTACTGAACCGATTTTGATGAAACTTTTTTGTTTGATAGCTTATCATCTGACTTAAAATCTGGTATATAATTTATGCGGACGAAGTCGCGGGTAAAAGCTCGTACTTAATTAAAAGACAGACAGCATTATGTGCAAAGTACTTTAAACTTAGTATTTGGAGCGGGTTTGATGAACGAGTAACTTTTCATCCAAACATCAAGGAACGAACACATTCTTCTTTGTTTCTTCTTCTATTTTGAGCGCATTGTCGCACTCGATGTGATGTGTAATTTATTTTAATTTTTTTTCTAATAATAATGGTTTTTAATAAATTCATTGATTTATCGGGACATTTAGTGTCCCGATCAGGTCCAAATCGGGACGCGTCCCCAGACCCTGAAAATTGGGACACCCTACCTAGGTAGTAGGTACCCTACTGAATTATAAATAATTGAAGCACTTTAACAGATCCTAGTAGATCCATCTTCACGTTCATCTAACTTTTGTAACACTTAGCTAAACGTTGCGAATCTTCCTACAACATAAAAGTCATTCGTCGCAATGTCGCATTTTCGATGAAATGGCTTTTCGAACAAATTGTCCATCAATCATGGAACTTCGATCAGTCTGCTTTCGATGAACTGTCGCATCTACGAAATGGTTTTTCCATGGTTTTTCGATCAAATGGCCTATTGCATAAATTGTTTCGTATCTATCTATTCGTAATACCTAAGTCCTAATCTCGGTAGCTTAGCTTAACATACGTAGGTTATGTAGGTATATATTACGTTGGTTCTTTCATAAGTCAAATTGCCTATTGGAATATTGGAAGGGCCACTTCATTACCGTTTGCCACACACCAGGGTCAATCACCTTGGTACCTACTTAGGTAGGCTGATATATAGGTAGGTATAGTATATAACTGAGGTATAGTAGGTAGTAGTACTGAAGTGGCCCTTCCAATATTCCAATAGGCAATTTGACTTATGAAAGAACCAACCTAATAAGTACTGAGACACCTTCCTTTCGCCTATTTATTGCAAATCACTGCTCAGTCTAAATAGGTAGGATGTAACTATCGATAAGTGGGAAGGTACCTATTACTTCGTTGACTGTACTACCGGTAGTAATATATATACCTAGGCTAGGTAAGCTACAATACCTATTTGATTGATTCCGCGATCGTGGAGTTGCGATGACGTCAGGTCACGTTTTTCCGACTATCCATTCATTCGTTTACGTTTTTTAGTACCGAGTCGTGCTGTTAAAACGATTTTTGTTTTTGTTTTTATTTCCCTTTCCGCCATGTTCCTTCACAAAATGATTAAGGGAAGTCAAGTCAAACAAATAACCAGGCACGAACCCTTACTTTGTGAAATTAAGCTTCTCCTTATAAGGGGTCGTTCATAAATTACGTAACGCATTTAGCGGGGAGGGTGGGAGTACGGCCAGGCGTAGGCGTTACGGTCCCGTTACGTGGGGGGGGTGGAGGGGCTTAAGGTTTGCGTTACGTCACGCTCTTTTTCTCCTTTTATACCGCTTTCATAGCTAGATCGATCTAGCGCTGTTGTATATCACTCCCTATTTTAATAACAACACGATAATATAAAAAATTACAAGTTTCAATAGTTCTTTCAACGTAAAAAGTTTGTGAGATCACAAATGTAGAGACACATTTCGCTAAATTCATTGGGTAATTCTTGATAACATCCCAGTTTTGTTTTTTTGCAATGTAACATTAAACTTTTCTGTTTTTTTTTTATAAAAACTGAATTATTATTCCTAATGTTTACGTTACGAAACGGAATGGAGGGGGGGGGGGGGTCGAAATTTTTAGAATTTTGCGTTACGTAGTTTGTGGACGACCCCTAAGTAATTCAGGACTGGCAAAGGGAGCTCCTTCCTTAGCAATAACTTTGCCCACCCCAAAAAAGCATTATTTAGCTAAAGGCAGGAACGTGGAATAGGTATTGTGGCATTAGAGTGCACTGTGCAATTCTCCAAGCGTCACATCGCTGTCAAAAACATCGACGAGGTCACAAATGTAACATCCTTCTTGCATTTTGGAAAATGGGCAGGGGTGAGGGGTACCTACCCATAAAGATATACGCGGGGGGGGAGGGTTTGTTCTGCGCAGTCAAGGCCTTGCTCAAGATGTTTGCTAACTATGATACTTACATAATAGCTATGTATAGGTAGATACATGTCCTTCCTACGTTTAGGTACTTTTGGTTTCTTTCCGAAAATCTTTGATCAAGTTAGGTGTCTAGGACCTTACCTACTTTTTACTAGCAATGTTGATCAGTTTCTAGAATCGAAAATAGATGTACCTACTTATGTCATGCCAAGCCCCTTTGTAGAAAAGAAATACTTGGACCCATTCTACAGCTACAACCTAGGCAGACAAACGACGTTCTAACTCCTCTGGGGGACCAAGCACCAACCACAAATAAAGAAGAAATTGATAAACTCCTCTTTTTTTAAGTCTGGTAAAAAGAACTCAAGTCCTCTGACATCAGCTGATGTAAATTGCAAAGTTCACGACCCAGTCACGCTCGGCTAAGTTGCGAATAAGATAATGTTGAAATTAAAGCTATTGTAAATACTTACCAACAAATAACTAGATGCGATCCCTGCGTGAGAACCGCATTATGGAATCTCATGTTACAAGTTTTATAAGTGTTACAATAAAATAATTATTCAAAGAATAAAATAGATGATTAATCAATTTTGAAATTAATTAAAATATAGTTTACGTTTTACTTGATCCTAATACATATACAATCAACTTAGGTAGCGGTACATACAAAGTTTAATTCTATTTTGAATATTAAGGCAAGGTATCCCTACTGCAATCGTGTTTTCAACGGTTAGATTCACTGCAGAAAGAACGTATCTACACTGTTATTTTAACTATATATATTAAATTTAATAATTTGGTTAACAAAAACCGGTTAGAAAACAGACAAAATAGGTATCATCCCCCCTTTACCAATTTTGAAAATAGATTTTTAAACACGATCTTTTATAGAAACTATCTGTGACTGTTGAGACTCGAGAGTTTCGTTTTTTCAGTGTGTGTGTGACTGTATCACCTGTAGGTAGTTAAAATAAGTTACAGTGGCTCAAAGCTGTGCTCAAAGATTTCCATACAAACCTTAAATTATTCCTAGCGTTGAAACTATTTTTAACGAAAATCTGACAAGCCACAACCACTGACACAGAGATTCTTATTTCAATAAAATTCTGTTTAAAATAAAAACCGGTCAAGTGCGAGTCGGGCTACTCGCGCACCGAGGGTTCCGTACCACACCACCACAACACACAACATTAAAAAAACTTTTTTTGTCCGGGACCTTTACCGAAAAACCGACTCACACTTGGCCAGTTTTTAGTATTTGTTGTTATTCTGTAGAGTTTGCTCTATAATCACACTAAGTTTGACGCTTGTATGTATTACCGTTTTTACGATAGAGCGTGAAGAAAAAACGTTGATAAAAACTTGTTTCTTCTTGAGACATCTTTCCCTTAATTTTTAAATTTTTGAAATTTTTATTATTTGTCAACAAATCCGCCGTCATAACGCATAATCTGAGAAAATTTCAACTATCTAGCTATTACGGTTCAAAAGTTACTGCCCTAAATAGGTAGGACAGACGGACGGACGGACAAACGGACGGACGGACGGACGGACGGATGGACGGACGGACGGACGGACGGACAGACAGACGGACGGACAACGTAGGCGTTTTTACCCTTTGGGTACGGAACCCTAAAAATGACTGAAAGATAAACCAATGCCAACTATGTATTATTGTTTAATTAACTGTCTGCATACGACGAGCATGTTCAATGCTAAGCTATAGTATCTTGAGAGGTGTTTATGGCATTGAGTCATGACATGAATGAATGTTATTTTTTAAACACAGGCCTACGCGAAGTAACCGCTTTCACAATTGATTGAAGTTTGAAGACGCTTTGAAATGCCTTTCAAGGTTTTCTCTCGATAATTATTGTATCACACCGTTTAGTAATACCTGTACCTATATAGTATATAGTAGTACCTAGTTATTTTATTACCTCTAGTTTTTGCCCGCGAATCCTCTGCGTTGACTTAAGACCGGTCAAGTGCGAGTCGGGCTACTCGCGGGTCGAGGACACCACCACATACATTTACATATTAACATACAAAAATGTTTTGTTTTTCCCGGGATCATTAGCGCGAGACCGACTCAGACTTGGCCGGTTTTTATTATTTGTTGTTATACTGTAGAATTTGCTCTATAACCACAACAAGTTTGACGCTTGTATGTTTTACCGTTTTTACGAGAAGTTTAAGTTTAAGAGTTAGAGCAAGAAGAAAAAAAACGTTGATAAAAACTAGTTTCTTGTATAAAGAGGATCCCCCAAAACGTTTAACATTTTTGTTTTATTATTTGTTAGCAAATGCGCCATAATAAAGCACATTCTGTGAAAATGTCAACAGTATAGCTATTATTAGGTTCAAAAGTTACGGCCCTAAATAGTTAGGACAGACGGACGGACGGACGGAAGGAAGGACAACGGCAACGCAGGCTTAGTCATAGGGGCTTGTTATTTTTAGGCTAGGCGTAGGCTTATTATTTTTAGGGTCCCGTTTTCACCTTTTAGGTACGGAACCCTAACAAGTTCAGACAATATTCTTTTCGTGTGCCGAATAATTCGGCACACGAAAAGAATATTGTCTGGACTTCACAGGATATAATTCGGCCCGAATTATATCCTGTGATGTGATGGAGTCACAAACATCAAAACATTGATCGTCAATTCGTCACTTTATCTAAACTAAACTGTAACAGAAGTGTGTCTGTACATTGGAGATATTTACAAAAAAAATATTACGATATATGGTTTAAATTAAAATTAAATTAAATTAAAAAATCATTTATTGCCTTAGTTTTTCTTACAATCTAAAGTACAAAATAATATAGAATTACACGACTGAGGCAAAAGGTCGAGGCTCAGCCTTTGCTGGCACGGGGCACGGGGTTGAACCCGCGCAGCGCTGATTTTCAGCCCCTCCCTTCTCCCTAAGCTCTTGAGCGGGAGATGAGTTTTTAGGTGACCCTCATTCCAAATCACCAATTTTTGGATTTTTTGTCTGTCTGTTTGTGTGTTTGTTTGTTTGATCGAGCATCACGCTAAAACTACTGAACCGATTTTGATGAAACTTTTTGATTGGTTATGATCTGAGTTAAAATCTGGTATATAATTTATGCGGACGAAGTCGCGGGTAAAAACTTGTAAACTTTAAAACTATTTACGTCATATTCAATTAGGATTTTATTGCAACTGACAATCTGTTACATCAGGTAAATTACCAGCTACAGCTGTTTATTACCCGACCGCGTCAGAAGGTAATAATTTAACTTATGTGTCCTATGATTACGAACTAGGACCTTTAACTTTTAACCTAGTTATGGCGTCTGGGTAATCAAGCAAAACTGTAGGTAGTGTTTATTATTGCCACCTTTGTTTGACTGTCATTTTTCTTCTCTGAAATGGAAGCAAGGAAAATTCTCGACCATTTTCCGCCTGATCTACAACGAAATGCCATGTACCTACCAATGAGTTTTTCTAACTGCTCTTAAACGGTGAAGGAAAATTCCGATGCGAATGTGATGTCTACCAATCCGCATTGGGCACGCGTGGTGGAATAAACCCGCCCAGAGGGTAGGCCTGTGCCCTGCAGAGGGACGTATATAGGCTGATGATGATATGAAATATCTGCTTTTTAGGGTTCCGTACCCAATGCGTGAAAATGGGACCCTATTACTAAGCCTACGTTTTGTCCGTCCGTCTGTCTGTACTACCTATTTAGGGCTGTAACTTTTGAACCGTAAGAGCTAGATAGTTGAAATTTTCACAGAATGTTCGTTATTACGGCGGATTTGCTAACAAATAATAAAAATGTCAAAAAATTAAGGGGGTCCTCTCCTCATGCAAGCAACGAGTTTTTATCAACGTTTTTTCTTCTCGCTCTATGGTAAAAACGATAATAGATACAAGCGTCAAGCTTGGTGTGATTATAGAGCGAACTCTACAGTATAACAACAAATAATAAAAACCGGCCAAGTGTGAGTCAGTCTCGTGATAGAGGTCCCGGAGAAAAAAAATACCTTGTACGTTAATATATTGTGGTGGTGTGGTACGGAACCATCGGTGTGCGAGTAGCCCGAATCGCACTTGACCAATTTTATTAAACTACCTATTCGCTATTTAAAGGTGATGCAGCCTGCACCACGTCCGTCCTGGGCCAACAATAATAAAAATACATGGAATGCAAGCAACCTCCTATTTATGGAACTATCAAGTTTGCGCATCCTAAATGTGA
This sequence comes from Agonopterix subpropinquella, assembly GCA_922987775.1. Lineage (NCBI taxonomy): Eukaryota > Metazoa > Arthropoda > Insecta > Lepidoptera > Depressariidae > Agonopterix > Agonopterix subpropinquella. The sequence goes on along the minus strand of OV277695.1, from coordinate 5,848,953 downwards.
ATTCACGATATAAATGCCACTGCACGGACCGGTTGGGATGTAAATAGCGAAATGGGACCAGTATAGGCCTTACTAGCGATTGTTTTTGTTTACATATAAGAAAAACGTGAAACTTCGCCCCAGGAGGGTAATGGATGGACAGAAGCAGATTTTTCTCGAGTTATTAGAATAAAACTGAAAAATGCAAAGATAATGATGATCATAAACCAGATAGGTTCCCTTGCCTGGTTGAGTAGCTTATTGATTTTGACTGATTTTCTTTTAATTTCTTCAGACCAAGGTTATATAAAACAGCCATGGCCTGAATTATCGATCTAAAGAAATTGGAAAAATACTTACCTACCTCGTATTTTTTAACCAATTTTTATGTTGTTTAAAAATAAATTGTCCATTATTACTATAAGGACATGACATACATAGTTCCTACAGTTTACCGCGCGAAAATGTGGGCATGGATACGGTATCCATGGCCATATTTTCGCTTGGTAAACCCCGTATATCCACACATTTGCCCACTAAAGTGTAACATAACGGTCAGTAACAATACAATGAGTGACCGCTCAGATGTTTACGCTCCATACATGGATTATCAATATCATTATGGATAGTGGATACCAAACCAAAACACTGTTATGTCGTCTGTTTCGGTCACATATACAACTTTACTGTGGGGGGGATGCTGTAGGCCGACCGTGAGTTGACAACTTGAGCTGCCTACTGCAGTTTTTACGCGCATTTTGCATTGCCATTGGATAACATTACATTTTATGAAAAAAGGAAAAAGGTGCCAAAATTCGAAAATCATTTGGTGAAAGGTACACAAAGCTTAAGCTTATTAGTACACAAAATTACCTGATTTGTCTGACCATTATTACTCGAATTAAAAAAAAAATTGTTTGACAGAAAATGCAAGAAAAATGTACCTAAGCAAAAATAAGTAGGTATCGATTAATATAGTATAAAAAATAACTCAGAAAACCTATTTTAATATTTTTCAATAAAATCAGGTTGAATAAATTAAAAATATGTTGATCATTTAAGTTCTCGTCTCAGAGAAATCTAAAAGCAGAGAAATCGCGTCTTTGGATATGTGTATTTTAATTATTTTTATCATAAATACTTTAATCATGTGCTAATCTATATTTCGCGTGATTTTATATTAAATTTTATACTTAATATTTATCTGCAAATCTGCAGTCACGAGAAAATTCATTCCTTGAAAAACTTGTCATAAATCCACTCGTTTTAGAGATCGCGCTAATGCGCAAGACAATCTGGCACTTCCTAGCTCGCAATGAGTCGCATGCCAGTTGCGCTTGCGACACTGCATACCATGAGCATTAGGGCGCACACTTGATGGAGCGGAAAATGCGGAAAGGCAGCCCATGCAATCTCTATCTATACCTTACCTACCGACGGTTTTTTACGGGATGATCAGTTAGATAACTTTATCAAAGGGACCAAAATCGAAATCGTGAAAAAAAATATCAGCTGTTTCATACAAAACAGTAAACCTGCTCGACCCAAATGATGGGACAGCAGTTTTTTTTTCGCAATTTCGACGTTGATCCCATAGAGAAAGTTGTTCAGTTTCAGTGTCTGATCATGATCATCCTCTTAAAAAGTCCCCTTAAGAGTTAGACCTGTATTTAGAGTGTAAAAAATAAATTAAACTAACCATAAAAAATATCACTATACGACTTCGTTAAATAACAATACCTCAATAACCTCAATTTCAAAATTAGTTAACCCTTTGCCCTAATACACTGCACTGCAATTGCTGCTGTGCGCTGCTTTCAAATTGTCCAGTATAAATATGCCTAACGTCCAAGCCTGCGAAGAATGCCAACTATTCTGCCACATTCCTGTATCTATAATTGGATTCTAACGTGTCCTAAATAAGTACAGGTTTTGACATCGATCGTTACGTTCCATCCTACTACGCTACGTTTATTTTATTGCAATATCTAAAATACCTACTTGAGTAGAGTAGACCTCCTGTTGAGTTAAGCCAAACCCAAATATTTAACCTGGAATCTTGAAATATTAGAAGTATTAAAAGTAGGCACACACGGCGACACATCATGCACGTATAATACAAAACCAACTTAAGCTGGCCCCGCGACGTCTACTGTATTATGATTGTAGCTTTCCTAAGGCGTCTACAATAAATATGTCTACTGTACTGTCAATCAATGGTAGGTCCCCCGGGCTGCGCCCGCGCCGACTTGACATAAAGTAGGCCTTCACTTGGCAGCTTGGCACATCGGAAGTGCGTGGGAAGTTTACCATTCCTTACTAAGGTGTCAGAACAGTTGACTAAACAATATTACATTTATTTTTAATTTCAAGAGATATTGAAGCTCTTAGTCGTGTCTGAGGCTATATAAAAAAAAGTATTCTATTTATACTGAATTAGATTTTTCTTAGATTTCATGATAATGATAATGTCATTTCTCAAACAGACGAACGAGATAAAAGGCGTGATACAGCCTTATCGCGCGCATCATACTACGGCGCAGTAGTGCAATTTTTACACTTTACGAATCCTTATTCGTATTCGAAAACTCTACAGACAGAGTTTATGCATTACGAGCTTTTACCCGCGACTTCGTCCGCATAAATTATATACCAGATTTTAAGTCAGATGATAAGCTATCAAACAAAAAAAGTTTCATTAAAATCGGTTCAGTAGTTTTTGCGTGATACTCGAACAAACAAACACCCAAACAAACAAACAAACAAACGAACAAACAAACAAACAAACAAACAAACAGACAGACAAAAAATCCAAAAATTGGTGATTTGGAATCAGGGACATCTAAAAATCATATCGTAATCTTTTTTTTGTAAATATCTTCAATGTACAGACACACTTCTGTTACAGTTTTATAATAGTTTAGATTCGTATACGACAGGATGAGTGATATTCAAAAATAGCACACTAGGTTTCTGTTTTCATTGTACGTAATTAATTTAGCGAACTTACTATACTTTACTCCTTAGCTCTTTTACTAAGGTATATAGCTGTAGACGATGCCTCCATTGCTAATTGGACACACCCAGTGTTACTTCTACTTACTGCTTATTAACATTGCAACCACAGTGCGGTCGTGAACTTATGCTAAACTTTGATTATTAGACCAATGTGCAGTATAGCTCTGATATTGTAGATTCTACTAATTCATATCCCAACTCCAAAAGCCAAAGAGTTCTCGAGTAGCGACCACGTACCGGGCAGCACAGCGTGGGTACCTGTCCTCCACAAGGTGGACCGACGACCTGGTGAAGGCGGCGGGAACCCGTTGGATGAGGGCAGCGCAGGACCGGTCGTTATGGCGATCCTTGGGGGAGGCGTGGACATCTACAGGGTGAAATTGATATCATTAGCATCCTTTTAAAATAAGAGTCTACCCATCAAACTAAACAACTTTTACTATGGGAGCAACCAGATCGGAGCGAAAATAAAATCAGCTGTTGCATACATTTAAGTCGAGTAGGCACTGCATTTAGTATGGAACAGCTGATTTTATTTTTGCTCCGATTGGTTTGCTCCCATAGTAAAAGTTGTTCAGTTTGATGGGTGACTCTTAGTTTAAAAGGGTGTTAATGATATCAATTTCACCCTGTATATGCTGAGATGTTGATGATGAGAATGTCATTTAATATTCTTTTCTATCAATTCATAAATCCTAATCATGTGCTATCCCTTAGACAATTTAATAGGGACAAGTTACGCGTGTCATTCTACTTAGAACCATTTCTGCCACTTTTTGCGGGGGGCGAGGTAACATGAAATTCGCAACATTGGATTTTATTCCCCATAAGTTTAGATTCTAATTTTGAATGTTAAAAATCATGAAAAGTAGTCTCGTGTGAACCCCAAACGTTCTAAGTTCAAAATTATTGTTTCGCTATTATAGGCTGTCTCGTTTAGTGATAAGGTATAAAATTGGGTGTAAATGCGCAAGATTAATTGATCTAATACCGTGGCAGAGGGGAAATGCTACCGCAAGTCGAGTCCTTAGAGGGAGGTTACACGTTCAGTATTTCGTCATTCTGGTCCATCAGTCTGGTCGTGTTTATTTGATTTGAAGGGAAACTGATATACTGAAGCATCATGTTAGTCGGGTCAATCTCGAGTCAGTTTCCCTTCAAATCAAATATACATGACCAGACTGATGAAATACTGACCGTGTAACCTCCCTCTTAGGGGAGGTCTATGTCCAGCTGCGCTGCCGGCTAAGATGATGATGATGATGATATCCCAACTCCATCCCAACAACACTGACGACGCAAAATTGTGTTTCCTGCAGTGAAACGATCACCGAGTGGCCCAACCCAATGCAAAGGTAGTAATTTCGCCTGCCGCATAAGTACAGTGTTGGTAGGATGCATAAAATGTGTGTCGCGATACTTACTGCACGCACACGCACGATACGTCCCGCGTGCCGGCACGTTACAGGCCATGACTGATAGAACGCACGTCTTCAATTACCTTCAGTAACTAACTATTATTTTGATGGACGTGAAAATAAATGCCTTGTAGACTCCGACATCTGAATCTCATGCAGTCAAGATTCGTCATTGAATGAATGCATCAAAACAAATGAGTCTGAAAATTGTTATTTGAAATTGTTGTAGTATGGAAGTGAATAGAAATAGCTTTTGCACAAATTATTTTAATAGTTACTACGCGGCTTTATTTATCTAAGTACCTACTTGGCGTAAGTGTCGCCAAGACGCTGCAATCATCTGTTATAGATGAAAAGGCGTATGATAATGATGATGACCTACATACCTAGTTAGGTTAATATTATTTCAATTCTATTACAACATGCCTCCTCGAATGAGGATACCTGAGTTCGTCTGGCGCACCCTGGGCAGTCAGCCTCGATACGACCATTGCTGGCTAGCTAATCTTTACACTACAACATGAGTGACTGTCATGCGAAGATCACAATATTTTAGCGTCGATTTGAGCGTTTAGTTGAGAGCGAGCTTTCTATTTTCTTGATTCATCATCATCCATCACCATCATTGCAGCGTATTATACCTGTTTTACGTCCCATTGCAAGGCACAGGCCGACACTCACGAAGGGTAGATGGTATATGGGTGTACGTTTCCTTAATTAACTTTACAAATCTCTCATGTTCCTGCCAAAAGATGCTACAAGTCATCGTACGTCCAACTACAGGTTTCTATAAAGTGCGAACACACCTTTAGCGAGCCCTCAAACAGCTCAACAAAACACACAACCAGCCAACTGAACAAACAACGCCTTGAATGTTGAATGGAGGCTGCGTGTGTGAAAGCAGAGGGCATGCCAGGCCAGTGCCGGAGCTTTCGGCTGTTTATCAGTCATGGCCCGCGGTGACGTCACGAGGGGCCGCGCGCGCGCGTGATCGATCACCAAGTTCAATTCATTATTTTCGACTCTTGTCAAAGAAAATACAGGTTGCGTTGTGCGAAACGGGATATGTGGGTTATCGTTATGTTTATCGCAACTACAATAACAGTAGAGTATATTTAAATGAAAAATACAAGCTTTTATACTGCTTGCAGTGTGGTCTCCGGTTTCGAATATCACCAACGAAACGGGTGTAAGGGATATTTATGCAAGCAGTGCAGTTTCCTATAGTCACGGTAATAATCGTCGTATATCCCTTACACGGGTATCGAAGAGGTGATTATTCCTTCAGATATTTTCAACATATCTGATGTCGTCACCGTGTCGGTAATAGCCATTGTATCCGATCCCACCTCTTGGACGTATCGATTTCTTGTTTCTTCAGATTGAGGAGAGTAAGGACGAGAGAGTGCATGCCCTTCAAAATATCCTGCAAATCCTGCATACCTGCTTAATTTTCTCATAAAGCAGTTGCTGTAGTGAACATTCATTCACACTATCACACTGCTTGAATCAACGTTCATATACAAAGTTATATTGATCAGGGATTTCAGCCGACGTAGAATACTAGAAGGTTGAAACCAGGAGTCAAAAGTTAATCTCGAGTATTACACATCGGCGTGCAAGTTATCAGCGGTCTTATAGGCAGTGATTGCAAAAGCGCCGAGTGCAGGGTCTCCTTGACCGCAAGCAAGCGGTCACACGGACCGCGGCCGTCTCGGACCAGTGGCTGCCCCCGCGCCGCGCACGGCCCGCCTCGGGGCAACCGTAACGTGTGAATATAAACTTCTCGGATGGATGGAGCACACGTATAGGAAAATAATACTGGAGAGTAGAAAATTTGATATTTACTCTCATATTTAGCTATGCGATTCCCGGATTAGATTAGTAGGCCATTCATTTCAAAGTGTACGAGGCGAGACTTTTCGCTATGGTATGGGAGAAAGGCTTTTAAGCAATTTAATAGCTTGCAAAGTTCTTCCCATTCGGAAACCTTTAAAGATGTGTCTTCCAAAGCATGGAAGCGCTTGAGATGAATATTATTAAAGTGGTCACCAGTCCAAAGACTTGATGTTATTTAAGCTCGATGGTGACCCCTAAGAATAAATATAGCCATTCCTATTAGCGCGTATATAATCTTATCTTATCTTATTGTGGGGGCTGGAAAGCCAGCAACACTTCGACCCAGTGGGATCTTTTGTGTTGGCCCCAATACTTTTTGCTTACTTCACCCTTCAAACACATGGTCAATGAAGGAGGCAATACCATTGAGGGGAAGAAGCCTTAGGTCTCCCGGTTTTGGATATCCATCACCGAGGAGGCACATGCGCTTTGCCGCCAAGACATCACAGTCACACAGGATATGCTCCATGGTCTCCTCATCCTCTCCGCACGCTCGGCAGCTGGGATCCAGGGTGAGTTTCATCTTGTGCATTATCGTGCCTGTGGCGTAGTGACCAGTGACGGCTCCGACGATGGCACGAGCCTTGCTCCTGCTATTGCCATGCTAGCGCGTATATAACCACATACTAGTTCGCATTGGGCCTGTGTGATGTAGAAGTGAGAAGAGGTCTTTGCATCTTTGCAAAGCAGGCTATAACTTAGTGCTTTCTTACACAAGCAGAAACTCTCCAAAACTCAAACCCGGGAACAAAATACGATAACGGTATCAACTAACATATCTTGTACCCACCTACCCACCAAGTTACACACTCATGTCGCAACCGCAATCAATGGAGTCCATAATTTGAAAACTATTAATCGAGTCGTGAAGTCGTAAAGCATCATGAGTTGTCATTAGTGCTTACTGCTTGCGATACAGAAATATGTCAACAGTTACGCTGGTACGGGGGTTTTGTGAAAAACTTGCGGTTCTTTGAGTTTGACGAGTTAGAGTTGTGTTAGTGTGTCAGTATAACTATAGTTATAAACATTAAACTGTAACGGAGGATGACCGGCTGGCATACACAGTTAGACCGCTTTTGCATGAAAAGTTGAGCTATAACAACAAGAATAATTCGTAAATTAGTTCGAAGGCACTATGTATTTGCTATGTATTTTTAAGAACTGATCATGTTTTGTCTGCAGCAAGCTTCAGGGCCTTAAAACTGGTCATCGTTTTGTCTAATCTCTCATTGCGAATCGAATGCTTTAGGTATCTTGACGTCTTTCACTCGCTGAATAAAGCTTATGTTCTACAGCCTTATCTATTATCTTTGTACAACTAACCGATGTTTTAAAACCAACACAGTATAAGTAGTTATTACATGTAGTCAATCTAATAACACGATCTAACCAACTACAAACCAATTAGCAGATTCATGATATCATTAACAAAGTAATTAACGAACGAATTGTCAATCAAAAGGAAAAATCCGTGTAAAAACCTTACAGCAAAAGAAAGTTAACACCTGCCACACCCGTCGTCTGCCGTCGCCGACGTCTGTCGAAACGCCGCAATATTTGCGCTGCGCAGATCTCTCGATGCCCCTAATTACAGCGCGCACGCACCCGGCGAGCGGACAACGCTCTTCTTTTGTTAACTTGCTGGGCACAAGGCAATGGACGAAGCTGTTGTTTAGGATCTGCTTAAGGAAATGAGGAACATGATGAGTTGGCTGGCTGAGACAATATTGGCTGGAAAAGGTTCATGTTTGGAACAGTTGCTTAGATCTTCAAAGTCACTCCACGCGCCTGCTTTATGTGATTCTTGTTCGGCACCTCTAAAATCGACTAAAATCGTAAGGTGCGATTTGAACATTGAAGTTAGACAGGGAGTGGCTGGCCATTCTGTACGTGGAATCGTGTATAATATAGAAGCGAATTTTGTTATGCGAGTACACACGGCTGCACGTCAAGCTATACAAAACCAGCATATGCTGGCCACGCGTAGGTTGAATACGTATGAAGTCGCGTGGCCAGCTTATACTGGTTATGATATATGTTAAAATAGCTTGAGGTGTAGCCGGGTGTACATTTAATAATCCCTATTTTGTAATAATATACGGTACAGTCTTTGTAGAATCGGGGTGCCGTTTTCTGTCTTTATTTGGATGAATATTTACTCTTAATTTCTAGTTATACATAATATTGCCTTCAAATATTTCATATTCATCTCGCGTCGGTCGCTCATGATTTGCACCATATTTATATTGAATGTCTGTCTATACTGTTATACGTAATGCTGTCGTTATAATATAATAGGGAAATGGTTACGCAGTTAGCGACCGCCAGCTAGAAAGTGTGTGCGAATGCGAACATCTGTTGTTCATTGAGAATGTTTGGAAGATGAGGTTTTTGTCAAGAGTAATCATGGTTATAATGGTCGACTCGACGCGTTACGGAGGGATAATTGCCGTTTAAATGTATCCAAGATTGTTGTAGAGCTGTGAGATGGCACGTGTGTTTAAACTACTTGGAAAAAGAAACGTTTTCTTTTTTATCTATGTTGTGGTTTAGGTTCTTGCATTTTGTAGCAGCTTGCGACCAGGGCCGGATTAAGCCATTCAGAGGCCCCTAGGCAATGCAAGTCTCGGGGCCCCCCTGCCCATGGGCGTAACAATGATTTTTTTCCAGTGTGGTCCAGATTAGGTGGTCGCAATAAAACAGCACATATCTACTAAAATGACGGATGTTGCAACACGATCAAAAACCTATAGTGTAGTCTGCGTAGTATTCCGTAACAAAATTGGGAAAACGGAACACTTATTGAATCACCTCGATGTCTGTCCGTCCATCTGTCTGTAACAGTCGTAAACTCGGTTATCTTGGAGACAAAGAGATTTTTATACAGGGTGTACTATAAAATGGGACAGATACTTAAAGGGGTGCTTCAGACCATCAAACTGAACAACTTTCTCTATGGGACCAATATCGAAATCGCGAAATAAAATCTGCTGTCCCATACATTTCAGTCGAGTTATGTTTGCAGTTTTGTATGGGAGAGCGGATTTTTTTGTCGCGATTTCGATATTGGTCCCATAGAGAAAGTTGTTCAGTTTGATGGTCTGAAGCACCCCTTTAAGTAGCTGTCCCATTTTATTGTACACCCTGTATATATAAAATTCATATATTATTATAAGAAATTGAAACTTCGTTTTTTATATCAATTAAGGGCCCAATTAGAAGAGTGCAGTCAAAAAAAGATTTATTATTATAATTGAGCTTAGGAGTCAAAAGTTTTTGAGAGCGGATTTTTTTGTCGCGATTTCGATATTGGTCCCATAGAGAAAGTTGTTCAGTTTGATGGTCTGAAGCACCCCTTTAAGTAGCTGTCCCATTTTATTGTACACCCTGTATATATAAAATTCATATATTATTATAAGAAATTGAAACTTCGTTTTTTATATCAATTAAGGGCCCAATTAGAAGAGTGCAGTCAAAAAAAGATTTATTATTATAATTGAGCTTAGGAGTCAAAAGTTTTAATTATTCTACAATTATCATGTGGGATATCATTAAAGGAAACGTTATGAAAATGAATTTTTTTTTTAAATCTTTTCTTAATTTTTTATTCAATTCAAATACAAAAACGATTTTTTTTTCTCACGAGCCGCGGGGCCCCTTGGCGGTGGTGGGCCCGTAGGCTCGTGCCTACTTTGCCTATATGGTTAATTCGGCACTGCTTGCGACTGCAACTCTGTTTATCCTGACACGGGTGAGGTAAAGATGATTGATCCTCGTGTACTATGTAGGTGTAGTAAAGACAATACGAGTCTGTGCACGGCTGAGGGACTTTTATAGGCTGGCTGGTGAGGAAACCGAGCTGAGGCAGAGGGTCTGTTGTATGTATTTCCGTTTGTGCGGTAAATGGAACTTATGGCATGATGAGGTTTTGAGGTTAGCTTTACAGGCTTTATTGTAGAGTTTGATGAAAACAGCCACCTATAGTGTTGGAGCCCAAACAACAAAGCGGTTGGTTTTACGTTTTAATCCCGGATCGACCAAGAAAACGTAACTTTGTCAATCACAACGCGAACGCTGTCACATCTTGTAGTAAACCAATTTAAAGGTCAGTTACCCAATAAAGGTGCGTACCTACGACATGCATGCAGTGTGGCAATCAGTCATGGCGTGCCGTGGTGCGACGAGGGCGCGGCAACTTTCTTTGCTCTCGAGCGACGGTACGTCTAGCGAGACCCGAGGTAGAGGTAGGCTGCGAGTCGCGGAAGTGCGTGAAACTCACGGATGTCGACGTTTGTAACTAAAGTGAAATTGATTGGAAATTATCGTGATTGAGCTCATGTTGGCCAGATGTTATCGTTGTTGGAATCTCCTCGATCTTTTTTCTTTAAGATAAGTACTTATAGTTGCTGCTGTAATTATTTTTATGGCCCGCTGTAAAGTTTAAAAGGTGAAATAACCATCGATTCTGATAAAAAATAGTGTATAGTGGTTGTAAGTCTTCGCCAAAATAGTCTAGCATGACCCTGAGACTACGCCTTAACAAGGGCTAAGGCGCGACAAAGTCAAGTCGCGCCCATTTATTCTACGCGTGCTAGGGCCTCATGGGAATGTCGTAAATACCGAAGTAGTACTAGAAACTTTTAGCACATTGGCTAAAGGTTTACTTAGGTAATACGAGAGTGTGTCAACACTTTCTATTAGGGAAATTTCTTTCTACGCTCTAACAATGCATCATAAGGAACTTTAAGATCTTTTTGTATTGCTCTCTTATGTCATAGTAAGCCTTCCTCGGCATAGTGCGAATTTTACGCCTCTTTCATCATCATAAATTCTACAATACGCCATCTCTTTTTGCCATTGTGTCTATTAATTCCCAAAAAAGTTAACTATAGTGAGAAAAAAAAAGATAAAATACCTAATTGTAGTACTTAATTTAATTTGGGAGGTTTAATTAGTGTTATCGTGTTATACAATTCTCACACTTGGGGCTGACCCTGTCCTGAATAACCTCGTATTTTGTACTCGTGTCATAAAAGTGCTAAGTATTTGGCAAGTCGTGCGTTAACTTTTTTAGAAATTACAACATTGCAACATATTCTTTAGTCCTTGGCAAAGAATATAAAAGAACCCGAATACACAAAATAACAAAATAAAACCGGTCAAGTGCGAGTCCGGCTACTCGCGCACCGAGGGTTCCGTACCACACCACCACAGAACACAACATTATTAACTTGGAAAAAAAACTTTTTTTGTCCGGGACCTTTAGCGCGAGACCGACTAACACTTGGCAGGTTTTTAGTATTTGTTGTTATTTTGTAGAGTTTGCTCTATAATCACACTAAGATTGGCGCTTGTATGTAAAGAAAAAACGTTGATAAAAACTAGTTTCTAGTTGAGAACCCCCCTTAATTTTTAACTTTTTGACATTTTTATTATTTGTCAACCAATCCGCCGTAATAACGCATAATCTGAGAAAATTTCAACTATCTAGCTATTACGGTTCAAAAGTTACAGCCCTAAATAGGTAGGACAGAAGGACGGAGGGACAGACGGACAGACGGACAGACGGACGGACGGACGGACAACGTAGGCTTAGTAATAGGGTCCCGTTTTCACCCTTTGGGTACGGAACCCTAAAAAGGTATAAGGATTACGACACATTGATCGATGGGACACCGTACGCATCCTTTCACATCGTCGACGTGGCGATACACGTCCTAAACTAATCGTGCTTTTTGTATGGACAAACCGTCGATCAATGTGTCGTAACCCTAAGGCACCTATTTAACATAGATTGAAATCTGTAGGATAGTAGGATGTTACTTTTCTACCACTTCTGCCACACACTTCGCCTCATTGTTACATGTTTGTGTACAGTTTTTTTGCGACTATTTATCCGCGTGTACAGGTATCGTGACATGCAAGCGTTTCCCAAGCTCTTTAATAAAATATTTCAATTTGTATTCAATGCAAAAACAACTAGGTACATTGTGAACTTAAACGTTTAGTTCGATATTGAAAGATAAATAAGTTTTGTGATGTGATTTTTCATTTTGTGGTAGACAGAAACATGCTGGGTTCTTAATTTCTTATTTAGTTAAGAGTTTCAGGGTGAAACGAATAACGTAGTCAGGAGTTGGTGATAATATGTTTTTAACGAAGGCATGCCTGCATGCTAATAATGTCTTTTCACGTCAGCATTGCTGCTTAAGCTTTTTTTTGTGAATGGGAGTTACCGATCCTTACATAGACCGACTCATAACAAAAAAGACGTGTTTGATACAGAAATATTGGCCACGATTTTGAACTGCAGCAGCGCTGGAGTCTCAAAACGCATCCAAAATGCGCACTAAAATTGGATTGCATCATTTTTAGGGTTCCGAACTCAAAAAGGAACTTTTATAGTTTCGCCATGTCCGTCTGTCTGTCCATCCGTCTGTCAGCGGCTTAGCTGTTAGCTCAGAGACGCTTAATACTAGATAGCTGTAATTTGGCATATGTATACATATTCATCACGCCGACAAAGTGGTAAAATAAAATCTTGAATTTTTTTTTTTAGGATACCTCCCTCACTTGACACTACACTGACACTTGAAGTGGGGATGTTTTTTTTCTCGTCTATCCCATGTTGTGGGGTGTCGTTTGATATGTCTTTTAAAAATATTGTGGGTTTGGGAAACCATTTTTCGATTTAGGGATCCGTTAGCGAAATATTAAGCTTTAAAGCGAAAATTTTGGTTAGAGTAAAGTGTCCCCCCCTCCTCTCCGAGCAAAACGGAAATATCACCGCTAAGTAGGCTTTACAAGTTAACGAGTAATAGTCGACCAAATAATAAAATGTACTTTTTAGACTTTATTAGCCTTTAAACCGCAGTATAAAACAAAAAGCCTCCTTCTAAGTCCATATTATATTGTAACGGGCAACTACGGAACCCTACCCTGCGCGTGGTCCGACACGCACTTGGCCAGTTATTATTTGTGTTAGAAACACTGTATTGAAGCCATTTGAAGCTAGTTTATCCTGACCTCTCATTGTTATGTATCATACGTCGTAGATCAGAGTTCAGAATTAATCAATGACCTGTAACAGCTCTTATTAAAATGGTTTAATCTGTGATCGTCATATTATTATCCTTATTGTAAAAGTTATAAAGTATATTTTTGTTTTATTTTGTAAGTAAGTAGTTAGTACGACATTTGACTTTTAATGTGCTATTGTGCTGGGGGTTAACACAATAGTGTATGTTCATCCCACATCCTATTGTTTTGGTGCGAACATATTTATTAAACCTACCTACGCTCTCGGTAAAGCAAATTACACAATTTTATTAATTGAAGTTACTTACTACATTGTTTCTATCTCTTATGGGACACACCGTACCGTAGCATCCTTTGGCATCTTCGACGTGGCGATAGGCGGCGTCCTAAACTAATCGTGCTTTTTGTATGGACAATCCGTCGCTCAATGTGTCGTAACCCTAAAGCACCTATTTACCATAGATTGAAATCTGTAGGATATTAGGATGTATGGATGCTCCATAAAATCTTAAACATTTTCAACACTGTTTTCATGAACAATCCTTATAAAAAGATACTATGAGGTCTGTATTCTTAGAAACGATGCTTCAGCTAGGTACTGCCTAGGTTTAAGGAGTACCTTACTGCTGTAATATACTATTTTCTCTAATTAAATTCTTGTACCGTATTGCCTTCCCTTTGTGTTGGAATGAAAACCACAGGATTAAACGTGGTAGTATTATTTGAAGCCGGAAACCACACGAGTTTTTGTGGTTAACAGGTTAACTAAAATAACATCTTTGAAAATATATCTCTGCGTTTATGTTTTTCAATACAAAATACAACATTATTGTTCTACACAAATATGTAGACACAATAGCCCGTGTAATAGCAGGTTATTAATTGAAATCATTCTGAAACCGATAAGCAAGTTGTTTGTTGTGTTGACTCAACACAGCAAACTGTTACGCATGCTTTAGTAACGTCAACTAATTATTAACATTACAAATTATCCAAACTCATTACTCGAGGTTTCACAACAATACCAGATACGTTGCCCGACTGGTTCGATCACAATGTTGAAGTGGAACTTGAAAGTTATGAAACTACTTTGTCAGGGGCAGTCGTAAGACTTGCCTATCGAGTACTGAACACTTTGCACTCGAAACCGATAGTTATGGTCTCTTTTCTCGCCTAGAAAGATAAATACAAAAAGAAGCCTTATAATTCAGGCAATAGGCAGGCATAAATCTGGACTGAAGGCGGTTTTGAAAGCCCGCATCATAAAATGTTGTGTAGCAAGCATGTAGCGTAGTGTAGCTATCTATCGAATCATCAAAACTAAGTTCATGGCGAAAAAAAGCTTCGATGAGGAATTTATTTCATTTTTAGGGTTCCGTACCCAAAGGGTGAAAACGGGACCCTATTACTAAGCCTACGTTGTCCGTCCGTCCGTCCGTCCGTCTGTCCGTCCGTCTGTCCGTCTGTCCGTCCGTCCGTCTGTCCGTCTGTCCGTCCGTCCGTCTGTCCTACCTATTTAGGGCTGTAACTTTTGAACCGTAATAGCTAGATAGTTGAAATTTTCTCAGATTATGCGTTATTGCGGCGGATTTGTTAAAAAATAATAATAATGGCAGAAAGTTAAAAATTAAGGGGGGTTTTCAACAAGAAACTAGTTTTTATCAACGTTTTTTCTTCACGCTCTATAGTAAAAACGGTAATACATACAAGCATCAAACTTAGTGTGATTATAGAGCAAACTCTACAGAATAACAACAAATACTAAAAACCGGCCACGTGTGAGTCGGTCTTGCGCTAAAGGTCCCGGACAAAAAAAGGTTTTTTTTCTAAGTTAATAATGTTGTGTTCTGTAATTGTGTGGTACTTCCGTACCACACCATTACAGGACACCCTCGGTGCGCGAGTAGCCCGACTCGCACTTGACCGATTTTTTCTTTTTTATCAGCCGAAATCATGAGGCGCTCGTTAACCTGCAGTTTTTTACGAATCTCAGCAGACTTTTCCAGTTTGCGTTCCTTCGGTTCTCCCTTAGATCGTTCTAGGGATGTCCTTTCTGCGATAGATATTTATGGCCTCATGTCATCTTACCGACTGCAGAAGTTGAAAGAGCTAAGATGCTCTATCCATAGTCCTCTGAAATATTTTAGATCTGCGGACCAAGTACCATGCCTCATAGCATAGCGTAAATACATTAAAGTGCGCTTGGTGGCCGCGTTGGGTCTATGCCCGCGTAGCGTGCGGGGTACGGCCGGCGGGGGACGGGCGTACCCTAACTCAATTCGATGTTTCGGTACGCTCGCAGGTAGCGTGGGTCGGGACGCACTCCTCCCGGCCCCCGCACACCCCGCACGATGGGCCTGCCGCGACCGCTGAGCTTCACCACTAGTAGTAGTTCTTTACACTATGCTCATAGCATGAAGATGATTGGCCTTATTTCATAGATATTTCATATTATGTAACATAGTACCTACTTATGAAGGTTGATATTTTCTTGCCGCTCTAGACCCTGCATCCGGAACCACGCCACTTTCCTTGCTACAAACAATCACATTGTAACACCAATGATTTTCCGCCGTTTACGCAGGCCCATTGTCATTGCAAATTGTTTTATTACTTTATTTGAGCTATTTCATTTCGACATTTTGCAAATTGGTTTATTGGGTGTTGGGGCTGTACACCTCAACATTTATATGTTTGATGTGTTGGATTATAACAAAAATAAATCTATCTTACTTCAACACTGTAGTCCTTCTCTATCTAACTCGTAAATATTGTTTTTATGGAACAGAGCCCTATGCAACCACTTAACTAAAATCCCTGCATTCCCACAGTCTGCGTATTCACTTAGTCCGGCGTGGTACCGCACGTCTCACATAATATTAGCTAAACACACCTTCCAAGATATATAAGTAAAAGGATAATAAACGATTATTATTGATATCCTTAACTTGGTCTTTCCTTTGATGTCCATTTAACCCCAACAGGTTATGGGCCCAGAGTGCTAAGCCAAAGTGATAGTAAAAATATAAATAAAAAGTGGAATTATAATAAACACTAAATAAACATTTTTCTGTGCATTCTGTGAAATAGTTCGAACTTGTACTTTTTAAATCTCTGTGAGTTCTACAGTGTTTATAAAAATGGATAATTCGAGATCCAGAAGAAACATTACACAATTTGATGGAGAAAAGTATAGTGTGTGGAAACTTCGAATTCGCAATCTATTACGTGAACTTGACGTATTGAACGTTATCGACGATGAAGCTCCGACGGAACAAAGTGCTGAGTGGATTAAGAAGAATGCATCAGCTAAGAACACCATCATAGAGTTCTTATCAGATTCGTTACTAGGTCTGACCACTGAACAAGATACAGCAAAGCAAATTTTCGCTAAGCTAGACTCTATTTTTGAAAGAAAAAGTGTAGCGACGCAGTTATCACTAAGAAAAAGGTTGCTGAACTTAAACCTGAACAGTGAAACCACTTTGTTTAAACATTTCCAAATGTTTGATGAATTAGTTACGGAACTTATGGCCGCAGGCGCAAAGTTAGAGGAATCCGATAAAGTGACCCACCTGTTTATGACACTTCCGAAAAGCTACAGCAGCATCGTCACCGCAATAGAGACATTGGCTGAAGATAATATGACATTAGCTTTTGTGAAAACACGATTATTAGATCATGAAGTGAAGCTGACAAACGAAGGGCATGATACAAGCTTAAAAATACTTCAGGCTAAAACATGGAGACCACAAAATACACCACCTACAAGGGTTCCAATAAATCATCAACAAAAAGTAAAGTCAGTAAAACCTCTCAAGAACAACTTTAAACAAAAGAAATGTTATTACTGTGGCAAACCGGGACACTTAAAAGGGAATTGTTATGCATACAAAAGAGCCATTGAAAACAAAAGAACAAACCTTAGAACAATTCAGGTAGTGAGTTCTGAACCGCACACTTCAAATACATCCGGATTTGCTTTTATGACGAATAGTGATACGAATGAGATAAACGATGGACAAAACAACATCACTTTTGTTTTGGATTCTGGTGCTTCAGATCATTTGATAAATCGAGATGATTTGGCGCGGAACTTTACTAAGCTAGATCAACCTATTAACATTTCTATTGCGAAAAATGGCATGTTTATACAAGCGACGAAGAAAGGAAATCTCCCGGTCACCAGTAAGATGGGCGTACAAGGCGTACTTGTTCTTTTCTGCTCCGACATCCCATACAACTTGTTGTCCGTAAAGAAAATGCAACAAGCGGGAATGACTGTCGTATTTGATAAAAACGGCGGCGTCCTTGTTTACAATGATGGTAAGCCGGTAATAAAGGGTGAGTCTTTGAACAATCTAATTGGCATTAACTTTCTGCTTGATAAAAGTGCTTTAAACACTGAATGCTCATTAAATAGAGTCGTAAATAATAATTATGAATTGTGGCATCAGAGGTTGGGCCATATTGGCAAATCAAAATTTATGGAAATAAAAAGAAAGAAACTTTTTTCTGATATTGAGAAAATTGATAATATTACTCCAAACGGTAAACTGTGTGAAGCTTGTATTCAAGGAAAACAAGCATGTTTACCATTTAACAAATCGAAAACAAAACAAAATTTAAAAAGAGCTCTATTTAAACTGCATACAGATGTTTCCGGTTCCGTTACTCCTTCGACCATTGACGGCAAAAATTATTTTGTTGTTTTTGTAGATGAATACACGCATTACTGTGTCACCTACCTGCTAGCTCGTAAATCAGATGTTTTTGTTGCGTTTCGAGATTATGTTGCAAAAAGTGAAGCTCATTTTGGTTTGAGTATTGTCAACTTATATTGTGATAATGGAGGGGAATTTTTGTCTAATGAGATGAAAGAGTTCTGTGTGCAAAAAGGTATTAGCTACCACTTGACAGTGCCACATACTCCGGCTTTGAATGGTATTGCCGAACGTATGATAAGAACAATTACAGAACGAGGACGTGCAATGATAGCAGGTTCAAAATTAGATTAATCGTTCTGGGGTGAGGCTGTATTAACTGCTACCTATTTAATAAATATCAGCCCCACGGCGGCACTGGAATTGGATAACACACCTTATGAGTTGTGGCATAATAAAAAGCCACAACTAAAGTATTTAAAGGTTTTTGGTTCTACTGTTTATTTTGTCAATAAAACTAGAAAAACTAAATTTGACGAAAAATCTTTAAAGGGCATTTTGGTTGGTTATGTACCAAATGGTTATAAGGTGTGGGAAGTGGTAGAGGAAAAGTTTGTGAGTGTCAGAGATGTGGTTGTGGATGAGATTAATTTCTTATCAAATAGGCCAGCGAAAACTGAGCCGAAACGGATTATGGGTGATGAAATTCGCTATAATTCTGTTGACAACCTGGAACGGATTATGGGTGATGAAAATCGCTATAAATCTGTTGAGAACCTGGAAAGGATTATGGGTGGTGAAAACCGCTATAAATCTGGTTATAACTCTGACTGGCACCTTTGTAAAAAGAGGTGTGACTCTGATAAGAATCAATCGGATGACAAACGGGGCAAAATACCTGCCACATTAGGTTTGATACCTAATAAATCTGTAAATGAGACAGATGGGCGCTTGAACTGTTCTCCATATCACAAGGACTTGACTTTATCTCGAGAAAATGAAAATGATTTTATTGATAAAACATCACATAATTTGAGACGAAGTGATAGAATAAAAAACATGTCTACTGTTTCTTATAACGAAAATAATAGTATTTCTGATAACCATTTGTTGTGTGCTGAATCTTTGATATTTCAAATTCCTCAGTCATATAAAGAAATTGAATCCAGGGATGATAAGCATCTATGGGAAAATGCTATCAAAGAGGAAATTAATTCACTTATTGAAAATGATACCTGGACTCTAGTACCAAAACCACAGAACAAAAATATTGTCGATTGTAAATGGGTATTTACTATTAAAAGTGATGAGTCTGGAAACCCCTTGAAATATAAAGCGCGTTTAGTTGCTCGCGGTTTTAGTCAGAAATATTTGATTGATTATAACGAGACATTTGCACCAGTGGCAAGGATCGCAAGTTTTAGATTTTTATTGGCTTTTGCGAATCAATTTAATTTGCTGGTTCACCATATGGATGTGAAAACTGCATTTTTAAATGGGAAACTAGACGAGGAAATTTATATGAAAATTCCTGAGGGTATCCCGCAGACAAATGATATGGTCTGCAAATTAAATAAGTCGTTATATGGATTAAAACAGTCTGCACGCTGTTGGTTTAAAATGTTTGAGCAAGCTTTGACAAAAATAGGTTTTCAATACTCATCAGCGGACCGGTGCATTTACGTTTTTAATGCTGGTCATGTTTTAAAGAACATTTATGTTTTACTTTATGTTGATGATCTAGTAATTTCAACCGCAGATATAAATACCATGAATAGTTTTAAGACATACATAATGCACACTTTTAAAATGGTAGACTTAAAAGAGATCAAATGTTTTCTTGGAATCAGAATTACAAGGTCTGAAAACAAAGTTACTTTGGATCAGGAAGTGTACATTAAGACCGTTCTTGAGAAGTTTAACATGAGTGACTGTAATAGTGTCACCCCTTGAAAGTAAAATAGATTACAAAGCATTAAATTCGTGTGAAATAACAAATTCTCCTTGTAGAAATCTTATCGGTTGTTTGATGTATATTATGTTATGCACTCGACCTGACTTAAGTTTTTCTGTTAACATCCTGAGTCGATATGCAAACAAAAACAACCATTCATTATGGTCACACTTGAAAAGGATCTTGCGTTATTTAAAAGGAACCACAAATCTCAAGTTAACTTTCACACGAAATGATTACAAAAATATTATAAGTGGCTTTGTAGACTCTGACTGGGGTGGTAATGAAGTAGACAGAAAAAGTACTACGGGTTATTTGTTTAAATTATTTGATCAATGTACAATATGCTGGCAAACAAAGAGGCAGCAAACAGTGGCAGCATCATCCACTGAAGCAGAGTACATGGCTCTATATGAGGCCGTGAAGGAAACTCTGTGGCTTAAGTCATTAGTAACGAGTATTGGCATTGAGATACCTAATTTTATTCCTATTTATGAGGATAATACTGGATGCATAAGCATTGCAAACAATCCTACCAGTCACAAAAGATCTAAACACATTGATATTAAGTATCATTTTTCTAGAGAACAGGTAGAGAAAAATGTAATTAAAATGTTTTATGTTTCTACTGATAACCAGTTGGCTGATATCCTGACTAAATCATTGCCCTCGGTGCATTTCACCGAGATGAGAATGAAACTCGGTGTTATGTTGTAAATATGTACAATGTATGTAAATAAAAATGATTAGGATATGATTATTATAAGAACTTGGTTATAATAAGTAGATGAATAACATTAACAGTAAGTAGTTATAATGAATAGTGTTATTGATTGGTCTGATTAGGTTTTCCTGGGTTTTCCCTAATCCTGCGCAACGAATGTTGGACCATGATGATTGTGTTCCCAGAGAGAGAGAGAGAAATAGGAAGGTGTGTGATTTTATTAGTGTATAAAGATTTTTGATATAATGAGTATTATGTTGCATTTTTAAAAAGAAGGGATTTATTTTTGAGGGGGCGTGTTGGATTATAACAAAAATAAATCTATCTTACTTCAACACTGTAGTCCTTCTCTATCTAACTCGTAAATATTGTTTTTATGGAACAGAGCCCTATGCAACCACTTAACTAAAATCCCTGCATTCCCACAGTCTGCGTATTCACTTAGTCCGGCGTGGTACCGCACGTCTCACATAATATTAGCTAAACACACCTTCCAAGATATATAAGTAAAAGGATAATAAACGATTATTATTGATATCCTTAACTTGGTCTTTCCTTTGATGTCCATTTAACCCCAACATGATGTTGATGATAGTTTTGTTAGGTTTGTACGTAAAATGTTGAAAGTTACGTAAATGTTATGTTGATGCGATTGAAGTGAAACACGACCAATCGGTATGAGCGTTTTTATTGCACTGTTTTTAGTTTGCTAAATGAATTACCAATAGAGGAAAGATGCGACCTAATCATAAAATAATAAATGTACCGCTAGCTCGTACATGCTGCCGAACTAAGAAAAGATAAAAGTTACATGTCAAATGCTTAAAACTAAAGTTCTTATAAAATTCAACAAATATTAAATTATTTGACATGGTACATGATAGGCGATGTCGCTTTGTTTACTTTACACACTATAGGTATATTAAGTAAGGAGGCAGGCGGCTCGTCGTCTCCTCCGGTCTTCTTGTTGTCCAACACTTGCAGTTGAATGTGCGGCTCCTCCTCTGAACTGGATTGCTTCTGGAACCGCCGCTGATAGATTTTGATAATTACCCAGAGACATATGATTGTTATGATGCATAACGTGATGAGTGCATACATAAAATAATGATGAGCATCGTGAGAAATCCCCTTTTGGTGAAAGGTTTCTTGTTGATGTTGCACGATATTTAGCTTGTTCTCTAGGTTGTTGAATTGTTGTTCGTGGTCTTCAGTATGGAAGTCTAGGTCAATGATGCTGTCGTTGATGATGTGATTGATACCCGACTCAGGGATGTATATTTCTTCGGCTTTCGTCTTCATTAAGCTCTGAAATCGGTTCGGTGAGTGTATGATAATGTTGTCATCTTTCAGCATGCATCCGGCAGACAGAGAGGCTATCCCCGTGCCACGTAATGTTTGTGTCGTAACACCTGTTGGGCAAAAAATGCGCGTAATGCATTCCTGGCAACATGTAAATATCCAGGCGCCCGGCGTTTGTAACTGTATCCACTTGCGCTCGCAACTTGAGACTATCAGTCGGCAACTTGATAAATCCTTATTGTTTACTATTTGTGCTTCACACATCGGGAGATTCGCCTTTATGTCGTATGATGGTTGATTCAATGTACAAAGTAGTTTGTTTGCATTGAAATGTACACACGAAGTATGTATATCTTCTGAGTTTACCGGCATAATTAAGTCTTTCTTTAGATTGACCGCCAAATATTCCGAAGTAGGGTTGATGTGTAATGTTGATTGATTCTTGGTTAACTGTAGAGGTATGACGTGATTAAGTTCATACTGTTCGCCGTTTACGAGTGGTAGCTTGACTTCAAATATTAGGTAGTTATCGGTCAGCCTTACGTGCACTCTTGATAGTTTGTACATCGTTCGAATGCAGTTGTATTTGTCGCTGACGCATGGCAAAGATAAGTCCGCAGGGATTTGTCCTGATATGACGTTTAGTTGTATTTCAAACTCATCTGGTTTCAGCAAATGCGTATCCATTCGGCCACTCCTGACGTCAGTTACAAGGTCGAGTAGAAGTTCTTGAACTCGTCGTAAGTTTGATATGAGTAAGTTCGCAGCCAGGGCCGTCGTTGTTGCATACATGACGTTATCATGATTCCTTTGCATGTTAGTTTTTAGTTGTGTAAGGTGTCGGTTTATCGTAATAAACTGCTTGTTCATCACTTGTTCATTTCTCTTTAAAATATTGTTTTCACCTTCAAGAATTGATGTGTGTTGTTCGTATAAATTTGTCAGGTGATCGATGTTTGATTGTAACGACTGAATATCTCCGTCGTATTTTTTGGCGGAATGCTCGTCAAGGATACCAAAAAATGAATTGGCAAGGTATCCTACTCTATTTACTAGCCCTCTTCTCGAGCGTCTTCCATGTTCTGACCGCAGCAAGTTGTTATAATGTTTTAGTTCTTTTATCTCGTGTTGAAACTGCGTTGCTATGCTGACCAATGCAGTTTCTCTGGTGCATATGTCGCTGAGATGGTTGACGTAAGCTTCGATGCTGTCCAAACTCCGCCAGTAGGTTGACATATTATAATAAATGATCATTTTCCACTCATCTTGTACTATGTGCATATCGGCAACCTTATCGAAGTAAACGATTTTGTTTGGATTTAGCGCTGTTACGTTGATCAATTGCTGTTGCGTCGAGACGATACACATAGCAAATAATATGAAAAATGTGTAGAAGTTATTTTTAAATGTTTTCTTGCTTGTTGTCGATTTCTGTTCTTGTTCAACTTCTGTTTTAGGTGCAGATGCAGATTCTGATGGTTCTTGTTTTTGCTTAGGCTCCGGTTCAACAGGTAAGCGAATAATTTTTGTGATTGGGCGTTTGACATCGGTGCTGTTTTTTGTTTTCAGGGTGACCACGCGTACGTGACCATCGCTACCGGGATGAGTCTCGGTGATCCTCCCCATCAACCACTTTGCAGGTGGAAGATTATCTTCTTTTATGAGCACGACGTCCCCAACATCAATGTTTTTCGAAGGATGATACCACTTGCTACGCGTTTGTAGAGTTTGTAGGTATTCCGTTGACCATTTCTTCCAGAATTCTCTGTGCATTTTTTCAGTTAATTGCCATCGTGTTTTGAGGCATATAGTTTCAACGTCGGTTGATGGAGGTGGCGCTAGTGCTGGGCCTCCTACCAAAAAGTGTCCTGGCGTTAAACATGTTAAATCTTCAATGTTATTTGTTAGAGAGACCAGCGGCCTCGAGTTGAGGCAGGCTTCTATCTGAGAGAGTAGAGTTGTAAACTCCTCAAATGTCAGCTTCTGGTCGCCGAGAACTCGTTTGAGATGATGCTTCATGCTTTTAACTGCGGCCTCCCATAGGCCGCCGGCTGTTGGCCAGGATGGAGCATTGAAATGCCATTCGATGCCCTCCTCAGACATGTTCTTCAGTATCTCGTCGTTAATGTAATGTTTCAGTGCTTCGGCCTGTTCTCTATACAGGCTGTTTGCGGCTCCTATGAAGTTAGTACCGCAGTCGCTGTACATGTGTTTAGGAGTTCCTCTGCGTGCGCACAATCGTTTCAATGCAGCCAAAAATGTTACGGAGCTTAAGTCTGACACTAGCTCCAAGTGAATAGCCTTTGTTGCCAGGCAGATGAAAATGGCGATGTATCCTTTTGTTGTTGCTATGCCTCGGCCCTTGTTGGACTTCACGTCGACTGGTCCTGCGTAGTCCACCCCCGTATGGGTCCAAGGTCGTGATATTGTCACGCGTGGCCTTGGCAGGTCGGCCATCAGCTGATTGTTGTTAGTTGTCTTGAAGCGGAGGCATCTTACGCATTTCATAAGACGATGTTTGACTGTTCGCATCCCGCCGAGAATCCAGTATTTTGTTCTTAAGTGTGACAATGTTAAGCGGGCTCCGCCATGTAATGTTGCTTGATGCGCTCTGTCAATCAATAAGTCGCTAAGTTTTTCGTTGCTAGGTAAAACCATGGGATGTTTTTGTAGATCACTCAAATCTGATAGTCGCAATCTACCTCCAACCCGCAGAATTCCTTCCTTGTCCAGCCACGGATTCAAGTTCAAAAGCACATTGTTTCTTTGAAATTTGCCTTGATTTGATAGTTGTGAAATCGTTTCGTTAAAATGTTTACGTTGCACTGACTTCACAATTGCATTATTTGCGTTCTCTATTTCATTTGCAGTTAGGTACAAAGTACGTATAGCTTTGTCTTTGTTTCGAGTATTGTTAATAAAACGTAATATCCAACTTAGTACACGAACTGTCTGTGTCATAGAGCTATGTGCGTGTAGAAGTTCCTCGATTATTGGAGTTGATGTTTGAGTAACAAAAATCTTTTTGTTTTTCATTTCTTCTGTTACGTCCTCGAACGTTGATTGATGAATAGGAATGTTAGTTTCTTTCAGCCACGCCGGTCCCTCCCACCATAAAGTATGTGAGAGGAGCTGAGATGGAGTTAGACCTCGACTCGCACAATCTGCCGCATTGTCTTCCGATCTTACATGTTTCCAGCAGGATGGCGGCATATCAGGTACGATTTTTGTTATTCTGTTCGCTACAAAGGACTTCCAGCGTGAGATATCTCCTTGCAGCCACCCCAGTACAACCATAGAGTCCGTCCAGCCATGTATTGTGACTGTCTGTAAGTTTGTTGACTCTATGACCTTTTTCATAAGTTTCGATAATAGCAACGCGCCGCACAACTCAAGTCGAGGCAAGGACGTAGGTTTTTTCAGTGGCGCGAGTTTTGTTTTGCCTGTGATAAGTTTGATCACAGGTTGGCCGTTTCGGTCGATGGACTTGCAGTATATGACGCAACCATAAGCCTTTTCAGAGGCGTCACAAAATCCATGCAGTTCGACGCTTTTTTCGGTATCTCCCATCCACCGTGGAATCGTAACGTTCCGAATGTTAGGGAGATCTTGTTGAAATGTTTCCCACTCGTTTTTCAGGTTTTCCGGGAGAACATCATCCCAGTTGACCCCTAAGGTCCACACCTTTTGAAATAGGAGCTTCGCCTTCATTGTGACAGGTGATATCCAGCCAAGCGGGTCGTATAGTTTTGATATGTTAGATAATAGCGTTCGTTTAGTTATGACGTCATCGCATGCATCACTCGTAGGTAGTGCCCGATGAAATGTAAATTGATCGGAGCACGGATTCCACGAAATGCCCAATGTTTTGTTCGTTTCCGCATGTTTGAAGTCAATCATGTTTTGGCTTATATTTTCTGTATTTATGTTCTTGAGTAAACTCGAGTCGTTACTGGCCCATTTACGCAGATTAAATCCTCCGCCCTGTAGCATGCTGATAATTTGTTGTTGTGCTTGTTCGGCTTCGGATATGTTGTTGCTACCACCCAGGAGATCGTCCATGTACAATTGTTTGTTAAGGATGTCCATGGCAAGGGGGTATTTATGGCCATCGTCCTTGACGAGCTGTTTGATAGTTCGCATAGCGAGGAAAGGCGCTGCCTTAGTTCCATATGTGACTGTGCAAAGTTGGTAGTCCTGGATAGGACCGTCCATGGAGTCTCGCCATACAATTTTTTGTAGATGCTGGTCATCTTCTTGGATGAGAATTTGACGATAGAATTTCTCGATGTCTGCAGTATATACAAATTGAAAAGTTCTCCACAGTAATATCATCCCTTGCAGGTCTTGCTGTAGGTTGGGTCCACATTCCATAAGTTCATTTAAGCTCGAGCCTGTTTTGGTTTTGGCTGAAGCGTTAAATACTGTCCTGAGCTTTGTAGTTTGTGAATCTAATCTGATCACGCCGTGGTGAGGCAGGAAGCAGCTAGGTTCTCGTGGTACAGTACATAACTTCATGTGTCCCAGGTTGATATAATCTCGGATGAAATCTTTGTAGCTTTCGGAGAGAGATTCATTTTTAGCTAAGCGTTTCTCCAGCTGTTTGAACTGGGCGATAGCTTGTGGTTTTGAAGGTCCCAGGTGTTGTTCAAAATTAGGTTTCATGGGTATCTTCACTTCGTAACGCCCGTCTGGACGTCTCCTTGTTGTTGTTTGATATAATGTTTCGACGAATTCTTGATCAGCTGTTAAGTTAGTCTTGTTATCGTTTATATCTTCCAGCTCCCAAAACTGTGATATCTCTTCTATGTTGTTGAGAACAGCGTGGCAGTTGAAAGTTGTTACGTTGCCCAGTAGCACCCACCCTAGCTTGGTTTGTTGAGCGAGAGGGGCGTTAATCGGACCGCGCAGTATGCCGTCCATAACGATTTGTGAATAAATTCTGGCATCTAATAAAACGTCCACCGGCCTTGATATGTTGTAGTCAGGATCAGCAAGCTGAATGTTTAGAAGATGAGGCCAGTTTGGTTTGTTGAATGAGTTGTTAGGTAAGTTACCAATCATTTTAGGCATGACTAGCGCATCTGTTGTGAATGTATAGCCGCCGTATCGTGACTCGCAGGATAATAGCACGGCTCCGTTGCTTTGGTTAGCTGATGTTCCAACTCCGAACACAGCAGCGTTCTGTTTGTATCTTTCGAGACCCAACCGTTGAGCTGCAGATTCAGTTATCAAGTTTATCTGTGAACCTTGATCCAGTAAGCATCTCATTGGCATAAGTGTACCATCTTTAGCCTTAATATTTAGTACTATTGTGGCTAATAGTGTTTCGTCAGCACCACCAAACACGTGGTTCGATTTGTGTGGCGATAAAGTTGGCGGTATGGGCTTTGGACTCCCCCCCGCCCCCGCTCGCTTAGTTTCCGGTGGCTGTGGCGGCGTTGAGGTATTGTCGGTGTCACGTAACATGTCATGCAATATGGTGTGATGCGCTTTGTTGCATACTTTACACCTTTTTGTTGAAATACATTGTTTTTCATTGTGGCTGAATAAACAATTTTGACAAATGTTCAATGTTGAAATAGCCTTCATTTTAGCGTCCGGTGTCAATTCTTGAAATTGTTTGCAATAGGTTAAAATGTGGTTGCCTTTGCAAAGCGGGCAAGATTTTTCATAGCTTGTATGGTACGTTTTCGTTTGGTATTTAAACCTTGGGCCGTTGTTCGTAGAGTTGAATTTTGTTTGATTCTCTTTTTGAGCAGGTTTTGGTTGTTGTGGTAGTTTGTTCTTGTTAATAGGTTCGAGAGCTGTAAATTTACTCTCTAGGAATCCCATAAGCTCATCCAACGAGGGCAGCTCGCGTGGCTTCTTCCTGGTTTCCATGTATGATGTGTATGTTTCTGGGTCCATTTTTTCGGTAAGTATATGTACCAGCATCGGATCCCACGATGTTGTCTCCACGCCAAGGTTATGTATGGCGTGGATTGTTTCTAAACTGGTGTCATGTAGACGTTTGATTTCGTTAGCGTTATGTTTTATGTTAGGCTGGTTCATGAAGATCTGGATTTGCTTCGTGAACAGAAGTTGCGTGTTGTTATACCTGTGGGTGAGTATATCCCAGCAGGTATCGTAGTTATCAGCAGATACTGTCAGGTGCTGGACGAGGCGTTCGGCTTCACCGCGCAGCTTCCCCTTCAAATGTTGCATCTTTTGAGCCTTGTTCAAAGATGTATTGTTGTGGATCGCTTCGGAGTAGAGATCCATGAATGTTGGCCACTGGTTGTAGTTACCAGTGAATGTTGGCAGTTCGATTTTAGGAGTGTCGTGTTGTTGGTGACGCGCAGAGTTCAATTTACGATGTAGCTCAGTTTTAGTTGACTCGTACACAGCCTCGTTTTGAGAAAAATCTTGTTCGTAGTCGATGTCAGTGCCGACCAGCAGGTTGTCGATTTGCCAGTGTAAATCGTCGATAGTTTTCCAGCGAGACTGAAGAATTTGCAGTTTATCTTCAATCTCCCACTTCTCCGTCATCTTTTCGAAGTTAATGTTTCTGACGATTCGTTCCAGGGCTCGAAAATTGGTACGTTGTTGGCTGATCAGCTCCTCTGTCTTCGATGGAACCCCCTTTTCTTGTTCGGTGTAAGGTGTCATCTCTCGTAGTTGTTTACAGGCAGTCACGCAAATTGATTTCAGCTTGTCGTGTGCGTTAGAAGTGAAATAATCGTTAGTTTTATTTTCTTCTAACACGAGTAAAGTATTGTTAGCGTCAAACTCACTCCATAAGGTCTCCAGCGACTCCAGCCGTTTCTTAATGTAGTCAGCAGTTTTCCGAGTCGCCGTATCTTTTTTGATGTTGGTTACTATCTTCTGGATGCTGTCAGCAAGGATTTGTTGGCGTTGAAGTAGTGCCTCCATGTTGCAGATAGAAGATAGTGTTGATGTTGTTGAAATGTTCCGTTAGCTCGCGTGAGCGTTGTAGATGTAGATAGGTGCCGGATCTTAGTATGATCTGTGCGTCTGAGCCTTCACTGTGATTGTTGAGCGCCTTCTCAATTCAACTGGTGAGACCCGCTGGTGGGAGGCCAGTTAAACCGATCGCTATATCACAGCAAATAGAGCAAACACACTTTTCAAAATCCGTTTCGAAGGACCAAAATGTTGGGGCTGTACACCTCAACATTTATATGTTTGATGTTGATGATAGTTTTGTTAGGTTTGTACGTAAAATGTTGAAAGTTACGTAAATGTTATGTTGATGCGATTGAAGTGAAACACGACCAATCGGTATGAGCGTTTTTATTGCACTGTTTTTAGTTTGCTAAATGAATTACCAATAGAGGAAAGATGCGACCTAATCATAAAATAATAAATGTACCGCTAGCTCGTACATTGGGTGATAGTATTTTTGCAAGGTTGTTGTAAGTAACTGGTGTCAATGTCAAGTTTTTATGTTATTGATGCTGATCTCGTCAGTGTAACATAATTATTACCCGGATCATAGTTAAGTAATATTGTTTGATTAAATCATGACACTGCAAACTTACTCTAACTTAACATTTTTTCAAGATTGTAGCTATAGTTTTGTATCCTCCTGTAGATTTTATAGTTTCATAATTCATAAGACACACCAATCAGTCAGCTATGCGATGTAATATGAATGAATTGAAGATTGAGAAGATTCGCTCCATAAATATTGTAATTTTTGACAAAAAAAAAATTTTATTCCCCCTCTTTTTTTAAATTCGCAGCTGCCCTATTAAAATAATATAGCCTTATGTCACTCTCACGATTTTTACAAATTTAACGACACCTCATACGTCAAAATCCATCAAGGTGCCAAAGAAATAGACATACAAACATACATACATACATACATACATACGCTCGAAAAACATAACCATCCTTCTGGCGCAGTCCAGTAAAAAACGAAGTTCTTTCCGAGTTTGAAAGTTTGGTAAATAAATTTAATAAAAATTGTTAACACTGTTCTGTGCTTTACATTTAATTTGTCAGATTTCCGC
This sequence comes from Agonopterix subpropinquella, assembly GCA_922987775.1. Classification (NCBI taxonomy): domain Eukaryota; kingdom Metazoa; phylum Arthropoda; class Insecta; order Lepidoptera; family Depressariidae; genus Agonopterix; species Agonopterix subpropinquella. The sequence goes on along the minus strand of OV277695.1, from coordinate 5,818,933 downwards.
TATAATACAGATAATAGGAGCCTTGGAAATAAACTTCTCATATCTTAACACAAGGTAATAATTGATTATTGGAAAGCTAGCAAGATGAATCTTCAATCATTCGTGAATCTTGAGATCGACGTGTTCTGTTAAAATTTTCGAAAGTGTCGAAAGGGAAACTAATTCGGCGGAATTCAGGTTTCTGTCCCTCATCTCATCTCGTATTCAGGCGGGGTGCACTGGTGATTGACGTCGGATTGCGACCAAAGAAATAACTGATTGATTGATCTCCACTTGCAATGTTTTAAATAAGGAAGACATGAAATCTTTGTGATGAAATAATTTGTCGTTTCGAGGAATGCATTTTTTCCTTTATCAGTAGCATGCCACCCTCGACAAAACGAGATAAATCGAGATGTGCCTCTTGTCTTTGTTACTTTACGCATGCCAAAAATGACGGTTTTCTCGTTTTGTCGCTTTGTCGTGCGTGGCATGATAACCATACTATTTGAAACGTTTGACTGCTTTGGATATACCTTAGGATTTATTCTTCATCTTCTCATACCTGTCCAAGAACTCTTTACCTCACCTTTTCCCTTTTCAGTAGGACAAAAGGGATCGAGTTTCCAGTAATTCGTTCGGGGAAATGGTCGTTCGGGTAAATGTCCGTTCGGGGAAAAGGCCGTTCGGGGAAATGGACGAAACCGGGAAGTGGACGTTCGGGTCCATAGTGGACGTTCGGGGAAAAGGTCGTAACTGACCTGATCCATTTTCGTAATTTGGACAGTGCAATCTACATAGAGTTAATCTTCTTGGTTTCATGCCTTCATCATCCATGTCTGACGCTATCACCCGTACTAAGTGTATGTTATATTAGCGCCTACATATCTGTACCATTGTTCCACTGACACGGATGCGCGCGCGCCGGTCTCTGCCCCGGATCCCACACTGAAGACTTACGCTTATGCAACAGTATTAGCGTAGTTAGCTGAATAATATGTTAGAAATTTTTTAATTGATGGTTCAGATTGGGTTAAGAGCGTCGCTGGCGCGTTGCGGAGCTACGGAAACTCAATCTTGGGGTCCAGGTTCGAATTCGCACGGACGACATGCTATGTACCAATGAGTTTTTCGAACTTATACGTAAGACCGACTGCTCTCAAACGGTGAAGGTCGATCATAAGGAAACCTGCATACGTTAAAGAAGGAATTCCGATGTGTATGTGAAGTCTACCAACCCGCATTGGGCACGCGTGGTAGATGCACCCTCCCTGAGGGGTAGGCCTGTGCCCTGCAGTGGGACGTATAGGATATGATCATGATGATGCTATTATGTAGGTTTTCGTAGTTGGTGAAGTATAAGGGCCTTAATTCTTTTTCTAACAAGCAGCAGAGCAACAATTAATAACGTCATTATTCTTCAAAGCAAAATAATAAAACAGTTTCGTGACAACACACAGAATTTGGAATAAATACTAAGTATTTCCATATTATTATTACACGCAGACGAAGTCGCGGGCAAAAGCTGGTACTTTATGATCAAAAGGGAGTCGCGTGGCTAGAGGGCTTTCGAGTGGACGTCTGTCGTTGGCTCGCGATTTAAGTAGCCACGCGGCTCCGCCATTTTATGGCGGTTTCGAGTGTGTGTTTTTGTATAAAAACAGGGCTTTGAGATCGCCATATCCAATTACCGTACAACGTCAAGCACTAATTGCTCTTTTTAAACTAGATACTGGCAAAATCCACCAAGGAAACGCCATTAAACAAAAATAGAATAGAATAGAATATGATCAAAAGTGGGATAACATCGTCGGTTATCAATTATCATATTGTTATCAATGACATTCTACAGGGTGAAATTGATATCATTAGCATCCTTTTAAACTAAGAGTCTACCCATCAAATTGAACAACTTTCACTATGGGAGCAAATCGATCGGAGCAACAAAAAAATCAGCTGTTGCATACATTTGAGTCGCGAACTCGCGCGTCGACATTGTAGTTTATTCACATTCGCGCGCAAACGAAAGAGATAAAAGACGTGATAAAGCCGTATCACGGCTATGTGTTTACCCATGCTGATTTTTTATTTGCTCCGATCGGTTTGCTCCCATAGTAAAAGTTGTTCAGGTTGTATACAGGGTCCTTTTTAATATGCTGACACTTTTTTAAGGAGATGATCAGACCATCAAGCTGAACCACTTTCTCTAAGGCACTAACATCGAAATCGCTAAATAAAAATCAGCTGTCTCATACATTTGGCTCGAGTCGGTTTGCAGTTTTGTATGGGGCAGCAGATTTTTTTTTCGCGATTTCAGTGTTGGTCCCATAGAGAAAGTTGTTCAGTTTGATGGTCTGATTATCCCCTTGAAAAAGTGTCAGCATATTAAGAAGGACCCTATATGGGAATCAATGTCTTTGTCGGTTAATTATCACTGGTTATTATGAATTTATGACTTTGTCGCGTACCGAACTAGCATGCAGCTAAAACCAACAACTTGACCCAACTCCTTTCTTTCAATCTTCAAAAGACAAAATACCGGCATGCCAAACAAGCAATAAAATAAATGTAGGTACTTAAAAATAAAAAGTACAATAAACACTTTGCATTTACCTTGCTTGCATACCTCGCATTATGCCATATATTTCTCAAATGTCATTGTTTTCACTGCTTCTCTGTCAACTTTGACATTTCACGCTTGTCATTTGGCGTTTTGTTTTGTGCTTATTTATATATTTCTCACGCGCAGTGTTATTTGCGTACCGGTGTGAAATTGGTAGCCAAAAGTAGTAGCTTTTTATAACCTGACCAAATTAAGGAGTCGTCAAGTTTTATACATTATTAAGCTTTAAAAACATGCAAAAATAATAAAATGAAAGTGTTTTATTATAATAACACGTTTCCTACGTAAAGTGCATTAAAAAAAAGTTCATATAAATAACTTTTTTTTTCTATACATTACATTGTTCGAGATTGGTTCCAACCATGATGCCAAAAGACCTGACAGGTTAAATTGTAGGTAGCCATAATATATGAACACTAAGCTATATTTTCAGCTTTATTTTATATGGTTTGATAAGGTATGTGTGCTCGATATGGCAAGACAAAATGTAGGAGAAATTTTTTCGCAATGGTAAAAAAAAAGCTACTGCAAGTTTGTGGTATGATGCAAGAGACCTGACAGGTTAAATTGTATAAAGATATAATACTTGAATACTAAGCTTTATTTCAAGATACATTTTATCAGGTTTGATATGGTATGAGTGTTCGATATGATCGACGGAACGTGGGAGTAATTTTTTTCGCAATAGTATCAACTAAAAAGCAAGCCACTGGTACGATGCCAGAGACCTGACAGATTTTATTGTAAATAAGAATAATACTTGAATACTAACCTATATTTTAAGACTAATTTTATATGGTTTGATATGATATGAGTGCTTGATATGACCGATGGCACGTGGGACTTATTTTTTTCGCAAAAGCGCCAAATAAAATGCTAGCTACTGGTATGTTACAAAAGACCTGACAGGTTTAGCTGCAAATAGGCATGAAACTTGAACACTAAGTTGTATTTGAAGACTAACTTTATAAGGTTTGATATGGTATGAGAGCTCGATATGCCCGACAAAAGGTAGGAGAAATTTTTTCGCTGTGGTAAAAAAAAAGCCACTGCAAGATTTTGGTATGATCCTAGAGACCTGACAGGTTAAATTGTATATATACATAATACTTGAACACTAAGCTATATTTTAAGACTAACTTCATTAGGTTTGATATGGTACGAGTGTTCGATATGATCAACGGAATGTGGGAGTATTTTTTTTCACTATAGTACCAACTAAAAAGCTAGCTACTGGTATGATGCAAGAGACCTGACAGGTTTTATTGTAGATAAGCATAATACTTGAACACTAAGCTATATTGCTAGATAAATTTTATCAGGTTTGATATGGTCCAAGTGTTCGGTACCAACTAAAAAGCTAGATACTGGTATGATGCAAGAGACCTGACAGATTTTATTGTACATAAGTATAATACTTGAATACTAACCTATATTTTAAGACTAATTTTATATGGTTTGATATGGTATGAGTGCTTGATATGACCGATGGCACGTGGGACTTATTTTTTTCGCTAAAGCGCCGAATCAAATGCTAGCTACTGGTATGTTACAAAAGACCTGACAGGTTAAGTTGTAGATAGGCATGATACTTGGACACTAAGCTGTATTTGAAGACTAACTTTATAAGGTTTGATATGGTATGAGTGCTCGATATGCCCGACAATAGGTAGGAGAAATTTTTTCGCTGTGGTAAAAAAAAAGCCACTGCAAGATTTTGGTATGATCCTAGAGACCTGACAGGTTAAATTGTATTTATACATAATACTTGAACACTAAGCTATATTTTAAGACTAACTTCATAAGGTTTGATATGGTACGAGTGTTCGATATGATCAACGGAATGTGGGAGTATTTTTTTTCACTATAGTACCAACTAAAAAGCTAGCTACTGGTATGATGCAAGAGACCTGACAGGTTTTATTGTAGATAAGCATAATACTTGAACACTAAGCTATATTTTAAGACTAACTTTATATGGTTTGATATGGAACGAGTGCTTGATATGACCGATGGCACGTGGGATCTATTTTTTTCGCTAAGGCGCCGACTAAAAAGCTAGCTACTGATATGTTAAAAAAGACCTGACGGGTAAAGTTGTAGATAAGCATGATACTTGAACACTAAGCAGTATTTTAAGACTAACTTTATAAGGTTTGATATGGTATGAGAGCTCGATATGCCCGACAAATGGTAGGAGAAATTTTTTCGCTGTGGTAAAAAAAAAGCCACTGCAAGATTTTGGTATGATCCTAGAGACCTGACAGGTTGAATTGTATATATACATAATACTTGAACACTAAGCTATATTTTAAGACTAACTTCATTAGGTTTGATATGGTATGAGTGCTCAATATGGCCGACAAAAGGTAGGAGAAACTTTTTCACTTTGGTAAAAAAAAGCTACTGCAAGATTGTGGTATGATGCAAGAGACCTGACAGGTTAAAATGTACATAGACATAATACTTGAACACTAAGCTATATTCCTAGATAAATTTTATCAGGTTTGATCTGGTCCGAGTGTTCGATATGATCAACGGAATGTGGGAGTATTTTTTTTCGCTATAGTACCAACTAAAAAGCTGGATACTGGTATGATGCAAGAGACCTGACAGATTTTATTGTACATAAGTATAATACTTGAATACTAACCTATATTTTAAGACTAATTTTATATGGTTTGATATGGTATGAGTGCTTGATATGACCGATGGCACGTGGGACTTATTTTTTTCGCTAAAGCGCCGAATCAAATGCTAGCTACTGGTATGTTACAAAAGACCTGACAGGTTAAGTTGTAGATAGGCATGATACTTGGACACTAAGCTGTATTTGAAGACTAACTTTATAAGGTTTGATATGGTATGAGTGCTCGATATGCCCGACAATAGGTAGGAGAAATTTTTTCGCTGTGGTAAAAAAAAAGCCACTGCAAGATTTTGGTATGATCCTAGAAACCTGACAGGTTAAATTGTATTTATACATAATACTTGAACACTAAGCTATATTTTAAGACTAACTTCATAAGGTTTGATATGGTACGAGTGTTCGATATGATCAACGGAATGTGGGAGTATTTTTTTTCACTATAGTACCAACTAAAAAGCAAGCTACTGGTACGATGCCAGAGACCTGACAGATTTTATTGTACATAAGCATAATACTTGAATACAAACCTATATTTTAAGATTAATTTTATATGGTTTGATGTGGTATGAGTGCTTGATATGACCGATGGCACGTGGGACTTATTTTTTTCGCTAAAGCGCCGAATCAAATGCTAGCTACTGGTATGTTACAAAAGACCTGACAGGTTAAGTTGTAGATAGGCATGATACTTGGACACTAAGCTGTATTTGAAGACTAACTTTATAAGGTTTGATATGGTATGAGTGCTCGATATGCCCGACAATAGGTAGGAGAAATTTTTTCGCTGTGGTAAAAAAAAAGCCACTGCAAGATTTTGGTATGATCCTAGAAACCTGACAGGTTAAATTGTATTTATACATAATACTTGAACACTAAGCTATATTTTAAGACTAACTTCATAAGGTTTGATATGGTACGAGTGTTCGATATGATCAACGGAATGTGGGAGTATTTTTTTTCACTATAGTACCAACTAAAAAGCAAGCTACTGGTACGATGCCAGAGACCTGACAGATTTTATTGTAGATAAGAATAATACTTGAATACTAACCTATATTTTAAGACTAATTTTATATGGTTTGATATGGTATGAGTGCTTGATATGACCGATGGCACGTGGGATCTATTTTTTTCGCTAAGGCGCCGACTAAAAAGCTAGCTACTGATATGTTAAAAAAGACCTGACGGGTAAAATTGTAGATAAGCATGATACTTGAACACTAAGCAGTATTTTAAGACTAACTTTATAAGGTTTGATATGGTATGAGAGCTCGATATGCCCGACAAATGGTAGGAGAAATTTTTTCGCTGTGGTAAAAAAAAAGCCACTGCAAGATTGTGGTATGATGCAAGAGACCTGACAGGTTAAAATGTACATAGACATAATACTTGAACACTAAGCTATATTCCTAGATAAATTTTATCAGGTTTGATATAGTCCGAGTGTTCGATATGATCAACGGAATGTGGGAGTATTTTTTTTCGCTATAGTACCAACTAATAAAAAGCTAGATACTGGTATGATGCAAGAGACCTGACAGATTTTATTGTACATAAGCATAATACTTGAATACTAACCTATATTTTAAGACTAATTTTATATGGTTTGATATGGTATGAGTGCTTGATATGACCGATGGCACGTGGGACTTATTTTTTTCGCAAAAGCGCCAAATAAAATGCTAGCTACTGGTATGTTACAAAAGACCTGACAGGTTTAGCTGCAAATAGGCATGAAACTTGAACACTAAGTTGTATTTGAAGACTAACTTTATAAGGTTTGATATGGTATGAGAGCTCGATATGCCCGACAAAAGGTAGGAGAAATTTTTTCGCTGTGGTAAAAAAAAAGCCACTGCAAGATTTTGGTATGATCCTAGAAACCTGACAGGTTAAATTGTATTTATACATAATACTTGAACACTAAGCTATATTTTAAGACTAACTTCATAAGGTTTGATATGGTACGAGTGTTCGATATGATCAACGGAATGTGGGAGTATTTTTTTTCACTATAGTACCAACTAAAAAGCAAGCTACTGGTACGATGCCAGAGACCTGACAGATTTTATTGTAGATAAGAATAATACTTGAATACTAACCTATATTTTAAGACTAATTTTATATGGTTTGATATGGTATGAGTGCTTGATATGACCGATGGCACGTGGGATCTATTTTTTTCGCTAAGGCGCCGACTAAAAAGCTAGCTACTGATATGTTAAAAAAGACCTGACGGGTAAAATTGTAGATAAGCATGATACTTGAACACTAAGCAGTATTTTAAGACTAACTTTATAAGGTTTGATATGGTATGAGAGCTCGATATGCCCGACAAATGGTAGGAGAAATTTTTTCGCTGTGGTAAAAAAAAAGCCACTGCAAGATTGTGGTATGATGCAAGAGACCTGACAGGTTAAAATGTACATAGACATAATACTTGAACACTAAGCTATATTCCTAGATAAATTTTATCTGGTTTGATATAGTCCGAGTGTTCGATATGATCAACGGAATGTGGGAGTATTTTTTTTCGCTATAGTACCAACTAATAAAAAGCTAGATACTGGTATGATGCAAGAGACCTGACAGATTTTATTGTACATAAGCATAATACTTGAATACTAACCTATATTTTAAGACTAATTTTATATGGTTTGATATGGTATGAGTGCTTGATATGACCGATGGCACGTGGGACTTATTTTTTTCGCTAAAGCGCCGAATCAAATGCTAGCTACTGGTATGTTACTAAAGACCTGACAGGGTAAGTTGTAGATAGGCATGATACTTGGACACTAAGCTGTATTTGAAGACTAACTTTATAAGGTTTGATATGGTATGAGTGCTCGATATGCCCGACAATAGGTAAAAGAATTTTTTTCGCTGTGGTAAAAAAAAAGCCACTGCAAGATTTTGGTATGATCCTAGAGACCTGACAGGTTTTATTGTAGATAAGCATAATACTTGAACACTAAGCTATATTTTAAGACTAACTTTATATGGTTTGATATGGAACGAGTGCTTGATATGACCGATGGCACGTGGGATCTATTTTTTTCGCTAAGGCGCCGACTAAAAAGCTAGCTACTGATATGTTAAAAAAGACCTGACGGGTAAAATTGTAGATAAGCATGATACTTGAACACTAAGCAGTATTTTAAGACTAACTTTATAAGGTTTGATATGGTATGAAAGCTCGATATGCCCGACAAAAGGTAGGAGAAATTTTTTCGCTGTGGTAAAAAAAAAGCCACTGCAAGATTTTGGTATGATCCTAGAGACCTGACAGGTTAAATTGTATATATACATAATACTTGAACACTAAGCTATATTTTAAGACTAACTTCATTAGGTTTGATATGGTATGAGTGCTCAATATGGGCGACAAAAGGTAGGAGAATTTTTTTCACTTTGGTAAAAAAAAAGCTACTGCAAGATTGTGGTATGATGCAAGAGACCTGACAGGTTAAAATGTACATAGATATAATACTTGAACACTAAGCTATATTCCTAGATAAATTTTATCAGGTTTGATATGGTCCGAGTGTTCGATATGATCAACGGAATGTGGGAGTATTTTTTTCGCTATAGTACCAACTAAAAAGCTAGATACTGGTATGATGCAAGAGACCTGACAGATTTTATTGTACATAAGTATAATACTTGAATACTAACCTATATTTTAAGACTAATTTTATATGGTTTGATATGGTATGAGTGCTTGATATGACCGATGGCACGTGGGACTTATTTTTTTCGCTAAAGCGCCAAATAAAATGCTAGCTACTAGTATGTTACAAAAGACCTGACAGGTTTAGCTGCAAATAGGCATGAAACTTGAACACTAAGCTGTATTTGAAGACTAACTTTATAAGGTTTGATATGGTATGAGAGCTCGATATGCCCGACAAAAGGTAGGAGAAATTTTTTCGCTGTGGTAAAAAAAAAGCCACTGCAAGATTGTGGTATGATCCTAGAGACCTGACAGGTTGAATTGTATTTATACATAATACTTGAACACTAAGCTATATTTTAAGACTAACTTCATAAGGTTTGATATGGTACGAGTGTTCGATATGATCAACGGAATGTGGGAGTATTTTTTTCACTATAGTACCAACTAAAAAGCTAGCTACTGGTATGATGCAAGAGACCTGACAGGTTTTATTGTAGATAAGCATAATACTTGAACACTAAGCTATATTTTAAGACTAACTTTATATGGTTTGATATGGAACGAGTGCTTGATATGACCGATGGCACGTGGGATCTATTTTTTTCGCTAAGGTGCCGACTAAAAAGCTAGCTACTGATATGTTAAAAAAGACCTGACGGGTAAAGTTGTAGATAAGCATGATACTTGAACACTAAGCAGTATTTTAAGACTAACCTCATAAGGTTTGATATGGTATGAGAGCTCGATATGCCCGACAAAAGGTAGGAGAAATTTTTTCGCTGTGGTAAAAAAAAAGCCACTGCAAGATTTTGGTATGATCCTAGAGACCTGACAGGTTAAATTGTATATATACATAATACTTGAACACTAAGCTATATTTTAAGACTAACTTCATTAGGTTTGATATGGTATGAGTGCTCAATATGGCCGACAAAAGGTAGGAGAAATTTTTTCACTTTGGTAAAAAAAAAGCTACTGCAAGATTGTGGTATGATGCAAGAGACCTGACAGGTTAAAATGTACATAGATATAATACTTGAACACTAAGCTATATTCCTAGATAAATTTTATCAGGTTTGATATGGTCCGAGTGTTCGATATGATCAACGGAATGTGGGAGTATTTTTTTTCGCTATAGTACCAACTAAAAAGCTAGATACTGGTATGATGCAAGAGACCTGACAGATTTTATTGTACATAAGTATAATACTTGAATACTAACCTATATTTTAAGACTAATTTTATATGGTTTGATATGGTATGAGTGCTTGATATGACCGATGGCACGTGGGACTTATTTTTTTCGCTAAAGCGCCGAATCAAATGCTAGCTACTGGTATGTTACAAAAGACCTGACAGGTTAAGTTGTAGATAGGCATGATACTTGGACACTAAGCTGTATTTGAAGACTAACTTTATAAGGTTTGATATGGTATGAGTGCTCGATATGCCCGACAATAGGTAGGAGAAATTTTTTCGCTGTGGTAAAAAAAAAGCCACTGCAAGATTTTGGTATGATCCTAGAAACCTGACAGGTTAAATTGTATTTATACATAATACTTGAACACTAAGCTATATTTTAAGACTAACTTCATAAGGTTTGATATGGTCCGAGTGTTCGATATGATCAACGGAATGTGGGAGTATTTTTTTTCGCTATAGTACCAACTAAAAAGCTAGATACTGGTATGATGCAAGAGACCTGACAGATTTTATTGTACATAAGTATAATACTTGAATACTAACCTATATTTTAAGTCTAATTTTATATGGTTTGATATGGTATGAGTGCTTGATATGACCGATGGCACGTGGGACTTATTTTTTTCGCAAAAGCGCCAAATAAAATGCTAGCTACTAGTATGTTACAAAAGACCTGACAGGTTTAGCTGCAAATAGGCATGAAACTTGAACACTAAGCTGTATTTGAAGACTAACTTTATAAGGTTTGATATGGTATGAGAGCTCGATATGCCCGACAAAAGGTAGGAGAAATTTTTTCGCTGCGGTAAAAAAAAAGCCACTGCAAGATTGTGGTATGATCCTAGAGACCTGACAGGTTGAATTGTATATATACATAATACTTGAACACTAAGCTATATTTTAAGACTAACTTCATAAGGTTTGATATGGTATGAGTGCTCAATATGGCCGACAAAAGGTAGGAGAAATTTTTTTTTACCACAGCGCAAAAATTTCTCCTACCTTTTGTCGGGCATATCGAGCACTCATACCATATCAAACCTTATAAAGTTCATCTTAAAATATTGCTTAGTGTTCAAGTATCATGCTTATCTACAATTTTACCCGTCAGGTCTTTTTTAACATATCAGTAGCTAGCTTTTTAGTCGGCGCCTTAGCGAAAAAAATAAATCCCACGTGCCATCGGTCATATCAAGCACTCGTTCCATATCAAACCATATAAAGTTAATCTTAAAATACAGCTTAGTGTCCAAGTATCATGCCTATCTACAACTTAACCTGTCAGGTCTTTTGTAACATACCAGTAGCTAGCATTTGATTCGGCGCTTTAGCGAAAAAAATAAGTCCCACGTGCCATCGGTCATATCAAGCACTCATACCATATCAAACCATATAAAATTAGTCTTAAAATATAGGTTAGTATTTAAGTATTATGCTTATGTACAATAAAATCTGTCAGGTCTCTTGCATCATACCAGTATCTAGCTTTTTAGTTGGTACTATAGCGAAAAAAAATACTCCCACATTCCGTTGATCATATCGAACACTCGGACCATATCAAACCTGATAAAATTTATCTAGGAATATAGCTTAGTGTTCAAGTATTATGTCTATGTACATTTTAACCTGTCAGGTCTCTTGCATCATACCACAATCTTGCAGTAGTTTTTTTTTTACCAAAGTGAAAAAATTTCTCCTACCTTTTGTCGGCCATATTGAGCACTCATACCATATCAAACCTAATGAAGTTAGTCTTAAAATATAGCTTAGTGTTCAAGTATTATGTATATATACAATTTAACCTGTCAGGTCTCTAGGATCATACCAAAATCTTGCAGTGGCTTTTTTTTTTACCACAGCGAAAAAATTTCTCCTACCTTTTGTCGGGCATATCGAGCTTTCATACCATATCAAACCTTATAAAGTTAGTCTTCAAATACTGCTTAGTGTTCAAGTATCATGCTTATCTACAATTTTACCCGTCAGGTCTTTTTTAACATATCAGTAGCTAGCTTTTTAGTCGGCGCCTTAGCGAAAAAAATAGATCCCACGTGCCATCGGTCATATCAAGCACTCGTTCCATATCAAACCATATAAAGTTAATCTTAAAATACAGCTTAGTGTCCAAGTATCATGCCTATCTACAACTTAACCTGTCAGGTCTTTTGTAACATACCAGTAGCTAGCATTTGATTCGGCGCTTTAGCGAAAAAAATAAGTCCCACGTGCCATCGGTCATATCAAGCACTCATACCATATCAAACCATATAAAATTAGTCTTAAAATATAGGTTAGTATTCAAGTATTATGCTTATGTACAATAAAATCTGTCAGGTCTCTTGCATCATACCAGTATCTAGCTTTTTAGTTGGTACTATAGCGAAAAAAAATACTCCCACATTCCGTTGATCATATCGAACACTCGGACCATATCAAACCTGATAAAATTTATCTAGGAATATAGCTTAGTGTTCAAGTATTATGTCTATGTACATTTTAACCTGTCAGGTCTCTTGCATCATACCACAATCTTGCAGTAGTTTTTTTTTTACCAAAGTGAAAAAATTTCTCCTACCTTTTGTCGGCCATATTGAGCACTCATACCATATCAAACCTAATGAAGTTAGTCTTAAAATATAGCTTAGTGTTCAAGTATTATGTATATATACAATTTAACCTGTCAGGTCTCTAGGATCATACCAAAATCTTGCAGTGGCTTTTTTTTTTACCACAGCGAAAAAATTTCTCCTACCTTTTGTCGGGCATATCGAGCTTTCATACCATATCAAACCTTATAAAGTTAGTCTTAAAATACTGCTTAGTGTTCAAGTATCATGCTTATCTACAATTTTACCCGTCAGGTCTTTTTTAACATATCAGTAGCTAGCTTTTTAGTCGGCGCCTTAGCGAAAAAAATAGATCCCACGTGCCATCGGTCATATCAAGCACTCGTTCCATATCAAACCATATAAAGTTAGTCTTAAAATATAGCTTAGTGTTCAAGTATTATGCTTATCTACAATAAAACCTGTCAGGTCTCTAGGATCATACCAAAATCTTGCAGTGGCTTTTTTTTTACCACAGCGAAAAAAATTCTTTTACCTATTGTCGGGCATATCGAGCACTCATACCATATCAGACCTTATAAAGTTAGTCTTCAAATACAGCTTAGTGTCCAAGTATCATGCCTATCTACAACTTACCCTGTCAGGTCTTTTGTAACATACCAGTAGCTAGCATTTGATTCGGCGCTTTAGCGAAAAAAATAAGTCCCACGTGCCATCGGTCATATCAAGCACTCATACCATATCAAACCATATAAAATTAGTCTTAAAATATAGGTTAGTATTCAAGTATTATGCTTATGTACAATAAAATCTGTCAGGTCTCTTGCATCATACCAGTATCTAGCTTTTTATTAGTTGGTACTATAGCGAAAAAAAATACTCCCACATTCCGTTGATCATATCGAACACTCGGACTATATCAAACCTGATAAAATTTATCTAGGAATATAGCTTAGTGTTCAAGTATTATGTCTATGTACATTTTAACCTGTCAGGTCTCTTGCATCATACCACAATCTTGCAGTAGCTTTTTTTTTACCAAAGTGAAAAAATTTCTCCTACCTTTTGTCGGCCATATTGAGCACTCATACCATATCAAACCTAATGAAGTTAGTCTTAAAATATAGCTTAGTGTTCAAGTATTATGTATATATACAATTCAACCTGTCAGGTCTCTAGGATCATACCACAATCTTGCAGTGGCTTTTTTTTTACCACAGCGAAAAAATTTCTCCTACCTTTTGTCGGGCATATCGAGCTCTCATACCATGTCAAACCTTATAAAGTTAGTCTTCAAATACAGCTTAGTGTTCAAGTTTCATGCCTATTTGCAGCTAAACCTGTCAGGTCTTTTGTAACATACTAGTAGCTAGCATTTTATTTGGCGCTTTAGCGAAAAAAATAAGTCCCACGTGCCATCGGTCATATCAAGCACTCATACCATATCAAACCATATAAAATTAGTCTTAAAATATAGGTTAGTATTCAAGTGTTATACTTATGTACAATAAAATCTGTCAGGTCTCTTGCATCATACCAGTATCTAGCTTTTTAGTTGGTACTATAGCGAAAAAAAATACTCCCACATTCCGTTGATCATATCGAACACTCGGACCATATCAAACCTGATAAAATTTATCTAGGAATATAGCTTAGTGTTCAAGTATTATGTCTATGTACATTTTAACCTGTCAGGTCTCTTGCATCATACCACAATCTTGCAGTAGTTTTTTTTTTACCAAAGTGAAAAAATTTCTCCTACCTTTTGTCGGCCATATTGAGCACTCATACCATATCAAACCTAATGAAGTTAGTCTTAAAATATAGCTTAGTGTTCAAGTATTATGTATATATACAATTTAACCTGTCAGGTCTCTAGGATCATACCAAAATCTTGCAGTGGCTTTTTTTTTACCACAGCGAAAAAATTTCTCCTACCTTTTGTCGGGCATATCGAGCTTTCATACCATATCAAACCTTATAAAGTTAGTCTTAAAATACTGCTTAGTGTTCAAGTATCATGCTCATCTACAATTTTACCCGTCAGGTCTTTTTTAACATATCAGTAGCTAGCTTTTTAGTTGGCGCCTTAGCGAAAAAAATAGATCCCACGTGCCATCGGTCATATCAAGCACTCGTTCCATATCAAACCATATAAAGTTAGTCTTAAAATATAGCTTAGTGTTCAAGTATTATGCTTATCTACAATAAAACCTGTCAGGTCTCTTGCATCATACCAGTAGCTAGCTTTTTAGTTGGTTCTATAGTGAAAAAAAATACTCCCACATTCCGTTGATCATATCGAACACTCGTACCATATCAAACCTTATGAAGTTAGTCTTAAAATATAGCTTAGTGTTCAAGTATTATGTCTATGTACATTTTAACCTGTCAGGTCTCTTGCATCATACCACAATCTTGCAGTAGTTTTTTTTTTACCAAAGTGAAAAAATTTCTCCTACCTTTTGTCGGCCATATTGAGCACTCATACCATATCAAACCTAATGAAGTTAGTCTTAAAATATAGCTTAGTGTTCAAGTATTATGTATATATACAATTTAACCTGTCAGGTCTCTAGGATCATACCAAAATCTTGCAGTGGCTTTTTTTTTACCACAGCGAAAAAATTTCTCCTACCTTTTGTCGGGCATATCGAGCTTTCATACCATATCAAACCTTATAAAGTTAGTCTTAAAATACTGCTTAGTGTTCAAGTATCATGCTTATCTACAATTTTACCCGTCAGGTCTTTTTTAACATATCAGTAGCTAGCTTTTTAGTTGGCGCCTTAGCGAAAAAAATAGATCCCACGTGCCATCGGTCATATCAAGCACTCGTTCCATATCAAACCATATAAAGTTAGTCTTAAAATATAGCTTAGTGTTCAAGTATTATGCTTATCTACAATAAAACCTGTCAGGTCTCTTGCATCATACCAGTAGCTAGCTTTTTAGTTGGTTCTATAGTGAAAAAAAATACTCCCACATTCCGTTGATCATATCGAACACTCGTACCATATCAAACCTTATGAAGTTAGTCTTAAAATATAGCTTAGTGTTCAAGTATTATGTATAAATACAATTTAACCTGTCAGGTCTCTGGAATCATACCAAAATCTTGCAGTGGCTTTTTTTTTACCACAGCGAAAAAATTTCTCCTACCTATTGTCGGGCATATCGAGCACTCATACCATATCAAACCTTATAAAGTTAGTCTTCAAATACAGCTTTGTGTCCAAGTATCATGCCTATCTACAACTTAACCTGTCAGGTCTTTTGTAACATACCAGTAGCTAGCATTTGATTCGGCGCTTTAGCGAAAAAAATAAGTCCCACGTGCCATCGGTCATATCAAGCACTCATACCATATCAAACCATATAAAATTAGTCTTAAAATATAGGTTAGTATTCAAGTATTATACTTATGTACAATAAAATCTGTCAGGTCTCTTGCATCATACCAGTATCTAGCTTTTTAGTTGGTACTATAGCGAAAAAAAATACTCCCACATTCCGTTGATCATATCGAACACTCGGACCATATCAAACCTGATAAAATTTATCTAGGAATATAGCTTAGTGTTCAAGTATTATGTCTATGTACATTTTAACCTGTCAGGTCTCTTGCATCATACCACAATCTTGCAGTAGCTTTTTTTTTACCAAAGTGAAAAAATTTCTCCTACCTTTTGTCGGCCATATTGAGCACTCATACCATATCAAACCTAATGAAGTTAGTCTTAAAATATAGCTTAGTGTTCAAGTATTATGTATATATACAATTCAACCTGTCAGGTCTCTAGGATCATACCACAATCTTGCAGTGGCTTTTTTTTTACCACAGCGAAAAAATTTCTCCTACCTTTTGTCGGGCATATCGAGCTCTCATACCATATCAAACCTTATAAAGTTAGTCTTCAAATACAGCTTAGTGTTCAAGTTTCATGCCTATTTGCAGCTAAACCTGTCAGGTCTTTTGTAACATACTAGTAGCTAGCATTTTATTTGGCGCTTTAGCGAAAAAAATAAGTCCCACGTGCCATCGGTCATATCAAGCACTCATACCATATCAAACCATATAAAATTAGTCTTAAAATATAGGTTAGTATTCAAGTGTTATACTTATGTACAATAAAATCTGTCAGGTCTCTTGCATCATACCAGTATCTAGCTTTTTAGTTGGTACTATAGCGAAAAAAAATACTCCCACATTCCGTTGATCATATCGAACACTCGGACCATATCAAACCTGATAAAATTTATCTTGGAATATAGCTTAGTGTTCAAGTATTATGTCTATGTACATTTTAACCTGTCAGGTCTCTTGCATCATACCACAATCTTGCAGTAGCTTTTTTTTTACCAAAGTGAAAAAATTTCTCCTACCTTTTATCGGCCATATTGAGCACTCATACCATATCAAACCTAATGAAGTTAGTCTTAAAATATAGCTTAGTGTTCAAGTATTATGTATATATACAATTTAACCTGTCAGGTCTCTAGGATCATACCAAAATCTTGCAGTGGCTTTTTTTTTACCACACCGAAAAAATTTCTCCTACCATTTGTCGGGCATATCGAGCTCTCATACCATATCAAACCTTATAAAGTTAGTCTTAAAATACTGCTTAGTGTTCAAGTATTATGCTTATCTACAATAAAACCTGTCAGGTCTCTTGCATCATACCAGTAGCTAGCTTTTTAGTTGGTACTATAGTGAAAAAAAATACTCCCACATTCCGTTGATCATATCGAACACTCGTACCATATCAAACCTTATGAAGTTAGTCTTAAAATATAGTTTAGTGTTCAAGTATTATGTATAAATACAATTTAACCTGTCAGGTCTCTAGGATCATACCAAAATCTTGCAGTGGCTTTTTTTTTACCACAGCGAAAAAATTTCTCCTACCTATTGTCGGGCATATCGAGCACTCATACCATATCAAACCTTATAAAGTTAGTCTTCAAATACAGCTTAGTGTCCAAGTATCATGCCTATCTACAACTTAACCTGTCAGGTCTTTTGTAACATACCAGTAGCTAGCATTTGATTCGGCGCTTTAGCGAAAAAAATAAGTCCCACGTGCCATCGGTCATATCAAGCACTCATACCATATCAAACCATATAAAATTAGTCTTAAAATATAGGTTAGTATTCAAGTATTATACTTATGTACAATAAAATCTGTCAGGTCTCTTGCATCATACCAGTATCTAGCTTTTTAGTTGGTACTATAGCGAAAAAAAATACTCCCACATTCCGTTGATCATATCGAACACTCGGACCATATCAAACCTGATAAAATTTATCTATGAATATAGCTTAGTGTTCAAGTATTATGTCTATGTACATTTTAACCTGTCAGGTCTCTTGCATCATACCACAATCTTGCAGTAGCTTTTTTTTTACCAAAGTGAAAAAATTTCTCCTACCTTTTGTCGGCCATATTGAGCAGTCATACCATATCAAACCTAATGAAGTTAGTCTTAAAATATAGCTTAGTGTTCAAGTATTATGTATATATACAATTTAACCTGTCAGGTCTCTAGGATCATACCAAAATCTTGCAGTGGCTTTTTTTTTACCACAGCGAAAAAATTTCTCCTACCTTTTGTCGGGCATATCGAGCTCTCATACCATATCAAACCTTATAAAGTTAGTCTTAAAATACTGCTTAGTGTTCAAGTATCATGCTGATCTACAACTTTACCCGTCAGGTCTTTTTTAACATATCAGTAGCTAGCTTTTTAGTCGGCGCCTTAGCGAAAAAAATAGATCCCACGTGCCATCGGTCATATCAAGGACTCGTTCCATATCAAACCATATAAAGTTAGTCTTAAAATATAGCTTAGTGTTCAAGTATTATGCTTATCTACAATAAAACCTGTCAGGTCTCTTGCATCATACCAGTAGCTAGCTTTTTAGTTGGTACTATAGTGAAAAAAAATACTCCCACATTCCGTTGATCATATCGAACACTCGTACCATATCAAACCTTATGAAGTTAGTCTTAAAATATAGCTTAGTGTTCAAGTATTATGTATAAATACAATTTAACCTGTCAGGTCTCTAGGATCATACCAAAATCTTGCAGTGCCTTTTTTTTTTACCACAGCGAAAAAATTTCTCCTACCTATTGTCGGGCATATCGAGCACTCATACCATATCAAACCTTATAAAGTTAGTCTTCAAATACAGCTTAGTGTCCAAGTATCATGCCTATCTAAAACTTAACCTATCAGGTCTTTTGTAACATACCAGTAGCTAGCATTTGATTCGGCGCTTTAGCGAAAAAAATAAGTCCCACGTGCCATCGGTCATATCAAGCACTCATACCATATCAAACCATATAAAATTAGTCTTAAAATATAGGTTAGTATTCAAGTATTATGCTTATGTACAATAAAATCTGTCAGGTCTCTTGCATCATACCAGTATCTAGCTTTTTAGTTGGTACTATAGCGAAAAAAAATACTCCCACATTCCGTTGATCATATCGAACACTCGGACCATATCAAACCTGATAAAATTTATCTAGCAATATAGCTTAGTGTTCAAGTATTATGCTTATCTACAATAAAACCTGTCAGGTCTCTTGCATCATACCAGTAGCTAGCTTTTTAGTTGGTACTATAGTGAAAAAAAATACTCCCACATTCCGTTGATCATATCGAACACTCGTACCATATCAAACCTAATGAAGTTAGTCTTAAAATATAGCTTAGTGTTCAAGTATTATGTATATATAAAATTTAACCTGTCAGGTCTCTAGGATCATACCAAAATCTTGCAGTGGCTTTTTTTTTACCACAGCGAAAAAATTTCTCCTACCTTTTGTCGGGCATATCGAGCTCTCATACCATATCAAACCTTATAAAGTTAGTCTTCAAATACAGCTTAGTGTTCAAGTTTCATGCCTATTTGCAGCTAAACCTGTCAGGTCTTTTGTAACATACCAGTAGCTAGCATTTTATTTGGCGCTTTAGCGAAAAAAATAAGTCCCACGTGCCATCGGTCATATCAAGCACTCATATCATATCAAACCATATAAAATTAGTCTTAAAATATAGGTTAGTATTCAAGTATTATTCTTATTTACAATAAAATCTGTCAGGTCTCTGGCATCGTACCAGTAGCTTGCTTTTTAGTTGATACTATTGCGAAAAAAATTACTCCCACGTTCCGTCGATCATATCGAACACTCATACCATATCAAACCTGATAAAATGTATCTTGAAATAAAGCTTAGTATTCAAGTATTATATCTTTATACAATTTAACCTGTCAGGTCTCTTGCATCATACCACAAACTTGCAGTAGCTTTTTTTTTACCATTGCGAAAAAATTTCTCCTACATTTTGTCTGCCATATCGAGCACACATACCTTATCAAACCATATAAAATAAAGCTGAAAATATAGCTTAGTGTTCATATATTATGGCTACCTACAATTTAACCTGTCAGGTCTTTTGGCATCATGGTTGGAACCAATCTCGAACAATGTAATGTATAGAAAAAAAAAGTTATTTATATGAACTTTTTTTTAATGAACTTTACGTAGGAAACGTGTTATTATAATAAAACACTTTCATTTTATTATTTTTGCATGTTTTTAAAGCTTAATAATGTATTAAACTTGACGACTCCTTAATTTGGTCAGGTTATAAAAAGCTACTACTTTTGGCTACCAATTTCACACCGGTTATTTGCGTAAAATAAAAGGAAAACTCGATTAAGATTGCAATTTTAAGCCGTAACAATTTCTAAATTGCCGCTATGTAATGTTAAGTAACTTTTAATTAGTCTATTGCGGTTTTCGATGCGTATTTAAAATACTTTTAACAACAATATTTTATTTTCATTTTTAGAAAGTCGTAATCCGTGTAATCGGAAATGTAATAATAAGTAATACAGCGAATATAAATATTAGTTAGAACGGGTTGTTGATTTGCAAGGAATTTTCTGAATTTTCTGTCAGAAATATCCCGCGCACCAATCAGAGTCAACAGACGGTCCGAAGAAATTCCGTACGTCGATTCTCATTGGTGCGCGGTATTTGGCGGTATTTTTCTGTCAGAAACTTACAATGTGCGGCCGTCCTAATAAATAAGAATTATAAACTAAACTTGAAATAAAGATACACATGTTTCTCTTTCTACTATAAGTATGTCAAAATTTGTTTTGGTTTAATTTGAGACATGTCTATTTTTTTCTCGTAATATGTTTCGGTAGATAGGTACTATCGGGGACTTTTCCGCCTGACCACTTAAGAAAAAAATCGCATAATGTCGCCCAAAATTTATTTTTTAGAAACTATTATTAATTGGTCTATTCATCATATTCATATTCATATTCATTTATTCAGTAATAATTTTACAATGTCAATAGTTTATAGATTACATCAATAGGGCGGGATAGACATCGCTTTTATTTTTTAGTATGCAAGCAAAAATGAGCCTAGTGGTGGTCAGGCGGAAAAGTCCGCGATAGTACTAAGACTACTAAGGTACCCAGGTACTTACATAATAACGTGCTTCAAATGTTAAAAAGGGTTTAAATGAAAACACACTCCGTTAAATTTCATAAAATCGCCCATTGGTCCCAAGCACAGGTCCCAAGCGTGGTGCAAGCGTGTCACTTCATAACGGTTCAACACTTTTGTACCAAAAAAACCAAACTGGTTCATGACGTCTACTGAATGATGATCATCTCAGAATTATGTTAAATAAGATGATGTTAGCTTTTTATGAGAGCACAGGTGCGGTTTATATTTCAAACTGAGGTTGTAGCATAAGAATAACTAATACACTATGGAATTGAAATTTCGCGCGCCCTTTTTCGAAATACCAATTCCAGCAATGCTCAGGATTGCGATTTTTGAATCTCATTGCCAAAATTGTCAAAATTAGGACATACGCATCTTTCTACTGATGATTTGACTTTTAAAAATCGCACTCCTGAAGTATGATTTTTGAAAGTCAAATTAGCAGTAGAAAGATGTAGGTATATCTCCACAGTAATTTTGAAATTTTTAACTACTGAACTCAGCGAATGAGATTCAAAAATCGCACTCCAGGGAGCAGTTACTGCTTATTACTGCAGTGCAGAGTATGGGAAGATCACACCAGTGATGACGAAGCGCCCTGGTAGGCCAACCGAACCAGTGAAAGAACATAAAGCAACCTGCCCGAGGGCACTCCGAAGAAATACGGACCTCGGCGTTGGACTTGTTGCTGGGACTATGCGCATTGGGTAGTTAGCGGGGATCGGTGATAATGATAACTTCGCCAAATCAAAAAACCAAATCGGGTCCACGGTATTAAAAAATTATTCTAGTCTACACACACTCTGTCTGAGCTACCAATTTTGACCTCACCCCCTCTCGATGGTACGGGAGGTGGACGACTGTAAGCAGTGGTGTAGTCCTCTCTCACTCGCACTTACTCATCATGTCAGTGCGAGCCCGTTTGTAAGAAGTGTCCAGGGTGTGACGACGAGACAGGTTATCGGTAGAATCTTGACCTTGAACGCATATATAGCGCGGGAGTCCCACTATAATTATATTCGTACTTGGTCCTCGATATAATTAAAATGTAGTATCGCTAATCTTGCGTGTATCCGCGTCCTTTAAATCTGTGGAAAAAACAAAAAACGTCTCCCGCGCGCCCTCTACCTGTCAATTTCATTGTTTTTCGCGCGCGTAATCGCGGTCCATGATAAAATCAATTTTTAAGATATAATGTGTAATAAATTGTTATTTTGTGTATATAATGGAAAGAAAGAAGTCTTATAACAAGCAGGAAAGATGGAAGTAAGAGATATATAAGTTGGAGGAGTGTTTGCCAAAGGAAAATATGGTAAATGACGACAGCAATAGCCTTCAACACAATAATCCTTGCAATTACACCAATTAAGGTTGCTGACAGACTCTCCAAGCTTAGCATTCTGCATTTCCAGGTACATAAAGTTTAGACAACAGCTTATGGGCCTTATGGCATCTTTTGTTAACATAAATATAGGTAACACCTAGGCCTTAAAAGAAATTTAGGAACTACTGAATTCCTTTACACAAAGCTGGATGACAGTGGAATTTTCTAACAATAAGGAAAGTTTCAAACGGTATGAAACCCAAAGTAAATCCAGCCTCAAACTTCTCGTCACAGGACAGGAAGAAATTACAGAGGTCACAAGCCATTATGGCAACACCAACTCGGTCTCAGTTACCCTTCAACATCCACCAGATGGGGACGGGTGCAATACCCTTTATAATAAAGTTGGTCGCTAGACTCAAATACTATATATGTAATCATTTATTGTACTAATCATCAAAAATTAGATTTACAATTTTGGCAACATCACTAATGATGATCTAATAAAATACCCTTTGAGGTAGGTATAGTTTACCGCTGGACTTAAATAGTTTTATAACTGTACTAATATAACTAATGACACTCTTTTAGGTAAAATTGGCTCTATCACTAATGATCAAGCTTTCTTTGGTAGAAAATGTTATTAACATGTTAAGCAAGTCTGGAATGAAAATAATTAAAGCTTAAAATTATGAAAAAGCTTTTACACCTTAGTATTGAGTCTAAATGCAAACCAACTCAAAAATAATTCTTTTACAACTTATTCACAATTCATAGAGCGGTAAAGTAATTCAACAGTAACATGTAATTTCGTAACTTATTATTAAATAAATTAAATAATAAATATAAGTAGGTAGGTGTAGGTTTTTCTTTTCTTTTCAAGTAGGTTAGTAGGTATTTCACACTAGTGGAGTGTAAACACGTTTTTGTGTAAACTTTGGTCGCAAGGAACTTAATTATGTACCTTGAAATTTAAAACTATTCAATAACAATAAATATGGATTATAAAAAGTATTCTAAGATCCCAATTACTTAAATAATGGTGCATTATTTGAATGGGATGGCCTACTCAATAGAGTAGCTTGGCTGGCTTAGTCTGCGCTGACTGTGTTTACAAAACAGTAAAAATCCATAATTGGGCCTGTCCTGTCCTTAGGACTAATACCTGATACCATGATAATGTATAGGTAAATACCTCAATGGTACTCTCTTACCAAAAATGCTTAAATAATACTTAAGGCTAAAGATTCTTGGGAATCTCTAAGGTCTATTAAATGTAAGATATTGTTTATCATCCACTGCTCAATCTAACTAACCAATATCTGACCATAGAATCATGATCATGATCATTGAAAGTTTTTATAATTATTAAGTGGTTATACAATTTGGTATCAGTTGTGTGGCAGTTTCATAGCGCTTTATTTACACAAAGAAGCTGGAGTAATATGTACCTACATGTGCAGAACTATACTGAGTTAAATGGGTTAAAAATTCAAAGGTTTCGTTTAATCAAAAGAGTATAGTAGGTACATTGAAACAACTTTTATTTAATATTATTTCAGAACGCAGAAGCCTGCTACATAGGTCTAACCATAAAAATAGGTTCCTAATCAATTAGTCAGGACTAGATAAATAATTTCATGAAAACGAACTAAGCCATTGGTAGCATTCTTTGCTTTAAGGAATCAATAACACTACGGTGATATCTTTTTCAAAATGTATTGTGGAGATAGAGTTTAGTAAATTATTTTAAAGAGTAGGTATAGCTAAATCCAAATAGATCTGACAGTGGTACTGTGGTACGAAGCTGACATCAGCCCACATTAAACTTAATTTCTTAAGGAGGCCTTGTCCCTGGAGAGACAAAGGAGAGAATCACATACCTAATTATAGGTTAATACATACAGATCTTGTCCCTGGAGAGACCCAAATACCTAATTAATAATTCATAATTCATAATCATAGGTAAATACCTACTTATCGAATGAGATTTTTCTCATGAAAGTTTTGGGTATGATTAACTCTAGTTTGGTTCGGTGTGAATTATGTTTCATTACTTTCCTTTTGACCCTTTCACATGGAATCTAGAGAGTTAAGTAGACAACATTTTTCTTCTAGGCACTAGGCATGTTCTTTAGTGTCCCAATCGGATTCGAGAGAATCAGGCTGAGAAGCTTTGGTACCCACTGCTGAAAGCACTTGAAAGTCTCAGAAAAAGTTAAATTTGAATGCTCTCTCTCTTCAACGTTCTCATGAGATTTTACAAAGGCAACTTTTTCATAGGGTAAATGTCATTATGATGTTGGGAAAATTTTATCAAAGCCACTTTATATAAAATACTGATAAAATTATATAGTATACGTCAGTAGAGGCGATTTTGTTGATCAAACTAGAGGTCTCTGCTCGAGTATTGTATTTTACATAGGTACTTCTGTTATTGATAACGATGATTCTGAGACAATGCATCACCTAATCTACATCTCATAATGGATAATAATTAATAACACTCATATCGGCATTGTTCTGATGAAAGAGTAAAACGCGGTTTTAAGTTAAAGGTTTTTCAAATTATACCCTTCTAAATCATAATATGTTAGTATATGGGACTCGCATCATGTTTTATTTTGATGCTTAACAGTGATACCCACTCAATAGCTTAGATTTAGGTACCCATGACGTTAGGTGTTACTTTTAATTTACTTATTACTTAATCTTCAGATTAAAGAATCCAGTTTAATAGGTATATACCTCCACCGAATTATTTTTATTTCTCATGAAATAATGATATGAATCAGGTTAGAGGATTGTTATAACATACTGTTTGAAAGACGTCTGCGCATGGTCATTCATCTTGAAATATGACCCGTTAAATAAAATTCTCTTTCAATAAATACTTTAATGTCACTAGTTAACTTAGACCAGTGAAATTTTACAAAATTATCCATGACAATATTAATATACCACATCAGAAAACCACTCAGAGTGTATTAGTAGCCAGTGGATTAGAAATGTCATGAGAGATACAGTGGAGTGTTTTCGTTGCACTCCACTATATTGGCTGCAGGAGGGGTCCTGCTTTTTAAAAGCAGTAGGTACCTGTATCGTTCTACTAGACTACTAGAACCTCAACAGCTTGGAGTCTGACAGAGATCAGATTAAGTTGGGAGATGAAGTTTTAGGTACTCACATACCTAGTTTAATTATAATTAATATCAGTTAAAAAATTACTTACTAATGTCTGGATTTAACTAGCGTTGGTATGATTGTGATTCAGATTTACTTATCTCATTTTGTATGATAGGGTACTACTGTACCTATAACTTGCAAGGTTTTGTTCTTAGCTGTGAATCTAAGTTCACAACGAAAGAGTTTATTTTTGTTTAAGATGTTGTTTCCTCTAAACATCTACATTTTAATTATATCGAGGACCAAGTACGAATATAATGATAGGATTAAACGAACTTACCTGAAGTGAAGTTCTATCCTAATTATATGAAGTACTTGGTCCTCGATATATACCTACTTCCCACCCCCCGCATACCCAGTTACTACCAGTTAGCTCTGAACTAATGAAATTGACAGGTAGAGGGCGCGCGGGAGACGTTTTTTGTTTTTTCCACAGATTTAAAGGACGCGGATACACGCAAGATTAGCGATACTACATTTTAATTATATCGAGGACCAAGTACTTCATATAATTAGGATAGAACTTCACTTCAGGTAAGTTCGTTTAATCCTATCATTATATGAATTAGCGCAAAACCTCATACACCCCAACTGATTTATAACAAAATAGTTAGATTGAAACTATAATTTGATTATTTTGATAGTTAAAATTATTCGCATTTTAAGTTTTGAGGCAAAAATGATTTGTTATCATTTCAGCACTGAAAGAAAGCGCTAACATAATCATGGATACATTTTTATAATCTTGTTTTGGTAGTAACTAAGTAGGGTGAGTGTGCCCGTGCGTTGGGTTGACATCGGGACTCGGGTTCAGCAAATTTCAAATTTTGCAAACAAATTATTTAATATTTTGAAGAAAAAAAAATACCT
Organism: Agonopterix subpropinquella; assembly: GCA_922987775.1. NCBI lineage: Eukaryota > Metazoa > Arthropoda > Insecta > Lepidoptera > Depressariidae > Agonopterix > Agonopterix subpropinquella. Next base: position 5,792,303 of record OV277695.1, on the reverse strand, counting down.
ATCATGGTTTCAAACCATGATAATTCGATTCTGCTCTAGATTCTAAACAAACTACTTTCTAGTTTTGCGTTAATTCGGTAACACGTTGTATAGTGTATACTTCTAGCGGGTTTTTACAGCCCATCTTAATATATCATTATTACCTATTTCTAGTTCTAGGAAAACATATAAAATTGAAGATGTCTATAAATATTTTATGACATGTTTTAAGTCACATTTTGAGCATAGGCACGAATATTATAAATTCTAATAATATTAATTTGATATTCATTTTATAGAAGATGCCGCATTTAAAAGTATTTATAATAAGATTATGTAAGTAGGTACTTATACGTGTGTTGAACTAAACATAGGTACACAATAAAAACATCTTATACACAATAACCTACGAATTCACGACCGAGCATGTGGGTAGGCCTGTATCCCAGCAGTGGAACGTATGATTCCTAATGAGGGGATTGACAGAGGAACTTTGTTAGACATCGTTTCCACAGGAGCTTTTTACTGAAGGGAGTAGGAGTTATTGGAGGAATTTAATTAGTACCTAACTATGTTGCTCTGTAGAGTGGAGTTTGCATCCTTTGAATTTTTATGTGAAAACTTAATGATAAAGATAAGCAATACGGAAAAAAAAGCTTTGCAGGAACCACGAATCTATTGTACCTTAGATTTTTAAATTAGAGTAATGTCTGTCACTTTTGCTATAATTATGATAACTAACATTACGCTACAAAATAGAAAAGATCTTGATGTAACTTATCTAAGCGCAAGTTACGTGCTTGCTAAGGAATTTTATCAAATGTAAAATCTCGACAACCATGCCACACCACATAATTTACGACCCGTGTGTTGGAAATGACACGTTTCACTTTCATTAATTAAAACCTAGTTGACATAAACGTGTAAAGTTACGCGGATGATATCTTACTTCTTTACTATTATGATTAATTTATTCTAAACAAAATATTAATGTTATTTATTTCCGCGTTAGGACATTATAATAAGGATGACTTTCGTTAGGTAATTTCCGCTTATATTTATTGAACTAGTTTTTCCGGGTTTTGACTACTTTTAGTTGAAATGCTGTTTTTACCTATAAAATATTTTTTCTTTACCACAATTTCACTATACCTGTAATAATGAATTTTGATAATTTTACATTTGTCTTTAAATAACTCAATCCAAAAACGACAACCATAAAACAACTTTACTGTACAGTTTGAACCCGTTGCGTCGTCGTTCTTTTTTTTTATCAGAAAGCTATTCATTATCACGCACGCACAAAGTCAAGTTCAATCTAATCTAATTTACATACAGTCTGCCGAACAACTAAACGCTATAAAATAAATAATAGGCGCACTGGCGACCCTAAAAAAGTTCATTGAATCCGGTAAACAAATGGGTTGTCAGACACTTCCGTCTACCAAGTGGAACCAAACGCACCCTGGATGAATAACAATGATTACCCTGCCAAATAGGAATGGTGGTAACTATAGGGTGTTTGCTACTGTTAAGTGGCAATAGAATCCGGTTAGGTGATAAAGGTGCGTTTTGTATGCAGAGTGCGCAGTGACCTCTAGGTGAGGCTTTCTAAACGTACGAATGTCGCCTTCACAATAAAGTGCAGAGAAATTATTGCAAATAAATCTTGATATTGCTATGATGTTTTAGTCGCTTCAATGGCTTAGTGAGGAGATTTGTGCGGAGGCCCCAGAACTGCCTTCTGTCATAAATATTGTCACTAAACCACTAAACGCTTACTTTCTAACTTCATAATAATTATGATTCTTCAACTTATTAATCGATAGATACCAGGATCCCTAGGTCCCAAATGGGCTCCCTGTCCTGAGACCATTTGACTGTAGAAAATATTCTTATTCTTGTTGATCTTTACTCGTAAAAATATTGATTCATTTGATTCATCTAAAAAATAGAAAAAAATCGCCTTTGTACCTACATCATGAATGACTTATTGTTATTTTTCATAATAATGACATTTTGTTTTTTGTATACAATAAAGAATCTAAGAAAAAATTATAATAAGCAAATTTACAGGTATGACTGTAGTGTCTGTGCGAACGCGTAGTGGGGGCAGTTGCCTGCCAGCCTTTGTCGGGTGCGGACGTGCGCGCTCCGCATATACTACCTGCCTAGTGAGTAACAGTAAATGTGTACTTATTTAGCAAACCCTACATGTGGCGACGACGGGATCTTATTTTACGTAAGTGCACACTGTATTTTATCTGGTTTTGAAATAAAAACAAAATACAACGTCGGAATTTTGAAATTAAAGCGACGTTGTAAAGTATTATTTCACGCAGCAGAGTAGCGTGTGTTCACGACTATGTTCCCCGAGGGGGTGGTCAGTGATATTCCGAAAACTACGAACAAAGCGAATATCTATTATCTAAAATAACGTTCTATTTTGATTTAAAAGGACAATAACGATAATTCATTATAATTTTATCCACGAGGGCTATCATGGTACTTTCATTTATTTACTATGCCTATTTCATTAGTTTTCATGTCAAAAAACATTGGATTCTTAGTTTGTGCGGTGGTTGACAATCTATAACAGTGATTATTTTTCTTTTCATGAACTATGACCATCAAACGCTGGAGGAAAAAGAGGAAAGGGGACACATCAGGACGATAGACGCTATGCTGGGGTCGAGGTCATAAGAATATACATACCACAAATCGAGCACCTGTTCGAACGATTGCTGCGACTAGACTCCAATCCTAAAGGTCATGTACAATACATTACCATACATGTTTTTATAATAGACTTACGCTCAAGCCATAATCCTACGGAGTAGGCAGAGACTACGACAATGACTATCTCATAATATGAAGTTATTCAGCTAGATTGAGGAGTATGTATATCTATGCAAGCCGTTTGATTAGGACCTCGACTTAACAGTCGACGCCGTCTGAGGATCTTACAAAATCCTTTCTTACGAAATCCCAGAATACATAAAATCGTAAGAGTGTCGTAATCGTGACTCTGTCTATGTTACCTACCTACACATAACTCGACGGAGTAGCGATAGGTGCCCTATGGCACTCGCGTACCGTTAAAGGTTAAGCTGAAGGTCAGATACGGTCGGTCGGTCCGTCTGTCAGTCGATCGATCGGTCGGTCAGTCGGTCGGTCAGTCGGTCGGTCGGTCGGTCGGTCGGTTGGTCGGTCGGTTACAGTTGCCGTTAAGGTTAAGGTTAAACAGACAGATACATATTTACGAAGACTACTAATTGTCTGGTTACAATGATTAATACTATAAATTGTAGAAAACAGGCGTATAATAACATCTTGAATATTATAGTGTTATTTATTATAAATATTATGTAACGCTGCGTACGTATAGATACGAGTGAGTAAATCGGTGCAAAACAGTAGCCAATGCTCATAAAATTTAACACAAATACCTACCGGATTACATAAGGTTTCTGCATAGGTATGTCAGTGTAAAACTATTTTGATATTCAATCACAATCAATATTGTTTGTACCTAGTTATCCCTAAGGACTTGTGATAAGGGAATGACTTGCAAAGTTGCAACTATTTAACAAGGGGGCAAAAAGGGATTTCTTGCAAATTTCCGTTACATCTATACCATACGTCTAACTTAGCGATTCAAGATGAATTCAATTCTAAATACACTGTTGAATATGCTATATCGTTTGCACCGATAGTTACTGACTTGACTACGTATCAGCATAGATAAATTAAAGTAGGCAAGATTGCTCACGTCAAACAAAGAACAAAGCTCTCGTAAAACTTATTATTGTCGCCGGTACCTCGTAGTTCGACTTATTATATTAGATGGCGTTACTATACTAGCTGAAGTCGCGCCTATAAGTGGAATACCTAGTACCATCTATCGAAAAATTTGATGAAACTCAACTTCGATGCAGGTGTGCGTAGACCTAAGATGACATAGGAGTGTGTGTGTCTTTTAGCTTCTCGAGTTGAAAGAAAGATTACATTCGCAATTTTATAAAGTAGGTAGGTAAGGTAGGTAAAAGGTACCTTATGAGTACACCTTGGCTTCGTGGTTAAAGTGTCTGCTTGATAATTCTTAATACAGCAGGGGTTTGTTTTTATGAATCACCACGACTTACCATGTTTTATCTACATACAAAAATTTACTCTGCTGCTGTTTACCGTTGAGGGTACTCCTCAACGGTAAACAGCATTGGCTTGATATTTTTCTGTTCACGTTCAGTTTTGATAGCAAAACAAATATTTAATCAGGATCTGGTGCAGAAGCAAGGAATGACTCCGTACGAGGGTACTCCTCAACGGTCAACAGCATTGACTCGCAATTTTCTTGTACACGTTCAATTTTGATAGCAAAACACATATTGAACCAGGATCTGATGCTGAGGCCAGTAATGTCTCCGTACGAGGGTACTCCTCAACGGTAAACAGCATTGGCTTGCACTTTTTTTTTCACGTTCAGTTTTGATAGCAAAACACATATTGAACCAGGATCTGGTGCTGAAGCCAGTAATGTCTCCGTACGAGGGTACTCCTCAACGGTAAACAGCATTGGCTTGCACTTTTTTTGTTCACGTTCAGTTTTGATAGCAAAACACATATTGAACCAGGATCTGGTGCTGAAGCCAGAGATGTCTCCGTACGAGGGTACTCCTCAACGGTAAACAGCATTGGCTTGATTTTTATCTCTTTCTGTTTAGTTTTGAAAGCAAAACACATATTTAACCAGGATCTGGTACTGAAGCCAGGAATGTCTCCGTACGAGGGCACTCCACAACGGTAAACAGCATTGGCTTGATTTTTTTTTGTTCGCGTTCAGTTTTGATAGCAAAACACATATACAACCAGGATCTGGTACTGAAGCCAGGGATGTCTTCGTACGAGGGTACTCCTCAACGGTAAACAGCATTGGCTTGATTTTTATCTCTTCCTGTTTAGTTTTGAAAGCAAAACACATATTTAACCAGGATCTGGTGCTGAAGCCAGGAATGTCTCCGTACGAGGGTACTCCTCAACGGTGAACAGGATTGTCTTGAAATTTTTTTGTTCACGTTCAGTTTTGATAACAAAACACATATTGAACCAGGATCTGGTGCTGAAGCCAGGTATGTCTCCGTACGAGGGTACTCCTCAACGGTAAACAGCATTGGCTTGCACTTTTTTTGTTCACGTTCAGTTTTGATAGCAAAACACATATTGAACCAGGATCTGGTGCTGAAGCCAGGGATGTCTTCGTACGAGGGTACTCCTCAACGGTAAACAGCATTGGCTTGATTTTTATCTCTTCCTGTTTAGTTTTAAAAGCAAAACACATATTTAACCAGGATCTGGTGCTGAAGCCAGGAATGTCTCCGTACGAGGGTACTCCTCAACGGTGAACAGGATTGTCTTGAAATTTTTTTGTTCACGTTCAGTTTTGATAACAAAACACATATTGAACCAGGATCTGGTGCTGAAGCAAGTAATGTCTCCGTACGAGGGTTACTCCTCAACGGTAAACAGCATTGGCTTGCACTTTTTTTTGTTCACGTTCAGTTTTGATAGCAAAACACATATTGAACCAGGATCTGGTGCTGAAGCCAGGGATGTCTTCGTACGAGGGTACTCCTCAACGGTAAACAGCATTGGCTTGATTTTTTTTTGTTCGCGTTCAGTTTTGATAGCAAAACACATATTCAACCAGGATCTGGTACTGAAGCCAGGGATGTCTTCGTACGAGGGTACTCCTCAACGGTAAACAGCATTGGCTTGATTTTTATTTCTTCCTGTTTAGTTTTGAAAGCAAAACACATATTTAACCAGGATCTGGTGCTGAAGCCAGGAATGTCTCCGTACGAGGGTACTCCTCAACAGTGAACAGGATTGTCTTGAAATTTTTTGTTCACGTTCAGTTTTGATTACAAAACACATATTGAACCAGGATCTGATGCTGAAGCCAGTAATGTCTCCGTACGAGGGTACTCCTCAACGGTAAACAGCATTGGCTTGCACTTTTTTTGTTCACGTTCAGTTTTGATAGCAAAACACATATTGAACCAGGATCTGGTGCTGAAGCCAGGGAAGTCTTCGTACGAGGGTACTCCTCAACGGTAAACAGCATTGGCTTGATTTTTTTTTGTTCGCTTTCAGTTTTGATAGCAAAACACATATTCAACCAGGATCTTGTGCTGAAGCCAGGGATGTTTTCGTACGAGGGTACTCCTCAACGGTAAACAGCATTGGCTTGATTTTTATCTCTTCCTGTTTAGTTTTGAAAGCAAAACACATATATTTAACCAGGATCTGGTACTGAAGTCAGGAATGTCTCCGTACGAGGGTACTGCTCAACGGTAAACAGCATTGGCTTGATTTTTTTTTGTTCGCGTTTAGTTTTGATAGCAAAACACATATTCAACCAGGATCTGGTGCTGAAGCCAGGGATGTCTTCGTACGAGGATACTCCTCAACGGTGAACAGGATTGCCTTGAAATTTTTTGTTCACGTTCAGTTTTGATAGCAAAACAGATATTTAACCAGGATCTGGTACTGAAGCCAGGTATGTCTCCATACGAGGGTACTCCTCAACGGTAAACAGCATTGGCTTGAAACGTTTTTGTTCACGTTCAGTTTTGATAGCAAAACACATATTGAGCCAGGATCTGGTGCTAAAGCCAGGGATGTCTTCGTACGGGGGTACTCTTTAGTACGAGGGTAAACAGCATTGGCTTGATTTTTATCTCTTCCTGTTTAGTTTTGAAAGCAAAACACACATTTAACCAGGATCTGGTGCTGAAACCAGGAATGGTCCGTACGGAGGCACTCCTCAACTGTAAACGGTATATGCAAGTCAATGCTGTTTACCGTTGAGGAGTGCCCTTGTACGAAGACATTCCTGGCTTCGGCATCAGATCCTGGTTAAATTTGTATTTTGCTATCAAAACTGAACGCGAATAAACAAAATTCAAGCCAACGCTGTTTACCGTTGAGGAGTACCCTCGTACGAAGCCATCTCTGACTTCAGCATCAGATCCTGGTTAAATATGTGTTTTGCTATCAAAACTTAACGCGAACAAACAAAATTCAAGCCAACGCTGTTTACCGTTGAGGAGTACCCTCGTACGAAGACATCTGTGGCTTCAGCATCAGATTCTGGTTACATATGTGTTTTGCTATCAAAACTGAACGCGAACAAACAAAATTCAAGCCAACGCTGTTTACCGTTGAGGAGTACCCTCGTACGAAGACATCTCTGGCTTCGGCATCAGATCCTGGTTAAATATGTGTTTTGCTATCAAAACTGAACGCGAACAAACAAAATTCAAGCCAACGCTGTTTACCGTTGAGGAGTACCCTCGTACGGATACATCTCTGGCTTCAGCATCAGATCCTGGTTAAATATGTGCTTTGCTATCAAAACTGAACGCGAACAAACAAAATTCAAGCCAACGCTGTTTACCGTTGAGGAGTACCCTCGTACGAAGACATCTGTGGCTTCAGCATCAGATCCTGGTTACATATGTGTTTTGCTATCAAAACTGAACGCGAACAAACAAAATTCAAGCCAACGCTGTTTACCGTTGAGGAGTACCCTCGTACGAAGACATCTCTGGCTTCGGCATCAGATCCTGGTTAAATATGTGTTTTGCTATCAAAACTGAACGCGAACAAACAAAATTCAAGCCAACGCTGTTTACCGTTGAGGAGTACCCTCGTACGAAGACATCTGTGGCTTCAGCATCAGATCCTGGTTAAATATGTGTTTTGCTATTAAAACTTAACGCGAACAAACAAAATTCAAGCCAACGCTGTTTACCGTTGAGGAGTACCCTCGTACGAAGACATCTCTGGCTTCGGCATCAAATCCCGGTTAAATATGTGTTTTGCTATTAAAACTGAACGCGAACAAACAAAATTCAAGCCAATGCTATTTACCGTTGAGGAGTACCCTCGTACGAAGCCATCTCTGACTTCAGCATCACATCCTGGTTAAATATGTGTTTTGCTATCAAAACTTAACGCGAACAAACAAAATTCAAGCCAACGCTGTTTACCGTTGAGGAGTACCCTCGTACGAAGACATCTCTGGCTTCGGCATCAAATCCCGGTTAAATATGTGTTTTGCTATCAAAACTGAACGCGAACAAACAAAATTCAAGCCAACGCTGTTTACCGTTGAGGAGTACCCTCGTACGAAGACATCTCTGGCTTCAGCATCAGATCCTGGTTAAATATGTGCTTTGCTATCAAAACTGAACGCGAACAAACAAAATTCAAGCCAACGCTGTTTACCGTTGAGGAGTACCCTCGTACGAAGACATCTGTGGCTTCAGCATCAGATTCTGGTTACATATGTGTTTTGCTATCAAAACTGAACGCGAACAAACAAAATTCAAGCCAACGCTGTTTACCGTTGAGGAGTACCCTCGTACGAAGACATCTCTGGCTTCGGCATCAAATCCCGGTTAAATATGTGTTTTGCTATCAAAACTGAACGCGAACAAACAAAATTCAAGCCAACGCTGTTTACCGTTGAGGAGTACCCTCGTACGAAGACATCTCTGGCTTCAGCATCAGATCCTGGTTAAATATGTGCTTTGCTATCAAAACTGAACGCGAACAAACAAAATTCAAGCCAACGCTGTTTACCGTTGAGGAGTACCCTCGTACGAAGACATCTGTGGCTTCAGCATCAGATTCTGGTTACATATGTGTTTTGCTATCAAAACTGAACGCGAACAAACAAAATTCAAGCCAACGCTGTTTACCGTTGAGGAGTACCCTCGTACGAAGACATCTCTGGCTTCGGCATCAGATCCTGGTTAAATATGTGTTTTGCTATCAAAACTGAACGCGAACAAACAAAATTCAAGCCAACGCTGTTTACCGTTGAGGAGTACCCTCGTACGGAGACATCTCTGGCTTCAGCATCAGATCCTGGTTAAATATGTGCTTTGCTATCAAAACTGAACGCGAACAAACAAAATTCAAGCCAACGCTGTTTACCGTTGAGGAGTACCCTCGTACGAAGACATCTGTGGCTTCAGCATCAGATCCTGGTTACATATGTGTTTTGCTATCAAAACTGAACGCGAACAAACAAAATTCAAGCCAACGCTGTTTACCGTTGAGGAGTACCCTCGTACGAAGACATCTCTGGCTTCGGCATCAGATCCTGGTTAAATATGTGTTTTGCTATCAAAACTGAACGCGAACAAACAAAATTCAAGCCAACGCTGTTTACCGTTGAGGAGTACCCTCGTACGAAGACATCTGTGGCTTCAGCATCAGATCCTGGTTAAATATGTGTTTTGCTATTAAAACTGAACGCGAACAAACAAAATTCAAGCCAATGCTATTTACCGTTGAGGAGTACCCTCGTACGAAGACATCTCTGGCTTCGGCATCAGATCCTGGTTCAATATGTGTTTTGCTATCAAAACTGAACGCGAACAAACAAAATTCAAGCCAATGCTATTTACCGTTGAGGAGTACCCTCGTACGAAGACGTCTCTGGCTTCGGCATCAGATCCTGGTTCAATATGTGTTTTGCTATCAAAACTGAACGCGAACAAACAAAATTCAAGCCAATGCTATTTACCGTTGAGGAGTACCCTCGTACGAAGACATCTCTAGCTTCGGCATCAGATCCTGGTTAAATATGTGTTTTGCTATTAAAACTGAACGCGAACAAACAAAATTCAAGCCAATGCTATTTACCGTTGAGGAGTACCCTCGTACGAAGACATCTCTTGCTTCGGCATCAGATCCTGGTTAAATATGTGTTTTGCTATTAAAACTGAACGCGAACAAACAAAATTCAAGCCAATGCTATTTACCGTTGAGGAGTACCCTCGTACGGAGACATTCTTGGCTTCAGCACCAGTTCCCGATTAAATAATGTATTTTTCTTTCAAAACTGAACAAGAATAAAAAAAAATCAAGCCCACGCTCTTTACCGTTGAGGAGTACCATCGTACGGAGACATTCCTGTCTTCAGCACCAGATCCTGGTTAAATATGTTTTGCTATCAAAACTGAACGTGTGGGGCGTTAGTCCACCACGCGTTAAAATATTTTATTCATTGATATTTTTTAAATGTGTGAGTATATACGCAAGCTTAACAATTTCAAATTTAGTTTTTTTTTCAATAGCCTGGAGTATGATTTTTGAATCTCATTCGGTGAGTTCAGCAGTTGAAATGTCAAAATTACTATGGAGATAGTAGGTATGAGAAGTATCTTTCTACTGCTGATTTGACTTTCAAAAATCGCACTCCTGGAGTATGATTTTTTAATGTCAAATCAGCAGTAGAAAGATGCACGTCTCCATAGTAATTTTGACATTTTCAACTGCTGAACTCAGCAAATGAGATTCAAAAATCGCACTCCTAGCAATCTTGTTTAGTATGAATTTTGAAATGTGCGCCATCTACCGGAATTCTCTATAACTGCATGCTACTCCCGCTTAGTATTATATCGTATTGTAGATCAATGAAAAAAATGTAAAAAAACCTGCTTATGAAATTGCTATTTTCAATGTGATGTTATGAAAATAATATATTTTGTTGATCAAAATAAATAAATATGATGAACCAGAACAGTAAAATGCGATATTTCGTCGATTTCAGACAAATTTTACTTCTAGCGGACCAAGTAATGCCATCTAGTGACATTTTAAAAATTATTGTGAGTTATACAAGGAAATAGCATTCTATGCTTTTCCATCTTCTTTGGTATCAGTATAATACACTTTATACATACCTACCGAATATTAGGTTCCAAGCGCGAGTCACGCGAACTAAAAGGCGATAAGTATAAAGTGCGAAGTAGGTAAAACTACAGTAGTTAAAGGACCATGCAGTGATTAAACTGTTAGTAAAAACTAAAAGGTCAAGCAGATGCATCATACATGCAGGGATATGCAGGGCCATGCAAAGTCATGCAAAAATATGAAACTGCAATAGTAAAAGGACTATTCAATAACTAAGTTGTTAGTAAAATCGGGAAAGTCATGCAGTTACATACAATGCCATGCAAGGCCATGCAGAGCCATGCAAATATATGCAACTACAATAGTTAAAGGACTATTCAGTAAGTAAGTTGTTAGTAAAAACAAAAAGGTCATGCAGTTACATACAAGGCCATGCAAGGCCATGCAAACCCATGCAAATGCAATGGTGACAGGATCATGCAGTTATTAAACTGTTAGCAAAAGCTAAAGGGTCATGCAATTATAAAATGATATTGGTTAGAGAACCATGCAACTATCAGGTCATTAGCGAAAGCTAAAGTATCATGCAACTATTAAATGATAATAATTATGTGTTATAGAACCATGCAACTATCAAGTTGTTAGCGAAAGCTAAAGGGTCATGCAAATATACAATGATATGGGTTACAGAACCATGCAACTATCAAGTTGTTAGCGAAAGCTAAATATCATGCAACTATAAAATGATATGGGTTAAAGAACCATGCAACTATCAAGTTGTTAGCGAAAGCTAAAGTATCATGCAACTATTAAATGATAATAATTATGTGTTATAGAACCATGCAACTATCAAGTTGTTAGCGAAAGCTAAAGGGTCATGCAAATATACAATGATATGGGTTACAGAACCATGCAACTATCAAGTTGTTAGCGAAAGCTAAATATCATGCAACTATAAAATGATATGGGTTAAAGAACCATGCAACTATCAAGTTGTTAGCGAAAGCTAAAGTATCATGCAACTATAAAATGATATCATCATCTTATCATCATCGTGTTATAAAACCATGCAACTATCAAGTTGTTAGCAAAAGCTAAAGTATCATGCAACTATAAAATGATATGGGTTACAGAACCAAGCAACTATCAAGTTGTTAGCGAAAGCTAAAGTGTCATACAACTTTACTATAAAATCATATGGGTTATAACCTATAGAATCATGCAACTATCAAGTTGTTAGCAAAAGCTAAAGGGTCATGAAAATAAAATAGTTACTGCACTCATATTATATAATTGTACATGAACTATAACAGCAGTTAAATTAAAAGTCCTTAATTGCAGTGGCTGGCGGTTACGCTGAATATTTTAAGTGCCTAAGTGTATGTGCTTATCACAGACTTACTCTCTTGTCCTTACTTCCTTAATATTATAAATCGTAAATTGATACGATCCTGAAGCAGGTAACTCTGACCAGTAGTTATCTGAATGAAATGAATAAAAAAAGGAATGGAAAGGATAGGAAAGGAATGAGATGAGATGAGAGGAGATCAAATAGAATCAAATAAATTCGAGTGAAATTAAATGAAATCAAATCAATTCGAGTTAAATCAAATGAAATGTTAAAATCTTTTCAGAAGTAATTTTGGGTCGTCATATTGCGTGCATATATTAATGTGACATTATCTTATCTTATCTTGTTGTGGGGGCTGGCAAGCCAGCAACACTTCGACCCAGTGGGATCTTTTGTGTTAGCCCCAATACCTTTTGCTTTCTTCACCCTTCAAACACATGGTCAATGAAGGAGGCAATACCATTGAGGGGAAGAAACCTAAGATCTCCCGGTTTTGGGTATCGTAATGTGACATTAAAACATTATTCGAGCATCCGGTGCACATCCGAGATATTGACAAAGCCTGAGGGGATTGCTTAGTCTCCTTTTACGACATTAATATTATGTTTGGTGCTATTCTAAGCCGGACATTACACGACCATTCATACCTACTTAAAAGTGTCATCATGATACACGAAATGCAAAGGACCAAATAAAAATAAAAAAACTATGTTTATAGTATCGAAACTAATACAGGCCATGAAAATTAGTCAAAACTGGACAATTAACAAGCAGAAACTTTCGGGTTCAAATAATCCTAAATGAGCCATAGGCAAAAAACTCAATGTAAAACTAAAACTATGGGCTATTAAATGTCTAGAATAAATATATATTGGACATAAATATAAAATAAATAAATAAGAAATGATAAAGATCTATGGAATGTTAGCAAATACTAGAGCTATATTTTATGCTGTCAAATGGAACATATGTACCAATTTAAGTAACGTGACCCAATAGTCACAGTCTTTATGTACTAAAATGCAATGATAAACAGCGAAAACATAGACTAAACACTTAATTCTAAATTTGCAAAGAAATTGAACACACAAGACATACGAGTACAATTATATGCAATAGTCCTGTACCTATACTAGGTTTCTTTTGAACACCTTTTATTTATTATTCCATAAAGTTCATTGCAGAAACTGGAAACATGAGGCAAGCATTATAGCTATCTAGCCAATAATAATATACTACTCGAAATCTGTCCACAGGTACAAGGAGCGTATCACACTGAAATTGATTTTGACGCTAAGTGCCATGGACAACGATATTTTACGAAGACATAATCAAAGTTTGTTTGAGTAACAAATTATTTTCGAATGGCCACTCTTTTCAATTTAAGAGCACCACCAATATTGTCCAAAAGAAAATGTTTATATTTTAGCCAGAGAGTAAATCAAGGTATAAGTGATACTTAATGAAAATGTTTTGTGATCAAATCCAATTACCTATTGAAGTAAAAATTGAATAAGGCATATGCCTAATTAGAAATTACGAGTAGTCTTGCTAATACTTTTGTAGTTCAACAGTACACCTTTTCTAGTAACAATGTGCAATCTCACCGTTGGTTTAATAAAACCTAAAAAAATATATTTTTAAATTGTTCTACGTACGGTTAAACTTAGTTGGATTTTATATAAGTACCTAACAAAAGTAAACTTAAATCCAAACTTAACAAACGTGACAAAAGTATATAAACTGTACTATCCTACCACAAAGTTTTAAAATTACTTGGAATGGAAGTTGATCGCGATTTGTCAATCTTATCTTGCTGTTTGCTTAACCAACCCTCACTCCTGAAATAACGATCACAGTTCACAGGTCAAGAGGAAAAATAAATTAAGGTTTATTAATTTAATGTAATTAGGTTACAAAATTAATAGTGTGTCATATAAAGTGGGACTAGACTTTAAATTTTACACAATAAAACTAAATGTTGTACAAATAATACAAATTGTAGTTAAAATCTTGAAATATTATAAAAAGGAAAGGGATAGTCTAGACTCTAGAGTAGTAAGCTAAAGTTGAATGTAAATGCCTACTGGGCTCAGTATTGGCACAGAGTACTATGGGTACTGGAAAGCTTTTATTAACTATTAATGAAATTAAATTAAGCAGTAAGAAACGTAACCTTTAATAATCAAAGATTATCAATCATAACACATTATATTGTTATGTTATAGCGATGTGCATAGTAGAGTTTCTTGCGCCGTTTCTTCTCCCAAGCGAAGCACCTTCCGAAGCGGTGGTAGATTCATATAGAAATATGAAAAATATTAAGAAAATATAAAATAAATGCAAGCTATAGTACTACTGACTTTATAATAATAATTATATTCATATGTACCTGTATTGCTTATAGTTTTGATATTAAGTGTACTGTTACAAAATACATCTTAAATTAAATTAAAATAAAGAAGGGATGTAGTGTCTGTGCGAACGCGTAGTGGGGGCAGTTGCCTGCCAGCCTTTGTCGGGTGCGGACGTGCGCGCTCCGCATATACTACCTGCCTAGTGAGCAACAGTAAATGTGTACTTATTTAGCAAACCCTACAATGACCAGACCATTAAAATGAATTGAATAGCTTTTTGTATAGGTCCCAACAACATAGAAATCGCGAAAAGAAAATCAGCTGTCCCATCCCATACGTACTTTTCCCATGTTTTTTTCGCTATGTCGATGTTGGTCCCATAGAGAAAGTTGTTCAGTATGATGGTCTGGTCATCCTCTTAAAAAAACTGTCTTGGAACCTGTTTATTTTGTCGCTAGTTATACTACGCCTACGTAAACGGGAGCCAGTGCAAAATACTATAAAAAGGAACCTTATCATTATCACTTAGTCGTCTTATAAGAGTCCCATGGGAAGAAAAGAGTGGTCTATCTTAAGCGGGACCATGCGGGATACAACTTCTTCTTCTTGGTCGTAACCTCATGGCTGAGGGACGTGACCATCGTGGGCCGCTTCTGCCACTACAGTTCTCCAGGCCGCTCGATCTTGAGCCCGTTATATGCTGGCCTGTAGTGTTGTCTCGGTCATTTCTTTTACCACATCGGTCCATCTCGTAGGCATGCGTCCTCTACCTGTCTTTCCCTCCATACGGCCTGTGATCATGATTTTTACCAAACTATCTGATCTCCACACAGCTACTATAAATTTAAATCTGATTTAGTAGAAAGTTTTACCATCCGTCATTTTAGAATCCAATTAGACCTAATGTCTAGCTCGTTAGGCATACGGTAATAATAACCTAGCCCTTTACGGCTGGAAACTATGCGAATAAATTATATTGTCGTACAATCAGACAACTTTCTACATTCCGTTATAATATAAAGGTAAAACAAGCCTAGCATAATTTCATCTCCAGATTTATTGTTCTTGTTATAAATTATAATAGTTTTGCAGACACGCACATTTTAATGCGAAGTAGTATTTCATCAGAGACTACCTATTTATCCTAGGTACAGTATTACCTAACAGGCCACGGCGTATTTTTAAGGGGCTATGTGAAAAAAATTGGATTCTTCAAAGCTTCATATATCATGAAGTACTAACAGTAGGAGTATGATTTTCGGATATGTGTAAATTGAACATATAATTGAAGTTTTGATTAGAGCCAAAACACGATTAAGACAAATTTTCTCGATAGAAAAACAAGCCAAAGTAGCCTCCGTTTTTATCTATAAACGCTTGGAACTGCTAAACGGTGAATAATAGAAACACGAGACTTGATTTAAAAGAAAGAGATTGATATTTTCTAAATTTTGATTAGAGCAGAATTGAAATAATATAAATAGTACAATCACAATTAAATAAAGTTTGATTTGGCGCTCGATTCGTTTCAGGCGCGCGCGGCGCCCCATCTCTTTCTCTCGCATCAGGCCGTAATATAAGCTATCCCACGCCTGTTTCGCTTAAATTATTTTTCGACATAGGCCCTTAAACGATGTGGAGTGCAATTTTTGAAACTCAGTAGTTGAAAATGTCAAAATTACTATGGAGATATGCATCTTTCTACTGCTGATTCGACTTTCAAAAATCATACTACAGGAGTGCGATTTTTGAAAGTCAAATCAGTAGTAGTAAGATGCACGTCTAAATACATTTTCAACTGCAGTGCTGAACTCAGCGTATGATAATCAAAAATCTTTTTTTAATATCATTCGCTGAGTTGAGCAATTGTAAATGTCAAAATTAGTATGGAGATACGCATCTTTCTACTGCTGATTTGACTTTCAAAAATCACATTCCTGAAGTATGATTTTTGAAAGTCAAATCAGTAGTAGAAAGATGCATAATCTCCACAGTAATTTTGACATTTTCAACTGCTGAACTCAGCGAATGGGATTCAAAAATCGCACTCCTGCTGTAGAATTTCTGGCCGCATCTTTTCTACAGCCATAAAAAGATAATGTAGTTAGAGTTAGTTTCTTTTCTTTTGGATAAAATGAAATGTAACGTATGTCGTTGTCGGTATTTCACAAAAACCGGTCAATTTTAATAAAGGATGGAATATAAATTAAATTCAGATTTTTAAGTAGCCTTTATTCTGAATTACGAGCTGAACATCATTTTCATTACCTACCTACCTTTTTTTTCTCTATTTTTAAAATGTTTTTTTTTTATAGCTGATCAGAGCAAGCAGTGGATGCCGTATCAGACTCTGAATTCAGAGTAAAAAATTGCTATAGAAATAAGTTTTAATAGAACTACTAGTAACTAGTATTATGCTCTCTCTTGTTACTTGTCGTATTGGAATAGTTTTTTGAATATTTAAATGAACGTTTTTTTCTTTAAATCCTCAAGTCATTTACTGGGAAATGTTTTGTTTAACCTTTGTTTTACGAGTTGGTATCCCTGTGATTCTACTTGTAAGATCAGTATCACTCAGAACATTTAAAATAAAGCAATTCGATTGGTAACTTTTCTCCGTTATGCTTGTCTTCACTTTAGTGGAAACATTAATAAACTCAATTTTCGATTATCTTACACAAAGTGCATTGAAAGTTTGAAAGATATAAATCACTAGATTCTTTACTTTCGTTTCATAAAATTTCACCTATCACATTCTTATTTCTTACCAACTTAACGTGTCTTATCTACTAGCTTCACTTTCTATGCCATTTGATTGCATCGCCGGAATTTTATCGAAATCAATGTTAGTAGAAAATTAAGGAAATCGATGACGATAATGTTTTATTAGTAATCTTTTATTACATGTTACTGTGATATTGGAGCAATCTGAAAGTATAAAATAAAGGATGAGTGAGGGACAAGACAAGTTGTGTCTCGGTCACCAATGGAGGCGACATCAAATATGATTCTGCTGCTCTTAGCAGCTTTTGCATGGGTAAGTTCAATTCTATAATTTTTTTTTTAAATAAAATAATTTGTAAACATCCTTGAGTATAAATAAAACTTAATTTTCTTCTTCCAGTCACCAGCTTACGCGCAGTACTATGCGGCGTCACCTTATGCTTCGCCCTACGACTGCGGCTGCGGTTGCGCCTCTCCCCCCGCTCCTCTCTACATAACCCTACCAACCCCAGCGCCGATCTACGTCCAACCACCTGCCTCACCCCCCGTGCTAATAGAGATACCTCAGCTACCACCGATCACGCTCGCACCGCCTCCATCGCCTCCGTTCTTGGTGACGCCGCCTCCGATGCCGCCCGTGACGGTCACGCCACCCGCACCCTCCCCATTCTGTATCACTCCTCCACCGTTGCCCCCAATGTGTATCTCTCCACCTCCACCGCCCCCGATGTACGTTAACCCACCGCTTCCCCCGCCGATGTACGTGGAGCTGCCGATGTCGCCGCCACTCGTGATAGAGTTGCCGCCGATAGTGGTGCAGCCTCCGCAGATGGGGCCGGTGTTGGTGCAGCCGCCGCCGTTGCCGCCGATGCCGGTGCAGCCGCCGGCGCCGCCCCCGATGATGGTGCAGGTGCCGCAACCTCCGCCGATGTCCGTGCAGCCACCGCCGCCCGCTCCGTTCAGCCTGCAGCTGCCTTCTCCGCCTCCGTTCGTGTTCCAGCCTCCACCGCCGGAGCCGATCTGCTACTCGCCACCGCCGATGGGTCCGCTGTGCTTCCAGCCTCCTCCACCGGCGCCTCTCTGCATCCAGCCGCCTCCACCGGAACCGTTCTGCTTGCAACCACCTCAGCCACCCCCGATGTGTTTCCAACCTCCCCCTCCTCCATCTCTATGCTTCGTTCCGTCCGCTCCTCCCTCGTGTGGGTACGGAGCTCCTTCTTTGCCACCACCACCACCACCCTGCAGTTGTTGTCCGCCATCAGCATTCCCTTCTCCAATTTATCTATAAATTTGAATTACTTTAAAGATGCTGTTATAAGCTTTATGTAAGAATAATTTATGTTGTGATCTATGACTGTATTACATTGTATCGACAATAATATAATAAATAATTTATAATAATTTGTGTCTTTATATTTGTTTCCTATGCATTGCGAAACCTTTTACATCAGCGCAAAGATATCGACTAAATCATCTTTGCTTATGGTCTAAAAAAACAAGGCCTTCTATTCCCAGAGTGAAACAAGCCAATGTCACAAAAAAATGGCCGCTAAACATGTTAAAAGGGTATGATGACGTAGCTTGTGTCAGTCACGTGGTCAGTCACGTGATCGGAAGAGAATACCAGGCGCAGTATATTATTGTACCATGTCTTTGCTTAATATCATGGAGTTATGGCATCAAAGCCTCATTTAAAAATATTTGACTAGCCCTTTTTGTTCATGATCGTACTAATAAAAGTCTTCTTTGCCAGCAGGATGGCGGGGTCCGGAGGGCTCGGGGA
Source organism: Agonopterix subpropinquella (assembly GCA_922987775.1). Taxonomy (NCBI): domain Eukaryota; kingdom Metazoa; phylum Arthropoda; class Insecta; order Lepidoptera; family Depressariidae; genus Agonopterix; species Agonopterix subpropinquella. Next base: position 5,773,396 of record OV277695.1, on the reverse strand, counting down.
GTGGTCGGAGGGGGCCGCGGTGTGGTTCCAGCCGGCCGGCGCCTCGGCCCCGCTGCCTGGCGCTCTGGTCGAGATCCACCGCGCCGCCAGGGTGCTGCTAGTGAGCGCCGTCGTCAATGGACAGGTGGGTGGAGTGGAGGGACTAGCAGACTAGTCGGGGTGGAGTATGGTTCCAACTAGCTAGGGAATGCTGGTGTAGGTCTGCCGTTCCACCAGGTCGCTGAAGACTAAAGAGCGCCGTCGTCAGTGGACGACGTGGCAAAAACAGCTTATTCCATACAAAACTGCAATCCTACTCCTACTCGTCCTAAACATGTCCTGGGACAGCAGATTTTTTTCGCGATTTCGACGGTTCGATGTTTCGTTCCCTTAAAAATCGTCAGAATATTAGGTCCTATGTAATTTGATTGGGAGATCAGTCTGTCCGTCAGTCCGTTATTTATCTTTAACATCTCATATATTCTGATAATGATATTTAGGTACAAAGCCGTACAACAGTTTCAACAGCTGTTGTTGTTTATTCTATAATCTATCTTTTATGGTATCGACTATTATTTTGATCTTATTCCATTTCCTTGCCTCTCAGACACCGACACCTTGCACTTTTACAACGTGCAGCGATACGCCTAAAGGGCACGTTCAAGCGCAACTAGTTGCAATATAGCAAGATCTACAATATACCGTTATTATAAGTTATTCGAATACATGCAGCATTGATTGAAGAAGCATCCATAGATTCTACCTTAAATTTGGCTAAATAAACGAACTTACCATCAACTCTCTATACTTTCCTCTATATCTGTCTCTTTCACTCTGCTAGATTGGCGCCTCGAATCTGACAAGGCGCGCTCATTTGACGTTTACTTCATAGCGTTTATAGATTTTGCCGCCGAAGCTTGCAAAATTTTTTCTTAACTTTAAAACTTGTTTAAAACAGTGAAATTGCAATGTTTTACTGTGTAAATTACACGGAAAGGTTGTTTTGTGAGTGTTCTGTGCGTGTTTTGTCAAAGACCTCCTCACGGTGCCCTCACGGTGTGCAGAAAATAAGTAGAAGCACTAATGAACGTCACCTCTTTAATGCCGCTGCTTTGGATAAAGAGCGGCCTCTTCGAAGGGTCTTTTGACGCTCATAACCCTACAGGACAGGGGTGAGTTACCTCTACATCTTTCAATCAAGTGGAGGATGGCTTCTTTAATTGCTTCCCAACAATTTTATGATTCATATCTGTGCTGACACCTTAGCCAAGTTAACTACCTATTTTTCAGGATCTAGTAGGTATGATCCTTTGTATTTCGGCTATTTATGGCTAAACAGAACACTCAGAACATGTATACTATTGTTCCTAGGAACAAACAACAGATTTGATATCTGAACCAATATTTAGTCAATCTCTGTGACACCTATAATCTTAAGCTCACCTATACTAGGTGATTTACGTTCTAATATTGACCAAAGAATGTTATAACCACCCCCTGAAAGAAGAGAAAGTGGTCAAGCAGTGGTTTTGTGAAAAGTGTCGCTGCAGTTTTTGCAGTTGTGTTGCGTACCAACAAAATATTGATGTGGTTGCGTTGTCACCAGTAATTGCGAGGTGTTTACTTCGTGTGCAGACAGACAGATTGACTCTGGCACAGGTGTGTGCGCACTGTCGTTATGTTAATGCAACGTTGTGTCTGCAATTTGGCCAGCCGCTACCTAGTGTGCGGTGTCGCTGGTGGTGGTGTTGTGGTTGTGATGTGGTCGATATAACCCATGTGGTCAGTAATGATAGCAGAATGTGGTACCGTGTAAATTCTACAGTTCATTATCAATACAAAATATGTGCCCGCTCACGTGATGTGGTTGCAGTATGTGTGAAACAACCCTTAGACAACCCCATTGAGCATTGAACACTTTTTCAGCCGAGTGGCATTCTACCTGTTACATTTTAAATCATTAAGTGTCTCTAGTCAATTAAAGTGCGTTATACCTTATAAGTCTTATTACATACATACTTACAGTTAGAAACAAATAGGTTTACCAAAGTTCCCCGGAATGGGGGGTGAAATATCACCCATATTTGCAATGTTAGGCATTCCTGTAGAAAATATACATTAAAGATTAAAAGGAGTTTGACATAAAACAGATCAACTTATGTAGGTATAAATATGATCGCAAACCTATGCCACCATTGCCACCTTCCTTTGCAAGAATTTTATGTGTCAAAGATGGTTAAAAACTTAAAGAAGAAAACTAGATGTGCCTACCGAGTTTGTTTCCCTTTTTTCAAGATGTTCTTGATAAGGAGTACGGACAAAATCTTTTTTAATTGCTGTCTTATAATTATGATCAGGTACTGCAGCCAGCCTTCCTTTTAGGCCCTCTGGTCTTTTGCAGTTTTATCGTATTAGACTCAAAGAGTTCCTTTGGCCCACAGTGATTGGATGTCTTGATTTATGTAGACATTTTCTTCCTGGTCACACAACCATACTGAGTTTAAGTTAACAATACTGGCATATCAATACTAGGCTGCGCTTGCACTTAGTCTGGACCTGTAGTATTTGAACCGTTTTGTATTGTATAACAATACCATGAGCTACAATAGCATGCGCTAGTTATCTACAGATAATAGAACCTAGTGCTAGTTAGCTCTCCTAGGCTTTGCCAATATAACCAGATAGCGATTATTGCAATGTCAACAGTATCAGTTCTCTGTCCCTGTGCAGCAGGAATTTTCCTGATGGCGGAAGGCCATTATACCACAGTTCGGTGGTTCTGCACATAAGGTGAAGCACATTTGAATCAGACACATCGGATGTGGTCTGGGGTGCTCACTTCAGGTACAAATATGTATCAAATCTTGTTCTGGTACTTTTTGCCCCTGACCTCGGAGGTCATAGACAGAACGTGGGGTTCATGCATGGCATTACCGACTGATTATCTAACGCAGTGCTTTTGCGCCCGTCAACGCCCACGACCTCGGAGGTCGAATATAGATCATAGGGCATATACAATAGCTTTAGTGACTGTCCATCTAGAACCCAGTGCCGGAATGGCACTCGTCGCACCCGGCCGCGGAGGTCGTACATAACATGGTGCATGTGCAATGGCATTATCATTACCGACCAGTTATCTAGGATGCAGTGCCTGAAGGGTGCTCGTCGCTGCCCTCGACCGCGGAGGTCGAATATAGATAATAGGGCATATACAATACTTGGCATTACCAACCTCTTATATAGAACCCAGTGCCGGAATGGCACTCGTCGCCCCCGGCCTCGGAGGTCGCATTCAGTACATGGGGCATACCCAGTGGCATTACCAACCTCTTATTTAGAACCCAGTGCTGGAATAGCACTTGTCGCCCCCGGCCTCGGAGGTCGCATTCAGTACATGGGGCATACCCAGTGGCATTACCAACCTCTTATCTATAACCCAGTGCCGGAATGGCACTCGTCGCCCCCGGCCTCGGAGGTCGCATTCAGTACATGGGGCATACCCAGTGGCATTACCAACCTCTTATCTAGAACCCAGTGCTGGAATAGCACTTGTCGCCCCCGGCCTCGGAGGTCGCATTCAGTACATGGGGCATACCCAGTGGCATTACCAACCTCTTATCTATAACCCAGTGCCGGAATGGCACTCGTCGCCCCCGGCCTCGGAGGTCGCATTTAGTACATGGGGCATACCCAGTGGCATTAACGACCTCTTATCTAGAACCCAGTGCTGGAATAGCACTTGTCGCCCCCGGCCTCGGAGGTCGCATTCAGAACATGGGGCATATGGAGTAGCATTACCGACCTCTTATCTAGGATGCAGGGCCGGAATGGCACTCGTCGCCGCCCCCGGCCACGGAGGTCGAACATAGATCAGGGGCATATACATATCAGCGTTGCTGACTGCCTTAGTAATACCAACCGATTATCTAGAATCCATTGCTGGATGGGCACTCATCACTCATCAGTTCATCACCCCCCCGGTCGCGTAGACCGTTGACTTTGATTTAGTTGATTTGGTCACTTCTAGGAAAAGACAATCATAGATAGTTGTGAAGGTTGGGATTTCAGAGATTGTCCAACAATCTATTGCGAATATTGCGAGGCATTCATTTCACATTGGATCTTCGGGTTGGCATGGGCGCTCTCTCCCACCACTCAATATAGATCCACAATAACTGTACCACCTTCACTTCACATGGCACAATACATTTTGATAGTACCACAACTTGGACACACAAGTGCTGCCAACTGACAATTTACATTCTGTTCAGTTCTTGGGGTAAGGACTTGAGCAGGAGCCCACCACGGGTGGAGAAACTAAAACCCTTAGCCCTAAAAAAGGAGGGGGGGGGGAGGCTAATCAGGCAGTGCACTGACTGGTCATTAAACGAAAGGAACTCCTACTAAAGAGAATCGGTCTTAACATCCTGCAATAAGACATCTACCAGACACTACATTATAAAATAGGGTCTGAGTAACTGAGTAACTTTGTTTGGTTTAGATTCTAGAGCTCCATATGGGATATGTGGGCAGAATTTTATGGACATCTCAGACAATACTCTGCCATAGGTCAGTAGGTTTTACCTGCCGTGCAGCTGGACCATTATAAAATTACAAAATATCCTGTTAGCTAAATACCAGGAGAGAAGGATGCCAATATGTGACACTAGTTTAGTATTTGATTGGCTAGAAAATTAACCCAATGCAGATATTGATAGATCCGAGAGTACCAGGTAGAGTAGTGTAGTGGTGAGATAAATCTAATAATTATAAATAAATATAATAACCCAACTTCAGCTCCAGACACAGAAAATGTTAAAAATCCAGCTGACTAGCTAATGAGCAACAACATACTGTGGAGTCCTTATGCTCAGTACAACATGTAATGAAGCTTGGGTCAACGAGAAGAGTTGTTTTGAGAATGATGTAATTAATCTTTTTCTTATCTTATATCTAATAATATCTTATGTTATTAGACCAGCTATCAGAACTCAAAACGGTCCATGGAGAGAATCATGAAAAAAGCTTACTGGTAAATTTTATTTCGGAAATTGTATTGTTCTCAGATAAACAGTACCGTATAATACTGTTAAGAATGAGGACCTACTATTAAATAATTTTTCATACATCTACCTAATAAGTTCAGTGGTTTGAATTAACTGTAATGCTTGCTTGCCTATCGTGTCCACTTCAAATGTAATGTAACTGTAATGATCCCTGAGGATTGTTTCTGTATGATGGTTAAGATTATGCCTCAACAGGTGTAGAAATTTAATCTTAAATTGTTTTTCTCTTTCAACAGCAATCTGTTCATTTTAAATACCTAGTTACATTGAGTGAGATAACATTTAGTCATTATCAAGACTATTATGTTCTATTACTATTATGAAATTTATTTTATGGTGTATTTTTCATTTTTCCTTTTTATACAGGACTTGTGTTAATGTACCCATTGTTGATGATGATGGCTTTATGACATACACATTTTCATTTATTTTCACATAGCGTTTGTACTCTTTCACCAGCAGATAGCAAACAGGTCTTCAATCAATGCTGCATGTATTCGAATAACTTATAATATAACTGTTTTGCATTACAACAAAACAGATATTATGAGTGAGAGAATACATGCAGCATTGCAGCAAGGTGCTTGCTGGTGATTGATGAAGACTATGAAGTAAACGTCAAATGAGCGCGCCTTGTCAGATTCGAGGCGCCAATCTAGCAGAGTGAAAGAGACAGATATAGAGGAAAGTATAGAGAGTTGATGGTAAGTTCGTTTATTTAGCCAAATTTAAGGTAGAATCTATGGATGCTTCTTCAATCAATGCTGCATGTATTCTCTCACTCATAATATCTGTTTTGTTGTAATGCAAAACAGTTATATTATATCGTGACTTGTCATCTATACTATACTTCTTATGGTTTTATTTCCGGTTTTACCTTCGTATTGCTTCGTATATTTACAATCTATTACTTACTAATAATGTCGAGAGCGTCGGTGGCGCGTTGCGGATAAGTATGGACACTCTGTTATGGGGGTCCAGGTTCGAATCTGCACGGACAATATGCCATTGTATTGTACCAATGAGTTTTTCTAACTTATGTACTTACGTAATACACAAACGGTGAAGAAAACCTGAATACACTGAAGAAGAACTTCTGATGTGTATGTGAAATCTACCAAACCGCATTGGGCACGAGTGGTGGACTAATGCCCATACACCCTGAGCGTAGGCCTGTGTCCTGCAGTAGGACGTTTATAGGCTGATGATGATGGTAAATGTAGTACCGGAGAGCGCAGAGTGGGTCCCCCCCAGAAGGTAGATCGACCACCTGGTGAAGTTTGTGCGACCACGGGGGTCCACGGTGGGAACCCAATGGATCAGGGCAGCGCAGGACTGGTCGTTATGGCGATCCTTGGGGGAGTCCTATGTCCAGCAGTGGACGTCCATCGGCTGAGATGATGGTGGCTGTTTGTGCACTGAACTGCGTCTGGTCAGAAAACATGTATCATCAGAAATTTCCTCCGCCGCACCCCACCACGTTTTGACGCTTTCATTTTCGTTTTATTTGTCTGTGTGTCTTTAATGATTGAATTAAGTATATGTAAATTTTTTGACGGACCCTTTTTTATCGGATACCACAACCGCCTTAAGAATGAGTGTTCTCGCTTTGTCGCGGTCTGTATACTAGCCCTACAGGCTGAAAGGCCCTGATAGTCTTGCAGAAGGTGGTTGGGGTATACATTAATAAATGTCATAGCAACTAAGTGAGTGTACTTATGTATCAAAACAATATCTTTTACCTACGTCGCGTGTATTGTTCATTAAAAGGCAATACAATGCATGCAGTGCACGATGCGATGATGCAATGTGTTTATGAATAGTTTTTATTGCATTGGTTATGTTTGCGAAGGTCAAATCAAAACGTACGAGTACATTGTTGACCATCAGGGGGTCTGCTTCATCGCTACTCTTCAACTCGCCCAAGCTCTTTAATAAAGTAACCATTACCACCAGTTTCACAGATTAATTAGACAGAGATCACATTTTTACTGACGAAACTTCTTGATATTATGGAACGATACTGTAGGTTAAAGTGGAGTGGAGGTTTCCCATCTACGAGGGATTATCCCTATAGATAAGTGGAATAATTCATATTACATACATACATACTTGTACGTGGACACTTTGTACGTTTATTGTGTATCATCAAAGGTTAAAATATCGTAATTTCATTTACGGAAAAAAGAGGACCTTAGGATTGCACTTGTTTATTCTTATTCAAAACGTTGATAATACGAAAGTTATCTTGTGCTTTTGATATCTTTTTAAACATATAAAATTGTTCCGTGACTGACTGACTGACAGACAACACACAGCCACCGTTGGATGGAAGCTCTTGAGTTGTACAAGTGCGAAAATCAACCCCGAAATGGTTACACCACCGCATAGTCTAAAAAAAACAAGGTCCCCCGGTCAAATTCCCAGAGTGACACAAGCCTACGTCACAAAAAAATGGCCGCTAAACATGGTAAAAGGGTATGATGACGTAGGCTTGTGTCAGTCACGTGGTCAGAAGACACAAGCCTACGTCGGCCGCCGTCGTCGTCGCCTGTTCGTGGACATTTGATCGGAAGAGAATACCAGGCGCAGTATATTATTGTACCATGCACCACCGTAAACTTTTTTAAGTTTTGTATTATTGTATTGTGTCCAATATCCACGCGCTAGTCATCAAAAGCTTTTCTTAAAACTCCATCGATTTCTCAAAATCTTTTATTATTTTTATAAATCGTGTTTTTCCACCTGTTAGCAAACCTTAAAAAGACACAAAGGCAAACAATTGTTAGATGACCATAGGTGAGGAAAGGCATTCGGTCGGTCGCCGGTCGCAAGTCGCAAGGCTGCGTACGGAATGTTGAGTGAGAGTTGACTCATTGGAACTACTCGTCAATAATTTATGCTCGCCTAGTACTTTGGCTGTATATGGATTTGAATATTTTTCATATTTTCTACAATTTACGATGATTGGTTTTTTATATAACTAGTTTTTTGGGTTGTCTCAAGTTTCGTCCATTATAAATAACATTAATTTGTTTTTTTTTTATCGAAGATAGGAATTGCATTGGATGTTTATTATTACGCAATTATAGTACCTACTCTCTGTTATTTTATTACTAAGGTATATCAGCTATACCAGCCCCGGATCTAGGGGGGGTCAAACCGGGGCCCACGCCCTGGGCGGCAGGGTAGAGGGGCGCGAAAACAAGAGTTTGATAAATAATTTACTCTGACTTGAAAATATTGCAAAAAAAAAATCGGCTCCTGGCTTTTTATTGTATTAAAGCTTCCTAGTCATGTAGTCATACCCATTACAGAATTCGATCCATATTTCGGATTATAGAATAGAATAGAATATAATTTCTTTATAACTATTGCGACGAGCTAATCATATTGCTGTAAAATCTCAGGGTCACCTCGCTCCCTCTAAGTTTCAGGTAAGTATTATTGCAACGACCTAACTAACTGACCTTTTTTTTTCCTAACTAACTAACGTGGACCTGGCGTCCCTGGGAAAAAATTATGACTACTCCCTTGGAGGGGAGGGGCGCCAAAATCAAGTTTTTGCCCCTGCTCGGAAAAATCCTAGATCCGGGGCTGAGCTATACTGTTGGGTAAATGCCGTTTTCATCGGATTTTTAAGAGGATAGGCACACTTGTTTGCAACTACCCATAAATTTTTTGCTAGAAATGTCTCTGTCTACCCTAAGCTCATAATAATGTTGATCACAAATTCCACCAGATTAATTTAAATTGCCGTTGATAATTATATAATTGCGAAGCCAGTGGACCGAGTCGGTAATTGAATGCCTCATTTTACAACTAATCAGGTGTTTCCCTATAATGGTGCTATTTATTTATCGTGTGAAGTATTGTTTCCGAGGTCGATTTCAATAATAAACTTTGTTTCGTTGCAGTTATTGTAATTCGTAGTATTAATGCCTTGAACATAGTTGCGGGTGGCCGTAGTATGCCAGCGTGATATCGAGATATATATAGCGCTATCGCTCTTTCTCTCTCTTTCTGTTTACACGCGACATAGCCTTATCAAGCGCATCATGCTACGGCCTCAGGAGTTCGATTTATAAAATCCCACCAGTATCCTGTAGCATGAGTATGAATTTTTGTTTTTATTTTCGTTAATATCTCTGTCGGGTTAGGTTGGGTAATGGGTTTGTTGTTAGTATCACTGTTTGGTTTGAACACAGTCCTCCCCTCAAATATATGAGGGTTTATGGGCGTTAGTAAACCCGTGTGCCATTTCAGCGTATGCAAGATTCCTGACTATATTTTCATTTGACCAGAAGTGTTAAATGTCATTTCTGCGTGATTCATCTAGGCGGCCATCAGGCACTTGGACTGCTTTAAAATTCATACTATCATCATCATCATAACCTTTTTTCCACTCCCCGCAGGATATAAGTCTCTTCACCATTATGCCACTCTTTCCTGTCTTGTGCCAGTCTCATCCCAAATCTTACCTGCTGCCTTCGCAATACCATCAGCCCACCTAGTTGCTGGAAGATCTACTCTTCTCTTGCCTGTGATCTCCGACCACCACTCGGTTGAGAAGTTCTTCTTTTCTATGGCACCATGGTAGAAGTCAATCAGATAATAGAAATTTACATCAAAGGAACGTCAAAAAAAGGCATCTGACTCCAAGAACGCCCTTTCATTTGCCCTATTTTCATTTAATTTTCACGCGAAAGTGTCAGCTACCACCGACTTGGCGTCCTTTCTTATGAGCATACATTATGCTAATTTCAAAAACATTAACCGGTTCTAATCTCGTTTTAGCGACCTCCGTTTCCAGTACGACCTCTCTCACCCCTACCTAAGAAAATAAACAATGTAACAGTAATATCCATTGCTTCTCCACATCCATAAACACCGCTCAATGTATGCCCTGTGGTCATGCAACCCGCCCCGTTATCCTAGGTACCTTCTAAAACAGTTCATTCCAAGAACTCCCTTAAAGAATTCTTATTTCTACAGCACGAGGATGAAAATGCTTTGATTCGCGGAACTTTGTTTCCTAAGAACTCTGCCTATAACAGTTCTTACCAACTTATGTCTGGTCTAGGCTAGAATGGTTAGATACAGGTATGCGGTAATCAGTTAGTTGTGGATAGCCGTAGTAGGCAGTTTGATCTTGTATCTAGAGCTTAAATATAGTGGAAGAAACTGTGAGATTTGTGTTTAAAAGTATATGAAATTGTGGTTCAAAAACTACAGCTCAAAACTTTTCTGTATCGTCATAGAAAGCTTCAAAGAATCGACTGTTACATAATTTCGTATAATTATTGTCGTTTTCGTACAATAGTGATACTATAATAGTGCTTCCCTAGGTATACAGGGTCCTTCTTAATATGCTGACACTTTTTTAAGATGATGATCAGACCATCAAACTGAACAACTTTCACTATGGGACCAATATCGAAATCGCGAAAAAAAAATCAGCAGTCCCATACATTTCGCTCGAGTAAGATTGCAGTTTTGTATGGATGAGCAGATTTTTTTTTCGTGATTTCAATGTTGGTGCCATAAGAAAGTTGTTCAGTTTGACGGTCTAATCATCCCCTTAAAAAAGTGTCAGCATATTAAGAAGGACCCTATATACTATATGTAGTAACGATCCATCGAACAGCTGAGAGGAAACTGATATGTTTTTGTAATCAAATCGTTATAATGTGACTAATAAGTGAACATTGCATAAATAAATAAGTTTAGTGATCGCTCCTGGACATAATTTTAGAGTTCACGGCCAATATTTCGATCGAGAGAATAAATCACTTTCAAAAATATTCTTAACTAACTTAATTATATATAAGCACGTATTGCGCCGACATTCCGGCTTTAAAGAAAGCAAAACGGCATTCAAACAGTAATGAAGTTATTATTTTTAAAGAGTGATCGTTACGCTCTCACGTGTATGAAATGTAAAAGAATTATTACAGCAATTATGGCAACGACATTGATTTATTTGGACATAAATTTAAAGGCTTCTCTGAAAGAATTGTGCTGTCAAAAGATAAATGAGGAATGCTCTTTAAAATGGTATTTAAATTGATCAGCTGATGCGTGTCAGATTTGCGCCAACGCCGCGCAGCTCGCCAGAATCCAACGACTCTAGCGCATCTTCTTGCAACTCTACTTATTGCAAACAATCTCATGTGTCACGAAGGCAGAGGTGTAGACATAGCGCTCCAGCAGCTATGCAGAGTTCGTCAAAAAGTTTATTGAGTTCGTCAAAAAGTTCGTCAGCAAAGATGCCGAGTTTGCCGAGGTCGTTGAGTGAGAGGCTGTCAAGTTCTTCAAGAAAGAAGATCAGGAAATGGAGACCAGTTTCGGTTTATCGACTGAAGGACTTGTGCTTGGATGTTTTAGTCAACAATGTAATTACTTTATACATTTTAAATACATACATAACATACATCTTACAGACAGAAATAAAACCGGTCAAGTGCGAGTCGGGCTACTCGCGCACCGAGGATTCCGTACCACTACCACACCACCACAGAACACAACATTTTTAGCTTAGAAAAAAAAATTGTTGTCCGGGACCTTTAGCGCGAGACCGACTCACACTTGGCCGGTTTTTAGTATTTGTTGTTATTCTGTAGAGTATGCTCTATAATCACACTAAGTTTGACGCTTGTATGTATTACCGTTTTTACGATAGAGCGTGAAGAAAAAACGTTGATAAAAACTAGTTTCTTGTTGAGAACCCCCCTTCATTTTTAACTTTTTGGAATTTTTATTATTTGTTAACAAATCCGCCGTAATAACGCATAATCTCAGAAAATTTCAACTATCTAGCTATTACGGTTCAAAAGTTACAGCCCTAAATATGTAGGACAGACGGACGGACGGACAGACGGACAGACGGACAGACGGACAGACGGACAGACGGACAGACGGACTGACCGGACGGACGGACGGACAACGTAGGCTTAGTAATAGGGTCACGTTTTCACCCTTTGGGTACGGAACCCTAAAAAACGGATCGCCATTTTCCCTTACACACCAAACTTTAGTGTTTCGAGTGTGATTGCCGTTATCGAACGTAGGTTGTTTTCTTGAATACATTTTATTATATCATTGTTGACTGTATTGTCCCTACCAATATGGAAAAACATGGCCAAAGTGCCTACCTCTCAACCAGTTCCAAATATTTAAAGTAAACAAATCTTATTCGATTTTCAGGGTAGTATAGTGAGTAGCATGCTTCATTCGTAAGAGGTTTGTGCAAAAAAGACGTAGTGCACTATTTACCGCCGGGTACTGTAATTATAATGTAGGTGATGGTGATTATTAGAGTCTGTACTGCTTGATTAGTGTATTAGAACCACAGCCTTACTCACACAACTACTATGCAGGCATTTCAAAAATGAAGGACACATAACTGTGGCTGTAAATCAACTACTCGGCTTATAATGGCACTGTTTAGTCAACCAAGACACTATCCATCGCAACGCAATAATGAATACGCAAATTGCGTCCTCACGAACGTATAATTAATGCCATCATACATTGCGTGGGTAGTAAGGTAATGAGTGGAAAAAGTTGAACAAAAACGGGCAATGGATTGAATGTGAATGGAATGGTGTAGATAGTAAAATGTTGTTGGTAGCGGTAGGTCGCGTAAGATGCTCTGATTCTGATACAATTGTGCGTTATTAAGTTATGGTTATGTCAGTTAAGTTGAGGGGGGGGGGGGGGGGGGGGGCATGTTAATTTTCCGTCTGGTTGCCGTTATATGCCGATCCGATTAAAGGTGTAAATGCAATGGTTGGTTTGCTTACACGAGAATGCCGAAGACTGCAGAAGCTGGTTGGTGTGGATTCGTATCCACACGAGTGTATTAAAACAAAAACAGCAATTTTAGAACTTTCAGTTAGAAATTTTATTCAAAACTAAGAATCAGATAATGGCCTCGATTCGGACTGTGCCACGGCTTAACTTAACTAAATTTATTCCTGTCACTTTCTAAAATAAGATTAAGAAAAGAGACAGAAAACCAACAGCTGACTTTAGTGCTGTCAAAGTGACGTTACACGCCCAAAAACGCTTTAAATAAGATGGCGTACATTATGATGGCATCTTATTTTGGGCGTGTAACGTCACTTTGACAGCACTAAAGTCAGCTGTTGGTTTTCTGTCTCTTTTCTTAATCTTATTTTAGAAAGTGACAGGAATAAATTTAGTTAAGTTAAGTCGTGGCACAGTCCGAATCGGTACCAATACCTATCCGATAACTATCATGATAATTATCAAAGAAAATAATTATCTTGATAAATACGAACCCTGATTTTGTTTCGTTATGATAACGATATCGACACACACCAAAAAATATTTTATATTCATATTAATTTTAGATGAGGTTATACGTGTACAACAGTTTATATGAAAATCTGAGATAATTTTAAATCAATAAATGACGCACACAGACACAGATATTATTATGATCCCAAACGAAAGCTACAAGGCTTGATATTACGGAAATACAACAACGACACAACCTTACATCCAGGACCAAACCGGGATTCGATCCCAGGAGTGCGATTTTTGAATCTCATTCGCTGAGTTCAGCAGTTGAAAATGTCAAAATTACCGTGGAGATACGCATCTTTCTACTGCTGATTTGACATTCAAAAATCGCACTCCTGAAGTATAATTTTTGAAAGTCAAATCAACAGTAGAAAGATCTTCACAGTAATTTTGACATTTTCAACTGCTGAACCATGCTGAACTCAGCGAATGAGATTCAAAAATCGCACTCCTGCACGTCTAGCATGATTTCTCTACACGCGCGCGACGCGCCTTCGCTGCATACAAAATAACCGGTTCCCGCACTTTTCGGAGAGCGCGAGCCGCACTTGCCGCGACTTGTACTATGGGAAAAAGCAGAGTCGCGCGCGTGTAGAGAAATCATGCTAGACGTGCTGAACCTCTGGCCCTGTACCCGCACTTTCGATGTTCGCTATATCGCCACTGTTTCTGTTTCGGTCCGCACTTCATTGGAATAGAGTTGACATTGGAACGAAAATGTTCACGCAATTGCGATGTTCGAATGTGCGGGTAGAGGCCATGGTTCGGTAGTTCGGCGAGGTTACCATTACATCAACTGGAACCTGTCGGCAGGACAGTAGTCCTAATGAAATCATTTTCGCAATATTTTATTAAGTAGGTATTTAGGTATTTCAATGGTATTTTATAACAAAACCGCGTCATCTTGACCTATGACTACACGACCTATCCTCCGTGATTCCGACCATTATAAGAATGAGGTCATTCTTTATTAAATAGTTGGATAGGTAATTTACCAAACAGGATATTCTTTATTTTATTATAATTATACCGATTACTAACCTCTAAACAGAAAATAATAATAAACGCTGATTTTCGATAGTATAAAATCGATCTTGTATCGAGGATATTTCGTATTGTATTTTGTGATATTATGTGCCTGCCTGGTTATACTAGGAAGTACGTAAAAATATTCAGGGGTGATTCAGACCATCAAACTGGTCAACTTTTACTATGGGAGCAAACATGAAATCTCAAAAAAAAGTCAGTTGTTTCATACATTTGAGTCGAGTAGACATTGCAGTGTAGTATGGAATAGCGGCCTATGTTCAGCAGTGGACGATGATAGGCTGATGATGATGATGATGGAACAGCAGATTTATTTGAGTAAACGTAAGCGCCCGTATAAGGCTGCCTGTCCATTGACGCGAGCTAGCTGGCGGAGCGGAGAAACTGAGTTTTATCAATATAATCAGGATTGCATAAAATCTCGGCCGAGAGTCCGCCCAGATCCTGATTGGTAAATATTTCTTCGTTACTCCGCTCCGCCAGCTCGCTCCGCGTCAATGGACAGGCACCCTTAAAGGGGATGTTTAGTTTAGATTAGACCATAACAACTGGACAACTTTCATTATGAAGACATACGATTTGACACAAGTAATTGTTTCGTTTTTTTTCCTATGCAATAGGAAATAACCACCAGTCTGAGACTAGCTTCAATTTCGAAGTCCGCTCTATACTTGATCAGAACCTAATTTCCTTACTTTCAATTCCAGCCCCAAACCTTCGCTCTACAAATGGGTAACGGCGAAGAGGAAGGCGACCCAGTGTGGCCGCGCGAGGAGCTCGGCCCGACTGGAGTCGACGACATGACCCGCCTCCACGACCTGCACGAGGCGGCCCTACTCTGGAACCTGAAGCTCCGATACGAACAGGGTCTGATCTACACGTACGCAGGCTCTATACTGGTCGCCGTCAACCCGTACAGGCCGGTAGATGCGTTGTATGGACTGCAGACTGCTAGGAGGTGAGATTTCCTTCTTTATACTTCTAAATTCTAACTGCATTGCGTATTGTTAAATACCAGAGATGTGACGGAAGGGATTTTGATGGTATTTTTACTGTTAAAAGAAATTAGAAATGTTTTTGCAGGAGTTGGTCTGTTTCGAACCAATCTCAGAACACTAAGCTGTAGAAAAAGAAACACAACTTTTTTTAGCATGCAACTAAATAAATAACTTTAAATGTTGCAGGTACCACGCAGCGGAAGCCCTAGGCGACCTCCCACCCCACCTATTCGCCATAGCCGCCGCTGCGCGCGCATCTCTACCGCAGCCGCAAGCCATACTCATCTCCGGCGAGTCCGGCGCCGGCAAGACCGAGTCCACCAAGCTGGCCGTCCAGTTCCTCGCCGCCGTCGCCCCCGCACCCCCCGGCAGAGCACCCGTCTCCGAACAGATCTTAGAAGCAGCCCCACTCTTAGAGGCCTTCGGTAACGCGAGAACACCAAAAAACCACAATTCTAGTCGATTTGGTAAACTTCTAGAGCTATATTTTAAAGATGGAGCATTAGCTGGAGCGAGAGTAGCTCATTATTTGTTAGAGAAGTCGCGGATAGTTACTCAGTCGCCAGGAGAGAGGAATTATCATGTGTTTTACGAGTTGCTAGCTGGTCTGGATGAGGAGCAGAGACGTGCCCGAGGGCTGCTGACGGCGGAGCACTACTTCTACTTGAACCAGGGAGGAGACTCGGGCGGAGCAGGCGCCGGGGCCGACTGGGCCGCGCTATGCGGCGCTATGCAAGTCCTCGGCATCGGGGACTCAGAAAGAGAAGACATAATAAGAGTCTTAGCTGCAGTTCTACATTTAGGAAACGTGTATTTCCATAGAAGACAACTGCGTCACGGTCAAGAAGGAGTACAACTAGGTGGTGGCGCTGAAGTGCGCTGGGCTGCACATTTACTGAAGGTCCCGGCGGAGGCTCTTGCGAGGGCTTTGACCACGAGAGTAACAGCGGCGAGAGCTGAACGTATGCGATCACCGCTGCCGATAGACCAGGCTCTAGACGCAAGAGACGCGTTCGCTAAAGCTTTATACTCATCACTGTTCAACTGGCTGGTCCTCAGAATAAACTCGATAGTCCACCGCGGTGGTCTGCACGACGCTCACCGGATATCTCTCCTGGATATCTTCGGGTTCGAAGACTTGGAAGAGAATTCGTTCGAGCAGCTTTGTATTAATTACGCGAACGAGACGCTGCAGCATTACTTCAACAAACATATCTTCAAGTTGGAGCAGCAGGAGTATCAGAAGGAAAGGCTGGAGTGGTCCAACTTGACGTGGAATGATAATTCTCCTGGTAAGTTGTGATGTTTCTATTATCATTCTCCACTGGTTTCCTAAGATTTGCCCATTTTAAATTTGACGTGACTGGTGCTCTAAATATACTATAATGCCCTACGTCTAAAAACCCATGTGGTTTTTCGACTTGGGTCATTAAATATGTTGTACTAACATTAGTACACAACACATACAAACTAACCCGAGGTTGGAC
This sequence comes from Agonopterix subpropinquella, assembly GCA_922987775.1. NCBI lineage: Eukaryota > Metazoa > Arthropoda > Insecta > Lepidoptera > Depressariidae > Agonopterix > Agonopterix subpropinquella. The sequence goes on along the minus strand of OV277695.1, from coordinate 5,756,488 downwards.
AAGATGGTCCAACCTCGGGTTAGTTTGTTTACTACCTTATTTCTTATTTATACATTGCATTAGCCATAATATCAGACGACATTCTAAGTCTTAGAACGCGTAAGCTACGAACTAACAAAATCAATGTTCCACAGTGATCCAACTGCTGAGCAAGAAGCCGGTGGGTATCCTCCACCTCCTGGACGACGAGAGCAACTTCCCGAGGGCTTCTGACGCTTCGTTTCTCGAGAAGTGCCATTATAATCATGCTTTGAACGAGCTTTACTCCAGACCTCGGTTGGGAGCCAATGAATTTGGGGTTAGTGTTTCTTGTTAGTATATTAAAAGATTAGATGAAAGTCAAGGCCAACGCCTGTTCAGGTTGCTGGAATATACTCTGACAAGTTGTTTACTACTTACCTCTTTGACTCCACGAATCTGCACTGGGCATGGTGGAGTAATTATAATGATAGGATGTAGACAGTACCTTACCTCGACTTATCGGTCAGAGGAGATGCAGTGCCACTCTGGTTATGATACTATCCTTTTGCTCCGTTATTTTCCGTGAGTATTATAAGAAGTTCCTGAAAACGTAGGAATAGGCTCATAAAGGCCTGAATGCTAAAGCTTCTGGAACTCTCTATGCTGCTGTGTAAAACTGAACTGTACCATTAAAAGATCGAAAGTTTCCGTCATCTGTACTTGGCATAAGTAATGAACATAAGAATCAACTTTTCAAACCTTTCAGATAAAACACTACGCTGGCCAAGTGTGGTACAACGTGGAAGGTTTCCTGGACAAGAACCGAGACGCCCTCCGCGCCGACGTCATCGAGTTGTTGTGCAGCAGCGAAGTGCCGCTAGTCGCTGAGATGTCCACGCAGCTGCGCGCCCAGCACGACGCCAACAAGACCCTGCCTAGAGGAGCCAACGGCAGATTTGTTACTATGAAGCCGAGGACTCCCACTGTTGCTGCCAGGTAATTATATGCATGAGATACAGCGACAAAACTTGTAAGAGGAGCTGAGTCAGATTTATCCACAGCCCACACCCAACCTCTCAAATTATCGCGTCGTTCCCTCTGAGTGTCTTCTGATTCGGTCAATTCTGCCAAACGATGCGCCATCCGAGCGGGATAGCAAAATGCAGTAACAAATACACAGTATACAGTAACGAGTGGATAGAACAATTCTACTCGCCAAACTTCGGCTCCCCTAAAGATACCTTCGAAGTGCGGGATGAAGTGCGGTAGCTTAAGTTAGTGAGGGGATGGGAGTGGCAATTATATATGTTGTATCTACTACGTACAGCGAGCTTTAAAGAAATCTGACCCCCAGCGTGAAACTTGTGCTTCTAATTTTTATAGGGTTAGGTTATTTCTCTGACGATGCAGACTGAACTAGTATCTATTCTATTTCTGTGCCTTTACAATATAGTCGGCACTCGAGAACCTATTCCCAATCAGGTATCAGTTCTCAAATACACATTCGTGGTTGTCACAGGTTGATAGCATGTGCATTTTATATTTTTTTCAATCGAGTATTTTGCCACACGAATTCATCCTAACCTTTTCTCCTCCCAGGTTCTCAGACAGTCTTCACCAGCTCCTGGAGTCCATGTCGCGCTGCAACCCGTGGTTCGTGCGCTGCATCAAGCCGAACAGCGACAAGACCCCGATGAAGTTCGACATGCCCTGCGTCCTCTCCCAGCTGAGGTATACCGGTATGCTGGACACCATCAAGATCAGGCAGATGGGTTACCCCATCAGGATACCTTTCCAGAACTTTGTGGAGCGATATAGGTGAGTTGTTTAAAAGGATTGTAAACCAATCCGAATTTTTATTGGATACTTTCTAGTTATTTGTAAATCTTACTTTTACATCTAACCTAACCATCGTGATAAATTCCACAGGTACCTATTGAAGTCGACCCCGACACGCTCCACGCCATACCGGGAGATTTGTAACTCGATCCTCGCTGAGATGCCACCCACTGGAGCTGGTGAGTGCTGAGATAGGTCTTATGGGAAGTGTCGGTAGAGGGCGCTCTCGTAGGACGCATTATATATTATGTAACAAACATAGATTTATATATTACTAGCGTAAGGATAGGCCCGTCAGAATATTTTACAAAAACCATCTTCATAGAAACAAAAATTTGCGCCATCTGTCATAACTCGTATACGAACTATATCGTGTCATATATTTGTAGTGCTCTAAATTGTCATTTTTCCTTGCATTTTAGAGCCAACGAACTGGGGACAATAGTCAAGCTCATAGGCCATGTCCTTACGCTAGTAATATATATGTCTTTGGTAACAAAGGAGTAAGTGCTGAAATGACAGCTAAGAGAGATAAATGAAAGAGCATGACATATATTGCGCCGTCCCCAAATAATGGGAAATGGGCAAGAGAATGATGATGATGTCGTATGGAAGGGTGAAGTGCGCAGAGCATTTTCATGAGCATACTCGCGAAGGATTTTAATTTATTTTTTTCAATCTATCTGTACCCGGCATGCGTTGCAATACCCTTTCTAAACACACTTGGCAGTTTTTTTCCCTAATATCAGTTTTCGGACCATTTCGACCATTTTTTTTAACCTATATCGTCCCGTTGTTGGGAAGAGGTCTCCCCCAAGCTTTTCCAGCCTTCCCTATCCTGTGCCATCAGTTGACATTTTGAATATTTTCACAACAAAAAAATTTCCAAAACTGTCCAGTCGTTCTCCAATGATGCATTTCAACAAACACCATTTCATTTTATTAAAGTATTTTGATTGCAGTATCTTTTGGCGTGGGACTCCATAAAATAAACAAATTTTTTGACTGTTCCATGGCCTTAAAAATTTAGGAACTACTGATCTAGTCGTCATAATACAACTCCAAAACTAAATTTGACCTCGCTGGCAACTACACCATTACAGAATACTTTATACCAAAAGGAAAAATCGGTAGTTGAAGAATCCGGCCACCGGAATGGGAACGAATATCTGCTTAAGAGGGCTATTCGAGCTCAGTGGCGCCCTCGTCACAATAATAAAGATTTCTCAATAAAGAAATCCTAAATTAAATGAGGGCCCACTAGATAAACTACAAAAGCCTTCAAGCCAATTTATACAATACTTTAAACATTCCACTTTTAGATAATTTCGAATAAAAACAAAAGCAGCCGTTTTTTTTTTCTTTTTTCAAAATTTGTATGTAAACCTTTAAAAAACCTATAATTCTATGAAAATAGCTTGAAGGCTTTTGTAGTTTATCTAGTGGGCACTTTTTCAATTTAGGCTTTCTTTATTGAGAAATCTTTATTATTGAGACGAGGGCGCCACTGAGCTCGAATAGCCCTCTTAATTGATTAGATTGAGTAAGAACCAAACAAACACTTCGATTTATGATGTTGGTGGGTTTGTGCCTGATTATGATTAATGCATAATTATGTTTATATTAAACAAGGATCAGAAAGGTTGTATAATTATTGACACCTACACATTACTATTGTTACTGTGGTATTTAGGTAGCAACATACTCAAGTATGTTAATGTGTAAATTATTTGTAGCGTAATTGAAACAGCCTGATTTATGCAATTGCGGGGTATCTTACTGTGGTAATGATAGATTACAGCGACTACGCTTATAAATAAATAAATAAATAAATAACGCTCACATTGTAATGATCCCAAGTAAGCACTAGGCATTTTGTTATGGGAACCATACAACAATGGCACAAACATATAACATCCATGACCAAACCGGGATTCGAACCCAGGACCCTGATTTGGCAGTCCGGCGTGGTGACCATTACACCAACCGGGTCGTCAAATATGCTTATGCTTCACTACTATCATTATATTATTTTGCACTAAAACAAACCCGATATGATTGTTAAAAATACTACCCGTTTGTTTGGAGTTGGCCGTCGACGACCGTTACAAAATTTCGTCACAGGCACATTAACTGGTCCCGTCGACAAAAAATAATATAACAATCAAATAAAAATTTAAAATTAAAAGCGATATTAGTGATCGGGACGGACGTGCTGTACGTGGTTGCGTTGCTAAAGGTTATAAAATTGCGTTTAATAGGGTCTCTTAGGGGTGCGGTACGGTGAAGCGGGAAGGGAGGTAACGGCCAACTCGAAGCAAATGACTAGTAGTCTCCTGAGAACCCCAAACGAAAATAGTTTGAAGATTGAAGCCATTGTTCCGCAATTATAGGCTGTCGTCTCGTTTATTGATTAAGTATAAGGTTATATGCAAATGCATATGATTAAATTGATCTTGTAACGTGGCAGAGGGGAAATGCTAAAGCGAGGCTGGTCCCTAGTTATATCATAGTGTAAATAAAAAAATAGTGATGAAGCTCGCGGCGGGTCTATGCCCGCGTGGCGTGCGGGGTACGGCGGGGGACGGGCGTACCCTATCTCAATTCGCTGTTAGGGTACGCGCGCAGGCAGCTTGGGCCGGGACGCACTCCTCCCGGCCGCGGCCCCTGCACGCCCCGCACGATTGGCCTGCCGCAACCGCTGAGCTTTACCACTATTATTTATTTACACTATGGTTAGACTACTTATATCGGGACGCGTAACCACGTGTCATTCTACTAACAAACTTTCTGCCACTTTTTGCGGGGGGCGAAGTAACATGTTATCCGCAACTTTGGATTTTATTCCCTATGACTTTAGATTCTAATTTTGAATGTTCAAAATCATGAAAAGTAGTCTAGTGTAAACCCCAAACGTTCTAAGTTCGAAATTATTGTTTCGCAATAATAGGCTGTCTAGTTTAGTGATAAGTTATAAAATTGAATGTAAATGCGCAAGATTAATTGATCTAATACCGTGGCAGAGGGGAAATGCTACCGCAAGGCCAGTCCTGCACTATGGTTATATGGTCTAAGCTGGTTCTCGTAATAAATAGTCCTCTTCCTATTTTTTACTGGCTCACTGAACACCTTTGATGCTATTTGACAATACTCTCGTTAATTGATAACGATAATCTTAATAGTGATCATCATGAACCCTATCTGACTAATTGCTTCTCCAATTACTCTATCAAACGTTCTTGTGATAATGTCCTGTCGATCTTTTTATCTCGTTTTATATCATTAATGTGACCAATCGTTCTGAAGAAAATATGTAGTCACTATCTAACTGTCATACAAACATCATACAAAAATGTGGAAGGTCGTGAAGAAGAATACTAATAAATATAAAGCTATGATATTGTGTAAGTGTTTTTTAACAGAACGTATAATTATGTGTAATTATGCTATTAAAATGTTAAATAAGTGAAAGTTTTAGGTGTTGAATTTTGATGGTATTTCATTTGAATGAATTTAAAGCGTACACCGTCCACACGCTGAGCGCCCAACACGCGCAACGATAAATTCCTTCGAATTTGGTATGATTGATTATAAATGCGAAAGTTTCTCTGACCGTCTTCACGGTTAAATCGCTGAACCGATTTTGATAAAATTTGGTACAGAAATAGCAGGCTATCTCTAACAGGGTTTAGGAACCCTGAGACAGGATATTATTTTCCTTAGCTCATGCTATTAGCTTCGTCTATTCGTCTTTCATATCTCACGCTTACATTATCGGCAAAATTCTTTGGCATTTCTTCTATTCGTTATACTGTTAAGGAAGTTATAGCCTTCTTCTTCTTATCGTGTGGGCAGAGCCCTGGTGTCAGAGTTTTTTTCAGACCGCCTTTCGGCCTCTGACGTGGTTTTTACGTAACGACTACTACCACTAGAGATAGTAGCCGGGACCAACGGCTTAACGTGCCATCCGAAGCACGGAATCACTTTTCTTTTCGGACAATCAGGTGATTCAGCCTGCAATGTCCTAACCAACTGGGGAAAAACGCACAAAGTGACATATCACTAGGTGTCCCCCGTGGGAATCGAACCCACGACCTCCGTATCGAGAGCCTATGCTCTTAACCATTAGACCACGGAGGCAGTCACTTAGCCTGATAGATGTCAGATAGCCTGTATTGATCCCATTGCAGGGCAAATGCAGCACAGCAGTTCTCGTTATCCACTACTATAATTTAATCATTCTCATTTCGCCCACTAACCTGACCGGCCTGACCGCGATTGTTGCAGTCGGGGCGGACTACCAGCTCGGGGCGGCGCGGGTGTTCATCCGCGAGGCGCTGCACAGGGCGCTGGAGCGAGCCAGGGCCGACAAACTACGAGCGGCCGCCACGAGGCTGCAAGCGCATGCTAGGGGATACATCGCTCGGTAAGCCTATGTTTGTCTTAAAATAGTTGATTAACGTATTCTAAGCTAAGTGATGCTTCCAGGCTGTGTTTGACTACATAAACTGATTGAGGTGATTGTGACAGTTACCCTAGGGTATCTGCTCTCACCAACATAATGTGGCTAATTTATAACGTCGCACGGCTAGCTTATTTTGGTTTTATATATGTATAAGTTGAGGTGTTGCCGTGTGTAAGTCTCTTTACGTTAAATATACTACCAGTTGCACGTACCTACGTTCATAAAGATAATCCGCAATTAATCTCTTGCTCTCACTTTTTTTCTTGTTGCCGTAATGAGATTTAATTGAGGATTATCTTTAATTAAAGTACGTGCAATAGGCAATTAGACAATTAAGAATTTTGTATAAAATATTATGTATGCAAACTGTCTTGCGAACTTTGTGTGAACTATTGATTATTTCTCCTAGTAAGTAATTAAATGTCTGTGGATTATTCGAAACTCTTGATATGCACTGTCGTATGCGCCGACATAGGAGCTCCTCTTTACATAACCTTTTAAATGCTACTCAACAGAAAACGTTACAACCAACTCCGTCACTCGACGGTCAAGATCCAGTCGTGGTGGCGCGGCGCACAGAACCGGCGGCGCTTCGTGACGGCGCGGAGGGGCGTGGTGAGGGCGCAGGCGCTGGTGCGCGGGCGCCTGGCGCGGCGGCGCTACGCCGTGCTGAAGGACCACCACAGGAGGCGCAAGGAGGCGCTGCAGGTTGCCGCCAAGTTAGTATACACTCTATTTGTTTTTAATATAATACTCAACGCGAATTCAATGGAACCCACGAGGAACGCTAACTCCGCAGGGTCAGAGACCCAAAGTTGACCTTGGCCTCCGAAACGAGAGAACGTCACTTTTCCTGATCCTGCGCTAACTCTCGCCAGTAATCGATTTGAAGCTCACACAGGTCGGGCTTACTACATCGTTCCTGCGATAGGTACGTGGCGGGACCCACTGAGCGTCGGCGAGTAGGTCGTCCCAGATATCCTCTCCTCATGTTTCTATCTTCACACATTTTTTTCTAGGTGGCCAAACCAGCGGAGACAGTGTGACAATGACATTTGAGGAGGCAAACATTTTTGATTATAACATCTGTTCTCCGGTTTGAAACGGTTTTGTAAAATGAGGTATCATAATATATACGTAATCATTTCAGACGGCGTGCCGCGGAACAAAAAGCCAAGGCTGAAAGTCTGCAAGTGCTGGAGGTCCCTGCGGAACTGGCCTTCATCCTGTCCAAGCTCGACGAGTGGCAGCCGCCTCACACTGAGAGGAATTTAGCTAAGGTATGCTTTATTACTAGCAGGCAATTAGTAAATTAGTATCTAAAAGTAATAAATCCATCATAGTCTGTGGGGATTTTAACGTAAATTTACTTGAAAAAGATACATATTGCCTTAGAATTACTAGTTTATTCAATTCATTTGACCTACAAAACTTATTTTTGGAACCAACTAGAATAACAGCTACTACCGCCACATGCATAGATAACATATTTTGTAACTGTGAGTTTGTTGATAAAGCGGTAATTAATTGCCTTAAGTCTGATCACAGCGGACAAATAGTTTCTTTTCCAGCTTTAAAAACTAACGATAAAATTACGAAAAAGAGTAGGACCGTCACTGTTGGAAGGATAGAGAGATATAAAGACACGTTAGAGAGTAAATTGCCGTTTCTTAACTTTAATCAAAGTGACCCTAGTAATTGTTACAAAGATTTTTTTAATGTACTCTGCACAGAGTTTGATAAAATTTTCAAAATTCGTAAAATCATTTCAACCGAGAAATTCAAATTCAGCGACTGGGCTACGGTTGGAATCAGAAAGAGTAGGGACACTCTCTTTGAATTATATGAAAAAAAGACCTATATTCATAGTGAAACATTTAAGGAATACGTTAAAAACTATTCAAAAATATTTAGAAAAGTTTGCATCTTAGCAAAATCTATACAAATCCGTAATAAAATTAGGAGGTCAGACAACAAGGTTAAGACTGTTTGGAACGTGATTAACCGAGAAACTGGGAAAATAAAACCTAGAGAACAAGGCACCTCAATTAAAACAGATCATGGTGTAGTTAGCTCAGAGGCGGAAGTGGCTGAGGAGTTTGAAACTTTCTTTACCAACATTCCTGTAAAGACTACAGAATCCTTGAACTCTTCTCCTGCTCTTGCCGAAGTTTTGCTAAAAAATAATGTAAACGAGTGCACTTCCCAATTCAGTTTTGACCATGTTGACCCTCATACGATAGTAAAAGTCTTCAAAGCATTGAACCAAAAAAATACTGAAGATTTGTGGGGTATGTCAGTCAAGCTCTTCAGCTCCGTAATTAAAACTTTAGCACCTTATTTAGCATCTTTGTTTAATTGCTGCATTGACTCAGGAACTTTCCCTGACTTAATGAAACACAGCAAAGTAATACCACTTTTCAAAACGGGTAATAAAACCGACCCGAGTAACTTTCGACCTGTGTCTGTTCTACCAGTTCTCAGCAAAGTTTTTGAAAAGATTATACTCAGTCAAATGCTCTCCCACTTTAACACCAAGAGGCTGCTGCATGAGCAACAGTTTGGATTCACCAAGGGTCGCTCAACAACCGACGCTGGAGTTATGCTGATAAAGCATATCTTTAGCGCTTGGGAGGAGCACCAAAATGCAATCGGAGTCTTTTGTGACTTATCCAAAGCATTTGACTGTGTTGATCATAAAACAATGTTGATCAAATTAAACCACTACGGTATTCAAGGCAGGGCTCTGGATCTGTTAGAATCTTACTTGGAAAAGAGAATCCAAAGGGTGTGTATCAATGGAACAAATTCGTCTGGCTCACTAGTAAAAATGGGCGTTCCACAGGGATCTATACTGGGTCCATTTCTCTTTCTGGTTTATATAAACGATTTACCCTACATGGTGCAGAACTTGTCGAACATAGTCTTATTTGCTGATGATACTTCTCTTATTTTCAAAACAAGTAGAAAGGCGCAAGATGTTGATGATATTAATGACAACGTAAATGACACTCTACGACAAGTTCTGAACTGGTTCAGTGTTAATAATCTTGCTTTAAATGCAAAGAAAACTAAATGTATTAAATTCACTCTACCAAACGTTATAAATAATGAAAATAATATAACTTTAGATAATGATATATTGCATTTCACAAGTAATACTGTATTTTTAGGGATAAAGATTGACTCGAGGCTGCAATGGGGTCCACATATAGAAACCCTAGCGGGTAGGCTGAGCTCGGCAGCTTATGCAGTTCGAAAAATTAGACAGCTAACTGATATAGCTACTGCAAGACTCGTATACTTCAGCTACTTCCACAGTATCATGTCTTATGGTATTTTGCTGTGGGGCCGTGCTACAGACGTCGAGGCTATCTTTATCCTTCAAAAGCGGGCAATTCGAGCCATTTATAATCTACGTTGTCGAGACTCACTACGAGATCTTTTTAAAGATATCAGTATTTTGACTTTCTACAGTCAATATATTTACGAAAATATTTTATATGTTCGAAAAAATTTGTCTCTCTTTCCCAAAAACAGTGACGTTCATAATTACAATACAAGAAATAAAAATAAATTAGTATTCCCACATTTTCGACTCAGTAAAGTCAACACATCTTTCATGGGGCACTGTATACGCTTTTATAATAAGATACCAGAGGATATTCTAAACTTACCAGACAAAAAGTTTAAGTCTCATGTTAAACAAGTCCTCTGTAAAAAAGGTTACTATAAACTCGATGATTATTTGAATGACCAAAATGTCTGGTCTTGACAATTTTACACTATGTAATGCAATATTGTATTTTAATTGTACTTTGTACATTTTGTTTTGTTTAAAAGATGTGTGTTGTAGAGTTTCTGGCCGCATCTTCTCTCAACGGAACACCTTCCGACGCGGTGGTAGAGTCAAAAAATGACGTCAAAAAGCTATCTATATGATATTATTTTGAATAAAAAATTTTGAATTTTGAATTTTGAATTTTGGCAAGATTTAAAATTTGTTTTCTGGCCATGCGACTTATGAGCCATTTTAATACTACAGTCTTTCTGTTACCAAAAACCTCAAAGTTGTGATTTCTAGTGAAACATATAATCTTAGATCCGCAGAAATGTCCTGCCGCATTAAATAGGTAATTAGAGTATGTAGGCACCATAGACATTATTATACTATGGTAGGCACCGAACTTCAAAAAATAGTGTCTAACGAAAATAAATTGAATTAAGTTCAATGTTTATATGGAAAAGACAGTGCTAGAGAAAATATTGTTGCTTGACTAAGAAACATTGATAGAGCCAGTTGTTGCTCGTGCGCTTTTTTTCTCGCTCAGATGTACGCAAAGAAAAAGAGAGGTAAGACGCGACAGCGCTGTCATGCTACCTACCGTGCCATGATTGATTGTCAAGCAACTGCTAAATCTTTTTGGACCATCGATTAATCTTTACCTATCTTCAACTCTTCAACTGCAGGTATCAGGAGATGTGTATGCAGAGGACGAGCGTATCCAGCTGCCTCGAGACCTCCAGCAGTTCGCGTTCTCCAAGTTCAGTTCGGTGTACTTCGCCGACGGGGGCCAGCTTAGCCCCAAGAAGCACCCCATCACCAGGCCCTTCCTAGCTAAGGCCGCTGTCAGGTAATACGTGCTGAAATATATTCTAAGTGATAATAAAATCATTAGCTAAATTTTAAGCGGAGGTTCTGGCGACCATACTGAACAACTTTTACTATGGAAGCCAACGTGAAATCACAAAAAAAAATCAGGTGTTCCATACTAAACTTCAGCTTCCGTTCTGTAGCTAATGATTTTATTATCACCTAGTAGATAGCAGGTACATAAACTAACGATCGTATTCTTTATCGGGGTAGTTTTCTACAATGACCTCCCATCTTCTAAGGGTGTTAAGCCCTCAAACAGAACACGACCATATGTTTGGCAAGGGCTTGATTGTACCAAAAGGTTAACTTTAACGATAATGGAATGACTGAGGTTTTGGGGCTGCATCTCTTATGAGATGTAGTGATAACGAAGGTGGTAAGCAAATCTTTTTAATTTCAGGGATCAAGACTTCAACGACGCGGTGGCGACTTTTAAACTAATTTTGAGATGGTGTGATGAATCAGCAGCCGGCAATGAAGCCAGGCAGAAGGTCAGTTTTTTTTAGAGAATTACTTCGTTTACCACAGTCTAAAAGCCTTTTAAGTTAATTTTAAATAGTCAAAATAAATTGGATTGACTAAGGTAATGATTTTCACACGTAACTTACAATCTAATCGGTATGAATTGTGTAGCAGAAAAGCAAAAGCAGCTATATTTCCAGACACACCGGTTCCGGTTTTCCGGTTTTTGCTTTTACACCCGTCAATTAATTGATGATACTATACAAAAAATCTAAAAAAAACCTTACTTACTTCTGTACATTAATTATCCTTTCAAACATACGTTAATATTTCCAGGTGTTAGCAGATTACATAGCATCCAAAGGCCTGTCGTCCAGAGGCCTCCGGGACGAGATCCTAGTCCAGCTGTGTAACCAGGCGAGCGGGAACGACCCCTCGGCAGAGCGCGTGTGGCAACTCATGGCACACTGTCTTGCTGCCTTCCAACCTGGACCACCGTTACACAAGTACGTTTAATATTGTGTCTTATTGGTGAAGACTTAAGGTTGAGATCCTCGTCCTACTGTGTAACCAGGCGAGCGGGAACGACCCTTCGACAGAGCGCGTGTGGCAACTCATGGCGCACTGTCTTGCTGCCTTCCAACCTGGACCACCGTTACACAAGTACGTTGAATATTGTGTCTTATTAGTGAAGACTTAAGGTTGAGATCCTAGTCCTGCTGTGTAACCAGGCCAGCGGGAACGATTCGTCACTCATAGCGCATTGTCTAGCCGCCTTACAACCAGGACCACCGTTACATAAGTACGTTGAATATTGTGTCAATATTGGACAATACTGGACAATATTGGAACCTTAAGGTTTAGATCCTAGTCCAGCGGCACGACGAAGCGGGCGAGGACAATCCCTTCGTTGTTTCTCAGTCAGAGACGTTTCGCGACAACTTTCCTTCTAATGCCTTCGCAATTACAACTTAACTCCTGTTATAACCCGGATACTCCATAAAACGATCGCACGATGCTTGAATAGTACCTATTGCTACAGAATCAAGATGGCGTCTGTATATGCGCCGTCCTGCTCGCACGCGGATGCCTGCTATATGTGCTTGATGCCTGTACTCTTTTAGTTTGGTGTGAGGTGCGGTGTCTGAAGTTAGGAAGGGGTAGGGAGTGGCTATTCTGTACGTAGTACTATCACAGTATTACTATAAGCCTCACAGTATGGCAACGCTCTTGTTGGCGGGCAATGCCGCCGCCCGCGCGCCCCCCGGCGCCGCGCCCGTGTACTTACGCTGTCATGCGCAGATATGCAAGGTGATCCCAACGTCTTCATACACATCTGGTAAAGCGATCCCCGCCACCTGCTTCCCCGCAAGACCCCCTCCGTTGCTCTGCGCAAGTACATCCGTTGCCGTACTGTAAGGACTATATTGTAGTTATGCTGTGGTAGATCTGTGTAACCAGGCGAGCGGGAACGATCCCTCGGCGGAGTGCGTGTGGGAGTGCACTTTCTAGCAGCCTTCCAATCAGGACCACCGTTAGATAAGTACGTTTTATATTGTGTCTTATTCGTTAAGACTTAAGGTTGAGATCCTAGGTAACCAGGCGAGCGGGAACAACCCTTCGGCAGAGCGCGTGTGGCAACTTATGGCGTACTGTCTAGCCCCCTTCCAACAAGGACCACCGTTACACAAGTACGTTCTATATTGTGTCTTATTTGTGAAGACTTAAAGTTGAGATCCTAGTTCAGCGGCATGACCAATCAGGCCGGAGCGATCCTTTCGTTTTTTTTTAAACAGATACTTTTCGCGACGACTTTGCCTCCATAGTATCTTCATTCTGCCTTGATATCTTCCAAATACCTATACTACACAATCATGATGGCGTCTGTATATGCGCCGTCCTGCTCGCATGCGGATGCCTGTACTCGTTTAGTTTGGTGTGGGGTGCAGTATCTGAAGTTAGGAAGGGGTAGGGATCGGCTATTCTGTACGTAGTACTATCACGTATTACTATAAGCCTCACAGTATAGCAACGCTCTTGTTGGCGGGCAATGCCGCCACCCCCCATCAGCGCCGCGCCGCGTGTACTTACGCTGTCATGCGCAGATATGCAAGGCGATCCCAACGCCTTAATACAGATCTAGTAATGCGACCCCGGCCGCCCGCTTCCCCGCAAGGCCCCCTCCGTTGCTCTGCGCAAGTACATCCGTTGCCGTACTGTAAGGACTTTATAGTTATGCTGTGGTACAACTGTGTAACCAGGCAAGCGGGAAGGTCCCTCTGCGGAGTGCGTGTGGGAGTGCACTTTCTAGCATCCAATCAGACCACCGTTACACAAGTACGATCTATAGTGTGTCTTATTTGTGAAGACTTAAGGTTGAGTTCCTAATCCAGCGGCATGACACATAGGTCGGGGACAATCCCTTCGTTATTTCTCAATCAGAGACTCTTCATTTTGCCTTTATATCTTCCAATGCCTTTGCAATTACAACTTACTTCCTGTTATACCCCGGATACTTCATAGAACGATCGCACGATGCTTGAATAGTACCTACTGCTACAGAATCAAGATGGCGTCTGTATATGCGCCGTCCTGCTCGCACGTGGACGCCTGCACTTTACGCGTTTAGTTTGATGTGAGGTGCGGTATCTGAACTTAGGAAAGGGTAGGGAGTGGCTATTCTGCACATAGTACTATCACAGCATAACTATATAGTCCTTTTGTACTTGCGCAGAGCAACAGCGGGGGCCTTGCGGGGAAGTGGGCGGCGGGGGTCGCATTGCCAGATCTGTATGAAGGTGTTGGGGTCGCCTTGCATATCTGTGAATGACAGCGTAAGTACACGCAGCGCGGCACCGGGGCGCGACGGCATCGCCCGCCAACAAAAGCGTTGCCATACTGTGAGGTGTATAGTAATACTGTACTTGAATAGTACCTACTGCCACAGAATCAAGATGGCGTCTGTATATGCGCCGTCTTGCTCGCTCGCGTACTGCTAGGTACTTCTAATTTTTGCTCGGTACTCCTGAAGTGTGGTGTGAGGTGCGGTATCTGAAGTTAGGAAGGGGTAGGGAGTGGCCATTCTGTACGTAGTACTATTATAGTATTACTATAAACCTCACAGCGCAACGCAACGCTTGCTGGCGGGAGTTGCCGCCGTCCCCCGGCGGCGCCGCGCCGCGTGTACTTAAGCTGGCACAAATATGCAAGGCGATCCCAACGCCTTCATACAGATCTGGTAATGCGACCCCCGCCGCCCAGTTCCCCGCAAGACCCCCTCCATATCTCTGCGCAAGTACATCCGTTGTCGTACCTACTGCAAAGACTTTATAGTTATGCTGTGGTACAACTGTGTAACCAGGCGAGCGGGAACGATCCCTCTGCGGAGTGCGTGTGGGAGTGCACGTTCTAGCAGCCTTCCAATCTGGACCACCGTTAGACAAGTACGTTCCATATTGTGTCTTATTCGTTAAGACTTAAGGTTGAGATCCTAGGTAACCAGGCGAGCGGGAACAACCTTTCGGCAGAGCGCGTGTGGCAACTTATGGCGTACTGTCTAGCCCCCTTCCAACGATGACCACCGTTACACAAGTACGTTCTATATTGTGTCTTATTTTTGAAGATTTAAGGTTGAGATCCTAGTTCAGCGGCATGACCGATTGGGCGCAGGAACGATCCTTTCTTTTTTTCAAGAACAAAGACGTTTCGCGACGACTTTGCCTTCATAGTATCTTCACTATGCCTTGATATCTTCTAATGCCTTGGCAATTACAACTTAACTCCTGTTATAACCCGGATACTTCATAGAACGAGCTCACGCTGCTTGAATAGTAGGACCTACTTCTACAGAATCAAGATGACGTCTGTTTATGCGCCATCCAATCAAGATGACGTCTGCTATATGTAGGTACTTTTTGCTCGGTACTCCTGAAGTGTGGTGTGAGGTGCGGTATCTGAAGTAAGGAAGGGGTAGGGAGTGGCTATTCTGTATGTAGTACTATCACAGTACCTATAGTATGTATTACTATAAACCTCACAGCGCTACGCAACGCTTGAAGGCGGACGATGTACGCGCCTGTGTACCTACTTATGCTGTCATGCGCAGATATGCAAGGCAATCCCAAGGCAAGGCAATACAAATCTGGTATTGCGACCCCGGCCGCCCGCTTCCCCGCAAGACCCCCTCCGTTGCTCTGCGCAAGTACATCCGTTGTCGTACTGTAAGGACTTTATAGTTATGCTGTGGTACAACTGTGTAACCAGGCGAGTGGGAACTATCCACTGGCGGAGCGCGTGTGGGAGTGCACTTTCTAGCAGTCTTCCAATCAGGACCACCGTTAGATCAATACGTTCTATATTGTGTCTTATTCGTTAAGACTTAAGGTTGAGATCGTAGGTAATTAGGCGAACGGGAACGACCCCTCGGCCAAATCCAATCCAATCGTTCCAATCAATCAGACCACCGTTACACAAGTACGATCTATAGTGTGTCTTATTTGTGAAGACTTAAGGTTGAGTTCCTAGTCCAGCGGCATGACACATAGGTCGGGGACAATCCCTTCGTTATTTCTCAATCAGAGACTCTTCATTTTGCCTTGATATCTTCCAATGCCTTCGCAATTACAACTTACTTCCTGTTATACCCCGGCCGGATACTTCATAGAACGATCGCACGATGCTTTGTATACCTACTGCCACAGAATCAAGATGGCGTCTGTATATGCGCCGTCCTGCTCGCACGCGGACGCCTGCTAGGTATTCTTAGGGGTCTTTTTGCTCTGTGTGGTGAGAGGTGCGGTATCTATAGTTAGGAAGGGGTGGCCATTCTGTAGGTAGTACTATCACAGTATAACTTATAGTCCTTTTGTACTTGCGCAGAGCAATAGCGGGGGCCTTGCGGGGAAGTGGGCGGTGGGTTCGCATTACCGGATCTGTTTGAATGTGTTGGGATTGCCTTGCATATCTGTGCATGACTGCACTGGCGCGGCACTGGGGGGCGGCAGCATCGCCTGCCATCAAGAGCGTTGCCATACTGTGAGGCTTATAGTAATACTGTACTTGTATACTACCTACTGCCACAGAATCAAGATGGCCTCTGTATATGCGCCGTCCTGCTCGCACGCGTACGCCTGCTAGGTATTCTTAGGGGTATTTTTGCTCAGTGTGGTGAGAGGTGCGGTATCTAAAGTTAGGAAGGGGTGGCCATTCTGTAGGTAGTACTATCACAGTAGGTATAGTATTAAGTACTATAAGCCTCAAAGGATGGCAATGCTCTTGTTGGCGGGCGATGCCGCCGCCCCCGGCGCCGCGCCCGTGTACTTACGCTGTCATGCGCAGATATGCAAGGCAATCCCAACGCCTTCATACAGATCTGGTAATGCGACCCCCGCCGCCCGCTTCCCCGCAAGGCCCCCTCCGTAGCTCTGCGCAAGTACATCCGTTGAAGTATTGTAAGGACACTATAGATATGCTGTGATACAACTGTAACCCGGCGAGCGGGAACGGTCCCTAGGCGGAGTGCGTGTGGGAGTGCACTTTCTAGCAGCCTTCCAATCAGGACCACCGTTAGATAAGTACGTTCTATATTGTGTCTTATTCGTTAAGACTTAAGGTTGAGATCCTAGGTAACCAGGCGAGCGGGAACAACCCTTCGGCAGAGCGCGTGTGGCAACTTATGGCGTACTGTCCAGCCCCCTTCCAACGAGGACCACCGTTACACAAGTACGTCCTATATTGTGTCTTATTTGTGAAGACTTAAAGTTGAGATCCTAGTTCAGCGGCATGACCAATCAGGCGGGAACGATCCTTTCGTTTTTTTTTAAACAGATACTTTTCGCGACGACTTTGCCTTCATAGTACCTATCTTCATTCTGCCTTAATATCTTCCAACGCCTTCGAAATTACAAGTTAACTCCTATTATACCCCGGATACTCCATAGAACGAGCTTACGATGCTTGAATAGAGTAGGTACCTGCTGCTACAGAATCATGATGGCGTCTGAATATGCGCCTTCCCGCTCGCACGCGGACTCCTGCTATATGTGCTTCACACCGATACTCGTGAAGTGTGGTGTGAGGTACGGATTCTGAAGTTAGGAAGGGGTAGGGAGTGGCTGTTCTGTACGTAGTACTATCACAGCATAACTATTATTCCTTACAGTAGGTACGGCAACAAATGTACTTGCGCAGAGCAACAGCGGGGGCCTTGCGGGGTAGCGGGCGGCCGGCGGGGGTCGCATTACCGGATCTGTATGAAGGTGTTGGGGTTGCCTTGCATATCTGTGCATGACAGCGTAAGTACACGCGGTGCGGCACTGGGGGGCGGCAGCATCGCCTGCCATCAAGAGCGTTGCCATACTGTGAGGCTTATAGTAATACTGTACTTGAATAGTTCCTACTGCCACAGAATCAAGATGGCATCTGTATATGCGCCGTCTTGCTCGCACGCGTACGCCTGCTAGGTACTTGTGCTTTTTGCTCGGTACTCCTGAAGTGTGGTGTGAGGTGCGGTATCTGAAGTTAGGAAGGGGTAGGGAGTGGCTATTCTGTATGTAGTACTATCACAGTATAGTATGTATTACTATAAACCTCACAGCGCTACGCAACGCTTGAAGGCGGACGATGCCGCCGCCCCGCGCCGCCGCGCCTGTGTACCTACTTATGCTGTCATGCGCAGATATGCAAGGCAATCCCAAGGCCTTCATACAAATCTGATAATGTGACCCCGGCCGCCCGCTTCCCCGCAAGACCCCCTCCGTTGCTCTGCGCAAGTACATCCGTTGCCGTACTGTAAGGACTTTATAGTTAGTCTGTGATACAACTGTGTAACCAGGCGAGAGGGAAAGATCCCTTTGCGGAGTGCGTGTGGGAGTGCACTTTCTAGCAGCCTTCCAATCAGGACCACCGTTACACAAGTACGATCTATATTGTGTCTTATTTGTGAAGACTTAAGGTTGAGTTCCTAGTCCAGGGGCATGACCAAGAGGGTGGGGACAATCCCTTCGTTGTTTCTCAATCAGAGACTCTTCATTTTGCCTTGATATCTTCCAACGCCTTCGCAATTACCCCCCCGCTATAGTCGTGAGCATATGCTGGATGCTCCTGCTATGCTGCTACTGCTGCCTTCGCAATTACAACTTAACTCCTGTTATAACCCGTATACTACATAGAACGACCGCACGATGCTTGAATAGTACCTACTGCTACAGAATCAAGATGGCGTCTGTATATGCGCCATCCTGCTCGCACGCGGACGCCTGCAGCGCCTGCTATATGTGCTTGATGCCTGTACTCGTTTAGTTTGGTGTGAGGTGCGGTATCTGAAGTTAGGAAGGGGTAGGGAGTGGCTATTCTGTACGTAGTACTATCACAGCATAACTATATAGTCCTTTTGTACTTGCGCAGAGCAACAGCGGGGGCCTTGCGGGGAAGCGGGCGGCGGGTTCGCATTACCGGATCTGTTTGAATGTGTTGGGATTGCCTTGCATATCTGTGCATGACTGCACTGGCGCGGCACTGGGGGGCGGCAGCATCGCCTGCCATCAAGAGCGTTGCCATACTGTGAGGCTTATAGTAATACTGTACTTGAATAGTACCTACTGCCACAGAATCAAGATGGCATCTGTATATGCGCCGTCTTCCTCGCACGCGTACGCCTGCTAGGTACTTGTGCTTTTTGCTCGGTACCCCTGATGTGTGAATTGCATTATCTGAAGTTAGGAAGGGGTAGGGAGTGGCTATTCTGTACGTAGTAGGTACTATCACGGTATTACTATAAGCCTCACAGTATGGCAACGCTCTTTATGGCGGGCGATGCCGCTACCCCCCGGCGCCGCGCCCGTGTACTTACGCTGTCATGCGCAGATATGCAAGGCGATCCCAACGCATTCATACAGATCTGGTAATGCGGCCCCCGCCGCCCGCCTCCCCGCAAGACCCCCTTCGTTGCTCTGCTCAAGTACACACGGCGACAGGTCAGGTTACCCTGTTTGACTTTGTTGGATTCTGAACTATTAGAAGTTGAACGCTGAGACTCGTGCGAGAGGGTGCGGTATGTTGTTGTTGTTTCGTCTCACAGCTCGCTGCTGCGCCGGCGCCGGCAGCCGCATCTATGCAGGCTCTCTACCGCACTATTTTGTGTTTTGTACGTAGTGTAGTTATGGGTATATAGGGTGCGTAACCTGATGTGTCGCCGTGTGTACATCCGTTGCCGTACTGTAAGGACTTTATAGTTATGCTGTGGTACAACTGTGTAACCAGGCGAGTGGGAACTATCCACTGGCGGAGCGCGTGTGGGAGTGCACTTTCTAGCAGTCTTCCAATCAGGACCACCGTTAGATAAGTACGTTCTATATTGTGTCATTCGTTAAGACTTAAGGTTGAGATCCTAGGTAATTAGGCGAACGGGAACGACCCCTCGGCCAAATCCAATCCAATCGTTCCAATCAATCAGACCACCGTTACACAAGTACGATCTATAGTGTGTCTTATTTGTGAAGACTTAAGGTTGAGTTCCTAGTCCAGCGGCATGACACATAGGTCGGGGACAATCCCTTCGTTATTTCTCAATCAGAGACTCTTCATTTTGCCTTGATATCTTCCAATGCCTTCGCAATTACAACTTACTTCCTGTTATACCCCGGCCGGATACTTCATAGAACGATCGCACGATGCTTTGTATACCTACTGCCACAGAATCAAGATGGCGTCTGTATATGCGCCGTCCTGTTCGAACGCGTACGCCTGCTAGGTACTTCTGCTTTTTGCTCGGTACCCCTGAAGTGTGAATTGCATTATCTGAAGGGATATCTGGGTAGGGAGTGGCTATTCTGTACGTAGTACTATCACAGTATACTATTACTATAAACCTGACAGCGCTACGCAACGCTTGATGGCGGACGATGTCGCCGCCCGTATGCGTGTACTTACGCTGTCATGCGCTGACATGCAAGGCGATCCCAACACCTTCATACAGATCCGGTAATGCGAACCTCGCCGCCCGCTTCCCCGCAAGGCCCCCTCCGTTGCTCTGCGCCGTACATCCGTTACCGTACTGTATGGTCTTTATAGTTATGCTGTGGTACAACTGTGTAACCAGGCAAGCGGGAAAGATCCCTCTGCGGAGTACGTGTGGGAGTGCACTTTCTAGCATCCAATCAGGACCACCGTTAGATAAGTATGTTCTATTTTGTGTCTTATTTGTTAAGACTTAAGGTTGAGATCCTAGGTAACCAGGCGAGCGGGAACGACCTCTCGGCGGAGCGTGTCTGGTAACTCATGGCGCGTTGTCTAGCCGCCTTCCAATCAATCAGACCACCGTTACACAAGTACGATCTATAGTGTGTCATATTTGTGAAGACTTAAGGTTGAGTTCCTAATCCAGCGGCATGACACAGAGGTCGGGGACAATCCCTTCGTTATTTCTCAATCAGAGACTCTTCATTTTGCCTTGATATCTTCCAATGCCTTCGCAAGTACAACTTAGCTCCTGTTATAACCCGGATACTCCATAGAACGACCGCACGATGCTTGAATAGTACCTACTGCTACAGAATCAAGATGGCGTCTGTCTATGCGCCATCCTGCTCGCACGCGGACGCCTGCAGCGCCTGCTATATGTGCTTGATGCCTGTACTCGTTTAGTTTGGTGTGAGGTGCGGTATCTGAAGTTAGGAAGGGGTAGGGAGTGGCTATTCTGCTGTACGTAGTACTATCACAGCATAACTATATAGTCCTTTTGTACTTGCGCAGAGCAACAGCGGGGGCCTTGCGGGGAAGTGGGCGGCGGGTTCGCATTACCGGATCTGTTTGAATGTGTTGGGATTGCCTTGCATATCTGTGCATGACTGCACTGGCGCGGCACTGGGGGGCGGCAGCATCGCCTGTCATCAAGAGCGTTGCCATACTGTGAGGCTTATAGTAATACTGTACTTGAATACTACCTACTGCCACAGAATCAAGATGGCCTCTGTATATGCGCCGTCCTGCTCGCACGCGTACGCCTGCTAGGTATTCTTAGGGGTCTTTTTGCTCAGTGTGGTGAGAGGTGCGGTATCTAAAGTTAGGAAGGGGTGGCCATTCTGTAGGTAGTACTATCACAGTAGGTATAGTATTAAGTAATCACAGTAGGTATAGTATTAAGTAATCACAGTAGGTATAGTATTAAGTACTATAAGCCTCAAAGGATGGCAATGCTCTTGATGGCGGGCGATGCCGCCGCCCCCGGCGCCGCGCCCGTGTACTTACGCTGTCATGCGCAGATATGCAAGGCAATCCCAACGCCTTCATACAGATCTGGTAATGCGACCCCCGCCGCCCGCTTCCCCGCAAGACCCCCTCCGTTGCTCTGCGCAAGTACATCCGTTGCCGTACTGTAAGGACTTTATAGTTATGCTGTGGTACAACTGTGTAACCAGGCGAGCGGGAACGGTCCCTAGGCGGAGCGCGTGTGGGAGTGCACTTTCTAGCAGCCTTCCAATCAGGACCACCGTTAGATAAGTACGTTCTATATTGTGTCTTATTCGTTAAGACTTAAGGTTGAGATCCTAGGTAACCAGGCGAGCGGGAACAAACCTTCGACAGAGCGCGTGTGGCAACTTATGGCGTACTGTCTAGCACCCTTCCAACGATGACCACCGTTACACAAGTACGTTCTATCTGTGTCTTATTTGTGAAGACTTAAAGTTGAGATCCTAGTTCAGCGGCATGACTAATCAGGCGGGAACGATCCTTTCGTTTTTTTTTAAACAGATACTTTTCGCGACGACTTTGCCTTCATACTATCTTCATTCTGCCTTAATATCTTCCAATGCCTTCGAAATTACAAGTTAACTCCTGTTTTACCCCGGATACTCCATAGAACGAGCTTACGATGCTTGAATAGAGTAGATACCTACTGCTACAGAATCATGATGGCGTCTGAATATGCGCCTTCCCGCTCGCACGCGGACTCCTGCTATATGTGCTTCACACCGATACTCGTGAAGTGTGGTGTGAGGTACGGATTCTGAAGTTAGGAAGGGGTAGGGAGTGGCTGTTCTGTACGTAGTACTATCACAGCATAACTATTATTCCTTACAGTAGGTACGGCAACAAATGTACTTGCGCAGAGCAACAGCGGGCGCCTTGCGGGGTAGCGGGCGGCCGGCGGGGGTCGCATTACCGGATCTGTATCAAGGTGTTGGGGTTGCCTTGCATATCTGTGCATGACAGCATAAGTACACGCGGTGCGGCACTGGGGGGCGGCAGCATCGCCTGCCATCAAGAGCGTTGCCATACTGTGAGGCTTATAGTAATACTGTACTTGAATAGTTCCTACTGCCGCAGAATCAAGATGGCATCTGTATATGCGCCGTCTTGCTCGCACGCGTACGCCTGCTAGGTACTTGTGCTTTTTGCTCGGTACTCCTGAAGTGTGGTGTGAG
The DNA here is from genome assembly GCA_922987775.1 of Agonopterix subpropinquella. Classification (NCBI taxonomy): domain Eukaryota; kingdom Metazoa; phylum Arthropoda; class Insecta; order Lepidoptera; family Depressariidae; genus Agonopterix; species Agonopterix subpropinquella. The sequence continues at coordinate 5,733,681 of OV277695.1, read as the reverse complement.
GTGCGGTATCTGAAGTTAGGAAGGGGTAGGGAGTGGCTATTCTGTATGTAGTACTATCACAGTATAGTATGTATTACTATAAACCTCACAGCGCTACGCAACGCTTGAAGGCGGACGATGCCGCCGCGCCTGTGTACCTACTTATGCTGTCATGCGCAGATATGCAAGGCAATCCCAAGGCCTTCATACAAATCTGGTCCCGCCCGCCAATATGCTGTGATACAACTGTGTAACCAGGCGAGAGGGAAAGATCCCTCTGCGGAGTGCGTGTGGGAGTGCACTTTCTAGCAGCCTTCCAATCAGGACCACCGTTACACAAGTACGATCTATATTGTGTCTTATTTGTGAAGACTTAAGGTTGAGTTCCTAGTCCAGGGGCATGACCAAGAGGGTGGGGACAATCCCTTCGTTGTTTCTCAGTCAGAGACCCTTCATTTTGCCTTGATATCTTCCAACGCCTTCGCAATTACCCCCCCGCTATATAGTCGTGAGCATATGCTGGATGCTCCTGCTATGCTGCTACTGCTGCCTTCGCAATTACAACTTAACTCCTGTTATAACTCGGATACTACATAGAACGATCGCACGATGCTTGAATAGTACCTACTGCTACAGAATCAAGATGACGTCTGTATATGCGCCGTCCTGCTCGCACGCGGACGTGCTGCTATATGTGCTTGATGCCTGTACTCGTTTAGTTTGGTGTGAGGTGCGGTATCTGAAGCTAGGAAGGGGTAGGGAGTGGCTATTCTGCACGTAGTACTATCACAGCATAACTATATAGTCCTTACAGTACGTCAACGGATGTACTTGCGCAGAGCAACAGCGGCGGCCTTCCTAGGTATTTGTGCCTTTTGCTCGGTCCCCTGAAGTGTGGTGTGAGGTGCGGTATCTGAAGTTAGGAAGGGGTAGGGAGTGGCCATTCTGTACGTAGTACTATCACAGTATAGATTACTATAAACCTCACAGTATGGCAACGCTCTTGAAGGCGGGCGATGCCGCCGCCTCTCGGCGCGACCCCAACGCCTTCATACAGATCTGGTAATGCGACACCCGCCGCCCGCTTCCCCGCAAGGCCCCCTCCGTTGCTCTGCGCTGTACATCCGTTACCGTACTGTATGGTCTTTATAGCTATGCTGTGATACAACTGTGTAACCAGGCGAGCGGGAACGATCCCTCTGCGGAGTGCGTGTGGGAGTGCACGTTCTAGCAGCCTTCCAATCATGACCACCGTTAGATAAGTACGTTCTATATTGTGTCTTATTCGTTAAGACTTAAGGTTGAGATCGTAGGTAACCAGGCGAGCGGGATCGACCCCTCGGCGGAGCGTGTCTAGTAACTCATGGCGCGCTGTCTAGCCGCCTTCCAATCAATCAGACCACCGTTACACAAGTACGATCTATAGTGTGTCTTATTTGTGAAGACTTAAGGTTGAGTTCCTAGTCCAGCGGCATGACACATAGGTCGGGGACAATCCCTTCGTTATTTCTCAATCAGAGACTCTTCATTTTGCCTTGATATCTTCCAATGCCTTCGCAATTACAACTTACTTCCTGTTATACCCCGGCCGGATACTTCATAGAACGATCGCACGATGCTTTGTATACCTACTGCCACAGAATCAAGATGGCGTCTGTATATGCGCCATCCTGCTCGCACGCGGACGCCTGCTAATTGTACTTCATGCCTGTACTCGTTTAGTGTAGTGTGAGGTGCGGTATCTGATGTTAGGAAGGGGTAGGGAGTGGCCATTCTGTAGATAGTACTATCACAGTAGGTATAGTATTACTATAAGCTTCACAGGATGGCAACGCTCTTGATGGCGGGCGATGCCGCCGCCCCCCGTCGCCGCGCCCCGCGTGTACTGACGCTGTCATGCGCAGATATGCAAGGCGATCCCAACGCCTTCATACAGATCTGGTAATGCAACCCCCGCCGCCCGCTTCCCCGCAAGGCCCCCTCCGTTGCTCTGCGCAAGTACAGCCGTTGCCGTACTGTAAGGACTATATTATAGATATGCTGTGGTAGAACTGTGTAACCAGGCGAGCGAGAACGATCCCTCGGTGGAGTGTGTGTGGGAGTGTACTTTCTAGCACACTTCCAATCAGGACCACCGTTCGTCAAGTACGTTCTATATTGTGTCTTATTCGTTAAGACTTAAGGTTGAGATCCTATTTAACCAGGCGAGAGGTAACGACCCTTCGGCAGAACGCGTGTGGCAACTTATGACGAACTGTCCAGCCGCCTTCCAACCAGGACCACCGTTACACAAGTACGATCTATATTGTGTCTTATTAGTGAAGATTTAAGGTTGAGATTCTAGTTCAGCGGCATGAAATATCTTCCGTGGGCATGACCAAGAGGGTGGGGACAATTCCTTCGTTGTCTCTCAATCAGAGACTCTTCATTTTGCCTTGATATCTTCCAATGCCTTCGCAATTACAGCTTAATTCCTGTCATACCCCGGATACTCTATAGAACGAGCTCACGATGCTTGTATTACTGCTACAGAATCAAGATGGCGTCTGATTCATTTCCGTACTTGTTTAGTGTGGTGTGAGATGCGGTATCTGAAGTTAGGAAGGGGCAGGGAGGGGCCGTTCCGTACGTAGTACTATTCTGAGTTATTGTCCACAGATACCTAGTCCGGTTCGTATCGGAGCGGGCGCCGGCGCACGAGCGCGCGCTGCTGCTGCGGCTGCTCGGGGGCGGGGGCGGGGGCGCGGCGCGCGCGTGCGGCGCGGCCCGCCGGTGCGCGCCCACGCTGCTCGAGTGGCGCGCCGCCAGGACTGACGCCAGGCCCGCGCTGCCTCTGCGCCTCTATGACGGTGAGTGATATAACTAGTATTACGCCATAGTTAACGACAAAGATGGCGGCGGAAGTTGTCAGGCGTTGTGAGGAAACCTGCATACGCTGAAAGAAATAATTTAGATATACGGGGACTCCCCGCATGGAGGGTAACGACTACTGAAAGTCATAGGTCGATAACGCAGTTGTTATACCGCCAGCACAAACACAAACAAATAAACAAACAGACAGACAAAAAATCCAAAAATTGGTGAAAACAAACAGACGGACAAAAAATCCAAAAAATTGTGATTTGGATTCAGGGACACCTAAAAACCATATCGTAATTCTTTTTTTGTAAATGTCGTCAATTCTTTCGATGACGCGTGGCCAGAGCATGCCCAAGACAGAGATGGTTGGAGGATTAAAGGGGAGGCGTTTGCCCAGCAGTGGGATGAAATAGGCTAGGAAAAAAAAAAATGTCGTCAATGTACAGACACACTTATGTTACAGTTTCGTCCGTATGTGGTATAACGACCAATGAAATTCATCGGTAGGTATAAAGAGTGCGGGAGTAGACTCCGCTTTCTCGTTCGTACTACACACCTCACTGTATACCGCATGTGGGCCTTATCGACCAATGAAAACCGTTCCAATCACGGGGGCACTACAGAATACCTACACTAATGAACAAGCATGCGTTACAGGAATCTCCCACACCCCACCTGCGATCAACCAATGAAAACTTGACGCCCATACACCTTCCTTAAGGGCAGGCCTGTATCCTGCCGTGGGACGTAATGTAGGCTGATAAAATAGAAGGAACAACTTACCTATGTATGTTTTTCTAGGATAACCAGTAGCATAAAGAAAAGAAAAAAGTTTATACAGAGTGTAAAATTGAATGCGTTACAGTAACATATTAAACGGGGTACTTCAGACCACCAAACTGAACAGCTTCCACGATAGAGCCAACATCGAAATCGGGAAATTGATTAGTAGCCATTAACATAGCCAGCCAGAAATCGCTTTTTAGCGATAAGACCGCCTTATTTGTACCTAATTGTAATTCTTTATCTTTATTCAAATGTATATTCTGTTTTGGTGTGCAATAAAGTATAATTGAATTGAATTGAACATTTTCTATGGAATAGGCACGGACCTGATAAAAAGACGCACGTAATGTCACTCTAAAAAGAGGTGAAGCATGCAAGGTCCTACAATTTAGACCTACACTCACTTCTAATCGCAGGTCCGACAACCCGCCATTGTGTACCGCACGACAGGGCGACAGCACGCACACTCATATAAATGGGTGTTTCACTTTTGATTAGACGAGATTCCGTCCGTCTTTTTTTCAGGTCCGTGGGAATAGGTGAATTATTTTTTCTGACTCCATAGTCAAAGTTAATGTTAGTTAGTTACCTTTCGGCTCCCAGCGACCGGATTTGACATAAATATAATGTGACGCGTGTGTGCCGCAGACTCGGTGCAGCACGTGAGCGTGGACTCGTGGACGACGTGCGAGCGCGCCGCCGCCGCCGCGCTCGCCGCCGCCGGCGTGCCGCAGCGCGCCGCCGGCTGGTCCCTCACCATGGAGCACAACGGACAACTTACTGGTAAGCACCGAAATATCCTGAGTACTACTCGTATTCGTCACTAATCATCATCATCTCAGCCGATGGACATCCACTGCTGGACATAGGCCTCCCGTAAGGATCGCCATAACGACCGGGCCTGCGCTGCCCTCATCCAACGTTTTCCCGCCGCCTTCACCAGGTCGTCGGTCCACCGTGTGAGGGGCCTACCCACGCTGCGCTACTACTCGTATTCGTCACTAATCAATACAAGCCACCTTATCGGCTTATACCAGGCCTCCGTCTCGTAAGCGATGCGCTTGCTTGATTTCTGCCACCCGCGCCAGACGAAAACGTCGCATACGTCGCGCACTGTACGACGTAATAAGTCTCTGCGCGATGGTATGTACGCGGAAAAAATTGAATTTTTCCGCGTACATACCATCTGGCAATAGGTAATTAAAGAATGAGAATTTATCTTTTTCTAAGGAAGTGATTTACCTATCTGTTACGAAGTAATTAGTAATCTGTGCTTTGATATAACACATGCACTCACTGAAATTAAGTGGCTCGACTACTGTAAATTTTTAAAGGAGGAGATGAAAAATAAATAAATAAATAAAAATAAATAAAAACTCATCTGCATCTTCTATGTGATTCTGATGTACACTATTCGGCGACACATCAAGCTACGCAAAAACCAAAATAAGCTAGCCGCGCGTAGTTGTAGGTATAACATTTTGCTTAGCTTGATGTGTCGCCGTGTGTACAAACAAAGTAGGTAGGTAGGTACTTACTCATTGAGGTAGAAGTATTAGCACCAGATGAGATAAAAACCCTTCTTGTTAAAAACCTACTGCCATCACTGATTGCAGTAGGTATTAATAGGTAGTAAAAGGGGCGTAGCTAGTGAAAGGTGGAAGTTCTGAAGTTTCAGAATATCTCTCTTATGCTATGCATAAAAGGGGCATGCACGAAAGACCAGCGATGATCGCAGTGGCACATGCGCAGTCTATCAAGGCTAGTCCAGCCCCTTAACTCTCTATAATTATAATACAACCTTCTATAGTTACTAGCGCAAACAATACTGCATATTCGTAGCTGAATATTCGTTTCTTATAATGCACTGTCCTAATAGCTAAGATAATGTAAATATGACAGTAGCTCAGGCAGGTAGGTAGTTCCTGCCTTCATGGCACCTAGACTACTATTTTAAAATGTAGTACATTAATATTTTAAACAGAAATCCGTCTGTGCACTGGCTATTTTGTTTAATAATTATCATTCTTATTCTAATGTAAATAAGTAGTTATTTTTGTGGTAAGTATAGGTTTTATAAAATCTACTCCATGTGTGCTTATAAATAATATAACTATTAGATAGGCCCTTTGACGACCCGGTTGGTGTAATGGTTACCACGCCGGACTGCCAAACCAGGGTCCTGGGTTCGAATCCCGGTTCGGTCATGGATGTTATATGTTTGTGCCGTTGTTGTATGATTCCCATAACAAAAAGCCTAAGGCTTACTTGGGATCATTACAATGTATGTGCCTGTGAGCGTTTTTTTTTTATATACTAAGTGCGCTCGAAAGACGCTCTCAATGAAACAAAGTCGCTGACTAATTTTGTTTCATTTGCCGTCCGCCCACCGGCGACGCAAGCTAAATAACGTTAGGGTCGAACATCGTTACTATTTACGTCAAAATTTGATAAGCTGTAACTTTAAAACGGTTGAAAATTATAACACAGTTCTTTGGGAGCCGAATTTTGTACAAATGCTATAGAATGTGAAATTTTCGGGATAGTCCCTCGTTCAGTGCCACCCAGTACCTATCCTAGATGAGATATATATAGAGTTTTGTTTGAACGTACTAATGTCCCTGCAGAGTGGGCGGGGTGTGAGTACGCGCTGGACGCGGTGGGGGAGGTGGAGACCTGGGCGGCGCTCGCCTCGGGCCGCGCCGAGCCGCTCCGCGCCGCGCCCGCGCGCGCCGGCCCGCCCGCCCCGCCGCCCCGCGCCTCCTCCGTCAGCGCCGACCTGGTGAGTGAGATACATGTAAACATACAGTACCTACACAATATGCAGCGTACAAAACCCGACCACTTTCGAAGCAGGCCTCCGTCACACGTCCGTTTAGGAACCGAGTACCAACACTTTGGCGCATCGTAAGCAATGCGCTTGTATGAATAGGCTACTTGAAAACTAGTCAAATCAGCTAACGTCAAAACGTGCGCTTTATGAACATTTCTTCTAAATAATGAGTTGTGAACTTGTGACGTCATCAACATTTCATTACTTGTTATAGATTATCTTGTTATTAAAAATAGTATTTTAGCTAAGAACTCAATGAAAATGGGAGTTTAGTGTTATTTTCTAACCTTTCTTTTATTGAAAAGATAAAAATAAAATATATTGTATGTAGTCAAATACCCAATTCTACCACTCGCTCAAGACGGCAACGTCAGACGCTGTACAATGTAATAAAAACGTTGAGTCAAGCGCCATTAGATACATTTTCGCACGTACCGTCTAGCAGAAAATTATTAAAGCGTGAAAAATTCTCGTTTTCTAAAGAAGTACCTATCTGTTACAAAGAAACTAGTGATCATTGCTAAGAGCGACTTCACGATCTTGAGCCTAAGCTTATATAAAAAAAAATCAATCAATCAATAAACTATAAATTGATGACGCAACAAAGCCGCTGTCAAGTCACAAAATAGATAGGAACAGACGGATGGCTCTAACTTATACATACATAGACGCGTACGTACGGCGATATTATATCAAGTCAGTTTTTAGTCAAGTAACATTCTACTCATTTTGTAGCCGTACGCAATGTGTTGTGCGCCTGTTTCGCTCGTTGCATGGACCTGGCCTTCTAATCCCATCTATTTTGTGGTCATTTTGTCTTATGCCTATGCCAAGATTTGCATAAGATTCCTCAAGATAACATTACAAACAACAAGACAACAGTAAAAAGTCTATATGTTTAACACATTGTTATATTACCAGGTACCACCATCCGAGCCGCCAAAATCCCGATCACCGAGCATCCAGCGCATGCTACAAGAATCAATAGACGAGGTTTCCGAATACAACTGGAAAATGGACCGCGAGGAAACTCACACGATGACCAAAAACTCTAGCGAATATTCCAGAAAGATATCCCACGATATTCTATCGCGAGAGTCTGCTTTGAACGAGAGATATTTCGAGCAGACCTCTGACAAAGTTCGCAGTAGGTCCCTGGATAATTTGCTAGGGGACAATCCTATGCCACAGCCGACTAAATTAGCTGATATGGGTCTTTCTCAATCGCGTCTCAATGATCGCTATCATTCGGTGGAGAGACTAGGGGGCGCTCCGAGTGTGACCAGCAGTAAAGGAGCCATAGAAATGGAATACGGCACAGGATCTCGAGGACAACCGTCGCGGTATATCAAGTCGCAGTATGCAGGCAAGAGGGCACCAGCTGGGTCACAATCTAGTCGAGCTTATATTGAGAAGAGCTCCGAGTTTGGTGGTGTTAGGTAAGACATTAATAGTTGAGATAATGCATGTCGGAAAGAAGATTGATTTGTTTGGTCTTTTGGGTTATTTTTGGACTGTATCTCATCGTTCCCACAGCCACTATGCTCTTTGTCATATTTCTGAAAAGACATTTTCTTTCTTCTTGGCTAATTTATTTTCTTTTCTTCGGTTTTTGTAACAGGAAGTCTAATCTTCTGTTTTATTGTAGGTCATCAGCAATGTCAGATACGTCGGAAGCACCAAGTCTCGCGTCTCACGTGCGTCGTGTCAGAGTTCCAAGTCAGGCCTCGGATGTTGACCAATTCCTTGACGATCTGTTCTCACCAGTTCTCGATCCCAACATCGACGAAATGTCTGACGCCAGGTCTTTAGCCGCCAGCATTAAAGGAGGCAGAGATTACAACGCGTTCATTGACAGCGTACTAAGTTGTGACTACGCAGAACAAATGGACACGCTTCATGAAGTCGACGATTTGGAAGTCTTGATCAAGGGAGGTGGTAAGGAAGAGAAAGGAAAAACTAGTAGGAAAGATTCTAGTGTTGATTCCGTTGATGATTATATTACTAATCTGTTTGACCCGATATTCATGAATGATAGTCTCAAAAGGTTGACAGACGGGGAAGGTCTATCAGGTGCCATAAAGGGAGGTGGTGCGACGCCAAGAGCTCAGTCAGCGAATACTTCAGCTCTTAGCTACGGGTCTCTATCCATGCCACAAATGCCAGCTACTCCGGAAGCTTTAGCAGCGGCTTTAGGACTTCATCTGCCTCCACCGGGAACAGTTGATATTAATTCTTATCATCAAAACTTACAAAGAGCTTTTCTACAAAGCGCGATGGCGCAGAATCTTCAAATACAGCAGCAGCTTCTAGCTCAAAATCAAGCTTTACAGTCTTTATTAGCCGGTCAGGTCGTTGAACCTTCAGAATCTGAGCCAACGTCACCAGTTCGGGCATCAACGGTAGTCCACGCTCAAGTGCATTCGCCTCCGAGGAACTCGGTCGTGAAAACCAGACGGGAGTCAAATGAGAGCTTTTCCACTGGAGCTGCACCTCCGCCACCTCCACCGATGCCTCCACCACTCCACTCTTCCGATCCTTCTGAAATCAGAGGTTTTATGGACCCGTACGGTCGTGCGAAAACAGTTCGCATCGGCAAATGGCGCTGGCCCCCGCCTAAAGACGCGGCCGGACAAGAACAAGCCCAAGACTTCACCAAGTTCAAAATGCGACAAATTCAAAGGAGACACACTCCTCAGGCGCAGACTAACGGTGTTGAGCACGCCGAGCAGCCTCGAGGTCGGTCGCGCTCCGACGCATCTCCGAGCATAGAGTGGGAGGAATTCGAAGTAGACGGTCCAGTCTCTCCGAGTAGAGAACCGCCAAATCAACGAACTGCTAGACGAAGCTTCGAGATCGGTGCCCAGCGCCCGTCGCCAGGCAGCGTCGGCAAGCTGAAGCTTAGCTCCGAGATGAGGCAGAGATTAGAACGCGTCACTGCCAACCATTCCGTCCGAAGCACGTCGTCAGCGGCGGAGACACCTCGTACTGTGAACAAACTAGAAGACACAAGAAAGTTGATGTTGGAGCGTCAGCTGGGAGGAGGAGCGCGGTGGGACGCCCCGCCTCCTCCGCTACCCCCCGCGCCGCCCGGCCCCGCCCCGCCGCCTCCGAAGTCCCCTCCCACGCCTCCAGACAGACCCGCCCCACCTCCACCGATTCCTGAATCCACATCCTCCACCTTCGCTCAACTTCGTCGCGACCGCGATACTTTCGGAGTCCACCAGAACAGAGATCAAAGAGATTCAGACGATAGACACGCGTTCATCGCCAACTGGAACTCGAGAAGACGGGATGAAAGTGAACAGTCTCGAGACGACTTAGCGACGCGCTTCCTCACGGCCGACCGTCGGGATCGCGGCGGCAGGGACGACTGGGGCGACATGTCGGACGGCAGGAGCTACAATGAAGATAGAGGGCAGCACGGACGCGATGAGTGGGACTCTGAATCCGGACTGGACACAAGAGACCGCCGCGACCGCGACAACTTCTCGGGTCGAGACGCGTCGGAAATATACGAAATCCATCCGACGAGAACCGAAAGACGGAAAGAAGAAAACGGGTTAGAGGATTCGTTTGAGCGCAAGCGTTCCTCTCCGTACTTCGACGAATTCGAACGTTTCGACGGACGCAAGAATTCTCGAGATATGCTCGTGGGTAGAGCCAGAGAGAGTCCCCGTTCGGACATGGGATATCCTCAAGATAATGCTGATGTGTCGAAGAAGGACAGGCCCACGTTTAAGACGCACATGGCGCAGAAAGAGAGAGACAGGAAAATTGAGGCTGAACGCAGACATTCAGTTTCTACACACGTCACCGATAGAACCGAACACATTGAACGTGAGTATCTAAAAATTGCTTTAATTTACTATACATTATAGAATACAGTTTATTATGTAGTTATTTCAGGAGAATAATTCGTAGGTAAAAAGATAACTTTTTTAAAATTATACAGTCAAACATCTTCGAAAATAATAAAGACAATTTAAAAATGGCAATATACGTACCTCTCTTCTCTTATCCGCGCCGCCCGCGCTGCTCCTGCATGTGGCGCATTACGTTGTAATGTACATATAGCTCAATGTGTAGACCAAAGACCGATGTGAAACTTTGCTATTATGCAATGTAATATTTATAGGTTATTGTCGAATCTTGGGGTGTGGCAGTGCCCCCAGCCGCCCAAGTCGAGTAAAGCACAGCACCATCCTTTTCTCGAAGCCATTCATGGCACTTTCGATTAATTTTAAATACTTTGTCATAGGTAATCATAAAGGAAAAGTAACTAACTAAAAGGGCTAGTTTTCTTTATTAGGGTACTGTTAGACAGAGCGTTCCGAGTTCGGATTCTGTTTCTGTCTTCAGGGTGCTGTCAGACAGAAACAGAACGCGAACTCGGAACGCTTGAACGTGTGGAGGTCTACCCAATATCAAACTGTACAAAACCATGTATAGTCATTCCTTACAGTCACACACAGATTGCCATAAGAGTGACAGAGCTAGATTAGACGGAAATCTGTTACGTCTGTTAAACAAATGTCACAACTTTTTAAGCAAATTCAAGCAATATTCGTTCTTAACGTAAGGAAATAGCTGAGTCTTCCAGCTGGAGGTCTGGTGACAAAATGGTTTAAGACGGTATCTGTTTACTATTGACATTTCACTTATTCTAATGGGCGGTTGTCATAAGTGTGAATAGATGTCAAGTAGCGTTTCTATGTCTTGCTTTATATTATTTATCTACCCCTATATTTTATCTTTGGTGTGACCGCTCTCTGTCTGATAGTATCCTCAGGTAGTTAAGAGTTCTGGATTCAAATTGGGCCATTGTAAATTTTTGGAATCTACAAAATGGATTTGTTCCATAAACTTGTAACTATTCTATATGAATCTATTAGAAAATTTGGATCAGTTTCCTTCACATTGAAATAGAACCATTGTGGTTCTATTTACAACGACTTAGTACCTACTAATTAGTATACTCGTGTACAGGAGACGTGCCGGCGCCGGCGGCCCTGCTCCCGTCCGACCGCTCGTTCCTGACCTATAGCCGAGTGCCGTGGAAGCTGCGCGTGCGCAAGGAGTTCTTCACGCCCACGGAGACCTACAACGATCCCGCCGTCTTGGACCTGCTTTATGTACAGGTTTGTGTGCTTAGTTGCTATCGTAATTGTAAGTAACGGGGATAGAACAAGGAGTCAATTGTTTCAAGATTGTTTTCTAGCTGTAGAACTAGATTTCGAAGGTAAAAAATATGAGATGGATTGACGTCAAGAGCAAACCCATCATTAATAAAAAAAAGATAAATAAAAGATGTAATAGCATGTCCATAAACCTCGAACCAGAAAATACATTGTGTATTTTCATCTTTATTTAGGGGTCGTTCACAAATTACGTAACGCAAAATTCTCAAAATTTCGACCCCCCCTCTCCCTCCACGTAACGGTACCGTAACGCTTGGCTGGGACCCCTCCATTCCGTTACGTATCTTAAATATTTAAGAAATAATAATTCAGTTTTTATTAAAAAAACAAAAAAATTTAATGTTACATTGCAAATAAACATAACTGGGATGTTATCAATAGTACCCAATGAATCTAGCTAAATGTGGCTCTACATTTGCGATCTCATTAACTTTTTACGTTGAAAGAACTATTGAGACTTGTAATTTTTTTACATTATTTTGCCGTATTAAAATAGGGAGTGATGTACAACAGCGCTAGATCGATCTAGCTATGGAAGCGGTATAAAAGGAGAAAAAAGCGTGACGTAACGCAAACCTTAAACCCCTCCACCCCCCACGTAACGGGACCGTAACGCCTGGCCGTACTCCTCCCCTCCCCCCTAAATGCGTTACGTAATTTGTGAACGACCCCTTATGTAATATGTAGTTTAAAATTTAGTTTACATCAGAGTTAAATCTATTATCCTGTGCATCGTCCAGCTCATTTTACACAATCAATTACTTAAACTACAGCTTTATAATGATCAGTAATTTATTCATCATGATCAGCCTAAATACGTCCCACTGCAGAGCATACCCTCAAGAAGGATGTACGGGCGTTATTCCCCCACGGGTGCCTAATGCAGATTGGTAGACTTCACATAAGCATCAGAATTTCTTTATCGTATGCAGTTTTCCTCGCGATGTTTTCCTTCACTGTTTGAGAGCCAGTCTTTATAACGCACATAAGTTAGAAAATCTCATTGGATGCCGTCCTTGCGGATTCGAACCCAGACCCTCATGATATACCTCTCCGCAACGCGCCACCGACGTCGACAATCAATCTTGGAAATCAACTAGTCTAAGCCAATAAGCTAACATAACTTTCACTCCACGCAGATTATCCACGACATAACCTCAAACCTGCCTTCCCTGCGTATATCGGCGAGCGAGCGCCGCGCCGGCGCCGCGTGGCTCCGGTCGCAGGGCGGGCCGGCGCGCGCGCAGACGAAGCGGCAAGCCGTGGAGATGGCACGGACCTGGCCCTTCTACTTCGCCAGGCTATTCTCTGTGAGAGTACCGCCCGGGGAGAATGCTGTGCTAGCTGTATCGCATAGTGGCATTACTATTGGAGTTAAAGGTGAGTTTTGTTTCTTATTTAGTGTAAGCGTAACAGACGAACACTGTGCAGTCTAGAAGCAGCTTCAGGTATAGCAAAAATTAAGAAAACAGAGAAATTAGGTACTTCATAATGCCAGTCACACGTCTGCCAATCGTTGCAAACTCTATGGACGAAGTGGAAGCTTCAAGCCTATCCAGGGTGGGGGGATAGATGGGATTTATCCCCCCCCCCCCTCCCACATAATTTTTTCATAGTTTTTCAATGAAAATCTCACGAAAATGAATGTCCCCTCCCCTCCCCTCCGAACCCAAAGTCTGGATACGTCTTCCCTATTTGTGAAGAAGGTATAACAAGAACCTTTCCTCGAATGGACTTACAGAAATGTGTCTGTACATTGAAGATATTTACAAGAAAAAGATCGTGATATAGTTTTTAGGGGTCCTTGACTCCAAATCAACCTGTTTAGAATTTTTGTCCGTCTGTTTGTTTGTTCGAGCATCACGCAAAAACTACTGAACCGATTTTTATGAAACATTTTTTGTTTGATAGCTTATGATCTGACTTAAAATCTGGTAGATATACCGGGTGTAAAATTAAATGGGACACTTACTTAAAGAGATGCTTCAGACCATGAAACTGAACAACTTTTACTATGGGACCTTCGTATGGGACCAAAACTGAAATCGCGGACAAAAATTCCGCTGTCCCATATAAAACTGCAAACATAATATAACTCGACGGAAATGTATGAGACAACCGATTTTTTTTTTTGCTATTTCAATATTTATCCCATAGAGAAACCCCTTTAAGTAAGTGTCCCATTTAATTTTACACCCTGTATAATTTTTGCAAGTAGACTACAAAAAACTACAAAAAAGTCTACAAAAAAATAATTACGACATGGTTTTTACCTGTCCCTGATTCCAAATCACAAATTTTTGGATTTTTTGTCTGTTTGTTTGTTTGTTTGTATGTTTGTTTGGGTGTTTGTTTGTTCGAGTATCACGCAAAAACTACTGAACCGATTTTGATGAAACTTTTTTTGTTTGATAGCTATCATCTGACTTAAAATCTGGTATATAATTTATGCGGACGAAGTCGCGGGTTAAAGCTCGTAATTATATAAAAGGGACTAACGTCAGCGTGTTCCCGTAGGGCCGACGGGGCTGTCGGTGCGGCGCACGATCCCGCTGGAAGGGCTGCGCGCGTCGTCCCCCGCGCCGCACTCGCTGCAGCTGTCCCCCGCGCGCGCCGCGCCCCTCACGCTGCAGGCGCCGCTCGCGCACCACGCGCACGCGCTCATCGCTGAGATGGCCTTACAGTACACTCAGGTAAGTGGAACAACAGCAGGACCAAGGCTCGTGCCGTCGTCGGAGCCCTCACTGGGCACTACGCCACAGGCACGATGATGCACAAGATGAAGCTCATCCTGGATCCCAGTTGCGGAGATCCCATGGAACATTTCCTCTGTGACTGCGATGTCTTGACGGCTAAACGCATGTGCCTCCTTGGAGATGGATATCCAAAATCTTCCCCTCAGATGCCCTTGTTCCCGATAAAGGGGGGCCTTCATCGATTCAAATGTATATGACCTAGTGAAGATATACTACCTATACTCCATTAAGGAATTAGAGAGACAAAATGTAAACAACGATAATACCAGTGTAGAAAATACCATCTCGAGACGGAAGAAAGCTTATCTCAGGAATATACAACAGTAAATTATCAATTCTACTCTCAAAGGATTGCGACAGATGATATGTTAATTTTGTATGGAAAATAATAATAAAATACGCAAGTCATCATATATTTGAGAACAAAAGAAAGCGTGGCTGTAAATTTTTTACGTCGTGGCCTGGCAAAACTCAGATGTATTTGACCTTTGGTTAGTTTTAATAAAGTTCTTAAAGAAAAATACTCTTTAATGTACACAGTAATGTAAACGCGTCTCTTGATTAGTTAATATCTACGCTACGCTACTCGCGTACGCTACGCATAGCACTAAAAAGTCAAGAAATGGGCTACATAACGTAATTTACAAATGTCGTTCAATTTGTTACGAGTATTGTTGTTATTTATCTATAGAAAACAAATTTGTAATATCACCGCAATCTAGTAAGTGCCGTGCCTACATAATGTTATTATTAAAAAATGTACCAAAGGCTTTTGACCACGAAACGTTTTTTTGTTTAAATTTTGTCCCTCTAATTCCTGAATGGAGATTATCTATTTAGCACAAAGGTCCGAGGAGGATCTTGGCATCCAACACATTATTATACAATTAGTAGTACCATTAGTGGTGAAGTTCAGCGGTCGCGGCAGGTCAATCGAGTGCGTCCCGGCTCACGCTGCCTGCGCGTGTACCCTAACAGCTAATTGAGTTAGGGTACGCCCATCCTCCGCCGTCCCCCGCACGCCGCGCCAGCATAGACCCGCCGCGACCGCTGAGCTTCATCACTTATGCATCGTATTTATATATTTATTTATTATTCGTACTATATATCACACAATATGTTGTGACAGTCATTTTAAATGTTCACACACATTGAATATGCACTTACATAATCTTAGGAGCTTATATTATAAAATGTTAAAGATGACACGCCCGCCGGCCAGTGTCATTCTGATCTATGATTCAGCATTATTTGTACCTAGTGACTTTAAAACATGCGTTGAAACTAATTCAGACCCGTTTCCTTCTTCCGTTACTCAATAGCTACGTTATTATATCATGAGAATGAATTGACAGTTCATACGATTTGTGGATATACATTTTTTGCATTTTCGGACAGTTTTCGGATGTTCAAAATGTCTTAAATGAAGTGGATTACATTTTTAGATGAACACTATAATTATGCAATAAAATCATAACACGAGATGCTTTCATAACGATCTTATTTAAATTAATATAACTTTAAGTATAACTTATATGATTTTTTTTGTAACAAATTATTAGTCACTAGTGTTAACCCGCGACTTCTTCCGCACAAATTATATACTTGATTTTAAGTCAGATCATAAGCTATCAAACAAAAAAGTTTCATCAAAATCGGTTCAGTAGTTTTTGCTCGTTCAAACAAACAAACAAACACACAAACAAACAAACAGACAGACAAAAAGTTCAAAAATTTGTGATTTGGAATCAGGGAAGCCTAAAAAGCATATCGTAATCTTTTGTAAATATCTTCAATGTACAGACACACTTCTGTTACAGTTTTATAACAGTTTAGATATACCAAAAAGAAAGGTGATAAAACAAGTAAGTAATGTATTCAATCAAATATTCAGAAGATGGGTGTAAAAATACCGGTTTGAAATCAGTGGTCAAATGTCAAATCAACGCAGTCATTTATTATTTTATGCATCTTTGGTGTTCTGTGCAGGTGGCAAGGCAACAGCATACTACTTGTGCGGTGAATAACGTGATTAATATATATCTACCTAACTATGATTTACGATTGAACATTAACATAAGTTCTATTGGTTATCTATCACATTATAATAATTAATTTTGTGGTTTTTGATTTTTGTTAATCTTGTTAGTTCGTCTAACTACGGCATCAGTGTGAAATTGTGTGCGTAACTTAATCTGATCATCGTGAATTCATTATTGCCCATGGATTTATAACTGATCGATGCAAATCCTCCTTACAAGCATTGAAATACGAAAATTGACCAAGGCGGTCGGTAATGTTCATCTGTCTTTCGTATGTGTTCGTCGTCGACGTTTCCGACCATAGATATAGTAACTAGATGAAACCATAACGTGGCCGCACATTGAACAGCAAAAGCGCGACTTTCGCATACTAAAAGACGATTTGTTTGGCAAATAGTCTATAGGATTGACGTTTTGCCAAACACAAAAACCGGCCACGGTGACCGAAACAAAAAATAATATTTCCGTCTTTTTTGTTTACATAAGTTTTCATAACTGGCTATCTCACTCTCTCATTTCATGGCTCCATTTTTCAGCGTAAGCGAAAAGTTGTTTGTGCACGTATCACCTAAAAACTACTGAACCGATTTGAATGGGGTTTTCACAGAAGCATAGGGCTTAGTTTGGATTAACTTTAAGGCTTTGTTTTATCGTAATCGGTCATCTCAATCAAAATTTATGAGTAAGTATTTAAAGTCTGTGATCCGCGCGAACGGAGTCGCGGTCGCCGCTAGTTGAACGTCCAAATAATAATGTGCTCTACCTAACCTATCTTAAGTTCTTAAGGTAGCTTCGGACACTGCAAGTTAGACGAGGCGACGCACTATGGTTTAAAACGCACTTTTAGCTAGACAATATTATTTTACACTTTTAATTTGCTCTAACAACAACATCAATTTATGATTTGTCAAAATAAAAAGGTACGATAAAATTATGAGTCTTATTTACGCCATAATACACAAACCAATATAAAATGACCTCCGTTTATGAAGAATTAGTATGTGTGTTGAGGTCCATGTAAATTGGTTACTAACATATAATGCAATAATTGATTTTTTCATTAATTATTATCATTTTATTCGTAATTTAGATTTTATGACATTGGTGAATTACCCGTAAAACATGTCAATAAAAATTTTAAAACGGTCCCGTGTATTGCCACATCGAGTCCACTTTTCAGCCAATTCCTTTTTAAATTTGGGTTATATATTCATTTTCATATATCTGAAAAACTCATATGTAGCTTCATTTAAATCTAATCTGCCGAAAATATGTGTTAATAAATGAGTATTTTAATAATATTCAGGGTAATAAAAATAATCTTAGCATAAGCTTAACTTAAAATTTTGGGAGGGTTCCGCACCAGTCCGCACTTTCTAATTTACTTTGAGTAATACTATATAAATGAGACTACTACATAAAAAAGTTGCAGCCATGGTACAAGATGGTACATGTAGTTTCTGGTCCAAGAAACATAAAGTTCGCATAAAAATTTTGTATCCGTCACATCAGACTGCAATTTTTTTAGCAACCGTTAAGGTATTTGCAACATGAATAAATAAAAATAGTAGTACTGATCGTCAACTTCACGAAACATCACTAAATATTTATCAACAAATTTTATACCCACTTGGAAATATCGACACATCAAGTGCAGAAAAGTGAGTGATTTTATTATGCATGTCACTGGTAATCGCACTTTAACATTAAATATTAATTTATTGGAGGTTACTTGCTAAAAATTATCACCGGAATAGTGACCTCGGGAGTGTCTGCTATCGCTTTTGCTAGTATTATTATAGAATTGCAGTAACCCTTTTTGTCTTGCTAAATCGGCCTTTTGATTCATAGTGCGACGGGCGACGGGCTAGCTAACTCCCCGTCACACTGGACAGAGTTTCGGTAATACTACTAGTGAAACGTGGATGTTCTGAAGTTTCAGAATATCTCTGACTACCCTCTCGGGGAATATAGTCGTGAGCATATGCTTATGCTTACTGCAAGTCAGAAAAACAGGAAATACTAATTTACTAGAATATAACCTCCTTGTTCAAACTACTCAACTTTTATCACACACTAAACTTTATGTCAGGTCATAAAACTAAATACATAACTAACTCTTAGTGTGCCTAAGTTACAAACACTTAGTTATGTAAACAACAAAACTTATAGGAACTCTGGTGTCTAGTTAGTTAGTAGTTATCTAACATAGCCTAGGTACTGCGTCTATACTTGAGTGAAATGGCGACATTGTGTTTCCATTAGGCAAGAAAAATGATGAAAACAAAGTAACACACATTTTTCATCTCAAGTCCCGGACATTGTCCAGTTTGTAAGTTTGTAGGTATTCAGAGAAGCACTATAGTTTGAATAATTTAAATTTAACCCCTTATATGCCTCAATTCCAGACGCTAAATAAATTTTTTTTGTCGTCTACCTATACCGTTTATACAGGATAAAATTGATATCATTGGCATCCTTTTAAACTAAGAGTCTACCCATCAAACTGAACAACTTTTACTATGGGAGCAAACCGACCGGAGCAAAAAAAAAATCTGCTGTTGCGTACATTTGAGTCGAGTAGGCATTGCAGTTTGGTACGTATGGGACAACTGATTTTTTAGTTGCTCCGATCGGTTTGCTCCCATAGTAAAAGTTGTTCAGTTTGATGGGTAGACTCTTAGTTTAAAAGGATGCTAATGATATCAATTTCACCTTCCCTAGTACTAAGATCCCACTGGATGTTTTCTACAGTATTTGTTTAGGCATGATCAATATCGAGTGGAAATGTCGTACTTTAGGCAAGGATCCTAAAAAATTGGACTATGCCACTCCGAAGTCTGTCGCAACCCTTTTATGCCTTATGCAAAAAAATTTGTACTATTTTGTACTTAAACTTCCCAAGGAAAGAGATTTCATTAATGAAAGGATCATCAAAATCAGTCCAATAGTTTCAAGTAAATTTTCCTACTATTCGTACGACCGAAGATAATGCGACAATCCTACGTTGCGACCTACGAATAATAAACAAGTATCGTAGGTTGCGACCATAATTATGCAGGCATTCTTATTTTTTAATACGTTTAGCTTCAATTATGTAATTTATTACCGAAACAAATGAATAGATGATCAACAAGAACAATATTTTTCTATCCGGCCGTCAAGGGGTCGGGACACGCTTTTGGGTGGCAACCCTATTTTTAGGGTTCCGTACCCAAAGGGTGAAAACGGGACCCTATTACTAAGCCTACATTGTCCGTCCGTCCGTCCGTCCGTCCGTCTGTTCGTCTGTCCGTCCGTCCGTCCGTCCGTCCGTCCGTCTGTCCTACCTATTTAGGACTGTAACTTTTGAACCGTAATAGCTAGATACTTGAAATTTTCTCAGGTTATGCGTTATTACGGCGGATTTGTTTACAAATAATAAAAATTTCAAAAAGATAAAAATTAAGGGGGGTTCTCAACAAGAAACTAGTTTTTATCAACGTTTTTTTTCTTCACGCTCTATCGTAAAAACGGTAATACATACTAGCGTCAAACTTAGTGTGATTATAGAGAAAACTCTACAGAATAACAACAAATACTAAAAACCGGCCAAGTGTGAGTCGGTCTTGCGCTAAAGGTCCCGGACAAAAAAAGTTTTTTTTTCTAAGTTAATAATGTTGTGTTCTGTGGAGGTGTGGTGCGGAAAGCTCGGTGCGCGAGTAGCCCGACTCGCACTTGACCGGTTTTATTTAAAGACTCCCTTTCCCCTGGAATATACTATCATTGCCTATACAAATAAGTACTGTAGAAAACTTGTGAGTGGTTTTGGAATAAGTATACGTAAATATTTAATTACTAAAGCAACAATCTTAAAGTGACAAGTCTATTATTAAACTACGCTTCGTGTAAAACTTGGTTCATTTTCGTGTCCACATTATACATTTTTTAACAGCACTTCTTTCTCTGATTATGCAAAATGTCTGCCTCTACATGTTTATAAAGTTTTTGTACCTACCTAGTCATAAAAACATTCTAGTAAAACATCGCGTGACTTGGATCATACTTGTAATCTTGCTATGTATTACATTAGTTAATTAATCATTTGCAAAGATCGCGGACTGAGTAAAAACACCACAACGTTCAAGACCATTATAAGCTGGGTATAGGTTCCATTCCATTATAAATTAATTAAGTACTTGGATATATGAACAAGGAAGCTCTGCTCAAAAAAATCGTGTGTAAAAAAGATAAAAATTTTCACATATCTACGAATACTAATACCTACTTGCGATTTTATAAACTCGTGCTACTATACTATCCAAGTAATAGGTAAGTACTAGCGAGCGGGGGGTGGGGGGGGGGGGGGGGGGGTGGGGGGGCAAATGCCCCGGGCGGCACTTTACTAGGGGGCGGCAAATTCGGGAAAAACATAGATTGATTGAGCTCTGTCTATAACCAATTCGTAGATCAGAGAAAAGTCGAGCTCGCTTCACTCGCTCAAGATTCTGTTTTAATTGTGCCTACAAGCTTTTTACGTAGGTGCAATATGATGTATGATTATTTAACAATCCTAAAGGCTAAGACGTGGTGCTAAAAATTTCGAGTTTGCTTCTCTCGATCCATAGCGTTTACTTAGGTTACTTTGTACATATTGTAAGTAAAAAGTTCTGGCTCCAGCTGATTCATATTTAAAAGAAAAGTCTAGCTCGCTTCGCTCGCTCTAAGTTAATACTTTTACAATTATAAAGCAAAAGTTGTCTGACCACAACTCGAATAGTTGTGCTAAAAAATTTCGAGCTCGCTTCGCTCGCTTCTATATTTTTTGTGTAAGTCTTCTTATAAAGGTAAGGGGGCGGCAAAATCAGTATTTGCCCCGGGCGGCAGAAACCCACGCTACGCCACTGTAAGTACTGTTTTTATTCCAGAAAAGAGAATCAGGTCAATTCGGGTTATCTTTTCAGTGGTTTTTATTAAAATAAAATTATATTGTCAATTGTTGTCAAACATAAACTCCAAACTCTCAAAAGTCCTGTTACATAATTGATTTTATCCGAAATAAACTGTCAACTGGATACATTAGCTTAGCTAAATTGAAATATAGATAAGATAGGCACTGCTGCTATACTAACGTTCAACCTGGGGTAGGGCTGCCATCGCCAAAACCGCCGTCGCCGGATAAAGACATCAACATGGACAACCCGGACATTTCAGTAAAATCGAAAAGTTTCCCCGGACAACCATGAAATTTTTTATGTTGATAATAATAATCCAGCTTTGGTCGTTGTTGTACAATCTAAAATAGGTATTCTTTTTATTTTACAAATCCTACGAATAGGTTGTTGCAATACGAGCTGCACCCTGGCTAAAAGGAGCGTAACACTGTAAAAAAAGGGAGCGAGCGAAGCGAGCTCGAGATTTTGCAATACGGCTCGGCTGGATCGTTTCAATACAATATAAAAGTAGGAGCGAGCGAAGCGAGCTCGAGATTTTGCCATATTATAGCGCATTTCCAGCTCATGCCGAAATTGAGGCCTTCTATGTATGAAATAAAAGCTCATGCAAGATTTTGCTACATAACAACTTGATTGTGAAGCTTATGCCGAAATCTAATTGATTTGTGTATGAAACAAACGATTTTTTGCCATCATAAGTATTGAATAGGGTTTTAACCGGACACAACAAGTGTCCGGTTTCCCCCCGGACACTTTTGTGACGACCCCGCCCGGACGCCCCCGGACGCCCTTCAAACTAGGACAAATCCGGGGAAACCCGGACGGATGGCAGCCCTAACCTGGTCAATCGTGCTAATTTTGAACGATACTACCAAAACAAAACCACAATAAAAACGCAACAACATAAAACAACAAACGCGCAGAGCACGAGCTGGTAAATAACAATAAAATCTGCAATTCTATTAGCCAGCTCTCTTTAACTGTTACAGTTAGGTTCGTCTAGCTATATTATAATTAAATGGGCGTTGGGCGTATCGAGTATGAAGTATGTTCCTTAAATTAAGTCCCTCAAATCACGCGATTTTCATACATATGGCGAAGGTGCAATAGTTTTACCAAAGATTTTCTTATTAGGAGTAAATTGTAACTATAGGTATGTTTGGTGTGCTTTACTTGTTTTACTTTACGGTTACCTTTTCTCTGCTTTTTATAATGTTGGTTTTTATTTAAGTTAGGTAAATAGCTAGTTAGTGGAACTAGGTCTTCGTTTTTATTTGTTTTAGATTGACACGAAGTAACGTGCTATGTAGGTACAATACTTTGTTAATGAATTGATTGTAATTGATTCGCACGTACTACGTATCGCTTTTATTTCCATAGACTTAAACGATTAAAAAATAAATTCTAAAGTTATTTTAAGATTAACGTATGTGATTTAAAGCTTGTGTATACAAAATTATCAGATAATTCTATACATTTATTTATTGAGCTATTTAATATACAGGGTATCCCAAAACTCAACTTCAAGCCGCAAATAGGTGATAGGTGAGTTTATAACTGTTCAGGGAAAAATACAAAAAAATTCCAAGTTTGATAGTTTTCGAGATTTTGTAATTTTTTTAAACATTGGAAAAATCGCCACCCTGCCCTCAACTTTTAGATGGCTCTACTACAAATTTGTAAATTTCTTCATGAAAATACCTGTTGTACGCAATCTAGAATAAGTTTGTCAGCGGACCCAATTCAAAAACGATACTTTTTACAGAAAACAATTTTTTCTCTCAGAGTTCTGCGGTAAAAAATTTTTCTATGTCAACATTGAGACTATAATGTATGGCAGTAACCTGGCAAGTAATTTCAAAAGTTAGCCAGTTTAATCAAATTTTCAAAATGATATCACACTTGGCACTTCCTTTTCTAAAAAAGTGGTAATAATTTTTTTTCTCGTCGAACATAGCATAACACATTGTATTCGACTTACATATTTCAATATTTTCTATACATTTACAATTTTGGTAAACGTTTTCTAATGAATCATTAGAATTTATTAGAATTTTTCTTATTTTATTTTTTTATTTTTTTTTATTTCTTTAGGATCGCCGACAAGGTGAACACAATATTAATCACAAATACATAGACAGACAAAAGACGTGTGCCACCTCAATTAAAGGCAACCACGGCATGCAATAGGCATAAGCAGGTTTGAGGTTGGTTACAACAAACGAAAAAAGAAAAAAGGAAGAAAAACCATGTTTATAAAAAAGAAAAATGTATGAGATAGCAGCGCCAACATTATTCCAGATTAGAATGGGTAATAAAACAGTATTCTCCTCCCTTCCTCCTCTTCCCAAATTTAGTCTTATATAACTACAATTATATAATTATAAGGTACGAGCTTTTACCCGCGACTTCGTCCGCATAAATTATATACCAGATTTTAAGTCAGATGATAAGCTATCAAACAAAAAAAGTTTCATCTAAATCGGTTCAGTAGTTTTTGCGTGATACTAGAACAAACAAACACCCAAACAAACAAACAAACAAACAAACGAACGAACAAACAAACAGACAGACAAAAAATCCAAAAATTGGTGATTTGGAATCAGGGACATCTAAAAACCATATCGTAATTTTTTTTTGGTAAATATCTTCAATGTACAGACAAATTTCTGTTACAGTTTTATAATAGTTTAGATTAGATAGTATTATTAAACAGGTTGGCACAACAATATCAAAGAGAGATTTATGAGCCATTTTCCAATGCACGATACGCAATGCGTTTAAATTTATGGTTGTTACTAGAGAAAATATCGATATCTGACTCCCTATACAGTGCATTTTATTACATTATCGTTTTTAGTAATTTTTATTAAAAAATGTAATGAGTATAAAAATGAATAAATCCGCAGTTGTAAAACTTAGCACTTACCACACCTTACATTATTGGTATCCCAAAGCAACATAGAAGGCAATATGTCTCCCGTTACCGGGCGGCGTGGATCCGTTACGCTGACCGCGCGGAGGCGGCGGCGCGCGCGCAGAATGCTCCGGCTATAGGCACCTACTCGTATGTTCCGCTACACATGGTGCTCCACGCAAAGTACCTGGGTGTATGGAGGTGATTACCGTATCTGAGTAGCTAGTGGAATGCTGACTGGTCATGTTAAAGGTTTAATTGAGGTAAAAAAGTTTGTGTTTCATTTTTTTGTCTGTGCTATTCACATTTACCATTGATTCTTTTTATTTAGGAATCTAATAAACATGTAGGTATCTCATTTTGAAGAAAATTGCATAAAGTATAGTGTATAGTGTAGTTGCATTATTTAGGCGGTTTTTTAAAAGGATACCTAATCATACCATCAGAGTAACATATAAAATCATTGCCATCAGACCATGGATTTCGAATGATAAAAGATACCATTCCTTCTTAGAAGCATGAAAACTAGAACAAAGAAATTGACCATGGCGGTCGGTAATGTTCAATCTTCTTTCGTACGTCGACGTTTCAAACTTTAGGTTTGTCCCTTTCTGTCAGAACAACATTTAAATAAAAACTCTTTTATTTTTTATTTTCGTCTTTGGATTAGAAAGGGACAAACCAACGACGATGAAAAGTACGAAAGAAGGTTGAACATTACCGATCGCCAAGGAGTATTTTCATGATTCAGCGCTTGTAAGGCAGTCTGGACCATAGACATTATTATACTACCTATGGTCTGGGTCTGGACTCCAGGTATAGGCAATACCTATTTCCAGCTTCCTGCATCACACTAATAAACTTTCTCTATGGTATGGGATTTACATCAAAATCCGCGAAGCTATACTCAATCCAAATCTATGGGGCAGCAGATTTCTTTTTCGCGATTTCGTTATTCCATAGAGAAAGTTGTTCAAATTGACGGTCTGATCAGATCATCCCCTGAAATAATCGTCAGCATATAAAGAAAGACCCTATACTATATGACCACCTTCGAAGACTACCATAGAATAAATACTATAGCACTCTTCCCTTTGCAACCTACTTACATTGTAATTATCTTATACCATTATAAAAAGTACCAACTCTCCTAATTTACAAATTTAGTTAATTTCGTTCTAATCAGATAAAGATAATCAAGACTATCTCGGAACGAATGAGCAGTTATATCATAGGTAGCCAAGTATATAATATACCTACATACATGGCCGTGCGTGACTAAAACGGAGTATTCAGAGTTAGCCACAGAACGTTGCTTCATTTATCTAAACTATATAACATTGAAGATATTTACAAAAAAAATATTACGGTTAGGTTTTTAGGTGTCCCTGACCGCAAATCAATGTTTTTTATATTTTTTGTCTGTCCGTTTGTTTGTTTGTTTGTTCGAGCATCACGCAAAAACTACGGAACCGATTTTGATGAAACTTATTTTGTTTGAAAGATTATGATTTGACTTAAAATCTGGTAAGAATATTTATACTTTTTCGGACGAAGCCGCGGGTAAAAGCTCGTTAACAATAAAGATTTTCCGTGTATTCCGTGATAATGAGGATATGAAACTTGGGATTGTTGGAATTATTAAAAACTTTTACGAGTTAAGATTCAATACTATTCTCTAGTATGATTTTTTGAATTATTTCATGTCAATCCTATTAGCTTTTAAAATGTACCTAAATCAACAACTGGTTACATTTGACGAAAAAAAAAACGTCGAACAGCCATATTTTCCGAAAAAATATAACGTTTTTTCTTTTAAAATTGTAAATGTCATTTCGATTTTTTTTTCAACATCAACTTGCCAGTCCATCTTACATTTTGGTATTGAAACTTTTTAGTAAATCGTTTGATGACAACTTTTGATTTCAAAGCCATAACTTTCTACAAGTAGGAAAGAGAGGCAGGTTCAGGAGCATTGCCAAGTGATTGCCAGCTTCCTGGAGGCAAGCTCTTATGATTATATTTCACCAATTAATTAATTATTTATTATAAATGATCGAAAAAGCACCTGAAGCACTGTAGTAATAAAGGTCTCTAAACAGTACCCTGTTGTTCAATACGAATTGCGTCAACCAAGGCATTTACGTTACTGCTGGTACCGTAGTTGGAACCCTTTGCATTACCACAGAATAAATACTAGTACTACCCGGCATTACCAAATTTGATAATTTGACATCCAACGTCCATTCAGTCCACAATCCCTTTTGGCAAGGTTATCAACCCACCAACCATCAATGGACATCACCATGTAGGAATCTGTAATTCCTTACTGCATACGGTAAGTAGGTATGCAGTCGACCTACTGACAATATTGGCCTATACTTATGATTTAGCACCATTGAAGAATAGGTAAATTCTAATTTAATAATAAAATAGGTACAGCCCATTTTTTTTATTACTATCATGTCTTTGCCTAGACCAAGCTGAACTTACATCCCATGGTTTCCATTTTCCATGGTCAATAGAAACGCAATATGTGAACGGACGACGCGGCACATCGTGCGTAGAAAAGCGAACGCAAATTGCCAGATTTTCACTTAATAGTTAGGAATTATACTGTAATCTACACTTAGAACGCAAGACATGAGACAATAGGTGTATGAAAGCGGAGAATTTTAACACATTTCGCTGTTGATATGCAAATTATTGTTTGTAGTCTTCATCTTTCGATTGGTGATGTAGGTAGGTACTTAGAGTACCTAAATAGTTCAATCTCAAAATCTAGAATTTCTAGTTGTATGTATCTGTCCTGTCCTGATGTTAACTTTATGAAACCTTTTCTGTTAAAACATTATCTATTACGAGAATCATAAATGTTAACATCATCGTAAATAAAAGATGGAAAGTCAATCAATAGTCTCAGTGTTGATTGGCAAGCCTAATCAAAACAAAAAGCGCCTCACCTTCGCAAAGCCTAACACCATGACTTGCGCCGTAACGAGTCGGTGACAGTCCTTGCGCGGGGCATGGCATGCGCGCGCGCAGTCCACCCGCAACCGCGCAGCTGCGCGCACCATGCAGCGCCCGCGCCTCTCGCTCGCGATGCGTGATAACTGGCGCCATCTGCAGCGCCTATATGGCCTCGAGCTCGAGTGCGAGGACTGCTCGCCCCCCCGCCCCCGCCGCGCCCCCAGTCTCGACTCCCTCATCAACTCGTCCGAGGGCGCAGCCTCCAGTGCCGATGCCTCCGCCCCCGAGGACTCCGACTCCGGAGCGGACACGCGCGACCCTGAACCCCCCCGAACCCGAAAAACAGATGTACGGATCACAAAAAAATGCCCCCAAAGTTTCTCGTCGTCGTCTAGTGGACACATGGAGACGATACACGAGGAGACGATGGAACCCAAAGTGTCAGTGAAGGAGATCCTTGCCAGGTTCGAGAATCTGACGGAAAAGACTGATACTACTGTAACACAGGTAAATAGTGGTGTAGGTGTGTGTGGTGCCGTGGTGTTGTGCCGCCGGTGTGCCTGTGCCCAATGAGGACGACAGGTTTACGAGGATCTGACCTAGTGCGCCTAAGCTATGCCTACCTGTTAGGACACTTGTAGAATCCTGTACGTATCGGCATTTCTTAATCTTGCAACTTTTGAGATGTGAAAGGAGTTTCCATGCTCTATTATTTTTAATACAAAAATGATTTTTAATTAGTTACGTCGTGTATTTCTGCGGCAACTGAGCCGTTTCATAACATCAGTACCTATTACAAAAGTTTAGCCAGGCTTACTGTGGCTAGCAGTAAGCGCAATGTAGGTATCATCTTACAGCCTTTGCGTTGCATGTTCAATAATCAATATCATCGAAGATGTTGAAAACATTGTAATTACAAATCGATTATTTGTTTTTTACTCGGGCGCGGCGTCGTGTGCGTGCGACCACTTTCCAATCTCGGTATTACTGCCATATTATAAAATCGATTGATTCATTGATTTCGAACAAAGTAACTCATTTGTTTATTTCTTCTTGTTGTTAACTTTCAAAACATGAAATATTTCAATGAGTGCCAAGATAAGTGAATACATTACAATACTGCTGAAATCAAAGACTTCACTTTTGTAAAGTAACAATTTCTCCCCATATGTAAATGTTAATTGCTACAGTTTCATAGTTTATTTTCATTGCTCTCGAGTTAAAGTGAACGACACACTTTCTTGCAAACATTAAAATATAATGCGCACGTACAAACATACAATAAATTAATTATGATACAAATTAGAGGATGTGAGTTCCGGTTATCTTAACTTTTGTCTAGCGTCCGTATTTTTAAAAAGTAATAAAGTAGCACAAGTGAATTTACATTCGAATATTCGATGACTAAACCGGTGAAGTTAAAAACATAATAGTTACTTTAGGGACACGTCACAAATTGTCCCAAATTTTCGCTAACTGAGGTAAAAGAATGGCTACTTGACAAGAATTTCGAAGTAGATTAGGGGTATTAGGGTGAGTAGTTAGAAAGATACGAGTATCTTATCTTAACCTTATTGCTCTGTCTGTCACTCTTGCACCCTTGTGTGCCATTAAAATAAACGCAAATGAAAAATAATCAGTGTTTTGTAGAACAGGAAAGGGCCTTTTTTTAAATCCATTTCACTATTTACTGTTTTAAAAATTATACAAAAACGAAGTATCAGCATCGGCGAATGTCCTAAAATGATTAGGTATAAAACGACGAGTATGCAAGCTGATATGCTATTGACTGAAGTCAATATAATAATTACACCTGATGGAAGCAAAAACATGTCTCTAAACTTGAATTTTTTCTACTAATCAAACCATCATTAAATGACAAAACACTAAAACATCTAATCTGACGAGATGATTGAATGATTGCCAAAATAACAAACCATTTGTCCTGTTCTTTTTGAATACAATGACTTCGTTGTTTTTTCTTAAACTTGGATATTCTTTGAGTTTCAAAACTACGAAACACGAGTTACTTCACGTAGTCTTTAAAAAAATAATTGATTTGTAAATATTGATGGATAATTATTTGTTATTAACATTCTTTACAACACCTGAGATTATAGTACTCTGTGACTTGAGTACAATACAATACAATGTGGGATTGAGCAAGTAACATTTAACCTGAGGCAAATTCTCAAACGATTAACTAATGATTATTTTAATGTAGTTAGCGCACGCGAGCGCTATGGAGTGTGTGTAATAAGTTGGTTTACATAGGTTGTCTTGCTGCCAGGAGGTGCCATATACTACGAGGACGTCAAATAAACTCGGGGTCCTTCTTTTTATGCTGACGGTTTTTTAAGGGATTGATCAGAACATCTTTCTCTATGGGACCAAATCGAAATTGCAAAAACAAAATTTTATATACAAAACTGCAAAATGTATGCGACTTTTTTTTGTTTCTTTTGCGATTTCGATGTTGGTTCAATAAAGAAAGTAGTTCAGCTTGATGGTCTGATCATCCTCTTGAAGAACCTAACAGCATATTAAGACCCTTTGACCCTATGTCAAGATAAAACCTCACGCTTCTAACGTAGGTACTAAAACAAAATGGACCCACTTTCTTAGGTTAGTGTCCGTGATGCGTCGTACAACTTATCTCTGTGTGCATGTATATTATAGTGAAAGGATTTATCAGCCTAGGCTTGGCTGATATTTTTTTCGACGCGTTCGTAACTTCGATGTCTAACTTGACATATAACTTTTCAAAGTTAAGACCCTGTTTAATCAACACACTTTTACCACCAAACAGAGGCAGAGCTAGAAAAAAAATCTTGGGAAAAGAGATCAAAGAAGGAGAGGAGGTTTTATAGTGAATTAAATCTTAGTCTTAAATTTTTAGATTCGTTTAGGTTTTTTTCTGGTAGTAAGTAGGTAATACCTCATCCACATCTACTTTTTACAATGCGATTGTGAGTTAATATGTCAGCTCAATTTTTTTACAAGATCTTTATTCTGATAAAGGCCTGTGTAAACTAACTTTATGTATAATTTCAAGTGGACATGACCCTTCACTGAGTCAAGGTAAACTTGAAGCACCAACACTGCTTGATGTATTTAACATTAACATTTCATTGAAGAAAATCACATTATTAACAAATTGATGGCACGATTATAAGTATTGCTTCTTTTGGTGTTTATCGTTAATATGAAATTTTCGATTTACGTCTAGAGTTGTTCGTCAATCGTCTAAAACTCCACATTTTATAGTGTAATCTACACTAATATTATAAAGAGGAAAGATTTGTACCTATTTTTGTATGTTTGTATGTTTGTAATGAATAGGCTCAAAAAGTACTGGGCCGATTTAAAAAATTCTTTCACCATTAGAAAGCTGCATTCACCCTGAGTAACATAGGCTATATTTATTGCTAGAAAAGATTAGACGTCCACCCGTGCGAAGCCGGGACGGGCCGCTAGTTAAATAATATACCTAATATCATAAATATTAATTACTGAAGAGAAGACTCAGCTTTAATTTCTACATTAGATATGTCAAACGGGGGGAAAACGTTGGATGAGAGCAGCGCAGGACCGGTCGTTATGGCGATCCTTGGGGGAGGCCTAGGGGGGGTGTCCAGCAGTGGACGTCCATCGGCTGAGATGATGATGATGATAATGTCAAACAATTAAGTACATACAATCAATAGTCATGTCATGTGGTATGTAAGTAGTACATTTATTTACTCTATGGTAGTACTTAAATAGATAGGTAGGTACTTAATAAGTACCTACCTATCTATTTGATCTATGTAGACATACATACATACATATTCTCACGCCTGTCTCCCACTGGGGTAGGCAGAGACAACGGAACGCCACCTGCTACGATCCTGACATACCTCTCTAGCTTCCTCCACATTCATAAGACCTTTCATGCATGCTCGTCGGTTTCGGGTAGATCTGACCTGGCCCTTCTTAAGCACGTCGCCAATTTGGTCCGTATATGTACGTCTAGGCCGTCCCCTTCCAACATTTCCACTTACGCTTGCCTTATAAATTGCTCTCGTCAATCTGCTCTCATCTATTCTTTCCACATGACCAAACCATCGCAACATACCTTTCTCTATTTTTGTCACTACATCCTCTTTACATAATTTTTCAGTCTTTCATTCGATTGTTTCGATCTGTTGTCATTGTCATCTTGTAGGTACCTACGAAACAGAATGGTGATTCAAGAGCAAAATACTTATATCTATGTTAATTATATTATATAGAGTATGATAGAGGATGTGGGGGTGCACTAAGAAATATTATTTTCGAAAAGATTTTAAAAGGTACCTACCTACCTTTAAAGTTTAAAGGGATTTTCCCAACTCCATGCTACCGAAGTCGCAGGCAAGAGCTAGTATTCTACAATTCTACATATACCTTGAACCCCTAGTAAAATATAAGATCATTGCTTGAACCCTACAAATTTTCACTCAAACAGAACAAATACCAAAAAAATCTCCTACATCTAATTTTTTTTACATTTCTGTAAGTATCTCGTAATCACAAAGGCGCACGAAAAAAGTGAAAAAAAAGTCGTCACAATGAGTAGCCGTCGTAGCAGTTGTTAGGGAAAGTTGATCATATGCGTGCGCGCACGTTCAGATGTCAATAGCGCCGACAATTGTACGTTATTATTGTGCAACGGTTTCAGTTTACATTGTCTTGGTAGGTACTTACTTATTGGTAAAAGTTTGCAAAACGGTCTGGTATTAAAAATTCTGTTGATTGAATTTGAAAACTTTCTTTTTGAATAACCAACATGTTTACTACCACATTCTTAACACATGGCCAAACTATCTCAGCATTCCCTTTTCAATCCTTTTCTTCTTATCGTGTGGGCAGAGCCCTGGTGTCCGAGTTTTTTCAGACCGCCTTACGGCCCCTGACGTGGTTTTGTAGACTACTACCACCAGAGATACTAGCCGGGACCAACGGCTTAACGTGCCATTCGAAGAACGGAATCATCTTTCTTTCAGAAAATCCGGTGATTAAGCCTGCAATGTTCTATGGAGAAAAACGGACAAAGTGACATATCACTAGGTGTCACCTGTGGGAATCGGACCCACGACCTCCGTTTCAAGAGCCCAATGATCTTAACCATTAGACCACGGTGGCAGTCCTTGCCCTGTACCCGCACTTTCGATGTTCGCTATATCGCCACTGTTTCGGTCCGCTCTTCATTGTAATAGAGTTGACATTGGAACGAAAATGTTCACGCAATTGCGAAGTTCGAATCCCGGAGTGGACCCCCAGGTTACTATACTATCTTCTTTCAGTCCAAAACTTTCTCGAAATTTTTGTTAAATATAATTAAAAGGTAGAAATAAGGTACGTGTATTTGTAAGTAAATATAACCTCATTTGACCCTCTTAAATGTCGCGTAGTCTTTCATAAGCGGTGTTCTTCACGCGGAAACGACGACATTATCTGGTTATCAAACCGCCATCTAAAGCTCAGCGGGGTTCATCGTGAACCACTTGCGCAAGAGTCGATGGATGACATCTGCACCGCGTTGTTTTTTACTGCCTTAAATTTGGCATTTGGGCTCTTATCTCTGCTTGCTAACACATACCATTTGTGATATGAATATTCTAATTATAAGAAAAAACTACATACATATAGGGTTCTTCTTAATATGCTGACAAACTGAACAACTTTCTCTATGGCACCAACATCGAAATCGCGAAAAAAAATCAGCTCTTCCATACAAAACTGCAAACCTACTCGAGCCAAATGTATGGGACAGCAGATTTTTTTCGCGATTTCAATGTTGGTCCCATAGAGAAAGTTTTTCAGTTTGATGGTCTGATCATAATCATAATCATTTATTTTGTAAAATAATTTACATGTCAAGTGTACTCCTTAACTACTTAAGTATAATTATATTATTTATTACAGTCTGGTTACATTCCAATAACATTAGGTACAAAGTTATAAAATTCATCTCCCCCCCCCCATCAAAAATCATCCCCTTAAAAAAGTGTCAGCATTTAAGAAGAACCCTGTTTACATAACACATAAGCTCACGACCGACCGTAAACCCTTTCGGGGTGGTCAAAAACATTGCTACAACTACATAACAATGCTCACACTTAGCAAATTAAGTTTCAGGAGGTAATGACGTGTCTAAGAAAAACTTACCTATATTAAAGTCCACTTATCATTACCTTTTTCTATGTTAACATACGCGAGTAGGTAACACTCATCCCAGTTACATAATACCCGCAGGTACGTGAACGAATTGAATGACATTCGAATGCAAAACTAATATAAATTCGTCATGTCTAGCCGGCCCAACGGCCTCACATTGTGATTCGGGCCGTACTTCCGTTTCCGAAACACGTCATCGTGACATGGCGTCGCATTCATGGGTCGTGTGAATCTGCCTTTTTTACATTTAATATAATTTAACTTTGCTATCTACATCTAGACTAGATTCAATACCGATAGATCACAATAGATGGCGCTGGTAGCATGTTATTTTTGTGTGTGTGGTTTTTAAAGAATATTTGATTGATTGATGATTACAAACTTGCTGATGCTTGAAAACTTAAATTAACAAAGAACTTTTGCTGCATACTTATGCATGCATTCTATTCATTATGTACAAAATTAAAAAAAAACAAAGTTTTTTGTAATTTTCTTATACGAAATGATCAGAAAATTAAATCCATTTATTGATAGAAAAACAAAATACGAATTCGTATAATAAAAAAAATTAAATAAGTAGGTATGAAAATAAAGTAGATAGGTTCTACGTCAAATGAGCACTGAAAAAAAAATTGTTTATTTCAACCAAGATCTTGTTTATGATAATCATACAATTATTTTGGTGCTAATTAAGAGAAAATACGTTGGCTCGAATTAGTTTATTTGAGAAAAAAATCTTCGATAAAACAGCTTCGATAAATCCAAAATAAACACAAATGCATTGTTCGTTATACTTATTCGCTTGTCTATATAGACTAACACCGACACAACAATACAATATTGTAGGTAGGTTAACTCCATGAACAATACATATTTCCTCATCTCAACAATAATTTTGAATCTAAATGTGGGAAAAGTCGGAAATTTATAACGAACTTTAGTCACAGATTAGTAATATTTCATTATTAAAATATGTCGCTCTCTGTGAATTTTACCTTAAACCAGCAATATGCTTACTTAAAACCTAGTCTACGTTATTTACTATTGTTGCATTCATTGCTACCTATCTAATAGACGGCCCGGAATATCAATTATTCATAATCGCCTACCATTATTATTATTATGTGCATGTTACTTGACATTTCTAAAAGAAAAGAATAAAAATAACTCATTTCTAACATTCGAAGACACACTCTCTGCACTTTGAATGAGATGGCCGTATTCAAGCTAAATTAGCAATTCATGAAACTAAATCCGTAAAATCTAAATAAAAGACGCTGGAGGCAAGTCAACCAAAATTAACTATGCTATGAGAATCAGACAAGAAAATATTCAAATGCTAACTCATCTGTTCAGTTAGCGTGATAAAAGAAATTAAAACAAGTTTCTTTATAAACCTAGTAGGTAAATATTGGTTTTGAATTTTGTACCACTTACTTACCTAAATGTTTTTAATTTTTCACCCTAAGTATATATTTTACTTTGGTAAATATACCTATGTACTTAGTTACAAATAATTTAACATCTTCGTTACTGTTCGTCCATGTAAAAATGACTGTTCATCCTTTTGGAGACATGTTTGATTAGATCTCTCAGTTTACAATCGATTTCCCATCATTATCAATGTCCATTTCTGACTCCATAATATCAAAATACAAACTCCTGGTACTCTTAGATAGCCAATTGTTTAAAATGAAACGGTAACTGAATAATTAGCAATAGGTACAGACAAACTCTAGACTAGAATGATTCCGTATTACAATTTTCCTTATCTTTGTTTCTATTCAGCGTGTGGCAGTCGTAACGTGGTCATAATAATCGTAAAAGTTAAACATAAACAAGACAAACTACCGGCTTCGACCGACTTTCATTTGAATCTATTTCTCAGTTCCACTCAATATCACCGGTATTATTTTAATTCAGATATGATCTCTTTGTAACTAAGTATATCATACAAACATAACCCGCTTGCCAAGCGTGGCGATTCCCCCCATTTTAGGGGAGGCCTATGTCCAGCAGTGGACTTCTATCGGCTGATATGATGATGATGATGATTATTATTCGAAATTTTTTACATAAATTACCTTTTAATTAGGTACTTGGTAAAGTGAAAGTGCAATAAGGACCAACTTATTGTGAAATTATTGTCAACCAAGTCCTCGAAAGTGGTTGCGTAAACAGTTAACGATAAAAACCGATGTATACTTAGCTATAACGAATAAGATCCTTAACATTAAATTAAGGTAATATTAAAAAGAAAAGAATCACATTTAAAAATGTTTCATTCTAAGTTCATGATTAGGAAATAATTCTATAATCTATTCCAGTGGAAATTACATAGTTTAGGATCCTAAAAAAATGTAGTTGCCACCCCTATGCTTGTCACAATCCCCTGGCAACGTGTGCAGAAATATTGCTCCTGTTGAAAATGCTAATGCAGGGAAGTCGGATATTTCTTTTGGTCGGTCTTTGATTAAATTAATTACGGGTTCCAAGACAGATTGTTATCCCTCGGGCTCGTGGGACCTCGTTGTCTAGTGATGTGATTGGTCGCCGCCGTTGATCATGGTTTACAGGAGTTACAGTAGAGGGAATGTTTGGTGGGGCATGCACAAAAAAAATACTAATTTAGCATGGCTACAGTTATTTAATCATCATCATTCTCTTGCCAATTTCCTATTATTTGGGGTCGGCGCAATATATGACATATCTTCTATTCAACTCTCTTAGCTGTCATTTCAGCACTCACTCCTTTGCAATCTATCAATCTTTTCTTCGGCCTTCCTCTCCTACCACAGCCATCCACATTCATACTTGACACTCGTCTCTCCTTCTACAGTTATTTACCTAAATGCAATGCAATTGTAACGCTTAACAAATATTTGGTTAGTAGTTGTCACATCACAAAGTTTCGGGTTATTCCCGACTTCCCCGACAGCTATGCCCCCAGTGGGGGCCAACGGGAAAATATGTTCTCGTTGTCCCCCACTAAAATAGAATCAATGGATTTTGATGAAAAAAACTGTAAATAGTTTGCCGCATGTGGGGGACAAAAGCGTACTGCTGATTTTAAAGTTCATATTTCTGTTCCTGTCTGATTCAAAACATATAAATAATGAATAAGTGTAGTATTCGACTCTATAACATTATATGTTAATTATTGATGTATAAAGCACATTATTTTATTGCAAAAACAAAATACAGTTGATTACTAAACTATTTAGTGTTTTCATTAAAAATCCATTGATTCTGTAGTAGTGGGGGACAGGGGACATGCGGTAAACTATTTAGTTTTTTTTATTAAAAATACATTGATTCTATTTTAGTGGGGGACAACGAGAACATATTTTCCCGTTGGCCCCAGAGGAGGACATGCGGGGACAGCGAGAATTTTTTTCCCGCTGGCCCCCACTGGGGGCATAGCTGTCGGGGACATCGGGAATAACCCCAAAGTTTCTGACTATATTGAGATTATTAATGAACTTATATGCATTGCGTCCGGAACACCATCGTTCGATGGCTTTAGGCTTTAGTTTATTACCTACAGAAAGTTATGGTGTATGGTTGAAGCGGTTCTACAGTAAATGCATATTCACGCACCGTTACATCGATTAAGAGCAAAAATGATGAATCGATTTACTTCTCGCTATCTGTGACCATTCGTGTCGTGTTCATTACACAAATATAGAAATAGTCGAACAAATGGCTGTGGTGTTGATATTTTATAGTTTTCTTCTTCAAATAACATCGTTTATTATATGGATTTTTATAGGACGTTCAATACTATAGGCTATCTTTATCTTATTATCTATTTCAATACCTAAAGCGAATAACCTCCCAATACACGGTTTTCCGACTATGGGAGTCAGGGTCTCAATCATTTTGTATACCATTAAATTGTAACCAAATAAATATTTTTTATTATTATTTATTTATAATAAACCTGCCGCATGGTTTTGTCATATGCGTGCAAATAACAAACTGAATGCCTCAATAATTCTTTGCTTCAATTAGTTAAAAAGTCTCTGGAATGCCAACGTCCGAAGGTTTAAAAAGAAATAATTAGGGCCTGTTTCACAATTTTTTCGTAAGTTAGATAGATAGATAGATAAGATAGATAAACAATTTATTTGCAAAAGTAACACACACATAATATTACAGTTCACAACAATTCTAGTTCTAGTTAGTTCTTGTTAGCTTGTCTGAGAGATCGTTTGACATATCTTTCATACATAATAATTATGTTGAACGATTTGTCAGATAAGCTAACAAGAACTTACGAAGAAGTATTGAAACATGCTACATAGGGTAAGTACATAGGCTTCGTTCGTTGTTTTTTCTTTTTACGAGGGTTTATCGTGGCACTTGGAAGTACCAAGTCACCTTGAAACCTTACAAAGGCAGTTGTAGCAGGGTTTCTGACCATGTAGAGTACGGTCGTAAGTATACTATACTGACGTACTCATGGATAAATTTTTATAATCTTGTTTTGATAGTAAGTAGGGTGAGTGTGCCCGTGCGGTGGGTTGACATCGAGTTCGGAAAATTTTAAAGAAGTTTGGCGGAAGGCCATATAATGTGAGACCCAGACATAT
Organism: Agonopterix subpropinquella; assembly: GCA_922987775.1. Lineage (NCBI taxonomy): Eukaryota > Metazoa > Arthropoda > Insecta > Lepidoptera > Depressariidae > Agonopterix > Agonopterix subpropinquella. The sequence continues at coordinate 5,695,608 of OV277695.1, read as the reverse complement.
AGGTCCCATACACGAATGAAACTTAGTAATACGTGTAGAGTGAAACAAAACTAACAAAAAAGGAAATTGATTGTAATCTGTAGAAGTTGGGGGAAAGGTATTTCTCCTTATGATACCTCTTGTATCAAGTGTGTGAAACTCATAATCATTCTTATTAGGTAGCCCACTCAATCTCCTACGCATTCATTGTGTTTGTTTTAATGAAAATTCACGATAACCGTACAATATTATGATAATGGAATGAGGAAGTTTTTTTAAAAAATGCCTTAATTTTTTCTGTTTATAATAATTATGACCGCCGTCCTGGAGGCCTTTTAGTTTTCGTAAAAATGGCTGGGTCCAAATTCGCCAAAGTTCTTTGCAAACAAATTATTTAATATTTTGAAATAAATTACCTATGTTAAAACCTGTGGTTAAAACCATGATAATTCGATTCTAAACAAACTACTTTCTAGTTTTGCGTTAATTCATTAACACTTTGTAGGAAGGTTGTATGTACCTATGTAGCTAGTTGATGACGATCATCCTGCTAACACATTCAGTGGACTCGAATCTACATTAGGAATTGAAGCGTTTAGAAACTGAACTGCATCTGGGCACAGGAAATTGCGCTCTATAATTATATGCCAATAAGTAAGTTGCACACATCCAAATATCCGCTATGCAAAGTTTTTTGTTCAACGGCAATTTGAACCAGCAATTGAAATATCATTAAGAGTAATTGAACATACAATTTTAAGCCCAGTGGCCGTAATATTTGAATTAAAGTACGATATTTTGCACATTACTTTGACAAACAGTTTTATGAATGTAAAGAAGAATGGCAGATTTGCACCCAGTCATTTTTTACGAAAACTAAAAGCCATTCAGGATGGCGGTCATAATTATTAAAAACTAAAAAAATTAAGGCATTTTTAAAAAAAAACTTCCACGTCTCTAGAAGTTCGGATTCAAAAGTAGAAATTAATAAAATAGACAAATCATCCAAAAAGCAGTAGCAAAACGCAACCGCGACAACTATTTTCATCGAATATTATCACTGAGGTAAATTTTGAACGTATTTGGCTTGGTTGAATTGAACTGATAGTGTGTGTGATTTCGTTTTCTTCCATTATCCTAATATTGTACGGTTATCGTGAATTTTCATTAAAATAAACATAATGAATGCACAGAAGATTGAGTGGACTATCTAATAAGAAAGATTATTAGTTCCACACACTTGATACAAAAGAAATACCTTTCCCCCAACTTCTCCAGGTTACAACCAATTTACTTTTTTGTTATTTTTGTTTCACTCTACACGTATTACTAAGTTTCATTAATGTATAAGACCTCTAAGTCCGGGTTTTAAATGACATGGTCGTCCGCCAAACTTCTTTATGAGATAGAAGATTTTTTTTTTAGAGAAAGTTGTTCTGCTTGACGGTCTCACCGACCTCTTAAAAACCGTCAGCACATTAAGTTGGACCCTGTATTACCAATTATATGAGTTAAATTATAGAAAAACAAACACCAAAAGTTACCGCAAGAAACTATTAAACATAGATCTATTATAAATTCAACCTAAGGCTTCCTTAACGGTTTTAAAGCATGTTGTTTACCTTATACTCCACCTGCTAAATGGAGGGGGGGGGGGGGGGGGCGTATGTAGGGTGTCTAACGGACGGACGGACGCACGGACGTTCTGTCCAGCCATCCGTAGTTCCTGCCCGTCAGTCCGTCTGTCAACAAACAATGTCCACGTGAACACAAAACGACACAATCAAATAATATAGGAAAGTACTTCATTTTCATGGAAAGACCATCGATTTTAGGTATTTTTTGGTATCGTAATTATACAGGGTGAAATTGATATCATTAGCATCCTTTTAAACTAAGAGTCTACACATCAAACTGAACAACTTTTACTATGAGAGCAAACCGATCGGAGCAAAAAAAAAATCTGCTGTTGCATACATTTAGGTCGAGTAGGCATTGCAGTTTAGTATGGGACAGCAGATTTTTTAGTTGCTCCGATCGGTTTGCTCCCATAGTAAAAGTTGTTCAGTTTGATGGGTAGATTCTTAGTTTAAAAGGATGCTAATGATATCAATTTCACAAGGAGTTGTGACTTAACTTATGACAACATCTGATAATCGAATACAGTTAAGAGAACATTTTGCGCTCGCTGGTAATAATGAGAATATGAGGTAAAAGTCAATTCGACGACAAAGCGATACAGTTATTTCTTGTGAAAGTGCATAAAAATACAATTTCGTACAAACATTTAACTTTTTATTACTTACCTTTTTCATGAACAAAGGCAAAAGAGTTGTGACTTATCTAACCTTGTGTAAATGTAAAAATAAGTCTTATTTATTACGTTCCACGGAAATGTCAAGCACGAGTGTTTTCAATAGAGACACATTGTTCTAATAAACATGCATTATGTATTTGCTATATTATTATTGTATATCTTGTGCATCTACTCAGGTTTTCCGCATGCACTGATCATCATTAAATATTCAACAATAGGAACACCTGTTCTCACACTACTGGCGTTACTACCTATGTACTTAAAATTGAGAAAAAAATGATTATTTTTAACGATTATTAGGTACTTTACTTCCATAGGCATAACAACCTGCCATTTCTACTTAATTCAATGTTGCATGCATATGCTTGACTATATTCCCAAAGGGGGTAATTCAATGATTGGGGCTAATTAGGAAAGATCAAAATTTCAAAAAAAAAAATTAATCCATAGACAACATTTTTGTTTTAATTATTGTATTATTGTGACCAGCCCGACCAGCCATGATCTAAACAAGTCTAAACATTACATTTATTTTGGAATCGGACTTCTACAATTTTTTTAGCTTTACTTCGGTTAGAATCAGATCAACATTAAAATAAAACTTTTTAATCCAAATCACTTTCCCCTCATTTTTTCTGTCAAAGAAAGCGTCCAACGCACGGGTCATATAGTGTAACGCATTCATGCTGCTCTGTGTTGCAGTAATTGACAATTTCAGCTAAACTAATTGCCATGGCGAGTGCCCACGGGAGCGTAACTACTCTCTCACTTTCCCATGTAGGTAACATCAACTCATAACCACAAATATTACCTATGCATACTCTAAATACTAAGTGTATCGAGTAGCGAGTTTAGCAGCTAAACGCGTGTGAACCACAAAATTCGATTCGAGTAGGTTAGGTCTACAAATTCACACGCTCTCGAGTTCTCGACTTGGTGGTACAGTTAAAACATAAAAGGTGTCAAAATAATTGATTGCATGTTTGAATTGTATGATAACGTTTAGTTACTACATTTATCTACTTGAATATTTTGTATTATTGTAAAGTACAGTAAAAGTAAGCTGAGTAGGTAAGTTGATGGATCATTTTTCAATGCTTAAAAAATGCTACAATCACCTTATCTGTAAAAAATATGAGAACGGAAAATTTATAAAAACCGTCAAAACTTTCTTATAATATGAGAAAATTCATTCAGTAAAAGTTCTTCCGAAAAACCATGACGCGGCTAAGCTAATCAGGTACTTACTTAAGATGGTTATTTTTTAGAATAAAACAACGACCAAAAACATGAGAATCGACTAACAAACCAAAACTGTGACGGAATCGATCGATTCGGATAATGACGGTTTTGAGAGCCGGCGAAACTTATATTTGTGCCATTTTTGTTCAAAGAGAATATAATCACTACGTTTTATTTTTGTTTATTTCGCACTGAACGGATCGTTTGCGTTATCTATTTTCAATAATTTGAAACTATTTTTTGGGCTTTCATTCATTCAGTCAGTTGATACGGATAAAGCATTTCCATGCTCTACATACAGGGTCCTTCTTAATATGCTGACACTTTTTTTAAGGGGATGATCAGACCGTCAAATTGAACATTTTTCTCTATGGCACCAACATCGAAATTGCGAAAAAATAATCAGAACTTCCATACATAACTGCAAACCTACTCGAGCCAAATGTATGGGACAGCAGTTGTCTTTTTCGCGATTTAGATGTTGGTCCCATAGATAAAGTTGTTCAGTTTGATGGTCTGATCATCCCCTTAAAAAAGTGTCAGCATATTAAGAAAGAACCTGTATAAGTAAGTACCTGTATTTTTGTTTTGACGTCGGTTTTTGTGATCGAGAAAAACACGATAGTTCTTTCCAATGTCATTATGTCGATTAACAAATAACAATTAATTATTGTACACCTAATTTATAATGTTTAGAACACAAATATACGGTTAGCATTATTGAAAATCTACACAATAACCCAAAGAAAGAGCCTTCCCGCCCGAGTGACGAAACCAGAAATCTTCAGGCGCACCCTGGGCAGTCAGCCTCGATACCACCATGGCTAACTATAATCTTTTTACACACTAGAATCTTGTGATGATTTGTAACTTAAAATAACAGTAAATACCTATCCTTCAGTTGTAAGAAAGTCAACAAAAAGGAGTCACATTTAAAACTGTCGAAAAATAACAAAACCTTGAACTTGGTTTTTACAAAAATGAGATCAATGTTAAACGAGACAATGCGACAGGGGCGTCTCCCATGAATAATGGTTTAGTATTAAGTTGGAAGTGTAATTCATCTAATACGTGGCATCCGTTGGACACCAGCGCTTTTGTGTAGCGATGCTCCGTGACGGAGAAGGTACAATTTCATTGTTTACCTGGCTGCCAGCTACTGGTTTATCAGCGCGGTTTAAGTTAACAAACAAACGAAAAATCTAAAAAGTGTTCATACGTAATCGATAATAATTTCTACTAATTACTTAATAATTAAGAAAAACTAAAAACCCGACTACATAATATAAAAGTTTTTTATGCAACCGGGTTTTTTGTTTTTTAACCGACTTCAAAAAAAGGAGTAGGTTCTCAGTTCGACCGTATATACAACGTGTTAATGAATTAACGCAAAACTAGAAAGTAGTTTGTTTAGAATCGAGAGCAGAATCGAATTATCATGGTTTCAACATAGGTAATTTTTTATTAAATATTAAATAATTTTTTTGCAAAATTTAAAATTTACTGAACCCGATGACAACCCACCGCACGGGCACACTCACCCTACTTACTACCAAAACAAGATTATAAAAATGTATCCATGAGTACGTTAGCGCTTTCATCCATTGCTGAAATGATAACAAATCATTTTTGCCTCAAAACTTAAAATGCGAATAACTTTAAATTTTAACTATCAAAATAATGAAATTATTGTTACAATCTAATTATTTTGTTATAAATCAGTTGGGGTGTATGAGGTTTTGCGTTAATTCATTAACACGTTGTATATATTTTTTTTTTAATGTGTGTTCGCGGATAACTTCGTTGTTTATGAACCGATTTTGATGATTCTTTTTTTGTTGGAAAGGAGATATCCCAAGGGAGGTCCCATGATAAGGAAACCAGGATCTAAAGATAGATGGATCCCAGAGAAATCGAGGGGAACCTTCGAAAATCGTAGTGCCGACTAGTGCGTATGTTAATTTGAAGCACTACTGTTAAATCGAACTAATGAATTCACCACTGAAAATTGTAAAATAAACAAAATTTTAACAAAAAATTAAAACCGCCTTCAAAAAAACTAAAAAGTTAAAAAATAATATTGCAGCCGATGACTTTTTCGTTCGCATCATAAGAACATTAATTTGTTTTATAGAAGTCGGTGTCAAGCCAAGCCAAAAAACTAATGCAAGCCCTGTCGCGAATCGGCTTGACAGCGACTTCGATAAAACAAATTAATGTTCTTATGATGCGAACGAAAAAGTCATCGGCTGCAATATTATTTTTTAACTGTTTAGTTTTTTTGAAGGCGGTTTTAATTTTTTGTTAAAATTTTTCTTAAATATTTAAGTAGTTTATTTCATACTTTTTAGTCTTGTGTCAGAATGGTAGCATAAAAGTAGTATTAATATACATATACAGGGTGAAATTGATATCATTGGCATCCTTTTAAACTACTTTAAGAGTCTACCCATCAAACTGAACCACTTTTACTATTTGAGCAAACCGATCGGAGCAACTAAAAAATCAGCTGTCCCATACTAAACTGCAACGCCTACGCGACACTAATGTATGCAACAGCAGATTTTTTTTTTGCTCCGATCGGTTTGCTCCCATACTGAAAGTAGTTCAGTTTGATGGGTAGACTCTTAGTTTAAAAGGATGCCAATGATATCAATTTCACCCTGTAGATATTTGGAATTGTCTGTTCACAAGCTTTCATTTGATACCCATATTGTAATTTTTAACAAAAACAATCTTTTGTTCCTGTTTTTTTTTTTAATTCGCTGCCGCCTTATTAAAATAATATAGCCTAAGCCACTCTCACGATTTTTACGAATCTAAAGACCTCATACGTCAAAATCCACCAAGCCGTTTAGGCTGTAGGCCGTGCCAAAGAAATAGACATACAAACAAACAAATAAAAAACAAAAAAATCATACATACATACATACATACGCTCGAAAAACATAAGCCTCCTTCTGGCGCAGTCAGGTATAAAGTAGTAGGCGTAGGTGTCTTTTATACGGTTTCCAGAATAAATACGTGTTTAAACGTACAGAATAAAATAAATAAATAAAAATTATAAAATAAAAAAAGAACTTTATTCATCCTCGCATTGTAGGATATAGGCAACTACTCATTTAATAATGTTGCAATGATTTTTTAAGATTTTTAGATTCATTGAAGTAATGCAACTGTCTGCCCTAACACCCTGTAGAGTTCATCTCTCTGATTTTCAGTGGTTCTATTCTAATCTAACCCTAGGACTGGTTAAATCGTTCTAGTTATAATCACTACATCCAGTAAAGAAATCGCGGAAAATCATCAGTAACACATCTTACTGTCTTTCCATTACTGGAGGTATGCATTATGCAACTCACTAAACTAAAAAGTTTGCATGGAAATCTAAATATTTACCTACACATTTGAATATACCAATGTCATCCTCAATAACACTTATTTTATAACATGTTACGTTATAATTCGAGGGTTCGAGATGGCCCTCTCTGTGTGTGCCACGGTGCCACGTTCACGTCACATCACATAATGTTAAGATGAGTGCCTGCACATTCATATTTCACGCTTTTTGTCCGATGTTGTTCCGAGATAAGGCCATGACGCAGTGAAAGTTGCTTCTATTTCGGCATCACAATAGATTCTGTGCGATTACATACTGCTACGAGTGTAAATCCGCTCATAAATCCGAGCTTTGTTTCTTTATAACACTTATGTGCATAGATAATGGTATCTAAGACTAAAATATACTCTTACTTATAATTTAGAGTTACTCGTACCATCTGTGATTGGTAAAGTCTTGTATTCTTGAGCCCATAGAAGAAGTTAGAGTGATACTCTATTATTAGTCTTATTTTATTATAAGTACATACTTACACTTTTCGCATATATTGTACATACAGAACAAACAAAATACTTATGCCTAATGCTGTGTGCAATACAGGGTCCAAATTATTATGCTGACGGTTTTTTAACAGGATGATCACTGATTGATCAGACAATCAGACTGAACAACTTCCATGCAAGAACATTGTATATAGTTTGCTTCCATGTGCTCTTCAGTAAATATTTACGATTTTAGTAGTATTTTAAATTAAACTCTTATCACGTTCTTGGAATTATTTGAGTTCCTAATGACCACGTACGGTATAACTCTCGAGATATATTGTTTTTTTACTAGACACTTAACAGTTTATTGGTATTAAAACATAGTACCTTAGGCCGAACATATTTAAATGTACCATAAATATAGCTTATCTTTATAACTATACGAGACTAGATTCTATAGGCGGTAAACAAGCCTCTACGATCTACGTAGTGAAGATGCAAGTGTGTCGCAAAATGCTAACGATACGATAACAAGGCATTGTAGGCCATGAACAAATCTATTTGACAACTAGGCGTTGTGAATAGCGGTTTTTTTTTTCAGCATTATTTACAACGGCAACCTTTAGACTTAGACGAATATTATGCCAATAATTTTGTGACTTCTCTGCCAAAACGCAATGAACTGTGAAACTGTTACTGTGTTATCTTCATTAGAGATAAGGCTTTTCTCATACTAGGCCAGTCATTTAACGGAGTTTTGTTAGGCGGGGTAGTGAGTAATTATTAATTGGACTTTTAAACTGTTACCGGCACCATTTATTGACAAAAATACTATCCTAAAACATATTAAAAAAAAATTTGCTACGCAACATAGAAATCAAAATTGTGTGTCACAGAAGGCTTTTAAATTAATAATATTAATACCAATGCATTCATTTGAATTAGATTTAACAATATACATTATTTTTAAATTTTAATCAATAAAATAGGCACTAAAATTTAAAAAATTAGGTATTTATTAGAAAATACGAATGTGTTTTTCAAAACCTTCTAAGTAGACGTAAATATTTACACCATGTTTGAAGTAAAGACCTTAACATGTGCAAAAAAAAATTTATCATCAGGTTTTTTAGAACGAGATAATATCTATATTTTAAAATTGGAACTGTTGCTGACGTAATTTTGCAAAAAAAAAATGCAATTAGTAATTAGTCCCGGCTCAAACCGTAAAATAACTGGGCTATACACTGGGATCCAAAAGGTTTTTTACTTACTTAATAGGTAAAAAAATGCTCTAATCCGGAAAGTGAAATGATGCTTTTTCTAGCCGGACATGTCCGGCTATCTACTCGTAGTTCCTATTAGTGTCCTAGTTAAGCTAGGAAATCTAGCAATCAACTCCTAATCAACACATCCTCCCCGTAATAACCCCCTAATCAAACGCACATCGGTAAGGGAAAGGTACGCGTTACAAGGTAATTGATTGCGGAAAATGGCAACACTTTCACCATCCTATTCCGACGTTATGTGAGTGAGTAGGAAGGTTCTTGTAGGCTCAATTAAATGCGTACTATTATTGCGCATACGTCATTAGATCGGTGGACGCTAGAGACATCATTACGCTAATAATCACGACCGTATACCCTCTCAGGGTATTCAGAAACATTACTGCAACTACCTTTTTAAGCAGCGTGAAGTTTTGGCAAGGTGCGCTTTCTTTCTTTAGTGTTTTTGAGAGCGGAAGGTCCGGAATCCATCAAAGCGGAGATATGTAAAATCAACCAATAAAATAGCTTAATTCTATCAAGCGAGGAAAATTAATTAATTCGGTTGGTTACACAGCTTCGCTTTGGTGGATACAGGGCTTAAGGTTCTATCCGCGTGAATTCCATCCTCAACTTATGTTAGTCAGATGCCAGTATTGTACCTATCACCACCTATTGTACGTAAATTTAGGATGGTAAAGGTCTGTACCGTAGGTAAAGGTCCTAATTTTTCCATTAATGGGTGAAACTATATGACAAAATAAACGATGTATAATATAAGTAAGTATGTAGTGTACCCGGCACACAACTTGAAAAATAAGCGGGGTTGAGGAGTATGCGCAGTAGCGCTTTTTCTGCTCATTCCACGTCTTGCTCAAGATGTTTCCGGGCTTTATACTAGGTCACTAAATTACCAAGTCCGAAGATTTTGCAGTTTTGTTTGCCTATAGTCGTATCTATAACGGCAGACCACCTTTCGTCATCCCGCCATTCCTTGCTGCACTATTAAGACCAATCTACCGACGTACCCTCCCCCATATTAACTCGAACCGAAGTCCGTTACTCACTCGTATCACTTTATAGGGAGCTAACAACTTCCGCAAAATGACAGGTGTCCGACGACGCGAGTGCAATGCGCCTGCATCGCTCTCACCCATTGCGTTGGCGCTGCGGGCTCGTGCTCCGCGCTAAATCATTGCCCGTTATAAAACAGCAGGCTCGCGGCTACATGGTGTTTGAACTATTTGATTAACAGTTGTTTTCTTTGTATTTTTTTAAACCAGCTTGCTTTATTAAAAGCATTAGTACTTACCTCTATGTAAACAAACAAAGCATGCTTCAGTTTATTTATTTGGCTCGCTGCAATCCACTTGACATCTATCGCAGTGTAGCTTGTGCCTCTTGCTTCTTTCAGGACCTAGTAGAATAAGAGGTGGCCATTTGTCGGAAAGACAAAGTGAACACCTTCACACATGAAAGAAGATCTAATTCGCTGAAAAAGCGTCTACTGAAAAGGAAAAGCTGTCAAGCTGCTCTGAATCAGTATTTCACTGTAGAGTTCGTTATAGGCACAGAACATTATAAGCTCATTCTTCTTCTTATCGTGTGGGCAGAGCCCTGGTGTCAGAGCTCATTTATCTTTTGTTATTTAAGAACACCAATTAATTTTAAAAGATGCTTGCTAGTCGACTGAAACTCAATACATGATTCTCCACAAAAATGTTGATAAATTAACTAATCTATGCGACCTTTCTATTCTAGGCTTTCCTTTCCTAGCCAGAAAAAAACATCTTTATGCTTGGTCCCCTCATTTGTTACGTTTAGTTTGTATTTTTCTATTCTTAGTGTGCAAAAAGAATATTTATGTTATGTTTAGCTCCGACAAGAGTATTGCTCTTAAATTCCGGCATGCTTCTACATACATCTTACTTGCTATATCTACGACCTTCACAGCTAATCGCACTAGCTCTCATATAGCTAAGAACAAATATGACCTCACGTGTAAGCTTGTAAGTACATTTCCTGGAGTGAGGCTAGTATTTCTCGGAGCCGGATCACTCTCGCCGGCCACCGGTCCCTCTGACACATCCGTGCTATTGAACTCTATATACGTTATTAGTTATGACTGTTTAGTTTAGTTCAGTGCAGTGCAGTGTCTACATACAGGGTCCAACTTAATCTGCTAGCGGCATTTTAATGGATTAATCAGACCATCAAACTGAACAACTTTCTCAATTAAGGGGCGTCCGCCCGGTTTTGAGTAACTTTGTAACCATTTTATACATTAACTATGGCACTTTTTAAGCCGAAAACAAAACTGAACAATTTACAGGATATGAGAAGTGATGTGGTTTTTCTCGAAATCTATTTTAATTAATAAAACTGAAGAAAAACTAATCCAAAGTCCCCTATTTTTCCCGTTTTACTCTTACATTGTTGATCAGAATAATATGAAAATTTACAATATTCTTCACAATACAATATAGAATGATGTGGTTTTCTTATTTTTTGAAAATTTATAAAAAATCATACAGGTTTTCAAAGAAAACCGAAAATTCGGACCGGAGCCACGCAATTGAAGCGGGATGGCTAATTGCAAAAGTTTGCTTGTAAGAAATAGAGCCTTGCACTAGGGAGGGAGAGCCTTAAAATCGCGATAAAAAAAACGGTTTTTCTTCCTACATACATTTGGGTCGAATAGGTTTTAAGTTTGTAGCTGATTTTTTTGTAGAAAGCTTTTCAGTTTGATGGTCTGATCATCCCCTTAAAAGCCGTCAGCATATTCAGAAAGACCTAATAATATTAACTGGCCGCATCTTCAGTAGAGTAATTCATAAGTTTCATAACATTTGACTTGATGCTGTGGTAGAGTCAAAAAGAATGTTATCGGACAAGTTATGTAAAAGTGCTGTAAAAGTCCTTTTAAATGATCAAGTTATTTTAAATGTGCTTTATCTAATTCATTAATTGTCTATCTACTTATGCAAACCCGCCATAGAAACTGTTTAAAGTAAGTAGGTAATGTCATATTCATATTCATGGGGTTTCTCTAATTTATAATTAATCTAATCTTGAATATTAAAACGATAATTAACGAAGAGCTGTCAATATTATCTTACAGTTTAATCCGATGTATACGGATTAAATCTGAAATATTAGATATACTAATAGAAATCAAAGAATTTTATGAATACCTATTGGAAATGTCTATATCATCATCATATCAGCCGATAGACGCCACTGCTGGACATAGGCCTATCCCAAAATGGGGAGATTTGCCATAATCGCCACGCTTGGCAGGCAGTTGGCAATCGCAGTTGGATTAGATGTGTGTCTGTGTACTCAGAGGATGCTGCTGCCCAACCTCCAAATGTCTATGTATTTGTTAGATATTTGCTATTGGTTTTATCACAATTCGACAATGCAATTCAATACTACAGAGTGTTGGGGTAACCTGAATACGCTGAAGAAAAATTCTGATGCGTATGTGAAGTCTACCAATCTGCATTGGGCACAAGCGGTGGACTAACGCCCATACACCCATATGCCCACACTCCCTGACTCCCTGAGGGTAGGCCTGTGCCCTGCAGTGGAACGTATGGATGATGAAGACGAACCGATTAAAGTCAATGCAATTTTTAAAACACTATCTTGAAACCTACCTTGAAACTAATCTCTGTGCCTGTGGCTTTTCAGATTTCCCTTAAAATGTGTTGTTTCAAAGTTACAGCAACTCAAAGATTTCCATAAAAAATCTAAAAATAATCCTAGCATTGAAACTTTAAAGGGCCTATGTCGAAAAATAATTTAAGCGAAACGGGCGTGTGATAGCTTATACTAGTAATATTACTGCCAGATGCGAGAGAAAGAGATGGGGCGGCGCGCGCGCCTGGAAAGAATCAAGCGAAAAAACAAACTTTATTTAATTGTAATTGTACTATTTATGTAAGTTCAATTCTGCTCTAATCAAAACTTAGATAATAGCAATCTCTTTTTTTTAAATCAAGTCTCATGTTTCTATTATTCACCGTTTAGCAGTTACAAGCGTTTATAGACAAAAACGAAGGCTACTTTGGCTTGTTTTTCTATCGAGAAAATTTGTCTTAATCGTGTTTTGGCTCTAATCAAAACTTCAATTATATGTTCAATTTACACATATCCGCAAATCATACTCCTACTGTTAGTACTTCATGATATATGGAGCTTTGAAAAATCCTATTTTTTTTACATAGCCCCGCAAAACCTCGTACACCCCAACTGATTTATAACAAAATAATTAGATTGAAACAATAGTTTGATTATATTGATAGGTAAAATTTAAAGTTATTCGCATTTTAAGTTTTGAGGCAAAAATGATTTTTTATCATTTCAGCACTGAAAGAAAGCGCTTACGTTCTCATGGATACATTTTTATAATCTTGTTTTGGTAGTAGTAGGGTGAGTGTGCCCGTGCAGTGGGTTGACATCGGGTTCAGAAAATTTTAAATTTTGTAAACAAATTATTTAATATTTTGAAAAAAATTACCTACGTTGAAACCATGATAATTGGATTCTGCTCTCGATTCTAAACAAACTACTTTCTAGTTTTGCGTTTATTCATTAACACGTTGTATTTGAATGGAAATCTGACAAGCCACAGTACATAGCAGGCATTAGTATCTAGAACATGTTTAAAAAATATAATTAACTTTAATTGGTCAGTATTGAAAATAGTATCATAGTAGGACATTTTTCACGACTCTCTGAATCGGTTTAAATCCAAGGTGCTGAGGCATTTGTCCACCAACCAATAGTGTAATGGTAACAGTCGCAACAAATGTTATTATTCTCTATTATTGTACTTATTATTCTTGTTATTTTCCTGTTTGTTTGTTCGATTGTTAGCTAAAATGTTGAAATTTTAAAATTTTTATTAGATATTAGATATTGTATAGATTAATTATTTATTTAAAGATTACTTGTATAAATGGCCAATGCTGTGTGCACCTGTTATATGTATATGTATTAGAAATAGATTTGTAGTGTTTCAATATGTATACTGTTGGTGTGCCATATATTAAATAATTATAAAACTGTAACAGAAGTGTGTCTGTAAATTGAAGATATTTACAAAATAGTACATTACGATACGTGTGACCTAAGTAGTCCATTATTCGATAAACGCCGTGTAATAATGGACTTACTTAGGTCACGAGTATCGTATACTATTTTATAGCTCGTGTGACCTAAACCCGCCAACTTTTGTGTGTGTGTGTGTGTGTGTGTAATGTATTGACGTTCTCTTTCATGTTGAAGTTTTTAATTCTACGAAAACGTTTACTAACGAAAAGGGCAGAAAGGGGGACCGGGGGCGAAGCCCCCGGCGGGGTGGTGGGGCGGAGCCCCCCCGGGGGCACGGGGGGCGGAGCCCCCCGTAGGACACAACCATGACTTTAAAATCTTCGTTCATATATCGCAACCACAATCAATAGATAATCACCTCTAATCACATCTACCGTCACATCATCATCAGCCCCTACTCACCCCCTACGCACGTACGCACTAGGTGGCACGTAATCACATCTACCGTCACATCATCATCAGCCCCTACTCACCCCCTACGCACGTACCCCTAATTACCCCCACGAACTAGGGGGTACACCCCCTAATCACCCCCACGAGCTAGGGGGTACACCCCCTAATCATCAGCACGAGCTAGGGGTACACCCCCTAATCACCAGCACGAGCTAGGGGTACACCCCCTAATCACCCCCACGAGCTAGGGGGTAGACCCCCTAATCACCCCCACAAGCTAGGGGGTACACCCCCTAACCACCCCACGAGCTAGGGGGTACACCCCCTAATCACCCCAACGAGCTAGGGGGTACACCCCCTAATCACCCCACGAGCTAGGAGTACACCCCTAATCACCTCCACAAGCTAGGGGGTACACCCCCTAATCACACCCACGAGCTAGGGGGTGCACCCCCTAATCACCACTACACACCCCTTACGCATTAGGGGGTGTACCCTCTTATCACCCCTATGCATCCCCAATCACCCTCTACGCACTAGGGGGCGCATCCCTTACTCGCACCCTACTACCAACATACTAATAAGGTGTGAGCAGGGGGTGCGGGTGTAAGTAGGGCGTACGTAATATAATTAAAGTAGGGGGGGTAACTTGGAGTCAGTTGGGGATTTCGCGATTTCAATGTTGGTCACATTGATTGAAAGCACATTTAAAAGTACCTTCTTTTGTTTATTATGCATCTGTGCAATAAAGTACATTCATTTTCGAATGGTGTAATGTAATCCGTGTAATAATGGACTACTTAGTAACGAAAAACCGTGACCTAAGTGCGGGTTTAGGTCACGGAATGCTATAAAAGAACCTTCTTTTGTATATTATGCATCTGTGCAATAAAGTGGATTCATTTTCGAACGGTGTAATCCGTGTAATAATGGACTATACTTAGGTAACGCAAAACCGTGACCTAAGTGCGGGTTTAGGTCACGGAGTGCTATAAAAAAAATTACGACATGGTTTTTACCTGTCCCTGATTCCAAATCACCAATTTTTTTATTTTTTGTCTGTCTGTTTGTTTGTTTGTTTGTATGTTTGTTTGTTTGGGTGTTTGTTTGTTCGAGTATCACGCAAAAACTACTGAACCTATTTTGATGAAACTTTTTTTGTTTGATAGCTTATCATCTGACTTAAAATCTGGTATATAATTTATGCGGACGAAGTCGCGGGTAAAAGCTCGTATTAAATAAAATAAAAAAATAATAATAAAAAGTATCTAACTTCGTTTGTATGATGAGCGCTCAGGCAACATTACCATGAATAATAAAGGTTTAGTAAGACAAAAATTGGTAAACTTACAAGCATTATACTCATGAGCTCATGAGATAGCATAGTAACGAGCCTGTAAAAATCAATCACGCTAAAAAAGTTAACGAGGAATTCGAATTACGAAAAAAATCATCGATTAATCGGAGCGAGCACATAGAGATTGCATCAATATTTATAAAGATGGCTGCCAGCGTGCACTATGCGCGCGCATACCGACGCTGCACCTCGCGAATGCAGCGCGGAAGTTGCACCATCGACTAAATTCTAACTTTTAATTGTGTTTTGTTTTTTATAGTGAAAGTGTCAAACGATTAGAAATAACGAAAAGCTTTTAAGCTTCGAAATAGCGTAACGATAACCGAATGATTTATCGAAACTAAGTAAATGTAACGAAAAATCGACAAGTTAACGAATTGTGTGAGTGTGGTTAGGGTTACGATCAAATAATGGAATCATTTTACGACGTCGTCAGGACATTGAGCAGGAAAACTTTGAAACGGAAGAAAAAGGTGATTTCTTCTGAAGCCCACCACGGAAAACTTTACACACTTTAACTTCCGCCTTCCACTATTTCCGAGTGCACTAACGACTTATATTTCTTTCTTAACTAACAAACTTTAATTACTTGTCTATTCTTTTTTAGAGTTTTATGCAGTCATGGCATTGGTCACACGGTCCCAGGAAAGCGATTTTTGAATCTCATTCGCTGAGTTCAGCAGTTGAAAATGTCAAAATTACTGTGGAGATATGCATCATTCTACTGCTGATTTGACTTTCAAAAATCATACTTCAGGAATGAGATTTTTGAAAGTCTCTCAAGAAGTTCTCCATAGTAATTATGACATTTTCAACTGCTGAACTCAGCGAATGAGATTCAAAAATCGCACTCCTGGTTTGGTGTTGAAATCAAATAGTTAAACGCTTACAAAAAGGACCCGTTACAACGGCAACATTCAAATTCAATTTGACTACTAATCTTTGACAAAGACTTTCCTAATTGAATTAACTTTTGCATAAATTATCCGATCTTGTTTACTTTTAATTGCTGACTTTTACTGACACTCGTTTGTCTCACTTAAAACGCTCTCATAATTACTTGAAAATGTCATAATCATAGCGCAGTTGGAGATATCGTTGGAAAATGGAATTCCACACATATTTCCGCCTCAGCATAAGTTAGTACATGTTGGGAGAAAAGTTATGGGTTTACAAAGAAAACCTAGAAACAGAAAAACATGTTGATTTACGTTAATCTAATGCAATCCACACTAACGCTAAATGTGTTAATTGATAGTTTTTTCATATAAAATATTACAATTAAAACGTTAGGTAATGCAATTAGGTGTTAGTATCGCCCCTCCATAGCAGTCGTTACATATAATTATAATAAATATATTTTATTAACATCAAAGACTTTCTACCATGTTGATTGTATTCGTACACGGAAATACAGAACAGAAGAAACGGTATCTTCTCTTCTACAGGGTGTAAATTTAAATGTGCATATTATGCAGGTTGCTTTCATATCATCAAAAACAAAACCAAAAACTTTTACTATGGAGCCAATATAGAAATCGCTTTAACAAATCCAAGCATTTCGGTCGAGCGAGTAGCCAATGACGTTTTTAATGGAACAACATAGATTTTTTTCGCGATTAAACCATAATAATCGTTGTTCAGTTTGATGGTTTGAAAAGCACCTAATTGAAAACGCAAAAAATAAACGCATAATCCCTAATATTATAAATGTGAATGTAAGTTTGTTTGTTACGCTTTCACGCGAAAGCTTCTTAATCGATCATCATGAAACTTTGTACACATATTCTTGGAGGTTTTAGAAGTAACATAGGATACTTGGGGTTTTCGAAACTCCACGCGGACGAAGTCGCGGGCAAAAGCTAGTTTTAATATAAACGCATTAAAATGTACACCCTGTAGGTAGGTATCTTTATTTCTCAATCGGTTCCAGTGCCAGTCTAGGTCAATGCAAGCACTAAGTCTTGATACTAACCATTCATAAGCAAAGACACAAGAAGGTCACTAGTAAAAAACGTAACGAGAAATCTAAAACATTCATACAAATCCCAACAATTAGCTCGGTATCTAAAACGGTGGGTAAAAGAAAAGAGATAGCGCACCGGTGGCCAGGAAAGCGTGAACGAGCGTGGTCCGGCCGCGGTTAAATAAATAATTACTTCTCTGTACTGTTTGGAATCATGCTGAGCCTAACGAGGTGGGCAGACTATATGATGCTCGGATACTTTATGTGCATGTGTAGACAGATGCCAGTATAGAAGTGGAAAACATTCAGGGAAAAGTATCGTAGGAGTTTACCTAATTAAAAAAGCCACATTTTTGTGGTATATTCCCAATATGAAAACAATTATCCTAATAACATAAAAATATGCTGAAAATTTGCCTTACTCACTTTCAAAAGGTTAGGTTTAGAGGTAGTAGTTGTAGCAAAGTTTTAAACCGTAACAACTATAGGGACACTTTTATAAGGGGATCATCACGGTCTGATCATCCCCTTATAAAAGTGTCCCTATAGTGATCAACAAACTGAACAACTTTCTTTATGGAACATCGAAATCGCGAAAAAAAAAATCATCTGCTCCATACAAAACTGCAAACCTACTTGAGCCAAAATGAACGAAAGCCATGTGATGGTTTCGAAACATTCCATCGAAAATAAATTACTTTGTTTACATCAATATTATAGATTATAGAATCAGCATGCAAGTCTTGGCGTACCTACCAGTAGCAGTAGGTCTAAACCTAATAAAATAAATAAATTAATTCAAAATGTTTATTTCACTCACTTAGCCTTAAATACATTATAAGATGCTCAAAATGTTAGGTTTTTTTTTTTAGAAGAATGCTGTTACACTAATTAGGGGAACTCTGACTCTCAAACAAAGGAAATCTGATCTATGAGAGTCAGATCATGTCTTTATTACCCAGCACTGATGACCAGGTGTCCAGGTACATTTTCTGACCTCGCAATCTTTTGTTACAGGTACAACCAAAACCAACGACAAATGGAGTCACAAAAGAACGTATGTCTGAACGCGACACTAGAGAAATAAGAGAATCAAGAGAATCTAGAGAATCCAGAGAAATCAGAGAAATTCGGGACTCCAGGGACCATAGAGAATCACGGGACCATAGAGATTCTAGAGATGAGACGGAGCATATGGAGAGGAGAGAGCAGATGTCATCTCCGGTGCCGAGGGAGAGGGAGAGGGAAAGGGACAGAGATAGGGAGATGAGGGACGAGAGAAGAGAGCAGTCGACGCCGCAGCACGACGGGAGACATCCGCTGCTGCAGTTTGCTGTTGATCATTTCAGACAGAGTCCAGAGTGAGTAGCATATTTTTATTTATTCCGAAACCATATTAAAAGTTTCTTCTTCTACTTTTGGTGGCTATTCGGACCCCAGAGACTGCAGCCCAGAATAAGGAGCTGGTGTTCTTAAGCCAGGAAGACCTTCTACCAGGCATTCATCATCCCCCCTGTAGAATAATCTGGAGAAGTCGTTATTTTTCACTTCTCATAACATGACCGACGTAGATACCTACTGTAGTTTTTATTAGGATTTCTACTGTTATACCTTCTCTTACTCATATTGAAAGCTAAAACATTCTGCTATAGAAAGAGATTCTTATTTCTATTGGTGATCGGATCCGAGATGTTATATCATCAAGACAGTTTTCTCACATGGGTAAGCCTTGGGTAAACAAATAGTTCTAGTGCAGTAGTTTAGTAGGGTGACATGACTGTCAGACAGGCATCGTTAACTTAAGTACTTAATTATAACTTGTCTCACATCTAGATAAGCGAAGACGACCATGTTAAGAATCGCGTGCAAGCTCTTAGGTTGTTACCACACCAATCAATCGGTTGTAACACCCTTAAGCAGCAACTACACTAGTCTGAATTCAAAGCCTGATTCGGCATTCATTTCTTGTTTTGATCGCTACACTTTAGAAATAGAGATAGTAGGTCAAGTAATGGATGCCGAATCAGGTTGTCCTACAATCCCAATTACACTAGTTTGTGCGGAGGCCTGTGCCCCACAGTGGGACGTGTATAGGCTGTTGATAATAAAGACCTTATACCCTTCCTTGTTCAATGCAGTGGTCTCGAACCTACCGATTTTTCAGTATTTCTACCGATATGGGGTCTCTTCTACCGAAATACCGAAATGTATGCATTTTTCCACGATTTCTGAGAATACAAGGAATTCTCCCGAATTTTTTACCGATTTTCTGTTTCTGAACTGCAAACCCTGTTCGTTTCGCTTATATTTTACCGTAGGTTCCACCCACGTTGAGAAAAGTAGTTTAATGTATGGATGAATTAAGATAGATAACAAACAACCCTTCAAATAAGAAAACCGATTTCTTTAAGTTGGTTTGTACTGCCAACTGCCTGCTTTCTCTAACAACATCGTTTTACAGATGTATTTCTTCGTTTTTTATTGGTGAAAAAAAATACTTTTTTGCGCTATGCTCGATCAAACAGACAGACAGACAAAAAATCCAAAAATATGTATATTTGGAGACATACCACTTTAATGTTTAAAAAGAAATAAATATTGTTTTTTTAAACATTTACCGATTTTTGGTACAAAAAAAATCTACCGATATTTGTGGCCGACTCTACCGATTTCACATTTTGACGTTCGAGACCACTGGTTCAAAGAGCTAATTCCTAGGACGATTTAACCGCTAATTCCTAAAAAAACCTGAAGGTATGCACGAAGAAAATCTAGTAGATTTTTGAGAATGTTGTAGTATATAGTGTATGTGACATGACATCATTCATTTTAGTAGACCTTGCTTTTTCAAAGTTCTAAAAAACAAGATTGGTTCTTCTAGCCTAGTCCGTTTGACTCCTTTTGTCACATCGAAAGAAAATGAATAAATCTTGACTAAAATCTGTTTTTAACCGACTTCAAAAAAGGAGGAGGTTTCTCAATTCGACCGTATATATATTTTTTTTTTATGTGTGTTCGCGGATAACTTCGTCGTTTATGAACCGATTTTGATGATTCTTTTTTTGTTGGAAAGTAGATATCCCAAGTGAGGTCCCATGATAAGGAAACCAGGATCTGATGATGGATCCCAGAGAAATCGAGGGGAACCTTCAAAAATCGTATCGCCGACCAGTGCGTTTGTTAATTTAAAGCACTACTATTAAATCGAACTAATGAATTCACCACTGAAAATTGTGAAATAAACAAAATTTTAACAAAAAATTAAAACCGCCTTCAAAAAAACTAAAAAGTTAAAAAATAATATTGCAGCCGATGACTTTTTCGTTCGCATCATAAGAACATTAATTAGTTTTATAGAAGTCGGTGTCAAGCCAAGCCAAAAAATTCAAGCCCTGTCGCAAATTGTACCGGCTTGACAGCGACTTCAATAAAACTAATTAATGTTCTTATGATGCGAACGAAAAAGTCATCGGCTGCAATATTATTTTTTAACTTTTTAGTTTTTTTGAAGGCGGTTTTAATTTTTTGTTAAAATTTTTGTTTCCTTAAACTAGACAAGTTTACGAGTATGATTTATTCATTTAGACATTTTATAGTATTGTTAAATATTTGTTTCCTCCGTGTGAATGTGATATCACCTCTGTTACATTCATAAGCCTTTATGTACCTAGTTACAGAAGTGAATTAGCAAAATGAATGTACATAGGCAAGGCAAGGCAGCGAAATAGCGGTTGGTGTATAATCTACCGGTTCTCTTTTATTTTCATTCTCGTATCACAGCACGCACTCCGTTACGGTTCTGATGATTTTAAATTAATTTTATGCGAACGTTGTTTAGAATGTGGGACGTAAATAATTAGTAATTAGGTATTTATTGTTGCTAAAGTTTAATACGTTATTAATAGTATTAATAGTAACTTAAAACGAAACGAAACGAAACGTGGATGTTCTGAAGTTTCAGAATACCCCCTCGGGAAATATAGTTGTGAGCATATGCTATGCTAATAGTAACTTAAGAGGGCTATCACAGTATTCACAGTCTAGTGGCGCCCTCATCATATTAAAAAATATTTGTCAATAAAGAAAGCCTAAATTGAAAAAGTGCTCAACATCAAAACTACAAAAGCCTTCAAGCTATTTTCATAGAATACTTTTATAGGTTCTAAACATTCCACTTTTAAGACAATTTTGAATAAAAACAAAAGCGGCCGTTTTTTTTTCTTTTTTTTAAATTTTTTGTTTAGTTTAGACCTTTAAAAAACCTATAAAAGTATTCTATGAAAATAGCTTGAAGGCTTTTGTAGTTTTGATGTTGAGCACTTTTTTAATTTAGGCTTTCTTTATTGAGAAATCTTTTTTAATGTGATAAGGGCGCCACTGGACTGTGATAGCCCTCTTAATAAACTCATAGATAAAGTAACCTAACAGACTAGGTACGTAGAGTTACGTTATGAGAAAGAGTATGGACATACACGGACGGTCACTCCTTGCCCCCACCAATTTCTAGCTCTTAGTAGTAGGAAGCGTGGCAGAAAGTGTAGGCAATGGTGTATTGCTGTCTCACCCGCCGCATTCACTCAGTATCACATTTAGATATATGCTTACCTCGTCTTGTCAGGTTTTCCCATTTGTATAAGTGACATGACAACCATTTGTCGGAAGATGTGGTGTAGGCTATAATTTTATTATTTTAAACTTCTTGGGTGTAATAATCATCATCATCAGCCACCTCACTCAACATGCCTTTGCGCCATCTTACAGCAATATCCGGGACCATGGTCAGAAAGCAGTAACAACTGCTTAACACGTCTTCCAAAGCCCGCAGCCGCTCGTCATGAAAACCTTTTGTCTCGTCTTCTATTTTCATCTTTATATTGATATGTTTTGGAGAAATCGTATATTTTACTAGCTTTTGCCCGCGACTTCGTCCGCGTGGAGTTTGGAAAACCCCAAGTATCCTATGTTACTTCTAATACCTCCAAGAATATGTGTACAAAGTTTCATGATGATCGGTTAAGTAGTTTTCGCGTGAAAGCGTACATATAACAAACTTACATTCAAATTTATAATATTAAGTAGGGGTGTATCTCGCCCTTTAGTCTCACCTTTGTAAGTTAATAACGGCCTCATCACATCACGTACTACCCGTTTGTTTGGAGTTGGCCGTCGATGACCGTTACGAAATTTCGTCACAGGCACATTACCTGGTCCCGTCGACAAAAAATAATATAACAAGCAAATAAATTTTTTAAATTAAAAGCGATATTAGTGATCGGGACGGATGTGCCGTACGTGGTTGCGTTGCTAAAGGTTATAAAATTGCGTTTAATAGGGTCTCTTAGGGGTGCGGTACGGTGAAGCGGGAAGGGAGGTAGCGGCCAACTCGAAGCAAATGACTAGTAGGTATGTACCCCTTACCTACGTATACGTACAAAAACATTGTTTTCATCATCACTTTCTATAATGACACGAAATGACACCTCATTAGTCATTACTGTCGATCCAAAGCCTGTGTTTTGTGATCGTCACACATAATTCGTACCTACCTATGTTCTTGGTAACTGCGGTATACTTGAAAACGTATGATTTCGTAATCAGACTTATGATATAAATCCTCGAAACTTTTTACCTAATCATCGTCGATACGACGTCAAATTTATAGAAAACTGGTATAATCTAAAATCGCATTGCATCACTTGATAGAGCTTTTGACACAGTTGTGTTCCGGTATTTGAAAAGATCACCGAAGTTTATCTACGTCAAAGATCAATATACCTACAGCTACAGGATGTTACAAATAGGGTTGCCAACTTTTTTTAGACCAAATATAGTATTTCGAGCCATAGTGCCCGAAAAAATATAGTAGATCGGTGAAATATAAGAAAAAATATAGTATTTATCGAATTTGTTTTCATAAAGATATTTTTTGCTACTTTTTGGTTTGAATACCAAGTTCTTGTTTTTAAGGAACAATCATTTCTATATTTCGTATTCGTTATAGAAAATAATGCATCCTGTAAACGCAGAAGTCGCTGGATTCAATACAGAAATAATATAATTTCTCAAAAAAATAGATAAATCTGACTTTAGGAAAACTTGTTGTCACTTTTCAGTAGTATATTTAGTAGAAAATTTTTTATGGAACAAATGTGGTGAAGAGAGAAATTTTTTAAAATAATGTTAAGTTATCGGTCATTTTTATTGGACCTAAGTTCCAATATATGTAAATTCTGAATAAATTATTTGCTCATCAAAATATAGTAGTTTTGCCTACTATATATTTTTCTCAGAATTATAGTAGTAGGGCCCATAATAATATAGTAGGATACTATATTATATAGTAGGGTTGGCAACCCTAGTTACAAAACACCCTAGTGATATTTAAAGGGGTGGTGGTTTAGTCTATCAAACTGAGAAATTTTCACTATGGAGCCAACATCGAGAGACAACATTACAAAATCTGTTGTTTCATACTTACAAAACTTCAGTAAGTACCTAACAACTTTCCAAGTTTAGGGAGACAAAGTTTGAAGTTAAAACACGTTGTCTCCAAAGTGAAAGTTGTTCAGTTTGATGGTCTAACTAAATTAAAATTAGGTACTATTTTGCTGGACATAGTACATACATTTTGACGTACCATAAAGAACTAATTTAGTCCATTATGCATGACTAGACAATGGTACAAGTATAATTGATTGATACCTACAATACATACCTACATGGATACTTGGATACAAACATTCGTATTCACCATACAAATAAGTATTTGTCCCTTCGAACCCCGCATCAGTCGGGTCAGCAGGCAGGTACACTCCCAACTGAGCTATCGAGCCGTCAAGTTATGACAGCTTTGAATATCATGAATCGAGTTATCTTCATACGCAACTTGTGTTCTCTGCTTACATCCATGTTACGAGCTGAACAAATGTTTACAACAGTCACGTTATCTAACTGCCTAACTGTTTATCAATTAACTTACTGAATACATCCATAACCAGCTTAATATTTATACAGAGTGTAAAACTAAATGCGTTACATACCAAAGAAGGTGCTTCACAACTATATTCACAATGGAGCCTACATCGAAATCGCAATAAAATAATCTGAAGTGCTATTTTTGAATCGTGACATTCAAAATCGTGGTCGAATGATGCATAATCTCCATTCTCCATAGTATTTTTGACATTTTCTACCGCTGAGTTGAACGTGTAACTTTCAAAAATCACACACTAGCTGCATCGCATGTACAAAAATAAGGGTAAAACTAAAACTACTGTAGTATTCAGCAGGCAAACTGAATAATAATAAACCCGCTAAGACGTCTTTCTGCCACCTACCTATCAAGCTCCGAAACTAACCGCAGCAGACCACCGCCGCCTGCTTGTCGGTCTTCTACAGATTGTACTTCGGTGAGTGTGCCCAAGAGCTGCATGAGCTCATCCCACCTTCCCCTTTCTACCATTGGACTTCCAGACGCACCGCGGGATATCACCCCTTCTTGGTTGACATCCCACATATCCGCACCAAGCGCCTTTCTGAATCTTTTATAATGCGCACAGCCAAGGAGTGGAATGCCTTAACCTGCGCCAGTATTTCCGAGCACTTACAACCCGAATTCCTTTAAATACGAGTGAATAGGCATCTTCTGGGTAAGCTCACTACATCTACGACCCCATCTTCGTCCTGAGGGCTGGATTGAGGTCAAGAGCAAACCCATAGTTAATAAAAAAAATAAAAAAAACTAAATGCCCAGCATGCCTTCCAAAGAAGGTATTCGACATAACTACTGAACCTAGATGGTGGTTGGATGTTCTTACCTCGTGATCAAGATCGTCGAAGCACCATCGCTCTTACTGTGAACGCCTGTTTACATAAGGTGGGATAATTGAGAACATTATGAAGCAAAACGTCCAAGATCAATGTGAAGATTAGATTCAAATGAACAATTAAAACTATAACGACACAAAAGAAGAGCAGTCACCAGTCATTCACTTCTACTTACATAATCTTTTATATTGACGATTCTCAACACCTCTACATTTAGGGCACATTCAAATATTCAACGAAAAGGAAAGTATGCTATAAATATGCAAAACGCCATGCGTATATGTTTATGTAAATATAATAATGGACGCTGATTATTTGAGACGTTTATCGTTTGTCACGCTAACGATTTGCCAATACCAATTAAGAATTAAACTGATGTATTTAATTAATCTTCAATTAAATTTGTTCTACTTTGTTGCGATGCGTTTTCTTTCGACTGCCTAATGTTTTGTTGTTGCTATGATCTTAACACCATGCTGCTTTTTCTTCAATGTTTTTCAAAAACTTAATCATTGTTCTATCTATGAAAGTGTCCTTCTAGCCCAGTCATTTTACGGAATTTTGTTAGGAGGGGTGGGGAGTACTTATTAATGGGACTTTTGAAAAAAATACGATCTGAAAACGAATTAAAAAAAAATTCACCATGCAACAGAGAAATCAAAACTGTATCTCCCAGAAAGCTTTTAACTAATTAATATTATTATTACCAATGCACGCATTTTAATTAGATTTTACAATATAAATTAAATTTCAGCAACACAATAGACATTGACATTATAAAAATGAGGTATTCATTAGAAAATACTAATGTATTTTTCAAAGCCTACTAAGTAGACAAAAATATTAACACCATGTTTGAAGTATGTTTATAATGTATAATGGTAAATCCTTTAATATAGCATCTGGTTTTTTAGAACGAGATAACTGCTAAATTTTAAATTTGGGGCTGTTGCTGACGTAATTTTTTATTTTATTTTGGTACATTTCTAAGCTCATATTGGCTCTTAAATGCTATACCGAAAGAAATTGCAATTATTAATTATTCTATAAAATTATCAAAAAACATTATGTCAGCTCTTTTACAATTTGTCCCCGAGTAAAAAGAACCAAAATTTTACAGAAGCTATGTTTCCGACTTCTTGAAGAGATTTCAACTTTCGTTGTATAAAGAAATTCAAACCAAAATCCGAAATGCCTCCATAAATTCCCAAACCACAGGTTACTTACACTAGGTTTGATTTCCGAATCTTTTACAGTTGCGCGAGTTTTAGCTAAGGACTTCTAGTACTTTGTTTTATGACTACATGTGGGGGTTCATCCAGCCTACAATTATTTGATGGTGAGATGCGAACATGAACTTGAAACTTTAATTAAAATTAACAATAACTTATCACTTTTAATTTGTAGTTCTGTTATGTTTCCACGCGGTATACTATTATTGGAATGAGTTATAAAAACCGTGGGGTACCTGTTTTACATTGAATGCTCTAACTTGTGTTCTAGGAATAACATTCTTTCCACTTTTTGTGTTTTTGCTAATGGATTTCCTAGGGTTGTCGAAATCTTTTCCGTTTTACTTTCGGTCACAACTTCTTTGTTGACATTCTGAAGTTTTCTCCAAAATATTGTGTCGACATTGTCCTACTTTCCACGGAACAATGATATTGCTCATGTTTCACTTTGATTGTTTGTTATATCATTATAATGTAGGGTACCTCGTTTAGCGACAGTTTGATCTCTCAATTGTCTTCCTCACGTTCAATTAAAAACAAACATCGAATTTATAGCACGTACCATCCTCTTCCTATATACACTCCTCCGTATCCTGTCTTTTTTTCTTTGAACAGTTTAACTGAGAATACATTTTCTTGATTATAAGATAAGAAAGCAATTATTTGTGGATAAATTAAAATTATAACTTTAAATGGTCGTTAGATTGTTTTTAATTTCTTAAACTATATCCTACATAGGCAATGTTTAGTGATTTTCACTGCAAAGATAATAGAGCTAGATGACTCTAAATCATTCTAGAGATCTTGAAATCTTCTGTCTCAATATTGAACAAAAATTGCTCATTGAATAGCGGCATTATCAAATTTTTCCCATCACACTACCTGGCCATCACTTGGCCCAGATATGTGGGAGAAACAAGCAATTTTTCGTAACGAATCAAGAGTTGGGCAACTGTTTTGTCGGCTGTGACTTCAAAAACAATGCGCCATAAAGATGGTTTGGAAAAACTACAGCCCTAGTTAGAGTTTAGTTGTAAGAGGAGCATCGGTGGCGCGGAACGTGGGTGTGTGACGAGTGGCGTGGCGCCAGTCCGGGACTCAGCCTTAGAAGATGCGGTGTTCTGCTGCAGCGCGCCTGAAACATCGGATGCAAGTATCCCGAATTTGTGCAACGTTCCCATCTCTATACGTGTAGGACAGTATTCAAAAGACATTAACGTTTAGCGTCTCTGATTTTCTACCGCGTCATTGTGAACGGATGTTCGCGAAAGTGAAGTGTGTTCAATATCCCGTTGCATTAGCCATTTCAGGCTTGCACAACTTCAAAAAAAACCAGTTCACCGATTAATTGATTCTTTATATGGCATTTAAATCTAGATTAGCACTACCGGTCGAATCTAAACTAAGGAAACGTCGACCGTTGACCTACGCGAACATAAAAGTCATAAAACACCAGAAACGCGGAATGAGATTTAAAATTTATTCATAATGCGGTAATGGTCGTGTGGCCGATACTTTCGACGATACGGCTTTCGGTCAGTCCGTGATCGACCGCCGCACGATGTCGGACGAATCGGTCAACGGGACGACGGAAATGTCCGGCGATAGCCTGTCCGGGGACAGTTTGTCCGGGGATAACGCCTGTGACGATGACGAGGGTAAATCCATCTTGTGAGTGAAGTGATCAGTTCTGATTTTAATTAGTTCGCAAGTGTGAGGAAGAGTTGTTGATACTAGTGTTTAGTTCTAGTGAAAGTTTTGTAAATGTGTGCATTGTGTGAGGATTGGGTGAATGTTTACACATCTGTTATAAACTGGAAGATAATAACATTGTGTTTTAAGTTGCTTATCGTTCGAATACGAATACAATCTGTTGATAGTGGCTTAGATTTGCTGTTTCTTGTGGATGTCGTACGGGTCAACTAAGGGATAGGGACACTTTGTTAGTGTTTCTGTGATCGAAGTCTCTGGCGTGTTATTCCATCATCATCATCTTATTTAAGAGCTACGCTCTTGTCGGTGGAGTATTCACTAATCCAGTCTCTTTTCCGTTAGTTCCTTGAGTTCTTGATATAATACGACAACCTTTTCTTTCACCTGTGCTAGGTTCCATCTTGAAATTCTAAATTTCTACAAAACCAGCTTTAAAAAATGGTAATTAAGAAAGTTTTTGAATACTCGAAAATGGAAAATAGCGTATTGATGGGTTTGGTGCCGTGATAGGTGGCTAACCTTTCCCTACAAATATAATCCCCGCAAGTTGATATTGCGATGGAACCTTGTCACAATAACCGCTGAGTGACGTCATCAAGCACGGGCTAACCTTGCGAACGGTACGGATGGTGCACAGTCGACTACGTCAAAATTACGTCACCAAGATGGCCGCCAGTCGCAATATCAACTTGCGGGGATTATACATTGCATAAGAAATTGTTATCCCTTAGTAGCGTCGTACGACATGAAATGGGGTGGCCCATTATAAGCTGAAACCCGGCTTCTATTATTGGAATCGTGTGTTTCCACCTATTCTTGGTTTATGATAATTCAATTTTTTATTTGCGCTCTCCTCTTACAACCTTAAATCGTAGCATGGTTGGTAATTATAGCTATGTTTCTGGCCACCCTGAAAGCACAAATGGTCGTGAGTTTTTTCTATGTATTCGCGCAAGTAATACGTAATCACAAAGAAGTTTGGCGGAAGGCATGTATTTTGAGACCCAGACTTAGAAGTCCCATACATGAATGAAACTTAGTAATATGTGTAGAGTGAAACAAAACTAACAAAAATGAGAATTGATTTTAAACTGAAGATGTTGGGGGAAAGGTATTTCTCCTTATGATACCTTTTGTATCAAGTGTCTGAAACTCATAATCTTTCTCATAAGATGGTCCACTCAATCTTCTAAGCATTCATTGTGTTTATTTTAAGGAAAATTCACAATAACCGTAGGTACAATATTATGATAATGGAAGAAAACGAAATCACACACACTATCAGTTCAACCAAGTCAAATACGTAACGTAACGACCAAAAAATACCTCAGTGTTAATATTAAATGAAAATAGCTGTCGTGGTTTCGTTTTGCTATTGCTTTTTGGATGATTTGTCTATTTTACTAGTAATTTCTACTTTTGAATCCGGACTTCTGGAGATGTGGAAGTTTTTTTAAAAAACGTCTTAATTTTTTCTGTTTATAATAATTATGACCGCCGTTCTGAATGGCCTTTAGTTTTCGTTAAAAAAGGCTTGGTCCAAATCTGCCATTCTTCTTTCACGTTACACACATAAATTACGAGAGAAAGACTAAACAACAATAAATACAAGTACAATCTCCTTCCGGCATTCCACCTCTATCGCACAAGTAATAATTAGTCACGGCGCATGCGTACAAAACACACATTATCGGCCCATTCGCGAATTGTTATACAAATGTTACACCGGGACCGGCGCACGCGCAGGCGGCATTTGCATCGAATGCAATGGCTACGTTTGTACTTCCGGTTTCGTGATTTCCACAAAGGAATGTTTAGTCAGAGGTGCTTATTGTGACAGGTCTCTAATTAGGGCTTGGCCGACCGCAAGCCTAGTAACTCAAGCCATATTCCGTGCTCAAGCCGAGAGATGTCGAACAGGCTAAAACATAAACTTTGTTACCTAATGCCTAAATGCTTTTTTAAAAGTTTAGACGTGGCCTAAAAAAGAAGTCGGGATTCA
Organism: Agonopterix subpropinquella; assembly: GCA_922987775.1. Lineage (NCBI taxonomy): Eukaryota > Metazoa > Arthropoda > Insecta > Lepidoptera > Depressariidae > Agonopterix > Agonopterix subpropinquella. Next base: position 5,665,369 of record OV277695.1, on the reverse strand, counting down.
GGTTTTTCTTAAAAAAAAAAATAAAAAAAAAGTTGGACCTCCCGTACAAAGGTGCAGATCAGCCGATCGAATTTCTTTCAAAAGTCCAATTTTTTTTTTTCACTGTCTTATTAGACCTTTAGAATTTTGTTAGTAATTAAAAACTAGTGATGTATAGTTTCAATGCTAGGATTCAATTAAGATTTGTATGGAAATCTTTGAACCACTGTAACTTTGAGAAAAAAAAAATAAAATAAAATAAAAAAAAAAACTTTGAGAATATACATTGAGAAAATCTGACATAATATAGAAAGATTAGTTGTTTGATCGTGTTAAACAAATTTTACTGACTTTGATTAGTATTGAAAATGATACGACACATCGTTTTTGTATTGAACGCACTGCAAGGACTATCCTTCTTAACGTGTTCTAAATTATGATGCCGTTATTGTCATCGTTATGAGCAGTGTGAGAGACAGCGTTCACTAAATTTTGTGGTGCGAGTCACCTTTATACTACTTATTTCCTTCCGGATGGTCTGCTAGCCATTGTGCTAGCATGCTAGCGCTAGCTAGCTACATGACTAGCAGCCGTGCTAGCAGGCTTGCCATTTTATCCTGAAATCGATTACCTGAATGTACATGTGAATGGGTGGATTCAAGGCTTCGATCAACAATATACAACTGTACAGGTACTTAGTTGTTGATCGAAGAGTCAAGGCAGTACATACAATATACATAGATATACGTAGATATAGTCACCTCATAGAGAGCGTCTCGGTGGCGCGTTGCGGAGAGGTATGGACTCCCAATTATGGGGGTCCGGGTTCGAATCCGCACGGAAAATATGCCATGTACCAATACCAATGAGTTTTTCTAACTTATGTACGTAATACCGACTGCTCTCAAACGGTGAAGGAAAACGTCGTGAGGAAACCTGCATACACTGAAGAAGAAATTCTGATGTGTAGGTGAAGTCTACCAACGCGCATTGGGCACGCGTGGTGGACTAATGCCCATACACCCTCCTTGAGGGTAGGCCTGTGCCCTGCAGGGACGGTTATAGGCTGATGATGATACGTAGATATAGTCACCTCACCACCGTAATTCCTTTTATTGTCGCAGTATCTTTGATACAACCAACCACCAATAAATTGTAGTTAGTCCGTAGGTAAGGTATAATAAATTAGCATAAAGTATGTAGCAGGTGTGGGGATACATTGTACATTTACTCAGCGGTTTACCAACGAATAGGGAACCGCCGACCTGTAACAAGGGGCAAATGCCTTAATAAATCAGTACCTACACACTGAGACTGAAAAGCTTTAATTTCTCTGCCCCAACCACCACTGCAACCTTCCACTCTCCGCACACGAGAGATCTCCAAAGTAGGTACTAAAATAGGTACAAAGAAATGACACGCTCCCCTGTACCTATTCAGAACCTACGTAATTAAACGTTAAGTTTTATTTTCTAAAGAAAATTCATTTCGAACATGGAAGTTTATGTAAAAATATCATAAAAAATGGGAACAACTATAATTTAAGTGTAAATTATTTATTTATAATTCGTGAATAATTTACATGAACGTCACGTTTTTGGGTATATTTGCATGATTAGTAGTAAGCTATGCGTATAGGCTCGGCTGTTATAGAGATATTCTCTTATGTAAGACAGTAGGTCCACAATGTAAGAGTTTGTAAATTTCGAAATATTTATGATATTGTTGTTATTAGTTATAGCGGCCCGTCCCGGCTTCGCACGGGTGGACGTCTAATCTTTTCTAGCAATAAATATAGCCTATGTTACTCAGGGTGAATGCAGCTTTCTAATGGTGAAAGAATTTTTTAAATCGGCCCAGTACTTTTTGAGCCTATTCATTACAAACATACAAACATACAAAAATAGGTACAAATCTTTCCTCTTTATAATATTAGTGTAAGTTACCATTCGGCAGTTTGAAAAATCTATGATTTTTAATGTTATCTATCAACAAGAAAATCGCTTCGTAGCGACAGCCTTATTTTTTCTACTACTTGTGTCATACCTACCATTTTTGATGTAGGCATAATAAAGGACATTCGAGCTAATGCAAAATGGCAGTCCCTCGTGGCAAGTCAGAATACGCACGATGAACACAACCGTTCATGAACCCTATCGCCACGTGCCCTGTCCTGTGTCCCTCGTAGGTCCTCGTAATCCTTTCATTTTAAAATCTTTAACATGGAAAATATTGTTATTGAGACAATTATCTCGAGATTCAGCCGGACAGCCCTCCAAAAATAACTTCAACTTATGTAGTTCAGGCTATTAAGTGCACTAATATTTAATACGAGCTTTTACCCGCGACTTCGTCCGCATAAATTATATACCAGATTTTAAGTCAGATGTTACGCTACCAAACAAAAAAGTTTCATCAAAATCGGTTCAGTAGTTTTTGCGTGATACTCGAACAAACAAACACCCAAACAAACAAACAAACTAAATTCTTTTTTCAAATTTACAGTTTTATAATAGTCAAGATAGAACATTCAATTTCATACAATAACACGTTGCAAAAATTTAATGAAATATGCATTGAGGTACCGAAAAAAGTACCAAATCTTTCTTATTAGGTACACCTACATACTAAACGTCTTTTTAAAAAAATTGTGTCATGTACAGACTTCTGTATTACAATATGTGTCATGTAATTATAATGTCAGCAGTTCTTACCAAATTGATTACTACGTCTAAGTAAAGACTCTCCGTGGTAAAGTGTAAAGCTAAGAAGTATTCTTCATACTTACGAAATCCATGACGAAGCAAAAAATGAGAATTTGAAAGCAGACTCTTGAATTTAACGGGATTATCGAATTTGTTCAATAATTTTTAAATCAAATACGCAACTAACTGGACCAAGTTAAAATGGAAGCGGTTCTAGATTTGTTCTTATGCCTCTTCATTCTCGCCGAGAACGGGCGAGACAGGCCGAGAACGAGTGTGTGGATGCCCTTCATTGTTCTCGTGGCGTCGTAAGCCATAGTAATTTTCCTTGAAAGTTCTCGCTGAGAGTTCTCGGCGAGAGTGAAGTGCGGGCATTAAACTCTATCAGAGATCGAAACTATACACGGTGTAAACTTAAATGCGCTGAAGCATATGCTTCAGACCATCATACTCATTATGGGACCAACATCGAATCACGAAAAAAACAGTTGTTTCATACATACTTTGTTTCATTTAAGTTGAGCAGCTATTGACTTTTTCTATGAAACAGCCGATTTTTTTTACGATTTCAATGTTTGCTCCGTTTTGAAAGTTGTTTAATTTGGTGGTCTGAAGTATTTACGCATTTAATTTTACATCCTGTATGTAGTACCAATTACATACTAAGTATCTGTACTAAAAGCTAACCTTTTTAATTGTAATCTTTACAGACTAGAAATCCTAAAAGCGGATTCATCGCTCAAGAGCAAGGCTAAACGGAATGAATGGACGTGGAAGGCGCAGACGGACGTGGTGAAGTGGCAGGCGACGCCGCTGCGCGCGCCGCTGCTGCGCCTGCCGCCCGCGCTGGCGCCGCCCGCCATCGAGTGCTTCACCTGCGTGCGCGCATACTGCGGCGACCTGCCGCCGGCCGAGCGCGCCGTGCACCAGGACCTGACCGAAGTTAAATGTGTCTATACTGTGCTTATGGTGAGTTATACAAAACACTTGTAATATTTGAGACCATCAAACTAAACAAATTTCACCTATAGAGACAACGTCGAAAAAAAATAAAAAATTTGCCGTCTCATACATTTATTTTGAGTCGAGTCGGTACTGGGCATAATGCCCATTGTTACCTTGGCCGGACATGATGGCCGAGCGACGCTCCGAAGCGTCACCCCTGGACGCCTGGTGGACCTGGTCTCTGGGGTCAATCTGCCTGCCAAGCGAGGCCACAGGCCGAGTGTTTCTGTGATAAAAATCTGTCAATTCTTTTACAAGCTTTATAGGACATAATCTTCAAATGGTTTTCGAATGGTTGGTACCTTTCTAAAATGAAATGTTGTCCATTCCCGCAGCACTGCCACTCGGTGCCAGAGCTCCGCGACGAGGTGTACTGCCAGCTGATGAAGCAGACCACCTCTAACCGCTCCCCGTCGCCGGACTCCTGCCAGCGCGCGTGGCGGCTCATGTCCATTCTCGCCGCTTACTTCACATGCTCCAATACGCTCAGGTAACATCACTATAAAGTGGCTGTAAGGGTTATGTTCGTTTTGCCTTTCCGCAAGGAAAAATTTAACAATAACATCACTTTAAACACGCAGTTCAGCATGCTGACTCCTGATGCACAGGTCTTAAGTTACCTAGACATAGGGAGTTAGAGGTCCATCAAAAGGTTATTATGTACAACTTTATAAAGATTTCTGTTGCATAACGTGTAAAGTGAAAACCATTGTACTTCTTTTTGAATAAATTTTATTATTATTTATTATTTATTTATTTATATTATTTATGCTGCGGGTTTTTGGAGGGAATCCGTCAGCTACGTTTGGAGACCACATATTTTATCGAATTTTTATTGTAAAATTGGTGTTGTTTTGCGTAACAAAGTGTCGTGCAAGAGAACAATATACAGTTCAGTGAAATATGATGGTGTATGGGTCGTTAACAGGAAAAGTATTCCTTTATTTTAGCGCGGCAAAGCGGTCGGTTCACCTCTTTCCTGTGGACTTGTCTGAGTTTCCTCAGCGTCTTTCGATTGTCTCCAAAAACTTCATAGAAGCGTCAAAACGTCAAACACCAATGTTTTAATTGGTATAAATGAAAAAATTTACTAAAGACATCGGCGGTATGGGCTATATAGATCCCTTTGCCTTGAATTTATCGAAAAAAAATCAGCATGCTGCTATTGTTATTCAAACTTCTTGTGCTCTTGTATTGCTCTTTGAAAATCAGATCTCGAATTATTTTGTGATTAAAATAACTTGGCTGTATTATTTTACCAACTTTACCTTCGCCTATTTAAATATAAAAAGTAAACTAATGCTGCTTTTACCTTTCTGGAAACGGATAGAACATACGTTATATCCGTGTCCGGAAATGTATCTAATTCGTATTCTAAAATTAAACAGGTCGATTGAAAATGCATTTACCTACGTTTGCCGGATACGGAATTGGTCTATTTATCTTTTTTCGCGATGGGTAGACTATAGTAGATATTAGTAATATCCACATCCGAAAAGGCAAAGGCAACTTACCATTGCTTTCGAATGCAATGATTAGGTAATTTACAAAATTATAATCACTTCTTTTTTAGATATTACCTACTTATGACTGTAACACCTTATTGTTACGTTATCTAAATGATGCTAGAGTTGAGATAATTTGTGACAATTTGATTTTAGGCCATTCCTCGTAGAATACCTATCAGCAGCGGCAGCAGACAGGCGGCGGCCGTGCCAGGGCACCGCGGCTGTTTGTCTCGCGAACCTGCGGAAGACGCTGCGGTGCGGCGGTAGGAAGAACGTCCCGAGCGTGGAAGAGGTATATAACTACATTATCGAAGATTGGCGTACTTGCTTTTCTTTTTTATTTACTTTTACTTAGGGCTCTTACAGACGAGCGACACTTTGCTGTCGCGGTGGGTCGCAGAGCGTCGCGCTCATACACTTTAGGGCTCTTACAGACGAGCGACACTTTGCTGTCGCGGTGGGTCGCAGAGCGACGCGCTCATACATTTTACGGACGGTTGCGCGACCCTCCACGACACCCGGCGACAGCAAAGTGTCGCTCGTCTGTGAGAGCGCTTAAGCATATTTTTTATTCGTAAATGTTAGAAGTTATTTCGTCATAAGTACACGGACTATGTTCCGTGCCGTGCGTGCAACAACCTATTGTAGGTTGTTCGTCATCTATCTATTTCTATCTTTACTATCGTTTGTTTCTTTGTAACAGCATCACGCAAAAACTACTGAAACGATTTTGATGAAACTTTGTTTCTTTGATAGCATATAATTTGACTTGAAATCTGATATATAATTTGTGCAGACCAAGTCGCGGGTCTAGTCAATGAATAAAATCATTGTTGGCCGTAGCGAGCGGGTAACCCTTAGATCCTATTTAATAATCGCTGGAGTAACCAGTAGCCACGTAGCTTGAAGAACTGGCCGAAAAGCGGATCAAATTGTTTTCTTTTTATTCGATAATTTTAAAAAGAAAACACTTTAAAAAATATACATCGACTAACAAAATTAATAAAGGGCGGGAAATTTAAATATTCAAATGGAACGATTCAAATTTTTTATTTAAATTAGCGGGAAAACTGAAGAAATTAGTATACATTTTAAAATTTTTCTCTTTTGTAAAAATTAATTGATGTTGACTAAAAAGCTTTTAAAAATGGCTAAGAAGACGGAAAAGTCTACATTTGTTTCCAAGGATATACATGACTTTATAAACCAATCGCAATTTATGAAAACCTCGCCTAAACCGAAGAGGGTTCAAAAACGCCAACAGAAACCTGACGAAGTTGAGGATGACGACATTTCTGCTCTAATCGGGGAATATCAATCTTCTATCGCTAAGAAAAAGAAAGTTAATAAAACCGAAGAATACAAAGATACGCGACAAAAATTATTGGATGTAATGGAGGAGCAGTCGAGAGCAAGGTGAGTAAAATTCATATTTACTGAAAATCTAATTTACATTTATCAAAGTGAGAACCAAAGTCAATCGTATGTTTTACATTTCAGAAAGAAAGGAACAGACAATGTTCTCAAGAATCTTTCGCAAGTTGTTTCGCAACAGGAAGCGGACTACAACACGCTGAAGGACAACGAGCAGAGGCTGGAGCACCTTGTTAGTTCGTTCCTCAAGTGCATCCAACAAGCCACCGCCGCCGCTAAACAAAAACTCGCCGCGTTGGAGGAAATTCAAGCTTCGTTCAAACTTGAGTAAGAATTTGTTTTGTCTTTTATCTTAATTCCAGACTCCTTATTTTACCAAAATGCATGCAAATGCAATTACATTCTAGTTATATTGTCTAAGAATTGTACTTATTAACCGTGCAAATTATCAAGGCATTTTCGTACGTGCGTAATATTCGTAACAGTTTAAATTTGACATGTTTATTTAATTTGGCAGGATAATAATTTTTAATTCGATAAAGTGTGAAGCCTAACTTCATAACCAGTTCATAATTTATTTGTATTGTTTTCTATAGAATTGAAGAATTGGAGACAGCCCACAAGACCGAAACTGAGAAACTAGCCGAGGAGTTAGAAGAGGACATGAACAAACTTCAACAGAAACTCGTCTCGGAAACAAAACGCAAGCAGCTGGATAACTTGCGCAGATCTATATTCCAGGCTATGCAAAATGATTTGTAATTTGTTCGTTTTAATCTAACATTAAAAGAAATTTGTTTTTAATTTGTTAAGAAGTCACTGTTATGTTTTAATTAAAGTTTTTTCTAAAATTTAAAACGTGTGTTCCTTATGAGTAGTATTAATATTCAAACATGTATGAAAAAAACAACAACAATGTATGTATGATGTATGTATGTAATGTATGTATGCGGCGAGAGAAGTATGTCAGCATCTTAGCGTGTGGCAGGCTGTAGTCTCTGCCTACCTCCCGTGCCGTGGGATAATGGCGGAAGAATATGTATGTATCTCAAATAAAATTAGAATTTAGATTAGATTATAACTATATTGAATAAGACTATGGCTACATTATTATAATGAAATGGAATGGAAATAAACAATAATGGCGTTTCAAAACTTTTTCTCGGAATGTAAGTTAGGTACTTAAAGCAATGTTTCTAAAAGGCATCCCTTCATCTGCATTCAGCAGTACAGTGTACTGTATGTATGTTATGTGTGGGATGTATCCCACTGTTACGTATATTAAGAATTAGGACGATGTAATGTGTAGGTATGTTTCCAAAAGAGGATATAGCTGGGGTCGTGAGACGGTCTGCTCAGCATTAGTGAGTATAACTCGAATGATACCCGCAGGTGACAGCGGTGTCGGCGGGCCGGTCCGCCCGGAGGCAGCTGTACCGGCTGCCGGGCGGCGCCGAGCGCGTGGTCAACACCCGCTGCGCCACCGTCGTCAACGACATCGTCAGCGAGCTCTGCGAACTGGTGAGGAACACGCTTTCTCTTATTCACTCTAACACACTGGCGGACTAAGGGGGGGGGGGGCGGAGGGGCGGTCCGCCCCGGGCCCCCAGTCCTGGGGGGGCCTCCGATTCTCGAGATGAAACCCCCTTTTTAATCAAAACCAAAATAATGACGTTCATATAGCAAGTAAAGACACAGTTTAAGAGTTGGAGGCCCGGGCCTCAGGAAGCCAGAAGCAGAACAGGATCTGAGACTGCAGTTTGAAGTTGGAGGCCCCGTACGTTAGTCATTGAAAGTCAAGAAAAGAAATAGAGTCAAAAATACTGCAAATTTGCGAGCTCGCTTCGCTCGCTAAATCTTTTTCAAGTTGTTATGCAGTTAGCATAATTATGAGTTCGCTTCGCTCGCTCCGGAGGCCTTGGCCTCCGGTACTGGGACTGCAGTTTGAAGTTGGAGGCCCCGTAAGTTAGTCATTGAAAGTCAAAGAAGGAAATAGAGTCCAAAATATTGCGAATTTGCGAGCTCGCTTTGCTCGCTTAATCTTTTTCAAGTTGTTATGCAGTTAGCATAATTATGAGCTCGCTTCTTGAAAGGTCAATGTGGTTGGAATTAGAATGTGTTTCGAAAATTTGAGTTTGCTTCGATCGCTTGGTTTTTTTGATAGCTCTCTGTGCTTTGAGACTGAGTTCATGCTACAACCCAGTCATAATTATAGAATCGTTCGCTCCGGTTTTAATTTTATACGCCAATATACTCACCTACTCTATTTCAAGATGAGCTCTACAATCGAGTTATTATAAGCATTATATTATAAGCTCATTTCAGCTTTTTGTTTAATACATCAATCGCCTCGATTTCGGCATGAGCTGAAAAAGTCGAGTTATAATGAAGCAAAATCTCGAGCTCGCTTCGCTCGCTCCTGACTAGACACATTGCACTAAAATCTTGAGCTCACTTTGCTTGCTCCAGAATTCAGTGAAGTCTCGAGCTCGCTTCGCTCGCTCTTGGTTTTGGATGGTACCTATGTCTTTTCATAGTATACAGTTGCAGTTGCAGTTGCACTGTTGGAGTGCAGTTAAATCTTGAGCTTACTTTGTTCGTTCCAGATTTTAAGTCGTAAAAAACTCGAGCTCGCTTCGCTCGCTCAATGATTTAAATCTTATTCCACTGATCTCATTATATTGCAATAAAATTTCACTTAGCTTTGCCCGCTCCAGAATTCAGTGAAATCTCGAGCTCGCTTCGCTCGCTCCAGGTTTTACATTGTACGAGTGTCAGGCTCGCTTCGCTCGCTCCGTATTGTTGGACCTGGATCTCCCTGGGACAAAATACTTGCTAGCTATGCCTATGGAAGGATGGGGCTCCGATGTTAAGTTTTTGCCACGGCTCGAAAGAATTGTAGATATCAATTTCTGGAAAGACCGGGGGCCTCATTTAGTTTTGCCGCCCCGGGCCTCCGGCGGGCTTAGTCCGCCGCTGCTCTAACATAATCTTATGTCTTTTGTAAGGTGTATAATATAACTACTCTACACTATTTCTGCATCTAGTAATGTAATAAGTGCTCGTAATTTAATAACTTTCAAAGAAATTGTCATAGAATTTCCACGACGAGACATGACCATGACCAGAAAAAATAAAAACCTGATTTAGAGGTGCTACTATCAATTAATGACAACATTTCAAAAGGAAGTTGCGAATATTTAAATATAACTTCAATAAATTGCAAGCTGAATAAAATTTAAGCCAGTGTTTAGATTAGAAAATTGATTTTTTTGGCGTTTATTTATGTTTTAAGTGAATCGTAAATAAGTACAATCAAAACAGCTTAAACATCAAATTGATTTGCACAGATCGGCGTGACAAGCGAAGCGGAGCGGGCGGAGTTCTCTCTCTACTGCATAGTGGCGGGCGACGCGCTGACCATGCCCCTAGCGGGAGACGAGTATGTGCTGGACGTGACCACGGAGCTGCAGCGGGCGCACCACCCCTTCTACCTCATCTTCTGCCGCTCCGTGTGGCACCACCCGCTCCGCACCGATGCACCACCCCTGTACACCGAGGTGCTGTTCAATCAGGTAAGATCAAAAAATATTCTCGAAATCCTTAGATCCATACAAATAGAAAATCTATAGTGTCTGGATCTGCGTCACAACGTGGTCACAACAGAGAAGGGGTCAATCAGGTATTATTTCAACTTCTTCTGCTTTGTTGCCGTCCTAATGCCACTACAACTAAACCCTTTCTCGCACCACAGGTAGCCCCGGACTACCTGGAAGGGCTGCTGCTGGTGCTGGCGGGCGGCGGAGCCCCGGCGGCGCCGGTGCTGCGCGACGCGGCGCTCGTGGCCGCGCTCCTGCACCGCGCCGCCGGCCTGCCCGACGCGCCGCACCCCAGGGACCTCAAGTTCCTGCTGCCGAAGCCGCTGCTGGCCCTGAGGGAGCCTCGCCCGAATAAGTGGGCGTCTTGGGTGGCCGCCGAGTGGCCCGCTGCGAGGACTCTGACTCCCGCTGCTGCTAAGTCTAAGGTTTTGCAGGTAAGAGTAAAACATGTCACGAAACATCAAAATATAGTATCTGCCTAAACCTACAGTGTTTAGTTTTCCATTACGCAATGATATTGGTCCGGCGGCATATGGTTCCGCAGATTGTCTATTGTTGTGGTATCCCACACATCACAACTTCATATTCTTAAAATCTATGTTAGCCTATTGTTGAATATTTGTATTGAGGTTGATTATCTCTAGAGAGGATGACCTGAAAAAGGACGATTCACTGTACACCGATAGTCCGTGTTTGAGATATCAGTTGACCACAAGATGAGCCAGAGCCTACCTTAACTCTGACACCACGTCGCGCGTCCACCTACGTCTGTCTTCGCCAGTCTGTCTCCGGCGACGTCACGAATGTTTCAGTTTATTTAACGCAGTGTTCCTCTTTAGGTTCTGTCGCGCTGGCCGCTGTTCGGGTCGTCGTTCTTCGCGGTGCGGCGCGTGTCGGGCGGCGCGGCGGAGTGGCGCGAGCACGTGCTGGCGCTGAACCGCCGCGGCGTGCACCTGCTGCACCCCGCCACGCACGAGACCGACACGCACTGGCCCTACGCCGAGCTCATCTCCACTAGGAAGGTTCGTTACATCACGCTTATTAGGCGCCTGAGACGTCGAGTTGCGGAAAACGAGCCCGCGCCGCCAATATCAATACATAGACGAGCTGACGCTGAACCGCCGCGGCGTCAATTCCGTTTTCGACCTTAAAAATTACAAAGTTCAGACCTTCTGAGCCCCCAACCAAAGGTTCTTCACTATTATCACATTCTTGCATTGATAATTTTAAATGTTTGATGATTAACTTTGCTTGGAGCGTTCCATTATAACGCTATGAGTGCGTATAACACGTCTCCGTATTGCTCCATGTTTAAAATTGTCATATTTGTTCGTTGCAGGTGCGATCGGAGGACGGCACGTTATTCCTGGACGTGAAGTGCGGATCTCTGCTGCAGCAGCGCGTGACGCGACTACAGGCCGAGCAGGCGCACGAGGTGGCGCGCCTCGTGCGGCAGTACGTGGGGCTGCAGCGCGACCAGCGGCACGAGCCCGGTATGTAGCCTGTCCCTGTGTGTCTCTGTGCCTCACTGCGACACACCGAGCAGGCGCACGAGGTGGCGCGCCTCGTGCGGCAGTACGTGGGGCTGCAGCGCGACCAGCGGCACGAGCCCGGTATGTAGCCTGTCCCTGTGTGTCTCTGTGCCTCACTGCGACACACCGAGCAGGCGCACGAGGTGGCGCGCCTCGTGCGGCAGTACGTGGGGCTGCAGCGCGACCAGCGGCACGAGCCCGGTATGTAGCCTGTCCCTGTGTGTCTCTGTGCCTCACTGCGACACACCGAGCAGGCGCACGAGGTGGCGCGCCTCGTGCGGCAGTACGTGGGGCTACAGCGCGACCAGCGGCACGAGCCCGGTATGTAGCCTGTCCCTGTGTGTCTCTGTGCCTCACTGCGACACACCGAGCAGGCGCACGAGGTGGCGCGCCTCGTGCGGCAGTACGTGGGGCTGCAGCGCGACCAGCGGCACGAGCCCGGTATGTAGCCTGTCCCTGTGTGTCTCTGTGCCTCACTGCGACACACCGAGCAGGCGCACGAGGTGGCGCGCCTCGTGCGGCAGTACGTGGGGCTGCAGCGCGACCAGCGGCACGAGCCCGGTATGTAGCCTGTCCCTGTGTGTCTCTGTGCCTCACTGCGACACACCGAGCAGGCGCACGAGGTGGCGCGCCTCGTGCGGCAGTACGTGGGGCTGCAGCGCGACCAGCGGCACGAGCCCGGTATGTAGCCTGTCCCTGTGTGTCTCTGTGCCTCACTGCGACACACCGAGCAGGCGCACGAGGTGGCGCGCCTCGTGCGGCAGTACGTGGGGCTGCAGCGCGACCAGCGGCACGAGCCCGGTATGTAGCCTGTCCCTGTGTGTCTCTGTGCCTCACTGCGACACACCGAGCAGGCGCACGAGGTGGCGCGCCTCGTGCGGCAGTACGTGGGGCTGCAGCGCGACCAGCGGCACGAGCCCGGTATGTAGCCTGTCCCTGTGTGTCTCTGTGCCTCACTGCGACACACCGAGCAGGCGCACGAGGTGGCGCGCCTCGTGCGGCAGTACGTGGGGCTGCAGCGCGACCAGCGGCACGAGCCCGGTATGTAGCCTGTCCCTGTGTGTCTCTGTGCCTCACTGCGACACACCGAGCAGGCGCACGAGGTGGCGCGCCTCGTGCGGCAGTACGTGGGGCTGCAGCGCGACCAGCGGCACGAGCCCGGTATGTAGCCTGTCCCTGTGTGTCTCTGTGCCTCACTGCGACACACCGAGCAGGCGCACGAGGTGGCGCGCCTCGTGCGGCAGTACGTGGGGCTGCAGCGCGACCAGCGGCACGAGCCCGGTATGTAGCCTGTCCCTGTGTGTCTCTGTGCCTCACTGCGACACACCGAGCAGGCGCACGAGGTGGCGCGCCTCGTGCGGCAGTACGTGGGGCTGCAGCGCGACCAGCGGCACGAGCCCGGTATGTAGCCTGTCCCTGTGTGTCTCTGTGCCTCACTGCGACACACCGAGCAGGCGCACGAGGTGGCGCGCCTCGTGCGGCAGTACGTGGGGCTGCAGCGCGACCAGCGGCACGAGCCCGGTATGTAGCCTGTCCCTGTGTGTCTCTGTGCCTCACTGCGACACACCGAGCAGGCGCACGAGGTGGCGCGCCTCGTGCGGCAGTACGTGGGGCTGCAGCGCGACCAGCGGCACGAGCCCGGTATGTAGCCTGTCCCTGTGTGTCTCTGTGCCTCACTGCGACACACCGAGCAGGCGCACGAGGTGGCGCGCCTCGTGCGGCAGTACGTGGGGCTGCAGCGCGACCAGCGGCACGAGCCCGGTATGTAGCCTGTCCCTGTGTGTCTCTGTGCCTCACTGCGACACACCGAGCAGGCGCACGAGGTGGCGCGCCTCGTGCGGCAGTACGTGGGGCTGCAGCGCGACCAGCGGCACGAGCCCGGTATGTAGCCTGTCCCTGTGTGTCTCTGTGCCTCACTGCGACACACCGAGCAGGCGCACGAGGTGGCGCGCCTCGTGCGGCAGTACGTGGGGCTGCAGCGCGACCAGCGGCACGAGCCCGGTATGTAGCCTGTCCCTGTGTGTCTCTGTGCCTCACTGCGACACACCGAGCAGGCGCACGAGGTGGCGCGCCTCGTGCGGCAGTACGTGGGGCTGCAGCGCGACCAGCGGCACGAGCCCGGTATGTAGCCTGTCCCTGTGTGTCTCTGTGCCTCACTGCGACACACCGAGCAGGCGCACGAGGTGGCGCGCCTCGTGCGGCAGTACGTGGGGCTACAGCGCGACCAGCGGCACGAGCCCGGTATGTAGCCTGTCCCTGTGTGTCTCTGTGCCTCACTGCGACACACCGAGCAGGCGCACGAGGTGGCGCGCCTCGTGCGGCAGTACGTGGGGCTGCAGCGCGACCAGCGGCACGAGCCCGGTATGTAGCCTGTCCCTGTGTGTCTCTGTGCCTCACTGCGACACACCGAGCAGGCGCACGAGGTGGCGCGCCTCGTGCGGCAGTACGTGGGGCTGCAGCGCGACCAGCGGCACGAGCCCGGTATGTAGCCTGTCCCTGTGTGTCTCTGTGCCTCACTGCGACACACCGAGCAGGCGCACGAGGTGGCGCGCCTCGTGCGGCAGTACGTGGGGCTGCAGCGCGACCAGCGGCACGAGCCCGGTATGTAGCCTGTCCCTGTGTGTCTCTGTGCCTCACTGCGACACACCGAGCAGGCGCACGAGGTGGCGCGCCTCGTGCGGCAGTACGTGGGGCTACAGCGCGACCAGCGGCACGAGCCCGGTATGTAGCCTGTCCCTGTGTGTCTCTGTGCCTCACTGCGACACACCGAGCAGGCGCACGAGGTGGCGCGCCTCGTGCGGCAGTACGTGGGGCTGCAGCGCGACCAGCGGCACGAGCCCGGTATGTAGCCTGTCCCTGTGTGTCTCTGTGCCTCACTGCGACACACCGAGCAGGCGCACGAGGTGGCGCGCCTCGTGCGGCAGTACGTGGGGCTACAGCGCGACCAGCGGCACGAGCCCGGTATGTAGCCTGTCCCTGTGTGTCTCTGTGCCTCACTGCGACACACCGAGCAGGCGCACGAGGTGGCGCGCCTCGTGCGGCAGTACGTGGGGCTACAGCGCGACCAGCGGCACGAGCCCGGTATGTAGCCTGTCCCTGTGTGTCTCTGTGCCTCACTGCGACACACCGAGCAGGCGCACGAGGTGGCGCGCCTCGTGCGGCAGTACGTGGGGCTGCAGCGCGACCAGCGGCACGAGCCCGGTATGTAGCCTGTCCCTGTGTGTCTCTGTGCCTCACTGCGACACACCGAGCAGGCGCACGAGGTGGCGCGCCTCGTGCGGCAGTACGTGGGGCTACAGCGCGACCAGCGGCACGAGCCCGGTATGTAGCCTGTCCCTGTGTGTCTCTGTGCCTCACTGCGACACACCGAGCAGGCGCACGAGGTGGCGCGCCTCGTGCGGCAGTACGTGGGGCTGCAGCGCGACCAGCGGCACGAGCCCGGTATGTAGCCTGTCCCTGTGTGTCTCTGTGCCTCACTGCGACACACCGAGCAGGCGCACGAGGTGGCGCGCCTCGTGCGGCAGTACGTGGGGCTGCAGCGCGACCAGCGGCACGAGCCCGGTATGTAGCCTGTCCCTGTGTGTCTCTGTGCCTCACTGCGACACACCGAGCAGGCGCACGAGGTGGCGCGCCTCGTGCGGCAGTACGTGGGGCTACAGCGCGACCAGCGGCACGAGCCCGGTATGTAGCCTGTCCCTGTGTGTCTCTGTGCCTCACTGCGACACACCGAGCAGGCGCACGAGGTGGCGCGCCTCGTGCGGCAGTACGTGGGGCTACAGCGCGACCAGCGGCACGAGCCCGGTATGTAGCCTGTCCCTGTGTGTCTCTGTGCCTCACTGCGACACACCGAGCAGGCGCACGAGGTGGCGCGCCTCGTGCGGCAGTACGTGGGGCTGCAGCGCGACCAGCGGCACGAGCCCGGTATGTAGCCTGTCCCTGTGTGTCTCTGTGCCTCACTGCGACACACCGAGCAGGCGCACGAGGTGGCGCGCCTCGTGCGGCAGTACGTGGGGCTGCAGCGCGACCAGCGGCACGAGCCCGGTATGTAGCCTGTCCCTGTGTGTCTCTGTGCCTCACTGCGACACACCGAGCAGGCGCACGAGGTGGCGCGCCTCGTGCGGCAGTACGTGGGGCTGCAGCGCGACCAGCGGCACGAGCCCGGTATGTAGCCTGTCCCTGTGTGTCTCTGTGCCTCACTGCGACACACCGAGCAGGCGCACGAGGTGGCGCGCCTCGTGCGGCAGTACGTGGGGCTGCAGCGCGACCAGCGGCACGAGCCCGGTATGTAGCCTGTCCCTGTGTGTCTCTGTGCCTCACTGCGACACACCGAGCAGGCGCACGAGGTGGCGCGCCTCGTGCGGCAGTACGTGGGGCTGCAGCGCGACCAGCGGCACGAGCCCGGTATGTAGCCTGTCCCTGTGTGTCTCTGTGCCTCACTGCGACACACCGAGCAGGCGCACGAGGTGGCGCGCCTCGTGCGGCAGTACGTGGGGCTACAGCGCGACCAGCGGCACGAGCCCGGTATGTAGCCTGTCCCTGTGTGTCTCTGTGCCTCACTGCGACACACCGAGCAGGCGCACGAGGTGGCGCGCCTCGTGCGGCAGTACGTGGGGCTGCAGCGCGACCAGCGGCACGAGCCCGGTATGTAGCCTGTCCCTGTGTGTCTCTGTGCCTCACTGCGACACACCGAGCAGGCGCACGAGGTGGCGCGCCTCGTGCGGCAGTACGTGGGGCTACAGCGCGACCAGCGGCACGAGCCCGGTATGTAGCCTGTCCCTGTGTGTCTCTGTGCCTCACTGCGACACACCGAGCAGGCGCACGAGGTGGCGCGCCTCGTGCGGCAGTACGTGGGGCTGCAGCGCGACCAGCGGCACGAGCCCGGTATGTAGCCTGTCCCTGTGTGTCTCTGTGCCTCACTGCGACACACCGAGCAGGCGCACGAGGTGGCGCGCCTCGTGCGGCAGTACGTGGGGCTGCAGCGCGACCAGCGGCACGAGCCCGGTATGTAGCCTGTCCCTGTGTGTCTCTGTGCCTCACTGCGACACACCGAGCAGGCGCACGAGGTGGCGCGCCTCGTGCGGCAGTACGTGGGGCTGCAGCGCGACCAGCGGCACGAGCCCGGTATGTAGCCTGTCCCTGTGTGTCTCTGTGCCTCACTGCGACACACCGAGCAGGCGCACGAGGTGGCGCGCCTCGTGCGGCAGTACGTGGGGCTGCAGCGCGACCAGCGGCACGAGCCCGGTATGTAGCCTGTCCCTGTGTGTCTCTGTGCCTCACTGCGACACACCGAGCAGGCGCACGAGGTGGCGCGCCTCGTGCGGCAGTACGTGGGGCTGCAGCGCGACCAGCGGCACGAGCCCGGTATGTAGCCTGTCCCTGTGTGTCTCTGTGCCTCACTGCGACACACCGAGCAGGCGCACGAGGTGGCGCGCCTCGTGCGGCAGTACGTGGGGCTACAGCGCGACCAGCGGCACGAGCCCGGTATGTAGCCTGTCCCTGTGTGTCTCTGTGCCTCACTGCGACACACCGAGCAGGCGCACGAGGTGGCGCGCCTCGTGCGGCAGTACGTGGGGCTGCAGCGCGACCAGCGGCACGAGCCCGGTATGTAGCCTGTCCCTGTGTGTCTCTGTGCCTCACTGCGACACACCGAGCAGGCGCACGAGGTGGCGCGCCTCGTGCGGCAGTACGTACTATTTGGAATGGCTCTGATGTGTTTTTGTTGGTTCCCATAAAAATGCCTAAGTTATACAGAAATAACAGTTCCTCCTCCTTTTTTTAAAGTCCTCCAATGAGCGCGCGGTGGCGGTGACACTCGATCTCATGATCGAGCGGCATGTCATCCGTGCTGATTCATATCAGCACGGATGACATGCCAAGCCATGTACCAATGAGCTTTTGTACATGGCTTGGCATGACCTGTAATACAGACTGCTCTCAAATGGTGAAGGAAAACTTGGTTAGGAAACCTGCATACGTTGAAGAAGAAATTCTGATACTTATGTTGTGTAGTTCACCAATCCGCATTGGGCACGTGTGGTGGACTAACGTGCCCTGGAGTGCGATTTTTGAAACTCATTCTTTGAACTCAGCAGTTGAAAATGTCAAAATTACTATGGAGATATGCATCTTTCTACAACTGATTTGACTTTTAAAAATCATACTTCAGGTGTGCGATTTTTGAAAGTCAAATCAGCAGTAGGAAGATGCATATCTCTGTAGTAATTTTGACATTTTCAACAGCTGAGTTCAAAGAATGACTTTCAAAAATCGCACTCCTTTTAGTGGGACGTATATGATGATAAATAGAAAGTACCATTTGAGGTCTGTTAACATTACATATGTATTTATTACTGTTTGTGTTTTGTTTCAGCATACAACGGGTAACACACCGAACAAAGAAAGAGGACTCGAATAGACGTAAACTCTAATAATTTAATGTAATGTACATCAATAGTTGTCTTGAAGCAACAATGTTCGTACACTGTTTTACCTCAGAATTATCAAATCCGTCCTTACGATCTGAAATTTTAATTATAAAAGTCCAAAAAAATATGTTGAAATGTACTTTTAAGTCAATGTATATTAGTTGTACCTTCGGATTGAAATGAGAATAGGATTTTTAGGGCACAAAGCGTTTTACGTTTAAAGACGCAAGTTCGAGATTAGAAATATACTTCTATTTTCATTTTAGTCACATTTATTCCCTAGTTTTATGAAAAAATTATGTTTTTAATAAGTGAATGTGTTAACAGTTAATATATTTTTATTCTTCGTGAATGTATTTAATGAATTCGTTACATTCCAATTAATTTAAAGCATTATATAAATTTTCCATAAATTATTACCACCAAAAATGTAACTATTCTATTATAAAATATGTTTATTGTATTGGAATAGGTACTTATTCATATAACTATGTTATTTGTGAACGATGAAATGCAATTGCTGAGTACATTATATCTAAGGTATAAATTAAATCAAACATAGAGGGAACAGAGGACACAAACTATTTGTCAATTTGAGCCAAGTTGGAGCTTGACTCCCGCGGCCGCAGTATGATGCGCGTGTTAAGGCTATATCGCGCATTTTATCTCGTTCGTTCGCGCACAAATAGAAAGAGAGCTACAGGTGTAAGAAAACACCCTAGTAATATTAAGGGTGTGCTTCAGACCATCAAACTGAACAACTTTCATTATGGAGCCAACAACGAAATCGCGAAAAAAAAATCCGCTCTTTCATACAAAGCTGCAGTACCTACCGTCTCGACTTGAATGTATGGGACGGCAATTTTTTTAAATTTTTTCTCAACGTTGGCTCCATAGTGAAAGTTGTTCAGATTGATGGTCTGAAGCACCCCCTTAAGTATTGCTAGGGTGTTTTGTTACACCCTGTATATGCGGCACTATTATACGATTTAAAAAATTAAAAGTGTCATCCCTTTTCTCTGTGTTTGTAAAATTAAACATTCCATATTAAAACATCATCAAAGGAGATTTTGTCGCATATATTTTATTGTAAAATTCGGTTAGGAACCTAGTACGTAATGTAGATAGAGTCGATTGTTATATTAATTTGTTGTATATGGAATTCGTATTATGTTATAAATAGTATCGTTTTTTCCATCGACAAAACTGAAGTACGCACTTAAAATACAATTTTAGTCCCGAATATACTTTTAAACATGTTTGTTACTCTGTGCCTTTATTCAAAACAATAGTCTTCCTCAAAATTCAATAAAAAAAGGTGCTATAGTTATAAAGAAGTAAATAAAAAGTGTATACTTCCCTATGTACTCATTCTTGTATTAATATAATAGGCATAATGTCCAAAGGCCAAATAGGCCTGAGTCAAGTATTGTACTTAATTATTTTGTTATCATGTAATATATTTAAAGAATTATGCGATGTATAAGAGTATATTGTAGATACCAATAAAATTTTATTTTCAAGAATGTGTATTGTATTTGGGTACCTAAGTATAACCATTTTTATTAGGGGAAGTCAAATTTTTTTGTACACTCTGTACCTATAAGTACCTACTGGGTGTAAGTTAGGTACATTATTTTCTGCAATACTTCATTCAGACTTTGGACAACGTTTACAGACGGCATAAAAATCGCAAAAAAAAAACATGTTCCATAGAAAAAACGTCTATGGCCAAACCCAAATGTAATGGAACAGCCGATTTATTTTTCGCTAGGTATTTCAATGTCCAATAATGAAAGTTGTTCAGTTTGATGGGCTAACGAACGCCTAAAATATAATATGTAGGTAACTTATTAAGTTTACACCCCTTATAGCCCAGTAATTTTACGGAGTTTTGTTAGGCAGGCATTTTTTTTTAAATAGGTAGTTATTAGAAAATACGAATGTACTTTTCAAAACCTTCTAGAGAAAAAAATATTTACACCATGTTTGAAGTATGTGTAATGGTAAAGCCTTAAATATGTGCAAAAAAAAATTTACCATCAGGTTTTTTAGAACGAGATAATATCTAAATTTTAAAATTGAAACTATTGCTGTCGTGATTTCTTAGCGTGATTTATTTTTTATTTTGGTACATTTCTAAGCACAAATTAGCTCTTCAATATTATACCGAAAAAAAAATGTCAATTATTAATTAGTCCCGGCTCAAACCGTAAAACGACTGGGCTAGTATACTTACTGAAAATGAATTAGAAATTAATGCATATCACGACCAGATGGTAAACACAATGTTCAACATCAATATAATACACGTACAGTCACCAGCAGATAATATATCGTTGCAAACAAGGTGGTCAAATATTTCTAAGCAGATCTAATTTTCAATAATTTCTTTACTCATAACCAATCAAAAATATAGGAACGCCTAGAACATCAAATATATCGACACAGTCAGGGTGATCATAAACATCGGAACAGTTTCGGAAAAAAACCTTACTCCGTTGTTTTACATTTTAATCTAAACTATTATAAAACTGTAACAGAAATTTGTCTGTACATTGAAGATATTTACAAAAAAAAAAAAATACGATATGGTTTTTAGATGTCCCTGATTCCAAATCACCAATTTTTGGATTTTTTGTCTGTCTGTTTGTTTGTTTGTTTGTTCGTTTGTTTGTTTGGGTGTTTGTTTGTTCGAGTATAACGCAAAAACTACTGAACCGATTTTGATGATTTTTTTTTTGTTTGATAGCTTATCATCTGACTTAAAATCTGGTATATAATTTATGCGGACGAAGTCGCAGGTAAAAGCTCGTTTTAAATAAAATCGTAAAGAAATTATTGAAAATTTACTGTTCAGATATTTATGACAAAATACATGTTTCGATATAATTGGTACCTAACATTTACTGTAATGAATTTACTGAAAATTAGCACTGCTCAGAAATATTTGGACACCTTGTATGCTACGTTATATCTGATGGCGACTGTACCTGCGCTGAAAATTACCCATAGATACCTAATCTAGTCATTGATTTATCATTGGAAACTCATAAGAGAGTACTCAACCGTATCCAATACAATGTCTTCCATACATCCGTAGCCTCTCAAAGCCATTTGCTACTCCATCCACAGCCCAATATACTGTTCAAACAGTATGGATACTACTTAGACCACGTGAACGAGATATGTATCGTACAAAGGAAGATAGGCCAGTCATTTTACGGATTTTTGTTAGGTGGGGTAGGGAGTAATTATTAATTGGACTTTTAAACTGTAACCGGCACCATTTAGTGACAAAAATACAATCCTAAACTATATTAAAAAAAAAATTGCTACGCAACATAGAAATCAAAATTGTGCGTCCCAGAAGGCTTTTAAATTAATAAAATTAATACCTATGCACTCATTTGAATTAGATTTTACAATATACATTATTTTTGATCAATAAAATTAGCATTAAAATTTAAAAAATTAGGTATTTTTTAGAAAATACGAATGTATTTTAATTTTTCAAAACCTTCTAAGTAGACAAAAATATTTACACCATGTTTGAAATATGTATGATGGTAAAGCCATACGTGCAAAAAAAAATTGTCATCAGGTTTTTTAGAACGAGATATTATCAATATTTTAAAATTTGAACTGTTGCTGACGTATTTTTTTTTTATTTTGGTACATTCTTAAGCTCAAATTGGCTCTTCAATATTATAGCGAAAAAAAAATGCAATTAGTAATTAGTCCCGGCTCAAACCGTAAAATGACTGGGCTAAGATGCCGAAACCTCACAACTCATCATTATTCACTACCATTATCAAGAACGAGATAGAGAGTAACAATTAAGGCAAGTCAACTAAATAAAGCTAATTTACCTATATGATCTGTGTTCCATTTTCTACTGGTTGAGCTCCCGTATTTGATCCTCTTGCAATACCTCTTTTTATCCGACTACGCGACGCAAAGGAAGGGTAATGTTTTTTAGGCTATTTATTTTAATTATTATTAACTCCTACCTATTTGTCTATTCTTACCCAAAATAATGGACTACACACGATCATTATCTTTTCGTGTTTATTAACACGGATCTTAGTTACGAGATCCTTATCCTAAAATACCGTGAAAATACTTCGCGACTATTTTTTCCACATCGATTCCATTGTTAAATTTGTAGGGTTGTCGACTTTTATTTATTTAATTTCCTCCACACGCCTCGAGCGAGCTGGCGAGCCCAGTGCATATCGACTCTTATAAAATGTAAATAAGTACAACACGGGCGGGGCGAATTAACTTGGCACCTGGGTCGCACGTGGCTCGGAATAAAAGTCGGAAAACTCGGAAAGAATAACTCGAAAATGCTAAACCGCAGGGACACGTGCAACGGTAACTGAAATGCTATGCTACGGCCGCGCACGGCGGCGGTGGGGTCCCGCGGGGGGTAGCAGGAGGGGTCTCAAATTCCGAGCCACGTGCAAGCCAGGTGCCTAGTTAATTCGCCCGGTTTGTAGGTGTAGGGGTATAGGCAAGTGGATGTCGATAGCATGGATCTTGCCTACGTTCAGTTCTAGAGCGACAGGGTTCTAAATCTTATGACAGATTTCCAGACGACCGCCACGCACATACAATGCAGCGATTTTATGAAGAGGCGCAGCAGTTGTGCGAGACCATGAAATTGGTCCTGTCCTGGGTCAACTCGTCGCCAAGAAACTGTCATCGTTATCTTCACCCTAAACATATCCCACTGCAGTAGAGCACGCACGAGCGAGAACGGCCATTTTCGAATACAGACATTGCTGTAAGCAATTTAGTGGGAAACTTCACAGTATTTTCAAACCTCCTCAACAGTTATCTGACTTCATAATATAAGATTGTAGATGTAGATGTAGTAAGTATACATCAACACAGCAACCCTATAAAAGGAAGCGCCAAACGGCAGCGATTCTAGCGATGTGCGAAGGTTGCGCGCTGGTTCCCACGTCCACAAGAAGTGTCCTTTGTCTCCGAGACGACCCCGAGGCTGGCGATTAGCATGCAAACACCCCACATGGTACGTGTCATGATGTTGTGCAACATACGTCAAAAGCTATGGGCTTTTACTTACATTTAATGTTTCTAATGGATTGCTGATCTGGTTAGATGCTTGCTGAACATAAATCAGATTTATATCTTCTCAATCACCTTTATCTATTGGTCTCTACGGATTCAGCCAAAGAGACCAGAAGCAAGTGGGCACAAGTGGAGAATACCTGACATAGCACCCCTATAGTAAGTGTAATTTACAAAGAAAATGTGCTTACCTAACCTAATAGCCGTAGGTAAGTAATTAAACATCATCTTCAGACGAACGAGTTGGTTTGAAGATGAACATAGACAAGGCGAAGATCATGTCAAATGGCCATGTTGTACCCACTCCTGTAATGATCGGGAACTCTGCGCTCGAAGTTGTTGACCATTATGTTTACCTGGGACAAACTATTCAGTTAGGTAAGTCCAACTTCGAGAAAGAGATCAACCGTCGAATCCAACTCGGCTGGGCAGCGTTCGGGAGGCTACGTAGTATCTTCACGTCCCACGTCCCGTGGTCGTTCACTCAAGGCCTCATAAAAAGGCTGAAAGTCACCCAAAGGACAATGGAGAGGCCTATGCTCGGAGATTCCTTGCGAGATCGAATCAGAAATGAACAGATCCGCAGAAGAACCAGAGTAACTGACATAGCCCAAAGAATTGCTAAACTTAAGTGGCAGTGGGCGGGGCACATTGCTCGCAGAACCGATGGCCGGTGGGGCCGAAAAGTTCTCGAGTGGCGACCGCGTACCGGAAAGCACAGCGTGGGTAGGCCCCACACGGTGGTCCGACGACCTGGTGAAGGCGGCGGGAAAACGTGAGATGAGGGCAGCGCAGGACTGGTCGTTATGGCGTTCCTTGGGGGAGACCTATGTCCAGCAGTGGACGTCCATCGGCTGAGATGATGATGATGAGGTAATTAAAATAATCAGATTAGTATACCTATAACCACATCTGGGATTTTGGGGACCTATGTAATGTAATGTACCTACTTCCTTTTTTAAATCTTTTTTTGTCCGATTCCTGTGATACGTTGATAACA
Organism: Agonopterix subpropinquella; assembly: GCA_922987775.1. Taxonomy (NCBI): domain Eukaryota; kingdom Metazoa; phylum Arthropoda; class Insecta; order Lepidoptera; family Depressariidae; genus Agonopterix; species Agonopterix subpropinquella. Next base: position 5,641,139 of record OV277695.1, on the reverse strand, counting down.
CTGATTGCAAGGAATTAAAACCAACTTAATCCGGACTATGTAGTAAGTACAAAAAGATGTGTTAAGTTTACCGACAGCGTATTTTCCAAAGCAGGTACTTCGAGGTTAAAGTACCTACTACATGTAGTTATAGGTACGCGTGAGAAATAAACCCAAGAGCCATAAAATGTGTCATAATATTATATCATTTGCATTTTAAATGGATAACAATAACACTTGGATTCACTGGCTTGGTGAAGTCACATTACATTACAGCAAATTAAAACTCAATGCAACAATGATCGCTCTTCCTGTTTATTATTCTCAGAATTAATCTAAAGTATATACTTCTAATATACTTATATTACTCTTTGGTATATACCTACCTACCTATTAAGAATATGTACTGCAACGCTAGCTTATTTTGACTTGCTAGAGAATCTAGACAAAACAAAGAGACTAGGACTTGAAAATGATCTATTACTTAAACTATATTTTTACTTTTACTACTACTACTACTATTTACGTTACCTAAGTAATCTTTAGATTCACTAGTGAAGTTACTAAACCAAAATGTGCGAAAACCGCGTTGCCTATTTAACTGGGTGCTTCAGACCATCAAACTGAACAACTTACACTGTGTAACCAGCAACAACCAAACAGCAAAAAAGAATTGTGTTGTTCCATAGAAAAAGGCAATGTCTGCTCGACCCAAATCACCCAAATGTATGGAACAGATGTTTTTTTATTGCTATTTCGATGTTGGCTCCATCTCCATAGCTTAAGTTGTTCAGTTTGATGGTATGGAGCAAGCCTGTTAAATATGTAACTCTTAAATGTACACACGGCGACAGGTCAGTTTACCCTGTTTGGACTTTGAACTATTAGAAGTTGAACGCTGCGAATCGTGCGAGAGGGTGCAGTATGTTGTTGTTGTTTCGTCTCACAGCACGCTGCGCCCGCGCCGACAGCCGCGTCTATGCAGGCTCTCTACCGCACTATTTTTTGTTTTGTACGTAGTGTAGTTATGGGTATATAGGGTGCGTAACCTGATGTGTCGCCGTGTGTACACCCTGTATAGTAGCTACTGACCTAAGATTAAAAACCTACCAAAATTAATTCTGACATGAAGCGGTCTCATCCGCTAATTGTTACCTTTTTTTACACGAGTTCAATTTCGGAAATCCCTCATTATCAGAGAATGACTTGTCCAAATTGCACGTTTTTTTAGTCCAATCGATGAGCCAGCAGTCTGGACTAGTTTATTAGTTTTTTATTAGGAATATATATAATTAAAAATATATAATTTGAAGTGAATGCAACCTTACCATGAAAGTAAACGCAAAAACCTAGCTCCATAGCTTGCATCTTAAACTAGGCAAAACTAGGTACAACATTTAAAAAACTGCTTATTTTTGTTCTCATTTTGTAAGTAAGTATAGGATATAATATTGGTAAGTCCAATGTTCAGTTATAGTATTGGTTAATAAGTTATGCTTAATTTTTATTTAATTATGCATATAAAGGATGATATTAAAATGAGTCGAATTGAACCACCCCTAAGTCTCATTTCAATGACACCTGTATATTTTTTGATAGGTACTTAATGTACTAAATAAATAATTATTCCAATTATTTCTACACTTGAATGTGTTCAATTACGAATCTACAAACTACCTACTACTTTACAGCTCGGACCTTGCATCTTTAACAATTTAACTACTATTATAATGTAACATTTATTTGAAACTGTCAGGCTAACGACCGGCTGCTATAATAACGTACAATTTGTACGGAACTTGTCTTCAAAAGTAATTAGAATAACAAATAGTTTAAACAAAGTGACAAACATGTTTCGAGTGATGAATGGAATCACTTTATGCTTGCTACTCATTTGGACACAACATGGTCACATAATTTATGTTTTAAATAGGTACCTACCTATTCATAAATCATCCCTGTTGTCAGACATAATTTATACGATAAGGCCATTCCATAAAACGAATGTACCGATTGTGATGGAACTTTTCACGTCTTGTATACTCATACTTCACTGCAGGGTTAATTAAAGTTTACTTTTTTCTTAGACACATTGTACGTATGTAGGTAATTATAATTCTGCAGGAATACTAAATTGAATACCTAAGTAATTTAAGAGCTGATCATTGTACCTACATTTCAAAAACTCTTCACGGGGTTGCTGAAATCCCTTCAGAGTTTAACTCTCCCTTTATATTAGAAAGGTTTAAAAAAATTCTTTCCACAAATGTTCTACACGAAGAAACTACCGATTTAATTAAGTATATCAACACAAGTGTTCTTTATTCAGATAGTTGTGCAATGGCACAGTATAAGAAAGACGAGGTATAGTACTACATAGCAATGGCGTGCCCTTTGAAAGCAATGTTTTGATTACATCATTTAGTTACCTATCCAGCAAGATCAAAACAAATGCTTGACCCCAATGATTTTATACATCTCGCACCTCACTGTCTCCGTATGCTCTTCACATGCGCTAACTGCATTTCAAAGGCATCTTACATTTCAACAGAAATGTATCATCCATTGGGGGTCTTTTCCATTAGCGATGCCCTAAAGACAGATGTTTTAGCATAAGTTAAAACAGGGCGGTTGCGAAACGAACTCATTCATGAGTAGAACAAGTTATGCAGTCGGTCAAGGTCGGCAATGAACTTTAGGAACTATACCGACACGCGGCGTGCATAACGCTGTATTGTCCCTTTCCAATGGTTTTAGATGAGCTACGTTTAAAGTCTGAGAGAACTTACAAATGGTCCAAATAATTCAATTAATAATCTTTGGTGATATATTGACGTACCTATACTGAACCCCGAAACGTCTGGCCAGGGTAATCAAATCACTAAACGTCGAATGCTGATTGGAGATATTAAAAGTAACTCAACTCTACCAATTTCCCAGTCGCTAGTCGTAACAAATTCGACTTGGTAAGCTAAACATAACTGGAGTGCAATTTTTGAATCTCATTCGCTGAGTTCAGCAGTTGAAAATGTCAAAATTACTATGGAGATACGCATCTTTCTACTGCTGGTGTGACTTTCAAAAATCGCACTCCTGAAGAATGATTTTTGTAAGTCAAATCAGCAGTAGAAAGATGCATATCTCCACAGTAATTTTGACATTTTCAACTGCTGAACTCAGCGAATGAGATTCAAAAATCGCACTCCTGGAGTGCGATTTTTGAATCTCATACGTTGAACTCAGCAGTTGAAAATGTATGGAGGTACGCATCTTTCTACTGCTGATTTGACTTCCAAAAATAGCACTCCTTGAGTATGATTTTTTTATGTCAAATCAGCAGTAGAAAGATGCAATATTGACATTTTCAACAGCTGAATCTCATACGTTGATCTCAGCAGTTGAAAATGTATGGAGATAAGCATCTTTCTACTGCTGATTTGACTTTCAAAAATCGCACTCCTGGAGTATGATTTTTTGATGTCAAATCAGCAGTAGAAAGATGCATATCTCCATAGTATTTTTGACATTATCAACTGCTGAACTCAGCGAATGAGATTCAAAAATCAAACTCCTAATCGAGATTATTACCGGGTAGTACTAGTATTTATTCTGTGTTATTACCTTCTATTCGATAACAATTCGCAGATCCTCGTCATTCGTGTAGAATTGTAGATGAGTTTTAATCTAAACCAGATGAATTTGGGTGCTCCTAATTGATTCGATGATTAGAATAATTAATTAAGAATATTCGGGACAAATTACTCAATTCCATGCAATCTTCAATAATAAATACATCTTGTCTGTAATGCACGCGTTTTTGTCGGGTCAATAAAAACAACACAGATTGTCTTTTTTACGGTCCGACAGTTATGAATGAGCAAGCACTTTTAATTAATCCTTAAGAACATTGCAATGATGAATGAGTCAATTTTAAGGATGTATTTTAGCTCACGTGGGACGGACGGACAGTCATACTGTGAATACGTGTGTGACACACAATCTCATTATTTTCAAATTAACTTTAATCTTCCACTTAAAACCTCAGAGCAACGAACTTCCTGCAACTTTTAAAGACTCCATGAAATTACTCGTTTACCTTGATTATCAATTCTTTTGTTTTCAAAGACAAACCTCACAGTTCACAAAAATCTCAATAATTTTCGGCTTTAATGATATGCGAATTAATTAAAAAACTCCATGACGTTAAAACTATAATTTATTGTGTCGAAATTATTTGCAAAAATATGTTAGTACTTATCTAATTAATGGCTAGTTGAATTACATCACATTCTCACACTCGTTCAGGTTCACAAAGGTGGAGTTCACTTCACTTTACGTCAGTCGTTGTTACTGTGTAGGACTATGTCGCGGTGTCCTGATCTCTCGTCTGTCAGGCCATTTTCCCGCCGTGTACTGAACGTAGCCAGGGTCTGTGGGAGTGCCTGATGCCCTACCCTCTAAATCTGTAACTTCTTTCTCTTTCTCCTCTATAGGTTCCATGGGGAACAGAGCGGGAGTATCAGCTCTTTTAGCCCTGTTCGACCCTTTTAAGTAATCTTCCAGCTGCTGCAATGTAGGTGTTGACACCAGCTTCGCTCTAGACGGAGATTTCGATTGCCGTTTTTGTTCATAAGTAGGTGAAATATCATCGTACAAGCCCTTCAATCGTCCAGATTTGACTTTAGCGAAAACTGGCGTTTGCAGTTCTGGTAAATAGTTTTCTTTAACTTTTAGTTTCCCTTCAACTTGTTCTAAATACTCTCTGAAGTATCGTTCGTTGAATTTAGCTAGTTCTTGTTCGTAGTGCAGTTCGGATAGAGGGTCTGATATTCGTATGTAGTTTCCACCCTCCATGCCGGCGCGCAGTGATCCGAATTTAGACTTTTCTAACTCATTATCGAAGGCGTCATCGTCGAATTTCGCGTAACCGTTCTTTGGTAGATCGAATAGTGAAGTTTCTTCTTGTTTCCTCATCTTTTCAAAGGTTCCTTTTTCTAGATCTAAATCTTTTGGTCTTTCAGGTATGTGTCCGTTTTGTTTCTCACTCGGACTTTTGACTCCGTCGACTGTGTCTTTGGGCGCAGGTGGTTCCAATGCTGTAGACAACTTTTTTTTGGGTAAAGGTGATGTTTTGGTGTCTGTTTGTGAGTGGTGGGTCGAGGTGTATACCCTGGGCCCCATGAGGTCGACGAGGAAAAGCGCGGCGACGATCAGGGAGAGGGAGCCGAGGACGCTCGCGTTCACCGCCAGGTTCCTTGGGACGGAGTCTAGAGACGCGAGCACCAGGCCACCTGGTGGGGCAAAGGGGGTGCCATTAGTCATGTGTAGAAGCGAGATAACGAATGAACGGTAACTTTTTTTCAATATAAATCCGACTGCTGGAGTTTGCAAACTATTACAGTTATTTTTATAAGTAAAGGATGTAACTAGGTAAATTTTCAATAATTTTTGTAAGTATGCTATTTCTTTCTATTTCTTTATATTAATAAAAAATAGATACAACCTAGAGTATTTGGAATGTCTATTCATAGCCCGAGATCCGACCGTAAAATTATGCACCTATTTCAGAGGCGAACGAAATGTGATTCTAGTGTGTTTACACAGGGGTTAAATTAACGCCGCCAAGCTGCCTAGAAATATCTTGCCGCAAGTACCTTTTCCAGTATGATTTTTGGTATAACTTTTTCCACCTGTCCGTTAGGGAAGTAAATGAGGTGCCATTGGAAGGAGACTCGTACTTGAGGCCGAAGATGTAGCATGCTTACCTAGAAAGATGCCTATTCACTCTTGCCTTGAAGAGGCCCAAGTTGTATTGCTCAGGGAACAGGTCCGCAGGCAGTGCGTTCCACTCCTTAGCCGTGCGCACTATGAAAGAAGAAGCAAACTTCTTCGTGCGAATTGCTGGTAGGTCAACGACATAAGGGTGGAAACCCAGCCTGCGTCTCGTCCCCCGCAGATGAAAGGGAGACGGAGGTATTAAATCGTGTAATTCCGTCGCACACTCTCCGAAATGTATCCTATAAAAAACAGATAGACAGGCTACCTTGCGACGATGCTCAAGACTTTGTAGCTTCGCCAGTTCAGTGTCAGTTAAATAAATTAAAAAAAAAAACAACATTCAAAGCAATAGTCATATAAGCACTTACCCAGGATAACAAAGAAAAGCATGCCAAACCCGAGGTAGATTCCTTCCAGTATCCGGCGACCTTTCGGTATTTCATTGAAGACTCGTCCGAATAACAGTCCAAAGGTGATTATTACGTAACCTGTGGCAGAAAGGGTTATATTTTAACTAACAAAAGGTACTCAGGCACGTCTGTTTCGTAAATTCACAATGTGCAGGTGAGTTCACATTAAATATTATGACTAGACAAGAGATTCAAAGCACTGTCTCACTAAACCCCTGTCCCTACATACATACATACAGAGTCCTTTTTAATATGCTGGCGTCTTTTTAAGATGATCAGACCATCAAACTGAACAACTTTCTCTATATGACCAATATCGAAACCTAAAAAAAACAGCTTTGGCTAGAGTAGGTTTGCAGAAATTTTTATAAAATGGTCGGTCTGAGGACCATGAGCAGTTCCAGTTTGTATGTACCGATGGTTGCAGGCATGCCTTAGAATTGTCAGACTGCCTTCCGTGCGTATGTGAACTCTATCCTCATTGGGCACCGTGGTAGACTTACGCCCACACACTCTCCCCGAGGGTATGACTGTGCCCTACATTGGCACGTAAATGACGTAATAGGCTGTTGATGATGACTAGCGATGCCCAAACCCCAGTCCAGTATACAGGGTGTCAGGGTAAACAGTTGTATTATTTTAAGGGATGATTGTACCCATGATACTGAACAACTTTACCAAAGAAACCAACAGGAAATTAGCAAAAAAAAATTTCGACTTTTCATACAAAACTTCGATCAGCTGACTGCATTTAGTATGGGAAGTCCACAAATTTTTTTGCGAATTTCCTATAGGTTTCTTAGGGAAAGTTGTTCAGTATCGTGGGTAAAATCAACCCTTAAAGTAATGCAACTGTTTACCCTAACACCCTGTAGTATAGTATAGCAGTATAGTGAGCCCGTAGATAATGAAACAAGATAGTACAAGAATATACCCGCGAGCGCGATGCACACAAACGAAGTTTGATCCTATTTCCAATATAAATAAATTAAGTCAATTTACTTTTTGAATTCCGATCTAGAAACTAATCTCTGTCTGTGATTTGTCAGATGTTCAGAATTAAACTTCGTTTGTATGTTGCGCACTCTCGAGTATATCATCTTAAGGGCCGGGACACATTGACCGACGACGAACGACCGCGGGCCCATACAAAAAAAAACACGATTATCGATTAGTATGGGAACGCGTTCGGCATCGTTCGCAGCGTCGACGGCGCACGGCTTCCCATACTAAACGTGCTTTTTGTATGGGCCCGCCGTCGTTCGTCGTTCAATGTGTCTCAATTCTAAAATGTTAGAATAGTCCGTACCTCCGAACACAGCGTCCGCGAAGGCGCCCCCCACGGAGTCCCAAGTGACGGAGGTGAGCAGCGACCACTCCCGCGACAACTTCTGCAGCAGGAGCGAGAGACGCGCCTCGTCGTCCTGCGACACTCGCTTGCACACCAGGCACGACACGCATAGCAGCTGTTGTCATACAAGATAACATTATCATTTTATATACAAGGTGTTAATTAAATTCGTTACATATTAAACGGCGTGCTTCAGACCATAAAACTGAACAAACTTTCACTATGGAGCGAACAAAGAAATCGTGAAAAATACGTGTTGCTCTCATCATAAACGGTGAATGAAAACATCGTGAGGAAACCTGCATACGCTGACGAAGAAATTCTGACGCGTATGTGAAGTCTACCAATCCGCATTGGGCACGCGTGGTGGACTAACGCCCAAACATCCTCCATCCTGTGCCCTGCAGAGGGACGTATATAGGCTGATGATGATGATGAAATAATCATTAGACAAAATCTGTGGAGATCCAAAACTTATAGGTAATTAATATTGCGAAGAAAAAATACAAAAAAGATGCAAAAATGCAGTGCTGTGCAATAAGCAAACACACATGACTAAACAGGACTCAAGACATATCATTACTTGTCCACCAAAAGCATTAATACATAGCAAATGAAAAATACATACCCAATCCAATGTTAGTATTGCTCAGTAGATTCCCTGTGTTAAAACCGCGTTAACCATTTATCAGGCATACAGTACTTTTCATCCTTTTATTATGTTAAGGCACAGCCATGACACTGCGTGTACGTGAAAGATCTCGCTCCGGTGACCTTGGGCCGGTGCGAGTATGCGATAGGGTCGATACCTTCCGAAAACGAAAAATACATATGTATCTACCTACCTAGGTGATATTTAATTTACTTAAAGTAAATATAATGTATTATCATTGCAGTTAGTATTATAGTGTCAATTTCACGTCAAGCTCGATATCCACAATATAATTGTAGGTATCAAATGTAACAATCAATTATTATAATCCAAATCAGGTACCTAGGTCGTGTATTTTTTTAAATCGAGGTTGTAGGTGGGTATTATCGGGAAAAAAGTACCTAGGGGGCGTGATCAATCATCAAAATTAAAATACCTACATTTTGAATTAACTGTTTTAAAGGACGTTAAGTATGAGTAGGCAGTTAGGAAACACAACAATAAACTCGACATGACATGTTTCCGCACGTGACAATAAAGTCGCGTACCTACTCGCGTCGTCCACTGAGTGGAGCGAGCGAGAACATCCTTGGGATTCGTCCGTCATTGACATGACGTCCCACCCGCTCGCAACCCGCGTTCCTACCCGCGCTCGCCCCCGACCCGCACACATAGCCGCGAGCGCTTTTACGAGCACACATGCATGAGTGTCGCTTCTTTTCGCGTAGTGTATATTTTCTTTGGTTAAGGTCAGATTCTTGTTTAAGACAGATTCTATTTACGACAGATCGACCGCATAAATAACTGTATGTGTGACGGCAGTGGCTACTGCCTGATAAAGGGTTTAGAACAGTGTCATTACAATATCATTAATGGAAAACGGTAGCCACAACCTTAGATCAAAGTAAAATGAATGGATAGGCCCAAAGCGCTTTAAGTTGAAGCACGCAAAACTAGGGCACTTCAATACAAATTAGGGTACTATCGGTTTAAAATAACAATGTGCATGACCTTGAAGGGCCGTTCGATAACTTCACTCGGTTGTAAAGGAATATAGACTCTATGCAAAGGAAATAATCATTTGAATGACTCGAGTGAAGTACGTGCGATTGAGTGACGTCACATTAGGTCATGAGGTCATGCACATTAAACTGATAGTACTTGGTCTGTCATCTCAGTACATTTTCGAAGTAAAATTGTCAATTTATTTGCCTCATTTTTCTGGTTTGATACGCAAAACTAGGGCACTTCAATACAAATTAGGGTACTTGGTCTGTCATCTCAGTACATTTTCGAAGTAAAACTGTCAATTGTTTTGCCTCATTTTTCTGGTTTGATAAGTATCTATGTTCGCGGAAGGCCTGTCCATTCTTATTTACTAATGTCATTGGACACAACATAATAACATCCAAAACCTTCCAAAACGAAGCTTCCCAAAGGAAACACCACAATATTGTTCAGTCTAACAATGGGCAAGTCCTTCGGACGATTGTCCGCGGCTGTCCACCGTGGGATCGGCATTGAAGACGAATGCTTGCAGCGAACAGCGCAATTATCTAGTTGTAAACAACTTGACACTATACGTGAGTGGAATACGGAAAATTAATGTTAAGTAATGCATAAATAGAGTTACAGTGACATCAGATGCAATAGACTTATCTCAGATTAAATAACAACGCGGTCTATTAGAATTTTCAGAAACTAGTCTGCATAGAACGATATACATGTCTAAGAAAATAGTGAACCTAATGACCTTCGATCAACAACTAATGACGAATTATTCCCGCACGCCGCTTAGGTATTTTTGGAATCTCTTTGTTGTATTACTTTATAAATTCTGTATTTATGAACGTATTGCTTCCTTTCCTTTGATAAGGAATTCGGTATTCACCGAATGAACATGTCAGGCACTCTACATGCTTCGTTCTTCTCTAAATCTATACGGGGTGTAAGTGACAGCCTAGCAAAGACTGAAAAGGTGAACTCGGACCATCAAACTGAACAACTTTCACTATCGAGCCTACCTCAGGAAACGCGAAAAAAGCTGTCCCATACAAAACTGCTTGCTGTACCTACCACCTACCCGACTAAAATGCATAGGACAGCTGATTTTTTTCGCGTTTCCTGAGGTAGCTCCCATATAGTGAAAGTTGTTCAGTTTTATTATCTGAGTTCACCGTTTCAGTATTTGCTAGGCTGTCACTTACATATCCTGTATTGTTTGAGCTATTATCTAGTCTAATCATACATAAGCTTTCAAACACAAAAAGTTTCATCTAAATCGGTTCAGTAGTTTTTGTGTGATGCTCGAACAAACAGACTGACAAAAACTCCAAAATTCGTCTTTTGAGTTAGACGTCAAAACACAAAATAGTAGTTAACTCGTAAATATCTTCAATGGACAAGACACACTTCTTTAAGTTTTATAAATACTTTAGATCAAGATAAAAGAGATGTATTCTATTTCGTGGAGAAGGTATAAATAGGTACCCAATAAGAATCCCAAGATTCGACCCTACTCGGCCTTAACTCGCACTCATAACTCGACCATTAATTACTTAATTTTCGTCACTTTCTTGGAAATCTAAAACCAAGTAACGAACTCTCTAGTTGGAGGTCTGAGAGTCCACTCGCTACAGTCTAGTTATGGGTTTCATTGCGGTTTATGAATGAAACCAATACAGAGATTATCGATATCATATTTAATATTTATTAATATGTTCCTATAGATATAGATTATATTAAATGTGTATTAAATAGTTAATCTACGGTGTAATATCAGTTTTTGAAATTGGCAAAACTAGTAAGAAGATGATTTATTTTGAAAAATTAGTCCATTCCTAAAAAACCTTTTAGGTGTAGCCAGTAGGTACCTACAGGAGTTAGCGTTCTTTTGCGAACTCCTCGTATACTTTCGTTGCTGTTTTGTTTAAGTATACAGGGTGTATCAAAACACATACTTAACGTGGTGCTTTACTTCAGACCATCAAACTGAAAAACTTTCACTATGGAGCCAATATCGAGAAAAAATTAAAATAATCTGCTGTCCCATAAATTTTAGTTGAGTCAGTACACCCTGTATAAAATTACGTTGTTCAGTATAGGAGTTTGTAGGTAAGTACCTATTATAATGGTTATCTGTGACCTCTTGATATATTTAAACACAGACCTATATTAAATATCCAGATATATCTCGTGAGAACACGGCAGTCAAACAAGCGACCAAACAAACGCGACAGTCTCGGGCACGGCCGTGAGAATTACATTGATTGCTATAATTAACATTCAATCATAGTAAACAAGTAGGTATGCAATATAACCGCGCTAAGATCAGTAATTACACAATAATTAGGTGGATATCAACGCGCAAAGTAATTATGGTGATGATTCACGTAAAACTTGTTGATTTGTTACATCAATTTGGACACGGATTTAACTTTTTGTTTAAGTTTAATTAAATAATTATTGTAATAGGTACCTACACTGAATTTATGTTTTCTTTAGTTTTAAGCAAAAGTTTAAATAAACATTTATCTTATCTTTGTTAAGAGGTGTTTAAGACCATCAAACTGAAAAACGTGCACTATGGAGCCAATGGCCTCGATTCGGAGTGTACCACGACTAAACTAAACTAAATGTATTCCTGTCACTTTCTAAAATAAGATTAAGAAAAGAGACAGAAAACCAACAGCTGACTTTAGTGCTGTCAAACTGACGTTAAATGCGCAAAATAAGATGCCATCATAATGTACGCCATCTTATTTAAGTCGTTTTTGGGCGTTTAACGTCATTTTGACAGCACTAAAGTCAGCTGTTGGTTTTCTGTCTCTTTTCTTAATCTTATTTTAGAAAGTGACAGGAATACATTTAGTTTAGTTTAGTCGTGGTACACTCCGAATCGAGGCCAATATCGAAATAAAATAAAAGTAACACATTCTGCGAAAATTTGAACTCTCTATCGCTACCTATTACGGTTCAAAAGATAGTCCTTTAGTATAGGGACGAACGGAAGGACAGACTGACAGCATTGGCTAAGTAATAGGGTTCCATTGTTGCTTCACTGTTACTTGATGTAAATAAATGATTGATTGATTGGTAGCCTAAAAATCTGCTGTTTCATACAAAACTGTAGTAACACCGCTCTACTCCAATATTATGGAACAGAACAGTAGATTTTATTTCGATGTTGGCCCCAGAAAGTTGTTCAGTGTAATTGTAATCACCCCATTGAATGTTACTTACTACCCTCTTTTGTAGCACCCTGTATAGTGCCATAGATAGTGCCGCGCCAATAGTCTCCTAAGTAAAATGACTGTGACATGATGAATTTATAAGTATAAGGGTTCCGATTTCACCAATTGGCTACAGAACCCTTAAACAAAAGATTGCACATAACATGAGTTTAAGGCTGCCTGTCCATTGCAGCTGTGCGAGCTGTGTAGCTGTGTTTTTTTAACCAATATCAGGAGCTCGGACGAGGCGCTGCCGATCTCGCCCGAGCTCCTGATTGGTTAAAAAACACAGCTACACAGCTCGCACAGCTGCAATGGACAGGCACCCTTAGACCCAGTCATTGTACAGTCACCAGCAAATATATCGTAGCAAATAAGGTGGTCAAATATTTCTTAGCAGTTCTAATTTTCAATAATTTCTTTACTCATAACCAATCAAAAATATAGGAACGCCTAGAACATCAAATATATCTACACGCAGTCAGGGTTAAACAACAGGTCATAAACATCTGAAACGGTTCGGAAAAAACCTTACTCCGTTGTTTTACATTTTAATTTGAAATAACAGAAAATTTGCTGTTCAGATATTTATGTTATGACAAAATACACGTTTAGATATAATTGGTAACATTTACTGTAAAGAATTTAATGAAAATTAGCACTGCTCAGAAATATTTGGACACCTTGTATGCTACGATATATCTGATGGCGACTGTACTTGAGAAAAACCTACGACTAAGTGCATTAAAACTGCATTGTGCATTTAGGTTAATTTTATATTAATAGGAATCCGTGGCAGATATGGCCTAACGCATATTGATATAGGAATCAGATGCAATGAACACGTGAATAAACGTTACACACATTTTTTCCGGGGCTAGAATAAAAGCCGCGATTAACGTCCGAGATCCTAATTGGGTCATCACTCATCATGCATGGAAGGGATTAAAATTATACGACTTCCAGTTTGGATCTTTGGATCTTAATTAACGTTACAGAATATTATAATCAGATTTTTTTTTAGCAGAAAAGTTATGTAGACTTTCAGGTTTGTTCCCGGGATTATAGAAATTATTCCTGAGAGTTTTTTTGTTTACAATATTATCGATAACATAAATGGAGCACCGATAATTATGAACAAGAAAACTGCAAGTTAACCCAAGGAATGTTAAACCTAACTGACATATTATTGCGAGAATAATTAAACAAGCACTTAACTAAGTATATACACCTTGTAAATTGCGTAGTTTAATAATTTGTGACAAAATAGCCTCGGTAAACTTGTTTTATTATTATTTACGTTCAGCTGCATATAAGATATCAATGTTATTACCGATAACGGCTAAAACAATCTTTAATTTTAAATTCAGCCAATGGAACCCACTGAACAGATATCGATGCGGTTTTCACTGTTAGCTCCAATGAGACTTTAAGGTATCATAACGACGTGCCAACGGGAGCCGAGCAGTGAGTAAAGTTTGTTAGTTATGAACATAAGGCCTATCTATACGCCAAGACCAGTATACAGAAGAAGGAAATGCCAAGTGATAAGAATAAAACCATGGGTTAGATTAGACAATGTCAACATAGCTCGGAGCCACCATATACTTACAAACTCGACTATCTTGAGCGCGACCCACTTGTCCCACACCGCCATCGCATAGATAACGAATAACGATACACCACACCCGACACTAACACGTTTCACTATTTCCCAACACCTGCACTCGGTTAGAGTTAGAGACAAGTAAACATTACGTCGGCGACATAATAGTCGATTTAGTTATACAGAAGGACGGGACACGGCCGCGCGACGCGGACGCACCGATTTGTTTGAAGCAAGCGACCATTTTCACGCTGCGTCGCGACTCAGTGGCATTGAAGGAAAACCTTTGCGCTTAGATGTTATGTTATGTTACCTACCACTATGGTGTAATATGTGTAGGCGGTGACTTGAGGCAGCCAAGTTAGCCGTGTGCGAGAAATTAATGTAAACACAAGCGTTAGCGCCCAAGCGAGTGCGGTTAATGCAAAATAAAACACCCCGGACATTAAATCATTATACTTAAATTTATTATCCAATACTGGCATGCAATATTAATTAAAAATCTCATAAAACATCGAGAGATAAATTCATATTTGTCTCGTTACAAAATGTTTCAGATTTTGCTACATGTAGATAGATAATTTCATAATGCTGTGTTTATTCGTTGCTGAGAAAACAGATCCAAATTGATTTACTTAAAACCTGATTTTAAATAGACTTATTCACACAGAAATAGTAAACTACAATAACATGAATATTTTCGTTGAAAAAACATCAAAAAATGCAGATTGCCAGTTGTGCAAGTAAACCTAGCGCGACTGGGGGTGAGCTCAGGGAGCCTGGCCCGCCCCTTGCCTGCAGTTGCCCTTAATTCAATAACAATTAAAACAATATTGTAGACACATGCTTAAATATATCGATGTTGCCTTATAAAAGCTTCAAATTTAATACATAAATAATTATGCCATTGGATTCTGTCTTAATTAAATACATTTAGGATTAAATCAAAATAATGTCTAAAATTAAAATTCACCTCTCTTATGCTTTAAAAGGAGTGCAAGAGACAATAATAGTGCAGTTAAAATAACATGAAACAAACAACACGGTCGAGAGAAGAGGAATGTGGCTCACATAATTACTGTCTCAATTACATTACGTTAACAAAGCGTTAACACCATATTGTGTCCTAAACTGTCAAAAGATAAAACAACATTCCTTTTCTCTCTTAAGATACACCAACATAACAATAACAAACAATGCACTGCTCAAAAATGTTTACCATGATCTATTTATTGAAGCATTAATATTAGTTTAAGATTATTTTATTTCACACAATTTCTTGATAGGAAATAGTGATAGAAAACGTATTGAATACTTCCGTAGACATTTTTAGCAGTGCGACACGTTCAACAAACAATTAGCAAAACACACCAATAGGACATACATGGGTCACTGATGATCAAGGTACATAAACTGAATGCACTCTGAAAACCTGAGGTAGGAAAATTTACCTCGACACAGGGTTCAAAAGTATCAAGATAATGATTTTCTTTGACAATTGTCATAATTAACAGTTATCGGATAATTATCAGATAATTATACAAGCTGGAGTGCGATTTTTGAATCTCATTCGCTGAGTTCAGCAGTTGAAAATGTCAAAATTACAATGGAGATAAGCATCTTTCTACTGCTGATTTGACTTTAAAAAATCGCATTCCTGAAGTATCATTTTTGAAAGTCAAATCAGCAGTAGAAAGATGCATATCTCCACAGTAATTTTGACATTTCAACTGCTGAACTCGGCGAATGAGATTCAAAAATCGCACTCCAGATCCTTAGTTTTGAGTGAAATTTCTAACTATAAAAGATCTGAAATGTCTGTATTTGCTTTAATGCACACGACACGTAACCAGACCAAACAGCACCTAGTACGGACTTCGGTTTCGTATCACAATAAATAATAAATAATTGAGAAAAACTAAAGAAAACAGTGAGAAAAATTGTGTGTTTTTGAGCTTATTTTTTCGCGAATGTTAGATACACATGGCTTGATATTAAGCTTGATATTGGTAGCGCAAGCTTGTTGTTTCCCAATTAATTTATAATTATCAAGCTAATTATCATGATAATTATCCTTTCCAACCCTGCCTGAAAAGATAAGATTTAACTATCTCGACTACAGTTACCCATGTACGCATGCGTTAGCTTGCTTTTTGGCATGTATCTAAGGACCTGCACGCTTTACCTAATACTCGATGCATTGGCGATATTTAATCTTGAAAAACAGACATAAATGTGCGTAAGTTGTAATATCAGTCTGAATAATAGTGTGTGCAGTCCAAACAAGCAAGCAAACCATCCAAACGTTAGTACAACCAATGTTAGTGGTGACATCTCTCACACTCCGCCAAAACCTTACAAGCACCAGCGCGGTGCGTCTAAACAGCTTTTAATTCATGCAATAAATTAATTAACATTGACAAAAAAAAATCAAGCCGGCCGGATAACTATGCAGCTTCAATCGAAAATAATTCATTTCAATTATATTTCATTTTTCAGTCATAAAATCAATAGAGATTAAAATTGGAGTGTAGCGAATGGTTTCGCCTCGTGAATATTAAAACCTGTATAACTGTAGGGCTAGCATGCCAAGCACGACAAAGAGACAAAACGAGGTAACATAAATCATGCGTGCTCATTTAATGCGTAAAGACAGAAGCATATCTCGATCTTTCTCGTTTTGTCGGGGATGGCACGCTAGGCCTACTAGAATGTGGTGCAGCGAAAATAGCAAACATAAAGTTTATAAAAAGCACACCCAAAACATTGAACTATTATGTACTACATACTAAAACTAACACTGACCGACTAACAGGTGTCGTGTGCCATATCGCAGGCAGGTGAAAGAAATATCGATAGCGATTTACTACGAACGAGTGGCAATATCGCCACAAAGAAATTCACCATTTCAAGAATGGGACAGCGTTGTGACGTGCAGTGTCATTTCTAGTATGCAGCACAGTCAGCATTAGAGACCTGACCCCTCTATCTTAATGTTCATAAGCGCAAGGGGGTAGGTTTCTCTGCTTACCGTACATAGTAGTTCATAAAATGATCGATGCAATTCAAGCAGAAACCTAAACCTTGGCACAGAGAAGCGCACAGTGACCCAGCCGAGCGAGCGTACATCGTACACATATAACAAAGACTCACTCGGTCTTGTTGTGTGCGATGAACTCCTGGAGCGGGTGCCTCGCGGTCCAGGGGTTGAAGTCGCTGAGCGGCGAGGCGGCGGCGCCGGGGCCGGCGGGGGGCGGCGCGGGCGCCCACACGGCGCGCTCGCCCGCGCCCAGCCCCAGCCCCAGCCCCGCCCCGAACTGCAGCGACGCCATCGACGACACCAGCGAGTCCATGCCGCTGGCGATGCGGTTCGACCATCTGTTGCGAGATTAGGGTGTTGCATTAGGGTCGCAGACCGAGATATTGCTTATCATGGAGTGTAAGAAGAATACTAGGATCCTTCTGCTGACGGTTGTTTAAGGGTTTCAGACCATTATACTGAAAAACTTTCTACAACATCGAAATCGCAAAAAAAAAAAACTGTTGTTCCATACAAAACTTGTCCTACTCAATCCTAATGTCCCATAAAGAAAGTTGTTCAATTTGATGGACTAAATATTAAAAAACGGTCGGCATACTAAGTTGGACCTTGAATAAGTTTAAGTCAGGCATAATTCCACCACACATTCCCACTACTCCAATAAACCAAGGTCAACAGCGGCGACCAGTCACAAGAAAATGAAGTGCAGTGATCCCGAGGGATGACTACTCTGTTTTAGAACCCTCAATGAATTTAATAAAAGAAGATAGGAGTACAAACAGAGTGTAAACGGGAGACGGCAATAAAAATGCATGGCTATTAATAAGAGGGGTATCCTCCGGCATGTAGCGACGACCATCAGAGAGTATACTAACTCGGCGGCGGCGCTGCGCTGCGCCTCGTGTATCATGCGCAGACGGCGCGCCTGAGACCAGGGCTCGAGGGTGTAGGAGCACCATCAGAGAGTATACTAACTCGGCGGCGGCGCTGCGCTGCGCCTCGTGTATCATGCGCAGACGGCGCGCCTGAGACCAGGGCTCGAGGGTGTAGGAGCACCATCAGAGAGTATACTAACTCGGCGGCGGCGCTGCGCTGCGCCTCGTGTATCATGCGCAGACGGCGCGCCTGAGACCAGGGCTCGAGGGTGTAGGAGCACCATCAGAGAGTATACTAACTCGGCGGCGGCGCTGCGCTGCGCCTCGTGTATCATGCGCAGACGGCGCGCCTGAGACCAGGGCTCGAGGGTGTAGGAGCACCATCAGAGAGTATACTAACTCGGCGGCGGCGCTGCGCTGCGCCTCGTGTATCATGCGCAGACGGCGCGCCTGAGACCAGGGCTCGAGGGTGTAGGAGCACCATCAGAGAGTATACTAACTCGGCGGCGGCGCTGCGCTGCGCCTCGTGTATCATGCGCAGACGGCGCGCCTGAGACCAGGGCTCGAGGGTGTAGGAGCACCATCAGAGAGTATACTAACTCGGCGGCGGCGCTGCGCTGCGCCTCGTGTATCATACGCAGACGGCGCGCCTGAGACCAGGGCTCGAGGGTGTAGGAGGGGGCGGCGGGGGGCGGGGAGCAGGCGGCGGGCTCCTCGGGCGCGCGCGACAGCTCCACCCCGCGCTCCGGGGTCCAGCGACCCACCTGCGTAAGAGTCTTCATTCAATCAACCATATTCACGAAAATCTGCGTTTTGGGTTTATGTGCTATTTCGCAGAGTTCACACGTATTATTTTTATTTTATTTATTAGGTTTAGCAACAGGCTAACATAGTACAATATTAAATAACAATCCTGGTCACAATAATTACAACTTGAACATAATACTAATGATGTAAGGCTTACTAATATTATGAATATGTCGTCCATTTGCATCATCGTAGCACAGTATAAGAAAGAGTACATAGTACTACCACTACATACAATACGAAAGTACGGACACTCCCTGCCTCCCACCAATATTTACCTCACCCCTGCTGGGCAGACGGAAGCAAACAACAGTGAAATATAAAATAACAGCTATGTGTCCATGTATATGTGTAAGTCAGCAGTTAGCCTACATGCATTCCATGTTTTAATAGGCCTCTGAACTCTCTTATTGAATAGTTAAATCGAACGCCATTTGACGGAACTATCAGAAAAATACTCAGAAATATACTCAGCGGCACATCTAACCGCCCACCCTTCTGAAATGGCACTGTTCAATAACCGATAATTCTTATTATTAATATATTTTACCTTAAATAAAACATTTCACACTTGATTCATGATTTATTTTCGAAAAGGCTTACCTACTTCAATATTGTACCAAGAATTCAATTACAAAAATGCATTTTGAAGAAATTGAGCAAATGTAAGTGGGTAGACGAGCTGGTGAGTGTTTATTAGCAAATTAATAATTTATTTATTTTTAAATATTGAACCGTGACCTGAAAAAGCAACAAAACCTTTATTCCTAACCTACAATCTAGTTAAAGAGCGTTAAAGAGCGATGATAGCCCATACGGAAGAGAGCTAGCGCCTCAATCCTGAGGCCGCGGTTCGATTCCTGGCCTGTACCACTAAGTTCTTCGGAATTTATGTTCGGTTGTATTTATCATTTACTAGCTCGGCGGTGAAGGAAAACATCGTGAGGAAACCTGCATTCCCGAGAATGAAAAGAAAATACCATAAGTTCGGAGGTATGCGTAAATATGGGTGAGCTTGGGGCGAACACAAAAGGACCAGCGCTGGTCTCCGTGTTACAACGACCCTTGCTTGCAATAGCCCAACCACAAATAATCAATAACAATCTAGTTACCGTAGAATACATGTGTAAACTGAAGGCAAAATAGAAATTCTATCTTTGAGGGCCGAGAGAATCACGATCAGAGTTGTTTACGAACTGCACATCCAGTTGAAAGGAATAGGAATAAGCATAACAAAGATCTGTATTGACGTCGCGTCAGCAAGTTATTGATAACAATGACATTGTAACGCATCACATTGTCCAACTGACAACACTAAGCAAAGTAATGATGAACCAAACAAGTTACGAAACTACCAAACAAACAGGTGCGGTAATCTGTCAATACGTCTTGCAATATTTAGCGATAACCAGCTTTTACTAAGCATACATAAGATATACTTTGAACATGGGCACAACGGGTTATAACGAATGTTATAAGTATAACCTTCTTCTTTTTGTGAAGTCGATTAAAAATCGTCAACTTTATTACTAGCTTTTGCCGGCGACTTTATCCGCCGTAGTCCGCGTTAAGGGGGTTCGAGAGCTGCGACAGTGGCGCCAGCAGTATTAAAATTAATTGTGCCTGAAATATAATCATTTTCATGAATATTTTGCGTTTCGCGACAATCGCAACTGATTCTCCATTTTATAATCCATTATATAATAATTCACACTAAGCCTAAAAGCTATGTATTGCAAATGTGCTAAAATTTCTCCAATGTGGCCACTTTTAGCACATTTGCAATACATAGCTTTTATGCTTAGTGTGAATTATTATATAATGGACTAGCGGCCCGTCCCGGCTTCGCACGGGTGGACGTCTAATCTTTTCTAGCAATAAATATAGCCTATGTTACTCAGGGTGAATGCAGCTTTCTAATGGTGAAAGAATTTTTTAAATCGGCCCAGTACTTTTTGAGCCTATTCATAACAAACATACAAAAATAGGTACAAATCTTTCCTCTTTATAATATTATAGTGTAGATTATAAAATGGACCCTTAGTTGCGATTGTCGCAATATTCATGAAAATGTTTGTATTTCAGGCACAATTACTTTAAAGGTGGACTTCCGATGCTAGCGGCCGACGCGTCTAAAGCGCGCGGCTCGCGGCCGACGGCCGATGCGGCCATACTAGTTACTATGAAATCGTATGGCGCCGCTTCCGATGCCAGCGACTGACGCGCGCGTCAGACGCGCGCGGCCGATGTCTATCGCATCGGCCGCGGCCGCGTGCGGCTATGCTCTGACGTCACGCAGAACAAGAATGTTTGCCAGAAATATTACGAAGTTTTTACCGAAAATTTGCTTAATTTTTACTATTTTATTTGTATTTT
Source organism: Agonopterix subpropinquella (assembly GCA_922987775.1). Classification (NCBI taxonomy): domain Eukaryota; kingdom Metazoa; phylum Arthropoda; class Insecta; order Lepidoptera; family Depressariidae; genus Agonopterix; species Agonopterix subpropinquella. The sequence goes on along the minus strand of OV277695.1, from coordinate 5,620,033 downwards.
ATTATCTGCAAGGTCGCTCATCCACGTTGCGATAACACCTTCTATCGAGCCACTTGAAAGTACCATTTCTTTTTTCGGAAAATCTCTCTTGCCTACATAATTATTAGCTAGACAGCGATCCATGTACAGGTTAAAAAGCCAAGGGTCTAATTACTCCCAAAAATGTATTTTATCATAAACCCTGTAAAAAAAATGCAAACCTATCAATCTGTCAATCAATCAAATATTCTTTATTAAAATATTTATTGGTTTTTTTGTTTGTGTTTTTATGTTTTTGTTTAAGCACCGAAACATAAAAACATACTCTAAATTTCGGGGAAAATACCCTAAAGTGATAACACTCTGCACAATAGGCACGCGTCAGTCGCTGACCTCGGAAGTGAGGTCTGTCGTCGGCCGCGCGCGTCTGACGCGAGGTTCTGTCATATTTGACAGAACCTCGCGTCAGACGCGCGCGTTAGTCGCATCGGCCGCTGGCATCGGAAGTCCACCTTAAAACTGATGGCGCCACGGTCGCAGCTCTCCGTCCACCTTAAATTAGAATATCTAAAAATCCTTTGGTTGCATCCTCCGTAGAATCTATTACATAAAATATATTCATAAATTTCATGTTTTTATCTTCAGCAGTTTAAAAAGTATATAGACACGGAATACAGGGTGTAAGGTGTACCCATCAAACTGAACAAATTACTATGGGAGTAATGGGAGTAAACATGTCAGAGCAAAAAAAATCAGCTGTTCCATACTAAACTGCAATACCTACTCTCGACTCAAATGTACGAGCGAGACACCTGATTTTTTTAAAGTGGGTGAGAAACATTACTAGAAACCTCATTCTTTTTCGAGGTTTTGTTTTGCTCTATCCTAAACACGGTATTCTCTGCATACGGTGAGGAAACTATTCTGATGCGTATTTGAAGACAGTCCAATACACATGGGTACACGTGGTGGACTAACGCTCCCTGAGGCTAGCCCGTGCCCATTAGGCTGCTTATTAGGATTATAATGATAAAACCTTGTCACCAACCTCTCGATATTGCTTCAGCAGTTGCGGGGACTGGGGCAGGGACCAGTCGACGGCGGGACGCGCGCCGCAGCCCCAGGCAGCCGCGGCGGCGGCGACCAGCGCCTTGCGGGCCATGGCCGCGCCGCGGTGCGACTTGTACTCCACTATGGCGGCGCACGACGCGATCGAGCGACGAATGCGCACCTCCTGCACCTCGTCCGTCAGAGCGTACAGCAGGCGCACTATCTCGGCGGATGGGGTGGTCGGCGGGATGCGCGATATGAATATGCGGCAGTTGTTGATCGATGGGCACACGCCTAGGGTACAGATAGTATTGCTATAGGGACATGATACATGATAGGTACAAAGTAGAAACCAATTTCTTGGCCGTCATTGTGGCATATGGTATGATAGTACAAACCACCGAGATAATGCGGCTGACTTTTAATACTGGGCGTAGCCACTGCAAGTGCATTCATAAATACAAAACTCTGGACTATTATCTCTTTAGGAGTAGACAGTATCTTTCTAGAGATCCTCTAGTATGGTTTCTCTATTCGCGCGCGAAGCGTTTTCGCTGCATACAAAAGAACCTCTACACCCGCGCTGTGTAGAGAGCGAAAGCGTCGCTTTCCGCAAAATGTAGTAAGGAAAAAAGCCCAATCGCGAACAAGTGAGAAATAGACTCATACTAGAGGGGCAGTACAGTACAACTCATATTTTTATTGAAAATTTCAGGATAGAATAAGGAGCAAATGTTGATGTGGCTAGCCAATCAACCACAAAAACAGAGCATTAGAAACCTTATCACTTAGGTCGCTCGTACGACACTCACGGGAAGGAAATAGGGTGTTCCATAAGAACTATTCGCAGTCGCTTCCAATGATGCCGCTTCAAGCCGTCGGTTCGCAAATCAGTAACAGTAAAGGCAAGACCGCACTAGGCGTAGTGCCGCCACAGCACGAAGAAATTATTCTCAATCTGTACTTTGACAAATTACTTACCCAGTTGCCAGGAAGGGCGGATCATATAGTTGTTGAACAGACGTATGGCATTGCTCGCCTCCGCGTCGGTGGTGTACATCGCGAACGCGTATCTGAACCAAATAGAACCGGCTACAAGTTACGTCTATATTTCCTAACGACTAGTTTAGTCGCTTTGACACAGATTACCGAAAAGATCAAATTGATCGTTTGCTTTGAGTTTAAGGTACTTATAAGGTGAAAGGTAAGTATCGTATGTTCAAATACGTAAGAAAAATGTATGTATATCTACAGTGTAGAAACCAAGCTATTGAAATACTCCAAATATCAACAATTTAAATAATGAATAAGCCTTTATTTTTGTTTTCTATATCTCTTTTACATTTCAAATGAAATAATGATGTTTTTATAAAGGTTTATTAAAAGAATGACGGCCCAATAGCTTAGTTGTAGCCTGTCTTAGACTGGCTTGCACCAAGTATGGAAGTGTAATTCTATCCCACTTCTGACAGTTAAATATTTAACTTGAGATCTAAAATTTGCATATACCTAGCTATAGAAAGTGATGAAGTCATAATTGTTTCTAGTTATTTCGAAATATCCTTTAGCAACCTTTTATCAGTGCAAGACACCCTTATAGCGAGCAGTTGAGCTTCAGAAACGAAATGAGAATGAGAGTTCGAGTTCGAACTCCCGTATGTAAAAATTCATACGTTTTCGACACTCCGATAGCGCAGCGGTTCTAAGTCAGGTTACCTCTACGTGTGACCGCTTCTGGTCCCTTTGGATAAGTCCCGAGGGACCAGCAATGGTTATCGGCAGATGTCCCTTGGGCGTTTGCAGTGACTTCTCATTTTAGGATCTCACTGGCTTACAGCGAAAAACTTGACACGAAGGTGGGGACGTTTCTCCTCGTGCCCCTATGACTAGCAAAGGGAACAGTGGGGAACTTTACCCAACAATCACACACTCAAATTACGTCTATGAATCTGCGACTTACAACTAACACTCACCCTCTATTCCAGCCGGAGAAGTTAATCATGAGGCGGAACTCGAAGAGCTCGCCAGCCTGCCGGAACAGCGGCACCAACGTGTCTTCGAAGCAGTCGTGAGGGATCCTCCCGATGAATACCTGACGACAACATTCCAAACAAGACTCAAGTTAATCATGAGGCGGAACTCTGAGAGCTCGCCGGCCTGCCGGAACAGCGGCACCAACGTCCTCGATACCTGACGACATCACGACAGCATTACAAACTAGACTCAAGTCGGAGTTAGGCGTCAGGGTCAGGACGGCGAGCCCATACAAACCACGATTAGTATGGGAACACGTTTGGCGCCGTTCGCCGCGCCGACGACGGAGGATACACGCGGCGGACAAAAAGTCCGTCAGGTTTGTTTTATGGGTGCTGAACTGCTGACCTTGAATGCGCATTAATCAAGTTTCGGGGTCTATTTGTCGAGGGGAACGGGAGGCGGTCGTAGGGCAAGCACCATCAGTCGCCCAGTCGCCCTGAGTCATAACATGCACGAAACTCAATACTTCTTTCCTCGAAACCTCGTAAACCGTTTCGCGAACTGTAGGCCTAGCATGCCACCCTCGACAAAACGAGAAAAATCTCTTTCTTAGGAACCCTTTAGACGGGCAATCGATCATGCGATCGAGAGAGCATGCGCTCTCTGTCAAGGCCAAATAGCAAAAACGGGTGGAGGCGAGGAGCACGCGCTCCTTATATATGCTGAGACCGGGCTTGCGACCGTGCGATCTGCATTTACGGCCTGGCCACGGGACAGGGCGAACTGCGGCGCGAAGAGATTTTTCAATACACTGAGCGTTGTGTCCCTACTATCACGCAAGCACGCTTTGCTTCGTTTTCGTTTTGACGCTTTGTCGTGTGTTGCTACACACGACAAAGCGTCAAAACGATACGAACGATGTCCTAGCCCTACTGTACTAAACTCGTGCGACGGAGGCGACGATACGCATCACGTTGTGGTGCTCTTTGATTTACCAGAAACAGGACGCTCCTAAATTCCGTACTAGGGCCAAACAGGGTTATTTCTAACCGGGGCGCCGGCGTGGACGAAGTCTGTCTGCTCAGCGCCTTATCGCGTCATATTGAGACCCGTACGATTTTGAATCCTTTACATCTAGACAGGTGTTACACGTTCAGTCTCGCGTCAGTCAGGTCACGTATATTTGATTTGAAGGGAAACTGACGCGAGACTGACCTGACTAACATGGTGCTAACGTGAGAATGAGCGTGTAACCTTATCGCATTGCGACGGCATCGCCTTTTTCTGTCGCTCCATCCGTTTCTGTCACTCAGGAACGTCATTTGCTAGAAGAGCAAATAAGGTAGACGGAACGCGACAGCACGCCGCAGCACCGCCGCGCGCAATCGCGTTCTGTCTATCTTATTTGCTCCAGCAAAATAAAAAGGCGATGCCGTGCTGCCAGATGAGGTTCAACCCTTAGTCACAGCTTGGACACTTAGCTGTCATTTCATACAAATGGAAACTTTTTAAAGAGGAGATGTGCGATACTGAGCGAGTGCAAACGAGAAAGGAATATACATTTGCTTAACATTGGAAACTTCCGAGGTAATCAGAGGGCAATAGAGGGGGTGAAATAAAAAGTTGGTGGGAGGCAAGGAGTGTCCGTTCTGTATGTAGTAATAGCTACTCTTTCTTATACTGTGCCTTAGTCTAAGGCTGGATTTAGTGCACGACCGGCGGTCAGCGCTGACGGCGGATTAACCAATCAAGAGACACAGTTTAGTGCGGCGCTGACGAATTGCACGCCGCTAATTGGTTAATCCGCCGTCAGCGCTGACCGTCGGTCGTGCACTAAATCCAGCCACACTTCACTGGACAAGTGACTATAGGGCGTGTAAGAACCCTTTCACGCTAACGATTTCCCAGTGGCTTCCTAGCATCGAGGCGACGACAACAGCACGTTCGTTCGTATCGTCATGAAGCGGGCGCACGTAGCGAAATTGAGGCGTGCCTACTTATTGGACCCTTTTAAACGTTCACCTAGTATTATTTTAAATGATTTGACCTGTCGTCCTGACAATTGACCTTTAGCGTCAATTCACACTGAAATAGCAGCAGCGCGCAGCGGCCGGAGCAGCATTTTCGGAGCAATATGTTACCTAACATTTTGAATCTCATTGCTAGTGAATAAAGAAAATAGCAGCCGCAAGCCCGCGCGCGACCGCACGTCTAGTATGATTTCACTACACGTGCGCGACATGCAACACCCCTTTGCTCCATAGAAAATAACCTGTACCCGGGCTTTTCGGCAAGGGAAAGCCGCGCTTGCCGCGACAAGTAAGATAAGAAAAGCTTTTAGCTTTTATTCATTCCTTACTAAATACATTTACATTATAATATTCCAATAAACAATTAATTAACAATTAAACGCGACAAGTAGTATGGAATAAACACGAATCGCGCCCAAGAAGAGAAATCATGCTAGACGTTCATTTTAAAGTGACGCCCGCCCGCCGCGTAGCCGCGCGCTGCACCGCCACGCCATCCACCGCCGTTTACAATGGCGATGGCGGGGCGAAGTGGAAAACGGCGCGAGGTGACGCGCGGAGCCGCGGGCAGCCATGCAGAGACACGGAATATGGCGGAGACGCGAGCTGCCGCGTTTGTAACCAGGGACCGAAACCGGTATCGATAAAATACCGGTATTTTTTGGTTACAACCTTTATTTTTTTTACAGGTATTTTTAGAGGTAACCTTTATATCATTCTACTAACGGTCCGCGTACACAGAGATATGTTTAAATACAAAATTGGTTCTTCATAAAATATAGTAGGTATTCAATTTTTTAGTAATTACCTCGTTAGTCGTTACTAAATACAAATTAAATCAATTATAATAATAAACTCAAACTCAAACGTGAACATAAACTTAAACCATTCTATGCTTTTGGGTTCAATAAAATGTAAAGAATCATCTCCTTTATTATCTCGACCTGAAGTGCGATTTTTGAAAATCATACGAGCGAATTATAATCTCCATAGTAATTTTGATATTTTCTACTGCCAAGTCGCTCGTATGATTTTCAAAAATCGCACTTCTGTCCAATGCTGTAGCAACATTGAAAATAGTTCGCGTGTCGCTCGTCGGGTGCTCCAAAATTTGCAGTCACCCGCTACAATAACAACGTTGTTCAATCAATTTTGTACTTTTGATTAGTAGAAATTAAAGTTCATTTTTCAGTGTTATTAAAAAACACGCGCTCTTTTTACCGCTCCGTCTACACTGACCCTTACCCGCACTCGCTTTCTATTGAAGGTCATATTTAGGTTACCGGTATTTAAATCGGTTGTTACCAGCACGGCTAGCATGCCACCCACGACAAAGCGTTTAAACGAGAAAAACGTCATGCGCGCTCTTTCTGGCATACGTTAAAAAATAAGGATGGAGGCACATCTCGATTTTTATCGTTTTCTCGGGGGTGGCATGCGAGGCCTACTGGATAAAGGTAACATTTAAATAAAGGTACCTAACCATTTCCGAGGTCAGCGACTGACGCGTGCCGTTCCCCGTAGCGTATTTTTTTATGTCTAGGGAATTTTCGAATGATTTTTTTTCGTCACGTCTTGCGAATTGGTAATAATGTCTGGCAAACATACTTGCTCTGCGTGACGGCAGAGCATAGCCGCGCGCGTCCGCGGCCGATAGACATCAGTCGCTGGCCTCGAAAGCGGCGCCATACGTTTTCATAGTAACAGAGCTGCGTTCAGAACCTACACCCTATATGCACCCCGAGCGCAACTTTTCGCACTAAACGCCGTTCAGAGCCTCGGTGAAAGACGTTCTACATCTTCTTATAGAGCGAGGTGAAAAAACAACCGCACAAAAAGGTTCTGAACGCAGCCCTGGGCCTCAATCGCCCTACGTTTGAACGATACTACCAAAACAAAACCACAACCAAAAACGTTACGTTATGCACAATTCGTATCGCGCAAATTGTATTAACGGTAACGATTTAGCTTTATTTCGGAAGATACGTTGGCGTAACGTTTGATGTCCGTTCGATCGAATTTTCTGTATTGTGCGATTTAACCGTTCAGAAAAAAATATCGCGATAACTTTTTTACTTCAGCTAAACCAAATCTAAACCAAAACTAAACCAAAACTAAACCAAAACCAAACCAAAACCGTATAAAATTGCGCAATTGAGGCCCTGGTACCGTCGCATCGGCCGTCTGCCGCGCGCGTCAGTCGCATCGGCCGCTAGCATCGGATGTCCACCTTTAGGCCGTTTGTCCACCGCCGCCGTCATCGGGACGTCACCGAGAAACGAGATTATGTTAATGGATCACGTCGACGGCGGTCGTCCGCGGTGGACACGCAGCCATAGTAAATGTATCGCTACTTCTTCGGCGCCGTCATCTATTCTCGGTGACGTCCCGGTGACGGGCTGCGGTCTTAACCCCGCACTACACTCTCGCCGAGAATTCTCTTCAAGGAAAATTACTATGGCTTACGACGCCACGAGAACAATGAAGGGCATCCACACTCTCGTTCTCGGCCTGTCTCGCCCGTTCTCGGCGAGAATGAAGAGCCGGCATTAGATCAAAGTAATGTCATTGGCTGCGGTTGACAAACGCACTTAGACCACAGAACATTTTTCAAAAATAATCGATGTTCTTTACAACTTCAAAACAAATGACTATAGCTTTGGAACATATTTTTTAAAACTACTAGGCTACCGGCCGGCCTGAACGCCACGCCGTATGTTCTTAGTCGCCCTGCACGGCTAGCATGCCACCCACGACAAAGCGTTTAAACGAGAAAACCGTCATGCGCGCTCTTTTTGGCATACGTAAAATCGTCTCGATTTTTGTCGTTTTCTCGGGGGTGGCATGCTAGGCCTACTGCGCCGCTTTTTGTTTCAATCCAAGGTCACTCTACATTTCATTCAAAGAAAATTTGTATACGGTTCTATTCCTTCTATTACTTACGTTTTCTTTGATAAAATCACGTATCGTAAATTATGATATTCTAATTAACTAGGTATATAGCTGTTAACCGCGCCTTTGTTTGCGTGGATTTTTAATGCCAGTTGCAGAAACGTTCATTACAGATAATCCTCCATTAAATATCTTGCTAGCTTTTATTATGTCAACAAAACAAAAAATAATGGAGGATTATTTTTGATGGGCGTTTTTGCAACTGAGAGTATGTCCTTGAGTGGGGTTAGCATGCCACACACGACAAAGCGACAAAACGAGAAAACCGTCATGCACGCTCGGTTTTGCATACATACGTAAAGAACAAAGACAGGGGCACGTCTCGATTGTTGTCGTTTTCTCGAAGGTAGAGTGGCCGTAGCATGGCAGCGTAATACAGCGCTATCGCGCCTTCGCTCTCTTTCTATTTGCGCGATTAAATAAAAGGCGTGAGGTCGTATCACGCATAGCATGCTACGGCTTCAGCACGTCTAGTATGATTTCTCTACACACGCGCGACCCGATTTTTTTCCATACTACAGCGGCAAGCGCGACTTTCGCTCTCCGAAAAGCGCGGGAACAGGTTATTTTCTACCTACGCAGCGAAGGCGCGTCGCACGCGTGTAGAGAAACCATACTAGACGTGCTGTAGGCTTCGCATGTCACCCCCGAGAAAACGATAAAAATCGAGATGTGCCTCCATCTTTATTATTTTACGTTGGCCAGAAAGAGCGCGCATCACGTTTTGTCGTGGGTGGCATGCTAGCCGTGCAGGATTCATGCTATCTCGCGCGCAGTGGTAGACTTAAGAGAGTCAATTCAAACTGAAAAAAAAAACAGTGGCGAGAGGAGTATTTTCGAAGCATTATTGTAACATAGCATTTTGAAACTTATTGCTAGTGAAAAAAGTTCAAATTGAGCAGGTTTCAGGGCTAGCATGCCACACACGACAAAATGACAAAACAAGATAAACACATTACCCTTCCTTTGCGTCGCGCAGTCGGGTAAAAACCGTCATGCGCGCTCGCTTTCGCATACGCAAAGTAACAAAGACAGAGGCACAACTCTATTTCTGTCGTTTTCTCGGGGGTGGCATGCTAGGCCCCCACCTAAGCAGACGTAATAGTCTCGCCTATTTAGAATTGAACAATAAAGGCGCCAAAAACAACCCTTTTAGCTTAGTTTTCTTATTTTTCTAATTTCTCACGACGAAAACTACGACGAACTATGAGATGCAGTTTCGTTCGTCTAAAACCTAAGTCTAAAATGTGAGCTAAACTAGACAAGATAATTAGTCTGCACTCTGCACAAAAGAATTGGAAGTTCTAACCACTAACACTTTTCCTAAATAAAAATTCCAGATTGCCGGATCTCAAAATCCCCTTTTCGCTCATAATGTCAGGTCAGTGGGTCATTTTCGGGGCTCAACAATACAGCCAGTGAACAAAAAACTGCACCAAACGGCGTGCGTGATTCATCACGCCCAATTAAACTGTAGTCTTTGATCACGCCACAAGACACGGCGCAATATGCATGCTGCACATTGCGTTGCGTTGCAGTGCATGGTGTATCATCATAAAAAGTATTTACAATTTTACATACCTCACAATTCCTCGATGGTTCAGGACCAGTCCATGCATGAGGCGCCTTCCTATAAATCCTTTGCCCGTTTATTTGTGTAAGTGTGTAGGATGTATTGTTTTCCGTGAGAGATAATAATCTTGTTGATAATTCATACTGATTCACTTCACTAGAAGAATAATGCTTAACAGGTGGCATTTTAGCCAATATAAATTTTTATCTTACAATAATAATATTTTCGAAAATAATTTACTAGCGTACACAACGCTCGCGTGGACTTCAAAAAAAGAAAGAAGAAATGAGAAAAGAAAATGGCGAAGCCACCAAACAAATCAAAATGGAGGCTAGTTAACCTTGAAAAATGGCTAAAAAAATAGTTCAATTGTCATACTTTCAACTTTATTTAACGTAAATTATATGAAAAGAATAATTTTAAATAAGCTGTAAATTACGCATTACAATAATATTAACTTTTAATGAACAATTTTATTAATTATTTAACTATTTAATACTACTTTAATACTAATAGAATTCAATGCAGTCGGAAATGAAATTGACAAATTCAAAATCAAAATTCAATCAAGGAAAGCTTTCTATCTCGCTCTTTTTGCACCATCCGATGCGATCATAGACGAAAAAATTTTCGCTTACGAATTCTTACTGATCTGTGTGTGAAATAACGAGAGATTTAACAAGAAACTCATTATATTTATAATATTATAAAATGGCTGACTCGACAGTTACTGATGTAAGCAAGCAAAATGAAAGTAGTAAAGAGCAGGGCTGCCGATTCCGGGGAATTTCCCCGATTTTCGGGGAATGAGGGGTGCGTGCGGGGAGAGCGCGGGGAATGATTCAAATCGGGGAATTTCGGGGAATCGCCTATTTGTAATAAATGTCGAACAATGGATGTCTAATAAAGAGGAATTGCTGAAATTAGAACCGAATGGGACTATCCTTAGTCCGAAAGTGTGGGAGAAATATAAATAATAAATAAAACTCATTGTATTCTAAATATTTAAGTAGATTTTTTGATAAAAATTAGATGACATAGAAGTTGATACGCTAATTTTTGAAACACTTAACTACATTTTGCATGAAATAATGCTTTATTTCTTGCATATTACAGTGTCGGGGAATGCATGATTGGAAATCGGGGAAATTCGGGGAATTGAGCCTACTTAAGCGGGGAATCAAGAAATTTACATTGGCAGCACTGGTAAAGAGCTCAAATCAAGGTCTATTATCTTTGCTAAGGTCCGTAGTCTCCTTACAAAATGTCTATGCGTGCGTTCTGCAATTTTAATAACCTACCAAATTTACCAGTTTAGAAGAGTCAAGATAATAAAATGATGCTCAAAATAATTAAGATACTAATTAATACGGTTAAAATTGCACGTATTATTAATTAAACATAATCGTAGTAAAAGTAGTTGAAACTAGTAATTTAATTTGATTATTTGAGAAAAATATATTTATAGCAGTCTTGTGTAATTTTGGTTTGGCAACACTATCTAACCCGTCATTTTGATATTTTGAAAATTATTTAATATTGATATAATTTATGTTTTTCGTTATTAATATTTCGTAAACGCTCAATTTCTTATTGTGATTTGTTGCGTAAATTATTATACAGTTTACTACTTGAACTTGAGACAAATTCATTTTGAGATGTCTACATACGCCTACACAGTAATCGCACAATTTCTTGTTGTGATTTTTTGCGGAAACATTAAACTAGTTGAACTCGAGACAAATTCATTGTGAGATGTTTACATACGCGAAGAAGAAGATAGCTAAATGCAAACAAGAAGTGTGCTTAATGTGGAGCTAAGGCTGCTCAAGATGGTTCAGTGAAATTCCATCGTTTTCCTAAACCGGGATCAACAAATATTTTGAGGTAGGTTTACCTACTACCACTACTGTCTACCCACCTACCTACTACTACTGTCCTTTAGGACAGTCCTTGGGGAGGCCTATGTCCAGCAGTGGACGTCCATCAGCTGAGATGATGATGATTTTTGTTTAAATTATTTGTTTGTAAACAATGTGTGTGTGTGTGTGTGTAATGTGTATTGTTTGTTATTCATTATTTAATTGATATTAAAATAATTAATTAAATTGATAAACAAGTAGGTACAATTATTTACAATTTCATTTTCATTTAATATTTGAGTTTTATCATTTTAATTAAAACACCCTCTATTGGGTTATTGAGATACGATTTAATGAAAACACAACCATCCAGAACTCCTTCTTTCCTGCCCTAGAAGTACTCGATTCGAAAGCTAGATGGCATTACCGTAAACAATGAGCTATAGAAAGAAAAGAGAGCCGGCGACAGACTAGGACCTATGTGAAATCGTAGAAAGAGAAGGCAGTAGAAGAAAATAATTTTTTTTTTTTTTTTTCAGAAATAAAAAATATTCTATGCTACACAAGCGATTCTAGGTAAGTATTAATGTATGTATGTAAGCCATGGCATTCTCAGAGTCAGAAATGCCTCAAAGATTTCTATAAAATCTCGAACTAGTGGTATTGGAGTACAAAATCAGTCTCAACTTTAGAAAAAATCTTTCCTTTTATTATTGTATATTATTATATGTCTTCCGTTCCGTAATCACGGGCAATTAAGTCCCGGACCTTTGGAAGGCGTGCATGGGGCCGAAGCCAACATGTAGAGGCCCGTTCAAAAGACAAGTTAATCTAAATGTAAGGGATACGCAAATGGCGGATACCATCTCCGAGCGTACAACATGATACCCACGGGGATGGCCCCCGCCATTTGTGTAAAGACTATTGGAGTACGGCGCTATGGCCGCGATGGAAAAATAAGGTCTTGGGCTATGGAGGTGAAAGTTGGATGGATGGATACTGGGCTATGGGAGGAGACTAACGGACGCCTGCCATGACAACTAGTCTCAAAATTGTAAATAGGGCAGGCGGTGACTCGCCGACTCGTCGAGTGGGCCCCATAAAACGGCCGCACGCACAAAGTACGACAATGGGGCAACATCTCATTGAGCGGCTGAAGGTTGTCGAGAGGTGCGGCTCCGGTTTCACCATCGCGGGGTTTACCCCCGTGAGCGGGTTTCCCCGTTATTACGCCATTACGTGCAATACACTTCCAACCTGGAGCATAGGTTCTGCTCTTGCGATTCCACTCTGGACGGCCAATTAAGGCAAGCCAGAGGTAGGGGGGTGTGTTACTGTGTGTGTGGGTGTGGGGGGGTGTGTGTGTGGGTGTGTGTGTGTGTAAGCGCATGTCTGTATGGTCCCCCTGGATAGGGGTCCGCGGTGTCGCCACTCACCGTCAGCTCGCCACAAGCTGCCCCCGCGGGGATATTATTATTATTATTAAACGGTTTTAAGGGGTCCTAGTCAAATAATCACCACTTTATATTATTATTATTATGAGTTTATATTATTTTATTGTGCTTTTACACATAAAATAGGTTAACAAAATAAAGGACCACACCGTAGTCACATAACAGAAGACAAAATATAAAACACAACAGAAACAGAATAATTCAGTATAAGTAATCGTATTATTATTATTTGGTTGTAAGGGCTTAGTCAGTGACCAATAGCTACCGCTAATAGCCCATATCTATTGTAGCTGTAATTCTTGACCTAAAGACAGGCCATCTTAGGCCCACTATAATCTATATTCTTGCAGAATTATTCAGAAAAGAAAGATTGTTTTTTAGTTATTGAAACAACAATATATGAAATAAATTTTGCATTGATTTAGAGTGTGGTATATAAAGTTTCCAAAACAATTATCGTTCGGTCATAGCTACCACGATTTCTTTCTCGTTCGAGCTCTACATTTGTTCGTTCGGAATCGGAACGACTACTGACATCCCTTGCACATTCACGCACAGAGAGTTAATGTGTGCGTGTCAGTCGCGCTTGCTTATAGTGCTGAAGGTACCTACTAAACCGACTGGAGAAATCATGTTATTGTACTGTTCACCTAGCTACACCATGCAGTATGTTACAATATCCTATGATATGAACGGCAGCTGTATCTACTAAGCCAACTGACGTTATGCGGGCTTCAATTACATCAAAGAATTAACAGAGATGCTCTACTCTACACTACACCTTATGAATACTGAAACAGCCTTGCTAGCGATGGTTTTCAAAAGTACGCTTATCTCTTATACTATTAGGGCATCTACCAAATAAAGTGTAAAGAAAAAAAAAATTTATGTCCATTGCATGCCATTTCATTTTTTACTAACCTTTATTAACATTAGAGCAAAAATTTAAAGAATAAACAACAATAAAATTTGTTATTAAACGATACTGATCGTTATTTGTTATTGTTTATTCTTTTTTTATTATTTTTCTTTATTATTAAGTAACAAACATTGCACTAAAAAATTAGGGGCCTAGTGCCCTAGTGCCCTAGTGCCCTAGTGCACATAGTACCTAAGTATATTTTATGTACCTACTACTTAAATAAATGCTATTTGTTTCAGACGAACTCCCTGCCAAAGTGCTTGAGACGGCCACGTTACGAAAGAACTTAATCAAATTCGTCAGACATACTAATACTAATCTGCCTTCCCGAAGTCCCAATGTTTGTGGGTTTGTTGTAAAATTATGTATTTGTGTACGATTTGTGTTTTGTATTTTGTAATTGTACTTTGTATAGGTACCTGTTATAACAGTACCTCATGATGGTCACATCACTACTATAGGGGTATGGTTGAGTCCCACCCAAAAGTAAGACCTTTTAACGCGGTGGTTGACTCAAAAAGCGATCTATGTAATGTTCAAAAGGAACACAATACGTACTGTTTAAAGTATTGCATTCTGCTGCCAGTCTTAAAATATACAGGGTGTAACAAAATACCCTAGTAATACTTAAGGGGGTGCTTCAGACCATCAAACTGAACAACTTTCATTATGGAGCAAACGTCGAGAAAAAATAAAAACATCTGCTGTCCCATACATTTTAGTCGAGTCGGTACTGGAGTTTTGTATGGAACAGCTGATTTTGTTTATTTTTTCTCGATGTTGGCTCCATAGTGAAAGTTGTTCAGTTTGATGGTCTGAAGCACCCCAATAAGTATTACTAGGGTGTTTTGTTACACCCTGTATATTATATATTTTTTCGTTGGCAATTATATGCAACCAAGAGTACCTATTATTAGCGTTAAGCGTATTTAAAATTAAAACTAACTTATACTTAGTTCCAAATATAGACGACAAGATTTTCCGATTCCTTTTTAGCTTTCTGGCCAATTCTGAGTACCAAATGTAATTTATTTATTAGAAAGATATACTATCCGACATATCTTGAACAGTACAAAAGCTATTCTAAGAATAAAGAGAGTAAGTGTTTCAAATATCTGTTTCTGTATTGCAAAATAGCCTTAAAATTTCGTTGCTATTTGGAATGTAGTATAGATATGTAAATAACTAGCTCTCATAAAAGTGCATCTTTAAACCTATACTATTGTGAATACAAAACTTTTAACTTTTTGACTAGTATTTTATTTATAAAGATAAACACAAGGTAGAACAAGCACAAAATAATGGGGAACACAAAAGGGTCAAAATATTACTAAAAAATACACTTAAAATCTTAGCGTAGATCATGTACATTACATTAGTTTTTATTTCACTTCAATACATGCAGTATTTCCAAAGTTATGACGACGAGAAGTTTAAGCGCTTTTTAAAATTTCCGAGTTTACGCGCGCTCACGCTTTGACGTCACACCCCCGCTCAGCCCGCGACCGCGACACAGCGCGGCGCTCGGTCCGGTGCATTTTGTTTCGTTTGTTCGTCAAAAATTCGTTTAATTTCGTTTATACCTAATAGTGTGCTTGTATTTCAAGGAAATAATACTTTTACATTAATTTTATAACCGATTACACTAAAGTAAACCGTGTGGTGTGTAGAATGGATGAAGGTTTTCAAAAAGGTCAGTCGGACAATCTGCCAAGAGTGGATAGCTTGATGGTGGCACAATATTTTATGAAGAATAAGGATTTTACGGCTGCCGAAATAATAATAATTAATAATAATTTCTTGGACAATGTCACACAAATTATCTAGTCACATTTAAAGTACCAGAATCTAGCCTGTACTTGTATTATTGGATTTAGTGGATAAATTCGGACATTGAAGTAAGCGGACGTGCACTTTTTAATAAAAACAATCATTATTAATTATTCAATTAGTGTGACCTACTTTTGTGATGTGCTTGTGCGGTGTTTGTACTTGAAATAGACAGATATGTTTTTGACTGATACAAGTGCATAATTATTAAAACTATATTATGGAAGATAGTCCTTTTAATCGAAGTGGCAGGACACGCCGCTCCCCCCCGCCCTCTCCTGCTCCAAGAAACACTCATGAGAATGTAGGACCTATGGAAATTGTGACGACTCAGGAAATACAAAGCTGGATGACCTCTATCGAACAGTGTCTAAGTGATATTTGTACTATAGCTAGTGAGGGAAAGCTTAACTCGGAACATAAGTTAAGAATTCATAATTTGTGCCGTAAAGTAGGTCATGGAACATCGCAAATGGCTGTGCAGTACCAATCCCTAAAGCATAAAGCCCTGCAAGCTCAGCTATCTATACAGACCTTCAAAGAAAATGATGAGCTAGCTGAACGACTCACTGAATTTAAGCAGACCATTCAGGAGACCTATAACAAGTCCAAGGAAACCACGTCTTTTGCGGATATGGTAAAGAAAGGAACTAACAATTTTCTTCGCCCTAACGCTCTCTCCTCTGTAGCTGTATATCCCAGTGACAAGCAACAATCAAGCGATGACACGAAAACTTTAGTCCAAAAAATTATCTGTCCTGAGGAGATGAAACCGCATGTACGAGGGTTGCGCAAAACCAAAAATGGAGGAGTAATTATTAGTACGGACAAGAAAGGGGACATTGAAAAACTTAAGAACACACTTAATCAATCTACATGTGGACTAACAGTAGATGAGCACTCTAAGAGAAGACCAAGGATCACAGTTATGGGAGTTCCCACATCCTTATCGGAAATCGAGGTATTCAAATGCATATACGAGCAAAATCTAGCCGAAAAAATGCCCTCCCTACTACGGGAATCCTTTTTGACCTCAATTAAGCTAAGCCACAAATCTGGCAAAAAGAATACTGACTCCTGCAATTACATCATAGAGGTTCCTGCCGATATTCGCAAAGCCCTTATCACGGAAGACAGAATATTCATCAACTGGTCGTCATGCCCTGTGAGAGACTTTACTCTAGTAACAAGATGTTACAGTTGTCAGCAATACGGTCACGCTGCCAAGACCTGCAAAGAACAGAAACCAACGTGCGGCCACTGTGGCGAACTAGGTCACCAAATCGCCGACTGCGCTAAAAGATCGGAGTCGCCAAAATGTGCAACATGCCTGAGATATAAAAAACCTAGTAACCACAAAACAGGTGACATAGATTGTCCGGCCAAAAAAATTGCTGAGTACTGATACATTAACTCTATCGATTATGAAGGCGCCTAAGACTTTCTTTTTTACATTAATTTTCATTTTATTTGTAGCTTAATTTACTTTTGTTATTATGATTATGTATGACATTATGAAAATTTATTTTTGATATTAAAATAAAATACAACACTCACAACATACCTAATATTTATAGAAACGTATACTTACTCCATGAATAAATTGTAATATAATTATGAATAAATTAGCACTTTTAGTATGTAAACATCGTAAGCGACCGATGGCCACTTACACAAGCGTCTTTGTATTTGTATACTTAGATAGCTTAGCTTGGTCACCGGTACGCTTAGCCTTAGGATAAATTACACCTAAGTAGCATAAATCTATAATAATAAGTTCCCAAACTGTATTTTATTGTGTTTTATGTTTTTGATATGAATAAAAGATTTTATTATTATTATATGTCTTACGTTCCGTAATCACGGGCAATTAAGTCCCGGACCTTTGGAAGGCGTGCATGGGGCCGAAGCCAACATGTAGAGGCCCGTTCAAAAGACAAGTTAATCTAAATGTAAGGGATACACAGATGGCGGATACCATCTCCGAGCGTACAACATGATACCCACGGGGATGGTCCCCGCCATCTGTGTAAAGACTATTGGAGTACGGCGCTATGGCCGCGATGGAAAAATAAGGTCTTGGGCTATGGAGGTGAAAGTTGGATGGATGGATACTGGGCTATGGGAGGAGACTAACGGACGCCTGCCATGACAACTAGTCTCAAAATTGTAAATAGGGCAGGCGGTGACTCGCCGACTCGTCGAGTGGGCCCCATAAAAACAACCAACCCCACAAAGTGCGACAATGGGGCAACATCTCATTGAGCGGCTGAAGGTTGTCGAGAGGTGCGGCTCCGGTTTCACCATCGCGGGGTTTACCCCCGTGAGCGGGTTTCCCCGTTATTACGCCATTACGTGCAATACACTTCCAACCTGGAGCATAGGTTCTGCTCTTGCGATTCCACTCTGGACGGCCAATTAAGGCAAGCCAGAGGTAGGGGGGTGTGTTACTGTGTGTGTGGGTGTGGGGGTGTGTGTGGGGGTGTGTGTGTGTGTGAGCGCATGTCTGTATGGTCCCCCTGGATAGGGGTCCGCGGTGTCGCCACTCACCGTCAGCTCGCCACAAGCTGCCCCCGCGGGTTTATTATTATTATGTATCTCTTGTTGGTATTTCTCGGGCCGAAGCCCGGACCTTTGGAAGGCTTGCGTGGGGACACAGGTCCAACACGTAGAGGCCCCTTAGAGACACTTTTATCTAAATGCAATGGGATGCACCAACCGTGGTCTATCTCTGAATGCATTATGAAAATGCACCAGAAGACATATCACGTTCGGTGCAGAGACTATTGTAGGAAGGACAAAATAAAACTACTCGGGTTATGGGGGTGAACTTGGTGGGCCGGGAAATCTGGGTTATTGCTGAGAGACTCGGGACGCCTGCCGTAACAAATGTCTCTAAGTTTGTCAAAAATGGCAGACGGTGACTTGCCAACTCATTTCATGGGCCCCCCAAAATAATTAGATTGAAGCAATAATTTCATTATTTTGATAGTTAAAATTTAAAGTAATTCACATTTTAAGTTTTGAGGTAAAAATGATTTGTTATCATTTCAGTACTGAAAGAAAGCGCTAACGTACTCATGGAAACATTTTTATAATCTTGTTTTGGTAGTAAGTAGGGTGAGTTTGCCCGTGCGGTGGGTTGACAGCGGGTTCAGAAATTTTGAAATTTCGCAAAATAATTATTTAATATTTTGAAAAAAATTACCTATGTTGAAACCATGATAATTCGATTCTGCTCTCGATTCTAAACAAACTACTTTCTAGTTTTGCGTTAATTCATTAACACGTTGTATACAGGGTGAAATTGATATCATTGGCATCCTTTTAAACTAAGAGTCTACCCATCAAACTGAACAACTTTCACTATGGGAGCAAACCAATCGGAGCAACTAAAAAATCTGCTGTCCCATACTAAACTGCAATGCCTACTCGACTCAAATGTATGCAACAAATGATTTTTTTTTTGCTTTGATCGGTTTGCTCCCATAGTAAAAGTTGTTCAGTTTGATGGGTAGACTCTTAGTTTAAAAGGATGCCAATGATATCAATTTCACCCTGTAGATACAAACATCCATGACTCGGGTACAAATATTCATATTCATCATACGAATATACGGGATTCGAACCCGCGACCCTCGGCACAGCAGGCAGGTTCACTACCGTACCGACTGTGCTACCGGGCTGTCAAATTCGCGGAATAAAGATGAAAAGGTGTGTATGTTATATGTAAGCATTACCTACTGTCGGGTAGGTATTTGTTCAAGCTTAAACCTTCCTTAAAGTGTGTCTGTGTGTGTTTTATTTAGGACCTACATTATGGACAACGATTTAAAAAATCTAGGTAGGTACTCGCAATCGCAATCCACATCTTGCACGTACGAGGTTGTTGTTGTTGATGATTATTTGTGTTTTATTTGTTTAAAAACATCGAAATGGTCTTCACAGCAGTGCACTTTAGTTTTAGGCCCTATTGCATCTACTCTTTTTATGGCCGTCATCCACTTCTTTCTCATTTTTGGGTCCTCAGGCACATAAAAAAAGAGTTTATCGGGTGTTTTCACAGTTGAATTGAAACACTGAGGCACAATACAATACTTTTTTTCCATTTTCACTGAAGAGAACTCGATGTTTACTGCACACCAGCGAGCGTACGAGAGCGCGACTGACGAATGACCGGGGGTGTGACGTCATCGGCTAGTGGGCGCCCGCCCGCGTTTTTAAAAACCTTCGTCCGGAAATACGCAATTTGATCGTTAATATCTCAGCCATTTTTGAAGATATAAAAAAAGTACAAAACACAGTTTTTTCGTAATTTTTTGAAGATTTAATTGACATGTAAAGTGAAAAACGTTTGTCAGACCCATTACAAAATATTAACTTTATTGAGCTAATCAAGTAAAACTGAATTTCAATTTACAAGTTATTTATTCCTTATTTCACAGTTCGTTTATTACGATTAGCAGCAGAAATTCAGTAACTTGATTAGCTCAATAAAGTTAAGATGAAAATATTAAAATTTTGAAAAAAAGAAAAACATATTTTTTTCTTCTTTAGTTCACGTATAAACAGCGATGTCGCTGTAGTATAAAATGTGTAGTGTGTATGTGTGTGAAGGGGTCGTTTTATATGTATGGAGTTCTCATCAGGCCTATGACAGCTTAGTTCTGGTGTAGCCGTTGTGGCGCTGTTTCCCATCGTCCTCATTGGACGATGATAAATTGTATCATCGTCTAAAACGTAGTGATTATATTCTCTTTGTCATCGTCCAATGAGGACGAGATACAACGCCATATTGAACTTACAACAACAGCAGCCTCATGCCGTGTTGTTGCGTCAGAAGCTTATATCTTGTGATTTTCCTGGTATTTTAGCTTGAGTTTAGAATCCTTGAGAAGCCTCAATTCTTCTCCGTCGTATGACATAATAATATCGTTGAATAGTTTGTTCCTTGGTCAAATATCCCTATTTTTGCATCCTGGAATCAGTGTATATACATACCTATATCTACAAGTTCTATACACATTAGTTTGACGACAGAACGCCACAACGGAAACAATGGAATTATGGAACTAAGTGCAAATTTCACTGTCGCATCTGTAGCTTGCTACATATCAGTAATCTGTGGTTCTCATTCTTCTCCCGCCTAGGGAGTATTATATTCCTTGGCTCAAATCACGTGGGTTACCAATATTAAACTGTAGTCTTTGGGTTACCATACGCCGGCGACAAAGCGGATTTAGTCAAAGAGAATGGAATGGATTTAGTTGCGAGACTCCAAGCGGCGATGAGGCAAGACGCGCAGGACGACCACGCAGACATCAACCTGGACTCCGACGAGATAGACTCGGACGGCGTGCTCGAGGAGGACGACAAGACCCCCGACACCCTCGACTCCACCGTGGACACGCTGAACGAGGCCCTGGCCCTCGAGGACCGACCGCCCCCGCTCGAGAAACCGCACGATCCGTTCAAACCGACGAGGACTCTCAAAAGGAAATTAAAACTACCTGAAGCCGATAAGGAAAAAAACGCAGAATCTAAAGAGGGTCATAAGAAGATCATATTAAACCGAGCCATTTCCGTGTCTTCAGTTAGTCCTCAAACAGAGTCCGAGAAAGCAGAGGACCCGCCAGTTAAATCAAATCCCTCCTCTGAATCTAACAAAGTGAAAATTACTGCTGACTTGGATCCTATAACCAAGCTGGAACTGAGAGCAAAGAGATTTGGCTTGCCGGTGAAGGTAACGGACGCTGATCGGAAAGAGGCCAGGAAGTTACGGTTTGGACAAAATTTACAAGGCGGCGCTTTACCTGTAGCAATGGACAAGCTCAAGAAGAGGGCAGAGAGGTTCGGTCAGTCTGTATCTAAAGTTATGACTGATTTGGAAGATAAGGAGAAACTAGAAAAGCGCAGAGCTAAATTTGGAACTGAGAAATAGATGTAAGAGTAATCAGACCCTGATATTAACTTGTCACATCCCGGCAACGCATAACCATCACCCATCGTTTATCTATTGTGAACTTATCGCCGGGACATGAGAGGTTAAAGGACAATTTTGTATTGTGTAATTGAGTTTTCATCCCCACCATACTTTACTAGGACCACCATCCTAGTCACATCTTTACTGTTTAATAACCTTTGCATTGGGACAAGGTAGCAAAGCGTTAAGCCCGCACTTCACTCTCGCCGAGAACTTTCAAAGAAAATTACTATGGCTTGTGATGCCATGAGAACAATGAAGGGCATCTACACTCTCGTTCTCGGCCTGTCTCGCCCGTTCTCGGCGAGAATGACGAGCCGGCATTAAATATTATTTGATGTAAAACTAGCTACTAGGATTAATTCCTTTCAATGATATCACATTTTTTTTATTTATTTATAATTAAACGGACTCTTGCTTGTGCGTTAGCACTGCATTTCAAAATTTTTTTTGAAAAAATCATTTGGGGCGCCACAATACGAAAGAGAAAAAGCATCCAAAGATATGTATGCTGGAGTGAGATACATAGGCTCCCCGAGTGAGTTACACGTTTTGTTTCTGTATCCGCTTCAAGCAATCTAGCAAACCTATTATAGTTGTGCCTTGAACTGTTACAAAATAGACACTTAATATTTCATTAATCTTCAATCTTTATCAATAATTAAAATGTAAGAAATAAAAGAATGCATTTTCTAAAATAATCTATTTATTATTTTTCATAATTATCTTTATATTATAAACTGAAATACTTGCATATCTTAGGGCTCTTACAGACGAGCGACACTTTGCTCTCGCCATGGATCGCAGAGCTTTGCACTACACATACACTTTACGGTCGCGCGACCCTCCGCGACACACAGCGACCGCAAAGTGTTAAACTGTAGTCTTTGCTATTAACTTGTTTTCATAAAGGCGCAGCGGACGCGATGTTTTGCAAACTTGTTTTGATAAAGTCGGGTCTCCTGCGCCATGTTATCGTGTTTGCTAACACCAAAACATCGTTTCCTAACCGATTAGGGGCGTGGCCTAACAGTTTTGTTAGAAAAAATACAAATACATGTTTGCCGCGACGAATGGATAACATCCCCCGCGTTCGCCTGCGGGGAGGGGAAATTATTCATTTTTTGTTAGCTTTCACTAGAGGAAGACTACATCGTTTGAAATTTAATTCTCTTTGGATTGTTTCGTGATGGAGCGGAATAAAAATAATACTTTGTTTTTTATACAACTAATTAAAGAGAGACCGGTGATTTGGGATGCTACATTGGAAGATCATAAAAATAAAAAGCTAGATGCCCTGTCGGAAATAGCAAAAATTATCGGAATTGCAAAAAATGAAGTTAATTTAAAATGGGTGAGCCTCAAAGGGCAATATATCAGATGCACATTTTTCAGTCTATTGTAGAGAGCTAAACAGACTTCTGGAATCAGTTTTGATAGTTGTTGTTTACAGATTCTTAAGTGATACATTATACTGGTGTAACTGTCTCCGGTGGCTAAAAAGCGTAAAGTCGCACCTAATCTCATGTCAGGAGGTATCACATCATTCCTCCATGTCGTTTTCTTCTCTATGTCTGGTAAAATTAATGATAGCAGCTCTTGGAAATCACTTTCTGAATATCGAAAAAAAATTTTGATACCGAACCTATCATCAATTTTTAGTTCTTGATAAATATTGAACGAACGTGAATGCAGGTAGGGTCGGACCCGGAAATTATTCCTGTTTCTTCTTTGGAGAGCTAAATCTACTATTGACAATACAGCAGCCACGTCTTCTTCGTCGGAACTCATTTTTGAAGCAAAAACACATTAAAAACAGGCGCAGCGGATTGGCTGTTTTACTAACATGTTTTATTAACTTGTTTTGATAAAGGCGCAGCGGACGCGATGTTTTGCAAACTTGTTTTGCAAACTTGTTTTGATAATATATTTTGTTAGAAAATTGGCGCAGCGGACCCGGCTTAATATGTTTTGTTAGAAAATTGGCGCAGCGGACCCGGCTGTAGTCTTCCTCTAGTGAAAGCTAACAAAAAATGAATAATTTCCCCTCCCCGCAGGCGAACGCGGGGGATGTTATCCATTCGTCGCGGCAAACATGTATTTGTATTTTTTCTAACAAAACTGTTAGGCCACGCCCCTAATCGGTTAGGAAACGATGTTTTGGTGTTAGCAAACACGATAACATGGCGCAGGAGACCCGACTTACCGTTTGAAGTTTAATTCTCTTTGGATTGTTTCGTGATGGAGCGGAATAAAAATAATACTTACTTTGTTTTTTATACAACTAATTAGAGAGAGACCGGTGATTTGGGATGTTACATTGGAAGATCATAAAAATAAAAAGCTAGAT
The DNA here is from genome assembly GCA_922987775.1 of Agonopterix subpropinquella. NCBI lineage: Eukaryota > Metazoa > Arthropoda > Insecta > Lepidoptera > Depressariidae > Agonopterix > Agonopterix subpropinquella. Next base: position 5,596,071 of record OV277695.1, on the reverse strand, counting down.
GCCCTGTCGGAAATAGCAAAAATTATCAGAATTACAAAAAATGAAGTTAATTTAAAATGGGTGAGCCTCAAAGGACAATATATCAGATGCGCATTTTTCAGTCTATTGTAGAGAGCTAAACAGACTTCTGGAATCAGTTTTGATAGTTGTTGTTTAGAGATTCTTAAGTGATACATTATACTGGTGTAACTGTCTCCGGTGGCTAAAAAGCGTAAAGTTGCACCTAATCTCATGTCAGGAGGTAGGTATCACATCATTCCTCCATGTCGTTTTCTTCTCTATGTCTGGTAAAATTAATGATAGCAGCTCTTGGAAATCACTTTCTGAACATCGAAAAAAAAATTGGTACCGAACCTATCATCAATTTTTAGTTCTTGATAAATATTGAACGAACGTGAATGCAGGTAGGGTCGGACCCGGAAATTATTCCTGTTTCTTCTTTGGAGAGCTAAATCTACTATTGACAATACAGCAGCCACGTCTTCTTCGTCGGAACTCATTTTTGAAGCAAAAATACGTTAAAAACAGGCGCAGCGGATTGGCTGTTTTACCAACATGTTTTACTAACTTGTTTTGATAAAGGCGCAGCGGACGCGATGTTTTGCAAACTTGTTTTCCTAACTTGTTTTGATAATATGTTTTGTTAGAAAATAGGCGCTGCGGACCCGGCTTTAAGTCGGGTCTCCTGCGCCATGTTATCGTGTTTGCTAACACCAAAACATCGTTTCCGAACCGATTAGGGGCGTGGCCTAACAGTTTTGTTAGAAAAAATACAAATACATGTTTGCCGCGACGAATGGATAACATCCCCCGCGTTCGCCTGCGGGGAGGGGAAATTATTCATTTTTTGTTAGCTTTCACTAGAGGAAGACTACCGTTTGAAGTTTAATTCTCTTTGGATTGTTTCGTGATGGAGCGGAATAAAAATAATACTTTGTTTTTTATACAACTAATTAGAGAGAGACCGGTGATTTGGGATGTTACATTGGAAGATCATAAAAATAAAAAGCTAGATGCCCTGTCGGTAATAGCAAAAATTATCGGAATTGCAAAAAATGAAGTTAATTTAAAATGGGTGAGCCTCAAAGGGCAATATATCAGATGCACATTTTTCAGCTTATTGTAGAGAGCTAAACAGACTTCTGGAATCAGTTTTTATAGTTGTTGTTTAGAGATTCTTAAGTGATACATTATACTGGTGTAACTGTCTCCGGTGGCTAAAAAGCGTAAAGTCGCACCTAATCTCATGTCAGGAGGTATCACATCATTCCTCCATGTCGTTTTCTTCTCTATGTCTGGTAAAATTAATGATAGCAGCTCTTGGAAATCACTTTCTGAACATCGAAAAAAAAATTGGTACCGAACCTATCATCAATTTTTAGTTCTTGATAAATATTGAACGAACGTGAATGCAGGTAGGGTCGGACCCGGAAATTATTCCTGTTTCTTCTTTGGAGAGCTAAATCTACTATTGACAATACAGCAGCCACGTCTTCTTCGTCGGAACTCATTTTTGAAGCAAAAATACGTTAAAAACAGGCGCAGCGGATTGGCTGTTTTACCAACATGTTTTACTAACTTGTTTTGATAAAGGCGCAGCGGACGCGATGTTTTGCAAACTTGTTTTCCTAACTTGTTTTGATAATATGTTTTGTTAGAATATTGGCGCTGCGGACCCGGCTTTAGTATTACATACAAGTGTTTCAGCTTGGCAATACAAGCTAAAATTATTTGATTCAACATGATAAAGAGACAGTTTGGTGTGAAGTTAGACCAATCAGAGTTCCACGCTGTCTTAAGTCGGGTCTCCTGCGCCATGTTATCGTGTTTGCTAACACCAAAACATCGTTTCCGAACCGATTAGGGGCGTGGCCTAACAGTTTTGTTAGAAAAAATACAAATACATGTTTGCCGCGACGAATGGATAACATCCCCCGCGTTCGCCTGCGGGGAGGGGAAATTATTCATTTTTTGTTAGCTTTCACTAGAGGAAGACTACCGTTTGAAGTTTAATTCTCTTTGGATTGTTTCGTGATGGAGCGGAATAAAAATAATACTTTGTTTTTTATACAACTAATTAGAGAGAGACCGGTGATTTGGGATGTTACATTGGAAGATCATAAAAATAAAAAGCTAGATGCCCTGTCGGAAATAGCAAAAATTATCGGAATTGCAAAAAATGAAGTTAATTTAAAATGGGTGAGCCTCAAAGGGCAATATATCAGATGCACATTTTTCAGCTTATTGTAGAGAGCTAAACAGACTTCTGGAATCAGTTTTTATAGTTGTTGTTTAGAGATTCTTAAGTGATACATTATACTGGTGTAACTGTCTCCGGTGGCTAAAAAGCGTAAAGTCGCACCTAATCTCATGTCAGGAGGTATCACATCATTCCTCCATGTCGTTTTCTTCTCTATGTCTGGTAAAATTAATGATAGCAGCTCTTGGAAATCACTTTCTGAACATCGAAAAAAAATTTTGATACCGATAATTTTTAGTTCTTGATAAATATTGAACGAACGTGAATGCAGGTAGGGTCGGACCCGGAAATTATTCTTGTTTCTTCTTTGGAGAGCTAAATCTACTATTGACAATACAGCAGCCACGTCTTCTTCGTCGGAACTCATTTTTGAAGCAAAAACACGTTAAAAACTGGCGTAGCGGATGTCTATGTCTATGTCAACATATTTTACTAACTTGTTTTGATAAAGGCGCAGCGGACGCGATGTTTTGCAAACTTGTTTTGCTAACTTGTTTTGATAATATGTTTTGTTAGAAAATTGGCGCTGCGGACCCGGCTTTACAAGAACAAATAAAACCGGTCAAGTGCGAGTTGGGCTACTCGCACACCGAGGGTTCCGTGCCACACCACCACAGAACACAACATTATTAACTTAAAAACAACTTTTTTTGTCCGGGACCTTTAGCGCAATAGGCCAGTCATTTTACGTGTTTACCCGGGAATAATTTAGAATTGCATTTTTTTTTCGGAATCTTAGATTAGAACAAACCTCTCCAAGAAATGGAACAAAATTAAAAAAAAAATTACGTCAGCAACAGTCCTAAATTTTACATTTTGCATTTAATTGTAGCAATCCCGATCTACAATATTTATGGCATTGTTGTTTTGCACATTTCATTAAATTAATTGCTATTATTTATATATCAGAAAATTAAAAACTTAGATCGACTGCATATGCTTGAAGTAACAACTGCAGCGTCAAAACTAGAAATTTGTTTATGGTGCCTAAGCCGTAATACCTAATGGCAATATTTTTTGATATATACTTTATATCTTATATTATAAACAAAAGATATCAATTCTTAGAAAGATTGCTCCAAGCAGTACCTCAATCTGTAATTTACATGATTTATGGTTCAAGATGGATTAGTAAGAGGAAAATCTTATTTTAATAATTGCATTTAGTACATTAAACAATTGTAAACACTATTATAAAAATAAAATTCTCATGGATAATAATAAATAAAGAATATAATAAAAGTACGCAGCGCGATATCATCTTTACGCGCGTAGCAATAGAGTTTAAATTTAAAAGCGGGCGGAGTGGTGTCGAGCATAGACGACCGACCGTGACCGTGTGCCAACTGCCAATCCGATCGGAAAAGGAAGGTAGTTCGATGTTCCTCGAATAATTATGTTTGTGTAGAATGTTCATGTTATCAAAATTGTTCCCGATAATATAGATAGGTAGATAGGTAGGTAGGTAGGTATACCTAATATTCCAAAATAAGTCGGTATTTCACTAGTTACTGTTATTAGCTTGTTATTAGAAGGTATGTGTGTGATTGCCTGAAGTGGTACCAAAGTTACTTTTTTTGGATAGCTATTTTTGTGATTTATGACAAACGGCTTCAAAACATTAAAAAAATTAAGAAAACACGAATTTCGAAAAAAATATTATTTGGTGGTGATTTAGACCCGCCACACACATATAGAATTCAGAATTCCGAATCAGAATTGTGATTTTGTATACCTAGGATTTGATAGGGACCTACGCAAATCCGAACGGAATTCTGAAGGGGGAAAATCCATACGAAATAAATCGTAGATAATCCTGATTCGGAGTTCCGGTTCGGAATTCCGTATGTACGTGGTGGACTTTATGTGCACTCGATATCATGGTACTGCACGGCTAGCATACCACCCACGCGACAAAACGAGAAAAGCGTCATGTGCGCTCTTTTTATTGGCATTAGCAAAACAACAAAGATGAAGGCTCATCTCGATTTTCATCATTTTCTAAGGGGTGCGGTGGCGGTGCAGGGTGCCCTGTTTAATAAATGCGACAATAGCAATGACAATTCAGAGTAAGTACATTGCTGGTTACTAATGACGCTAAACTTGCAGTGCTACAGTCATGTGTCCTAGCATTCGCAGCTATGTACTCTGAATTGTCATTGTCAAATTGTCATCGTCTAGTTTATTAAACAGGGCCCAGAGTGTGCGGATAAGGCGAGAATAATGCGATATGGAAGTTTATGTGTGCAGCACGTCTAGTATAGATTTCTCTACAGGCGTGCGACGCGCCTTTGCTGCATATAAACTAGCTTGTACCCACGTTTTTTGTAGAGCTAAAACCGCGCTTGCCGAGAAATGTAGAACGGAATAAAGTCGAGACGCGCGCAAGTAGAGAAATCATACTAGACGTGGTGTAACCTCGCTTTTCGAAGAGCAAAAGCCGCGCTTGTCGCGACTTATAAAAAACCGAGTCGCGCGTGTAGAGAAATACTAGACGTCTAGTACACCAATCCACACAAGTCTATAATCCAGACCACCACGGCTTTTTTTGTAAGTATTACTAAGTAAGTACCTACCTATAAAAAATAAATATGTGGAACATTGTCAATGGAATGATGATTGTCATACAAACAAATTATCGAATCCCATTTAAAGTTAGTAGAATCTAGCACGGAAAAGAATGAAATATTATGTACCTTTAATTAATGATAAGACTATTATCATTTTATAGAATACATATTTATTATAGATACAAACATACATGACTTGAGTACCAACAAGTTTTCATATATTCACCATACAAATATTTGCCCTTTACGGATTCGAACCCGCAACCCTCGTATAAACAGGCAGGCCTACCAGCTAAGCTGAGCTATTGGGCCGTCAAAAAAGTATACACAAGTAGTTGTAAGTGAATGGAAAAAGTAGACATAGCGTGGACATACTCTCTCATTTATTCGTTGAAAGGAAATAATTTAAATAATCTAGCTACTGTAATGTTAAATGGATAATAGGTGAAAATGGGTGTCTCTTTTTTTATTAATAAACGTAGATATGAAAAATCTTATAATATGAAAAATCTTACCTTTGTCTGACTAAGTTGCATGATTTTGTAAGCAATTTCAACATAGAAAGGGACAAACAACTATTATTATCATTTTAATGTCTGTTATAGTTATTCTCTTTCTACGTTATTGTAGATAAGCCAAATAATAGGGATGATGAAAATTTTATATTTTATATCTTTTTTAAAAACTGTTTGGTATCTTTCACTAAAGTGAAACCGATTTTTTTAATATCTTCAAAAATAACCGAAATATAAGTGTTTAAAATTTACGGTTAGAGCGAGAGGCAGATATAAAGGGAGTAACGTCATACTCTCGTATTTTAATACAAATAATAACGAAGTGTTACACAAACATCTGTTTTGCATGAAAGAGATAGAAGACGATAAAAAACGTATTTCTACCGTGTTTACTCGCTTCGCTCGTGGTTCAGTCCTAGAATCCTTCGCTTGCTCAGGTTTCAATACAAGTACTCGCGCCAAAAAGCAACTTTGCAGCCTTGCATAACAAATAACTATTTTCTTCTGAAACCTGTCATGTGGGGTATCAAATGAAAGGACTTCATGAGGCGGTTGTAAAAATATACTACACCATTTCCATTCAACCACTGGTTTTCAAAAAATCCAAAAAGTATTTTCTAAACATACAAGTTTGGGCTCCTCCCGGTGCGAAATTGCGGGTAAAATTTTTGTAAAACATACGCCAAATGACTCATAACATCCTCATATTGAAGGTCAAAAAGCAATTTTAAAACTCTTCAGGAAACCACTTGTCGGTATAAAACTACTCAGTCCTACGAAAGTTTTTAACTGAATACTTTATGTAAATTGGCTTCTGTATTATACAGGATGTTAGGGTAAACAGTTGCATTACTTTAAGGGGTGATTGTACCCATGATACTAAAAACCATTCCCTAAGAAACCAATTTTTTTTTCGACTTTTCATACTAACGTTCGATCACCTGTTTGCATTTAGTATGGAAAGTCGAAACATATTTTTGCGAATTTCCAATAGGATTCTGGCAAAGTTGTTCAGTATCATAGATAAAATTACCCCATTAACACGTTGAACGCCGGCGGGTCACAATAACAATAGATTTTCCATTGTTTGTCGGTCATTTGGCAGTCAAAGGTGATGCAACTGTTTACCCTAACACCCTGTAAAATACGTAGGTACTGTATTGCGTAGGAAATATTTGTCTTATAATAAAATTATGGCACCAGCTGTTTCAGTATTTCAGTCTTACAGTAAAGTTTAAATCTCTCGACAAATACACTACAAAGTAGGTATACAAAGATTTTTCAATATTTCAAATAGTTTAAATACTACGCTTTAAATAATAGGTACGTATAAAATAAAGGTAAGATAATACCTTTACGGATGATAATCCGTCATACAATACAGGGCCTCTACCCGGACATTCGAACTTCGCAATTGAGTGAACGTTTTCGATTCAATGTGAACTCTATTACAATGAAGTTTGGACCAAGACGGTCTCGAAATTGTGGGGACTTGTCACAAATGTCAACACCCGCAAGTTATAGCAAAGATGCCAACAGATGGCGATACCGTCGCTCTCGGAAAGCTGCTCCATACAAAGAATACGTTCATCTTAAATACGTAACTCGTAACCTACTACACATAAGGTTTACAATCGAATGCGAGACATGTATCGCGCAAGAGAAATAATCACAGAGATTCGATACATACAGGGTGTAACAAAACACCCTAGTAATACTTAAAGGGGTGCTTCTGACCATCAAACTGAACAACTTTCACTATGGAGCCAACATCGAAATCGCGAAAAAAAACTGCTGTTTCATACAAAACTGCAGTCCCGTGTCGACTTAAATGTATGGGATGGCAGATTTTTTTTATTTTTTCTCCTCGTTGGCTCCATAGTTGACGTTGTTCAGATTGATGGTCTGAGGCACCCCTTTAAGTATTACTAGGGTGTTTTGTTACACCCTGTATACAAGGTCCAACTAAGAACTGTTGGACCACGGCCGATCCCCAGGCTTCACACATAGCCTGGTGGAAGATCTTCCCTTTTCAATGGAGAAACATTCCCAAGTAGCACATCCATAAAATAAAAATCGAAAGTACCGGTACACGGACCGTACTGATTTTTTCCAGATCTTCGTCGCTCAGATCATAATTTTCAGTTGGTTTTTCTAAGCTTCCTAAAGGATCTATGTCATTCTCACCTATTTCTTAATGATTTTTGACAAATCCTTCACGATCACATTCCTTTAGGCTTTGAAAGGTGACTTGCAACTTCTTCAAATAGCACCGTATCTATATTAGTATATTTCTATGTTAGTGCCATAGAGATAGCTGTTCAGTTCGACGAATTGTCAAAAAAACAGTGTCAGCATATTAAGAAGGACCTTATATTCGCTGAGGGGGTAGTCCGGATAAGGGGGTGTCGATTGAAGGAAAATTTGTCTATTTGAAAGGCACTAAATTGGATAACTTTATTTAAAAATAAATATTACCAGGATAAATAAATAATAAATAAATAAATAAATAACGCTTACAGGCACATACATTGTAATGATCCCAAGAAAGCACTATTAATAGGCTGTTTATTATGGAAACCATACAACAACGGCACAAACATGTAAACATCCATGACCGAACCGGGATTCGAACCCAGGACCCTGGTTTGGCAGTCCGGCGTGGTAACCATTACACCAACCGGGTCGTCAAATGGATCTTCAGTTGCTATGTGACTACATATTTAGTAAGTGTCAGTTTATACTGGTACACACACGGTGACAAATCAACCTACCCATTAGTTGAACATAGAGTTCATGGACATAGAGTTCAACTTGACATATAGTAGCAGTTCAGTAGGTAGGCACGGAAAACAAATTGCTTAAGACCCGAACCAACTCGCTCACAAAAAATTGGGACATGTTATATTAACCTACCTACTTTCCTTACTTACTCATTTCCTACCAAAATTTACCAAAAAAAAAAACTCAATCAAAATTAATTTTATCAAAAGATTAACTAAATCTCAACTTTTGATCAAAGCACGGAATTTTCTTAGGCTAACGATAAAATGGAGTAGGTATTCATTATGCCGAAGAAAGTATTTAAACATTTCACTAACATTATCTGCTCCAGAATTTTTCCCAAGCTCATAGGTCCGCCACATACATACAGAATCAGGATCCGAATCAGGATCCGAATCAGGATTACGATTTCGTATAGAGTTTCCCCCTCCACAATTCCGTCCGTTCGGTATCAAACCCTATACAAAAGCACAATCTTGATTCGGAATCCCATAATAATTATGTGTGTGGCGCACCTTAAATAGAAATAATAGAAAAATACCAATGGTACTTTTAAGATGAAAGACGATTACATTTTTTCAATATGGCAACATCATAACCTAATTTTTTATTTCCACACCAAAAACATACAACAACAAAAACATAAAATCCCGGGATTCGAGGGCATGTCCATGTTATGTCCGCATAACGAATCCCGTACCTATGACGGTATTTTTGCTAAAGCAGTAGGTAGGTAGCACAGAGTACTATAATATTGCATAAAGTAGGAAGGTAGGTACCTACTAAACTAACTTATCACTCCGTAAAGTTATGCCCACTAATTACATGCTTTGCTCATACTACGTGTAATTTATGAGCTTTAGTTAGGTAGGTAGGTATCTACCCTATAGGGCTAGCATGCCACGCACGACAAAGCGACAAAACGAGAAAACCATCATGCGCGCTCGCTTTCGTATACGCAAAGTAACAAAGACAGAGGCACATCTCGATTTTTGTCGTTTTCTCGAGAGTGGCATCCTAGCTACATCCTAGGCTCCCAGCGCCCACGGCATGGCGCCTCGATAAACGTTTTATCGTGCCTGCTAACTCCTTTTTTCGCACGCAAAAAGAAAGAGAGCTAGGGCGCGATAGCGCTTTATCGCGCCGCCATGCCGCGGGCGCAGGTTTGAAATTAGGTAGGTAGGTAAGGCTAAGTAGGTAGATACGAGTAGGTACCTCACTTCACTATTCACTACCGAAATAAGCAATTGTGTACGTCTAACTAGTTAGGTAGGTATAGGTACCTACATAATTTTATATAATTGTAACAACGTAATTTATTTCGGCAGTGAGGTACTTACCTAAGCCTAACTACTTATCTATAATAAATAATTGTTAGCGTGATTGCAAGATAAAATAAAACCAGTCAAGTGCATGTCGGGCTGCTCGCGCACCGAGGGTTCCGTACCACACCACTACAGAACACAACGTTATTAACTTAGAATAAAACCGGTCAAGTGCGAGTCGGGCTACTCGCGCACCGAGGGTTCCGTGCCACACCACCACAGAACACAACATTATTAACATAGAAAAAAAACTTTTTTTTCCGGGAGCTTTAGCGCAAGACCGACTCAATTTTGGCCGGTTTTTAGTATTTGTTGTTATTTTGTAGAGTGTGCTCTATAATCACACTAAGTTTGACGCTTGTATGTATTACCGTTTATACGATAGAGCGTGAAGAAAAAACTTTGATAAAAACTAGTTTCTTGTTGATAACCCCCCTTAATTTATAAATTTTTGACTTTTTTATTATTTGTTAACAAATCCGCCGTAATAACGCATAATCTGAGAAAATTTCTACTATCTAGCTATTACGGTTCAAAAGTTACAGCCCTAAATAGGTAGGACAGACGGACGGACGGACGAACAGACGGACAGATGGACGGACGGACGGACGGACAACGTAGGCTTAGTAATAGGGTCCCGTTTTTACCCTTTGGGTACGGAACCCTAAAAAGAACTTTTTTGTCCGGGACCTTTGACCTTAGAGCTAGAATGACTCACACTTGGCTGGTTTCTAGTATTTGTTGTTATTCTGTAGAGTTTGCTCTATAATCACACTAAGTTTGACGCTTGTATAAATTACCATTTTTACAATAGAGCGTGCAGAAAAAACGTTGATAAAAACTAGTTTCTTGTTGAGAACCCCCCCTTAATTTTTAACTATTTGACATTTTTATTTGTTAACAAATCCGCCGTAATGACGCACAATCTGAGAAAATTTCAACTATCTTGCTATTACGGTTCAAAAGTTACAGCCCTAAATAGGTAGGACAGACGGACGGACGGACGGGTAACGTAGGCTTAGTAATAGTTTGCCGTTTTCTCCCTTTGGGTACCGAACTCTAAAAATATAGACTTAAATGCGCGAACGCATTCCACGACCGGGCGAGAGGCCGGCCGGCGATCAAGGTCAATGGGCCGTGCGAGTGCGGATCCACGCGTCCCACCCCGCCTGCACCCCCGCGACCACCTTGCGCGCCAACGCGCCAACATAATAAAAACGTGGCGCCAACACGACGATTTTTAAATTTCTCAATATTTTACACAAATAAATAGCTGACATCGTATCTTGTTTATTTGTATGTAAGATATTTTGTAAAATAATGCTCTACATAGTTAAAAAGAAATCTAGTCATTACAATTATGATATTAATAATGATTTTGGTTTTTTTAATCACGGCTGAATGGTTCATTATTTAGTTTTAAGAATGATAAAATAGAATAAAACTATTATTTCTAAGGCTATTCACGCTTTTCATATGGAATTAGTATTTGTATCTACTGAAAAAACATTGAAAATTACATAATCTTTTTTTAACGAATAACCCAAAACAACACATTTTTAATTAATATGTCAATTTTAATGTTCAAAAATCACATTTAACTCTAATTAAAATGAGGGTTTTAGATTTCTTTCTGAATGAGTTACAAGCCTTCCAGGAGTTTTAATTTTTTTTTCTATGTTCCATACAAATATTTTGTATAATAATTTTTCAGGCTATATTTTCATCACTAAATGATGCCAATTACGATTTAAAAGTACGAATAAAGATTACTTCGACGTCCTCCATACTAAACACGCTAAAATGATTGGGGTATATACTTTAGTAAAAACCCCATCTTAACCGCTTCAGTAGTATTTAAGTGATGCGTGCACACTGCACAAACAAATAAACAAATAAAAATTCTAAAAATGGTCTCAGTGCATTACGTGCATTACGTGTCCTAAACGCCTCCAAATATTTTTTGAAAATATGTTCAATGTACCTATATCCACGTCAAGTTAACAATTTATATGATGTAGAGAATATGTACCTATACAGGGTCAAACTTAATATGCTGACCTAAAATTTTCCATAGAAAATTCATGAACAATTTAAAAGATTTATATCTTCGTAATTATATTATAAAATTCAAATGTTATTGGTGAGACGCGGCATTTAGATTTTCTAATATATTTTTCTAGATATAAAATATTACTCATACTTGTAGTTTAGGATTGTATTGTATGGTTTAAGTTTAGGGTAAGTTTTTTACAATGTTTAGTATGGTTTAAGTTTAGTGTTTAGTTTAGTTTAATTTGATTATTGTAATTTGTGACATTGTTACGTAATAAATACATAGTTCACTTATATTAATATCGTCTACGCGTTGGTATTATGCGTCAAACGTTTGTATGAAATTGACAACTCTCGAAACACTTTCAATCTTAATGATCCCCTTAAATGTTATCCTACTCGGCCCAAATATAGCAGATTTTTTTCGACCCTGTAGATAGATATCGATAATGCTGTCGATATCTCAGAATAACCAACACTATTTATTGATATGATTGTATGCAATACTATCGATAGTATCGATAGTATTGCATCTCATTGAACTCAAAAACAGTAAGAAACGCTTTAAGAACCCTTTAAAATGACTAACTTTAGCTTAATAAATTGGTATTTATTAATAAATAAATTAACAAAAAAAGTGGCTAGAATAAGAAGCTAAAACATTTAGCCACCGAATATTTTTTTAGTAGCTGACAAGTTCAAAAATGTTGCTAGATCTAGCTAAAAAGTGGCTAAAATGGCAACACTGCGCAAAGGCCAGGATATAAATGTTTATGGTACAATGTAGTCCCTTCTCTTGTACAAATGCTAAGTAAATACCTTGAGTAAATACATGGTAAATACCTATCGGTAGAGAGTAATATATTCCTTGGTAAATACAGGTTATAACCCAGTAAAATTAAGCTGAAATATACCAATCAGGAGAAGTAATTTCCGGAGTTCTAAAACTTTTTTTAAACGTTCCTTTGGTACGTAATATTGAAGAAAAAAAAAAGTCCTGGTGACGGGGGGGTGAGCTCGAGGAAGGGGGGGGCTCTAAAGGTGACTTTTTTCAGTTTTTCGCTTATTTCTCGAAATCTGCAAGTCGTATCGAAATGTTTTGTATGGAAAAATTTAACCTGACAAAATTTCCTACAAAACAAGTAGTATGCATTTTTGCCATAGGACTTACCCTTTGAGGGCTACGGGGCCGAGAAAGTAACAGCATTTAAAAAATTATGAATTTTGTATGGCGACCCTCATGAAAGTTGAAGATAAAAACAAAATGATTTCATATTCTTAATCAGCAGCCCCGAAAACCCCCAGATACAAATTTTCAGTCGGTTCGGGGAACCCCGTAAAGCTGCATTGGCTTTTGAAATTTCCATGGCAGCCATCTTGGATATCGCAATTTTGGATTTTTTTCACCGCCAACCAAATTTGACCAAGGTCCTCTATGACAATTGTTCAAGGTCCATAACCCTATCTGTCATAGTTTCCGCGGGCCGTTGACCTCATCCGTCAGGAGTCGACCTTCTGAGGAAGTCGAAATATTATTTTTATCGCCAGGGCATCCTTATGATGAATTGGCCCCGTCGACAAAAAATAATATAAAAGGCAAATAAAAATTTAAAATTAAAAGCGATATTAGTGACCGGGACGGATGTGCCGTACGTGGTTGCGTTGCTAAAGGTTATAAAATTGCGTTTATTAGGGTCTCTTAGGGGTGCGGTGCGGGGAAGCGGGAAGGGAGGTAGCGGCCAACTCGAAGTGAATGACTAGTACTCTTTGGTTGGATTTGTCGACATATTCTTAGAGTGCGATTTTTGAAAATCAGACGTTCAAAACGAGTAGTAGAAAATGACGTTAAATCGATGATTTGCCATTTTTGAATTCAACTTTCTATCACATGCAACGAGTGCTCCGAACCACTCGTATCCAATTCTACCACTCGAATGTTTGACGTTTGTAATGTTGTCAGACGTCAACAGATTTAACTTTTTTTCTACGTTCCGTTAACCCATAATTTTGGCGGTAAAGTCCGATTTGAAATGTTACTATGAAACCATTCATTCGTTCGTTCGTTCAATAAATAAAAATAATAAAATAAAAAAAAAATAAAAAAAAAAATAAAAAAAAATAAAAATCTTTTATTTCAGACAACATAGTCCATACAAAAAATGTTAGTAGGTACTACTGAATAGAAACGTTTTCTGTGTGAATCGAAACGGTTTTGGCACATCCGAACGATTTCAAAAATAGAGAAAAACGTAACCACTCGGAATGAAAATCTCAATTCGTATGCGAATGTCAAGTCGCTCGTATGATTTTCAAAAATCGCACTCCTTACGAATACGATGCGATAAACAATGATGGTACCTACTCCGTGCTACTCAAGAAGCTTGAAATTTTCTCTGTAGGGAAAATTTCAAGCTTCTTGGTGATACTACCCAAGTAACTTTTTATTTTTATTTATCTACAAAACGAATGAAATCAAGCAAGGAAAAAATTCTTAGTATAATAAATTAAAAATTGGCATAATTTTTAGGTACCTAAGGCTGAGATTCAAAGACGATTTTTAAGTCTTAATTGTAGGGTCAAAAATCTTTGGGTCAAAATGTATGGATTTTGACCTACGGGAGTTAAAAGTTCGAACTAAGGCTGAGATTCAGAGACGATTTTTTAAGTCATAGTTGAACTAAGAAGAGTCAAAATGTATGGATTTTGACATACGGGAGTTTAACTAAAGTATGTAAAGCGCTCTATTCACGGTCCATCCCCGCTGTACGTCCCGCCAAGGTCATGCACGATGCACGATGCAAAAGCGCTGTATTCACGGTCCAGCCCCGCTGTACGTCAGCTCAGTCGACGTACGTCAAGCCTACTCACGGTGCTTTTGCATCGTGCGTCGTGCATGACCTTGGCGGGACGTACAGCGTGGCTGTACCGTGAATACGGCGCTTTAGACTTATAAAAAACATTAAAAAATCATGGACCTGATGTCATCCTGACATGGATCTACCGGACCTTTTGCAAGGTAAAATGTTTACATTTACTAGGCCTGTGACTAGGCTATCTTTGGTTTGTCCCTTTTTAATCCAACGACGAAAATAAAAAAAGGAGTGTTTATAAAATTTTTGTTCTGATAGAAAGGGACAAACCTAAAATTTGAAACATTGACGTGATCGACGTACCATGGTACAATAATATACTGCGCCTGGTATTCTCTTCCGATCACGTGACTGACCACGTGACTGATACAAGTCTACGTCATCATACCCTTTTAACATGTTTAGCGGCCATTTTTTTGTGACGTAGGCTTGTGTCACTCTGGGAATAGAAGACCTTGTTTTTTCTAGACCATGTCGACGTACGAAGAAGGTTGAACATTACCGACCGCCGTAGCCAATTTTCGTGTTTCCATGCTTGTAAGGATGATTGTCTAAGTTGGTACCTATCATTCTAATATCCTTGGTCTTGGCTTGCTACCTGTGACGTATTGATACAATAAATGGGCGGTAGTGGGCGCACGGACGCGTAGTGGGGCGACACTCGCTAGCTGTCAGTCGAACGGAGCGGACGTGCGAGCACGACTGTCACTAAAACTATATCTGTTTTGTTATTTGACTATCCAATGTGCTTACCCCATACGCGACGGAATAAGCCGACGTCATACGTGGCGACGATAATTCAGGTAAGTGCAAATATTATAAAAAATCTATAAGGAAGGAAGGGAGGAGTTGGCATTCAAGTATTAGCAAAGGACTGTTTTGTAATATATTATATTGTGTGCTAATGGTGTGTTCCTATGCAGTTCATAATTCAAATATGTGGATTAATTATTAAAAATACCGTGCCTGTGAAAACAATCATATTTTATTAACTACCTACTGTGTTCGGTAAACTACAAAAACAAGTGCAATACGTCCATTCTATAAACTTGTTTACGTTATGCAAATAGTTAACACATTAATATTTATAGAAACTGTTGTATCCACAATGATTAAATCTGATCATAATTTGAGAGGAAACTATTTTAGTAAATGTGAACTACGTTTCCGTAGCGTAGGCACATAAAATATTTATGAATCTTTCATTCGATACCTACTAAAATGAAATTAGAAACAGTTTGACCTTGGTTATTCCTCCTAAATTGTTACGATATTGCGGAAAAATATAAATATGATTTCTGCATTCGTTAAGTGTAGTGTACTATAACCATTGGTCTGCATATGGAGCACATCATTAGATTTTTATGGAAAACGTACCCACACGCCTTATCAGTGTTTGTTATTCCTTCTGGACCACTCGGATAGAGCTGGACAGTTGCATGTTGCCAACGGATCACTCCTCCTATCGATTTAAGTAGTAAGTCATTTGACGACTGGTACTAAAATATTAATATCAACAAACTTTATGAACTTGTCCAACGGTTGGTGTTGTAATAAGTAGTAAGTCAATTATCGACAGGTACTAAAATGTTTATATCAGCAAACTGTGTAAACTTGTGCTACAATAGTGCTGCAGTGAGTTGTAAGTCAATTATCGACTGGTACTAAAATGTTTATATCAGCAAACTGTGCAAACTTATGCTGTAGTGAGTATAAGTCAATTATCGACTGGTACTGAAAATATTTATATCAGCAAACTGTGTAAGCTTATGGCACAGTGGTGCTGCAGTGTCAAATTTGGACTGGTACTAAAATGTTAATATCAGCACACCGTCGAAATTTATACTACAGTTAGTGCTGGGGTGAGTAGCAAGTCGATTTCACGGACTGGTGCTATAAAATAGTTTAATTCTGTTCTGTACTACAAGTGGACTATACAAAAGTACGTATATACTCAAATCAAGAATAGAACCAATGAATAATAAGCAAAATATTAGTAAGCTGAACAAAATAATCGGCTGGTACTACAAAGATATTAATATAGAACCAACTTAATAATATTCATACAATACCAGTTGCTTTACAACGGTTTTATTTGTGTAATATGCACTTAAAACTGACTAGGCTTTCGATAATTTGAATAACGTAATATAAACAAAATTTCCATAACAAATTCAAGTAAAAATAATTAATTTAATGATTAGTTTCGGAATCTATATACCTACTCTTATCTTGAACCTAATAACACAAATGTAAGCCTGTTACGCAAGATGTGTATGATAAGGCATATGTGTGAAATACAACGAGTAATAATCAAAAAATTTCTAATAATTAGGCATAATGTGTGCATACGAGTACGGGCAGTACAACAGCTTTTAAAATAAATAAATTGGTACTTCACAAAGGAAGGATTACCTAACTATGATCCCATGTTTATATGATCCCATGTTAGTTGAGTTATGGTTGGTTAGTGGTGGGTTAGACTTTCCAGTTTTATATAATACCTATATTTGTGTGATTCAGTATGGTGCACAAAACAGCACATTAGCAATAGACTAGTAGTGTTTCAAAAAGTTGGGCTTTTACGAACAAAAGATGTCCGTTGTCAAATGTGCAAATTAAATAAAAAAAAGTTGGAATCTTTTGAGTAGAGTCTTAAAATGAGTTTGAATGAGTCTATCAAAATTTCTATCAGTGAATCTGCTGGAATCAAGTAATTGTGCCTATGAGTTATAAAGTGAGTCATCAAAGTGTTGATCAATAAAAATGTTTGAATCAGTCAACTGTGCTAATGAGTCATAAGTGACTCATCAAGGTTAGGATCTATGTAAATGCTTGAATCAAAAAATTGTGCTAATGAGTCATAAGTGACGCATCATTATATCGATCGCTGAAAATGCTGGAATCAATCAATTGTGCTAATGAGTCATAAGTGACTCATCATAATATCGATCGCTGAAAATGCTTGAATCAATCAATTGTGCTTATGAGTCATAAGTGACTCATCAAGGTTTTGATCCATGAAAATGCTAGAATCAATCAGTTGTGCTAATGAGTCATAAAGTGACTTTATCAAGGTGTCGATCTATGAAAATGGTTGAATCAATGTTAAATGTACCAATGAATTGTAAGAGATTCGTCAAGGTGTCGATGAGAGTTAAATATTTAGGATTTCTGTCAGGCTCGTCCCATAATATTATGGTGTGTGTACAATAATTAATTAATTTTATGCACCTACCGCCCTGAATGGTGCGGTACAAAAAAAAAACGATACTTTCTCAATTTCATTCCACACAGAATATAAAGTAGGTAATGCACAAATGTTCGACGACACTTGGATTATTTACTTAACTAATATCGGCTGCCATTTAAATATTGATTTGCCGCATCAGTCCGCATCAGAAATGATAATAGATTACCTACTTACTTTTAAAATAATTTATATTTCGCAGTTAATAACCAATGATGGTTGAACTTTAAATAATTTACCATTAGAGAAGATACTTACTTAAGGTTCCAAAATATTCAACAGAACAGTAACCAACTAATTTCAGGGAGAAATAAATGTATGTGTTGTACATTTATCAATGAATTAAATGTGTATTTAAATATGGAATTAATATTATAAACTTTCAGTATAGGTGCAGACGAAATTACAAATAAACGTAAGTAATTTAGTGAATTGAGGAAGAGAGTTGTACTGCTCTGAGATATCGTCACCGGTTCACCATAAATAAAGAACATTGAGCCAAATGTCGAATAGTTGAAAGACAAAATCCCTATTGAATAATTAAAACTAAAACAAGTTTGATAAAATCGACATCAGATTTACTACCACAAACTAACATAATGATAAATAAGTTAATAAACAATACAAATAACCTACAGCCTTTCGGCTCAGTAATTTTAATATGAGAAACTTAAAACCCTCATAAGTAGAACTCACTTAATTCATGTTGAAAATATTTACAGTGTTTGCATTACAATAAAAAAAAAAGACTATAATGTATCTTACTGATCTTGAGTCCATTAATAATGACTACTCCAAAACTCAACACGGTATAAGACTGTTATTTGCTATACTTGGGGTAGTATGTACGCACAGGGTAGAAACTGGCTGGGTATCAGTTTCAGTATACTGAATGAATAGAGGAATAACAACATGTTTAAGCCCTATGCAAAAAGTACTAGAGAGCTTGCCCTTAAATATTATGATGTTGATGGCCAAGGTGCGTACAGTGGTAAATAGGTACACAATTAGACAAGGCGTACCAGCGAAGTACCTGGATTACTAAAGATTAAAATTCCAAAGGGGAAAATATAACCAATATGGTCATTGAAAAATTATGTACTACATATAGGACTAACACGACAAACCAAAGTCATGGTCCTCATGAGAGTATGACGAGTGCGGACAGGTGATGGAGATAGCGATATCGATTTACTAAGTAAGTGTGGCTATAACGCCACAATTTAATGGGACAGCGTATTGGAGAGCGTATCCACTCTAGTAAGTACATAATTACTCAATGCAAATGGCATAAAACACTAACTGAATAATGTTTATTTACGAAATACAATAACATTTAATTGAATACATAAAATAATATCGAGATTGGTTTTAAATAGTTCGTGGTACCTAGTAGTTCTTCGACCTCAAACTGGGTAGGACTGAGGCACGCTGACTAAGTCGGGCAACTGTTGGAGATACAAGACTGCGCTTTTGTTAACCCTAGATAATGATTGAGCCATAATAACAATAGGAATAATACTTAATAATAAAAATGTGATGTAATTTTAATAATTAATCGTCGTTGCAGTTGAAATGGTTAATAATATAGGATAAAAATATCACTTTGCCGTCTATAATAAAGTCAGGCCTTTACCTGGTGAGGTAGGCACAGATTTGGAAGCGTCCTTCTATCAATAATGACCTTTGCAAATGTACTCTCATGAAGATTCTCAACAAGGCTTTATTAGGTCTGGAATTATAGAGTGTCAAACCTCAATTCAATTAAGTACCTACCTGACTGGTCGATTTGATAAATGTTGTTTTAAGAAAATATTACAAGCTGAATCGGAATAGAACAAGTTAGCTCGATGTCGGGATTTCAGAATATCTCTGACTGTCCCCTCGGGGAGTGTGGTCGTAGGCATATGCTTGCTATGTTTACAAGCTAGATTAAAGTCTAAATAAGGTTTCTCAACAATTACAAAATCAATTTATGGAAATCTGAAAATAAATAAAATCTGGAAATGATAATATTCCATAAAAAATACACAAGGCTTAATTAATTTGGAAATAGTTTTGTTACAACGTTAATGCCATTATATCGCAATAAGTCTGTAACTGTACTATATTATAGTCACCTACATTAACATGAAAACAATTTGCAGTGTAAATAAAAAGAAAATAGAATACATTCAATTGGAAATATATTAAACGGCAACTTCAATTAAATTCTACAGAATTGGCTGAAAGTAGTTAAATAAATTGGATGTATTTAGCACAACGTGACCTTTTCAATTGGTAGTTGTACTTCGTGTTGTTTTAAAGATGTGTGTTGTAGAGTTTCTGGCCGCATCTTCTCTACAACGAAACACCTTCCGAAGCGGTGGTATAGTCAAAATAAAACTTCAAAATAAAAATAAAAAATAAAAAAATTACGCCCATAAGCTTTGTATGCTGTGAAATAAATAAACTTATGTACCTATACAATTATATGTTAATAAACCAACAATTATTTTGAACTAATTAAGTAGTCATACCAAACTAGTTATTTGGGAACTGTGATACTTATCATAATAAATGTAATGTTTGTAACTACAATGTCCAACTGCAGGACCAGGAGAAAAAGAAAATAAAAAATTAAAAGAGAGAGAGAGAGGGAGAGAGAGAAATGTATTACAATTATCTTTGAAACAATAAGTACACAATCCTGTATTCTAGAGAAAGGTGTGTTATGGTTATTTAATACCTATTGATTTTTAATATGTTATATTGGTCATTGTCCGGATTAATTCTGTTAGGCAATAGCTGTTAAACTTTATTAACCTAGTCTAAGGTAACACACCTAGGCATTTGATATTTTCCATTATCAATGATTGTGTACTCCTGTTTAAGTTAATGATTCTGTATGAGTTAATATTATAGATAAGTATATTTATATGAAATTGTTAAAAGAAGAGAGGTGTGACGTATTGATACAATAAATGGGCGGTAGTGGGCGCACGGACGCGTAGTGGGGCGACACTCGCTAGCTGTCAGTCGAACGGAGCGGACGTGCGAGCACGACTGTCACTAAAACTATATCTGTTTTGTTATTTGACTATCCAATGTGCTTACCCCATACGCGACGGAATAAGCCGACGTCATACTACCTATACACCTATGTAGTATGCATTATCAATTATAGTACCTACATTATCAAAACCGGAAGCGGAAATCACATCGCCTCGTCCTAAAAAATTAGTTTAGTAGGGTGACTAAACTGATCGTTATAACAGGTAATAAGGGTGTCAATGAGTTTGGCATTGATCCTCTCGTTAATTGCGACATATCAAGACTTGTCTTTAGCTGCATCCTTAAAATATAAACCCGACGAGTTTTTTTATGCATCCTCAGTATTTGTTCTTTTGTGAAGTACTCTAACTTATTTTGATTAATTTTTCTCATCACCTCTGGAGTGATTGCTGTGATGGCTTCCAATTGAACAGAGCTTATTTCTTTTTCTGGTATACCTGTCGAATTATTATTATAAATAAGTACATACTTACATCATTAGCAATTTTTTAGTGCTGTAACTATACTACTTACACATATACAAACCGCGTTGAGAAAAGCGCTCTATTCACGGTCCATCCCCGCTGTACGTCCGCTCAAGGCCGCGGCGCTGGATGTAGCATACACACTATCCATCCCGGCTGTACGTACGTCAGGCCAAGGCCGCATCAAGCGTGAGCAGAGTATAGCCCAGTCATTTTACAGTTTGAGCCGGGACTAATTAGTAAGTAATTGGTATTTTTTTTGGTATAGTATTTAAGAGCTAATTTGAGCTTAGAAATGTACAAAAATTAAAAAAAAAATCTCGTCTGCAACAGTTCCAAATTTTAAATTTTTGTATTATCTCGTTATAAAAAACCTGATGGATTTTTTTTTTTTTTGCGGATATTTAAGGCATTATCATTATACATACTTCGAACATGGTGTAAATATTTTTGTCCACTTAGAACTAGACCAGGTTTTGAAAAATGCGTTCGTATTTTTTAATAAAAACCTAACTTTTTAAATTTCTTTGCCTATTTTATTGCTCAAAAATAATTTATATTGTAAAATCTTTTTCAAATGAGTGCATGGTACCTATTAATATTATTAATTTAAAAGCCTTCTGGGACTCACAATTTTAATTTCTATGTTGCGTAGCGATTTTTCTTTTATTTGTTTTCAGATAGTCTTTTTGTCAGTAAATAGTGCCGGTTACAGTTTAAAAATCCAATTAATAATAACTTCCCACCTCTCCTAACAAAACTCCGTAAAATGACTGGGCTAAGTAATCAAATCGAACGAATTAACGCCAAAAAATTGGAGTTCTTCTAATGATTTCAGCAGTAACAGAAGAAATGAAAAAAAAAGCTATTTTTTCACCTCTTGCTAAAAAGGTTTTGGATGAAAAAAAAAAGATTATCATAAACGTGCAGAGTATCTCAATTCTCAAATGAGTAATATCATGTGTGGAACTTGTTATCTTTCAATAATATAAATCTTGAAAGTGTTTCATGATTCATTTTGACGTGCATTCACCTTGCGACACAAGCTCTAAATGCGAAATCTGCTGTACAGCAAGTCTATTCACGATCAAGCACGCACGACGCAGGTCCGCTCTAACGTACGTCCGCGCTGTTCACTGTCCATCCGCACGACGTGCGCGGTGGTGGGGGCGCTCGCTGGATGCAAAATGGGTCGTGCACATCCAGCAAACAATTAATACTAATTATCGACGTACGTCAAGCCTATTCACGGTCGTTTTGCATCGTGCATCGTGCATGGCCTTGGCGGGACGTACAGTAAGATGGACGGTGAATACGGCGCTAAAGAGAGCCATGAAACTGAAGAATACCTAAAGCACCGTATTCACGGTCCAGCCGCCCAGCCCCGCTGTACGTCCCGCAAAGGTCATGCACGATGCACGACGCAAAAGCGCTCTATTCACGGTCCATCCCCGCTGTACGTCAGCTCAATCGACGTACGTCAAGCCTACTCAGGGTCCTTTTGCATCGTGCATCGTGCATGACCTTGGCGGGACGTACAGCGGGGCTGGATTGTGAATAGAGCGCTTAAGCTTGACGTACGTCGATTGAGCTGACGTTCAGAGGGGATGGACCGTGAATAGAGCGCTTTTGCGTCGTGCATCACGATGCACGACGCAAAAGCGCTCTATTCACGGTAGCTATTCAAGGTCATGCACGCATGACCTTGGCGGGACGTACAGCGGGGATGGACCGTGAATAGAGCGCTTTTACCGTGCAGCCTTTATAATTTGTAGGTACAGTACCTACTTATATAAAAGGACTTATTAGCATTTTTCCTATTGCTCACAGTAGTAAAAGCTGTTTAGCCTCCTGTAGGTATACTGTGATAATATATTTAACTGTACTCACATGTAAATAACATGTTGAGTCGACTGATTTCATGCGATGACCATTTATAAGGCTTTCCGTAACAATCAGGATGTGTAGCGATTTTGTATAGAGCCTGTATTAACAATTAATACTGATATGTAAACTAGAGCCAAGTTAGCTACTAAATTATAGAAGCAAAAACTTTACTTCTATACCTATCAATTAGATTTATATTCTTTACTAGCGACCCGCCCCGGCTTCGCACGGGTGCAATGCTGATATAAACCTTCCTCTTGAATCACTCTATCTATTCAAAAAACGGCATCAAAATCCGTTGCGTAGTTTTAAAGATCTAAGCATACACAGGGACAGACAGCAACAGAAGCGACTTTGTTTTATACTATGTAGAGATTTCTATTTATAAAGAATAAGAACTAGTTACCCGTGTTTGATCGATGGTACATCTTCCAAGTTTATTGAGTAATTCCACGTTGAGTTCTTTGAAAACTTCTGGAGTAATTAATGCAAGATCGACTGGGGGAAATCCACATATAAGGTATCCTAATTCGTTAACGTAAGAGCCGTTCTTGAACCAATCATAACCATAGTAACGCCTGTATGCAGCAACCAATACTCCCAACTTTGGAACAGTAAAATTAGTTACGTAACTATCTCACAATTTCTATAAAATGGGTACTATTAAGTAGTGTTGCCGAAAAATCGATAGTTTTGCTATCGATTGTTGAACGTCAAAATCATGTACCCGCTCGATAGTACAATCGATAGTATCTCTCTCTCTCTCTTATCTCTCGATATCTCTTTTTATGCAATACTATTGGTAAACAGCAATACTATCGATAGCATCGATAGTTTCGATCGCTGCTAACCAATGAAGTATCGATAGTATCGATAGTATCGATAGTATTGCTCTCCAATAACGAATAGACTATCGATAGTGTCGATACTATCGATAGTTTTGTATTATCGATAGTGATATTTATTTCGATAGTATTGCATTCAGTATGCAAGCCAAACGTGCGCTTATTATAAAGGCAATATACTAGAAAAGTGGTTTTGGTTGAACATAGCCACGTTATACATTTCCACTACCCATTATGCCTGCATACCGAATGCAATACTATTGAAATAATTATCGCTATCGATAGTGCAAAACTATCGATTGTATCGATACTATCGATAGTATCGATAGTCTATTCGATATTGGAAAGCAATACTATCGATAGTATCGATACTATCGATTGATCATTAGATGGCAGCGATCGAAACTATCGATACTATCGATAGTATTGCTGTTTACCGATACTATTGGAGTAAAAGAGATATCGATACTATCGATAGTATCGATACTATCGATACTATCGATTGTCCTATCGAGCGAGTACATTATTTCTCACCTATCGATAGCTATCGATAGACAATCGATATTTGGCCTATCGAGCGGCAACACTACTATTAAGTATTATATCAACCTTACGAGTACGCAGGTTTATGTTATACTTCGAAAAAAACTTAAGAACTGATGGATCTCCAAAGTTCACATAATACAAATCCTCTTCTGGCACAACATTCAAAAGACTTCCAAAGGCTAAAAACTCTCTGCCTTGTAAGAAAGCTGCCGTTTTTCCATCTGAAATTATAGTTTAATACTTATTTATTGTGATTAAATAACGCTGTAGAAATATTGAAAGTAAATTACTTTTAGAGTTTCTTTCTTGAAAACAAAAACAAACCTGTTATAATGTCCCAAGCCAGCAGAACTCTACTAATAGGTATCAAATGTTTCTTTGTATAAACCAAAATGTGCAACAAAGTTTCGGAATCGAGCCGCATAAATGAACTTGTTGGTCCAAAAAACAAAACATTCATAGACCTGTCTCTTCTTATCCAGTTATCAAATTCATCATAGAAATCGTCGTACATGTAAATGTCGTCTGTGAAGTAATTATTCTTTATAATCTTAAGCGGGTCCGCTGCGCTATGTTATCGTGTTTGCTAACATTGTTTTGTAACTTCCCCTCCCCCGCAGGTGAACGCGGGTGATGTTTTCCGATGCAAATGGATAACATCACCTGAAGTGCGATTTTTGAAAATCATACGAGCGACTTGGCAGTAGAAAATGTCAAAATTACTATGGAGATTATGCATCTTTCTACTGCCAATTCACTCGTATGAATTTCAAAAATCGCACTTCTGAGGGGAAACGTTTTGCTAACATCTAACATGGTGCAGCGGACCCGGCTTTACAAGACTTTATTTAGCAAGAGAATAGTACCTAATGGTAATCTGTTATTTTGCATCACAAAAGCATAACGTGACTGCTTCGTCTATTTTAGAATAGCATCAATTCAACATTAATAGGTATATCATCTAAGATATTGTTTCCTCCACCACCAATCTCCTAATACCTATAAAATCTAAAAAATCCTGTTCATTATCCATCATAAAGCTATAGGTAATGCTCGAGCTTGCTTTATCAGGGTTGGACAAAATTAATAATGGCATAATAAGTACCTGTATCTAACGTAGCGATCATAGAATTCTTTTCATCTTCGTAGTCATAGGACATATCTTCAATTGACTTTGTAACCTGCTTATTTTCATAATTATCCAGTCCATATGCAATGTTTCTGTAACTGTTTTTTTAGTTTCAGATTTAGTAAAAAATGGTAAAGCACTTTTTTGTATTAACCTTAAAATATTTTTTTTCTACTCAGTACACATTAATTGGTATGTAGGTAGGTACCTACTTACATACAATCTTATTTTTATTTTAAGTGCGAAGACAACTACATAATTATAATAATATTTTAGTTTTATCTTCTGAGTAAAAAAAACATTTAAAAATAATATTCGCTTTTTTAGCTTTTTTTTAAGCTAGAATACTATTTTTAATAGCATGATGAACTATAAAAAGTAATTAAATGTTGATGACGTCACTTGTGGGTATTTGTGTATTACATAGTCTAAGGGGTATTTAGTAAAATTTTTCATACATCGCGCGTGTTTTGACGTTCGATTAAAAGTTGCTAATTTGACTAATTTTCCCGGACTGTCCGATCCCCTATTATGTGTCCCGGAAAATTTTATTGCATTTTTACTGGCTGGACTATAAGGCTGAGATACAGAGACGATTTTTAAGTCATAGTTCGAACTAAGTAGGGTCAAAATGTATGGATTTTGACATACGGGATTTTGAACTTCGAACTAAGACTTAAAAAACGTTGAATCTCAACCTGATAGTTATTGGGTAAATTAAAAAAAATTGTTTAAGTACTATCAGTTTAAAATAACAATGTGCATGACCTTGAAGGGCCGTTCGATAACTTCACTCGGTTGTAAAGGAATATAGACTCTATGTAAAGCAAATAATCATTTGAATGACTCGAGTGAAGTTTGTGTGATTGAGTGACGTCACATTTGCAGGCGAGGTCATGCACATTGTTATTTTAAACTGATAGTATAGTAACTAGATTGTGTACTACAGTGCTGGCAACGAGACTAAGATTCCTAGAACACCAGTGTGTCCCTTTCTAACTAGAGTGTTGGCAACACGTTAGACAAAGAGACACACCGGTATTCCGAGGCGATACATTTGTTTGGTTGTCAGCTGACGACAACATTGAATAGAAGGAAATTAATACTTTTTACGTAATATTAGAGTTTATTTTGCATTCTCCACGAAATTAGAAAGTTTGGTCCACTTATAGCTAAGACTTATAGAATACTATAGTTATATACAATGTTCTTGGGTAAATTATAATGAATCATTAATCATTAAAAATTCCTACATTGTACTATACCTTAAAAATGTTACTAGAAATAGTAATGCAAGTGATATTTCCATTTTAACTAGGTCCTCAAGTATAATATTATTTAACAATAGGTTTATTTTTTAATAAATCTGGTCATTTAAGTACTAAATTTCTTTTTGCAAGGAAATAGGGATGAAGGATTGTTATTTATTTAAAATTCTGTAGCAATATTGGACTCCCACGAGAATCAAAACTTTTTGTTAAAATCGAGTTGGTCCTTGTGCGTTTTTAATTTTATTTACTTCAGCAGCTAAATATTATGTATCGTCAAGTACCTCTATTATTTTTTTTTATTTTGTAACATCCTTAAACCTAAATAAAATAGCAAATAAACTATTCTGTTCTTCTTCTGTTCTGTTCTTTGTTTTACATAAATTAGGTAATATAATTTTCCAAAACATGGAGATGAACTTTAAATTTTTTCGGAAACGTGAAGTTTTGAAACTTGAACGTAATTTCCGGAAACGGAAATAACGTACTAAAGTTTATCTGTTTCCGTTTCCGCCGGAAATAGAGACTTAGTACATACCATAAAGGTATCATTCGACTTGCATTCGACAGGTACTATCGGTTTAAAATAACAATGTGCATGACCTCGCCTGCAAATTTGACGTCACTCAATCACACGAACTTCATTCGAGTCATTCAAATGATTATTTCCTTTACATAGAGTCTATATTCCTTTGCAACCGAGTGAAGTTTTCGAACGGCCCTTCAAGGTCATGCACATTGTTATTTTAAACTGATAGTATAATAACTTTATGTTACATACCTAGGTAGTAGCTTACGTCAAGCTTTACACTTGTAGTTCGATTGTAAAGCTTATGGCGCACTAAATAAGAACGGTACAAAGTCCAAAGTGTCAAGCTTGACGTGCTCTTGACTGTACCTAATTTCCTATTCCGGAAACCGGAAAAGATTTTTTTTTAGATAACTTTTTCTTCCGAAACAGCAGTATGGAAACCAATGGAAACCTAAAAATTCTTCGTCTATGGCTCGGCTACTCGCTCGCGCTCGGCTAGCCAAAGAGTACTTGCGGCTAAAACGTAGTGATTATATATTCTCTTTGCTTGCGGCTAGCTATTGTCAATGTCAAGCAAGTGTCATCAACGTTGAATTCGTTCATAACCTAGAATTGTAGCAATAAATTCTTGATAATAATTAAATATACAATATTTTGTCGTCAAATATAACATTACGATGCATTGCTGAAGCTATAGTCATCAGTTTCTATTTAATTAGTTGACGTGCGTGGTGTGGTGACGGTTCATTTCGGGTAGGCTTTCCAATAGCAATTTAAAATCATGGGAATCCTAGAAAAGATATCTGAAATCGAGAAAGAAATAGCGAGGACACAGAAAAATAAAGGTAATGTTTAAGTAAAGTAATGAAAAGTAAAGGTAAACAATCAATGGATATATGTATAGAAAACGTGACTTGGTTTCGATTCTTCCAAGTTGTTGGTGATATTGTACTTTGTAGGCTACGTATCGCCGGGTAGACCGCACGACTTTACGCTACGTTTCAAAATGTTTGAAAAAACTGGGGGTGCCAATACTATGACCCAACAACGCTTGTCTTATCAGCAGTGAATGAATGTTATGCCCGCACTTCACTCTCGCCGAGAACTCCCGGCGAGAACTTTCAAGGAAAATTACTATGGCTTATGATGCCACGAGAACAATGAAGGGCATCCACACTCTCGTTCTCGGCCTGTCTCGCCTAGGGTTGCCAACTTTTTTTCGACCAAATATAGTAGTTCGAGCCGAGAGCCCGAAAAAATATAGTAGATCGGGGAAAAATAAGAAAATATATAGTATTTTTCGAACTTGTCAATTTAAAATTTTATAAAAGGTTTTTTTTGCAACTTTTACCACTAAATAGTCTAAATACCAATACCAAGTTTTTATTCTTCAATCATTTCCCCATTTCGTATTTGTCGAAACGCAGAAGTTGCTGGAGTCGATAGAGAAATAAGATAATTATTAAAACTTAGATATAAATCAGACTTTAGGAAAACTTGCTGCCATTTTTCAGCAGTCGATTTATTACAAAATTGTATAGGAAGTATTCTACAATTTTACATGGTCCAGTCTAGATCAAATGGAACAAATGTGATGAAGAGAGAGAAATTGTTAAAAAATAATGTTAAGTTATTGGGCATTTTTATTGGGCCAACGTATTTAAATTCTCTATAAATTAATTGCTCATCAAAATATAGTAGTTTTGCCTACTATATATTTTCCTCAGAATTATAGTAGTAGGGTAATATAGTAGGATACTATATTATATAGTAGGGTTGGCAACCCTAGTCTCGCCCGTTCTCGGCGAGAATGAGGAGCCGTCATTAAATTCATTTGTTCTGTTGTAATTGTAATATTAATCCTCTCTCTGTTTTCATGAACAGCAACTGAATACCACTTGGGTCTCCTCAAGGCGAAGCTTGCTAAGTATCGCTCACAACTCCTGGAACCCTCCAAGAAGGGAGGGGACAAGGGTGAGGGGTTCGATGTATTGAAGTCAGGTGATGCTAGAGTAGCACTCATTGGTTTCCCTTCCGTTGGTAAGGTACGTAAATGTTTGACAACGTCAGTACACACTGTCGTGTTACGGGCTAGGAGGCTCAAGGTTACACCTCCTATCTCGTGACGACGTGTTATAGTTATGAAAGAAAAGAAATGAAAGTAAGGGAAATGGTACGAAGTTACCCCGTACCATGGGTTCCGTTACAACACCCCAGAACAGGGAAGATCCTGGAAATTCTTATCTTTTAACAAAATACAAAAGTAAGCTCTATTTAATAACAAAATTACAATCTAATAGAAAAAGTTAAAAGCATTTGTGCAACATTTTCTAACTCTTTCATGAATGAATGAGGCTAAAATACTTTGATTATTTTCTTGTTGGTTGATTTAGAAAAAGTTCAAGGTACAATGGGACTGATATGTGCATGTGTATAGAAGTCCCTAAACTATTATAAAATAAAAAAACTTTTATGCAAAACAGATGTTTTCTTGTGATTTGTAACTACCAAGGATCCCGAGAGAAACCTAAATAAATATAAGTACCATAATTGCAGTCAACGCTGCTGTCAACCCTAACGCACACACACTCGGAGGCTGCCAACTATGAGTTCACAACCCTCACCTGCATCCCGGGAGTGATTGAGTACAGAGGAGCTAACATACAGCTGCTTGACCTGCCGGGAATCATTGAAGGGGCCGCGCAAGGCAAGGGCAGAGGTCGACAGGTGCGTTTATGTTTTCTATCAGTTTAAAACAAGAATGTGCATGACTTTGAAAAGCCACTGGCTCATTTCACAATGTTCAATATGATGATCCGCATCAAAAATTATTTGATAGAAGACTTTTCTTACGAAATGGACTACTACAATCAATTTTACTTTGTACTTTTGAAATAGATCAAAGCCTTTCAAGGTCATACTGATACTTGAAATCAATAGCAAAGTGCTCCATCGTTCACGAAAATGGAAGATATTCATGAATATCTTATTATCCCCACTGTGAAAAACGAAGTGATCTACCCTACCAAGGCCTACAGACAGAGAATCACCACATAAATATGCTTGATTTGCCTCTAAGTCTAAAATGACAACACATTTGGAACAACTTATGACGTGTAGTGACCAAATGACCAAGGAAAAAAAAACATTTTAGTAGTTGCTTCAGAATATCAAACTAAACTTCAGAGCCAACATCGAAATCACAAAAAATAATTTGTTCCATCAAAAACTTCAATGGCTGGTCCACTCAAATGATCATTGGTCCCATAGTGAAAGTTGTTTAGTTTGAAGGTGTTTTGCATCGCATTGGTGCACCCACCAACTAACAAAGACGCTTTTATCGATTGCTGTACGAAATTGAAATCGCCTTAAGGTGGCGGGATGCAGGACAGGACAGCAAGATGTTATTGGTTCGTCCA
This sequence comes from Agonopterix subpropinquella, assembly GCA_922987775.1. Lineage (NCBI taxonomy): Eukaryota > Metazoa > Arthropoda > Insecta > Lepidoptera > Depressariidae > Agonopterix > Agonopterix subpropinquella. Next base: position 5,565,298 of record OV277695.1, on the reverse strand, counting down.
TGGGGGTCTTGTAATTGTGGATACAAGTTGCAAGTTCTTAGCTGTACTGTGCAAGTAATAACAATATTGGCACGAGCAGGTGATAGCGGTGGCGCGGACAGCGGACCTCGTGCTCATGATGCTCGATGCGACCAAGCCGTACGTGCACCGACAGCTGCTGGAGAAGGAGCTCGAGAGCGTCGGCATCAGGCTCAACAAGCCCAAGCCTAATATATACTTTAAGGTACGCTCTTCACCTGTCTAGTTACTGGCATGTCATTGAATTTGACCAGACATTGTGGTTAAGAAAAGGGTCTAAATATAATCCGCATGCAAGCTTTACGACATAACGAAACAGACTTAGCATATTTTGTGATCTGAATGTCCTATAGTGATTTAAAAAGGTTTCAAGGTACGACAGCGAACTTGGAAACAAAAATAGTGTTCCCCACGTACCTAAATCATAGTGTAAATAAAATAGTGATGAAGCTCAGCGGTCGCGTGCGGGGTACGGCGGGGACGGGCGGACCCTAACTCAAGGCGCTGTTAGGGTATGCGCGCAGGCAGCGCGGGCCGGGACGCACTTCTCCCGGTCCCCACACGCCCCGCACGATTGGCCTGCCGCAACCGCTGAGCTTCACCACTATTAATTCTTGACACTACCTATGCCTAAATCTTGAAACCCCTTTGTCAGTCAACTTTATGCAAGTTGATCAGGGTTGTCTCCTCTATGTATAATACATAATTAACTCAATGTTTATTGACATTTTTTAGTTCAATATTTTCAATAAATAAATGCTGAAGTACAAGTATTAATAGTATGATTATTTAACAGGTTAAGAAAGGTGGTGGTCTGTCGTTCAACTCAACGTGCCAGCTGACTAAAGTGGACGAGAAGTTGGTTCAGATGATACTTCATGAATACAAAATATTTAACGCCGAGGTGAGATTCACTTAGACACTTCTAAATACATTTTAACATACTCGTTTTTGTGATCCCTTCCTATTTGATATGTTCAATTAGAGTTCAATTTTGTCCCATACCCATTACCCAAATGGGTCGAGTAAAGTTGCAGTTTTGTGTGGAACACCTGACTTTTATTTATTTCACAATTTCGTTGCTACCCCCATACCCTTTTGAGCGAAGTACCTAAAATGCACCATGCCTATAAAGCAAAATGCCTAGAGTCAATGTCTAAAACACGGAGGAAATTATGTTTTACGAATCCTTAGGTTCTTTGGAGAAGGTTGCTCAGTATCATGATTCATGACTATAATCATGGTTTAAAAAATAAAAAAAATAAAAAAAAATAAATGCATCTGTCTACACTGACACCACAGTATAAGAAAGAGTATCTATTACTAGATACAGTACGGACACTCCCTTCCTCCCACCAACTTTTTACCACACCCCCTCTATCGCCATCTGGTTACCTCACACTGATTCCTCGTTACCTAAGAAGAAGACATAAGGTTCAATTTCTTTGGTTTCACATGTGCTGACGCCATCTTGTCAAATTCAATTTTTTGTATGCAGTGTCCGGGCTGTGCTGAAACCTTGTATATTATTATCTATTCCGTGTCTTTAGCCAACCAATGATTACAGGTGTTATTCAGAGAGGACTGCACGGCGGACGACCTCATAGACGTGATCCTGGCCAACCGGGTGTACCTACCGTGCATGTATGTGTACAACAAGATAGACCAGATCTCCATCCAGGAGGTGGACAGGATAGCGCGGGAGCCCAACTCCGTCGTCGTTAGGTGAGGCGTTTTCATTAAAAAAGGGTTTCGAAGAAATCTGTGATTACTGAAATGCTTGCTACTCGACTAACGTACTCCTAGTCCGAACCAGGCTTACTGGCACCCAGAAGATGTGCGAACCTCGGCATTAAGGCTTTGCTGAGACTATTTGACAGATTGGGTAGTAGTGGTCCAAAATCCGACCGTAAAATTTTGCACCTGTTAGTATGTCGAACGAAATGTGATTCAAGTGAAAGTTTATGCAGGGGTTCATGAAACGCCGCCGGGCAGCTCAGCAAAATCTTGCCGCAAGTACCTTTACCATGACGATTTTTGGTAAACTTTTTTCTAACAATTGCACTTATCTGCTTGGGAAGTATGACTCGAAATGAGTGCACTCGGAAGGAGACAAATCTAAAGAACTGAAAAATACTAGGGTTGCCACCTCTAAATCTGCCGTAATTCTAGGTTTAAAAATGACTTCTTTGAACCTGTCAAACCTAGAGTTGAGTTGCGGCAGACTGCGAGGTGGCAACCCTAGATTTTCCAGTTCTTTAGATCAGTCTCCTTCCGACGGCTCCTCATTTACTTCCCAAACAGATAGGTGGAATAAATGGTACCAAAACTCATCATGGTAAAGGTACTTGCAGCAAGATTTTGCTAGGCAACCAAGCTGCGTAAGAACCCCTGTGTAAGATTTTACTTGAATCACATTTCGTTCACCAAACAAATAGGTGCATAATTTTACGGTCGGATCTTAGTATATAGGCATCGATCGGTGACATCGAAATGAACAAATGATTTCTAATGAATGATTGATGGTTGAAGATCATAATGGATCCATTGTATCACACCAACTGTTATTTTTGAATGGTAAATAAAGATAATTTGTTATTATTCACAGTTGTAACATGAAGCTAAACCTGGACTTTCTGCTGGAGACGCTGTGGGAGTACCTGTCCCTCATCAGGGTGTACACCAAGAAGCCTGGCCAGCCGCCGGACTTCGACGACGGACTCATCCTGAGGAAGGTATGCCGGCGATCCACTGCATACATACATACAAATGCTCACGACTATATTCCACGAGGGGGTAGTCAGATATTCTGAAACCACAGAACGTCCACGTTTCACACTGGTGAAACCGAGTACCGGTACTACTGAGTACCGGAAGTCTGTCCAGTGTGACGGGGAGTGAGCCCGTCGCCACTTGTAACGGACAGTAGGTACAACTGGGGTACAATCATAGGGTACAATACATGCCTCTAATTGAAGCATGCAGGCTTCCTCACAATGTTTTCCTTTACCGAAAAACCAGCGGTGCTACAAACCATGCATATAAATTACGAAAAACGAATTTGCACAAGTCGACCTGGACGGGGATCGAACCATCGTCTCCTGCACGGGAGGCAAGGTTACTCGCCACTGGACCACCACGGCTTTCTAAAACCAAAGTGCATACAATACATATGCTCTGCTTCTTCGCGGAAGCTCTGAAGAAGTTGCGCGCGATGTCGATAAGGTGTTGTGGGGAACTACTACAGATGTCCAGCCCCCACAAGTTATAGCAAAGATGCCAACAGATGGCGATACCGTCGCTCACGGAAATATGCTCCATACAAAGACAACGTTCATCGTAAATACGCAACTCGTAACCTACTACACATAAGGTTCACAATAGAATGCGAGACATAAATCGCGCAAGAGAAATAATCACAGAGATTCGATATATATAGGTCCAACTAAGAACTGTTGGACCACGGCCGGCCGGTCCCCAGGCATCACACCTAGCCTGGCGGAAGTACTTCCCTTTTCAATGGAGGAACATTCCCAAGTAGCACCTCCATATTGTTAATAGGGTGGATAATGGTTTGGCATTGTATGGATTGTATATCTGTTACCTCGCTGTAATAGGTGCCTTTAGACGTACACACGGCGACACATCAAGCTATATAAAACCAAAATAAACTGGCCGCGCGTAGGTCGAGTAACGTATAACGTCGCGCGGCCAGCTTATGTTGGTTTTGTATAGCTTAATGTGTCGTCGTGCGTACATTCAATCGCGCGTGACGACGGGCGTGAAAGAGCGAGCAGTGTCCTACAATCGCGCGTTCGATCACGTTGATCTAGCATCGAATTATTTTAGTTTTCGCACTTTGCCAGGCGTGTGTGATTACTCGCGCTATTTACCGTGCTCAATCACTCGCGATTATTGTACGTCCTGAGGCACCTAATGAGGTAAAATGACACATACAGACAGACATAAACTCTAATAAATAAAGCACGGCATTCAACTCAGATCTTCCAATTCATATAATATGGCCATCCGAGCGTACTCTGCCCGAGCGCACCGTGTACCACTTCATTAAATATCCCTACAGATCCAAAGCTTTATAGAGTACCTGGCAAACTGTGCGCAGTAGCACTTTCGCCTACAAATGTTTGCGAATTTCCTATTGGCTATGTGCGAAGTGGGTGTTGGGAACAGTCAAGTCGATCGCAGCGCACGCTGTGGCAGAAATTTGTACTTTTACCGGCCAAGCTGTGAAAATATGCTTGAATCCATGCAAATCCGCACACTAACTTAACACGAAATCTCCAAAACTATCAAGACTAAAAACTTAAAATTTGGCATGGAAGTTTCTATTGGCATCTAGATGCTCACTTAAAATGGCTTATCGCATTTTAACGCCCCAAAGGTGTAGAAGTACTGAGGTAAAAGTTTGTATGGGAATTCCGATACAAATTAGATTTTTTTCCTCCCGTCATCGTACCGGAATAAAATATAAGCTAGCTTTTAAGACTAATAACAAGCTTTTAAATATAAAAAGTTTTATCAAAATCGGTCCAGTAGTTTTGGCAGAATCCTCGAACAAACACAGACTTTTACAGTACTATAATAGTGTAAATAGAGTGTAAATAATTCACAGCTGTCCGAAAAAGTTCTGTCAGTACGCCGCGTTAGTGTGGCGCTAGTGTCGTGCACACAGCTAATAGGTTTCTTAGGGAAAGCTGTTCAGTATCATGTGTACAATCACCTCTTAAAGTAATGCAACTGTTTACCCTGACACCCTGTAGATTAACCTCGATAGTTGAGGTGTGTACTTCGTACAGGGATATTTAATAATGTGCCGTGTTCCGTGAAGCCCGTGTCAAAGCTTGGTCGCGCCCGCAGGGAGTGACGGTGGAGCACGTGTGCCACTCGATCCACCGCACGCTCGCCGAGCAGCTCAAGTACGCGCTCGTGTGGGGCACCAGCACCAAGTACTCGCCGCAGCGCGTCGGCGTCGCACACATAGTCGCCGACGAGGACGTCGTCCAGCTCATCAAGAAGTAGGCTTAGTTAGTTAGCGGGGACTGGTAAGTGGCAACTCACTGCAGTGGAGCCAGTCACTGCTTCTATACAGGGTGTAACAAAACACCCTAGTAATACTTAAGACCACCAAACCATAGTGTAAAGAACTAATAGTGGTGAAGCTCAGCGGTCGGGGCAGGCCAATCGTGCGGGGACCGGGAGGAGTGCGTCCCGGCTCACGCTGCCTGCGCGCGTACCCTAACATTGAATTGAGTTAGGGTACGCCCGCACGCCACGCGGGCATAGACCCGCCGCGACCGCTGAGCTCCATCACTTATTTTATTTACACTATGACCAAACTGAACAATTTCACTATGGAGAAAACATTGGGAAAAAATAAAATAAAACAGCTGTCCCATACAAAACATGTGTGTGTGCACTGAGAGATCACATCTTGAATTCTGAAATAAAGTACTACAGGTTTTAGTAGTAGTTGTAAAACAATTGTAAAACTGCGTCCTGGAATTTGTAAAGCGATAATTAAAAAGATATAACCTAAAACGTGTGATCCCTCAATCCTCACAGAGGACCTTCTACATCTGGGAAAGTATTAAGTTTAAACCAAGTTTTTGCTTACAGACTTTTAGTAGTACTTTATTTACAACGAATCTACCATATAACATGATACACAGCATCCTATACAAAAAATTACAAAGCCTTTTCACTGAGCTCTCAATCCACACACATGAAATTTTTAATGATAGCATTTTTATCGTTAATTTATTAAATAAATCAATATTATTTGCGTTTAACTTTTAGTAAAAACTGTAAGGAAATTTGTAAAAGAAAGAATACATAGCAAATATATCCTCATTCTATGTAATTGACATTTAATTGTGATCCCTCAATCCACACGTTTCAAAATAACAAATCATTTGTAAAACAATGAAAATAGCACCTACAATAATGCAAAGCCGCAAATATTTAGTAAAAAAGTTCTACTAAATCTTACCAATTTCAGATCCTGGATTAACGGCGTGGAAAATGAGAAAAACAGCTTCGATAATTCTGCTCAAATAAACCAAGCAAGGTGACCACAAACTAAAACTTACTGGGACATCATGATTATTCATTTCTCATACTTTGAATTTGAAAGTAGGTAATTGTTTATCTATGAAGCGGCAGTGTTGCCACCTTACCTCCAGATCAAGTAGCTAAACCGTACCCAAAAAGTAGCTAGATACCTAAAAGTGGCTGAATAAAGTAATGTTAAAAAAATACATAAATATGCTGAGATGCAGTTTATTTGGATCAGTAATATTGATTTACAATCAGTTATTCTATAAAATTATGCTCTTTGATGTTTTACAATGCTCATCATAGAATGCCATGCCTTTCGACTTCTACGTTTAGGTAATCGGAACTCAAAAACAATAAAAAACGCTCTAAGGACCCGTTAAAATGACTAACTTTAGCTTAAGAAATTGGTATTTATAAATAAATAAACAAAAAAAGTGACTAGAATAAGTTGCTAAAATATTTAGCCAAAGTGACAACACTGTGAAGCGGGTGGAAAACTGGAAAGTGATGCATGAGGATAAATATATTTGAAAAAAAAAGGATACCTACCTACTTAGCCGGTGCAAATTTTTCCTAAGGACCCGTTTTAAAACGTGTAAAAATCACTCGTGAAGATCAGTCTATCTCATTCTCACTGTAGCATACCTACACACGACGCATAGCTGAACTCTATCTCCATGAACTTACTATATCTTCTCATAGGCAACCCGAGTGATTTCAAAATTTTTCAAACGTTTTGAAACGTACCTAGTCTAAAATTTATTCATCAAGCGATTCAGAAATTATTTTTGCATATTATATCAGCTGCTGTAGTATACCACCGTGACACAGCACTATCGCACCTTCGCTCTCTTTCTATTTGTGCGCGAACGAACGAGATAAAAGACGTGATATAGCCGTATCACGTGCAACATGCTAGCAAGGCTGGCTTTTGTTTACTTTCCTCGTAGTCGAAATGAAAAGCAGCGGGGCAAGTACGCCAACCCGCGATAGCGTGATATAGCACTATCACGCTTCCACTCTCTTTCTATTTGCGCGCGAACAAACGAGATAAAAGACTACATTTGACAGATTGATGTGTTAAATATCGCTATATAATTTTGTTTATTTCACAATTTTCAGTGGTGAATTCATTAGTTCGACTCAGATATCAGTTATACACGCAATACTCGATAAGAAGAGAATGTTTTAATCGCCGATGATTTGCTTTAAATTTTTGAGGAAATATTTTGTGTAGTTCCGAAGCGTTTCACCAGATCTTCACCAAATTAAAATGGAACCATCTCGAGGGTAAATCCTAACTAGGAACTAAAAAAGAATCACCCAAATCGGTCAAGAAATGCCGAAGTTATTACGATTTTCGAAGGTTCTCCTCGATTTCTCTGTGATTCCATAATCAGATCCTGGTTTCCTTAGCATGGTACACCCTTAGGATATCTCCCTTCCAACAAAAAAAGAATAATCAATCAAATATCCGCGAACACACAAAAAAGATTAAGCAATTTTAAGCAAAAGTCGTAATAGCTTAGTCCTCCAGCTGGAGGCTTGGAGACAAAATGTTTCAAGACGGTAATCTATTGTACCATTGACGTCTCGCTTATTCTAATGGGCGGTTGTCATATGTCATAAGTATGAATGAATGTCAAGTAGCGTTTTTATGTCTTGCTTTATAATATTTATCTTCTCCTATACTATATCTATGTTCCCGAGTGATTTTTACACGTTTTGAAACGGATCCTTAGGAAAAATTTGCAACAGGTAAGTATCTTTTTTTGAAATGGTATATTTGAAATTTATCCACATACATCCCTTTCCAACCGCTTCATAGATAAACAATTACCTACTTTCAAATTCAACGTATGAGAAATGAATAATCATGATGTCCCAGGAAGTTTTAGTTTGTGGTCACCTTGCTTGGTTTATTTGAGCAGAATTATCGAAGCTGTTTTTCTCATTTTCCACGCCGTTAATCCAGGATCTGAAATTGGTAAGATTTAGTAGAACTTTTTTACTAAATATTTGCGGCTTTGCATTATTGTAGGTGCTATTTTCATTGTTTTACAAATGATTTGTTATTTTGAAACGTGTGGATTGAGGGATCACAATTAAATGCCAATTACATAGAATGAGGACATATTTGCTATGTATTCTTTCTTTTACAAATTTCCTTACAGTTTTTACTAAAAGTTAAACGCAAATAATATTGATTTATTTAATAAATTAACGATAAAAATGCTATCATTAAAAATTTCATGTGTGTGGATTGAGAGCTCAGTGAAAAGGCTTTGTAATTTTTTGTGTAGGATGCTGTGTATCATGTTATATGGTAGATTCGTTGTAAATAAAGTACTACTAAAAGTCTGTAAGCAAAAACTTGGTTTAAACTTAATACTTTCCCAGATGTAGAAGGTCCTCTGTGAGGATAGAGGGATCACACGTTTTAGGTTATATCTTTTTAATTATCGCTTTACAAATTCCATGACGCAGTTTTACAATTGTTTTACAACTACTACTAAAACCTGTAGTACTTTATTTCAGAATTCAAGATGTGATCTCTCAGTGCACACACACATTACAAAACTGCAGTTCGGCTAAAATGTATGGGACAACAGATTTTTTAAAAAAAATTCTCGGTGTTGGCTCCATAGTGAAAGTTGGTCAGTTTGATGGTCTACTAAAGCTAAACCATTCCCTTAAGTATTACTAGGGTGTTTTGTTACACCCTGAACAGTAGGCTTACCTTGTATTTGCACTATACTAAACTACAGTAGTTACTTTGATTGAGTATTTTATAGATTCGCTGACGAGATACATTGGAAAAGGACGGAGATATGACAAAAATGTATAAGAAATCGTACCTTTGTTTGACTTAGTTGCAAGATTTTGTGTGCAATTTCAACTAAGTCAAACAAAAATATCGCATACGCAGAAAGGAAGAATAACGTAGATTTTCTCTCGATCACTCTGTGTATTTAGCCTATCGCGATTATTATTATTATATGCTCGATCTAGCTGTTCTTTTTTCTACGAGTAGTTGCGCATTTTGTATGTCAAAATCAGTTCTCAAAGTAACCACTAGGAGCGCTGGCTATACGAAATTCAATACGAAAATGGGAGTAAAACTATTGTGGTTTACTACAGTGCAAACTCATGGTAGGCCTACTGAAAGGCCCTAACGATACTGTTAAGGTTAGTACTGAAGTTGATACACTTGTTTATATTAATGATGTCGCAACTGCGTCACTACGACATCGCAACTGAATATCGCCGCGATTATTAGGTACAGCTCGCACAGCTTCAATGGACAGGCAGTCTAAGGGCCGTATCACACACGCGATTTTTGAGCGTAAGCATTGACGGAACACCGTCTAGCCGCCGTAGTATGGCAGCGTGATACAGCGCCATCGCGCCTTCGCTCTCTTACTATTTGCGCGCGAACGAACGAGATAAAAGGCGTGATATAGCCGTACCACGCGTAACATGCTACGGCCGCAGATATCACCGCGATATTTCTGAAATCAATCAGTGTCGCGGCGATAACGCTCAGTCGACGCAAGTGCAAAAAAATCGCGGCGATCCACTTGTGATGTCGCGGCGGTACAGTTGCGATGTCATTGCGGTGCAGTAGCGACATCGCCTACGCTCTAAATCCCTTGTATGATAGGTCTCTGAAGCGGTCAAAGAATACATACATTAAAATAGCGTCTAGTTATTAAGAGAAAGATTAATTGTCTTTTTATCTGATTTTGTTTTAGTAAATTTCATATATTCGGCGTTCGTTAAAAATGTCTGCAAGTATATCAATAAAATTGAAAGTAACTCGGTCAATCACTGTTTAAATTAAAGTTAAATATTGTAACAGGTTCCAACCGCCTTTTTCATCATTAACTTCCCGATATCTGGAGGCGCGGCAGTGCCCTCAGCAAAGTTGATAAAACACGACCGTACACCCTTTTCTTTCACAACCTAAGGACATTTTTATTTTAAACCTCCTGTATTTTTGTTAAACAATTTTTGTTAAACATTGGCTTTGGTGACTAGACTCGACGTTAAAATGTTTAACTATAGTTTGAGTATAATTTTAAAGGATTAACTGTTAAACAGACATTAATATTTATTGTGAAACTTATGAAATTATTAGTAAACTCATTCTGAAAATAATTTTAAACTAAGCAAGGCAACATATTATCTATCAAATAAAGACACGTGTTGCTTTGTTTATAATCAATTCTGCTCTCCTATACGAAATTTAAGGGACAGGGTTTTTTTTTCGACTTAGGGGATTATTCAAATCCCAAGAAATTGAAATAAAAAATAATTCATGGACTAAATTCATATTCTATTCAAATTTTCCCACCCATTGGAATAATCTGGCTTAGGTTAATAAGGGCGGTTTTAGTCTTACAGGCGCTATAACACGTTTGATCATTAAAAAACAAAACGTCTTAATTTGCTGTAAATGCCATTTCCACAAGCTATTTGTGAGCGTATGCGTTAACGGAACGATATCGCCGCGATATTTCTGAGGTGAATCAGTGTCGCGGCGGAATCCCGGCGATAACGCTTAGTAAAAATCACGACGATATACTTGAGATGTCGCGGCGGTGCAGTTGCGACGTCGTTACTAGTGTTGCCGCTCGATAGGCCAAATATCGATTGTCTATCGATAGCTATCGATAGGTGAGAAATAATGTACTCGCTCGATAGGACAATCGATAGTATCGATAGTATCGATACTATCGATAGTATCGATATCTCTTTTACTCCAATAGTATCGGTAAACAGCAATACTATCGATAGTATCGATAGTTTCGATCGCTGCCATCTAATGATCAATCGATAGTATCGATACTATCGATAGTATTGCTTTCCAATATCGAATAGACTATCGATACTATCGATAGTATCGATACAATCGATAGTTTTGCACTATCGATAGCGATAATTATTTCAATAGTATTGCATTCGGTATGCAGGCATAATGGGTAGTGGAAATGTATAACGTGGCTATGTTCAATCAAAACCACTTTTCTAGTATATTGCCTTTATAATAAGAGCACGTTTGGCTTGCATACTGAATGCAATACTATCGAAATAAATATCACTATCGATAATACAAAACTATCGATAGTATCGACACTATCGATTGTCTATTCGTTATTGGAGAGCAATACTATCGATACTATCGATACTATCGATACTTCATTGGTTAGCAGCGATCGAAACTATCGATGCTATCGATAGTATTGCTGTTTACCAATAGTATTGCATAAAAAGAGATATCGATAGTATCGATAGTATCGATACTATCGATACTATCGATTGTACTATCGAGCGGGTACATGATTTTGACGTTCAACAATCGATAGCAAAGCTATCGATTTTTCGGCAACACTAGTCGTTACGGTGCAGCTGCGATTTTGCCGACGCTCTTTAGAACAGCAAGTTATTTTAATAGCTTGTGTGATATGGTTCTAAAGCAACTTTTCGAACACGATCATAATTTAGTCCTGGACCGACCCCTTTTTGTCCAGTGATTTATAAAAATAGTACTCGCAAATATCAATATAGCAATAATGTTTAGTTTTTTTAATAAATACAGTTTGTTATTGTGTTTGTACATAATTTAAGGCTATTATTGTATATACTCTATTTTACTTTTGCATTGAAATAAAGTTTTCAAAATGCAGTCCATTTTTTTATTAGTTAAATCTTTCAACGTTAACTTTCAGAACATTAACGAGACTCGCTAGTTAGCTAATAAATACCATAAAATAAATGTAGAGGAAAAGGGAAGATATAAGTATTTTACATTGGGTAAAAAAACACTAGTAATATTTAGGTCATCAAACAACAACTTTCACTAAGGAGATAAAATCGAAAAAAAAATTTTTTGGTTCGTTACAAAGCTGCAGTACATAGTACATACCTCAAACCTAACTGAATTACAACAGATTTTTTAGACATTGTCTGCATAGCGAAAGAAGTTCAGATTGATCGTCTAAACTAAATCACCCCTTTAAATATTACAAGGGGGTTTTACACCCTGTAGATAGAAAAGGAAGATCTACAAACATGTTCGAATGCTCTCCAACTGCTTTAATAATTGGAAATTTATGTAAACTACGATAGTGTGATTTCGTCAATTTATTTGTTGAAACCTAGTTAAAACTCAGAAAAGTTCAGTGTGCACAGACTTCTGAGATATATTATCATATCTTTTTTTTATATCGACATGGGCGCCCCCCGCAGTGTCAGTTCATTTGCCGTATACAATTTCTAATAATAAAACAAAAACATCCAGTAAAATTTAAAATTAACAGTTATAATATTCGTTTAAAATAAATAAACATAGACCCGTCTAAGTCAACATGACGTACAATTAACTAAATTATTCTATTCACTTTGTCGTTCAGTGTTTGTCAGTATATCGGCCTCGACGTTCGCGAGAGCCCACTTGTGTTCCGTGATCTCGAGGGCCTCCCACTCTGCCTTGAAGGCTGCTTTTGGGTCCGGAGGCATGGCCATGGCGGCCCCTGACATCTGTTCCTGCATTATTTTAGACTGGTCCGCCGCTGTGGATGAATGGATATTGGTTAGGTCAAATACAGTTATATGTTTTCGTATCGTAAAAATAGAAATAACATCGAAAATTAATTAACACAACTTTCGCCACAAGTCACTTCGATGCTCTCGGCACAGAGCACTATAATTACTCAGGGATTACTCGATTTTCTCGGGGACGACGAGTAGTTGTGTTAATTGATTTTCGATGTTATTACAACGAAAGCAAAGTCTATAATGGCTTGGCTGTAATAAAAATGCTCTGCGCTGTGCTTCGCCAGGTGTGCGTCGGCCCTATGCCACCATTTCAGTGCTATACAGGGTAGGGTTAATTTTATATCACTGCGGATAACTTCAGCATGTATTCTACTCATCAAACTGAACAACTTTCACTATGGAGCCAACAACGAAATCGCGAAAAAAAAAACAGCTGTCCCATACAAAACTGCAGTACCGTTTCGACTCAAATGTATGGGACAGCAGATTATTTTTTTTCGATTTCGAGGTTGGCTCCATAGCGAAAGTTGTTCAGTTTGATGAGTAGAATAGATGCAGAAGTTATCCGCAGTGATATAAAATTAACCCTGTATAACCTTTCTATCTTTCACACTTACACTCACATTCATTAAAATAATATTTAGAACAGTACAGGAAAATAATTACGCTCGTCAATCTTTATTTGGCAAGAGCAGACCCGAGTCCACGTCAAAACCCAAAGTCATTTAATAATCAAAGGGTGCAAAGTCGGATAACAGCGACAAGGGCGCAAAAACGTGCGTTTGTGTCATAAAGTTTATTATACAGAGTAACTGACATGAGTTGTCAAATGAAACCGTTTTTTGTGCATTTGTCGGCACTTATCGGCACCCTAAAACGTCGAGTTCTGTGTATAATTGTGAATCTAACGTGAAATCGTAGGTAATTTAATGAAATAGTGTTAGTATATTTCACAAAATAATCTACGACGACTTCACTTTAGATTCACTAATTATTCACAGAGCACGAATATTTACCCAGTCGATTGTGCCGACAAGTTCCCAAAAACGGTTCTATTGCCTCGCGTCACGTATCTCTTTCTATTATACAGTGGCGCCGCTAGGTACATCTCGCTCTCTCAGCTGTCAGTTCCTCTATATGATACCTTTATGGTTTGTGTGCTGTTAAAATTTGTCAACTGCAGAGGCACATTGGTAAGACTTATAAACCTGGTACTACTTACAGTAGTAACACAACATACCGTTATTCTCTCCGAGCACCAGCGCGTAGATGGTGCGTAGACCGAACACGTTGAGGAAGTACCAGGAGGCGGAGGAGACCCACGCCGCGTCCAGGTACGTCAGCTCCACGCCGCGCTGCAGCATCGGCTTGAAGCGCAGCGTCAACGGGAACGGCACTTTAGCTGTACGAGGGAAATCAAACAGCGTCGAATTACATACCATCATCATCAGCCTATATACGTCCCAATGCAGGGCAAAGGCACAAATTATAGTTACTTCGTAACAGAGACATCACTTTCTAAGAAAACGACAAGTTTTCACACACAACACTAAAAGGCTGAAGCGGAGTCATGTGCTCCTGAACTAAAATAGGATAGTGTGCTAGCCCTTTCACTCTTAGGGTCAGCGCACACCCAGCGTAAAACTGTTCGAGCATGCGCGAGCAGTTTTCATTGATTCAATTGATAATGAACTCTATTCCCATTGAAATAAAGTTGAAAATAGCTTGCAAGGGATTAAATCCCTGTGGCGTCTGTTCGAGTATGCTCGCGTATGCTCCTGGCGGCGACGCGAGCAGTCGCGAGCATGCTCACGCATGCTCGAGCATGTTCGAGCATACGCCCGTGTCGATGCTTGCGATCCGTCGTAAGTGTTGCCACCTCGGCCGGTTTCGGACTAAATCTAGCATATTTTTTAACTACTTTAAAAGGACAATTTACTACAGATAATATATAATAATAATAATCGAACTCTTTTTGAAAATACAAAGAAAATCTAAAAGGTCGAAGCAGATTTAGTAGGTTTTCAAATTGTTCATATTCCATTTTATAGTACCTAGCCATAAAATAACTGTCCCTAGAACTTTAAACCGTAGTACAGCACGGGGCGTAGTATTTCCCAAATATAAGTACATCTTTCTTGCCTCTTTTCATCTTATTGATGTGCTCTTCTTGCTCCTCTTCCTTTGCTAGTAACCCAATAATTACCAAATCCCAGTCTACCATACTTTAAAATTGTTGTTATCGCACGTCTTTACTATAAAATATTGTAAACACAACGGCAAAATTCACTACGTCAACTGTAGCAACACGGGAGCATCCGCGAGACTGTTCGAACACGCGCGAGCATGCTCCGCCGCTGCGGCCGGCGGATTTTGCCGCTAGGTGTGCGCGACTGCAAAGAACATGCTCGAGCATGCGCAAGCAGTTCTACGCTGGGTGTGCGCTGACCCTTAAAAGCCAGTAAATCATTTGAGTCAATTGGTATCAAAAACGGCTATCTTTTCCAGACAATAGATTTTTCATTTATCAACACATCTGATCACAGTCTTTCGACCGATGGCAGACAAACCGAAAGAAAAAAGGGTGTCTGCATGAAAGAAACATATTTTCCTTTTATTTTTCGAAGTCAGCAGCAGACTTCTTAGCTTGTTTAGGAGTGTATTACCTGACTTCTAAAAGTGCAACACCAAATACCACCTCCCCGTAAACTCACTAATACGAATCACTTAACAACGAATGCACGCTACCACGAAAAACTTATCGCCGAAGCCACGTGACCTCAAATAACCAAACCTCTAATTCACCAACACGAAGATTCCGGAATACTTCCAGAATACTTCTGGAATACCTCCAGAATACATCCGGATACTTCCAGAGCACTTCCATAATTTCGGAATAATTCCGGAATACTTACGGAGTACTTCCGGAAACATTCCAGAATTCCGGAAGTATTCCAGAATAATTCCGAAATTATGGAAGTAAGTATTCCGGTATTATTCCGAAATTATGGAAGTATTCCGGAATTATTCCGAAATTATGGAAGTGCTCCAGAAGTATTCTGGAAGTATTCCGGAAGTACTCTGGAAGTATTCCGGAAGTACTCTGGAAGTATTCCGGAATGTTTCCAAAATTATGGAAGTATTCCGGAATGTTTGTGATTCGTGTTGGTGAATTAGAGGTTTGGTTATTTGAGGTCGCGTGGCTTCGGCGATAAGTTTTTCGTGGTAGCGTGCATTCGTTGTTAAGTGATTCGTATTAGTGAGCTTACGGGGAGGTGGTATTCGGTGTTGCACTTTTAGAAGTCAGGTAACACACTCCATGTTTAGTAAATTGGACAGTGATAGAAGATACTGACTGGTAAGGAAGCCGCTGAACATCCAGTTGATCCAGCCTCCAATCACAATCATGGGCAGCACATTGGTTACGTTCCCCTTCAGCATGTCCGTCATCATGCCGGGGTCCGTCATGGGGTTCTGTGGAGTTACATAGTTATCACACTATAATTCTGATTTTAACCATTTAGTTTAGAGCACACTTATAGCCTACATGGTAGAGCTAATGTGACTCACATCTAAATAAGCATAAGACTATATTCCCCGAGGGATAGTCGGTGATCTTCTGAAACCTCCGAACATCCACGTCACAGTATAAGAAAGAGTGTCTAGTACTATAATTATACAGTATGGACACTCCCTGCCCCCCACAAATTTTTTACCTCACCCCCTCTATTGCCCTCTGGTTACCTATTATTTATTTACTATATACTTCGATAAAGTATAGGGTAGATTTTGAAACGCCGCTCGGAAAATGGCACCATCAAAACAAAGCACAATCTGGCAGTGTGCATTGTTTCGCTCTCAGTCGCTAATCGACCGTGCCTGAAAAAACAACTCACGAAAAGTGCAAAAAACCAATATGGAGTGTCATACTTTCAGTAAGTATCGCTTTGTAATCACATTATCTTCAATATTCGTCATATATCATGGCATTTAATCACATTTTTTCAATATTTTTGTTCATTTACAACCACGCGGCAAGCACGCAACTATCCCTTTCACTCTCGCCTACGCGAGTATAAGCGAAAAAGAACCGAGGATTATGTCGCCGTACTGTTCTAACGCACACCAAATTAAATGAGCACGTCTCGCTCCGCGTGTGCTGTTCTCGGCGATGACCTTGATTCCGCACTTTCCAAAATGACGTTACACGCATATCCCTTGAGACGATTTTGTGCTTTATTGCTATAGCAGTAAAGGTAATTTCAAAATGAATATTTTTTAATAAGTAAAAACTAAAACAAATGGCTTACGACGTTATTACCGAGCATTAAGGTCTATGTTAAAATAAAAGGCTGAGGAGGTATATACTGTAGTTATTATATCTGTGTCAGTATGAATTGACGCGGCGCCGCAGATTTGATGTGATTTTGTATAAGACTGTTTGTCTATTCTATATTATATTTATGTTTTCGAAACAAAGACTATAATAATCTCAGGATAAAGGATATAACTCTTTTTGAATAAACGGGTGTCAATGCGTTTTATTTATGAAAGAATCATGTAAGTATGTACCCACGCAGCTAAAATTGTTGTAGCCCTAGACTCCGTTTTGCGTGTGCTGACGTCATCTTGTTTTTTGTAGGCAGTGTCCGTGGTGTGTCGTTTCACTAGTAATACTGAAACTCTATCCAGTGTGACAGGGAGTGAGCCCGTCGCAACTTATAATAGACAAAGGGTACAATACATGACTCGATATTAAAACACACAGGTTAACTCACAATGTTTTCCTTCACCAAAAACCCAGTGGTGTTACAAATCGTACAAAGATTCTGAAAAACTCATAGGTATGAGTTGCCATGGACGGGAATCGATCCATCACCTCCTGCATGGCAGCCAAGGTTACTCGCCACTGGACCACCACGGCTTGAAAGATGCATTATTACTCCATTGCCGTTAACCTCTGGTACGTGTAAGCCGCGCACAATCTGCACCCGTCGTCTGTGGCAAGATGGCGCGTAGCCGTAAAAATTCAAATTTGAAAAGAGTTTTGTGAATGAACAATCCTTTTATGAATGAAGGAATATTGAATGAATGGTAGATTGAAATGTATTGAAACGATTTCAAGCAATAACAGACATTATTTCCAGGTGATATGTATTATAATTGCGTAAAATCTGAGTAGTCAGCTTTGGCCGGATCCGGGACTACACAGACGACGGGGTATGGATGGATACGGAACAACACGTACTAGAGGTTAAGGTTCAACACATTTATTTTTGCAGTTGAGTGCAGCCGTAACTTTAGTAAAGCTGGAGCAAAAACATAAGAATGATTCAAATTAAAGATTGAAAAATTCAGTCTCGGGCGGGACTTGAAGTAGAAGAACTACATAAGAATGATGTAACATAGTCTCACCTGAGATGCAGCGGCTCTCTTCTGAACCTTGAAGTATCCCGTCTCCTCGTTGTTGAACCAGTGCCGTCGCATCAGGAACGACTGCCTCGGCAGGTACTTGCCGTTCTCACGCAGCAACCGCGCACGGATCATCACTTGACTGCAACATTATTTATTACTTACAGTAGAGGCATAGCGTAATTATAATAATACGAGCTTTTACCCGCGACTTCGTCCGCATAAGTTATATACCAGATTTTAAGTCCGATGATAAGCTATCAAACAAAACAAGTTTTATCAAAATCGGGTCAGTAGTTTTTGCATAATACTCGAACAAACAAACACCCAAACAAACAAACAAACAAACAGACAGACAGACAAAAAATCCAAAAATTGGTGATTTGGAATCAGGGACAGGTAAAAACCATGTAGTAATTTCTTTTTTGTAAATATCAATGTACAGACACATTTCTGTTACAGTTTTATAATAGTTTAGATGGGTGCGCTCCGCAGTCACGGTCACGGTGGGTTTATGCTCGCGCGGTGTACGGGGGACATGGCACACGACAACCACGACGACATCACGACCGCCAAGCGTTACCACTAGTTTAACACTTTAACTGCTGACGACCTACGTGGTAGGTCAGGTACAAATGGGCCGCAGTGCGCACGACTCAAATGTTGAGTCAGAATTGTATAGCATTCCACAGTGTTAGCATGAGCTTAGCAGTGAAAGTGTTAAATTACACTATGGTACAGGTTATGTTTACTACTTTGTGCATTTTCTGTAATAACTAAGTATATTGATAGAATTATTTTGTAAATACCGAGACTGTACCTGTCCTGAAGTTGGATGAGCTCAATCTTCTTCTGAGAAGACAAAATGATCGAAACATAGTGCCTTACAATGCCAACCAAGAAAGTGATGATCACGATTGGTAGAAACACCCACAATCGTATTTTTGGATCTAGGAGTAGTTCTACCATTATTCTACAGATATCTATAGATGTTTAGAGACAATTATGAGGAAATTAATTAATTTCTTGTGAGTTTTTCGCAAACTCAATAAAGATAAAGATTATTGAAGATCAGTGCTGCCAATGTAAATTTCTCGATTCCCCGCTTAAGTAGGCTCAATTCCCAGAATTTCCCCGATTTCCAGTCATGCATTCCCCGAAAATTCCCCGACACTGTAATATGCAAGAAATAAAGCATTTTTTCATGCAAAATGTAATTAAATGTTTCAAAAATTTGGTTATCAACTTCTTTGTCTTCTAATTTTTATCAAAAAATCTACTGAAATATTTAGAACACGATGAATTTTATTTATTATTTATGTTTCTCCCACACTTTCGGACTAAGGATAGTCCAATTCGATTCTAATTTTAGCAATTTCCTCTTCTTTAGACATCCTTTGTTCGACATTTATTACAAATAGGCGATTCCCCGAAATTCCTCGATTTGAACCATTCCCCGCGATCTCCCCGCACGCACCCCTCATTCCCCGAAAATCGAGGAAATTCCCCGGAATCGGCAGCCCTGGGCTGCGTTCAGAACCTACACCCGTTGTGCACCCCGAGTGCAACTTTCGCACTAACGCCGTTCAGAGCCTCGGTGAAAAAACGCTCTTTGCAACTCGGTTGTCACAACTCAACCGTTCCGAACCTCTGACGGGTTGCAACTTTTAACCGTCTAATTCGATGGTTGTAAAACACTCTGACGTTTGGATTATCTGTGGTCACTTGACTTTTCGCTCGTTTTGAATTAAAAGTTTGTTTTCCAAATTATTTTTTGGTCCGGTAACATGGAAGAAGAGTTTATTATTGTATTTGGAAATGATGGAAGCCCTAGAAGCCCATTTTACCGTCAATGTCAAAATTTGAGGTTATAAAACAA
The DNA here is from genome assembly GCA_922987775.1 of Agonopterix subpropinquella. NCBI lineage: Eukaryota > Metazoa > Arthropoda > Insecta > Lepidoptera > Depressariidae > Agonopterix > Agonopterix subpropinquella. The sequence continues at coordinate 5,545,350 of OV277695.1, read as the reverse complement.
CCGTGATCGTTCCGTACCTTATAGCGAGTTGAAAAAACGCCCTGGCCGTTCCGTACCTTAGTGCCAGGTTACACGTTCAGTATTTCATCAGTCTGGTCCATCAGTCTGGTCTGAATGACGGGAGAATGATGCCAGAATGATGGGAGAATGATGGACTGATAGAATGATGGTAAACCATCCATCCAGACTGTCATTCCGTTGTGAATGATGGTATACTGATGGTAAACTGATGGTCGGTGTCAGTCACCGTCGGGGTTGCCAGATTGGGGGTTTTTCACGGGATTTTTGGGAAAAATTTGGCCTTTGGGGAAAATTTGGAGAAGTGAAATCGTTGAGGAAATTTATGGGGAAAAAATTATCAAGGTGGGGAATATGGGGGCTGTAAATAAATAATTTTAACACCGCATTATGATTTATGTTACAAAATTAGGGCCTAATAATAAGAGATCGGATATTCGGATGCATAGTTAGCTAAACATAATTTTTAGCAATAAAATTATGGCGGCTTCTTAAAATTATTATTTTTAAATATTTGTTGGGATGCCATGAAAATGCGGGAATGCATAACTAATCGGATGCATAGTAAACGCATGCATAGCAAAAATCAACTTTTCAAAATTATTTACTTTAAAAGTTAATCTTTTTTAATTTAAAAGAGAAATAAATCCCGGGATTTCAGTACCTCGTACGTCTGGCAACCCTGCAGTCTTCCATCATTCTGGCGTCATTCAACGTTTGACCAGACTGATGGTCCAGAATGATGAAATACTGATGGGAAACTGATCGTGTAACCCACTCATCATTCTGGCATCATTCTGCCGTCATTCTGGCGTCATTCAGAATGATGGACCAGACTGATGAAATACTGAACGTGTAACCTAGCACTTAGAGCGAGCTGAAAAAACAACTGCATAAAAACGTTCTGAACGCAGCCCTGCGCCCGCGGCATGATACCGCGATAAACGGTTTTATCGAGGCTTTTATCGTATCTTCCGCGACACATGTCGCTGCGTGCATGATGCATGCGATAAACCAAAATTTCGCGCACCAACTGTCACTTGTAGATAATTTATCGAAAGTGCGTGCATGATGGCAATATGGCGGCCGCGCGGTAAAGATACTTGTCTACGTTTGACATTTGAGATCACATAAATTTATCGACCACTCAAGGGTGGTAGATAAACTTATTTTCCCAGTGTTTCAAGTTGGTTTCAAGCGATTTTCACTATCAAAGTCCTCAAAAATGTCCAGAGGGTACGTTAGAAATCTTTTGACGTTCTATGAAGAAAAGAAACAGCAAAAAGAACAGCGGACCCATGGTACAATAATATACTGAGCGGACCAAAGTCCGCGAACTTGCCTCGCGATGAATCCCTCGACATAATAGTTTCCAGCACGAAGAAGAAGAAGTACCTAGTTCGAGGAACACTTGGCTCCAAGGACATCAGCAGAAGGGCTTCCTGTCGTCAAGTCACGTCAAGGTGAGGCTGTTTATACTGTTTATAATCTTTGCACTCTTGTTCTAATTTCAAGTTACTAACGGCATTAAGAATGTTGAATGATGGCCATTACCAGCGCGGTAATGATCAAGATCAAACATCTATTGCTCCCACTACCATAAGGAAATACCTACCTACCTGTCCCAATTCATAGCCACTGTGAATACATAGTGGCTTCCCTGAAATACCATGTTAAAATAATAGTTGTGGATGCCATTGAAAAGAAGTTACTTATATTTTATATTATTACAGATTGAAAAAGTTTTCTAAAGCACGGAAGAGGCTCGACAGTTGGAAGCAACGGGTTTCCAATGAAAGTTTGGGATACCAACCAAATGTTCTGGGCGCTATAGACTGCACCCATATTAAACTTTCCACCACCCGGTACGGAGAAGGTCCAGTTTCACAACCAACATGACAATAATGTCACACAGGTAAAATAATAGAACCTTGTATTAAAATAATTTAAGCGTATTAAGTATATACTATATTCTACTAGTTATTCGGAGCGTTGGTGGCATATTGCGGAGCATGTTGGAAACTCAATCTTGAGGTCCAGGTTCGAATCCGCAAGGACCACATACCTACCAAAGAGTTTTTCTAACTTGTGTATATAATACTAACTGCTCTCAAGCGGTGAAGGAAAAAATTGTGAGGAAACCTGCATATGCTGAAGAAGAAATTCTGATGTGTATGTGAATTCTACCAATCTGCATGGGGTACGCATGGTGGAATGACACCCATACCATACACCCTCCCTGAGGGTAGGCCTGTGCCCTGCAGTGGGACTTATATAGTCCCACAGCTTCATCTGTGTGAAATTTTTATGCTCATGATTTATAAGCTATTTCATCTAAACTGTTGAACCAATTTATTTGTTCGAGCATCATGCAAAAACTACTGAACCAATTTAAATGAAACTTTTTTGTTCGATAGCTTATGATTTGACTTAAAATCTGGTATATAATTTGTGTGGACAGTAAACTCCAGTACTTAAGTGCATTAAATACTTCAACTTATTTTTCTCAAACATGCTTGGAAATGTGAGCATTATTTTGACAACCTTCTTCGAGATAAATCGAAATTGCAGTACTGGCCAAATACATGCGCGCAGCAGCCGGCAATGTTGTATGAAAATCCATATCTGTCGTGTTTAGCGACCAAATAAATTACATAGTAAACTCATATCTGTCGTGTAATTTAAAAATGGAACGATCTTTTTCTCCGAAACATGGCGACCAAGGAGGTAACTTATCAAAGGTTTTATTTAAATTTCGAACTGGCTTGCAAATAGAAAGCTGTATATTGAAAAAAAAAATAACTAATTGTTGTTCAATGTTCGTCATTGATTTCGAAAAGAGTTTTAATTTCCGCGAATTATTTGAGAAAATTTACTGTTTCAATTTCCGCGCATTTTTTGAGAAAAGTACTATACAAGCCTTGGCCACAACTAGGCATTGATGGACTTACGTATGTGTGCCTCGGCTTCGCCTCGGCCCACATTTACACGTTCGTCCATCAATGCCTCTGTTGCTGGCCGCTGCAGTAATGTACTATAACAAAACTTTCTTTAAGGTGCCAATGCAATGGATACAATGAGTGAGGTGCCAGCAGAAACTGCAACGCAACATTCCAGAGAATAGAAGATTGTTGGCATGAATACATACAACTATTAACCTATACCGGACTGTACCAATACATACCAAAAACTACCAACAACCAAATAAATAAACAACTGCATTCAGTCATTAATCACAGTTCGGGTTTAGGCCCGGACTGTCTACAGAAACTCCTATTCTCTGTCTCAAGCACACCGTCCGTTACTACACTAGTAGGAAGACGCCTGTTTTTGCCTGTTTTCTGCATCTGTGCAAGGCATTTAAGTAGAATTACAATATTCTCTGGAGTATGTTGGCCAATGAGACAGATTTAATAAATGCGTTTAAGTATTGGTTCGGCAACCAAACAAATTAAGTGAGATGGTCAGGTTCGCTGTCGGATGTGTACAGGTTGGAGTGTGAGGTGAGCATGAGGGGTTCGAGCTCACCCGTGTTCTTTAATCTGTACATGAACCGTCTGATTGTCGAGGTCTCCGAGGACATGTCAGATGAGGCTAACATAGAGCAGGAGCGCAGGGTGCTGGCGATGAGGGCGAATATGCTCGTCCGCAGGTTTGTACGGTGTATTAAGGATGTAAAAGTAATGTTATTCAAGGCATATCGCCAGTCGTTCTACACGTGCAGCCTGCGGGTTAGTTACACGCAGTAGTCGCTCAGTGCGCTGCGTGTGCTATACAACAATGGGCTGAGGATGTTGTTGGGGCTGCCTCGTTCCTGCAGCGCATCGAGCATGTTTGCAGCGGCGCGAGTAGATTGCTTTGCAGCCATCATACTCAAACCAGCCGCCTCCCTGCTGCGCGGGGTACAGGGCAGCACCAACACCCACCTCGAGCCCATTGCAGAGCGGATCCAGCAGGCGCATGCATTGAAGGTAGGCAAAAAGCAGTGAAACCTTAATAATTTCTAAACTAAAAGCATTTTGTTTACTCAATGACTTTTAATTGGTTTAATTACCTGTATGCAAACAAATCAAAGTCATTTGGTAAACAAAATGCTTTTAGTTTAGAAATTATTCAATTTCTACACTGCGGGCAGGCAAAACACAGTGAAAGCCTAATAATTTCTAAACTAAAAGCAATTAATTCATTAAATGACTTTGGTTTGTTTAAATACAGGTAATTAAACCAATTAAAAGTCATTGAGTAAACAAAATGCTTTGTTTAGAAATTATTAGGGTTTCACTGTCTTTCTGCCTACCTTCTTCTATGCATGCGCCTGGGTTCCAGTGTCCCATCATTGGGCATTGGAATAGCCTGCATAGGTGCTCTAGGCCCCCTTTTGTTAATGTTAAATAAGTGTAACTTTTATTTTAAGTAACATAGTTTTAAGTCGTTACTAACACCACTATATCTATGATCTGAACAAAATAAAAAATGAAAAAGAATATTTTTTTTATTGCTTACAGTGAACTTATTTTGATAAGTTAAATACACAAAAACCTTGATCGCCAAATACATTTTTAAACACAATTAAGGTTAGGTCCGGGTGTCGTAGTGAAGCTCGCAGCACCCTCACGTGTTCTATATCCTGATGGGTGCTGATTGGACCGGACGATCACTGCTTCTCCACTGTTAGGTTAGGTCCGGGAGTCGTAGTGAAGCACGCAGCACTCTCACGTGTTCTATATCCTGACGGGTGCTGATTGGACCGGACGATCACTGCTTCTCCACTGTTAGGTTAGGTCCGGGTGTCGTAGTGAAGCTTGCAGCACCCTCACGTGTTCTATATCCTGACGGCTGCTGATTGGACCGGACGATCACTGCTTCTCCACTGTTAGGTTAGGTCCGGGAGTCGTAGTGAAGCACGCAGCACCCTCACGTGTTCTATATCCTGACGGGTGCTGATTGGACCGGACGATCACTGCTTCTCCACTGTTAGGTTAGGTCCGGGTGTCGTAGTGAAGCTTGCAGCACCCTCACGTGTTCTATATCCTGACGGCTGCTGATTGGACCGGACGATCACTGCTTCTCCACTGTTAGGTTAGGTCCGGGAGTCGTAGTGAAGCACGCAGCACCCTCACGTGTTCTATATCCTGACGGGTGCTGATTGGACCGGACGATCACTGCTTCTCCACTGTTAGGTTAGGTCCGGGTGTCGTAGTGAAGCTTGCAGCACCCCTCACGTGTTCTATATCCTGACGGCTGCTGATTGGACCGGACGATCACTGCTTCTCCACTGTTAGGTTAGGTCCGGGTGCCGTAGTGAAGCTTGCAGCACCCTCACATGTTCTATATCCTGACGGCTGCTGATTGGACCGGACGATCACTGCTTCTCCACTGTTAGGTTAGGTCCGGGTGCCGTAGTGAAGCTTGCAGCACCCTCACATGTTCTATATCCTGACGGCTGCTGATTGGACCGGACGATCACTGCTTCTCCACTGTTAGGTTAGGTCCGGGTGCCATAGTGAAGCTCGCAGCACCCTCACATGTTCTATGTCCTGACGGTTGCTGATTGGACCGGACGATCACTGCTTCTCCACTGTTAGGTTAGGTCTGGGTGTCGTAGTGAAGCTCGCAGCGCCCTCACGTGTTCTATATCCTGACGGCTGCTCATCGGACCAGACGATCACTGTTAGGTTAGGTCTGGGTGCCGTAGTGAAGCTCGCAGCACCTTCACGTGTTCTATATCCTGACGGCTGCTGATTGGACCGGACGATCACTGCTTCTCCACTGTTAGGTTAGGTCCGGGTGCCATAGTGAAGCTCGCAGCACCCTCACATGTTCTATGTCCTGACGGTTGCTGATTGGACCGGACGATCACTGCTTCTCCACTGTTAGGTTAGGTCCGGGTGCCGTAGTGAAGCTCGCAGCGCCCTCACATGTTCTATATCCTGACGGCTGCTCATTGGACCAGACGATCACTGTTAGGTTAGGTCTGGGTGTCGTAGTGAAGCTCGCAGCGCCCTCACGTGTTCTATATCCTGACGGCTGCTCATTGGACCAGACGATCACTGTTAGGTTAGGTCCGGGTGTCGTAGTGAAGCTCGCAGCGCCCTCACGTGTTCTATATCCTGACGGCTGCTCATTGGACCAGACGATCACTGTTAGGTTAGGTCCGGGTGTCGTAGTGAAGCTCGCAGCGCCCTCACGTGTTCTATATCCTGACGGCTGCTCATTGGACCAGACGATCACTGTTAGGTTAGGTCCGGGTGTCGTAGTGAAGCTTGCAGCGCCCTCACGTGTTCTATATCCTGACGGCTGCTCATTGGACCAGACGATCACTGTTAGGTTAGGTCTGGGTGTCGTAGTGAAGCTCGCAGCGCCCTCACGTGTTCTATATCCTGACGGCTGCTCATTGGACCAGACGATCACTGTTAGGTTAGGTCTGGGTGTCGTAGTGAAGCTCGCAGCGCCCTCACGTGTTCTATATCCTGACGGCTGCTCATTGGACCAGACGATCACTGTTAGGTTAGGTCCGGGTGTCGTAGTGAAGCTCGCAGCGCCCTCACGTGTTCTATATCCTGACGGCTGCTCATCGGACCAGACGATCACTGTTAGGTTAGGTCTGGGTGCCGTAGTGAAGCTCGCAGCACCTTCACGTGTTCTATATCCTGACGGCTGCTGATTGGACCGGACGATCACTGCTTCTCCACTGTTAGGTTAGGTCCGGGTGCCATAGTGAAGCTCGCAGCACCCTCACATGTTCTATGTCCTGACGGTTGCTGATTGGACCGGACGATCACTGCTTCTCCACTGTTAGGTTAGGTCCGGGTGCCGTAGTGAAGCTCGCAGCGCCCTCACATGTTCTATATCCTGACGGCTGCTCATTGGACCAGACGATCACTGTTAGGTTAGGTCTGGGTGTCGTAGTGAAGCTCGCAGCGCCCTCACGTGTTCTATATCCTGACGGCTGCTCATTGGACCAGACGATCACTGTTAGGTTAGGTCCGGGTGTCGTAGTGAAGCTCGCAGCGCCCTCACGTGTTCTATATCCTGACGGCTGCTCATTGGACCAGACGATCACTGTTAGGTTAGGTCCGGGTGTCGTAGTGAAGCTCGCAGCGCCCTCACGTGTTCTATATCCTGACGGCTGCTCATTGGACCAGACGATCACTGTTAGGTTAGGTCCGGGTGTCGTAGTGAAGCTCGCAGCGCCCTCACGTGTTCTATATCCTGACGGCTGCTCATTGGACCAGACGATCACTGTTAGGTTAGGTCTGGGTGTCGTAGTGAAGCTCGCAGCGCCCTCACGTGTTCTATATCCTGACGGCTGCTCATTGGACCAGACGATCACTGTTAGGTTAGGTCTGGGTGTCGTAGTGAAGCTGGCAGCGCCCTCACGTGTTCTATATCCTGACGGCTGCTCATTGGACCAGACGATCACTGTTAGGTTAGGTCTGGGTGTCGTAGTGAAGCTCGCAGCGCCCTCACGTGTTCTATATCCTGACGGCTGCTCATTGGACCAGACGATCACTGTTAGGTTAGGTCCGGGTGTCGTAGTGAAGCTCGCAGCACCCTCACGTGTTCTATATTCTTACAGCTCAGCCACCGGACAGGAAAATTCACCATTTGTCAAATTTCTATGTGAAGGCATATAGTCCACAAACATTTGTAACTGGGTTTTTTACTCCGAACTCTGAAACAAGTTTTAATGCCAAATTAGTGATCATTTTTAGGTAATGCATAGTGTATGTATGCTAGTAGTACCGGAACCATAGCATAAATACCTTAAAGTGGGTGCGCTTAGTGGCCGCGTTGGGTCTATGCCCGTGTGGCGTGCGGGGGACGGGCGTACCCTAACTCAATTCGATGTTACGGTACGCGCGCAGGCAGCGTTGGCTGGGACGCACTCCTCCCGGCCCCCGCACGCCCCGCACGATTGGCCTGCCGCGACCGCTGAGCTTCACCACTATTAGTAGTTCTTTACACTAGCCGGAACTGTCCAGTGTGACGGGGAGTGAGCCTCCACAGTAGTTTTCCTTCACAGAAAACCAGTGGTGTTACAAATCGTACATAAATTCAGAAAAACTCATTGGCACGAGTCGGCCTGGACGGGGATCGAACCATCACATCCTGCACGGCAGGCAAGGTCATAATGGTTAAATACGTAAATGTAAATGATACTTACTTCTTTTTTGGAAGCATTCCTAAGAGTATTTATCATTAATATGCTATTCTATTCTATTTTTGTGTTTTTCCCAACAAAAATCTGAAATTGAATAACATCGTTCTGTCAATGTCAAAGTGACAAAACTCAGTTGAAATTATTTTACATCCGATAAAAACACAATCATCTTAGAAGAAGAAGATAGACGCATACAAATCTAACTATCGCCATCGCATTCAGCTGCTTACAGCAAGTCAAAAGATTCTGCCAAAAAAACGGAATGAACGAATGACTTTTAAGCTGGCACTACACGCACTTCAGTGTTGTCAAACGGAAAATATTTTTTTTATTTAATAATGGCAGCATCGTTTGTAGCTTATCTACGCCGATAAACATTTTATCGGCGGTAGATATGTGTCGAGCTGTCAAACCATGCACCGTAGTGCGATATATATCGCGATGTTTATAAAACAAAACCGCACCGCGCGCGGTGCGATAGCTAGGCTCATGCAGCGGGCGCTGTTGAAGATAAATGTCAGTCATCTCTTTTTTTTTTTTTTTTTTTTTTACTGTAATCAGTGTTGCCAGATTCATACTTAAGAATTATCTCAGATTGAGTGTAAAATTATCGTGTTTTTATCAATGTTTTTATCGCATCACAGATTCCAAAAAATTTCGTATTTTAGAACCTAAATGAGTGTCAAATTTAGTCATTAGTACCTATATTGCATGCCACAATTTAATGTTACCTATTTATAGATAGGAAAGTACGAGATTTTTAGGGAATTTTAGTAAAAACTCTTGATTGAAACGACACAGTGAGGAAATATTTCTGTCTCAATTTTTCTCATCAGAACTTCAATTTAAGTAATAGGTATTTGTAAATTGTTTTAGGCGGTACTTAAACGCTAATTATGATGTATCATTGGTATTTGACGGATAATAGGGTTGAAAATTGTGATTTGATACACAGATTTCATTAAATTTAAAAATTATCGTGGATTATCGTGGAATTTTTGTGAATTATCGTGCGATACCTGACTTTTATTTTCTATCGCATGCCCCTCAAAAATATCGTGGATCTAGGATAATTATCTCACGTCTGGCAACACTGACTGTAATGTCATGCGCCAGAAATGTTAAAAAAGCATTTCTCGTTCATAAATATGGATTCGGATACGCGTCCCACACTGCAGTTGCGACAGACAGACAGACTGACCGCGCGCGACATGTAGGCAGAAGTGCGATTTTTGAAAATCATACGAGCGACTTGGCAGTAGAAAATGTCAAAATTACTATGGAGATTATGCATCTTTCTACTGCCAAGTCGCTCGTATGATTTTCAAAAATCGCACTTTTGGCACTGAGCTGCGTTCTGAACCTTTTTGTGCAGTTGTTTTTTCAACTCGATGCTCTTCGGTCTTTAGAGGGCTTCCAGTGGCGTATTCAATTCTGAACAGTATTTATAAACTTAGGCTGAGATTCAGAGACGATTCGTTAAGACGTGCTAAGCACGAACTAAGCCAAGACAGCCAAAGTAGTACTTAACGCGAACTTACTTTTTGGTATTCACAGTCAAGTTTCAACCGGTGCTAAGCCACTACTCGGCTAAGTACGAGTTATCATTCGTTCATTCAGTAGACACTCTGTGGGATGGTGTTGCCAAGGTGTTAAAACTGCTACATGAAAGAATGAAGTGATAGAACCATACGAAGTCGTCATAAGAGTAAAAGAGGTAGAAGATTTTGTCAAAGATGGCCCGACGCTAATGGAACAAAAATGGAAAATTCAAACTACGCGGGTGATTTGAATCGCTTCTGCGTAAAATCGGCTAATAAATTAATGAAAAACGTGAAAAACTAAGATGAAAAACCACATTCAAAATAAAACAAGGTTTGATTTATGGAAATTTTAATAAAACGGGTTTATTTACACAAAATATTTATGATACAATGCAATACAATACAATACAAGACTATCTTCTAACTAGATTATCTTCTTTCAGCACTTTATTGGCATTGCAGAACTACACACACAGTATGCCACAATTAGATATATTTGCTTAATTTTGGTGCTCAGTCCAACATGATTGTAAACACTCAAATCCGTTTTTTAGGGCACCAAACACGCCAAAACATTTCTGGTCTGAACTTCCACATAATTATAATTTTGTAGTGCTCTCGAGATGGGATTCAAAAAGGGAGTAAGCACATACACAGTGCGTCGTCCGGTACCTATCATTATTTGTCCATCACGCTGCAACATCAAACATTTTCATCGTTGGTGCAACGGCGGCCTGAAAATAAAAATTATGTTTATTATACTGCTAGGTATGTAATCTAATCACTAAACTTTTATTGCCATGGGATCACAAGACTTGTCCATATTAATATTATTATTAAAATTATAAATTAAATCAAGTTTTCGAGATTGATGGTGCGATTCGGAGAGGTATCAACACTTAACTGTGAGGATTTGGGTTCGAATCCGCACAGATGATATAACATCATCATAGGTAGTCCACGGCTCGTCTCTAGAATCAGCTTTGAAAATTTTCCTTCTGTCATTTTCGACGGTGTCTGCATACCCTACAGCGAGACTGTTAAAAATCTGGGTATATATTTCGATAAAACGATGTCTTGGGTGCGGCAGGTCTCTGAGGTAAGTAGGAAGATGTTCGCCGCATATAGTTCTCTGAAACGACTACGGAATTTCCTTCCCACAAGTACCAAAATTGCGCTCGCACAGTCCCTCCTGTTACCCATCCTCGATTATGCTGATTCTTGTTACCTCGACCTCACAGTGGAGCTTCTTAACAAACTTGAACGCCTTCAAAATGTTGCTATCAGGTTTATCTTTGGGTTACGGAAATACGACCATGTGTCGGAATTCCGCGCTAAACTAAAGTGGCTCCCAATCCGCCGTCGAAGAGACGCTCATGTCCTGTCCCTCCTCTATTCTATCCTATTTAATCCGTTGACTCCCCCCTACCTCAAAGAACGCTTCATCTTTAGCTCCCTTACTACTGGCCGTCCCTTACGTTCCTCCAACAATCTCTCTCTCAATATCCCATCCCACTCTTCCGACTTCTACACCCATTCCTTCACAGTCCAAGCTGCTCGACTTTGGAACTCGTTGCCAGAGTCGATCAGACACGCTCCTTCCGTGGATGTTTTTAAATCGAAAGTCAAAGCTTTTTTTCTGGACCTCTGACCCTGTTTTTTAGTTTCCTTTCCCCCTTTGTTGTTCTATCTAAATCAATCCGGTACGTGTGTAGGTATGTTTATGTCTTATTGCAGCATGTATGATATGTATTATAGTATGATTATATATATATATATATTTATTTATTTATTATTTATCTATGAACCCCTAAATATATGTATAATAGGTATGTATGTATATTTGTATTCTGTTGTATTAACTTCTTTAAATTTATCAATTTTTTCTAACACCAACCCGTTCTTTGTTATATTTCCTCTACCCTAAGGTTGTCTGGAAGAAATCGCTTTTTAGCGATAAGACCGCCTAATTTGTACCAGAATAAGTTTTATTTCCTATAATGTAATTTGTATTTGGTGTAAATAAAAGTATATTTCATTCATTCATTCATTCATTTCATTCATTCATTCATTCATTCATTCATTCATACATATACAACTACCAACTGTCTTGCGAGCAGTTGTAGCAAAGCTCTTTTAGCATATTGTAGGTGTAAACATTGAATAATGTGTAAAACGGCGATAGGTGGCTAGGTTTTCACTGACAAATACACTGCATAAGATGCCCTTATCCTTAGTCACCTTGTACAACACCCACAGAGAGATACGGGGTGGCAAATTGTAAGCCAAAATCACACAGCCATCTTAACACATTCGCGGGCAGTGAACGAGACACAATAGAACTTTTATTATTACTGCTATAGCCGGTCACTGTCCACGAATGTGTTGATTATTAAAAGACTATTACTTACCTATTTAGGGAGATAAGATATGAACATTGATGCTGACAGACATAACCAAGGATTGAGTGTTGAGAAAAGCTTTGTCGAGTAAAAAGTATGGGAACTTCAAAAACTCTCCGGCACAGGCATTCCGTCAAGGAGGGTGTTGAGGCATTAGGTAGTTCACCACGCATAATCAATGCGCAGTGGTAGATTACATTACACATCACAATATTGGTAGGTATCCTTTGTATAATGTTGCTCTCCATTAATCAAAGTAACAATCATGTTTTTAATGCTGGGTATCGTGGGTTATGTGGGGATCGGTTAATTTACTTTCGTTATGTAATAGAAAGCACCATCAAAAGGGATCTTTATTCTTGCTGACGAAGTGGAACAGGACTGTTGAAGACTTGAACAATCCTCGTAAAAATCTTAATTTCTCAACACAACATACTCCAGAAATTGGACAATAACACGGCCAATATTGTGATATTGTCCATTTTATTTAAAAGCCACTGATTTGTTCCGAATTTTCTTGTTTCAAACAAACAAATATTTATGATAAATATGTCAAAGGGACTTTGACTTTAAATTGAGGATTATTTTTCGTTTTGCTGGCAATTTTTGGCATTATGGCCCTGATTCCTTGCTAAGTAGGGCCAAAGTAGGACGATTTCGGAAACTAATGCTCGGCTTAGTTTGAGTTCAGACTAAGCAAAGTTTTACTCGACTCTGAATACGAAAATTGAACTTAGCATCGGTTTTGACATACGGGAGTTCGAACTATGACTTAAAAATCGTCTCTGAATCTCAGCCTTAGAGATAAGAAAATAGTCTTAGGCTGAGATTCAGAGACGATTCGTTAAGACGTGCTAAGCACGAACTAAGCCAAGACAGCCAAAGTAGTACTTAACGCGAACTTACTTTTTGGTATTCACAGTCAAGTTTCAACCGGTGCTAAGCCGCTACTCGGCTAAGTACGAGTTATCATTCGTTCATTCAGTAGACACTCTATGGCATGGTGTTGCCAAGGTGTTAAAACTGCTACATGAAAGAATGAAGTGATAGAACCATACGAAGTCGTCATAAGAGTAAAAGAGGTAGAAGATTTTGTCAAAGATGGCCCGACGCTAATGGAACACAATGGAAAATTCAAACTACGCGGGTGATTTGAATCGCTGATGCGTAAAATCGGCTAATAAATTAATGAAAAACGTGAAAAACTAAGATGAAAAATCACAATCAAAATAAAACAAAGTTTGATTTATGGAAATTTTCATAAAAGGGGTTTATTTACACAAAATATTTATCATACAATGCAATACAATACAATACAAAGAAATAATTTAATAAAAATGGACAACTAAATTATCTTTATATCTGACAGCCCGGTAGCACAGTCGGTAGTGAATCTGCCTGCTGTGCCGAGGGTCGCGGGTTCGAATCCCGTAAGGGACAAATATTTGTATGATGAATATGAATATTTGTACCCGAGTCATGGATGTTTGTATCTATATATGTATTCTATATCGTTGTCTAGTCATCGTAATACAAGTCCAGGCTAGATTCTGGTACTTTAAATGTTACTAGATAATTTGTGTGACATTGTCCAAGATATTTATTATTATCTTCTTTCAGCACTTTATTGGCATTGCAGAACTACACACACAGTATGCCACAATAGGATATATTTGCTTTATTTTGGTGCTCAGTCCAACAAGATTGTAAACACTCAAATCCGTTTTTTAGGGCACCAAACACGCCAAAACATTTCTGGTCTGAACTTCCACATAATTATAATTTTGTAGTGCTTTCGAGCTGGGATTCAAAAAGGGAGTAAGCACATACACAGTGCGTGGTCCGGTACCTATCATTATTTGTCCATCACGCTGCAACATCAAACATTTTTATCGTTGGTGCAACGGCGGCCTGAAAATAAAAATTATGTTTATTATACTGTACTGTACTGTATGTAATCTAATCGCTAAACTTTTATTGCTATGGGATCACAAGACTTGTCCATATTAATATTATTATTATAATTAAATCAAGTTTTCGAGATTGGTGGTGCGATTCGGAGAGGTATCAACACTTAACCGTGAGGATTTGGGTTCGAATCCGCACAGATGATATACCACATACATATACAACTACCAACTGTCTTGCAAGCAGTCATAGCAAAGCTCTTTTAGCATATTGTAGGTGTCAACATTGAATAATGTGTAAAACGGCGATAGGTGGCTAGGTTTTCACACAAATACACTGCATAAGATACCCTTATCCTTTAGTCACCTCGTACAACACCCACAGAGAGATACGGGGTGGCAAATTGTAAGCCAGAATCACACAGCCATCTTAACACGTTCGCGGGCGGTGAACGAGACACAATAAAACTTTTATTATTACTGCTATAGCTGGTCACTGTCCACGAATGTGTTGATTATTAAAAGACTATTACTTACCTATTTAGGGAGATAAGATATGAACATTGATGCTGACATAACCAAGGATGTTGAGTGTTGAAAAAAGCTTTGTCGAGTAAAAAGTATGGGAACTTCACAAACTCTCCGGCACAGGCATTCCGTCAAGGAGGGTGTTGAGGCATTAGGTAGTTCACCACTCATAATCAATGCGCAGTGGTAGAATATATTACTCATCACAATATTGGTAGGTATCCTTTGTATAATGTCGCTCTCCATTAATCAAAGTAACAATCATGTTTTTAATACTGGGTATCGGGGGTTATGTGTGGGTCGGTTAATTTACTTTCGTTATGTAATCGAAAGCACCATCAAAAGGGATCTTTATTCTTGTTGACGAACTAGTGGAACAGGACTTGAAGACTTGAACAATCCTCGTAAAAATCGTAATTTCTCAACACAACATACTCCAGAAATTGGACAATAACACGGCCAATATTGTGATATTGTCCATTTTATTTAAAAACCACTGATTTGTTCCGAATTTTCTTGTTTCAAAACCTAGTTTCAAACAAATATTTATGATAAATATGTCAAAGCAGTGTTGCCAATGCAAATTTTTAAGCGGCCGTGTACATTAGGTAAAAAAGCCGTGTTTATATGGAAAAAGACCAACGGTGGGCCGTGTCACTGCTTTAAAAAGGAAACACTTTTCAATATTAGCCAAGTGGTGCTGTTTTGAGGTTTTTAACGTTAATTAAACGTTTGCAAATTTTATCTATTTGTGTGGAAAATAATTTCATCTCATCTGTTTTTTGCTCACAGAGCAAGAAAGAAGAACAAAACCCAGCCAACATACCGTAGACAACTTAGTTGCAATGTTGGCATTCGGATTTGGAATTGGATACAGTACACAGTCGAACCATACATTTATTTATAACAGTCTAATACTCTAAAAGTGAATTTTTTATAAATAAATTAGTTAATTACCGTAGAATTTGCGAAAAGCCGTAGAATCTGCTACGGCCACAGGGTTGCAGCCGTAGGCCGTGGATTTTGTAATTTGTTGGCTTAAAAGCCGTAGAACACGGTAATTGCCGTAGCATTGGCAACACTGTGTCAAAGGGACTTTGACATTACATTGAGGATTATTTTTCGTTTTGCTGGCAATTTTTGGCATTATGGCCCTGATTCCTTGCTGAGTAGGGCCAAAGTAGGACTTAAGTCGCCGATTTCGGAAACTAATGCTCGGCTTAGTTTGAGTTCAGACTAAGCAAAGTTTTACTCGACTCTGAATACGAAAATTGAACTTAGCATCGGTTTTGACATACGGGAGTTCGAACTATGACTTAAAAATCGTCTCTGAATCTCAGCCTTACAGTGGGTGCCTTCCCATACAGGTCTGGTAGGAAACGAAAGGGTTGATGGTTTAGCTAGGGAAGCGGCGACGGATGGAGTTGATTTACATTGTTTGCCTTGGTACAGTGACTATCTGAGAGAGGTTCGGGAAAATTGTTACGAGGAGTGGTCTGAATATTTTGATGAGAGATCTCGAACTAAGGGCATTTGGTACAAGACTGTTCAACCCACCCCTCTCCGCTCTCTCTGGTTCGGGGACGGGAAGATGAGCCGGCAAGATATTGTGACCGCTCTGAGGCTGCGATCCGGTCATATCCCACTGAATAGCTTCGGTTTTATGATGCGCAAAACTGAATCTCCCAATTGTGATTTGTGTGGTGTGGTAGAAGATGTTCATCACATTCTGGTGGAGTGTGAGCGGATCGCGGTACAACGTCGTCAAGTATTGAACCCCTACAGTCAAAATGTAGGTGTTTGTAACGGTTTTTTATCGTCTCCCCTTTCTGGCGAGGCTATGATGCTGTACAAATTGGTACAACTAGCTCTTAAGTTTAGGAACAGCTGATTTGTTCCTTTTATTGTAAATTTCTTATTTTCTGTTAAATTTTTTTTGTTTTCATTTACTGCTTCTTTTGTATTCAATGATGAGGGTGACATATTCAAATCTTGAATAAACCCTCTATAATCAATAAAGAAAAAAAAAAAAAAACTCGCTCTATAGTAAAACGTCTTTCACCGAGGCTCTAAACGGCGTTTAGTGGGAAAAGTTGCGCTCGGGGTGCACCGTAGAGGGAGCTCTACGGGGTGCACTCTGGGTGCACATAGGGTGTAGGTTCAGAACGCAGCTCAGCCTAGCAGGGCTGCGTTTAGACTGCGACTAAACGCCGTTCAGAAGAGCGATTTTTGAAAATCATACGAGCGAATTGGCAGTAGAAAGATGCATAATCTCCATAGTAATTTTGACATTTTCTACTGCCAAGTCGCTCGTATGATTTTCAAAAACCGCACTTTGGAAGTGCGATTTTTTAAAATCATACGAGCTACTTGGCAGTAGAAAGACGCATAATCTCCATAGTAATTTTGATATTTTCTGCTGCCAAATCGCTCGTATGATTTTCAAAAATCGCACTTCTGAGACTCTCGGTGAAAGACGTTCTACCATAGAGCGAGTTGAAAAAACGACCGCACCCAAACGTCCTGACGTGCGATTTTTGAATATCATACTAGCGACTTTGGAGCGACTCGTCAGTAGAAAAAATCAAAATTACTATCGAGATTACTATCAAACTATCAGTTAAAAATAACAATGTGCTTGACCTCGCTCGCAAATGTGACGTCAGTCAATCGCACGAACTTCACTCGAGTCATTCAAATGATTGTTTCCTTTGCATAAAGTCTAGATTCCTTTCTCAACCGAATGAAGTTATCCAACGGCCCTTCAAGGTCATGCACATTGTTATTTTAAACGTATAATATGCATCTTTCTACTGCCGAGTCGCATGTATGATTTTCAAAAATCGCACTATATGATCGCACTTCTGAACGCAGTCCAGGAGTGCGATTTTTGAAAATCATACGAGTAGAGTTGTAAATGCTACGTAGCCTACCACTGCCTACGGTAGTCTACAGGTAGACTATGGTAGACTACGGTAGACTACCGATTCATACCGTAGATTATGTAGATTTCAAATAAAAAAATCGTCGATTTTTTTCGAAAAAAAATTTTGATTTTTGGTCATATAATATATACTATGAGAAAGTACTAATCAATACAAATTAATTAACATTAAGTATGTAAATATTTTAAAATGTCAAAAAAAGACGATTTTAAACTTTAAAGATTTTAAATTGTCATTAGCCTATAAATTGCCTCTCTTTTCGGACATGAAGGTTTCCTCACGATGTTTTCCTTCACCAAAAAGCCAACGATAATTCTTTAAAACCGTCCGTACCGACATGAAACATAAATTATAAAAACCACATTTCAGTAGTACGTACGTGCCCTGGGGATCGAACCCATACCCCTAGGAGCTAGGCTATCGTGGCTTAGTGGCTACGAATTGAGATTTTCATTCCGAGTGGTTACGTTTTTCTCTATTTTTGAAATCGTTCGGATGTGCAACAACCGTTTCGTTTCACACAGAAAACGTTTCAATTGAACGAACGAACGAATGAATGGTTTCATACAAAGAGTAATATAAGTATATTAGGTTTCATAGTAACATTTCAAATCGGACTTTACCGCCAAAATTATGGGATAACGGAACGTAGAAAAAAAGTGAAATCTGTTGACGTCTGACAACATTACAAACGTCAAACATTCGAGTGGTGCAAGTGATAGAATGTGGAATTCAAAAATGGCAAATCATCGATTTTACGTCATTTTCTACTGCTCGCTTTGAACGTGTGATATTCAAAAATCGCACTCCAGATGTGCGATTTTTGAAAATCACACGAGTGACTTGGCAGTAGAAAATGTCAAAATTACTTTGGAGATTATGCATCTTTCTACTGCCAAGTCACTCGTATGATTTTCAAAAATCGCACTTCTGCGTAAGCGAAAAATTCTTCGTCTATGATGCCTGCCTATGTGTCCGACGGTCTGTCTGTCTGTCGCAACTGCAGTGTGGGACGCGTATCTGAACCAATATTTATGAACGAAAAAATGCTTTTTTGACATTTTTGGCGCACTGACACTTGGAATTTCCAATTTTTGAACGAAAATCTAATCGAAATAGCAGTGTTGTCACTTTAGCCACTTCTTGGCTAGATCTAGCAACATGTTTGAACTTTTCAGCTACAAAAAAAATATCTGTGGCTAAATATTTTAGCCCCTTATTCTAGCAACTTTTTTTGTTTATTCATTTATTAATCAATACCAATTTCTTAAGCTAAAGTTAGTCATTTTAACGGGTCCTTAGAGCGTTTTTTATTGTTTTTGAGTTCCGATTACCTAAACGTAGAAGTCGAAAGGCTATTTTCTATGATGAGCATTGTAAAACATCAACATAGTAATAAAATGGGCTACAATGGTATCGATTCGGTATGCGCACTCGACTAAACTAATTTTAACCAAAATTCGACTAAAATAAGTTAAGTCGTTTTCGTGTGCAATTCGGTTTTGGCAACGAACTAAATTAAGTCGTCTTGTTTGACAGGACTAAATCGACTTTGACAGGTTTAAATTGAATTCACAGATAAAATAATACGGTGATGGCAAGGTGATGGATTGTCTATGGTGTGGCTTATGGCGCGTCTCCACGACTGAATGATTTAAAGTCATTCGTTCATTCCGTTTATTTGGAACAATATTTTAACGTATTAAAACAGCTGAATGCGATGGCGATAGTTAGATTTGTATACGTCTATCTTCTTCTTCCAAGATGATTATGTTTTTTTCGGATGTAAAATAATTTCAACTGAATTTTGTCACTTTGACATTGACAGAACGATTTTATTCTATTTGTTTTGTTGGAAACTGTGATAAATCAAGAAAAAAAGCCAAGATATTCATGAATGCTTCCAAAAAATAAGTAAGTATACGTGCTTACCCGTCCGCCAACACCGGGACATACCTGGACCCCGAAACCCTTCGCATAGCAATGGGCCTCCGAGTCGGCGCGGAACTCTGCACCCACCACCACCAGTGCCCCTGTGGCATGAATGTCGATCGCCTGGGACACCACGGGCTCTCATGCCAACAAAGTGCCGGCAGATTTCCTCGCCACTCCACTCTTAACGACATCATACGCAGGTCTCTTGCCACTGTCAACGTACCGGCCACCCTAGAGCCGAAAGAGGCGTCTAAGATAATATATAGAGCCGAAAGGTATTGTACGAGAGGATGGCAAGAGACCAGACAGGACGTCTCTCGTACCCTGGAAGATGGGTCGGGTGCTGGTGTGGGATGCCACCTGTGTGGACACTCGCTGGCGCCGTCCCATGTACGGGGAACGAGCAAAAGAGTTGGCTCGGTTTTCAGTATCATTAACATTTACGTATTTAACCATTATTACCTAAAAATAATCACTAATTTGACTTAAAACTTGTTTCAGAGATCGGAGTAAAAAATCCAGTTACAATGTTGACCGCAGACCTAAGAAATCAACGTCCGGTGGGCAGTTGTCAGAATATGGAGCACTGACTGCTTTGCTACGGGATCGCAGACCTAAGAAATCAGCGTCCGGTGGGCAGTTGTCAGAATATGGAGCACAGTGCTTTGCTACGGGATCGCAGACTGAAGAAATCAGCGTCCGGTGGGCAGTTGTCAGAATATGGAGCACAGTGCTTTGCTACGGGGTCGCAGACTTAAGAAATCAGCGTCCGGTGGGCAGTTGTCAGAATATGGAGCACAGTGCTTTGCTACGGGATCGCAGACCTAAGAAATCAGCGTCCGGTGGGCAGTTGTCAGAATATGGAGCACAGTGCTTTGCTACGGCATCACAGACCTAAGAAATCAGCGTCCAGTGGGCAGTTGTCAGAATATGGAGCACAGTGCTTTGCTACGGGATCACAGACCTAAGAAATCAGCGTCCGGTGGGCAGTTGTCAGAATATGGAGCACAGTGCTTTGCTACGGGATCACAGACCTAAGAAATCAGTGGGCAGTTGTCAGAATATGGAGCACAGTGCTTTGCTACGGGATCGCAGACCTAAGAAATCAGCGTCCGGTGGGCAGTTGTCAGAATATGGAGCACAGTGCTTTGCTACGGGATCGCAGACCTAAGAAATCAGCGTCCGGTGGGCAGTTGTCAGAATATGGAGCACAGTGCTTTGCTACGGCATCACAGACCTAAGAAATCAGCGTCCAGTGGGCAGTTGTCAGAATATGGAGCACAGTGCTTTGCTACGGGATCACAGACCTAAGAAATCAGCGTCCGGTGGGCAGTTGTCAGAATATGGAGCACAGTGCTTTGCTACGGGATCACAGACCTAAGAAATCAGTGGGCAGTTGTCAGATTATGGAGCACAGTGCTTTGCTACGGGATCGCAGACCTAAGAAATCAGCGTCCGGTGGGCAGTTGTCAGAATATGGAGCACAGTGCTTTGCTACGGGATCACAGACCTAAGAAATCAGCGTCCAGTGGGCAGTTGTCAGAATATGGAGCACTGAGTGCTTTGCTACGGGATCGCAGACCTATGAAATCAGCGTCCAGTGGGCAGTTGTCAGAATATGGAGCACAGTGCTTTGGTACGGGATCACAGACCTAAGAAATCAGCGTCCGGTGGGCAGTTGTCAGAATATGGAGCACAGTGCTTTGCTACGGGATCACAGACCTAAGAAATCAGTGGGCAGTTGTCAGAATATGGAGCACAGTGCTTTGCTACGGGATCGCAGACCTAAGAAATCAGCGTCCGGTGGGCAGTTGTCAGAATATGGAGCACAGTGCTTTGCTACGGGATCACAGACCTAAGAAATCAGCGTCCAGTGGGCAGTTGTCAGAATATGGAGCACTGAGTGCTTTGCTACGGGATCGCAGACCTAAGAAATCAGCGTCCGGTGGGCAGTTGTCAGAATATGGAGCACAGTGCTTTGCTACGGGATCACAGACCTAAGAAATCAGCGTCCGGTGGGCAGCTGTCAGAATATGGAGCACTGAGTGCTTTGTTACGGGATCGCAGACCTAAGAAATCAGCGTCCGGTGGGCAGTTGTCAGAATATGGAGCACTGAGTGCTTTGCTATGGGACCACAGACCTAAGAAATCAGCGTCCGGTGGGCAGTTGTCAGAATATGGAGCACAGTGCTTTGCTACGGGATCGCAGACTGAAGAAATCTGCGTCCAGTGGGCAGTTGTCAGAATATGGAGCACTGAGTGCTTTGCTACGCGATCGCAGACCAGAATATCAAGCAGCCTAGGGCGCTGAGCGTTTGCTACGTAATGATGATGATGATGATGATGATAATAATATATTAGTTTTTTTGTAATTTCTGGTTGATCTCATGATGTTAGTCTGAACTTAATTATGTTTAGAAATAAATTTGGTGATCAAGGTTCTTTTTGTGTATTTAATTTACCAAAATAAGTTCATAGATAGATTCATTGATTCTTTATTGTACATAAAAACATAATTATGAAAAAATACACTGTAAAGCCGCATTGACACGATCAACAGTCTGCTTGGACCGAGTGGACTCGTAGGAGTAAGCCTCATAGGATCCATCTTCCGGGTGTGCTTGGATTATGGGTTGCCAGAATACGAGTAGCGTCTGAGTAGGTATCCGAGTAAACTCAGTCCAAGCAGACTCTGATCGTGTCATAGCAGCTTAAGTAATAAAAAAATTCATGAATGAATGCAGTTGTTTATTTATTTGGTTATTATTATTATATATGATACACTAGCAGCTCAAAGCTGATGCGTGTATATCACTGCACTTGTTTAGTTTTATAAATAACTGTCCAGTCTATTTTTGAAAGAGTTCACTGAAGGCGCACTTATTACAGTCTCAGGCAATTTGTTCCACTCGCGAACTATTTGGTTGGGCAAAAAATGTTTCCGGGGGTTGCTTGTACAAAATTTGCCATCAATTTTGAGAGAGTGACCTCTGAGATTTTAGTTCTGGTTCATCCGGTATATATGTTCAATTCCTTGGACATCATAACATCCAGCAAGTATCTTATATGTCTCTATGAGGTCACCACGTTGACGCCGTTGTTCAAGTGTTGTTAACCCAAGCTCTTCTAATCGTCTCTCATATGGTTTGTCACGCAGTTCAACAACCATTTTTGTTGTCGTTAGTTTTCGGTATGTATTGGTACTTTTTGGTAATGTTGGTACATTCCGGTATAGGTTGATAGATGTATGTATTCATGCCAACATTCTTCTGTTCTGTGGAATGGTGCGTTGCACAGTTTCTGCTGGCATCTCAACCATTGTATCCATTGCATTGGAACCTTAAAGAAAATGTTGTTAAATTAGTTGAAGTATTTAATGCACTTATTAAGTATTGGAGTTTACCTGCGACTTCGTCCACACAAATTATAATTATAACAGATTTTAAGTGAAATCATAAGCTAAAAAACTTTCATAAAAATCGCTTCAGTAGTTTTTGCGTGATGTTCGAACAAACAAACAAATTTAGAGAAATAACTTGCTCCCGAAGAAAGGCTCGTTTTCATTGGTCGATAACTTGGTTGATATACAGCATGCGGGGACTCCCCGCAGGCAGGCTAATGAAAAATGAAATTCAACAACACAGTGGTTGTTATATCACCTACAGGGCCTCAATCGCCCTAAGTTTCAACGATACTACCAAAACAAAACCACAACCAAAAACGTTACGTTTTGCACAATTTGTATCGCGCAAATTATATTAACGGTAACGATTTAGCTTTTTTTCGGAAGATACGTTGGCGTAACGTTCGACCGCTGTCCAACGAACGTTTTTGATTTAGTTGGTGTCGGGAGAGGTGTATGGAGAGGTGTATGGAGGTGTATGGAGGTGTATGGAGAGGTGTACGGAGGTGTATGGAGAGGTGTACGGAGGTGTATGGAGAGGTGTATGGAGAGGTGTATGGAGGTGTATGGAGGTGTATGGAGAGGTGTATGGAGAGGTGTATGGAGTTGTATGGAGAGGTGTATGGAGAGGTGTATGGAGAGGTGTATGGAGAGGTGTATGGAGAGGTGTATGGAGGTGTATGGAGAGGTGTATGGAGGTATATGGAGAGGTGTATGGAGTTGTATGGAGAGGTGTATGGAGTTGTATGGAGAGGTGTATGGAGTTGTATGGAGAGGTGTATGGAGAGGTGTATGGAGTTGTATGGAGAGGTGTATGGAGTTGTATGGAGAGGTGTATGGAGTTGTATGGAGAGGTGTATGGAGAGGTGTATGGAGAGGTGTATGGAGAGGTGTATGGAGAGTTGTATGGATGTGTATGGAGAGGTGTATGGAGGTGTATGGAGAGGTGTATGGAGGTGTATGGAGAGGTGTATGGAGGTATGGAGTGGTGTATGGAGGTGCACGCACAATTGATCGTTTTGGTTTTGCTTTGGTGATATCAACGATTCAACCGTTCAAAAAAAAATAGCGCGATAGCATTTTTACATCAGCTAAACCAAATCTAAACCAAAACTAAACCAAAGCCATAAACGTTCCGTCCGAACGGTAAAACCGTATAAAACAACGCAATCGAGGCCCAGGAATCCCCCATCCATCGATCATAGAACTAGATCAAAATCAGCGTTCGTTCGCTATAGACCAGTGAAAATGGTTCCCTGCATCCGTGCCTTATGGCATGCGTTACAGAAATCTCTCGCATCCCGAATGCGGGCTATATCGAGCAGTGAAAATAGTTGCCCTAATGCGGGGTCTATGGCATGCGTTACAGAAATCTCTCGAGAAAGAACGAACAATGAAAATGAGCCCAAAGGTCATAAGCAGCAAAATTTCACACAGATGACGCTGTGGAAAATACTTAGTATATAAGTCCCACTGCAGGGTACAGGCCTTCCCTCAGGGAGGGTGTTGGGGCGTCATTCCACCACGCGTCCCTAATGCAGATTGGTAGAATTTCTTTTTCAGCATATGCAGGTCCTTCCTCACAATGTTGTCCTTCACCGTTTGAGAGCAGTTGGTATTATATACATTATAAAAACTCAACTCAATGCAGCCTGGCTACGTTTCCACCAGAGATGTGCGAGGACGCGTAGCGAGGGGTGTGCGTTTTAAGAACCAATACAATCGCTTCATTTACCTTGCCTCGCTCAGCACAGCTCTGGTGGAAACGGCTTAGCGGAGCAAAGTTTTTGTACGTACAAAAGAAGCAAGTGATGTGTGAGAAATGTATTGCGAGGTTTGCGACATACTTGTACCATCCAGTCCATAGATGCCCCCGCCGACACATTTCACAGCTTCGCAACGCATCCTCGCACCGCACATAAATGTGCATTTTCACAGCTCCACTAGACATCCTCGCACGACACATTTCCCTCGCACATCTCAATGACCCACTGACCCACATCTCTGGTGGAAAAGCTCCCTAAACGGGTTCAAAGTATCTCGTGGGTCTCTTTAACCTAACTCTTTCCTGCTGATTTCTGTGAAGTGAATTTTAGGGCGCTCGGCCTGCGGCTCGCTTGACGGCAGACTGACCCCGGAGACCAGGTCCACCAGGTGTCCAGGAGGGACTTAGTAGGGAGTTAGGTAGCTCGGGCTTCGGCCTCACGCTCAAGAGATACATTTATGAAATGAAACCTCATAATTTACCTCTCTTCTGCTTCTACCAGAGCCGCAACTATGTAACGCGCCATTTCCACTTGATTTTTACTTAAATTCACAGGAAAACACGCCTAGTTGTTTTTAGTCGACACCTTTTAAGTCGCAACTAAAATTGGACTAAAATAAGTTTGACACATCTAAAAGTGACAGGTGAATGTTCGTTTCGAATAGCAAAGGGACGTTTTTAACCTAATTTAGTTCGAAATAAGTTTAGTCCTGTCAGATAAGTTAAGTTTTTTTTAGTTGTGTTTTTCCGAATAGCATACATGATTTTGACACATTTTAACTAAATTTAAGTTAAGTTTAGTCGTAATGGGCGCAACCGAATCGATACCAATAACTCACTCAAAATTTCATATTTTTATTTAAAAAATTATAAGAAAGAAAGAAAGAGCCTAATTTTGTAGAATAAATGATTGTAAATCAATATTACTGATCCAAATAAACTGCGTTTCAGCATTTTGATGTATTTTTTTAACATTACTTTATTCAGCATTCAGCCACTATAGCGACAGAGAAATTTTCGGTAATGGTATCGATTCGGTTGCGCCCATTACGACTAAACTTAACTTAAATTTAGTTAAAATGTGTCAAAATCATGTATGCTATTCGGAAAAACACAACTAAAAAAAACTTAACTTATCTGACAGGACTAAACTTATTTCGAACTAAATTAGGTTAAAAACGTCCCTTTGCTATTCGAAACGAACATTCACCTGTCACTTTTAGATGTGTCAAACTTATTTTAGTCCAATTTTAGTTGCGACTTAAAAGGTGTCGACTAAAAACAACTAGGCGTGTTTTCCTGTGAATTTAAGTAAAAATCAAGTGGAAATGGCGCGTTACATAGTTGCGGCTCTGGTAGAAGCAGAAGAGAGGTAAATTATGAGGTTTCATTTCATAAATGTATCTCTTGAGCGCGAGGCCGAAGCCCGAGCTACCTAACTCCCTCCTAAGCCCCTCCTGGACACCTGGTGGACCTGGTCTCCGGGGTCAGTCTGCCGTCAAGCGAGCCGCAGGCCGAGCGCCCTAAAATTCACATCACAGAAATCAGCAGGAAAGAGTTAGGTTAAAGAGACCCACGAGATACTTTGAACCCGTTTAGGGAGCTTTTCCACCAGAGATGTGCGAGGGAAATGTGTCGTGCGAGGATGTCTAGTGGAGCTGTGAAAATGCACATTTATGTGCGGTGCGAGGATGCGTTGCGAAGCTGTGAAATGTGTCGGCGGGGGCATCTATGGACTGGATGGTACAAGTATGTCGCAAACCTCGCAATACATTTCTCACACACATCACTTGCTTCTTTTGTACGTACAAAAACTTTGCTCCGCTAAGCCGTTTCCACCAGAGCTGTGCTGAGCGAGGCAAGGTAAATGAAGCGATTCTATTGGTTCTTAAAACGCACACCCCTCGCTACGCGTCCTCGCACATCTCTGGTGGAAACGTAGCCAGGCTGCATTGAGTTGAGTTTTTATAATGTATATAATACCAACTGCTCTCAAACGGTGAAGGACAACATTGTGAGGAAGGACCTGCATATGCTGAAAAAGAAATTCTACCAATCTGCATTGGGGACGCGTGGTGGAATGACGCCCCAACACCCTCCCTGAGGGAAGGCCTGTGCCCTGCAGTGGGACTTATATACTAAGTATTTTCCACAGCGTCATCTGTGTGAAATTTTGCTGCTTATGACCTTTGGGCTCATTTTCATTGTTCGTTCTTTCTCGAGAGATTTCTGTAACGCATGCCATAGACCCCGCATTAGGGCAACTATTTTCACTGCTCGATATAGCCCGCATTTGGGATGCGAGAGATTTCTGTCACGCATGCCATAAGGCACGGATGCAGGGAACCATTTTCACTGGTCTATAGCGAACGAACGCTGATTGTGCATCTAGTTCTATGATCGATGGATGGGGGATTCCTGTAGGTGATATAACAACCACTGTGTTGTTGAATTTCATTTTTCATTAGCCTGCCTGCGCGGAGTCCCCGCATGCTGTATATCAACCAAGTTATCGACCAATGAAAACGAGCCTTTCTTCGGGAGCAAGTTATTTCTCTAAATTTGTTTGTTTGTTCGAACATCACGCAAAAACTACTGAAGCGATTTTTATGAAAGTTTTTTAGCTTATGATTTCACTTAAAATCTGTTATAATTATAATTTGTGTGGACGAAGTCGCGGGTAAACTCCAATATTTAATAAGTGCATTAAATACTTCAACTAATTTAACAACATTTTCTTTAAGGTTCCAATGCAATGGATACAATGGTTGAGATGCCGGCAGAAACTGTGCAACGCACCATTCCACAGAACAGAAGAATGTTGGCATGAATACATACATCTATCAACCTATACCGGAATGTACCAACATTACCAAAAAGTACCAATACATACCGAAAACTAACGACAACAAAAATGGTTGTTGAACTGCGTGACAAACCATATGAGAGACGATTAGAAGAGCTTGGGTTAACAACACTTGAACAACGGCGTCAACGTGGTGACCTCATAGAGACATATAAGATACTTGCTGGATGTTATGATGTCCAAGGAATTGAACATATATACCGGATGAACCAGAACTAAAATCTCAGAGGTCACTCTCTCAAAATTGATGGCAAATTTTGTACAAGCAACCCCCGGAAACATTTTTTGCCCAACCAAATAGTTCGCGAGTGGAACAAATTGCCTGAGACTGTAATAAGTGCGCCTTCAGTGAACTCTTTCAAAAATAGACTGGACAGTTATTTATAAAACTAAACAAGTGCAGTGATATACACGCATCAGCTTTGAGCTGCTAGTGTATCATATATAATAATAATAACCAAATAAATAAACAACTGCATTCATTCATGAATTTTTTTATTACTTAAGCTGCTATGACACGATCAGAGTCTGCTTGGACTGAGTTTACTCGGATACCTACTCAGACGCTACTCGTATTCTGGCAACCCATAATCCGAGCACACCCGGAAGATGGATCCTATGAGGCTTACTCCTACGAGTCCACTCGGTCCAAGCAGACTGTTGATCGTGTCAATGCGGCTTTACAGTGTATTTTTTCATAATTATGTTTTTATGTACTATCAACATAGTTCACGCTGGACCCTTTTCGAACATTTTTCCTTTGCAAGTGACCATCACGGCCAGTCCCGCCCTTTATTTTGTTGACCAATAAGCAACTAAAAAAACATCTGTAAAACAGATGGTGTAGCGAAAGTTGGTTAGACAATTACAGTTTACAACCGATCCTGCTCACTACCTGCTCCAAGTGGGGCCTACTCGGATACTTGCTTTACTAGGATAGTCAGTTCCCGACATATCGAGCTTTGGAGACATGACAGAAATTATAACAAGTGCGAGTCGGACACTCGCACCGAGGGTTCCGTATACACTTTACCGAAAATATTGCGATTCGACTAGAATCCTTAGCGTGAGCCGGACTCAACACTTGGCTAGTTTTGATTATTTGTTTTACGTTAAAGTATGCACTATAATTACACCAAGTTTAACGTTTATTTGTGTTACCGTTTTTACGATATAGCAATAAAAAAGAAATTATCCAGCCCCATGAATTTTTACTTTTTGTAGCAGACCCTTTGGATACGGGACCCTAACAACTAAATATTGAGTTCTTAGCACAGAAAATATTGTTTTAGTTTATTCCTATTATAGTTAGAATACAACAAACGTAAAAAGGGACGAAGCAAAAAAATTTTATGGTGCTACCGTGACGCTATTGGATGTCATACGCGAGGTAGCGGACGGGCGCTACAAGCAAAATTAGATCTTAGTGGGGTCCAGCGTGAACTATGCTGATAGTACAATAAAGAATCAATGAATCTATCTATGAACTTATTTTGGTAAATTAAATACACAAAAAGAACCTTGATCACCAAATTTATTTCTAAACATAATTAAGTTCAGACTAACATCATGAGATCAACCAGAAATTACAAAAAAACTAATATATTATTATCATCATCATCATTACGTAGCAAACGCTCAGCGCCCTAGGCTGCTTGATATTCTGGTCTGCGATCGCGTAGCAAAGCACTCAGTGCTCCATATTCTGACAACTGCCCACTGGACGCAGATTTCTTCAGTCTGCGATCCCGTAGCAAAGCACTGTGCTCCATATTCTGACAACTGCCCACCGGACGCTGATTTCTTAGGTCTGTGGTCCCGTAGCAAAGCACTCAGTGCTCCATATTCTGACAACTGCCCACCGGACGCTGATTTCTTAGGTCTGCGATCCCGTAGCAAAGCACTCAGTGCTTCATATTCTGACAGCTGCCCACCGGACGCTGATTTCTTAGGTCTGTGATCCCGTAGCAAAGCACTGTGCTCCATATTCTGACAACTGCCCACCGGACGCTGATTTCTTAGGTCTGCGATCCCGTAGCAAAGCACTCAGTGCTCCATATTCTGACAACTGCCCACTGGACGCTGATTTCTTAGGTCTGTGATCCCGTAGCAAAGCACTGTGCTCCATATTCTGACAACTGCCCACCGGACGCTGATTTCTTAGGTCTGCGATCCCGTAGCAAAGCACTGTGCTCCATATTCTGACAACTGCCCACTGATTTCTTAGGTCTGTGATCCCGTAGCAAAGCACTGTGCTCCATATTCTGACAACTGCCCACCGGACGCTGATTTCTTAGGTCTGTGATCCCGTAGCAAAGCACTGTGCTCCATATTCTGACAACTGCCCACTGGACGCTGATTTCTTAGGTCTGTGATGCCGTAGCAAAGCACTGTGCTCCATATTCTGACAACTGCCCACCGGACGCTGATTTCTTAGGTCTGCGATCCCGTAGCAAAGCACTCAGTGCTCCATATTCTGACAACTGCCCACTGATTTCTTAGGTCTGTGATCCCGTAGCAAAGCACTGTGCTCCATATTCTGACAACTGCCCACCGGACGCTGATTTCTTAGGTCTGCGATCCCGTAGCAAAGCACTGTGCTCCATATTCTGACAACTGCCCACTGATTTCTTAGGTCTGTGATCCCGTAGCAAAGCACTGTGCTCCATATTCTGACAACTGCCCACCGGACGCTGATTTCTTAGGTCTGTGATCCCGTAGCAAAGCACTGTGCTCCATATTCTGACAACTGCCCACTGGACGCTGATTTCTTAGGTCTGTGATGCCGTAGCAAAGCACTGTGCTCCATATTCTGACAACTGCCCACCGGACGCTGATTTCTTAGGTCTGCGATCCCGTAGCAAAGCACTGTGCTCCATATTCTGACAACTGCCCACTGATTTCTTAGGTCTGTGATCCCGTAGCAAAGCACTGTGCTCCATATTCTGACAACTGCCCACCGGACGCTGATTTCTTAGGTCTGTGATCCCGTAGCAAAGCACTGTGCTCCATATTCTGACAACTGCCCACTGGACGCTGATTTCTTAGGTCTGTGATGCCGTAGCAAAGCACTGTGCTCCATATTCTGACAACTGCCCACCGGGCGCTGATTTCTTCAGTCTGCGATCCCGTAGCAAAGCACTGTGCTCCATATTCTGACAACTGCCCACCGGACGCTGATTTCTTAGGTCTGCGATCCCGTAGCAAAGCACTCAGTGCTCCATATTCTGACAACTGCCCACCGGACGCTGATTTCTTAGGTCTGCGGTCAACATTGTAACTGGATTTTTTACTCCGATCTCTGAAACAAGTTTTAAGTCAAATTAGTGATTATTTTTAGGTAATAATGGTTAAATACGTAAATGTTAATGATACTGAAAACCGAGCCAACTCTTTTGCTCGTTCCCCGTACATGGGACGGCGCCAGCGAGTGTCCACACAGGTGGCATCCCACACCAGCACCCGACCCATCTTCCAGGGTACGAGAGACGTCCCGTCTGGTCTCTTGCCATCCTCTCGTACAATACCTTTCGGCTTTATATATTATCTTAGACGCCTCTTTCGGCTCTAGGGTGGCCGGTACGTTGACAGTGGCAAGAGACCTGCGTATGATGTCGTTAAGAGTGGAGTGGCGAGGAAATCTGCCGGCACTTTGTTGGCATGAGAGCCCGTGGTGTCCCAGGCGATCGACATTCATGCCACAGGGGCACTGGTGGTGGTGGGTGCAGAGTTCCGCGCCGACTCGGAGGCCCATTGCTATGCGAAGGGTTTCGGGGTCCAGGTATGTCCCGGTGTTGGCGGACGGGTAAGCACGTATACTTACTTCTTTTTTGGAAGTATTCATGAATATCTTGGCTTTTTTTCTTGATTTATCACAGTTTCCAACAAAACAAATAGAATAAAATCGTTCTGTCAATGTCAAAGTGACAAAATTCAGTTGAAATTATTTTACATCCGAAAAAAACATAATCATCTTGGAAGAAGAAGATAGACGTATACAAATCTAACTATCGCCATCGCATTCAGCTGCTTTAATACGTTAAAATATTGTTCCAAATAAACGGAATGAACGAATGACTTTAAATCATTCAGTCGTGGAGACGCGCAGGCGGAGGACATTTGCCTTTTGGTGGTTTTTCCGATTCAGTTTGCATAGAATGTGCTGCCATCTGTTAAATATATCTTTTACTATGAAAAAAAACGATTATATTGTCTATGTCAATGTCAAATTGACAAATTTACAAAATGGCGACGCTACATATCAGTAATCTGTGATGGCGACCCACCTTGCATAATGTGCGTGTTGTTTGTAGTTTTTGTTCAATTTTGTGCCGATTTAGTGATGTTCTGGAGTTTCAGTTGTTCTCTTACCATTGTACAGATTATAGGAATAGTAAGGATACTGGAATTTCACTCGATCGGTGCGGGATTGAACGAAAACTAGCATTCAAACAACGGTATGAGTATATAAGTATATATATAAGTCGGTATGTATAGTATAGGTAGAATTATTTTCAGAGAAACACAGATGGCGCTAGCTAGCCTTCAATTTGACATAAGGTGGATGCATAATGTTGCCACGAGTGGGTTCTCTTTTCTAATATACTTATATTACTCTTTGGAGACGCGCCATAAGCCACACCATAGACAATCCATCACCTTGCCATCACCGTATTATTTTATCTGTGAATTCAATTTAAACCTGTCAAAGTCGATTTAGTCCTGTCAAACAAGACGACTTAATTTAGTTCGTTGCCAAAACCGAATTGCACACGAAAACGACTTAACTTATTTTAGTCGAATTTTGGTTAAAATTAGTTTAGTCGAGTGCGCATACCGAATCGATACCACTTAGCTACTTTTTGGGTACGGTTTAGCTTAGCTACTTTGATCTTCCCTATATTTTATCTTTGTAGCTACTTGATCTGGAGGTAAGGTGGCAACACTACGAAATAGCCGGTAAAGGGGCCCATTCACAGTAGTCCGTCTTGCAGTCCTACACCAATATCGGATCGTGAATGGTGTTGCAGTCCTACAAAGCGTCCGATGACCTTGGGCAAAATGTATGAGTAGTCCTACTTGCAGGATAGTGTGTGGCCTCGTAGTCCTGCATGTAGGACTACTGTGAATGGGTACCTTTAGCCGGGGAGTTTTTGGCGGTCATTCGATAGCTACGGTTGGAGTCCACATATTTTATCGAATTTTTATTGTTTATAGTGAGTTTTGGTTCGTAAAATTGGTGTTCTTTTGCGTAACAAAGTGTCGTGCAAGTGAACAATATACAGTTCAGTGAAATATGATGGTGTACGCGGGTCGTAAACAGGAAAAGTGTTCGTCATTTTTAGCGCGGCAAAGCGGTCGGTTCACCTCTTTCCTGTGGACTTCTACGTTTCCTGCTACTTTCGATTGTCTCCAAAAACTCCAAAGAAGCGTCGAAACGTCGAACACCAATGTTTCGATGCTTAAAATTCATCTTCATCTATCATCATTCATCATTAAGAATATGAAGAAATTAACTTAGATATGGCTTTAAAGGACATAGTATCCAGAGCCATTAAACACATTATTAAAAAAAAAAAAAAAAACCGGTTAGCCGGATTCTTTGGCGGGCTCTTGAAGAATATAGGCGCGAAATTTTAAAAATTTTCTCGAAAATTTTCTTTTATTTAGTTAATGTTTAATTATTTCAATTTATTCTTATTGTACATACCTTTCTATTGATTATTGTACATATTGTAAAAAGTAAAAATGCCGGACGGGGACGGGGGGGTCCCCTCTGGCAAAGAGAAAAGAAAGCTCCCGAATAGGAGAAGCAGGAGTCCCTCGGAGTCTGCCGCTGCAGCTGCCACCGACGATGACTTCTACAAGCCGTATGTAAAGCCTGGCTACAAACGAGTATATCCTGAATCCCAGGTGAGTGGGGATTTTAATGTCTTCGTCGAAAGTACCAAGGATGGAGAAAAAATTGGCAATAATAATCCATTATTAATTGCAAACTTATTTAAAAATGAGATCAAGGGTGTGTGCAATATCAAAAGAGTTAATGCACATAAAATTTGTGTTACGTTCAACCACCCAAGCAACGCTAACAATTTTTTGAAAAATGACCACTTTCTGACCAAACATGAGATGAAAGCCTTCATACCGGCAAGGGCTGTGGAGACGATCGGTATGTTGCGCTTCGTGCCCACGAGCATTAGTAACGAGGAACTTTTTAAGAAGCTCACTTGTGAGTTTGAAGTAGTTAATGTGAGACGTTTTACTAAACGGGAGAAGGGAGGCGGAATCAAGGCTTTTGGCTCCGTCAGTATAACTTTTTTGGCAAACACGTTACCGGACTATGTCTATTTAGACATTTTCCGATATAAAGTATTTGAGTATGTTGCGCGTCTGATGCAATGCTACAAATGTTTCAAGTTTAATCACGGAGCGAAAATTTGCAAAGCCGAACAAAAGTGTTCGATATGCTCAGAGGAGCATCATTTTT
Source organism: Agonopterix subpropinquella (assembly GCA_922987775.1). Taxonomy (NCBI): domain Eukaryota; kingdom Metazoa; phylum Arthropoda; class Insecta; order Lepidoptera; family Depressariidae; genus Agonopterix; species Agonopterix subpropinquella. The sequence continues at coordinate 5,511,386 of OV277695.1, read as the reverse complement.
CTAAATGCACTAATGAGGATGTTATGAAATGTATTAACTGTGGAGGTGCGCACTTAGCCATCTCGCGTGATTGTCCAGTTAAAAGACAAAAAATGGAACAAAAAAAGAATGTTGTGTCTTATGCTAAGGCTCTGACCAACACCAACAATTCAGATAACATTATGAAAAATTATACGACAAATTTTCCACCAATGAAACCAAAAGTGCAACCAAAACCGGTTGTACAACCAAAATTAATTCCTAAAATAAATACTGAAAATAAATCAAATGATAATGATGAAATTCCTACAGAAAAATTAATAAGAGAAATATTAAAAAATGACTACATTTGCAAAGGTTTGGTCGGAGCTTTAGTAACTCTGGGTAATGAGAGTAGATCACTTAATTCATCGATAATACACGAAGTTCTAGTCAAAACATTCAAAAAGTATGGATAATTTATTTATTAGAATTTGCCAATTTAACATTGAAGGAGTAATTAATAAAAAACCCTTACTAATCAATTTCTTATTTGATCATAACATAGACATTTGTTTATTAAATGAAACATGGTTGAGACAGAACAACACTCCCAGGATTCCAAATTACGTCTTCATAAATCAGTGTGATAAAGATGGACGTTGTGGTGTAGGTATTTTAGTAAAGGATAATCTCAAGTATACTGTTCACCCAATTCAATTTTTTGATTATTTACAATGTGTATCAATCATATTACAAACAAATTTAGGTAATTTAACAATCTTATGTACTTATGCTCCACCTCCTAAGGAGGGACGTGGAAGATTCAAGGGTAGTACTCTCAAACGCTTAATAAGTAATCTACCTAAACCAGTTTTGCTTTCAGGTGACCTTAATGCTCACCATATTTCCTTTGGTTGTTTATCAAATAATAGTAGAGGTAATGAGGTTTACAACATATTAGATGAATGTGACCTATGTATTTTGAATACTGGATCTGTAACTACAGTAGGTAGAACAGGACATAATCCTTCTGCTATCGATATCACATGTGTTAGTCCGTCATTAGCTCCTCTTTGTGATTGGAGTGTACACGATGATCCCATGGGTAGCTACCATTATCCAATCATTATTGATGTCCATACATGTGCTGAAAAATATGAAATTGGTAAACCAGTTGAAAGATATCTGTATAATAAAGTAGATTGGACAACATTTTCTTTAGAGACAGAAAAAGCTTTTGAAAACGTATTGATTGATCCAACAGATCCTTTAAAAACGTATAATGAATTTTGTGAAATTTTATATAAAGTTAAAGATATTTGTGTACCAAAAATTTCAAAGTCAACAGAATATGTTTTAAGGAAACCAGTACCATGGTGGGATAGTGATTGTTTAGAAGCAGTTAGAAATAGCAAAAAAGCACTAAATTTTTATAGGTCTAATCCAACGATTGAAAATTATATTCAATATAAGAAATTAGATGCTTTTAAAAAAAGATTATTGAGTGAAAAAAAGAAATGTAGTTGGAAAAACCTTTGTGAATCCTTCAATAGATACACACCTGTTAGCAAAATCTGGAATTATATTCGAAGATTCAAGAGAGTATCTACACCAAAGCTTCCGAGAAATGATGAATGGATCCCTTCCTTCATGGATAAGTATGCTCCTCAAGCTCCTGAAAATGAAATAGATGAAAATTCGTTACATTTCTTTAATCATAATGGTAATTCTGAGAGTGTTTTTCTATCCTTACCATTTACTTGGCAAGAATTTAATGTAGCCCTAAAGTTAAGAAAAGATACTACGCCTGGTTTGGACGATATTCCATATGCTCTTATTCGTAACATGCACATAAAAGGGCAGAAAGTTTTGCTTCAAATTTTTAATTTGCTATGGGATTCTAATTGTATACAAAGATCGTGGAAGACACAATGTGTAATTCCTATATTAAAGCCAGATAAACCAGTTAATGAGGGTAATTCCTATAGGCCCATATCTTTATCATCTTGTGTAGGTAAAATTTTTGAATCCATGATTAAGACTAGATTAGATTACTATACAGAATCTAAAAACATTTTACCTTGCCAGCAATTTGGTTTTAGAAAAGGTTATAGTGCTATAGACAGCTTCACAGCTTTAATTTCTGACATTAAAAACTCGTTTCATAGTCATTCAGCTACTATTTGTGCATTTCTCGATGTTCAAGGAGCATTTGATAATGTAGATCCTTTTACTTTAATTTCCATCTTAGCTGATATCGGGATCCCAGGTAAACTCTGTAAATGGATATTTAATTTTCTTTATGACCGAACAATGTATCTTAAGTTTAATTGTATAAAGGTACAATGCAAGGGGCTACCATCTCCCCACTTTTATACAACCTATACACCTGTCAGATTACTAAATATTTGAAACAAAAGAATGTTCAATTTTTGCAATTTGCTGACGATTTACTTGTATATACTGTAAATAAAAATGTAAATATTGGTGTAAATGATTTAAATAGAGCTTTGAACCAAATTCACAATTTTTATAACAATAAATTAAAATTAAAAATCAGTCCAAACAAAAGCGGAGCAATGATTTTTAGTAAAAAGTTTGATATTTGTTCAGATGATTTAATGTATAATAATTCCAGGTTGCCCTGGCTAGATGAAAAGAAGTTCCTCGGTGTTTGTTTGGATACTAAATTGACATTTAAAAATCATATTCATTTACTTTTAAAAAATTCTTCACGAGGTCTAAATGTTTTGAGATCTTTAGCTGGTGTACACTGGGGTTCAGACCCATGCATTCTATCTATGTTATACAAAAGTATTGTCAGAAGTCATTTTGACTACAGTACTATGGCATACATGAATTCAAATCTATCACTATTAAGAAAATTAGATGTAATACAAAATAAAGCCTTGAGAATTCTAACGGGAGCAATGTGCTCCACTCCAATCAATGCCATGGAATGTGAAGCTTGTATTCCTCCATTAATTTTTAGACGTTTACAGATTGCAGAAAAGTTTTGCTTAAAGTTGATAGCTTCTGACAATACTTGTGTTTTGGACAGAGTTTTCCCAAGCCAAGCACTTCAGCTTACTTCCTCTGATAACTATATCAGTTCCAATTTAATTTTGTCTGGACATACACCTGAACTTCTACGAATTTGTATGCATATTCATTTACTAACTGTAAATATGTATAAAGTTAAACCTTGGCCTATGTATAAAATAGATTACCAAGCTCTAATGGGCATTAATAATGTATATATACATACTCAGAAATTTGACAATGAAATAGATTTACTTATGTACTTAGAGGATATACAATGCTACAGAATTTATACTGATGGATCTAAAACTATAAATAGTGTATCATCCATAAACATATTATACTTCCGAGTAGACCAAGGAACTCCTCATTATCGCATCACCGAAACCGAAATGTCAATATGTGCGAAATTGATAAGAGTGTGAGTTCTAGTGATGTGACATTGACGTATTCACGATTATCGATATCAAAACCATCGATATCAGATTATCGACTACTTAGTAGTCGATGTGATTTTGATACCGATAATCGCGATTACGTCAATGTCACATCAATAATTATAGTAGTCACTACTACTATTATATTTTTATATTATGAAGTCTAAATCGGCTAGGCTACAATCTATCTACCTACACTGTTATAAAACTGTAACTTAAGGGGCCATAGGTTCAGACGAATATTTTCTATGAAAAACGCGATTGCCCAGCCCAGCCCAGCCCCACGAAAAATGCGTGCGTGTGCCGTTTTTTCGATTAAAAAGAATTAACAAAAGTACTTTTTACAGATTTTTTTATGATTTCACTAGATAAACCAATGGTGAATATGTGAATATAAATACTAAAAACTGGAAACTATTTTAAGTTCTTCTAAAAGGAGAATTTTTAAAAAAAATACGAGTTCAAGAAAATACGTCACCTTTTATGTAATTTTTTAAGATTCAGTGTTCTGTTCAAATTATAATCAAAAAGATCTCGTCTGTTATTTTGTTAGTTCTTAAATAGAGTACGAATATAATTTACTTAACTTTGCTTTTTTATTTATTACATTATGTGGTCGTATTTACTCACTTTGTACTAAACAACGACAAGTGGACCTTTTTACTAAACTTTGTATCAATTCTTTGTTTAGATCGTAACTTTTTATTTTATAAAGTTTCACATATAATTATATGTGGATTTCATGCAGAATATCTTAATCTACATTAATAAATCAAAATCTATGTAACAAATAAGTAGAAGTGTTTTTTATCGAACTTTAAAAATGTTTTTTCTCAAAACAAGCTTTTTCAGAGTTTCAACTACAAATGTCAGATAAAAAAAAAACTATGCCAGTTTTTGAAAATTTTATTAATCAATATTATCAATTGACTATTCTAGATTCCGAATCTAGTCTTAACTCTATACCCCACTACTGAACCCTTTATGTTTGGACGCCCACATATAACGAATAAACACCTACCAACACCGGGACAAATTCAGTAGGTATAGATCCTTTCTATTAAAGACGCCGATCGGTGATTTCGTGGCACGAAACAGTTTTCTTTGAAATGTCGACTGCATACCATATATTTGTTTTAGGCTCCTAGCGTATTCTATTTGACATTCGTACCCATTTTTTGTATCGTTATTGCATTTGCAGGAAATCTGGAAGTTACGAAGTTACCCAGTCAATAATATTAAGCATTACTTTGGCCCGGTCGCACAGTGCATAAGTGCGCAGTGTAATATCGGACCCTAAAATCAGACGTGGTCCATTTTTTGCCAGAAATATAGTTAATAACATTTTGAATACAAGATTGAAACTCCCGATTGTCTGCGATTTATAGTTTGAGAGACAAAAAAAATCTGAAAATCGCCTACTTTTTATGCCGGATATCAGAAAATAAAAAAAATTAAAATATTTAAACCTGTTACTGCTTTGCTGCATATACATGTCGAAAGACCTTTAATTTACACGTGTTTTAAGAATAGTTTGAGACTCGTGCAGGTCGTAGAAATTTAAATATTAAATATTTAATATTTTTCTTCTTTATTTTTTTCACTGAAGTCAACCATATCGGGTAAAAAAAACTAGCAACCAATTCCATGGACTCTCTAATATAATATTATAGATTTAAAGTTTGGGTTAGAGTTGTTACTTTTAATTCCTCAGAAAATATCCGGAAATCAGTAATATTTCTTAAAGGACTTTAGTTCGCTTTTATTAAATTCGGATTTCCAATATGGAATCGGGAGTTTCACTATTGTGTTCAAATTGTATTTATTAACGGATTAAATATATTCTTTGTTATTAACTATCTATTTCTGGCAAGAAATGGGCCACGTTCGATTTTAGGGTCCGATATTACACTGTGCAATGTAACAAAATATCGCTAAATTATTATACTTATTTTATGTGTCAATCTGTCAGTATGTATCATGGGTTATGGACATGCTAAATAGTAATGTTATAATGTCGCAATTAGTAAAACCATTCCGTCAAAATCGGCGTGTAAGAATTTTTCGGACAGAGATTTTCTGGCAATATTTGGTTAAGCTAAATCCGCCTTTCAATAAGTTAAAAAAAATAACAGAAAATCTCACGTGACATGAACGGAGGGAGTTAGGTGGTAGATTAGAAAAATAAATTTCAAAACTATCGACATATCGATTAGATTTTGGACAATCTCTATGCGAAACGGTTTCTTTTTCACGTACACAATATTTTTTTATCTTACACATAATTATTTGAAATGATATATTATTTAGAAAATAGGACGTTTACTGCATATAATGAATGTATTACGAAATAATTTTAAGAATAAAATATATGAGAAAAAGTGTTGTGAAAGTAGTACTGTACTAATCCTATTTACCTTTGTAACGTCTCTTTATTTGGGTTTTTGGTGGAATTTACACTGCACTCCATTACAGAACATGATACCATAATGTTTTTTTATATTCGTCTTATAAAACACAAAATAAATTTAAATTAAATCAATAAAATAAGGAGAGATAATTTGTTGACAGGACTCCAAAAGACTCCAAATAGTTTCAAAATGGTTTCACGGCAATTATATTATAATCTCTTTCGCACTCGTATCGTTATTGCATTTGCAGGAAATCTGGAAGTTACGAAGTTACCCAGTCAATAATATTAAGCATTACTTTGGCCCGGTCGCACAGTGCATAAGTGCGCAGTGTAATATCGGACCCTAAAATCAGACGTGGTCCATTTTTTGCCAGAAATATAGTTAATAACATTTTGAATACAAGATTGAAACTCCCGATTGTCTGCGATTTATAGTTTGAGAGACAAAAAAAATCTGAAAATCGCCTACTTTTTATGCCGGATATCAGAAAATAAAAAAAATTAAAATATTTAAACCTGTTACTGCTTTGCTGCATATACATGTCGAAAGACCTTTAATTTACACGTGTTTTAAGAATAGTTTGAGACTCGTGCAGGTCGTAGAAATTTAAATATTAAATATTTAATATTTTTCTTCTTTATTTTTTTCACTGAAGTCAACCATATCGGGTAAAAAAAACTAGCAACCAATTCCATGGACTCTCTAATATAATATTATAGATTTAAAGTTTGGGTTAGAGTTGTTACTTTTAATTCCTCAGAAAATATCCGGAAATCAGTAATATTTCTTAAAGGACTTTAGTTCGCTTTTATTAAATTCGGATTTCCAATATGGAATCGGGAGTTTCACTATTGTGTTCAAATTGTATTTATTAACGGATTAAATATATTCTTTGTTATTAACTATCTATTTCTGGCAAGAAATGGGCCACGTTCGATTTTAGGGTCCGATATTACACTGTGCAATGTAACAAAATATCGCTAAATTATTATACTTATTTTATGTGTCAATCTGTCAGTATGTATCATGGGTTATGGACATGCTAAATAGTAATGTTATAATGTCGCAATTAGTAAAACCATTCCGTCAAAATCGGCGTGTAAGAATTTTTCGGACAGAGATTTTCTGGCAATATTTGGTTAAGCTAAATCCGCCTTTCAATAAGTTAAAAAAAATAACAGAAAATCTCACGTGACATGAACGGAGGGAGTTAGGTGGTAGATTAGAAAAATAAATTTCAAAACTATCGACATATCGATTAGATTTTGGACAATCTCTATGCGAAACGGTTTCTTTTTCACGTACACAATATTTTTTTATCTTACACATAATTATTTGAAATGATATATTATTTAGAAAATAGGACGTTTACTGCATATAATGAATGTATTACGAAATAATTTTAAGAATAAAATATATGAGAAAAAGTGTTGTGAAAGTAGTACTGTACTAATCCTATTTACCTTTGTAACGTCTCTTTATTTGGGTTTTTGGTGGAATTTACACTGCACTCCATTACAGAACATGATACCATAATGTTTTTTTATATTCGTCTTATAAAACACAAAATAAATTTAAATTAAATCAATAAAATAAGGAGAGATAATTTGTTGACAGGACTCCAAAAGACTCCAAATAGTTTCAAAATGGTTTCACGGCAATTATATTATAATCTCTTTCGCACTCGTAGTTTTTTTCATTATGATCGGAATCTCATTCACACACTTACTTGGTCTACTCACGGTAGTAGAATAATAATGTCTATGGTATCATCAGCTTTTTATGATCCTCATAAAAAGATTACTAGATGCTTTAAAATTGACAGCTTGTGTAGCATATTTACAGCAGAATGCTATGCTATTTACAGAGCACTACTCTATATTATGGAGATGGATGTGACAGACATTATGATACTGACGGATGCTAAAAGCGCTTTGATGGCCTTGGAAAGTACTTCTTTTAGACATCATACAAACTATATTATTTATAATATTAAACAATTGCTTCATAACTTACATTGTATAGGTAAAAAAGTTCAGCTCATGTGGGTACCTTCTCACCGAGGTATCTCCGGGAACGAAATCGCAGACCAAACAGCGAGAGGAGATGTTGACGAAGATCACTCTGGGACATTACAAATTCCATACACCGACTTCCATGTGCATCTGTCGCAGACCCTGAAAGAGTTTTGGATAGAATACTGGTTAGAGGTTAGCAAAACAAAGGGAACATGGTATGCCAACATCCAAGGAAGTCCGCCCGCCCATCCTTGGTATCACAAAAATAAGGATGTAAACAGTAGAAGGCAGATAACAATAATAAACCGAGCGAGATTTGGTCACTGCCAAGTACCCACTCACCTGCATCGACTGAAGATGGTTGAGAACACCAAATGTAAATATTGTAATCAAGATGATGCTGATCTGAATCACATTGTTATGGACTGTCAACATTTTGGAGTTGCCCGTTTGGTGCTTGTGGATGACATTGCAAAAGTGTACGGAAGTGCAGCTGTACCTCGGGATCTGAAGGATATTTTATCGGATGTGAAACTGTTTGGACCAATATATAAATTTATAAACAACACAGTTGAAAAATTATAACAAAAGAAAAGGAAAATAAAATAAAAATAATACGAGTGGCACAAAAGGACTGGTATCCAGTGCCGTAAAGCACATAAACGTAGTGATTATATTCTCTTTTGAAGCACATTATAAAAAAAAAAAAAAAAAAACCGGTTAGCCGGCCAATTTCTTTTACCTACTAAACAAAATTGTTCAAAATTTTAATTTGTAACTTCCATCGTGTCAAGAAAGCAACAAACTTCGGATATTCTTCTATTCTCACGTGTACTCCGCATCATGCCTCGTAAAACGATAGTGATGCCTCGCGGCAAAGCCACGACTTCCCCGACAACGAGCGGTCAAACCAAAAAAAAAACGACAGGCAAATCGAAATCAACCAAGAACAAAAACGTCGACCCAAATACTGTAGTAAAGATAGATTTTGACATTGATTTTGTAGAGCAAGGAGCTAGCAAAGCTCCCAATCTGGACCAGTACAAGTTTGAGAAGAGACCTCCGGTTAAAATAGAGTTTGAAAAGGCATCACCGACGAAAGAGGTATCACATGAATAAAATAATAATACTCGAATATTAAAATGCATGCAAAGCCTTTTGTTGTTTTAATGTTTTAAACATTATTGATTTTTAAACATGTTACAGCCATGTTGTGCTATTTCAAATCAAATTAAGATTTGGTTTCCCGGTTTGGAAGAGTGCGGGTTCGAATCCCGCTCGAGACAGAATTTTTCAATCTTTAATTTGTTTTAATGTTGTTTGTTTTGTCATTGGAAACTTCATTTGTGCACTAAAGGATGACTCACGCTACACCGTGCCGTGTCCGAGCCGCAGCCGCGCAACCGACAACTCTCGGGAACAAATCAGTCCGGCCTCGGCTCAGCCACGGCTCAGTGCATGAATACAGTGCTGCCAAGCTGCACCCGTGCAGTCGTAGTTGTACTGACGTCAGTGTGACTACTTTTAGTTGGTTCCTCTTTTTTGGTAGATTTGGGGCATGGAGAATGATGATTTAGCAGTGTGAAATTGTTTAGTAGATTCTAGTAGTAATTTCAAATACAAATTGAGATATCGGTTCACTCATGGACAATGCACAGAACCCTTCAGGAAACTGAGCCGATCATGTTCTTCGCATGGACGAGATCCATTCGAAGCATTGGCCTCGATTCGGAGTGTACCACGACTAAACTAAACTAAATGTATTCCTGTCATTTTCTAAAATAAGATTAAGAAAAGAGACAGAAAACCAACAGCTGACTTTAGTGCTGTCAAAGTGACGTTAAACGCCCAAAAACGACTTAAATAAGATGGCGTACATTATGATAGCATCTTATTTTGCGCATTTAACGTCACTTTGATGGCACTAAAGTCAGCTGTTGGTTTTCTGTCTCTTTTCTTAATCTTATTTTAGAAAGTGACAGGAATACATTTAGTTTAGTTTAGTCGTAGTACACTCCGAATTGAGGCCATTATCAGAGTTAATATGACCAAATAATATAGATTGCCACATTAAAATCGTGTTAGGGTACAGAGTGTACCCGTTACACCCATTCCCACACTGCGAGATCTTCACCACAATTAATTTTATTACACTATGCAGTTGCGGCAGCAGTGGTGAGTTGCGGACACTGCTGTAGCGAGTGGCGGCCACTGGCCACACATATGCGGCGAGTCCCTTTAAAATGTATGAAAAAGTGTGTGCGTGATGGTGGCCCGTTCGCGCTGAGCATTATTAGATCTCTTGTACAGGAAAAACATTAAATTTTTTTTTACTCACTCCTATATACTATTAGGGTTGGCTGTAGGGTTCGAAATTATCAAGACAATTATTTTCTTTGATGATTATCATAAAAATGATAATATGAAATATTAGTATGAGCACTTATTTCACAATTAAAATTAGTTCACAACAACGCACAATAAGAAAGAGTCTAGAATCTAGTTCTAGTACTAAACGAGCTTTTACCCGCGACTTCGTCCGCATAAATTATATACCAGATTTTAAGTCAGATGATAAGCTATCAAACAAAAAAAGTTTCATCAAAATCGGTTCAGTAGTTTTTGCGTGATACTCGAACAAACAAACACCCAAACAAACAAACAAACAAACAGACAGACAAAAAATCCAAAAATTGGTGATTTGGAATCAGGGATATCTAAAAATCATATCTTAATCTTTTTTTGCAACAATCTTCAATGTACAGACACACTTCTGTTACAGTTTTATAATAGTTTAGATACAGAAGTGTGATTTTTGAAAATCATACGAGCGACTTGGCTATAGAAAGATGCATAATCTCCATAGTAATTTTGATATTTTCTACTGCCAAGTCGCTCGTATGATTTTAAAAATCGCACTTCTGTATGTACACTCCCTGCCTCCTACCAACTTTTTACCTCACCCACTCTGGTTACTTTGGTGGTAACCAGTAGCATAAATTGACACGCTAGAATTTATCTTTTCGAAACAAAGAAAATATAATCACAGGACGAAGGATGTGCTGACGTGACGTCATCTTGTCAATTTCTGTTTTTTGTAGGTAGTGTTCAGGGTGTGCCACAATCTAGATTTAGGTTCTGCACATTAACAGTTTTGTGTTTTATCCGGTACCTAAAATTTTTTATAGGTACATACTACCCGTTCACGACCAGTTGGCCGTCGATGACCGTTACGAAATTTCCTCACAGGCACATTAATTCGTCCCGTGGACAAAAAATAATATAAAAGGCAAATAAAAATTTAAAATTAAAAGCGATATAAGTGACCGGGACGGATGTGCCGTACGTGGTTGCGTTGCTAAAGGTTATAAAATCGCGTTTATTAGGGTCTCTTAGGGGTACGGTGCGGGGAAACGGGAAGGGAGGTAGCGGCCAACTTGAAGTGAATGACTTGTAATATTAAGAATTACCTACAAATTACGTTTTTTTTAAGAGGGCTATCACAGTCCAGTGGCGCCCTCATCACATTAAAAAAGATTTCTCAATAAAGAAAGCCTAAATTAAAAATGTGCTCAACAGATAAACTACAAAAGCCTTTAAGCCATTTTCATAGAATACTTTTATAGGTTTTTTAAAGGTTTAAAAATACAAATTTTGTAAAAAGAAAAGAACAACCGCTTTTGTTTTTATTCAAAATTGTCTAAAAGTGGAATGTTTAGAACCTATAAAAGTATTGTATAACAATGGCTTGAAGGCTTTTGTAGTTTATCTGTTGAGCACTTTTTTAATTTAGGCTTTCTTTATTGAGAAATCTTTTTTAATGTGATGAGGGCGCCACTGGACTGCGATAGCCCTCTTAACACGATTTCAATGTTCAAGTTAAAGTTATTGAGTTTGATGGTCTGAGTTTCCCCACTTTATTGTTTTTTTCGTTATGACTAAATATACTATTTCTGGATCATGGGATCATGTTATCTTCATCTTGATTATATCATGTGCCTTTCCTATTGGTTGAGAGCAAACATAACATAAGAAAAATTATTAATCTGACAAGTTCCTAAGAGTTCTGACTACATACAATGTATTATTATCTACAGGAGTCAGGGATATGGGAGCCACCAAACTGGAGGGAGTTCCTGCTGAACCTGAAGAACATGAGGGCCAACAACGATGCTCCTGTCGACACCATGGGCTGCCATATGTCCAAAGATGAGAATGCACCACCTGAAGTGAGATCACTTACCAATTCATACCTTGCAGGCTCCAGTCTACTTTGCATATTTCACATTTTATCTCATTTCTGCCAGTTCTGCTTTAGGAATTAAATTATTTTGATTTGGGTTTGGCGACAGGCATGTAAGAGAGATGTTTCCGGTATAAAAAAGTACTCTTTGGATGTGTCCAAAAGAAACTTAAGTGTAGGAACACACCTGCCGAATTTACGCGACGTAAATAATGCGTAATTATCATCTCATTCATTGATGAATTGAAGTTTAGGGTACGATGGAAAAAACAATAATTAAGAAAAGGAAAATAACGCATGCAATGCTTCTTTTGATTTATTGAAGTCGAAATTACCCCGCGTAAATTCGCCAGGTGTGTACCAGTCCCTTCACTGAACTAGCCCGTATAATAATGTAATTGGTAGTATGGCTACTCTAATGGCACGCGACGCGACTTTGCTACCAAAATTAAAATGACTTTACCACCACATCAGAAGGTGTTCAGTTTGAGAAGATGCAACTAGGAAAGAGACTTCTTCTTAGGCTTTTCAAAGAGCGTAAGTCACTCTTGCTGTGACATGTTGTATGGAAATTACCAATTATATCTAAACATATATTTTGTCATAAATATGTGAACAGCGAATTTTCAATAATTTCTTTACAATGTTATTTAAATAAATAAATAAATATATAACGCTCACAGGCACATACATTGTAATGAAAAGAAAATGTGTTCACTGAAACGGTCGCACGCAAGTTAAGAAACCACATAATATGACCTGCTAAATACCAATTCTGAAATGTCTATTATAATCTCTGTGATTATAATGGCCGGCAGACATCTTGAGCAAGACATCGACTGCGCAGAATATTATTTGTCGGCAAAAGCGCTACTGCGCATACCCTTCACCCCCGCCCATTTTTCAAGTTTTTTATAGTATCTAAAAGTTGCCAAACCAAATGATGCCAAAAGTTATGATTGATACATAAAATGCAATTGTGGTTCCTTTGATTCCACAGCCAGGACCCTAAACTATGCAGTGTATCTCATACCAAATCAACTTACTTATTTCAGGTAATACGATACCAACACCTCATCTCCCTGATGCTGTCCAGTCAGACCAAGGATCAGGTGACGTTTGCAGCGATGGAGAGGCTCATAGCGAGGGGCCTGACCATCGACAATGTGCTGCAGATGAGTGACGACGAGCTGGGCAAGTTGATATACCCCGTTGGATTTTGGAAGGTGATTATACATATGCTTATACGAGCATTTACCCTCGACTTCGTCCGCATAAGTTATATACCAGATTTTAGTAAGATCATAAGCTATCAAACAAAGAAAGTTTCATCAAAATCGGTTCAGTAGTTTTTGCGTGATACAAATCGAACAAACAAACACCCAAATAAACAAACAGACAGACAAAAAATAAAAAAATTGGTGATTTGGAATCGGGGACAGGTAAAAACCATATCGTAATTTTTTTTTTTGTAAATATCTTCAATGTACAGACACATTTCTGTTACAGTTTTATAATAGTTTAGATTCCATTCAGTGGCATGGTATAGTTTAATCATCTAAAAATATCGTTTTACTGAATATACATGTTTTTCATTACTAACAAAATTTTTATGGTGTATTCTCACTCTCAGACAATGAGGATCCGTAAAGATTTTTATTTTGAATGTAGTATTAAAGGACATTAAAAATCCTGAACATTGGTGTTTTTATTTTTTTCCTACGACCAAAAATGAGCGAGCTACCGATCAATTGAATGCCGCAACTGTTGGGTGGCTAGTCGGCCACGCGGCGGAGTGCGTGACGTCACGCGGCATTACTGCGTACCGGTTACAAGGGACTTTGGAAATTTCCGTTTTTCTCGATGACTGTATTTTTTTTTTTCAAAATCTGTGAATGCAGAAGTGAAATACTCCAAAAGTTAGGGTTAGTCTCCTAACAAAGAATAATCATTGGTAAATAACTAAATAATAAAGAATAAAATGAAGCACAGTTTTAACGGATTTGCGGTAGCATTACGGATCCTCATTAAACTAAATAACTTTCCCTAAGGAAAAGGATTTTTTTTGGACCACTCATAAAAAAATTGATTCACACTTATGTATGGGAGGTTCAAAAAATTCTCGTTTTTCGACTTATGTTCCTCAGGGAAAGTTGTTTAGTTTCATTGTCTGAATACACCTTTAAAATTGTGTTACTAAAAACTATTGGTGTAGGTATAAATAAATAATATATGTATATGACTTTGATCACCCATGAACATTCTACATTAAGTTGTTAAGTACTTACACTATCTATAAATTGATTTTCTGAAGATCTTGAAATCCACTGAACTAATATTCATCTAGCTACAAGAAACTTGTTTCAAAACTAGCTTCGAATAAAAAATAATGCGTTGAAATCTGTCGCAAAGGCTTCAACCACACCCGTCTTTTAACATAAGCATGTATAAAATAATATCTATTTGCAGAGGAAAGTGAAATACATAAAGAAGACAACTCAGACACTGAAGGAGTTATACAAGGGAGACATACCAGACTCAGCGGAGAAACTTTGCAAACTGACGGGGGTGGGGCCCAAGATGGCGCACATTTGCATGAGTGTTGCTTGGAACAAGGTCACCGGCATTGGTAAGTAGTGGAGAAAGTCTGCAAGCTGACGGGGTTGGGGCCCAAGATGGCGCACATTTGCATGAGTGTTGCTTGGAACAAGGTCACCGGCATTGGTAAGTAGTGGAGAAACTCTGCAAACTGACGGGGGTGGGGCCCAAGATGGCGCACATTTGCCTGAGCGTGGCTTGGAACAAGGTCAACGGCATTGGTAAGTAGTGGAGAAACTCTGTGAGCTGAGGGGGGTGGGGCCCAAGATGGCGCACATTTGCCTGAGCGTGGCTTGGAACAAGGTCACCGGCATTGGTAAGTAGTGGAGAAACTCTGTGAGTTGAGGGGGGTGGGGCCCAAGATGGCGCACATTTGCCTGAGCGTGGCTTGGAACAAGGTCACCGGCATTGGGAAGTAGTGGAGAAACTCTGTGAGCTGAAGGGGGTGGGGCCCAAGATGGCGCACATCTGCATGAGTGTGGCTTGGAACAAGGTCACCGGCATTGGTAAGTGGAAACTACCAAATTGTCAACATAATATGTAGACAATTTATATGGGTGTAATCTTGAATATGTTAAACCTAACTAGAAATATAAACAACCTGGTTTGGGGGTGCTGCAGTCGACTAACGTCAGTATTCCAAGTACAAAAATTAGTTCCAATGATTTTCCGCAAAATGGCGAGACTTTTTATTTTTCTGGTTGGGCTTTATTCGGATGCTTCAGACTATCGATATCGAACTGAACTACTTTCAATATGGAGCCAGCATGAAAATATCAATGGCTGCTCAACTTAAATGCATGGAATAGCGGATTGTTTTCGCGATTCCAATGTAGTCAAAGTTGTTTAGTTTGCTGGTCTGACACAACCCCTAAAATATGCAACGCATTTCCGTTAACACCCTGTATGTGGAACATGTCTAAAAGACCATTAGCATTTCAATGTTTAAAAGCAAGGAATATACTATATTGACGACCCGGTTGGTGTAACGGTTACCACGCCGGACTGCCAAACCAGGATCCTGGGTTCGAATCCCGGTTCGGTCATGGATGTTATATATGTTTGTGCCGTTGTTGTATGATTCCCATAACAAACAGCCTGAGGTTTACTTGGGATCATTAAAATGTATGTGCTTGTGAGCGTTATTAAAAAAAAAAAAATAATAATACCCCCGCGGGGGCAGCTTGTGGCGAGCTGACGGTGAGTGGCGACACCGCGGACCCCTATCCAGGGGGACCATACAGACATGCGCTCACAAACACACACACACCCACACACACACCCCCACACCCACACACACAGTAACACACCCCCCCTACCTCTGGCTTGTCTTAATTGGCCGTCCAGAGTGGAATCGCAAGAGCAGAACCTATGCTCCAGGTTGGAAGTGTATTGCACGTAATGGCGTAATAACGGGGAAACCCGCTCACGGGGGTAAACCCCGCGATGGTGAAACCGGAGCCGCACCTCTCGACAACCTTCAGCCGCTCAATGAGATGTTGCCCCAATTTCGCACTTTGTGCGTGCGGCCGTTTTATGGGGCCCACTTGACGAGTCGGCGAGTCACCGCCTGCCTTATTTACAATTTTGAGACTAGTTGTCATGGCAGGCGTCCGTTAGTCTCCTCCCATAGCCCAGTATCCATCCATCCAACTTTCACCTCCATAGCCCAAGACCTTATTTTTCCATCGCGGCCATAGCGCCGTACTCCAATAGTCTTTACACAAATGGCGGGGACCATCCCCGTGGGTATCATGTTGTACGCTGGCCTCTACATGTTGGCTTCGGCCCCATGCACGCCTTCCAAAGGTCCGGGACTTAATTGCCCGTGATTACGGATCATAATACTAATCTCTCTTTCAAGCAACTATGTGGATTTTAGTTTGTGTGGTTTTACTCTATAGCTTCAAATTCACATGATAATTGATTTTTGTTTGATTTATTTCAGGTGTCGACACTCACGTCCATAGAATCAGCAACAGAATAGGCTGGGTAAAGAAGGAAACTTCGACCCCCGAAGATACTCGAAAAGCGCTTGAATCCTGGCTTCCCTACGATCTCTGGAGCGAAGTCAACCACCTCATGGTGGGCTTTGGTCAGACCATATGTCTACCAATAGGTCCCCAGTGCCACGAATGTCTAAACAATGACATTTGCCCATCAAGCGGATTAGGAAAAAAGTCGCCGAAGAAAAAATCCCCGATGAAAAACGATGATGTTTTTGAGGTCAAAAAAGAATTGGCATTTGAGAAAATTGTACCAGAAAAATCACCAAGAAAAAGAAAGGTTACCCCAAAGAAGAATGAAGAAAATGTAGATGAGAAAGGTGATTTTCAAATCACAGGTGGTGAAACTATAACAATCAAAGTAGAAACTAATAATAAATCTACAAATGTGACGCCTACAAATAATCTGGGAGAAATAAAAAACATTACAATAAAAGTTGAAACAAACAAAAAATCACCAAGCAGAAAAGTAACACCGAAGAAGGCTATTGAAGAAGAAAATGAAAGCGAGAAAATTACTATAAAAGTAGAAACTAATACAAAATCTCCGAAAATAAGAAAATTGTCACCTAACAAAGCTCAGAACGATTCTGAACCCTCCAAGGACATTGTATCACAAACAAAACCAGTAAAAAAGAATGCTTCTAAACTGGATAAAGAGGGACCTCCAAAGAAGTCTCCAAGAACTAAAAAGGTGGAAACAAATAAACAAGATGTTGAAAATGATGAAACTGTAAAAAAGAAAAACACTAGATCTGTTAATAAGAATAAAAAAGAAAAACACTAGGAGTGCGATTTTTGAAAATCATACAAGCGACTCGGCAGTAGAAAATGTCAAACTTACAATGGAGATTATGCATCTTTCTACTACCGATTCGCTCGTATGATTTTAAAAAATTCCACTCTAGATCTGTTAATAAGAAATAAAACAGAAAAACACTAGATCTGTTAATAAGAAATAAAAAAAAGAAAAAGACTAGATCTGTTAAAAAGTTTTTTTTATTTTATTTATTAAATTAACTATCTGCAATCAGTGCTGCCACTATAAGCAGATCATTTGGATGAGGATGTTTATTTGTGATTGAACCAGCTCCCAGTGAAGGGTATTCCTTTATTGTTGCCTTCTAGGAATATCTAGATCGTGTATGTAAATGTGTTAATAAGAAATAAAAAAGAAAAACACTAGATCTGTTAAGAAATAACTTCTGGTCATCCAATATTTTGATTGTTCTGTTTTATATTGTTTTGATCCCTATAAACATAAATAATAGTTATATAGGAAGAGGCATTGTGATTGTGAATTCTTTTAGGATTCACATGGCATTGGCTGTATATGTAAGTTTGTGTCATCACATCAATGTTAGTACGATTTTTGTAAGCATGCAAGTTTTTATTGTAAGTAAATAAAGTAAGAATATCATGTGTTTCAGTATTATTGTACATTGTTATAAAGTTTAACAAAATTAGCTGAAACTATTTTAAGGGGATGATCAGGAGTGCAATTTTTGAAAGTCATATTCAAATCAGCCGTAGAAAGATGCATAAGCTCCATAGTAATTCGGAAATTTTCTACTGCTGATTTCAAACGTATGACTGTCAAAAATACTACTCCAGGCTCCAGGCCGCAACCATTCTCATTTCTAGAAATCACAAGAATAAAAATTTGCTGCATACATAATTTTTATTCATCCCTTAAAATGCTTTCAGCTTTTTTGTTAGACACTTTATAATACAATCTGTGAATGAAATCTACTGGTAGCTGTTTTGTAAAGCTGAAAACTGAGTTCTGTAGTCCCTAATGTACAGTCAAGAGCACATAAAGCTTTACACTTGCAGTTCGATTGTAACGCTTATGGCGCACTAAATAAGAACGGTACAAAGTCCAAATTGTCAAGCTTGACGTGCTCTTGACTGTACAGTGTGGATTGTTAATTATGAATACAATTGTGATCTTAAATACCTCTTTAATTACTGTAAGTTGTTAGTTGTTATATTTTTTTATAATAAAAATAATCACTTTCCAGACTTTGGTTTGCTTCCATGTTTTCTTTTCCCAACCTTCTTTTTAGTTTTGTCTTTCCGAGTGTCATTCTTTCCTTTCATTTGCCCTTTCTTCTGTTGAGATTTCTTTTTGTTCTGGACCCTATCTAACTTGCTTTTCATTTGGAATGCTTTGCTTTTCTGTATCTTTTTAGTAGCTTGATGTTTCAGCATTCTTTTTATATCTTTTTTTGTTTTTAAACTGTTATCTGCTTCTTCTTTTTCTGATTCTTCTTCTGCATCTTCTTCATCCAGACCCATGCCAGGTATACCTTGTGTGAGACTATTATCTTTCTTTGTCTTGGGTTTATTTGCTACGGGCACCTTAGGCCGGTTCTCGCCTATAACTAAGTCCTTCTTTTGGAGAGTTTCTGTTGAGACTTCAACTATCTTTACGTTGACATCTTCGTCTTCGTACTCTTCTTGGAGAAGTTGTTCTATATCAGGTATAGGACGGCTGGACACTACTAGTTTTTTGTATGATTCTTTATTCTGAAACAAATTGATGTTTTCATTAATCCAATGTTAATACAATTTGACTAAAATGGTTTATGGATGTATATTTCTGATCACCCCGAAAGGGATTAATGGTTGTGAGATTATGTATGTATGTATGAATATGGAATCAATATTTGAAAAGGGGTAGTGTGAGAATTGACATGGGATATACTTTTTTATTAGTTTTATTACTTTTTTATACAAAAGATCGTAACTACCCAAAGAGCAATGGAGAGAAGCATGCTAAAAATTAGAAAAATATGGAGTGACCAAATCAGACAGAAAACCAAGTTAACAGATGCAATCACACGAGCACTAACATCTAAATGGCAATGGGCTGGACACGTCTCATGATACAACAATAAAAGGTGGACAATAAAAACAACACGATGGAAAGGTCCGGTGGGTAAAAGGAATGTTGGTAGAACGATCAAACGGTGGGCTGATGACATCGCTAAGATAGCTGGAGAGAACTGGATGAGCACGGGCATAGACAGGGAGGCGTGGAAGGGTATGGAGGAGGCCTTTACCCAAAGTGGGGTCCATATCACGAACAAAGAAGAGAACTAACCATACTAAACAATTTAAAAAGTGAACATACTACTAATAATACTAACAACATTTGAAATGTAGAAAGCTTAGGATATGGAATGAAAAAATAAAAGGCTATATTATATTATTATACTTTTTTATTTTATTTATAATAATTAATGGACTCTTGCTTGTGTGTTAGCGCAGCCAGTGTCAATTAGTTTACGAGAGTATCTATCCCAATCTCAGGCATTGTTTTTGATCACAAACAATAAGAGATTGAGGATTGTGGAGCCTCGTGGCAAGCGAAAAAGCGATGTCCGAACACCATGCGAGACAATACTTATTAATCTCCAACACCGGCTATTCATTCTTGCCGAGAACGGGCGATACAGGCCGAGAACGAGAGTGTGGATGCCCTTCATTGTTATCGTGGCGTCATAAGCCATAGTAATTTATCTCGGCGAGAGTGGAAGTGCGGGCTTTGAATGAAACTGACAAATGTTAATTAATTATAGATATTCTGCTGTCTGAAGTATGTCAGGACTGCTCTGCCAAGATTTATACTCGCTGCCTGCCTCTGTACGTCTAAAACTCTGAATGTTTCCTCCATCATCTTCATTTCTTTAGTAATTGTTTTACCACACTCACCTCTAGTTTTATTCGTTTTTTCTCTTCTTTCAGCATTCGTTGCAGCTCTTCTTGGGCCTTCTTCTTTCTTTCCAATTTCCTCTTACGAAATCCGCATAAGAAATCTCTGAAAATTATATTTACTAGTGATTTTATTTCATCAAAACATATATAATATTTACAAGAAAACTATACAATATTTACTTTCTCTTCGATTCGTCAAAGACTAAAGTAACTTTCTTCTTTCGTTCTTGGTTTTTCCTTTTTCCCATGGTAATAATTTTCACAATGAATAAACACAACAAAAAGAAATGAAACAATTTTTTTTCACGCGGATAACCTCAAATATTTAGTCCGGTTCATAACGTGAGAAAATCAATTGGGGTGGATAAGAAAGAAAAGAAGCATACGAAGACTTGTAAGCTAGAGTGAGATAGATCGACTTCTCGAGTGTTTTTTAGACGTTTTGAAACGAACCCCTATTTGACATTTGTGACGCGCGTGTGACAGTATTTTTTTTTTATTCGCGTTTTGTTATTGAAACAAATTTTTTATAATTATGTTACTACCGTTCCGACGTCGACATTCCAACGATGATCTTTGAAATTTTTACCATAAATGGTCTTTCGCGTGTTTATAAAATATGTAGGTAGCATGGCAAATTACTTATTTTGTTTTATAGAAAGTATCGTTCATCTTGGAATTCTTGGATGAGTGGTTAGAATGAAAGTTGCATAGTCAGATATTTATTTAGTACAACTTTAACCTTGAGATGTTAACAGGACACAACTTTTTCTTCAAAATAAATCTACCTACTCATGAAATTAGATGGCCGGTATAAAATTGCGTTTCAATCACCAGTTTTTGGCAAGAAATCAAGAATTTTTGAATTCACGCACCGGATTGGTGAAAGAAGGCAATTAAAATTTTTTTTGAGCTCCTGTTCGACCAATCAGCGCACAAGTCGACAATAAAGACGGACTCATCAGCAGCATGGCTGTCAGTATAAATTTGAAGCTGGAACGATGCGCTTCCTCTCGTTACGTTGGGTTTTTTTGTTTGTGTATTTTGACGAAAATGATATCGTGTGTGATTATAAGTGGCATGAAATATGGAAAAATTTGGGTGCAGTGACCTGATATCAGCGTTGTTACGCACGGTAAGTCGTACTGAATGGTTTATGTTAGTGAAATTGATCGAAATTCGTCTGTTTGGACATTGCATAGTTTTAGCAAAAATCGTGCCATCGAAAAAATCGATCGTAAACCACTACGTATGAGCCTTTCCATCGTGATATAATTTAGGTGAGCGAAGGTCGTATCTAGAGGTCTTAAGACTGCAATAACACTGGTCCATATCAGTAGATACAGTTAATAAGTAATCAATAGAATACAGTTTTCTCAGCCATATGTTAACTTGGTGGAAAGGGTCATATTACATACTCACATACCGTTACTATTCGGTGTTTATTGTTTTAAACCATTTGATTGTTGGTTGTTCAGACATCGGCGGATGTAAAAAGTAAACCAGTGGAATAGGGTTGCCACATGTTTTATAGCGCAATGAATTCTCTAAGTAGTACCTATCTTGGTACTTGATTGCTTGAATCAATAAAGATACTAGCAGAGTTATCAATATAACTTAACATCCACAGTAAACCTACTTAAAATGGTTTAACTAAAACAAGGCAGTTGTGTTGCAAGTCTGTTGCTTGGTGGTCACATGTTGTTTGCCTACTCCCTGGCTTGCAACGAAGCACGACCTTTTTGTGGTGGAACAAGTGTGTTTTTGTATAAAAAACAATCCTTGAGATGACCCAAATATATATTATTGCACCCAAATAATGACACCAGTAAGAAGACATCATTTGAAAGACCAATAACAATTTCTTATTAATATTTCCATTGTATTTTGACATTGAACAACAAGTTATATTATTATAAACAAAACATCAACAAATGACAAAGAGAATATAAGAAGAGAAGAGAATATTTAAATGATAATAGCATAATTTTTTCCTTAACAGATGTTATTCACCTACTTTAGTTTGTAAGATGTAAACAGTTTGTCTATTTAACTAGGTGACAAGGTTTAACCCGTCAGGCTCTGGTATAATGTGTGTGCCAAGATAACAATTGTTTATGTATTGTGTCTCGACGGATTAAATGAAAAGAACCTAGTTTTTAAAAATCTTCATCTTGAATCACCCTTCCCTTAAAACTTAAGCGAAAACTCGTCGACATGTGCATCCTGCCCATCCTAACCTACGGAGCTCAAACCTGGTCTTTGACTGAACACCAAAAATCCAGCCTTAAGATCTGCCAAAGAGCGATGGAGCGCAGTATTTTAGGAGTAAGACTAACTGATCGGGTTAGAAACACGGAACTGCGCTCCAAAACTGGTATGGCGGACGTGGGGTGCAAGACAGCTCAGCTGAAGTGGGACTGGGCCGGACATGTCAGTCGCATGGACTCGGAAAGATGGGCCAAAATCACCACAGACTGGGTTCCCTATGATGGCCGCCGTCATCGAGGTAGACCCAGAAAAAGGTGGAGAGACAACTTGGATGCCTTCTTGGAGAGTTGGCCAGTGGTTGCTCACAACAGAGAGGATTGGAGAGTAAAAGGGGAGGCCTTTGCCCAGCAGTGGGACACTGAACAGGCTACGTAAAAAAAAAAAAAATCTTGAATCATTCTCGTTATGAAACACAAACAAAAGAAAAATGTTAGCAAGATTGTAAATAGGTTAAATTCTTCTTTCATGTCAGCATGATCTACATCGCATGCCGATTACTCATGCTGTAGGGGAACGATTAGCCAGTCAGCTGTGGTGGTATGGAGGCTGACTGCCCAGGGTGTCGTGGACGAACTCAGGTTTCAAACTTAAAATATGTGCATATGGAAGCAACTTCTTAAAATTATTATTTTTAAAAATTTATCGGGATGCCAGGAAAATGCGAGAATGCATAACTAATCGGATGCATAGTATGGAAACAACTTTTTAAAATGATTTAATCTAGAAGAGAAAACATTTTTTTTTTGTTAAATAAATCCCGGGATGTCAGGAAGTCCGGGAATGCATAACTACTCGGATGAATAGTATGACAGCGACTTCTTAAAATTATAAAATTATGCAAAAATATTTTTTTTCTTTACAAAAGTGCAATCCATAATAGACAACACCTCAACTTTAGGTATATATGCATCCGATTATCCGATCTCTACTCATTAGTCATTCAATCCCTTGACTTATTCCCATATTTGGGATCAGCCCTCCGATACTATCACACCATTCTTGATGGCTTTGTATCATTTCCGCCACTAAGCCGTCAACATGTTCTTTGAGATGGTTCCCATCCAGGTGATAGGTAGTTTTACAATCTTCTATGGCCATCACCTCTCCAGTCATAGACTTAGATAGTCATCCTATATAGGGTGTTACAGAAGTAAAATTTAAAATTTAAAACTTTTAAGGGTTGGTTTAGACCGGTGATTCCCAAAGTGGTCTATATCGACCCCCAGGGGTCGATTACGACCTGCTAGGGGTCTATGTCAGCGAGAAAAATAATTGGTGGTCCATGAGACTTAAATGGGGGTCCACGAGAGTGGACGTAATTGAGTAGGACGTGATCATAATTTTGGCTTTCCATGAATGGAAAAATCCACATAATACAGATAGTACCTATATGTACACATTTGCTCCAGACGCCAGTCTCTCACTAAGACAGTAAATGCCATGCATACATTATTACTTTTTTACTCACATAATTCTTTCCTATAAAAACAATATACATCTATCTATCATCTGAAGGCAGGAACGTATTCTAATATGGGCAAAATGGGCAAGTGCTAAGGCCAGCCCGTTTAGAGGGGGGCGGCTTGCAGATGGATTTTAGTGCCCTACGAAGTTATAAGAAGCACGACCGAGAGATCTTTGGATCTCTCTAATCGGTCGTGCTTCTTCGTGCTCGCTTCGCTCGCTCCAGATTTTGATTTTAATTAAATTCAGGTCAATCCATGGCAAAAAAAAAAGAACAATTTTTGGAAAAATTTAATGTTAAATAATTTAGATTCGTTGGTTCTTTCTATGAAGTTTCGAGAGAAGAGTGCACTTGAGCGCGGGACGCAGCCACACACATTATCTACAGGGTGAAATTGATATCATTAGCATCCTTTTAAACTAAGAGTCTACCCATCAAACTGAACAACTTTTACTATGGGAGCAAATCAATCGGAGCAAAAAAAGTCAGCTGTTCCATACTAAACTGCAATGCCTACTCAACTCATGCAAAAGCTGATTATTTTTTTGCTCCGATTGGTTTCCTCCCATAGTTGTTCAGTTTGATGGGTAGACTCTTAGTTTAAAAGGATGCTAATGATATCAATTTCACTCTGTATATACCGATAGAGTACTGCGGATTCGAGGAAACTTCGCTCATTCTGGTTTCTATTTTGATTTATAGCACTGCATGTATGGTCCATACATGACAGAGACAGACTCCTGATCATAGCCAAGTTTTATTGTTGAGAAATTTCGAGCTCGTTTCGCTCGCTCCATATTTACAATTTTGCTACTGCTCATGCAATAATTTGTTCTGGTTACAGTTCTGTAAAATTTCGTGCTCGCTTCGTTCGCTCCAGATTTGGACCGAACTCTTGGTAGTACCTACTGTCATGAAATAACCAACAACTCTTTGGACTTATCTGTTAAAACCGTAGAATACCTATGCTGGCACAAATCTTGGCTACGGGCCCGCCGGCAAGCTGGAATAAGTATTTGGAAATACGCAGGCCCATATAGGGGGTCTACCCAAAATCACAAAAATTTGCAAGGGGTCTACGGGACAAAATAGTTTGGGGACCTCTGGTTTAGACCATCTAACTGAACTTTCACTATGGGACTAACATCGAAATCGCGAAAAAAAAAATATTTTGTCCCATACATTTACCTCAAGTAGATCTGTAGTTTAGTATGGAACATCGCAAATGCATCGTATCATGGCGATTATGGCAAATCTCCTCATTTTGGAGGAGGCCAATGTCCAGCAGTGGACGTCTATCGGCTGGTATGATGAATGATTTTTTTTTTCGCGATTTTGATATTGGTCCCATAGTGAAAGTTGTTCAGTTTGATGGTCTTAACCACCCCCTTAAATGTTTATTTATAGCACTCCGTGACCTAAACCCGCACTTAGGTCACGGTTTTGCGTTACCTAAGTAATCCATTATTACACGGATTACACCGTTCGAAAATGAATCTACTTCATTGCACAGGTGCATAATAAACAAAAGAAGGTACTTTTATAGCATTCCGTGACCTAAACCCGCACTTAGATCACGGTTTTCGTTACTAAGTAGTCCATTATTACACGGATTACATTACACCATTCGAAAATGAATCTACTTTATCGCACAGATGCATAATAAAAAACAAAAGGAGGTACTTTTAAATGTGCTTTCAATCAATGTAACCAACATTGAAATCGCGAAATCCCCAACTGACTCCAACTTACCCCCTACTTTATTAATATTTTATCGTACCTACACTTACCCCTACGTACGCCTTACTTACAACCGCACCCCCTACTCACACCTTATTAGTATGTTGGTAGTAGGGTGCGAGTAAGGGATGCGCCCCCTAGTGCGTAAGGGGTGAGTAGTGGTGATTAGGGGGCGCACCCCCTAGCTCGTGGGTGTGATTAGGGGGTGTATCCCCTAGCTTGTGGGGGTAATTAGGGGTGTACTCCTAGCTCGTGGGGGTGATTAGGGGGTGTACCCCCTATCTCGTTGGGGTGATTAGGGATTTACCCCTAGCCCGTGGGGTGGTTAGGGGGTGTACCCCCTAGCTCGTGGGGTGATTAGGGGGTGTACCCCCTAGCCCGTGCGGTAGATTAGAGGGTGTACCCCCTAACTCGTAAGGGTGATTAGGGGTGTACCCCCTAGTTCGTGGGGGTGATTAGAGGGTGTACCCCTAGCTCGTGGGGATGATTAGGAGGTATACTCCCTAGCTCGTGCTGGTGATTAGGGGGTGTACCCCTAGCTGGTGGGGTGATTAGGGGGTGTACCCCCTCGTTCGTGGGGGTGATTAGGGGGTGCACCACCTAGTTCGTACGTGCGTAGTGGATGAGTAGGGGCTGATGATGATGTGACGATAGATGAGATTAGAGGTGAGTATTACCTATTGATTGTGGTTGTGATATCTGTATGAACGAAGCTTTTACAGTTATGGTTGTGTCCTACGGGGGGCTCCCGGACCCCCTTTATGACCTTTTTGTTAGTATACTTATTCATAGAATTAAAAAGGTCAACATGAAAGAGAATATCAATACATTAATAAAAAGTTGGCGGGTTTAGGTCACACGAGCTATAAAATAGTATACGATACTCGTGACCTAAGTAAGTCCATTATTACACGGCGTTTATCGCCCTCGCTGCGCTCGGACGATAATTCACGCCGTGCAATAATGGACTACTTAGGTCACACGTATCGTAATGTACTATTGTATTTTTGTAACACCCTGTATAGGGTGCTAGAAGAAGTGTCATTAACCTTGAAACCACATATTCTACCCATCAAACTGAACAACTACTATGGGAGAAAACCTGTCAGAAAAAATAAATCAACTGTTCCATTCATTATGATATCGATATTAGAAGTTTTTTCGCGATTACAATGTTGGTGCCATAGAGAAAGTTGTTCAGTTTGACGGTCTGATCATCCCCTTATAAAAGTGTCAGCAAAGGACCCAATATAGTTATGCTGTGGCATTACTGCTGTTTTGTGGTATCTCCCCTAAAGGTTTCAACTTTCAAGCCATGACTATTTTGTCAAAAGTTGATTTGGTCTATGCTTTAATGCCCTACAGTACACCACTGGCTGGTGTCGATGCATAATGTCCTAATTTATCAACACGAAATGACTCTAGTGTAAAGAACTAATAGTGGTGCTGCTCAGCGGTCGCGGCAGGCCAAATCGTGCGGGGCGTGTGGGGACCGGGAGGAGTGCGTCCCGGCTCACGCTGCCTGCGCGCGTACCCTAACAGTGAATTGAGTTAGGGTACGCCCGTCCCACGCCGCACCCGCCACGACCGCTAAGCTTCATCACATATTTTATTTATAGTATGACTTTACTATGGATACTTACATTTCTGAACTACAACAGGCCACTAGAACATACATACATACATATGCTCACGCCTATGTCCCACTACTGGGGTAGGCAGAGACAACAGATCGCCACATGCTACGATTCTGAAACACATCTCTCGCCTCCTCAACATCTATAAGTCTCTTCATACAAGCTCGTCGGTTCCGGGTACATTTTATTTGGCCCTTCTTCAGTACGCATCCTATTTGGTCAGCGTACGTGCGCCTAGGGCGACCCCTTTCAACCATTCCATTCACACTTGCCTTGTAAATTTCCCTACTTACCTACCCTATTTACCTACTTTCACACATTCTTTCTACATGGCCAAACCACCTCAACATGCCTTTTTCAATCTTAGTCACTACATCTTCTTCGTCTTCATCTCGATAGTAATCTATTTGCAGTCATTTTTCAAGCTTAATGTCATTGATACTATACTGAATATGTGCTTATGAGAAGGTTCAAAGGTTGCCGACATTTCAAATTGATTGACTATTATACAGGGTGTCCCGTAAACCGACGCCAACCCGGCGCATGCTGATAGGTTAGGTCATGACTAAGCGGAATATCAAAATTTGGCTTTAGTAAAAGTGGCTTAGTTTTCGAGATACTGGTACCGATTCGATGCTTCGATGCTTTTTGGCAATAAACTGATTGATGAGTTCATCAATATTATTATAATTTAATGTAGGTATGTGATATAATGTATTAAAATAGGTCTCAAAATATAATAAAAATCATCAACTTGGGGTTTGTCAAATATATATTTTTTTATTTTCTTCTATGTTGGTGGAGCCAAGTGAAAGTTATTCAGTTTGATGGTCTTACTAAACTACCCCCTTAAGTATTACTAGGGTGTTTTGTTACACCCTGTATGATCATGATCAATGAAAAAATTTAATAAAATATAGCTAAGTATCTATAAATTTAATCTAAACTATTATAAAACTGTAACAGAAGATGTGTCTGTACATTGAAGATATTTACAAAAAAAAGAATACGATATGGTTTTTAGATGTCCCTGATTCCAAATCACAAATTTTTGGACTTTTTGTCTGTCTGTTTGTTTGTTTGTGTGTTTGTTTGTTCGAGCATCACGCAA
Organism: Agonopterix subpropinquella; assembly: GCA_922987775.1. NCBI lineage: Eukaryota > Metazoa > Arthropoda > Insecta > Lepidoptera > Depressariidae > Agonopterix > Agonopterix subpropinquella. The sequence goes on along the minus strand of OV277695.1, from coordinate 5,482,720 downwards.
AAACTACTGAACCGCTTTTGATGAAACTTTTTTTGTTTGATAGCTTATGATCTGACTTAAAATCAGGTATATAATTTATGCGGACGAAGTCGCGGGAAAAAGCTCGTTTACTCTAAAATTGTTAGTCATACTATGTGATGAATGAAGGCATATAAACGCAATATTGAATATTCTCATATGGGGTCAAACAAAATGATAACTGTTGACAGAATATAGATAAATCAATCATCAGTTTTGTTTGTATAAGTGGGACGTTGCCTTAAGTACATTAGTGCTGAGATAACACGGTCGACCCCAAAAATGTGTCACTTTAGAACAGATTGACTCTTGATAACTCATCTGGTTAAGTAAGTCAAGTCATCATCAATCATTGAAATGCATGTCGCATCTGTTGTACCAGATTTCTTTAGAATTATAGCATACTAGTGTTAACCTGCGACTTCGTCCGCACAAATTATATACCAGATTTTAAGTCAGATCAAATAAAAAACGTTTCATCAAAATCGGTTCAGTAGTTTTTGCGTGATGCTCGTTCAAACAAACACACAAAAAAACAAACAGACAGACAAAAAATCCAAAAATTTGTGATTTGGAATCAGGGACACCTAAAAACCACATCGTAACTTTTTTTTTGTTAATATCTTCAATGTACAGACACACTTCTGTTACAGTTTTATAATAGTTTAGATAGCATAGCATATGCTCACGACTATATTCCCCGAGGGGGAATTATATCTACACTGTTATAAAACTGTAAGGCTGGTTTTAGAGTCACGCTTAGCGCTCTCACAGGTCGCCGGGTGTCGCGGAGGGTCGCGCGACCGTAAATTGTATGAGCGCGACGCTCTGCGACCCACCGCGACAGCAAAGTTTCGCTCGTCTGTAAGAGCCCGGTTACACGTTCAGTATTTCTTCATTCTGGTCCATCAGTCTGGTCATGTTTATTTGATTTGAAGGGAAACTGATATACTGAAGCACCATGTTAGTCGGGTCAATCTCGAGTCAGTTTCCCTTCAAATCAAATATACATGACCATACTGATGGACCAGACTGATGAAATACTGACCGTGTAACCTTCCTCTTAGGCTAGTTTTAGAGTCACGCTTAGCGCTCTCACAGACGACCGACACTTTGCGGTCGCCGGGTGTCGCGGAGGGTCGCGCGACCGTAAATTGTATGAGCGCGACGCACTGCGACCCACCGCGACAGCAAAGTGTCGCTCGTCTGTAAGAGCCCTTACGGTCAGAGCGGGCGGTAAGCGCGCGGTTCGCGCTATGAAATTGTCAGTCGCGGGTCAGTTTTCACTGAAACGATACAAGGCAACACCTAGCTCGTGGCCTGCGTCGCTTACCATTACCACCCGCGCTGGCGTAAGCGTGACTCTGAAACCAGCGTAACAGAAGAAGTGTGTCTGTTCTGTACATTGAAGATACAAAAAAGTCACGATATATGATGTTTACCTGACCCTGACTCAACATCACCTATTTTTTTATTTTCTGTTTATCTGTTTGGTTCAACCATCACTCGAAAACCACTGAACCTATTTTGATGAAACTATTTTTGTTTGAAAGCTTATGATTAGACTTACAACTGGTGTATATTTTCTATCCACGCTACGATTGTGGGAACCGGTGCGGACGAAGTCGCGGGCAAAAGCTCGTTATAATGTAAATTTAGTGTTAACCAACCTGCCTCCTTGGTCTAATGGTTAAGAGCATTGGGCTCTCGACACGGAGTTCGTGGGTTCGATTCCCACAGGGGACACCTAGTTACCACTTTGTGCGTTTTTCCCCAGTTGGTTAGGACGTTGCAGGCTGAATCACCTGATTGTCTGAAAAGAAAAATGATTCCATGCTTCGGATGGCACGTTAAGCCATTGGTCTCGGCTACTATCTCTGGTGGTAATCGTTGCATAAAAACCACGTCAAAGGCTGTAAGACGGTCTGAAAAATTTCTTCTTATCGTGTGGGCAGAACTCTGACCCCAGGGCTCTGCCCACACGATAAGAAAGAAAGAGTTCATTCATTTCATTCATTCAGGAGAGGACGTCCGAGGAGAAAATATCGCTAAGTAGGTCCCTCAACCGACGGAAGAGGATGAGGCGAAAAAAGCGTATTAGAATCGTAGCGCCTGGTGAGCCATGCGAGGCCATAGTATTGTATGTATGTATGTAACTAATACGCCTTCTGAAACCTTCAATATGCTAAGGCGAGACTACAACTAAAGAAGATACCTAAACTCATTAGTAATTATAGCAAAGTTTCTAACCACCCCGAAAGAGTTTATGTACCGATGTATGTAAATAACATGCGGGAAAGTAACTTTAAATATATCGTTTATTTGCTTCAAAGCTGGCATTCTAAGTTCACTTGTTGACACTAACATCACGCCTCATGCCTTGTTATTACTACGTAATTTCGTATCCTAGGTTCAGAACAATACCAACGCGTGTGGTACGCAATTGTTTATATTTTCCTCGTGTAGTTTGATTAGTATTTCAACAGGAAAGTTTTCTTTAGCTTTGTTATTATAGGCACTATATGTATAAACTAGTTATAAATCTACAGTTAATCCATAAAGTTATTATACCTGTCGGAATAGAGTAACTGACATGAGTTGTCAAATGAAACCGTTTTTTGTGCATTTGTCGGCACTTATCGGCACCACAGATCCGTGTCGGCACCCTAAAACTTCGAGTTCTGTGTATAATTGTGAATCCAACGTGAAATCGTAGGTAATTTAATGAAATAGTGTTAGTATATTTCACAAAACAATCTACGACTTCACTTTAGATTCACTAATTATTCACAGAGATCGAATATTGTACCCAGTCGATTGTGCTGACAAGTTCCCAAAAACGGTTCTATTGCCTCGCGTCACGTATCTCTTTCTATTATACAGTAGCGCCGCTAGGTACATCTCGCTCTCTCATCTGTCAGTTCCTCTATATGATACCTTTATGAGTTAATCATACCTATTCTCTTTGTTCCAGGAAAAAACGTAGACTGAGTTGATCTTGGAATCACCAATATGACATCACGGTGAGTTACCTAGATTAAGGGTGGCATGCATTAAAAAGTAATAATAATAAAAACAAACTTTATTCTCTCCCACCGAAACTCTGTCCAGTGTGACGGGGAGTGAGCCCGTAGACAGTGGGTACAATACATGCCCGTGGTACGTGAGTTTCGGTACTACTAGTGAAACGTGGATGTTCTGAGGTTTCAGAATATCTCCGACTACCCCCTCGGGGAATATAGTCGTGAGCATATGCATATGCTTATGATGCTTTATTCTCTCCACAAAAGTACCTACTATTAAGTCGCTCAGAGGTTATATTAATTAAAAGTCAGTTAACACTCTTTATCTTCCATATATTGACTAAACATACTTATAACACAATATACGCGCAACGCTCTATCTCGATATCAAGAATGTGTGTGCTAGTTAAACATTTTGAGTGGCATACCCCCTTCGCCCCGCTCCTTCCTCAACCCTCGTGTTACAGTCGGCCATCCTTTATTTAACGAGTCCCTTCGTTAAAATATCAAAGCGAATAATATTCTAATAAAACTAACTTTAAAACATTGGTTAAAAATAGAACTTATAACAAAATTCAGTTAATCCACAAAATGCAATTAATGTGTTTCTAGACACACTAAACATCTAATTTAATCTCAAAATATCATGAATTTTATTGTAACATTCAACATTAATAAAGTCGAGCTTATTAACGTCTTACGACTAAATACAGTGGTAAAATAAAGAAATTCGAAATAATCTATTAAGATTAGCAGCATATCAACCTACGCTATGCATTCGCATCGGAAAAATCGGAAAAATCTGAATAATTATACTCTTCAACATCATTTCAATTATTAATAGGTACAATAATTATCAATTCTTAAACTTACTTACATTATTTTATTTATATTCAAGATAGTACGCAAACAATCCAAGATTACAATCATAACCACAGCAACTCTTCAACATCAATTCAATCATTAGCACATTGAAATCAATAATCATTTTCAAGAAGTATGTAATCAATCCTAAATTACAATCATAAGCCCAAGATTCTCTTCAAAATCAATTCAATCATTAGCACATTGAAATCAATAATCATTTTCAAGAAGTATGTAATCAATCCTAAATTACAATCATAAGCCCAAGATTCTCTTCAAAATCAATTGAATCATTAGCACATTGAAATCATTAATCATTTTCAAGAAGTATGTAATCAATCCTAAATTACAATCATAAGCCCAAGATTCTCTTCAAAATCAATTCAATCATTAGCACGATAAAAATTATTAATCAGAAATATCAATCAATTTAACTTCCATACAACATTTTTTTGACAGTCAAGACAAGTTTTAGTAACAGTTTTAAGAATGGATATTTAAGATAGTAGGATTGATCCTAAATCACAATCAACAGTTTTCGGCCATCTTTTAGGAAACGAGTCCCTCGTTTCATATTGGAAAAAAGAAGTAGGTAATATTTTTGTTTTTACAATGAGGTAAACATTAAGATGGGTCTTAATATCGAATTGAAGAACTATAGTCATAGTGCATGTCTTAGGTAAGTAACATAACATTTGACAAGAACAGTAAGAGATGGGTTTCTCATCCCATCCCTTCAATTCAATCCAAATCACCACTCCTGGGCGGTACTTACTTCCTCGTACCAATCCTGCCCTATGGTGAAAAGGAAAGAACATGTTTTCTCTAGAACCAACTCTCGGGCGGTACTTCCTTGTACCAATCCTGCCCTTAAGTAAAATATACAAATCATTGTTCTCAATAACCAATCCTCGGGCGGTACTTCCTTCTATTGTACCTATCCTGCCCTACTATGGTAAAAAGAACAAATCATTATTCTCAAGAGTCAATTCCTGGGCGGTACTTCCTTGTACCAATCCTGCCCGACTCATTCTGGCATTAGAACGCGTCTATATCAACCAGGCAGATCAACATCAATCATTTATTCTGTATTGTACCATTGTACCTCCTCTAATTTTAATATTTATTTAGCAACTCTATTTTTAATTCTTTAAATACAAATGAATGAACTTGATTTCTTTTAGTACCTACAATGGTAGTTTATTCGATATTCGGTTTTAATAACTTGGTGTAATTTTGCTAACCGATATAACAGATACCCTCATCATACTTACCCTATTAAATAAAAGAAGACTCCTCCCTACAGTCCGATAATCAAGTTATATTTTCTTTAAACTTTAGGATTCCTGACTTTTTGGACTCTGAAGTTTTGAACTATAGCTCTTATGTAATGTGTAATAAACGGTCTGTCTGTCTTAAGTTTGAACATATTAATCCAACACATTAATTTATAACCGTTGTTTGTTTCTTAGATCATATTCCGGTACTCATAGCATTGTTCTAAATAGGAAAGCAATCAAGTTCATTATTCGATATATTTCTGAATGCATTCATAAATTCTTTAACAAAATTTGATGTTGAATCATACCTGTGATTCCTTTCATTAGAAAAGTCTCTATAATCTCTATCCGTGGATTGCAAACTTCTTCGTTAATGATCAGTTCCTTCTGCAGCTGACTGTCGATCACTATTAATCCTTACTTTTCCAATTCCAAATCTGTCAATCAATCTCTTTCCTTTAGATTCCAGGGTTGACTATGTCTGTAGCTACGACTTTGATTGTGGACATTCAGTAGCCCGTTCACCTTTGGGTACTCGCACCTTACTCCGTCTTCCATTATGTTAGACTACATTGAGGAGTCACCAACATTCTAGTCATTGTTAAAAGCAAATAGGTCTTTTCTAGATTGGTCAAACTCTCGTTCTGAATGAGATGAATGTCACCTCTCTCGTTCACTACTGTCGCGTGTCGTTTTCTCCATCCCGTACCATGGTACTTCTTGGGGCGATCTATCATTGTCCCTTTCCATCGCATTATCTGAAACTTGTCATAAAAGTGTCTTTATATCTTATTAAAATCCTGATTCCGATTGAAGTCGGGCATTATGTTAAACCACATTGATAAATACCTATTATTTGTTTACTAATCTCAATATTCTTCTTTTGTCAATTAATTTAAGAACAGAGGCGAAATTAGAGCTAGCCTTTTTTTGTTGTCGTTATGCGTCTTTGGTTTAGTCGAACTGTCTCTCATTTCGTTTTAATTCAGTCACAGTAACTACATTAGTATAGTTTAACGTCGTATATCACGTAACTTGAACCCAATTTGAAGTTACGTTGAACTTGTGAACAAGCCAACACGTACTATTTTCGTGTGACTGCTAGGTCAAGTCAAGATGCATACCGCATTTCGTTAAAACACTCAAGTACTTCTTATCTCGCTCATAGGGTAGGCAGGTAGGTAACATAAACATCCCTACGACCCAACAAAGGCCGCTTTAAGTTTAAAATAAAAGTTTTGATGCCAATGCCCAGCTAGAAAACTTTGTCATTTGGTACTTTCGTTATGGAAACAATAAATATGGCAAAATAGTTTAGTACACCAATAGACTTAATCCTGAACTATTAATGTATTACAGTGATTATCTATTTAATCTCTTGTCTAGCAAAATAGGTAAGTAGGTATTTGATATTATTTTCATTACTTCGACATATTATAAATAATAATAAATAAATAAATAACGCTCACAGGCACATACATTGTAATGATCCCAAGAAAGCACTATTGATAGGCTGTTTATTATGGAAACCATACAACAACGGCACAAACATATAAACATCCATGACCGAACCGGGATTCGAACCCAGGACCCTGGACCCAGGATTATCTTCCATCATTATTAGCAATCAGCCCATACTGTTTAAAATTTAGTCATTGATCCAATAAAATAATTAAGTAGGTACCAAATTAAACACATAATAGACTTTATCAAGTTAAGGTTCAAGTGTAAAATAATCAAAACCTTTTAATCATAACCTTCTCTACGCAATGAAAATATTAACATTATAAAAAAAAGTGTGAGCTTTCATTCACATAATTATAATCTTTATTAACATCAGTTGAACTAACCTTGATCAGTATGCAGCTTTTGTGGACGTGATTGATGCGGAATTAATGAAGTTCGTTCCAATATTTCCGCAAGTATCCCACTTCTGAATTATTAAGTCGCTCAGAGGTTATATTAATTAAAAGTCAGTATCTCGATATCAAGAATGTGTGTGCTAGTTAAACATTTTGAGTGGCATACCCCCTTCGCCCCGCTCCTTCCTCAACCCTCGTGTTACACTACATAGTAACATTTTACGAATCTTGACAATAACTAGTAGTAGGTAGTTAGGTATTTAGTAAAGTTTTTTATAAGTATTTAGGTACTATAGAATTTAGACTAAAAAGTAAACAGAAATTATAACATACTATTACACGTACATTTTGAAGAAACAGTAAAATATGGTTAATAATAATTAGTATAAACATAAATTAAATATTTTAATGGGTTCTTATCGCGTCATTAAGTATTTGGGTTTCAGATATTTTTACAGTGTCACAATTTTAGTTCATGTGACCATAGCATTAAAGTTGTAAGTCGGTAAGAACCCGGCGAAATGTTTAATTTTTCACATATAAGTTCGCATAGCTCACGAAGACTACTACATTATTTATGTACAAAGTAAAATAGGTAAGTATTTATTTGGGTTTCTACTTATCCTTATATTGCTACAATCTAAATGCTGCGCACTTATGCAATATTCTATTGATTAAACCATTTAATTAAAACAGTAAAAAAGTTAGGTCAGTTATTAGCTAAATTGGTTTCAATAGACGTAGATTAGATTAATAATTGATTGATTCACTGGACGAAGAGCTTATAGAACTAGCAATTGTGAAATATAGATTTGTATTATATTCGATACAGCCATACAGCCCTGTATTTCATAGTGACAGCTGGATTAGAGTTATTATTTCCATTTATGTACTTGTAAAACACGCAACACGGGGGTTCAGGGCCTCTACCAGCACATTCGAACTTCGCAATTGCGTGAAAATTTTCGTTCCAATGTCAACTCTATTACAATGAAGTGCGGACCGAAACAGTGGCGATATATCGAACATCGAAAGTCTGGGTACAGGGCCAGATTTCTACGTTAGGCGATCGACCGCATAATAAATGGCCAGGGAATTGGTCGAGTAAACTACGATACTGATTCAACTATTAGTGTGACCCACAGATTACTGATATGTAGCAAGCTACAGATGCGACAGTGAAATTTGCACTTAGTTCCATCATTTCCGTTGTGGCGTTCTGTCGTCAAACTAATGTGTATAGAACTTGTAGTTATAGGTATGTATACACTGATTCCAGGATGCAAAAATAGGGGTATTTAACCAAGGAACAAACTATTCAACGATATTATTATGTCATACGACGAAGAAGAAGAGGCTTCTCAAGGATTCTCAACTCAAGCTAAAATACCAGGAAAATCACAAGATATAAGCTTCTGACGCAACAACACGCCATGAGGCTGCTGTTGTTGTAAGTTCAATATGGCGTTGTATCTGGACGATGGGAAAATGTGACTTCAGCGCCACAATGGCTAAACCAGAACTAAAGCTGTCATAGGCCTGGTGTGAGTGTGACCACAAGGGCTGTACCGCTCATTGCGTGGGTGCGACAGAGCTCTGGGTAGTTTATCTCATGTGCGTATGACGTACATTCCGGTGCAAATAAAAGTAGCCACTGCGGAAGTCTACGACGCGACGGCACAGGTCCGGCACTTCAAACAACGTTTTAGATTTGACATGATGACGTTCGCACATGCGCACTTTGCGAAAATTGTGCATGACATATGTGTAGGGTTGACTTAACACGCATCGTATGAACTACATTATAAATTTCGTTACTTTTTATAGTTCATTCTGTTATTAAAATAGTTTTAAAGCTAAAGAATCGCAGAAAATGTGAATTTAGCGTTATTTTCCAACGTTTATTTTTACTGTGAGGAGAAAAATAAAATATATTTTATGTAGTCAAATCCAACGGGTGCGCGCGCCTGACTGCCTTCCCTTGCTCGGCTTCCCTCAAGGTACCACAGATAGTGTGAGGGGAGGTGAGGTATCTGAAGTCAGAGGGGGGCGGAGAGTGGCCGTTCTGTATGTAGAACTATATACTATTACCTATTCTGTGGCGACGGAATGACAAAAGAGCTGCCGGGATGACGGTAAAAGGAGGCTAAGTTCTTTGGAGTCTCATGCACCTAAGAGCCCTTTGGACGGGCAACTGATCGCATCTTATAGATTCGAATGTAAAATTCATAGGCTGAAATATTGATATATATCTTGGACAATGTCACACAAATCATCTAGTCACATTTAAAGTACCAGAATCTAGCCTGGACTTGTATTATGATGACTAGACAACGATATAGAATACATATACAGGGTGAAATTGATATCATTGGCATCCTTTTGAACTAAGGGTCTACCCATCAAACTGAACAACTTTTAAAAATTTTACTATGGGAGCAAACCGATCGGAGCAAAAAAAAAATCTGCTGTTCAATACATTTGAGTCGAGTAGGTATTGCAGTTTAGTATGGGACAGCTGATTTTTTAGTTGCTCCGATCGGTTTGCTCCCATAGTAAAAGTTGTTCAGTTTGATGGGTAGAATCTTAGTTTAAAAGGATGCCAATGATATCAATTTCACCCTGTATAGATACAAACATCCATGACTCGGGTACAAATATTCATATTCATCATACAAACATTTGTCCCTTACGGGATTCGAACCCGCGACCCTCAGCACAGCAGGCAGGTTCACTACCGACTGTGCTAACGGGCTGTCAGTTTAGTATTATTTTGTACTTTTTTACTTCTGAAGTCGGTTTTTATTTTTTTGTAAAAAAAATTTTCTAGATATTATTTCCAGTGGACGCATTCATTACGTCACACGTTTGCCTTGACGTAAACAGTTGTTTAGGACTAAAATATTTGTATACGAGAATAAACTACAAAAGCGCTCATTACGGTCCCAACATTTCAGACAATAACTTGTTTACTTTGCATGTTTGTATAATCAACAGGTGGGATTAAAACCTACCGATTGGCGAAATACCAATTTAAATAAAATTCACTTTTATGGTGTTTTGAGTCTGTTAAAATAAACAAAGCTAAAGAGACTAGCCACATCAATGCTACGTAGATAATATATGTTTCGTGATACCCATAGATATAGTATAGGGGTAGATAAATACCCCTTAAACCGTCTTGAAACATTTTGCCACCAGACCTCCAGCTGGAAGAATAAGCTATTTCCTTACGTTAAGAACGACTTTTGCTTGAATTTGCTTAAAAAGTGGTGCCATTTGTGTAACTGATATTGCCGGTCTTTAGTTAATACGTCAATGGTGATACCTAATTAGAAATAATTGATGTGTTAAAGCGTGACAAATATTCTAATGTTTGTCCACTTAGTGACTATCTTTTGCCACACTTTTGCGCTCAGCTTCGGCCCTGTCAGGCCACCCCTAACAAAACGAGAAAAATCTGTCAAGTGCGAGTCGGGCTACATGGTGTGTAGCCTGTTCATGGTAGGGTCATGTATTCTTCTTTTAATTCTAATTTCGTGTCAGCATGAGCCATATCGCATGACAATTACACATGCTGTTTGGAAAGGTTCGCCAGTCAGCAATGACAGTATCGAAGCTGCCTGTCCAGGGTGCGCCTGACGAACTCAGATTTCTTGAAACTGCTCTTTCCTTGCAGTAACTTTTATGTTTGTAAAATCATACAAAGTAAAAGGCAACACATTTTTATTTGTATTCTTTGCCTCATTGTTTTTCGCCTTACACCAGCTGGGTCCCGCTTTTTTGAGCCATGTCCCGCACCATGATTGCAAATTTCCCGCTAATCCGTGCACTAAGGTTGGCAACCCTAGTTACAGCCCTAAATAGATCGGACAGACGACGGACGGACAGACGGACGGACGGACAACTTAGGCTTAGTAATAGGGTCCCGTTTTTACCCTTTGGGTATGGAACCCTAAAAATGATTCATGTGCTTTTTTGTATTTGTTACTTTACGCATGCTAAAATTATCACGACAGACGTTTTTACTTATTTTGTTACTTTGTCGTGCGTGGTGTAAGCGTATAGATAAGGAAAAGATCACGTCCTTACTCACACTACAGGGCCTCTACCCGCACATTCGAACTTCGCAATTGCGTGAACTTTTTCGTTCCAATATCAACTCTATTACAATGAAGTGCAGACCGAAACAGTGGCGATATATCGAACATCGAAAGTCCGGGTACAGAGCCAGGCTCTCTGTTAAATTCATTGAAATCCATTCAGAATTTTTGACGTGAAAATCTATTATCATACATTCGGCAGCGTTTTCTTAGGAATTTGCATTGTGTATCCTGTTCTGGAATTCTGAAGGCATCTGTACGATTGACATCTTGGGAAAAACTGTTAGAGTTCTCTGATTTTAGCCATATTAAATTCGAAACGTTTTAATGAAAGGTAATTTTCCTTTTAGACTTAGCACTTGAATTCTTGATTTGCATTGTTATGTTTGTTACATCAATTTAGATGCACATATTTTGACTTGTCTGACGAAGGTCGAATAACCTTTGTCCACCGTTCAAGGCGGTGAGCTAGGAAACATCTTATCTAGGGATAAAATCGCGTTATAAAATATTGGTTATTCAAATGCGCCTACAACTGGCGGAAGAAATTGAGGAGAGGGAGATACATGGGAGATATTTTTTTCATATTCATGTTGCCCACTTAGCAATGGTAGTCAAGGTTTTTGCCAAGTTGTTTGCCGGCTATTATACGAATAAGATGTGATTTGAGGTATAAAGTAAACTTACTTTCGTCCTTATAGCTTTCTACAAAATTTCTTCTAAAATAGTTACGACTTTTGGATAATAATTATGTGGATTGTACAAAAATATCATTAACTATCATCAAAATATCTGATAGCCATGTGTGGCTACCGGATAGTCACTGCATCCGAACCTCTAGCTTTGTATTCACGAGTAACAGTCATTTCCTTAACCTAACCATCATCAACAGATTGGACCGATTGTTCGTGCTGCTGGAGGCGGGCGCGGGCGCGGCCACGAGGCGCGCAGCCGCGCGGCAGCTCGGGGAGATCCAGAAGGCGCGCCCGGAGGAACTGCACCGCCTGCTGGGCCGGCTCATGAAGCACCTGCGCTCGCCGGCCTGGGAGACGCGCGTCGCTGCTTCACAGGTGATGTCACGACACTTGTCTATAGGTTTAGGTCCACCACTGTAACTCCTGTAAACCAGAATCAACAGCGGCGACTATTCACAACATTAGACAATGCAGTCCAGCGAGCACGGGGGCATAAGATCCCTCAACGAATTAAATCAAAAGAAGATAGCAAGAGATGGATAAAACCCTTTTGCTGTTGTTTAACGTCCCTGTTAAAGTCTTGAGTCAAAAAGAACTCACTGGCCATTTTCATGTTTTTTTTTTGTAGATTAGAAAAACACATTTTATCACATGATCAACTTCAGATAACAGTATTAAGAATAAATAGATCTAGTTAAGTCGCAATTCTTACAGCTAATAGAGCAGAAAATGCCAAAAAAAAAATCATGCATGCAAATGCTATCCTAACCCTATGTAGTCCGTAACAATCTCCACACAATCAGTAATAGTCGTTGATGCGAATTATATTTACGATCAATTTATATTCCATCCTCGCATCTGCTGGTACGCGTTGCTTACAGATGATCCTGTCATGTTTTGTTTGTCGATCGATCGCATTGTTGCTCGGTAATCGACTACATTGTTTCCAATGATTGAGAAATTAATCTTTACAATCCGTTTTTATGTCCAATTGTCCACGCAATAGCGCGTTACGTTATGTTTCAAATAGGATCAGAATTGGTCGTAAAATATGTAATATTCGATGCTTTATTGGTTCTTCACATTGTATTGTCTTTATTGACGTCAAAGCGAATTTTCCCCATTTTGATAAATTAGAGTGCCGCTTTTAGGGTTCCGTCCCCAAAGGGTGGAAACGGGACCCTATTACTAAGCCCACGTTGTCCGTCCGTCCGTCCGTCTGTTCGTACGTCCGTCTGTCCGTCTGTCCTACCTATTTAGTGCTGTAACTTTTGAACCGTATAATAGCTAGATAGTTGACATTTTCTCAGATTATGCGTTATTACGGCGCCGGCGCGGCGGATTTGTTAACAAATAATAATAATGTCAAAAAGTTAAAAATTAAGGGGGGTTCTCAACAAGAAACTAGTTTTTATCAACTTTTTTTCTTCACGCTGTATCGTAAAAACGGTAATACATACAAGCGTCAAACTTAGTGTGATTATAGAGCAAACTCTACAGAATAACAACAAATACTAAAAACCGGCCAAGTTTGAGCCGGTCTTGCGCTAAAGGTCCCGGACAAAAAAAAGCTTTTTTTTCTAAGTTAATAATGTTGTGTTCTGTGGTTTTGTGGTACGGAACCCTCGGTGCGCGAGTAGCCCGACTCGCACTTGACCGGTTTTTATTTTATTTCTTAACTATTATACAACACTTCAAAAGAACGATAATGTCTCATTGTAGTCATTGTGACATTGCTGATTTCCAATTTATCGAATCATTACGTAGGACGTAGGCTATTATTTTTTATACCGCCAAAAGTTATCATTTTTGGACAGTTCGGCGCTAATAAAGATAGTAACAATAAACTTTCAAAAAACAAATCCGTAATGTTCTGATAAATTGAAAACCAGCAATGACTACAATGTGACATCCTTGTTTTTAGGGTTCCGTACCCAAAGGGTGAAAACGGGCCCGTATTACTAAGCCTTGTCTTGTCTAACGTTGTCCGTCCGTCCGTCCGTCTGTCCTACCAATTTAGGGATGTAACTTTTGAACCATAATAGCTAGATAGTTGAAATTTTCTAAGATTATGCGTTATTACGGCGTATTTGTTAACAAATAATAAAAATGCCAAAAAGTTAAAAATCAAGGGGGGTTCTCAACAAGAAACTAGTTTTTATCAACGTTTTTTCTTCACGCTCTATCGTAAAAAGGGTAGTACATGCAAGCATCAAACTTAGTGTGATTATAGAGCAAACTCTACAGAATAAAAACAAATACTAAAAACCGGCCAAGTGTGAGTCGGTCTTGCGCTAAAGGTCCCGGACAAAAAAAGTTTTTTTTTCTACGTAATAATGTTGTGTTCTGTGGTGGTGTGGTACGGAACCCTCGGTGCGCGAGTAGCCCGACTCGCACTTGACCGGTTTTATTGTACGTTACGGAAGACACAGAACAAGGTAGAGAAATAACCTAGACGCCTTGCTGGAGTGAGCCAAAGTTTGCACATAATAGAGAGGATTGGAGAAAGGGGATGCCTTTGCCCGCCGGTTTGATATTGAACCACTTACACTTGGCCGGTTTTTAGTATTTGTTGTTATTCTGTAGAGTTTGCTCTATAATCACACTAAGTTTGACGCTTGTATGTATTACCGTTTTTACCACAGAGCATGAAGAAAAAACGTTGATAAAAACTAGTTTCTTGTTGAGAACCCCCCTTGATTTTTAACTTTTTGGCATTTTTATTATTTGTTAACAAATACGCCGTAATAACGCATAATCTGAGAAAATTTCAATTATCTAGCTATTACGGTTCAAAAGTTACAGCCCTAAATAGGTAGGACAGACGGACGGACGGACGGACAACGTAGGCTTAGTAATAGGGTCCCGTTTTCACCCTTTGGGTACGGAACCCTAAAAAGTACGTTGTGTACATAATTATTGTTTCTGAGTATCATCAGTTCAAGTGAAACGTAGACTTATTTAAATAAATACAGCAGAATTAATGATATAATTTTTGATAGCATACTAAAATAAATTTCTATCTACATTTTGTACTGTGGTTGCGTTGAACGAGTGCAAAGCTTATCGCGCTCTCATTTGATTGCGCCTCTCGGCCCGCGCAGTCAAGATTAAAAATAACGATTGATTAAATTTTAACTGCTGTGAAACCAATCAGAAAATTTTGATAGTTTCTCTTCATTAAGCTAGGTACTAGTCGTTTTTTTCGAGTTGGCCGCTCCCTCCCTTCCCGCTTCACCGTACCGCACCCCTAAGAGACCCTTCTAAACGCAATTTTATAACCTTTAGCAACGCAACCACGTACGGCACGTCCGCCCCGATTAACTAATATCGCTTTTAATTTTAAATTTTTATTTGCTTGTTATATTATTTTTAGTCGACGCCGACGGGACCAGTTAATGTGCCTGTGACGAAATTTTGTAACGGTCATCGACGGCCAATTCCAAGCAAACGGGTAGTACCTAGTTAATTACTGATTAAAAAAGAACGTGTACAAAATATGAATAAAAGTAGGAAAGTCACTAAATCAGTTGTACAGACAAATATTATGAGGATAACCCACAGGGATAACCCCAACGTGCTTCAACTTCGAAGCGTATATTATACAGGGTGTAACAAAACACCCTAGTAATATTTTAAGGGGTGATTTAGGGTTGAACCTCATCTGGCAGCACCGCGTCGCCTTTTTCTGTCGCTCCATCCTTTTCTGTCACTCAGGAACGTCATTTGCTAGAGCACATAAGATAGACGGAACGCGATCGCGAGCGGCGGTGCTGCGGCGTGCTGTCGCGTTCCGTCTATCTTATTTGCTCCAGCAAATGACGTTCCTGAGTGACAGAAAAGGATGGAGCGACAGAAAAAGGCGATGCGATGCTGCCAGATGAGGTTCAACCCTTTGCTGCAGCCGCGCGACACTCTGCGGCAAAGAAGGCGCCCTTAGACCGTCAAACTGAACAACTTTCACTATGAACCCAATATGGCTAAAAAAAAATCTGCAGTGTCATACAAAACTGCAGTACCTACTCGACTCAAATGTATGGTGCCCAGACATTTTTCGATGTTGGTCCCATAGAGAAAGTTGTTCAGTTTGATGGTCTGAACATCCCCTCAAAAAACCGTCAGCATATTAAGAAGGATCACATACTTTACCGACGCATCTCTTTCATATTATAATTTTACTTGTTGACTTAATACAGTTTAGTTAAGAGGGCTATCAATCACAGTCCAGTGGCGCCCTCATCACATTAAAAAAGATTTCTAAGTAAAGAAAGACTAAATTAAAAAAGTGCTCAACATCAAAACTACAAAAGCCTTCAAGCCATTGTTATACAATACTTTTATAGGCTCTAAACATTCCACTTTTAGACAATTTCGAATAAAAACAAAAGCGGCCGTTTTTTTTTCTTTTTTCAAAATTTGTATGTTTAGACCTTTAAAAAACCTATAAAAGTATCCTATGAAAATAGCTTGAAGGCTTTTGTAGTTTAGATGCTGAGCACTTTTTCAATTTAGGCTTTCTTTATTGAGAAATCTTTTTTAATGTGATGAGGGCGCCTCTGGACTGTGACAGCCCTCTTAATAGTGATACATTCATTACATAAATAATGATATAGTTCTATACCTACTGATAAACCAAACAATAACCCACTTTAGGTTAATGTTTAACTTCGTGTGTGTGAGAAACGCTTTGAAAATGCGATTCTTTGGTTCGATAATGTATCGATTACTGCAAATATTTCAACTACGTTACATTTCATAGTATAAATAAATAAATAAATAAATATCTTGGACAATGTCACACAAATTATCTAGTCACATTTAAAGTACCAGAATCTAGCCTGGACTTGTATTATGATGACTAGACAACGAAATAGATTACATATATAAATACAAACATCCATGACTCGGGTAGAAATATTCATATTCATCATCATATAAATATTTGTCCCTTACGGGATTCGAACCCGCGACCCTCGGCACAGCAGGCAGGTTCACTACCGACTGTGCTACCGGGCTGTTGCACATGAGTTATGTATTGTTCATAAAAATTTAAAAAAAACTTTTTTATGATTTTATATTAATCAAAATACATTAATAATACAACAAATGAAATAAAGAACACGGGTCGCTGTTACAAAAAATTTATTAACAATTAAATAAGTAGGTATTTGTAGTACTATGGTTTCAGTTAGGTATTTAACATAAAGGTATCATATAGAGGAACTGACAGCTGAGAGAGCGAGATGTACCTAGAGGCGCCACTGTAATAGAAAGAGATACGTGACGCGAGGGGTAAATATCACAACAACAGCACAATCGAGTGGGTAAATATTCGTGCTCTGTGAATAATTAGTGAATCTAAAGTGAAGTCGTAGATTATTTTGTGAAATATACTAACACTATTTCATTAAATTACCTACGATTTCACGTTAGATTCACAATTATACACAGAACTCGACGTTTTAAGGTGCCGATAAGTGCCGACAAATGCACAAAAAACGGTTTCATTTGACAACTCATGTCAGTTACTCTCCGACAGGTATAATAACTTTATGTATTTAACAATAATTGACGTAACTTCATCACTTGTTTATTCGAAGTAATTTGGCATTGAATCAACATGTATCGGTGCGCTATCGACCAGACATCCCCAGCCGTCTGTAGGTCGCCGAGGTCGCCAGCAAGTCGTTATGTATGTAGACATGAAGGACGCAGACTGCCAAGGCTGCTGCGAAATAAATTAAAACAGACATTACAATTTAATGTAATGTTCGTTCATGTTTTTGTACTGTCGGAAATTGGTTTTCAAGCTCATCTATTATACAGGGTGAAATTGATATCATTAGCATCCTTTTAAACTAAGAGTCTACCCATCAAACTGAACAACTTTTACTATGGGAGCAAACCGATCGTAGCAACTAAAAAATCTGCTGTTGCATACATTTGGGTCCAATAGGCACTGCAGTTTAGTATGGAAGAGCTGATTTTTTTGTTGCTCCGATCGGTTTGCTCCCATAGTAAAATTTGTTCAGTTTGATGGGTAGACTCTTAGTTTAAAAGGATGCTAATGATATCAATTTCACCCTGTTTATAAAAAATCTGCTGTTATAGTAAGTATAAAAAATTGCAAACATACCCATTTGGGATAAAAAATCAGCTGTTTAATACATTTGTACTGCACAGCTGATTTTTTATCCTGGATTTCGATTTTGGTCCCATACTTAAAAGTCTTCAATTAGATGGTCTGATCATCCCGATTAAAACACCGTCAGCATATTAAGAAGGCCCTGACCCTGAAGACCCTGTTATAAAACTGACCTAACCTAACACATTACATAATATGTAAATTCCCGCTTATATATATATTATTGTATTAATTGTATGACACTAAGATCTGTACTGTACCTATTCAGAGCAAATAAAGATATTATTATTATTATTATTATTAAGGCTAGGTATTAGTAGAGCAAGCCTCTCTTTCTAACAAGCAAACTTTTGCAATTAGCCATCCCGCTTCAATTGAAAGCAAGATCGCAAAAAAACGTATTTTTCATCAATATCTTTTCTCTTGGGTGTTTGGGGAAAAATCTATCGGGTAGAAGCCCTGCTATAATTATTTACCTTTCAAATGATGGTATATTCAAAAGAAATGGTGTAGGGTGATTCTTGTAAAACTGGTTATAAATCTGAAATCGAACTTACTTTGCTCCTCTTTTCTATCGAGAAAATGTAATAGAATCGTGTTTTCAACGTTTAGATGCCCTGCAGAAAGAACGTATCTACACTGTTATGTGAACTATATATGTATATTAAATGTAATAATTTGGTTATTAAAAATCGGTTCGACAAAATAGGTATCACCCCCTCTTAAAGTCATAATAAAAATATTATGACGGTAATGAATATTATTATGTAATGTAATTCTAATTATCATTCGAACAATGTAATGTTCATGGAATAATAAATGAATTATAGCCTAGTAAATGTAAACATTTTACCTTGCAAAAGGTCCGGTATCCACGATTTTTTTATATGTTATACGGGTATAGGTCCTTATTAAAAATCCAAGTTTTCGACCTTGAGGTGCTGCCGCGGGCTCTGCCATGTCCATAAAAGAACGAAAATTTCGAAGATTTTTCAGTTTTCATTATTTAAAATCTAAAGCTTAGGTTTTAGAGTCAAATTATGTTTTAGAGGAATTAAGAGCACTAAATGCGCTACAGTTTGGTTTTTGAATCTTCTTTTTATACTGTATAGTTACCGAGATACAGCACTTCAAAATAAGGGCAGTTAGGGCTAATTCCTAACTGCCCTATGCCTGTGGGTGCAGAAAAGCTGGGCTCAAGAGGGTTTTTTGTATGTAGGTAATCAATCACCTACATACAAAAAACCCTCTTGAGCCCAGCTTTTCTGCACCCACAGGCATAGGGCAGTTAGGAATTAGCCCTTTGGTTTGGAGGTTTGGTACTTCCAGAGATTTCTGGAAGTACCAAACCGATTCGTAAAATTCTTTCACTGATAGAAAGCTACACTATCCCTGATTACCATAGGCAACATTTTATTTTGTAAAAAAAAAAACTGTTCGATATCTAAGTATTTGTTTACCAATTGACATTTGCTGAAAATTTACAAGTGTCGCATCTTATGGTTCAAAAAACATATTGTAGCGCATTATTTATACTTCTTCTGAACACCTTCACAGTGAAACCTAAAGTTAATAACATAACAAATACAATCAGGAGGTCGTGGGTTCGATTCCCACGGGGGACACCTAGTGATATGTCACTTTGTGCGTTTTTCCCCAGTTGGTTAGGACATTGCAGGCTGAATCACCTGATTGTCTGAAAAGAAAAATGATTCCGTGCTTCGGATGGCACGTTAAGCCGTTGGTCCCGGCTACTATCTCTGGTGGTAGTAGTCGTTACATAAAAACCACGTCAGAGGCCGAAAGGCGGTCTGAAAAAACTCTGACACCAGGGCTCTGCCCACACGATAAGAAGAAGAAGAATAACATATTTAATTAAAAAAAAAAACGAAATTTTAAGGAATTAGTCATACCTCTCCATACTTTGAGGTGTTGCATCTTGGGAACTATTCAGTATATAAAGATGATTCAATTCTATCAAATTGTAGCGGTTTTGGTCTTCTTTAAAGCTTTAGTAAACAAGTTTGCTCTAAAACCCAACGTTTAAGTTTTACTGAAAAAGTCTCAAAATTTTCGTTGTTTTATGGTCACACCAGAGCCCGCGGCAGGACCCCAAGGTCGAAAACTTGTATTTTTATTAAGGATCTCTACCTGTATAGCATATCCAAAAATCCCGGATACCCGACCTTTTGTAAGGTAGGGTATCATTTTCCAAACAGATTTACTGAACTATTAAATTCAAATTCAAATAATGTTACAAACTTAATATGCGGATATTATCAAATGAAAATCTTTATTCACAAACAACAAATATACAAAACTGTAAAAAACAAATATAACATCTCTATCTACTTATCTATAACGTCACGCCTCTTTCCCAGTGGGGTAGGCAGAGACCAGGGCGCGCCACTTACTACGATCTTTACATACCTCTTTTGCCTCATGCACATCCATACATCTCTTCATACATGCCCGTCGGTTTCGAGTACTCCGCACCACCCCTTTTTGTAGGACGCAACTGATTTGATCAGCATACGTCCTACGAGGGCGCCCTCTGCCGACACTTCCACTCACATTAGCAACATATATCTCTTTGGATTTCAAATTAAAACAATTTATAAACAATGTAGCGGTTTGGCAGTCTACACAGGTTCAAATTCCGTTTCCTACCTGTATTTTATTTATATAGGAGCAAAACATTGATATAAATACTAAAATACATGGTTTTTGTTACATAGTGCAGTTACCTTAAAACGTTATTTTATCGAAGCAATTTATCAGTTTTATATCAACTGTATATGTATTCATCAATGTTGTCCTTGTGCTCCAGACAATAAGTACCTTTGTGATTTTATTCTGTTCAGTCACCATTTACCATGTTTTAAACGTTTTGACCGAATAAAAAAATATAGACGAATTATTGATAACCTCAACCGACTTCAAATATTCGCATACGTTTTGAGTTATACAGGATGAAATTGATATCATTAGCATCCTTTTAAACTAAGAATCTACCCATCAAACTGAACAACTTTTACTATGGGAGCGAACCAATCGGTTAGACCCGAAGCCTCGGGGTTAAATTTGCTTTACATGAGTTGCCAATCGCTGGCAATATGAAGTACATTGCTGCGCTAGCGTGATATGATTTAAGTTTATATCAAACTGACTGGTCGATGTGTACTTGATGGCAGCGTGATGTAAAGCCGTTTTCAGGGTTATATCTTTTTGTAATCTATGTCATTCCAATCTTTATAGTTTATTGGTACCATCCATTATTACAATTTTGTAAGAAAAAAAACCATTCGTAGATTTTATCGACCTTGAGAGATAGAACTTAATGTTGTACTATGTAATTACCTACTATTATCAGTAAATCGTGGCCTATCCATGCAGTTTACGATTCATAAAAAAAATCATATCACTGACTACTTTTTTCATGAATGTTAGGTATATTATGTTTAAACTAACATTTTGTATTTGATCGGACTCTTACCGACTTCATAATTATTTGAGTGCTCGATATTATGGCAGTTACTTTACAACTGAACTGTTTCAGAATATCTCTTACTACCCCCTCGGCGAATATAGTCGTGAGCATGCTACTTAACAACTGCCTTGAGCAGTAACATTTTTGTTGAAATAGTTACTCTTAAAATATCGTATTGTTCACTTATATTATGATCACTTAAAACTTAAAGCCTTTCGTACCTTTAGGTTGCGGGGTTGCCGTTTATTTTTATTCAGCTGACATTTAACAGCTAATGCACGGCTAGAAAAATTAGCAACCATTCAGCGCAAATATAAATGGTATTGGTTAAAATTTCATTGGTCTGTGTGGCTAATCTGGAGCGCGCACCTATATGTTATGCTATATCTTGGTATTATTTTAGACTAGTGACCCGCCCCGGCTTCGCACGGGTGCAATGCTGACACTAAAATATACATAAAAACCTTCCCCTTGAATCACTCTATCAATTAAAAAACCGCATCAAAATTCGTTGCGTAGTTTTCAAGATCTAAGCATACATATGGACAGACAGACAGCGGGAAGCGACTTTGTTTTATACTATGTAGTGATATCTATTTGGTTAGCGCTCATTTAATTTTGTTATTCATTATTTGTCTTACATCTTTTAATGGGCCATAGTATTATAGTAATTTAATTTCTGCAGTAAATATCCTCTGCCTAATATTAGAGTAGGCAGAGCAAAAGGTCGATTGGAATCTCGTGAAATTAATGTCAAATAAAAACATCATAATGGTACCTAAAATTGCACTGCTGGATCAACCTCGTCAAAAAATAAACTGATAACTATCAGATCATTATTTCGATTTAAAAATCGTCAATTTCGTTTGACATTAGCATCATGAGATCCGGTCGACATTTATCTAAATATACGGGGACTTGAATAATTGTACACGTAACAAGAACCCGTTAATATGTCAACATTTATAAATAAACTGTTTACCCAACGTAACACGTTTTCCACAAAAACAGTGTCAATACAATGATAAGTGATAACGAACTGATGTAACAATAACAACTGTATTAAGTATTAAGATAATGTTATTATTTCGCAGGCCGTGGAGGCGATACTGTCGAACGTACCAGAATGGCATCCTTCGCCTCTCATCGGGGTCAAAGGTCAGTACTTACGTATGGTTATCGTTTTGTCTCTTGAGGATAACACAGATTTCCTCACAATACCCACGTATCGTGAGGAAATCTGTGCCATCTTCGAGAGATCGCTTATTTGTATTGCATGTTTTAATGAGAGACGAGGATAAAGTAGAGGTATTTTTTATTTGTATTTATGCGGGACCTTTAGCCACAGTATAAGGCTGCCTGTAAATTGACGCGAGCTGGCTGTGTAGCTGTGTAAATATTAACCAATCAGAGATCCGACCGAGATCGGCCGAGCTCCTGATTGGTTAATATTTACACAGCTACACAGCTCGCACAGCCAGCTCGCGTCAATGGACAGGCAGCCTCAGAAAGAGTATCTATTACTAGATACAGTACGGACACTCCCTTCCTCCCACCAACTTTTTACCTCACCCCCTCTATGGCCCTCTGGTTACCGCGCTCTGGTTCTCCGAAGAAGACTTAAGATTCAATTTCGTTGGTTTTGTATGTGCTGACGTCATCTTGTCAATTTCAAATTGTAGTATGCAGTGTCCGGGCTGTGCTTTAGCCTCGAGGCTATGCCAGCCCCATCGTGCCTTAATCTAACACTCCACATAAAAGTTAATAAGTTTTAGCCTGTAGGATTTATTCCATGAACTGTACAAAACTAAAAGAAAACTAAACGATACCTACTACTAGAAATAATAAAACCGATCAAGTGCGAGTCGGGCTACTCGCGCACCGAGAGGGTTCCGCACCACACCACCACAGAACACAACATTATTATCATAGAAAAAAAAATTTTTTTGTCCGGGACCTTTAGCGCGAGACCGACCCACACTTGGCCGGTTTTTAGTATTTGTTGTTATTCTGTAGAGTTTGCTCTATAATCACACTAAGTTTGACGCTTGTATGTATTACCGTTTTTACGATAGAGCGTGAAGAAAAACGTTGATAAAAACTAGTTTCTTGTTGAGAACCCCCCTTAATTTTTAATGTTTTGATATTTTTATTATTTGTTAACAAATCCGCCGTAATAACGCATAATCTGAGAAAATTTCAACTATCTAGCTATTACGGTTCAAAAGTTACAGCCCTAAATAGGTAGGACAGACGGACGGACGGACAGACGGACGGACGGACGGACGGACGGATGGACGGGCAACGTAGGCTTAGTAATAGGGTCCCGTTTTCACCCTTTGGGTACGGAACCCTAAAAAGGTACGCTCAAGCGACGGAAGTGTATGAAAGTGGATGAGAAGAGAGAGTAGGTCAGAATCGTAGTGTGTGGCGAACTTTAGTCTCTGCCCACCCCTGTGGGATAAAAGCACAAAAAGGCTCGAGTAAAAGAATGTATGTAGGAACTTTAATATTATTAAAATATCATACAATGATTTTATATTTATTTATGAGTAACATACCCATAATTATTCGTCATTATCATTAGGTACAAAGCAGCCAATTTCCATTACCTATTGAATTGTAGATAACCTTGGGCTCATTTTGCGTTTCTTGAGCTTTATGTATTTACACTTACGGAAGGAATTCCTTTCACATTTGACATGTGTGCTTTATATTATACATACTTGCCTCCGTGGTCTAATGGTTAAGAGCATTGGCTCTCGATACGGAGGTCGTGGGTTCGATTCCCACGGGGGACACCTAGTGATACGCGCGTACGGGGCGTGGGTACGTGTGTCACTTTGTGCGTTTTTCCCCAGTTGGTTAGGAATTGCAGGCTGAATCACATGATTGTCTGAAAAGAAAAATGATTCCGTGCTTCGGATGGCACGTTAAGCCGTTGGTCCCGGCTACTATCTCTGGTGGTAGTAGTCGTTACATAAAAACCACGTCAGAGGCCGAAAGGCGGTCTGAAAAAACTCAGACACCAGGGCTCAGCCCACACGATAAGAAGAAGATTATACATAAATCCACGACCATTATCCATTTCGGGGTTCGTGCAGTTGTAGCGAGGCTCACCTTTAGTATTTTATGCGTGTTTTATCTCTATATTATAATTTTCGTCTTATCATGAAACATGCATGACGATGACAGACCGTCTCTTCGGCAAAGTTTTTGTGATTTATCTTGACAAGAAATTGACAATTTTTTTAATTTTCTTAGTTAGATTCCCTTATTCCCTTAAAAAAGTTTCAGCATATTTAGAAGAACCCTGTATACGACACTAGTGTACCGGCTGTACCGGTCGCTCCATGAAACCAAAACATATCTCTGGATAATGTTACTGCACATATTGTATTAACGTTCCTGACAAGAACGGAACCCTGCACGCTTTAGAGCCTGGTGTGAAGACAGTCTTCAATAAAACAGCAGTTTATTCACTTAGTCTTAGTGCTCTGACTGAACCGAGCGTCCTAGATCTTTAATAGACCTGTCGCCTTACGACCTTGCGGCTTTTTAATGTAATCGTGACAATGGCTTAATAAATAGCAAGCTTGTGTCCATCTTGATTCTTGCATAAAAATTAGAGTTAAGTACCTACTATTTTTTATGCGGTTATGATAATGCTGAATAGGCGCTACGTTCGTGGTGAAGTTATAATAATACTAGTTGTTTCCCGCGATTTCGTCTGCGAGGAATTTTTATGCCTATGTCCTTCCTCAGGGTTCGAGCTAGGGTTGCCAACTGTACTTTATATAAAGTATCATACGTTATTTTCAGTCGATGTACTTTATATTTTTGAACAACAATAAACTACGCAAAAATACTTTATTTCAGATCTATAGGTTTTACGAAAATAAAATCTAAATAACTAACCAACAATGTGTGAAATGAAACGTAAACTGACAATGAGCGTTTTTCTTTTGGTTTTCTAGATCTAGAGGATCGATAGATGGCACTACGGCTACGGTCTGATGAATGGGCTCGATCCCTTGGCCTTTAAAAAAAAGGCAGGCACAGTTTTGACATGATTTTAACAGAATCTCGCGAACGTCTCTATGGAGCGATAAACATGTAATCTGTCGAGTTTTTTATGAACTATATTTTAAAAAGAAAAGAAAAACGCTCATTCTAAAGCTCATCCATAACTCGCAATTTCCGAAGGATTGTGCGAGAGTTGATTTTAAATGCAGTGCCCACCAAACCTTTATAAACAATACATCTTTGTTATTATGTGCAAAAAGTTCCTTGAAACACACTTTAACATTTTTTTATTTAAATGTACTTTATTTTTTAAGACTGTACTTTTTATTTAACATCCCTATAATCAAATATACTTTATGTTCGCTAAAAAAAGTTGGCAACCCTAGTTCGAGCTACCATATTTTGATCAACATATGTTCAGCGGTTTAGCCGTGATAACGTAAAAGACAAACACACCATAAACTAGACCTTAGGTGATGTAACTTCAATATTGTTGGAATATTTATGTTATGTTCATCATCATCGGCCTATAAACGTCCCACTCATTGGTATATGGCATGTTGTCCGTGCGAATTCGAACCCGGACCCCCATAATTGGGTGTCCATACCTCTCCGCAACGCGCCACCGACGCTCTATGTTATAAATATAATTAAGTAAATGAACTGTGTAAATCCTGGCTAAATAACTTCGGTCTGCGGTTTTGCTTGTTTGTTTCTATGTCATACAAAGTCGTTCCTTCCATGGTTACTAACTTAAGCTGTGTTACTAAATCTGTTTGGTTAGATATTTTCAGTTATGAATTCACATTATTTCAGTAAGAGAAGATGGTGGGATGTTGCTATTTGTTTTTATAGTGCTTTTCGATTTCCATTCTGCGTCTAAAACGATAAAGTTCATGATTCCATTTCCATTCCAATACTTAGCTCGAATGTGAATATAAAATAATGTCTTTGTTCGCGTATTGATGTTCTCCTAAGATTTCTAGAGTGACGATCACGTACCGGAAAGCGCAGCGTGGGTAGGCCCTCCACAAGGTGGACCGACGTCCAGCCTGCGTAACATGACAGATTTGAGAGCGACACAGGTCACTTCTAAACGTCAAATTGGCGGTTATCTCCATAGTATCTCACTCAAATTTGACGTTTAGAAGTGACCTGTGCGTAACATGACAGAGGTGAGAGCGACACAGGTCACTTCTAAACGTCAAATTGGTGGTTATCTCCATAGTATCTCACTCGAATTCAACGTTTAGAAGTGACCAGCCTGCGTAACATGACAGAGGTGAGAGCGACACAGGTCACTTCTAAACGTCAAATTGGCGGTTATCTCCATAGTATCTCACTCAAATTTGACGTTTAGAAGTGACCTGTGCGTAACATGACAGAGGTGAGAGCGACACAGGTCACTTCTAAACGTCAAATTGGTGGTTATCTCCATAGTATCTCACTCAAATTCAACGTTTAGAAGTGACCAGCCTGCGTAACATGACAGAGGTGAGAGCGACACAGGTCACTTCTAAACGTCAAATTGGCGGTTATCTCCATAGTATCTCACTCGAATTCAACGTTTAGAAGTGACCAGCCTGCGTAACATGACAGAGGTGAGAGCGACACAGGTCACTTCTAAACGTCAAATTGGCGGTTATCTCCATAGTATCTCACTCAAATTTGATGTTTAGAAGTGACCTGTGTCGCTCTCACCTCTGCCATGTTACGCAGGCCGGTGAAGGCGGCGGAAACCCGTTGGATGAGGGGAACGCAGGGCCGGTCGTTGTGGCGATCCTTGGAGGAAGCCTATGTCCAGCAGTTGACGTCAGTTGGCGAAGATGATGATGATGATTTATGTAATCCCATATGTTTATTATAAGTTACAAGGACAGCGGGTTATGTGTTTAGGTAAAGTAATAAAATTAATTTACCGTAAAGGGATGGTTCGCTGGTCACGATTAACTTTTTTAGTTTAATGTACACACAATGACATGTATTAAGTCGGTAGTTATTTCGACAATACGGAATTTTACTAATTTCATACACGAATTGTAATAACTCCTATCGTTGGTTTTGATTACACATCGCCGATTACTTTTAACAACTGAAATCGTAAAATATGTGATGTTTTCGTTCAATGATAATTTAGTACAATTGCAACTTATTTCCTTGTGGTTTCGGTTTAGAATGGACCATCCCCTTTTCTTCCTGTGGGGTGTCGTAAGAGGCGACTAAGGTTTACGGTTTCTGTGGTCGCAAAGCTAGCCCATCACCCCTGGCCACGTCATTCCAGCCTGAAACCTGATAAATGATACAAGTATGAGTTTCGGTACTAGTGAAACGTGGATGTTCTGAAGTTTCAGAATATCTCTGACCACCCCCTCGGGGAATATAGTCGTGAGCATATGCTATGCTATGCTATGCTATGAGCATTCTTCTTCTTATCGTGTGGGCAGAGCCCTGGTGTCAGAGTTTCTTCAGACCGCCTTATGGCCTCTGACGTATGGTTTTTATGTTAACGACTACTACCACCAGAGATAGTAGCCGGGACCAACGGCTTAACATGCCATCCGAAGCACGGAATCATTTTTCTTTTCAGACATTCAGGTGATTTAGCCTTCAATGTCCTAACCAACTGGGGAAAAACGCACAAAGTGACATATCACTAGGTGTCCCCCGTGGGAATCGAACCCACGACCTCCGTGTCGAGAGCCAGTGCTCTTAACCATTAGACCACCAGTATGAGCATTGTTACAACTGCATGCTTCTAAGACAGTTGGTAGTTGTATCAAGCTTCAGACCACCCCGGTAGGGATTATGGTCGCGAGTTTATGTATGTACCTATGCAACATAAAGCGTGCATTCATAACTAAAAATACATATTTTCTTGGATAGCCACAGCATACTTCAACGTGTTAAGGGGCACCGAGCCTATTGTGCTGCCGTCAATCGTATTTTTTGATTTCTAAACAATTAAACAACATTAATTTCCAAAAAACAAGAATGTCACATTGTAGTCATTGCTGATTTACAATTTATCGGGTCACTGCGGATTTGTTTTTATAATGTTTGTAATTATTATCTTTAAAACGATAAATTGAAAGCCAATTAGGTCTACAATGTGACATTCTTGTTTTTTGTTGTTGGAAATGTTTTTTAATTGTTAAGAAAAAAAAAACCAATGGGGGCAGCACAATATGCTCGGTACCCTCTTAAGAAACGAATTGTTTCTAGTATTCACCTTTTAGTACCTATGTAGATTCAGTTAGCGTTTAATAAATATACTTAGGAATGAATGAATTCTCCTATTTTAAACAGGAGTGCGATTTTTGAAACTCATTCGGTGAGTTCAGTTGTTGTAAATGTCTAAATAACTACGGAGACACGCATCTTTCTATTTCTGATTTGACTTTCAAAAATCGCACTCCTGAAGTATGATTTTTGAAAGTCAAATCAGCAGTAGAAAGTTGCTTATCTCCATAGTAATTTTGACATTTTCAACTGCTGAACTCAGCGAATGAGATTCAAAAATCGCACTCCAGGGCCTCAATTGCGCAATTTTATACGGTTTTGGTTTGGTTTTGGTTTAGTTTTGGTTTAGATTTGGTTTAGCTGAAGTAAAAAAGCTATCGCGATATTTTTTTCTGAACTGTTAAATCGCACAATACAGAAAATTCGATCGAACGGACATCAAACGTTACGCCAACGTATCTTCCGAAATAAAGCTAAATCGTTACCCTTAATATAATTTGCGCGATACGAATTGTGCATAACGTACTTACCTAACGTTTTTGGTTGTGGTTTTGTTTTGGTAGTATCGTTCAAACTTAGGGCGATTGAGGCCCTAGACGCTATTTCGAAGTCGCGTTTGCAGAATCGAGTCCGGATTTCCTCTCCATTGATAAGCGCGAAACTTATTTCCATTACCTATCTATCCATTTTGAAACTAACTGAGACGCATGACAAACAATATGCTGTTATGTATTCTGGACCATATGCATTGATAACAAATCGCTGTAATTAATCATTGTAACTTAGAATGGTTGAAACCATTCTAAGTCTATTAGTGCGTTATATTTTAGTACTAGTAGTGACTCATCACTATTTCTAGAAATATAACAGAATAAGACCAGTCAGATCAGTGGAATATCTGTCTTATTCAGGCTTTTGATCTTCAAACCAGTCTTGGTCATTTGTGAATCTTATGAATCAGGTTAGTTATGGCGAAAAATGTGGACGAAGCCGGAACGACACATGAACGCAAACCTTGCCTCACCGCACGCAGAATTTAGGCGGCTAGGTGTGCGTTCACCTTAAAAGTGTAGTTTCAACCACACCTGTTTTATGCATGTGGTTCTAATTGAGAATTGGGTATTTGTTTCAGGCTACATTGGTAGCAAAGGAAATGACTTACTAAATACAATTTTAGCACGTAAAATATTCTGGCCTTGAAATAACATTTCCTGTTTTGTTAAAATTGGAAATAATGTGAAAACAAATCGACAAATGTGAGAACAATAGAATAATTAGTCAAGCTTTACTTTTAAATTGGCGACGTACTTAATACGTAAATATATTTGTGTCAACTAGTTAGCATCTGGTGCTGTATAACTTATGAACTATGCAGGAACTATGCAACCGGTACTCTTAATCTTGGACTACAATATTAGCAATCATCCTTTGTTTTTTGGCACACAAATCGGTCGAACCGCTTTTTAAAGTGATAACTTCTTCCTTTGGTGCCTCTTCATTATTGTACACACGGCGACAGATCAACCTACCCATAGTTGAACTCTATGTTCATGGACATAAGGTCGAACTATGGGTAGTTTGATCTGTCCCCGTGTGTACGTTGGACTTCAGCAACCCCCGTTACTCAAAAACAATATCGCGTCGGCTCAGGCGTTGTCCCGCTCGCACGCGTGTGCCTGCTGAATCTGCTTCTTTCTCTGTTCCCCTAAAGTGCCCAAGAAAGTGCGGGGTGAGGTGTGGTATCTGAAGTCAGAGAGGGAGGGAGTGGCCGTTTATACTATTATCACAGCATAACTATACAACATGAATCAGCGCAAAAACCTCATACACCCCAACTGATTTATAACAAAATAATTAGATTGAAACAATAATTTCAATATTTTGATAGTTAAAATTTAAAGTTATTCACATTTGAAGTTTTGAGGCAAACATGATTTGTTATCATTTCAGCAATGAATGAAAGCGCTAACCTACTCATGGATACATTTAAATAATCTTGTTTTGGTAGTAAGTAGGGTGAGTGTACCCGCACGGGTACACGGGTGGGTTGACATCGGGTTCAGTACATTTTAAATTTTACAAACAAATAATTTAAAATTTTGCAAAAAAAAGACCTATGTTGGAACCATGATTATTCGATTCTGCTCTCGATTCTAAACAAACTACTTTCTAGTTGTATAGTCCTTACAGTACTGACATCGGGTTCAGTACATTTTAAATTTTACAAACAAATAATTTAAAATTTTGCAAAAAAAAGACCTATGTTGGAACCATGATTATTCGATTCTGCTCTCGATTCTAAACAAACTACTTTCTAGTTGTATAGTCCTTACAGTACGGCAACGGATGTTACCTGCGCAGGGCAACGGAGGGGGCCTTGCGGGCGGCGGGGGTCGCATCACGAGATCTGTATGAGGGTGTTGGTATTGCCTTGCATGTCAGCGCATGGCAGCGTAGGTACACGGGCGTGGCGCCGGGGGGCGGCGGCATCGCCCGCCCTCAAGAACGTTGCCATACTGTGAGGCTTATAGTAATACTGTGTTATTATCTGTTCTTTGCCTTCAGCTCCGCAAATCCTACCCTGTCCAACCCGAATTTAAAAGTGATACCTGCATTGTCAAGGCTTAAAGAATGTATCTTTTATCAACAGAAGAGAAAGTGGAAGAGGATATCGGCAGGCTCCGCTGCGAGACCTTCGATATCGAGCGCGTGCTGCAGAATGGGGCGCACCTGATGGGCTCCGAGGGGCGTGAATACGACCTGGATGAAGAGGTGTTGGGCGCTGGTGAGTACATCTATGTTGCTTGGTGCTGGGAGCGCCGCTACCAGGTTAAAATGAATATTAAACTTCCAAGCCTCGTCCAAAAGGATGTACAGTCAACAAAAATCCACGACAAGCTTCGTCACAAGAAAGAATACATAAGCTACTCTAATGTAAAAACTAAAGTCAGGCTATCGTAACCGCCTGGCCACCGGGACGGCGGACTGCGGCACGAATTCTACACTAGAGTAACTAGATACTTTTACACAACTTCTCCCATGATGTCCCTCCTTTTAGGGACTCTCCTTCCACTTTGTAAACTAATGGTCTAGTCTTTGAGTTCACATTCTGTATGAAACGTGTAATCCAAACAATACATAAACAATGCTCTATTTCTGTATGCAGATATAAAAGAGCGTCTAGCGAAACAGCGTCAGCAACTGAACGCTCGGTTGGGGCTCGACGTGGCCGGCCAGCTGGGAGTGGACCTAAGCACTGTTTACACAAATGAAGACCTTTGTCCCGCCAAACCGACCATCAAGATCGAACTGCCTAGGGTATGTGTACAAGACATCGCCATTTGGTACGCTTAGAATATTCTCTCCCTTTATTTTACCTTTAATATGCTAATAGACTAAAACCTTCAATATGCTAAAACTTCACGCATGCTTCAAAAGATAGTGGGTAGTTATACAGGGTGAAATTGATATCATTAGCATCCTTTTAAACTAAGAGTCTACTCATCAAACTGAACAACTTTCACTATGGGAGCAACCAGATCGGAGCAAAAAAATAATCAGCTGTTCCATACTACCGCACCAACACTCTCCGCTCGTGCTCGCCCTCAGACGTCTCACCACGCTGCTGCAACACTCACCACAGTTTGACGTTTTTGCTGACCGCTGGTCTGATTGTTTACGAGAATGCCTGACCTTCTCTGAGAATGTCTAATTCGTAAGATTAAGTTAAGTTAGAGGAAAATTTAATATTCTTGTTTGATTTGTATAATTACTTACATAGCGTATTGGAGTTCCTCTGTGAAGCTGTGTAATTGTTTAATAAATAAATAAATTATAAATTATACTAAACTGCAATGCCTACTCAACTCAAATGTATGCAACAGCTGATTATTTTTTTGCTCCGATCTGGTTGCTCCCATAGTGAAAGTTGTTCAGTTTGATGGGTAGACTCTTAGTTTAAAAGTATGCTAATGATATCAATTTCACCCTGTAGAAGGACTTCTGACCGGGCCAATAGGGGCAGACTGCAACAAGTATATAACTACTTTGGTTCAAAGTGGTCGCTTTAGTTCGAAGAAGTTAGTTTAGTTCACTTAATGTAATGTGTATCGTTACGGCTCATTGACCGCAACGTTTCAACATTGAAGGATGAGACAATTAGTTTATTGATAATTGGACTCTTTGTTGTAATGTTTCATATCGATTTTACAGTTGATTAAAGATTATGAATTTGAGGTTTCACATTTAAAAGTAAGGTCGTCTGAAAATTTAGATTGAAAGAGGATATACAGGATGTAACAAAACACCCTAGTAATACTTAAGGGGGTGCTTCAGACCATCAATCTGAACAACTTTCACTATGGAGCCAATGTCGAGAAAAAATAAAATAAATCTGCCGTCCCATTTGAGTCGAGACGGTACTCCAGTTTTGTATGAAAGAGCTGATTTTTTTTCGCGATTTCGATGTTGGCACCATAATGAAAGTTGTTCAGTTTGATGGTCTGAAGCACCACCTTAAGTATTACTAGGGTGTTTTGTTACACCTTGTATATTGAAAAGTGAGTTCTGAGATAGTTTGGTCATTTGGAAAGGATGAGTGATAGTATATTAGCACTTGAAATAAAAAGTGCCAGTGTGAGTGGAATAGTCGCAAGGGACCGCCCTGGGTGTAAGTATATCTCCAAATTGGTAGCGTACTTAAAAAGGTCCAGAAACCGACGAGCGTGTATGAAACTACTTATGACTGTGAAAAGGCAAAAGAGGTGTGTCAGGATCGTAGCCGATGGCGATAATTGTTTCTGCCTACCGTAATGGGACAGGTGATATACAGGGTTTTCTCTACGGGACCAACATCGAAATCGCAAGAAAGTTCATTGGGCGAAATCTGACCCAGCTAACTAAATTTTTCCTACAAAAACCAAATTGGTTTTAAAATGTTTAGTATTAACCCACATTCAATTTTATGTAGTTATTTATTTTTTAAACCATGGGAAAATGTACTAAATGTACTATAATGTACAAAATGTACGAAAATGTACAAAATTAACCAAATGTACGGTAATGTTCGTTTTTAATGTGTAACAAGTTTCTTAAATTTTCTGGTCAAATTAAATTATTCATGTACTTATTCATATACCAACCTACCTAGCTCATAATGTTTAAAAGTTTAATTTAGCACGTGTAGTTAATTCGTAACAATGTATTAGAATGCTGTGCGCAGTCATAATTGAGGTGCAAATTTGATGTAATTTAATGTGTAATATTTTTAAGATCGAGTGTTAGTTTGTACTTTGTTACTGTGCCAAATAAATAAAAATAAATAAATAAAATAAATAAAATGTAAAATGTAGCATTTTTCTTTATTAGTTTTTGGCCTGAATCCCATGGTCTACATTAATGCGACATTCATGAGCTAGAGACATTTATCTAAACATCCTATACTTTTTTTTTCTGTAGGTCGTGGGTAAAGTTTTCATACTAAGGTGCCCAGTGACATTTGCTGTCAAGTAGGTTCGCAGTCTTGTATGGAACTGCAGATTTTTGTGGTGATTATCATAATAATAATACTCGGTTCTCCACAGATGCCAGTACAAGAGATAGTGACAGCTCCATCGAAGCACCTCAGCTCCCGGGAGATGAACCTCGCCAAGCGGAAGGCGCGGCAGGCGTTCTGCAAGCAGAAGTCCAGAGACTGCAGCGAGGAGAGCACCTCCGCGCCGCCCACCCCGCCCGCAGAGCCTGACCGCAAGAAGATCAAGTTGGAGACCGACGAGTTTCCCTGTAAGTAACACCACATAACATATAACAGTACTACGCGTACGTGGCGTCGGTGGCGCGTTGCGGAGAGCTTTGAACACGTAATTCTGAGAATCCAATCGAATCAGCACGGACGACATACGGCAACGAAAGATGATAACTCTTTTGAACCTTATTTTCGTACTAATAAAAGTGGCAAATGTATGTCTACTTTTGTTGCCAATGTACCAATTAGTTGTTCTAGCTTACAAACAGTGAAAGTAAACATCGTGAGAAAACCTGCATACTCAGTCTACCAATCCGCATTGGGCACGCGTATATCCTTCAGGGTAAACCTGTATCATACAGCGAGACGTTTTTAGGCTAGTGATGACTACGTACAGAATGGCCACTCCTTCCGTCAGATACCGCACCTCACACCCCACTTGTAAAGTAAATATACATGTAAGTGGAGACTCGTAGGTTCGAAATTATGTAGCCGGCGTGCTCAAGAATTCGTCTAGGATTATATCGCGTTCCGGTGGTGTTAGCAACCTGCCGAGTTTCATATTTTGAAACGAGCTGCGAATGTGTTCGAAATTAATGTCAAGACATCTTATTTACTCCCATCAAATCCTTCCACAGTTGAAAACACAGCTCCAGTGCCAGATTGTTCCGGCGCGTGGGTGGAATCGTCTCGCTGGCCGCTAGAGGGCTGGTGCGGAGCCCTGCAGGCGCAGCTGTTCGGGGCGGCGTGGGAGGCGCGGCACGGCGCCGCCAGTGCCCTGAGGGAACTGCTGAGGGCCAGGATCTCAACCAGCGCGGGGTTCCACTCCTCTATGAGTAGACAACAGGTGAGCTGTAGACCAGATTGTACTGCCGCTTGCGTGGAAACTTCAAGGTTGCTTCGAGTGGTTTCCTAAACTTTTAAGAGCCCGGAAGATCGCTTTTATTTTATAGAACCCTGTACCAAAAAGATAGTTGTACGAATTGTGGTATATTTTGTACAAATCATTTATTTTCTTTCAGATGGATGACGCTCACCAAGAATGGTTAGAAGATATGGCGTTGAGATTACTATGCGTGCTTGCATTAGATCGGTTTGGAGATTTTGTTTCTGATCAGGTAATTAATGTATCTTTTATTTGTATTTTGATAGTTTTTTAGGGTTCCGTACCCAAAGGGTGAAAACGGGACCCTATTACTAAGCCTACGTTGTCCGTCCGTCCGTCCGTCTGTCCTACCTATTTAGGGCTGTAACTTTTGAACTGTAATAGCTAGATAGTTGAAATTTTCTCACATTATGCGTTATTGCGGCGGATTTGTTAACAAATAATAAAAATGGCAGAAAGTTAAAAATTAAGGGGGGTTTTCAACAAGAAACTAGTTTTTATCAACGTTTTTTCTTAACGCTCTATAGTAAAAACGGTAATACATACAAGCGTCAAACTTAGTGTGATTATAGAACAAACTCTACAGAATAACAACAAATACTAAAAACCGGCCAAGTGTGAGTCGGTCTCGCGCTAAAGGTCCCGAACAAAAAAGTTTTTTTTCTAAGTTAATAATGTTGTGTTCTGTGGTGGTGTGGTACGGAACCCTCGATGCGCGAGTAGCCCGGCTCGCACTTGACCGGTTTTATTTTTCTTTTAATACATTGATAGTTCTAGCTGAATACCATCACACAATGGCAGCACTTATTTTACTT
This sequence comes from Agonopterix subpropinquella, assembly GCA_922987775.1. Taxonomy (NCBI): domain Eukaryota; kingdom Metazoa; phylum Arthropoda; class Insecta; order Lepidoptera; family Depressariidae; genus Agonopterix; species Agonopterix subpropinquella. Next base: position 5,446,530 of record OV277695.1, on the reverse strand, counting down.
GTTTTCTGATAATCCGATCGATCCGTTGGATGTCTGATTCCCCCGGCATTATACATGAGGTTCAGAATAGATAAAGATACTACATGTAGAATAGCTTGTCTCTCATTAACTTTAAATACCACACCTCTAAATTCTAAAATTACTTTGGTGTGACCCTGCACTCAAAGGTAATTTTAGAGGAGCAGAGCAAGACAGCAGGTACGCGCGTGTCAGTGGGACGGCGCGTGTGCCGACGCCATTTGTTTCTGTAGCAGTAAACTACTAATCAAGCATCGTGAGATTCTGATGCTGTCGTACGAGACCACTCACGTACGACACCGAGCGGAAACTTGGTACAAATATCGATGCGGATGTAGTGACGAGGCTATCGTGGAGAGCTTGTAGGGTCCTTCAAAATGCTGACGGTTTTTTAAGGGAATGACCAGACCTCAAACTGTACAACCTTATGTACGCGTACGTACGGGACGAAGGTCAAAATAGAGTTTTGGTCCCACAGAGAAAGTCGTTCAGTTCCCCTTAAAAAACCGTCAGCATATCAAGTTGGACTCTGTAGGAAGGTGTTTCTCTATTCTGCTAGGAGTTTGGTTGGAAAGGGTGGTGGACCACAGTAGGATAATGATACTGGCTCCTGTGGTGTAGTGTAGAGTCATAAAAGTGTTACTGTCAGGTGGTGGCGCCGGTGCGGGAGACGTGCGCGCAGACGCTGGGCGTGGCGCTGTCGCAGCTGCGCGCGGCGCGCGTGCGCAGGGTCGCGGGGCTGCTGTCGCTGCTCGCGCGCCAGCCGCAGTGGGAGGCCCGCCACGGCGCGCTGCTCGGCTTCAAGTACCTGCTCGCCGCCAGGCAGGTGCGTCACACACCACACACACATGTACTGACAAACTACACAAGACACGTTATAGAACGTATGTAGGAGGAAAACTCTTCGAAGCAGGCTTGAGGTGAGACAGCCATACTTTTAATGAGAAGGCCTGAAGATAGTATGTCCAGAAAAGTCCCTGGCTTAGACACCTGTCCGAAAAAGTGAGGAAACACCACTCTTAACCTGGATGTCTGTGATCAACAACGACCTGAAGAAAACCCAAGTAGACGTCTCGACAACCCGGAATTAACATGCCTAGCGAAGAATGACGAGTTGAGCCAACCCTAATATATGGGACAAGGCATATCTAGGTCATATACATACTACTAAACAATACTACAATCGATAGAATGTCGTGGAACTTGCTGATGCATCGTGGTAAAGATATTTGACAGTCGACATTTACCATATCATACAATACCAGACAAAATAGAAAATCTATTGTGTTTGGACGAGATCTATGTTCCGACAGACCAGAGGTTAAGGCTTGCTGATTATCCAAAGCCCACTGGACTTATCGAGGGCTAACAAAGTCACTCTATCAGTTGTAATGGTATGTTTAGGTCTTAATAATTCCCTCTAATATGTAGTCCTTCCACAGAAAGTAGCCTGCGAAAGCGGAGCCCTAGAACACCTAATCTCGGGGCTGGGCGACACGGCGGAAGACGTGTCGGCTGTAGCGGCGGGGGCGCTGGCCCCCGCGGCCGCCGCGCTCGCGTCGGCGCGGCCGCACGCGCTGCGGCACGTGGTGGCGCGCCTGTGGCAGCTGCTGCACGACCAGGACGACCTGGCCTCGCCCGCCAACTCCTACATGGCGCTATTGGCTTCCTTGATGGCGCTGCCTCAAGCTGCCAAGTTGTTGCAGTGAGTTAATGCTTTCTTATTATTCGTAGTTTCTTATTACTGATATTTTTCTTTATAAACTTTCGATGCAGAGAGTGATGATTTTAATATAGTATATTGTCCTCATATGGCACCCTATGCGATAGACCTATGCGATAGTTTTTCTTAAAATGTTACCCTGTTCTGTGATCCCTGAGGTCCAATCATCTGCCTAAATAAATCCTACTGCGTGTGTAGGGGAGGGGTCCTATATCGAATAAGTGTGAGAGGAACAAGTCATACTCTACTCTACGCGTATCGGTGGAGCAAAAGATAGTGTTCAATGCCTTTTAAATATATAAAGTTAAGTTCGAAATGAGAAGTTAAATGCTAAAAACAAATATTCCTTTCCACAAAAACCAACTAATATCCTCTTTTATGTTCCTCACAGTCCCATCGACTTGAGAGACGTCTTACCACGTCTGTGGCCGTACCTCGACCACTCCACGAGCTCTGTCCGCAAGGCGACCCTACAAACTCTTCGAACCCTCACACGACCTCTGATTACCTCAAACACTATCAACATAGCACAAACTAACGGCGGAACCAATGGGAATGAAGCGAAGTCGGGACACAGTGAAGTGAAGTCAGGAGAAAGTGAAGAGAAGTCGATCGAGAATGATTCAAAGTCTGATGCAAATGATCTTAAGTCAAAGAGTGAGATGAAGACTGAAGAAAATAGAGCAGTGTCCGGTGATAATAAAATAGAAAGTAATTTAAAGTCTAGTGAGAATAATGTGAAGTCAGTGGAAGAGGTGAAGTCGGTTGAAAGTGAAGTGAGTTCTTGTGAAGTGAACGGTGAGACGGATAGGTTCTTGAACTGGACGCCGGAGTTGTTGCAGGAAGCTATGCGGCACATTTACCAACGGGTCTTGTTTGAACACATTCATGAGATACAGGAGATTGCTATACAAGTAAGTGTTTTATTGAAATAAGCATGTTACTAAGCTTTTGCACTTCGTCTTTGTCCGCGTGGACATAAATCCTGTTAAACTGACATAAATTTTAAATCAATGTCTTACACGCATTATTACAGTAACAAGACGCAAAATGACACATACACGCGGAACGATACACAAGGAATGACGAGTATCTTGACTTAAAGCATAGTTTGGTACAGCTGTTGTGACGTGATAGAGATTTAAAAGCGTTCATCAAACTATTGCAGAGAAAAGTTTGAAATGATTGTTTTTATGTAAGACACTGTAATAGGAATTAAGGATTGTTTCGAATATAATCGTATCTAATCCAAACTAATCTCAAATAATTATGGGCTTTAATTTTTAAGAGTATTCGCCGACAAGCCGCCGACACAGTCGTATCTAAACTATTATAAAACTGTAACAGAAGTGTGTCTGTACATTGAAGAAATTTACAAAAAAAAAATTACTACATGGTTTTACTTGTCCCTGATTCCAAATCACAAATTTTTGGATTTTTTGTCTGTCTGTTTGTTTATTTGTTTGTTTGTTTGTTTGGGTGTTTGTTTGTTCGAGTATCACGATTTTGATGAAACTTTTTTTGTTTGGTAGCTTGTCATCTGACTTAAAATCTGGTATATAATTTAAGCGGACTAAGTCGCGGGTAAAAGCTCGTATACCTATAATACTGAACTCGACGACACAGCCCAAAGATCTTCGGGCTGTGTCGGTGGCTTGTCGGCGAGTTGTGTGTGTTGACACCTGAAGAGATAGAGGAGATTCTGAAGTGGCAAGAGACTACAAATATTTGAAACTTGGAATGGTATCATAAAATTGTTTTTCCGTAGGTATGGGAGAATCTTCTCCGGCACGCCTCACTGGCGATCATCCTGGTGTCTGCGTGTCCAGTGCTGGCCACGTGGCTCTGTCTCGCCATGCAGCCCGCCAGGCTCTATGTAGACCCCGCCCTGTTGCTCCAACCACCACCTAAAGTTAGTACAATCTTATAATATTTATTACCACGACACAGTTAGACTAATGCTGGCATCACCAATTGAACGCCCTTAACGAGCAGAATTGAATGCATCTAGAACCGATTGAGCCTCGGAATTTTTTCTATCCAGAGGAAGCCAAATAAAGGGCAATGCTTTTAACACGAATGTAAGATAGTAAATAAATAATAATAAATTACCTTCCGAGACCCTTAAAATCTTCAACCGATTTGAGAAATTGAGATGATAGATATCCGAATATTTTCGAGGATTATTAGCGGAATTTTCTTGACATGAGATTAATATCCAATACGTGGCATAATCAAGCTTAATGTTTTTTATAAATCTTGCTTTATGATAATAATGTTTGACGTCACTTGCAGGAGCGTCGAACCCGCACCAACTCTCAGTCGTCGCTGTCATGCGACGAGGTTCCCGCGGAGCTGCGTCCCAACCAGAAGTGGTACATCGGAGGCAGCGAGTCCCAGCCGAGCTGTGTGCGCGACCGCAACGTGATGAGAGCGAGGTGCCTCGCCGCTGAGATATTAGGTAATACATCTGTCAGTAATGTGACGAGGTTGTGTGGAGGTGCGTCCCAACCAGAAGTGGTACATCGGAGGCAGTGAGTCCCAGCCGAGCTGTGTGCGCGACCGCAACGTGATGAGAGCGAGGTGCCTCGCCGCTGAGATATTAGGTAATACATCTGTCAGTAATGTGACGAGGTTGTGTGGAGGTGCGTCCCAACCAGAAGTGGTACATCGGAGGCAGTGAGTCCCAGCCGAGCTGTGTGCGCGACCGCAACGTGATGAGAGCGAGGTGCCTCGCCGCTGAGATATTAGGTAATACATCTGTCAGTAATGTGACGAGGTTGTGTGGAGGTGCGTCCCAACCAGAAGTGGTACATCGGAGGCAGTGAGTCCCAGCCGAGCTGTGTGCGCGACCGCAACGTGATGAGAGCGAGGTGCCTCGCCGCTGAGATATTAGGTAATACATCTGTCAGTCAGGTGACGAGGTTGTGTGGAGGTGCGTCCAACCAGAAGTGGTACATCGGAGGCAGCGAGTCCCAGCCGAGCTGTGTGCGCGACCGCAACGTGATGAGAGCGAGGTGCCTCGCCGCTGAGATATTAGGTAATACATCTGTCAGTAATGTGACGAGGTTGTGTGGAGGTGCGTCCCAACCAGAAGTGGTACATCGGAGGCAGTGAGTCCCAGCCGAGCTGTGTGCGCGACCGCAACGTGATGAGAGCGAGGTGCCTCGCCGCTGAGATATTAGGTAATACATCTGTCAGTCAGGTGACGAGGTTGTGTGGAGGTGCGTCCCAACCAGAAGTGGTGGTGCTGAATAAATTCTTTCAGCCCATTTGATTGACTGCTTGTTTATTCATACAAGTAAATATTCTGTCGGTGTTGGTGCTATACGAGAAAACAGACTTGGGTACCGTCGGTAGGTAGGTGATTTAGCGGTTCAGGTCGGTTACTTACTGACGACCTCCATATATCCTTTTTCGGCGGGTAGGTGTGAAAGAGTGTGCAGCCAAAAATTTAGCTCCCATTATATTTAATTAAATAATTAGATAAATCAATTTAAAAATTACATGGTTTATGAATAATCATTAAGGCACCTACCAGCAGCTGTTTTTCCAACTAAACAAACTTTAAATTTGCACTTTCACTCTCACACCACAATGGAGGCTATTAAGCAGAGTATGGAAGAGATGTCCGCTTTATTCCACACCAAGATGGCTCAGTTCCAGACGGAGCTAGGTAGTAAGGCATCTCCCAAGACACCGATGACTGCTTCGGCTCTTGCTGTGGACTTTGAGGCATTCAAGACCTTCATCCTGGCAGCATTGAAGAATCTCCAGGCACAGTTGGAGCTGCTCGCACAAGAGAGCGATCGGCAGGAGATGCGCAGCCGCAAGAAGATTCTCCTTCTACACGGTGTTCCCGAGGCTAAGGAGGAGGTATGTGCATCGACAGTCGTGACCGTTGTGACTGATCGGCTCAAGCTGTCCGATGTGAGTGTGCTCGATGTTGCCAGATGTCATCGGCTCGGCCGGACTGGTACTGACAGGCCTAGGCCATTATTGGTGAAGTTTAGGGACCTGTCGGTCCGAGATAAAGTCTGGTCAGCCAAAACAGGACTTAAGGGCTCTGGAGTGACCCTGTCCGAATTCCTGACGGTGCGCCGCCACAAGATCTTCATGACAGCGAGGCAGTGCCACGGAGTCTCCAAGTGCTGGACTCGTGACGGGACCATCTTCGTGGTTGGGCCCGATGGAACACGCCACCGAGTCTTCTCCCTCGCAGAGTTGGACAGGATCCCCATCCCGGAGCCTGTGGCGAGCACGGCCGAAGCATCAAACGACCGACGCCGCAAACGTGCGCCGCCTCCCAAGAAGTAGTTTTCCTTTTGTTTTGGTAATTTAGTTTATTTCTTTCTTGGTTCATAACTTCAGGTAGTCGAACTCAAAATCTTTCTCTTTGTCGAAATTACCTTTAAATTCCTACTTAAATTCTTATGTTATTGTTGACGGCAAAGTTGACGGCTATTGTAGGTTACCTATTTTAATTTTAGTGACAGTGACACTGACAGCCGGCACTAACGGATCGTTCGTTTTATTGCGCGATTTTTGTACCCAATTGATTATGAAAGTTATAATTTGTGATAGACGTTTTGATACTTTGAATTAATTACTTTTTGTGCAGTCTTAATTTTATGTTTTTTTGGTAGTTTTATTAGAATTATAATTATAATATTCTCGTCTAATGAATCCCGATTTACTAACGAGTCTTGGAAAGCGCCTCATTGAATTAGGTAACCTTTTGTCCTGATACCTGTTTGTTATTATTATTATTTTTTGTTTGTTTGTTTAGTTTAATATTTTTTTTCTTTTTCTTGTGTAAAAACACTTCCATTCAGCTGGTGGGTAGGGGTCAACCCATACCTTGTTTATTTTAATTTAAGATATTTATTATTATTATTACTCTATTTATTTTTATATTAATATTATTTTTTTATACATACATACATGCAAAATACTAGTGAACTAAGTGAACACTTTCTATCCTTCTCTACATCCAATGAACAGAGTGACAACGAAAGTTTTCATAGCATTTCGACATTCTCTCCTGGTGAGTTTTTAGTTTCTCAGTTTTCTGATGTAGCTAAAAACTTCAATGTGGTCCACATCAATGCCCAGAGCATCCCAGCTCATTACCCAGACCTGCTTATGACTTTCGACAACAAAAACATCCATGCAGTCCTTGTCTCCGAATCCTTCCTGCACCCAAGCTTGCCTTCCACTTCCTACTCCTTACCTGGCTTCAAACTAATTCGTAACGATCGCACCAACTCGTCGCACGGTGGCGTTGCCATCTACCTCCGCGGTTATATTCCTTACTCCATTGTCAGCAAGTCTCCACAACCCCCCCCTCCTAAAACTGCGGAGCATCTCTTCATAGAAGTCACCCTATCACATACAAAAACGCTTCTTGGAGTCTATTATAGTCCCAATTGTAATATAGATTACTTCTCCTCTCTAGAAAATCTCCTAGAAGACCTTACTCTTTCTCACCAACATACCATCATTATGGGTGACTTCAACACCTGCCTTCTCAAAAATGACTCTCGATCGCGTCGCCTCACGAATCTCATAAACTCTAGCAACATGAACATACTTCCTCTTGGTCCAACCCATTTTTTTCCTAATTGCTCTCCCTCTCTTCTTGATCTGATAATGGTCAACTCCCTTCCTCATGTTGCCAAACATGGCCAGTATGGTGCTGATGGTTTTTCATATCACGACCTCGTCTACCTTTCCTACAAAATCCGTCCCCCTAAAGCCAAAGCCAAAATCCTCCTGCAGCGTAATTTTAGGAACATGGATGTCAAGCGTCTTCATGAAGATGCCCTGAAAGTTAATTGGTCCTTGATTGATGACGCAGCTACAGTTGACGAGCAGATCGAACTGTTCAACTCCTTTTTAACTGAACTGTATGACGTGCATGCTCCGATTCGTCCTGTTAAGTTGAAGCATCTTCCTGCTCCTTGGTTGAGTGACGAAATCAAAACCGTAATCACTCAAAAAAACCGCGCAAAGGCGAAATTTAAGGCTGATTCTACTGAGGAAAACCGAGATAAATACCATTTCATAAGGAATCGCTGCAATAGGATGTGTAGGGACGCACAACGACGCCATATTCATCTCTCAGTCGAAAATGGGGATCCAGCTAAAGTCTGGAAGTTTTTAAAAACTTTAGGAGTAGGTAAATCTCGTAATAATTCTCTTCCAAAAGATATTAACCTCAATTCTTTGAATAATCACTTCTCATCTTCTTCTGTCCTGGACGTTTCCTCCAAGACTAACACATTGAATATTCTATCTTCAAAACCTACTCCTAATTTCTCTCCTTTCTTTTTCAGTCAATTTGCTGATTGTGAAGTTAAGAGAAGCGTAACTAAGATTGCCTCCAATGCCGTCGGAGGTGACAACATTAGCCGTAACATGATCATTCCTCTCATTGATATCCTTACCCCCATCATTACCAAGATCCTTAATAAATCTGTTTCCTCTAGCACCTTTCCCAGTATCTGGAAAGAGGCACAAATCATTCCCCTACTCAAGAAAACCAATCCAGCCTCCTTCTCCGATTTCCGCCCTATATCCATTCTTCCTTTCCTTTCAAAAGTCCTAGAACGCTTAGTTCATTACCAGTTGAACCAATTCCTTTCCAATAACAACCTTTTTAACCCATCCCAATCCGGTTTCCGTCCAGGTCATAGTACGGTTACGGCACTTGTTAAGATCTCCGACGACATTCGACTAGGTATGGAAAATAAAGAGCTGACTATCCTGACATTACTTGACTTTAGCAACGCTTTTAATACAGTCGACTTTGACATCTTACTGGGACTACTTCGCTCTCTTAACGTATCTCCGACAGCAGTTGACTGGTTTCGTAGTTACCTGTACGGGCGCCGGCAGCGTATACGGGTTGAAGACACCTTTTCCTCGTGGTGTGATACTCATGCTGGCGTGCCGCAGGGTGGTGTGTTGTCTCCACTTCTTTTCGCAATATTTATTAACTCTATCACTCAAAATCTTTCTTCCTCCTACCATCTTTATGCAGACGATCTCCAAATCTATTCCCAATCAAGGTTGGATGACATTTCGCAGGCCATCCAAAAAACCAACGATGACTTAGCTCGCGTACTAGATTGGAGTAAGTCCTTCGGACTCAGGGTAAATCCTGTGAAAACCCAAGTTATCATCATTGGTAGTCCACGGTTTGTCTCGAGAATCAGCTTTGAAAGCTTGCCTTCCGTCATATTTGACGGTGTCTGCATACCATTTAGTGAGTCTGTAAAGAATCTGGGTATATTGTTTGATAGGACGTTGTCTTGGGTACCACAAGTCGCCCAGGTTAGCAGGAAGATGTTCGGTGCATACAGTTCTCTCAAAAGACTGCGAAATTTTCTTCCCATCAGTACTAAAATTGCGCTCGCACAATCCCTCCTGCTCCCTATCCTTGACTATGCTGACTCCTGTTACCTAGACCTAAATGTGGAGCTACTTAATAAACTTGAGCGTCTACAAAACCTCTCCATTCGGTTTATTTTTGGGTTGCGGAAGTATGACCATGTTTCAGAATTCCGTAACCGACTCAAGTGGCTCCCTATCCGTCGTCGAAGAGACACTCACATCCTATCCCTTCTATACTCCATCCTGTTTAATCCGTTGACTCCCCACTACCTCAAAGAACGTTTCATCTTCAGCTCCCTTACCACCGGCCGTCCCCTACGTTCCTCTCAAAACCTTTCCCTCAATATGCCCGTCCATTCCACAGATTTCTACACCCACTCCTTTACAGTCCAATCTGTCCGACTCTGGAACTCGTTGCCTGAGTCGATTAGACGTGCTCCTTCGCTGGATGTTTTCAAGTCGAAGGTCAAAGCTTATTTCCTAGAACTGTGACTATTTTATTTATTATGATTATTATTATTATTTTTTTTTCTTCTCCTTTCCTCTCATTCTGCTTTCCTTCTCAGTCATGGTGGTTGTATGTGTGTTTGTGTTATCTTTCCTTTACTATATATTATAGCTGTAGCATGTATATTTTATGCGTATATATTATGTATGTATATATTTATATATGTAAGTATATGTATGTCTATTATTATGAAATGCGTTTATTTTTCGGTTTCTCCTTTATTTCTGATATTTACTATTTATTTTATATAGCACCGACCCGTTGTTCTTTGTTTAAATTTCCTCTACCCTAAGGTTGTCTGGAAGAAATCGCTTTTTAGCGATAAGACCGCCTTATTTGTACCATTATTGTTTTTTATTCCTATGATGTATCTGTGTTTGGTGTAAATAAAAGTATATTTCATTCATTCATTCATTCATATCCTCCGTATAATGCTAAGGTTTAGTTAATTTAATGGTAAAGCTATTAAGTGATTTATTACCTACATTTTGATTTCTTTCTCTATATAATTTTAATAATCAATCTAATTTTATATTGTATGTCAGACATCTGACTAAATGTGCTGATCTATTTGTAACTTAGACTACTTATATCGGGACGCGTAACCACGTGCCATTCTACTAACAAACTTTCTGCCACTTTTTGCGAGGGCGAGGTAACATGTTATCCGCAACTTTGGATTTTATTCCCTATGACTTTAAATTCTAATTTTGAATGTTCAAAATCATGAAAAGTAGTCTCGTGTAAACCCCAAACGTTCTAAGTTCGAAATTATTGTTTCTCAATAATAGGCTGTCTAGTTTAGTGATAAGTTATAAAATTGAATGTTGAATGTACATGATCATTGCTCTTATACCGTGGCAGAGGGGAAATGCTACCGCAAGGCCGGTCCGGATATAAGTAGTCTAAGATTTGTAAATTACCACCTATTTACCGAATATGTACCTACCACATTTATCACAATAAATATAATTTCAATTTCCACCGTAGACCCGAACGTTGACACTGCGAGCTATAGAATCGTCGACCTTCATTGTGATTAATGCTTAGACTACTTATATAAGGACCGGCCTTGCGGTAGCATTTCCCCTCTGCCACGGTATTAGATCAATTAATCTTGCGCATTTACACCCAATTTTATACCTTATCACTAAACGAGACAGCCTATAATAGCGAAACAATAATTTTGAACTTAGAACGTTTGGGGTTTACACGAGACTACTTTTCATGATTTTGAACATTCAAAATTAGAATCTAAAGTCATAGGGAATAAAATCCAAAGTTGTGGATAACATGTTACCTCGCCCCCCGCAAAAAGTGGCAGAAAGTTTGTTAGTAGAATGACACGTGGTTACGCGTCCCGATATAATTAGTCTAAGGATTAATGTTATGATATTTTTTCAGGATACCTTTCGTGCTACCTCGTGCAACCGGCGCCTGGTATAGAGTACAAATCTGAAGAAGAGAGTCCCATAGACTGTTATGTTAAGGTATACCAATTGTGTACCATTTCCATTGTCCATCCGAGGATTCGCTACCGCTCTCAATGTCGCAGTTAAATTTGTATCTTCTTCAAGGTTAGCATATGCGCATTCCAGCAGCCGCAGACGACAAGATCTGAATGCGATATAAGCGCTATGCCGGAAAGGCATAATTCTTTTTTTAACCGACTTCAAAAAAGGAGGAGGTTTCTCAGTTCGACCGTATATATTTTTTTTTTTTTTTTTATGTGTGTTCGCGGATAACTTCGTCGTTTATGAACCGATTTTGATGATTCTTTTTTTGTTGGAAAGTAGATGTCCCGAGGGTGGTACCATGATAAGGAAACCAGGATCTGATGATGGCATCCCAGAGAAATCGAGGGGAACCTTCGAAAATCGTACTGCCGACTAGTGCGTTTTTTAATTTAAAGCACTCCTATTAAATCGAACTAATGAATTCACCACTGAAAATTGTGAAATAAACAAAATTTTAACAAAAAATTAAAACCGCCTTCAAAAAAACTAAAAAGTTAAAAAATAATATTGCAGCCTACGACTTTTTCGTTCGCATCATAAGAACATTAATTTGTTTTATAGAAGTCGGTGTCAAGCCAAGCCAAAAAATGCAAGCCATGTCGCGAATCGTACCGGCTTGACAGCGACTTCAATAAAACAAATTAATGTTCTTATGATGCGAACGAAAAAGTCGTAGGCTGCAATATTATTTTTTAACTTTTTATTAAATTATTTACAACTAGCGTTAACCCGCGACTTCGTCCGCACAAATTATATACCAGATTTTAAGTCAGATCATAAGCTATCAAACAACAAAAGTTTCATCAAAATCGGTTCAGTAGTTTTCGCGTGATGCGCGTTCAAACACACAAACTAAGGAACATCTTTTTTAAATTTACAGTTTTATAATAGTGTAGATGGGGACTTAGGGCAGTAAAGAACTAGATGCAGTCTCTTTATCTTAGCAAATTTTGTCGGAATTAATATATTTATTGTTAGCGATATGGCGTAATACTAAGACCAAAGTGCCCGCAGATATTCCTGTGAGGGTGGACACGCTGAAGCTGGCTGTTTTAAAACTACAATGTTGTTGTATGTACAGGTGATGATAGTGTACCTGCGCTCTGGCAGCGCGCTGCAGAGGCTGGTCTCCTCGCTGGTGATCTCGTCGTGGGCGCGACACACCACCAAGTACCGCCTGTTCCCGGCCACGCACCGCCTGGCCAACGGACTACCCCACAAGGTTTGTTATATGTACCTATAATTATAATATTATAATATTTAAAGGGGTGGTTAAGACCATCAAACTAAACAACTTTCACTATGGGACCACTATCGAAATCGCGAAAAAAAAAAACTGATGTTCGATCATCATCATCATCATATCTGCCGATAGACGTCCACTGCTGGACATAGACCTCCCCCAATATGGGGAGATTTGCCATAATCGCCATAATGCGATGCGTTTGCGATGCTAAACTAAACTACAGATCTACTCGAGCTAAATGTATCGGACAAAACATTTTTTTTTTCGCGATTTCGATGTTGGTTACATAGTGAAAGTTGTTCAGTTTGATGGTCTCAACAACCTCCATAAAAGTTTGAAATGTTTATTTTTACTTTTGTAACACCCTGTATACACAAGATAACACGATGATACAGATTTTCTCATAGTTTCGTCACCTACGCTCGTAAACAGGTACGAGTTTAACATATTCGTGTGCCCTGCTGCATATGCGCTTATTGCGCAGTTCATAGTGGTGGCCAGCTCGCATGGATGCGTCCATACATGAATGGATTGAGAGTGGAATTATGAAATGGGAGGAGGTCACGAAGCTAAGCAGCGTGTTCTTCTTTACACGATGAAACATTTTGAGTTAAGAGGGATATCACAGTCCAGTGGCCACTCATCACATTAAAAAAGATTTCTCAATAAAGAAAGCCTAAATTCAAAAAGTGCTCAACATCAAAACTAGAAAAGCCTTCAAACTATTTTCATTTTTTCTAATACTTTTATAGGTTCTAAACATTCCACTTTTAGACATTTTCGAATAAAAACAAAAGCGGCCGTTTTTTTTCTTTTTTCAAAATTTTTATGTTTAGACCTTTAAAAAACCTATACTTAAAAGTATTCTATGAAAATAGCTTGAAGGCTTTTGTAGTTTTGATGTTGAGCACTTTTTTAATTAAGGCTTTCTTTATTGAGAAATCTTTTTTAATGTGATGAGGGCGCCACTGAACTGTGATAGCCCTCTTAAGTTAAAGTACCTACAACCTTATGCTTCTCTTAAATCTTTGTTTCACAATGTTGTCCTTACCACAGGAAGAGGATCCAAACTCAAAGGATATATCGCAGCTGGCGCCTCCGCTCCTGAGCACAACGATACACGCGGCCCTGAACCAGGCTCTGTATTACGACGAGGTGGCGCTCAATTGTAACAGGTGAGGTTATAATGTGTTGTTACTTATTGTTGCTGCTGTTGAACACACACAGATACAAAGCCTTTCACGCTGCGCTCCTCTGTCGAGTAAATAGCATGTCATTTATTATTGTTGCCTTCTTAGATTATAAGATGCCGTATAGTTATAAGATTTGCTAACCGGCGACACTAAACGAGTTACAATCGAATGCCACTAAACTTGAAATATTCGGGACATCACACCTATAATAACCGTCTGGAAGATCTTTTCTTTTTACCCGACTGCGCCAGAAGGAGGGTTATTAATTGACAAGATCTGCTGCTTATGACTCTTACATATTATGAAGGAACAAGGTGAAATGTTACGCGTCTGCGGACGTAATATACCTACATTGTGCGGTTTAACCTTAGGGTTTAACAAAACACCCTAGTAATATTTAATGGAGTGGATTAGATAATTAAATTGAACAACTTTCACTAAGGAGAAAAGGTCGAAAAATTTAAAAAATTCCGCTGTCTCACACATTTGAGACATAAAGGCACTGAAGATTAGTATAAAACACTTACTGATTCTTCTGATTTTCTTTTGATATTGTTTTAACAGTGAAAGTTGTTCAGTTTTATGGTCTCCAAAACCATGGGGTGGTTTGGAGACCATAAAACTGAACAACTGTCACTGTCACTTTAAATATTACTAGGGTGTTTTGTAACACCTTGTAGTCTGTCTTGCACTCTTGTTAGACTAATGCGCTCCCTGTTACACTTGCGTGCCTGTGGTTGAATCTCTTTCTTGCTTATTGCTACGGTTCGAATTATGCCAATAGTGCAAACGCTATGCACACGCTTTACCGGTCGGTCCAAATTAGTAAGTACGAATACACTGCTAATAGTTCAGTAAATCTGTTTGGAAAATGATACACTACCTTACAAAAGGTCGGGTATCCGGGATTTTTACCCGACTGCGCCAGAAGGAGGGTTATGTTTTTCGAGGGTATGTATGTATGTATGTATGTATGTATGTATGTATGTATGTATGTTTGTATGTCTATTTCTTTGGCACGGCCCACAGCCTAAACGGCTTGATGGATTTTGACTTATGAGGTGTCGTTAGATTCGTAAAAATCGTGAGAGTGACATAGGCTATTTGGATATGTTATACAGGTAGAGGTCCTTAATAAAAATACAAGATTTCGACCTTGGGGTCCTGCCGCGGGCTCTGGTGTGACCATAAAACATCGAAAATTTTGAGACTTTTTCAGTAAAACTTAAACGTTGGGTTTTAGAGCAAACTTGTTCACTAAAGCTTTAAAGAAGACCAAATCCGCTACAATTTGATAGTTGAATCATCTTTATATACTGAATAGTTCCCGAGATACAACACCTCAAAGTATGGAGAGGTATGACTAATTCCTTAAAATTTCGTTTTTTTTTTAAATTAAATATGTTATTAACTTTAGGTTTCACTGTGAAGGTGTTCAGAAGAAGTATAAATAATGCGCTACAATATGTTTTTTGAACCATAAGATGCGACACTTGTAAATTTTCAGCAAATGTCAATTGGTAAACAAATACTTAGATATCGAACAGAATTTTTTTTTTTACAAACTAAAATGTAGCCTATGGTAATCAGGGATAGAGTAGCTTTCTATCAGTGAAAGAATTATACGAATCGGTTTGGTACTTCCAGACTTACCTACATACAAAAAACCCTCTTGAGCCCAACTTTTCTGCACCCACAGGCATAGGGCGGTTAGGAATTAGCCCTAACTGCCCTTATTTTGAAGTGCTGTATCTCGGTAACTATACAGTATAAATAGATGATTCAAAAACCAAACTTTAGCGCATTTAGTGCTCTTAATTCCGCTAAAACATAATTTGACTCTAAAACCTAAGCTTTAGATTTTAAACAATGAAAATTGAAAAATCTTCGAAATTTTCGTTCTTTTATGGACATGGCAGAGCCCGCGGCAGCACCTCAAGGTCGAAAACTTGGATTTTTAATAAGGACCTATACCCGTATAACATATAAAAAAATCGTGGATACCGGACCTTTTGCAAGGTAAAATTTTTACATTTACTAGGCTATAAACAATTTGTACAATTTGAACCAGCTGTCAATTTGACATGCATATGCTGCACTACCTATTTTTCGTGTGCGGCGTAAGCGCAAGTTAATGACGTCACTGATGACGTCAGACAGCAAACGTATCCGCACATTCGCGCATTATGAACCGATTGTGTGCATGCTATCTCTACCGATAGCGCATATTTGCGCATTTTGAACCGTAGCATATGTTTCAACGCCCATGATATCTTGATTGTTCCACTGAGTCTGTTATTGTTCGCAGGATACTGCAGGAGGCGCGAGACCTGCACGCCATGATGAAGCACTACAAACTGCCCGTCGACGGTGACGAGTTCAACAACATTCTGAGGCTGGAACAGGTTAATATCACTGTACTTTACTTTATCAAATTAATAAGAAGACGTTTACTTTTGAACGCTACCCAGACGACGGATATTTCGCTCGCGATCATTAATGAATTTACCGAAAATGCAATGGAATTGTGCGTACACAACGCACGTACTGAGACGGGCGTCATTTTTGACCGCGGCGAACAAAAGATACACATTCTTTACTTGTTTCTGACGTCTGTGTCCATGATTTCTCACATACAGGGTGTAACAAAACACCCTAGTAATACTTAAGGGGGTGCTTCAGACCATCAAACTGAACAACTCTCACTATGGGGCCAACATCGAAAAAAAAATCAGCTGTCCCATACAAAACTGCAGTACCGACTCGACAAAAATATATGGGAATGATAGAATTTTTTTATTTTTTCTCGATGTTGGCCCCATAGTGAAAGTTGTCCAGTTTGATGGTCTGAAGCACCCCCTTAAGTATTATTAGGGTGTTTTGTTACACCCTGTATATCTGTCAGAAATGGACATCGATCTATTAAAGCAGGTATAACACATTAATGTTGAACTGTTTTCCAATAAGAAACCACTCCATGTTTCAGGTGGTACACCTGACAAACGTGACGCAGCCGATGGTGGCGGCTATGAAGTCTAAGCGGGTGCTACAAACTTTAGAGGAGAGGCGGAAAAGCTTACAGTCTGCTGTCACCCAGTGCTCCACCGAACAGAATACATTGAATATCTCGTGAGTACTTTCAACTATTTTCGAAAAGGAATATGATCTGACGCAGTATAAGATAGAGTACTAACTTAGGCCTTACACTCTCTCGGTGATATGGGACGTTGATTATAGTAAGTAGTGTACATACATACATATACTCACGCCTGTGTCCCATTGGGGTAGGCAGAGACAATAGATCACAGAGACGGATCACGGATCATCATAGTGTATTCACTCTCAATCGCATTCGATTAAGAATTTGACACTCACAGAATTCATGCCGACGTCAGAATTACAGACAGTTTGTCTAACGAAGACTGGCCATTGCCCTACTACTAACAAAATAGCGGGGCTTGGGTACGGAGATAATCATCATCATCCTTTTTTATCCTCGCCGCTTGTCCACCACGACTCCACGAGTGCCTAATGCCAATCGGTGGACTTCACTAATGCATTGGATTTTCTTGTAAGCTTCATGGTTTTCTTCACCGTCTAGAGCAGCAGATAAACTCCATTAATGTTCAACGCTTTGTCCGCAGAGTGCAAGCGGCCCTAGCCGGCGCCTGTGCGAACCTCCACTGCCTGCCAGAGAAACTGAACCCCGTAGTACGACCACTCATGGAGAGCATCAAGAAGGAATCCTCTGAAGAGCTGCAGGCTAACTCTGCGAGCACACTGGCGGTGCTACTGTCCCAGCTGGTCGCGAGGGAGCCCTGCCCTAACAACAAGGTGCTGGTCAACTTGAAGGCGTTTCTGAGGTAATAGAAGGACCTACGTCATTGTATATGGACACACCCATGCCTCTTTTACCGCAACCTATCGTGGAAGACGGAAGGAAGACGACAGTAGGCAATAGTTTAGTCCTCTGTCAATTGTTCTCAATCTGTGTTATACGCACTTACCTCATTTTATCAGTGATAGCTCATTTGTATTATGTGTCCAGGGTGTGCCAACGTTTTATGTTTCTATCTGTGCATACCAGTAGGGCTAGTATGCCACGCACGAGAAAACAACAAAACGAGAAAGCCGTTCGTCATTTTGGCATGCGCAAAGTAACAAAAACAGAGGAACATCTAGATCTTTCTCGTTTTTTCACTGCATGTTAGGGCCTAGGAACTAGGCACACAGGCAAGAGGAAATAATGTAAGAGAATGATGTTATTTGTTGTAGATGCGACCCGGACTATACGCCGCGCATATCTCTAGAGAACACGGAGGAGAACGGCGAGTCTGCCAGCGACAGCGGCGCCGAGAGCAACGCCGGCGTCGCCTCTAGTCACGGTCCTGCGCGTGAGTAGACTGTGCTGTTGTAGATGTGACCCGCACTACACGCGCATATCTCTACAGAACACGGAGGAGAACGGCGAGTCTGCCAGCGACAGCGGCGCCGAGAGCAACGCCGGCGTCGCCTCTAGTCACGGTCCTGCGCGTGAGTAGACTGTGCTGTTGTAGATGTGACCCGCACTACACGCGCATATCTCTACAGAACACGGAGGAGAACGGCGAGTCTGCCAGCGACAGCGGCGCCGAGAGCAACGCCGGCGTCGCCTCTAGTCACGGTCCTGCGCGTGAGTAGACTGTGCTGTTGTAGATGTGACCCGCACTACACGCGCATATCTCTACAGAACACGGAGGAGAACGGCGAGTCTGCCAGCGACAGCGGCGCCGAGAGCAACGCCGGCGTCGCCTCTAGTCACGGTCCTGCGCGTGAGTAGACTGTGCTGTTGTAGATGTGACCCGCACTACACGCGCATATCTCTACAGTACACGGAGGAGAACGGCGAGTCTGCCAGCGACAGCGGCGCCGAGAGCAACGCCGGCGTCGCCTCTAGTCACGGTCCTGCGCGTGAGTAGACTGTGCTGTTGTAGATGTGACCCGCACTACACGCGCATATCTCTACAGAACACGGAGGAGAACGGCGAGTGCGAGAGCAACGCCGGTGTCTACAGCGGTCCCCGTAATTTACGGCGGAAATGTGGGAAAAAGAGCTCTTTTAGTATGAATTGACGCTTCTGTCGCTGCTTTCGAAATGTGCCTAATTAAAATAATTCCTTTATTTCAGTGGACAAGTACAACGGTATCCTGACGCTGTGGGAGCAGCAGCGCGTGACGGAGCGCGGCGTGCCCAAGCGTGGGCGTCCCCCCGCCGCGCCCCACCCCCTCGCCGCGGAGCTGTTCCCGCACGAGGACGAGGTTATACGAGCTCTGTCTATACTACTATACTGTACTGTAGTATGCTGCATGTCAGTACAATCAAAAGAACAAAGGTATCCTCACCGTGCTTGCGCGTCCCATCTTGTAGTTCCGAGTACAGCGCACGCTTAGCCTTCTCTCGATCGGCATTCGAGACACATGACCGAGCCATCGCAGTTGGCGTCTCATCAAGTAGGCCTCAATTCCCCCAATGTCGCAGCAACGCAGAACCTCTGTATTGCGTACTCTGTCCGACCATCGGATGTTCAGTATGTCACGAAGGCATTTCATGTGGTATTTGTCCAGAGTACGGATATGCTTTCTGTATGGGCACCACGTTTCGGACCCGTAGAGGAGAGCTGGTAATATGACTGCACGGTATACAAATATTTTCGTGTGGAGCTTCAGATCGTGCGATCGAAACGCTCCTCCTCACAGCTTTTCTACACTTCAAAAAATATTTCATCTTCATCGTATGGGGCATAACTTGATAACTTTTGAAAATGCAAGTCCAAGAATATATTTTGAAATTGTTTCGTTAATACTTTTGTAATATTTAAGCTGTTCTTTATCGCGAACAAGGAATGGGGCACTTGCTTGTTTGCCATCAACGAGAGCGGACGTATGCGCTTTACGTATACTCCTTACCTAGCGTGGGATTGCATCAAAAGTTTACTTATTTACTCTGAACCCTGCAGTACTTTATTTCTTTTCGGTGGCTTCAGAATAGAAGTAGAAACATTGAAGCCCTTGCTACCTCTTGATAGCTTGTTTTCCCGCAACAGTCTCGCAAACTGCTAAGGATCCAGCGGCGAGGCGCGACGCTGGCCCTGACCAGCCTCAGCCAGTACTTCGACGAGCGGCTGCCTGACGGGCTGCCCAAGCTCTGGGAGTTCATCACCGACCCCTTCGCGAGGATCATGACTGACAACGGTTAGTGTGACAATGTCCGGGATAAAACTTGAATTCCACATTTTACTGTCCATTGTTGAACGTTGTTTTTTCACTGTATTTTTTTCACTGTATTTTTTTCACTGTATTTCATTCAGACTTGTCTTGATATTGGAATTAAATTCGGTTTACTAATTACGCGTCATATGGTACACGTAGCCCGACGGTTTATGAACGCTGACCTTGTAATGCACAGAAATCAAATTCTGGTCTATTCGTCGGGAAACGGGAGGCGGTTGTAGCGCAAGTGCCTTTGGACGATCAGTCGTCTTTTGCGTCATCAACGTTCGCGAAAATATGTACTACTTTCGCCGAGCGCTAGTAAACCGTTGCGTTGATTTATACATTTGATTTTTTTCATGATTTAATCTTTTCTGGTGTTTTCGACAAATTTCGAACACGGTGGTACTTTTACAGTAGTATTGTTGTGAAATATTAAAGTTTCAATGAAATTAATCAACGTTACATTACATAAAAAATTGTTTCACGAACAGAACTAGAAACGCTAGAACAGGAGCAAGCCGAGGAGCTAATCTCGCGGCTGCAAGTGTTCGAGGCGGTGTGCCCTTACATCAGCGCGGCGCTGTGGCCGCGGCTGTCGGGCTGCGCCTGCGCCTGCGCCGCTCTCACGCGCTGCCGTTACACCGGCGTGCGGCACATGTCCGCGCGCTGCCTCGCCGCCGTGGCCGCGCGGGACCCGCTCGCCTGCATGCACACCCTCACACACGAGGTGAGTGTACTGTGTCTACACCGGCGTGCGGCACATGTCCGCGCGCTGCCTCGCCGCCGTGGCCGCGCGGGACCCGCTCGCCTGCATGCACACCCTCACACACGAGGTGAGTGTACTGTGTCTACACCGGCGTGCGGCACATGTCCGCGCGCTGCCTCGCCGCCGTGGCCGCGCGGGACCCGCTCGCCTGCATGCACACCCTCACACACGAGGTGAGTGTACTGTGTCTACACCGGCGTGCGGCACATGTCCGCGCGCTGCCTCGCCGCCGTGGCCGCGCGGGACCCGCTCGCCTGCATGCACACCCTCACACACGAGGTGAGTGTACTGTGTCTACACCGGCGTGCGGCACATGTCCGCGCGCTGCCTCGCCGCCGTGGCCGCGCGGGACCCGCTCGCCTGCATGCACACCCTCACACACGAGGTGAGTGTACTGTGTCTACACCGGCGTGCGGCACATGTCCGCGCGCTGCCTCGCCGCCGTGGCCGCGCGGGACCCGCTCGCCTGCATGCACACCCTCACACACGAGGTGAGTGTACTGTGTCTACACCGGCGTGCGGCACATGTCCGCGCGCTGCCTCGCCGCCGTGGCCGCGCGGGACCCGCTCGCCTGCATGCACACCCTCACACACGAGGTGAGTGTACTGTGTCTACACCGGCGTGCGGCACATGTCCGCGCGCTGCCTCGCCGCCGTGGCCGCGCGGGACCCGCTCGCCTGCATGCACACCCTCACACACGAGGTGAGTGTACTGTGTCTACACCGGCGTGCGGCACATGTCCGCGCGCTGCCTCACACTGTACACTGGGCACAGATGACATGTATGATGTGTTCAGCTGCTGCCGGCGCTGGGCGACGTGCGCTGCGACAGGAGGCGCTGCGGCGCGGCGGAGGCGCTGGCGCGGGTGGTGGACGCGCTGCAGCTGCAGGTCGTGCCCTACATCGTGCTGCTCGTCGTGCCTCTGTTGGGTGAGTGCTTGTTTGATACCAGCTAAACTAACTTTTTAAACAATGTGCAGCAAAAATCTGTAAACTAGACTTATTTTGAATCGCTTAGACTCAGAAATAAAGGACATCTGGCACATAATAGTTGTGACAGCCTGTAAGGGAAGTAACACTTAATAATTATGTTAAAATGTATTCAGAATGTAATAGTGTATACTTTGTTGGCAGTCCTTAAATAAATAAAAATAAAATAAAATAATACCCAAAAATGTATAACCGTCCTTTTATTTTTATTAGGGACTATGGAACACTAGAAACTAACTGCAGGCATTAGTTTATTTTATAATGATTTATTAGTTTTTATCATTTTTATATAAAAAAAAACATTGTGCTTGCAACACCTCCTACCTCCTCCTACTAAACAACAACCAATTTTGATGAAACTTTTTTTGTTTAATAGGTTATGATCTGACTTAAAATCTGGAATATAATTTATGCGGACAAAGTCGCGGATAAATGCTCGTCTACACTAATATTATAAAGAGGAAAGTTTTGTACCTATTTTTGTATGTTTGTAATGAATAGGCTCAAAAAGTACTGGGCCGATTTAAAAAATTCTTTCACCATTAGAAAGCTGCATTCACCCTGAGTAAAATAGGCTATATTTATTGCTAGAAAAGATTAGACGTCCACCCGTGCGAAGCCGGGACGGGCCGCTAGTATCTTATATAAACGATCTACAACAGGACGTATGAGCGACCACTGCGAGGCTGTCCGTGTGATGTCCACCCGCTGCTTCGCGTCGCTCATACAACTGATGCCGCTAGACGGCGCCATACCGGAGCCGGCCGGCCTGTCCGCGGACATGCGCGCGCGCCGGCTCAAAGACAAACACTTCCTCGAGCAGCTGTTCAACCCCAAGTCCATCAAGGACTATAAGATACCTGTACCCGTGTCCGCTGAACTCAGGAGCTACCAACAGGTTTGTATGCCAGCTGCCTTCTGTAGCTTTTCACTGTACCATAGAATGTAGTAAGTACTACATCTTGAATGAATACTCTCTGCCTCACGAACTTCAGGTATCTCAGAAAACCTCAGAAATTGGAAGCTCTAACTTCAGCCTCAAAGGTGGCAGTGAGATCTTAGATCTATCGGTGCAACGGCTGCGTGATTTGCGAGACTGTAAAATATTTTGAACCCTGTAACTTAACCGTCAAAAGTACGTGATGACCATGGATATAAATCAATGGATACCAATCCTCCTTACAAGCATGGAAACTCGAAAATTGACCATGGCGGTCGGTAATGTTCATTCTTCTCTAGTACTTCTTTCTTACGTGTCCGTCGTTGATGTTTCCGACTTTACGTTAGTCCCTTTCTATCAATTTTTGTCGTTGGATTAGAAAGGAACATCTGTGGATCTCCCGCTAAACTCTTTAAGGAGTTTTGGAGAGAAATTGTTTATTCTAGATTATAATTTTTTTTTGTAAAAGTTAAATAACAGAGATTTTGTATTAAGAATAGATTACTTTTTTTTAAGACGAAACATGTGCATCGGTTTTCTCTTTTTTACGTTATAAAATGCCATATAAATAAATGGTTGGATATACTTTTATCTATGCCACCTTTTGTGCCAATGGCCTCGATTCGGAGTGTACCACGACTAAACTAAACTAAATGTATTCCTGTCACTTTCTAAAATAAGATTAAGAAAAGAGACAGAAAACCAACAGCTGACTTTAGTGCTGTCAAAGTGACGTTAAACGCCCAAAAACAACTTAAATAAGATGGCGTACATTATGATGGCATCTTATTTTGCGCATTTAACGTCACTTTGACAGCACTAAAGTCAGCTGTTGGTTTTCTGTCTCTTTTCTTAATCTTATTTTAGAAAGTGACAGGAATACATTTAGTTTAGTTTAGTCGTGGTACACTCCGAATCGAGGCCAATGAGACCGATTATTTATAGATACTTGTTTTAATTGTATATACGATACTAGTGTTGTTTCTGTGATACATATCGACAGCCTATCGATAGCAGTATATCAAAATGAAAGTGAAGAAAAGAAAAATAATAATATAAAAACTCTACGGGGCTACTCGTGCATCGAGGTTTCCGTACCACACCACCACACAAAATATTAACTTACAAAAAATAAGACTATACAGGGTGTCCCAAAAGTGGTGGTCTAAAATGGACGAGGGGGTAGTGGAGATCATTTCAAATAATTTTGGTCCCATACACATAAAAAAATAAAAGAAAATTAAATAAAAAGTTGGAAATGTTTCACAAGTTTTTTTTGAAATTTGCATTTTTGTAGTGACAAGTCGACTTTTTCTCAAAAAGTTGAAAATTCAGTGTAACTTTTGAACCTTTCATTTTCGGACCTATGTGTATGGGACCAAAATTGTTGGAAATGATCTCCGCTACCCCCTCGTTCATTTTAGACCACCACTTCTGGGACACCCTGTATAATGTTCTGTGGCAAATCCGCTGTAATAACGCACATTCTGTGTAAATTTCAACTGTCTAGATATTACCGTTTCAAAGTTACAGCCCTAAATAGGTAGGATGGACGGACGGACAACGTAGGCTTATAGGAATAGGGTCCCGTTTTCACCCTATGGGTACGGAACCCTAATTACGAAAAATTTTCATAAAAAATTTGTCACCATTCTCAAGTAATTTACGCCAAAAATGTGACAGTTACGAAGAAACTAGCACTCTCGTTTAAGGCTGGGCCACACAGAGTGCAGCTGCGGAACGGCTGCGGAACAGCTGCGGAACGGTAGCCGCAGTGCGACACCTCGCATATAATTCCATAGTTTACAACTACTGCCGGCCTGCAGTAGGCCCGCAGCCTTTCTGCTGCTGCACTCTGTGTGGCCCAGCCTTTCATCTCTATTCTTTATGGACAGACTTTATGTAGGTATAAGTAAATAAAAAAGAAACATTTATCTTTTATTTTATTAACTGATGAAACCAACAGCTTACGTTGAAATATTTACATCAAATTAGTTTGATGATGAAACCTGGATGACGTTCTTTTTACACCTCCAAGGGATCGTAGGTAGACCTTAGTATTGGTTTGTTTCTGAAAACTCTTCTTGATGGATGTTGACGGCTCTGTCTGGAAGGTCTGGGATGCCAAGGCACCGTCTGCAAAATAATAGAAATAAATTAACATAATTTTACGTAAAAATAAATTTGTATAAGTCTACCAGAACCTCATGGAATAAAAAATTGAGATTTTCACATGGTAATGTCAAACTGTCATCTGTCTAGTCAAAGTACCCTTTACAAACTGCGACTTTTTGAAGCGGTAAGTATAAACGCGCGTTTATCAATCGCGTTACTGCATCGCTACTAAACTAGCAAGTTAACAGGCGTTTGTATGCACACGCAACCATCGATACAGACGCGTGTGTGCATTGCGACAAAGACTGTTGATGTGACTGATCAAACGACGACAAACGTATTCCGTTGAGGCTGTATCACGTTTGCATCGGTGTTGCATCGCGACTGAAGTGCAGACGCGTTGCAAAAAGTCGCAGTGCGTAAAGGGCCCAAATCCAATTACCTACCCCAGTATGGCAATTCTTTCGTATTTCTATCAGATTAGTCATTACAATGCGTATATAAAATCTTATGCATAACACAATTTTGCCAAACTCCCGTACATCTTGCATGATGTCATTTGATTTCCTTATTTGCCATCAGACTCTGGTACTTACACCGTGTGCAATTCTCGATAAGTCGGGTCAACACTAATGGCATAAATTAGAGCACATAAACTGTCAGTACCAATAACGTATGATTTTAGTTAATAATTTCCAAAAACAGAACAAGCTAAAATGAAATTCCACATTATGTACCACAATCACATTCAAAAAAGCTTTACTCGGAATGAATTATTTTATTCATTACGCAGGTCAAAACCTTAAAAACAGTAGTCGATTACTTACGAATGGAAAGATATCCTAGGATTATTTTCTGTTAAATCACCCATTCTACTCCAGCAACCAGTAGCCACACAAGCCGTGGTGTATGGAGATACGCACTAGATAATTGGTTTCTTAATAAAAACCAAACTCGCGTAATAACACACAATGTAACTCCAAAGACTTTGGTGCCCATGTGGGAACCACGGTAGCTCGAAAGCTGACACTTTGACGTTCAAGACGGTGACATTTGTCTGTGTTTGTCTTTTTTTTTCAAATGAAGCGATACCATAACTAAGAATGAGAGACCTGGCCATTTCTCGACTGGTTTTGAAAAAAAAGTCGTCTATTTTGATACATAGTCTCTGTTAAATAAATAAAAAAAAAGAAAAAAAAAGACAAAGTTGACATCGGAAACAACGACGGAAATTTAAGAAAGAAGGATGTACATTACCGACCTCCAAGGATTATTTTCATGTTTCACCGCTTGTAAGGCAGTCTGCTCTCCAGGTATAGACAATACCTATGCCACCTTACTGGTGATAACCTTGTAACTACACCGATTTACTGCTACCTTGACTCATGCTTCGTTCAACACATTTTAAACCTTTTTTCGCTGCTTATGTTTCTCCGATAAAACCGCAACCTGGGCTGTCATTTTTATACAGTGCGGACCTATCATGTCGATGCCGCCTTCGTGAAAACACCTCTGTCTTTCACGCATACCAAAATGAGCGTGTATGACGGTTTTGTCGCTATGTAGTGCGTGGCATAGTGGGACTAGACTACTAGCCAATTTTATAATGTCTGAACAACCCAGAAAACATTTTCTTTCGAGGAAATTACCCTGAATTATCCTGTCTCGGCTATAAAAGACTGTTCTCGTAGGCGGGTGTGAACTGGCTGCGGTTCCTGAACGAGTACAAGCTGCACGGGGTGCTGTGTGATGACATGGGGCTCGGCAAGACCCTGCAGTCCATCGTGGTGGTGGCCGGCTCGCACTGGGAGCGCAACCAGCAGCACGCGCCGCACCTGCCCTCCCTCGTCGTGTGCCCGCCCACACTCACCGGTACGTGCACACACACACACACACACACACACACACACACACACACACACACATCGTGGTGGTGGCCGGCTCGCACTGGGAGCGCAACCAGCAGCACGCGCCGCACCTGCCCTCCCTCGTCGTGTGCCCGCCCACACTCACCGGTACGTGCACACACACACACACACACACACACACACACACACACACACACACACATCGTGGTGGTGGCCGGCTCGCACTGGGAGCGCAACCAGCAGCACGCGCCGCACCTGCCCTCCCTCGTCGTGTGCCCGCCCACACTCACCGGTACGTGCACACACACACACACACACACACACACACACACACACACACACACACACACACACACATCGTGGTGGTGGCCGGCTCGCACTGGGAGCGCAACCAGCAGCACGCGCCGCACCTGCCCTCCCTCGTCGTGTGCCCGCCCACACTCACCGGTACGTGCACACACACACACACACACACACACACACACACACACACACACACACACACATCGTGGTGGTGGCCGGCTCGCACTGGGAGCGCAACCAGCAGCACGCGCCGCACCTGCCCTCCCTCGTCGTGTGCCCGCCCACACTCACCGGTACGTGCACACACACACACACATACACACACAGACACACACACACACACACACACACACACACACACACACACACACACACACACACACGCTTCTTTCACGGTTCACTCAACTCATGCGCAACGCACTGTGTCATTAGACAATTTTACACTTTAACTTAAGACATAAGGTTGATATATTATAAATGGTTTCATCGGGAAATGTTTATCCCTAGCTGTTTCTGCGAACGAAGATTAACGACACGACAAATAAACGTGGCGACTACGTATATACTGTTACGTCACTATACTGATTTCCCCTCCAAAACTAACATATACCATCTTCCACAGGCCACTGGGTGTTCGAAGTAAACAAATTCATTCCGTCCAAATTCCTCAAGCCGCTCCAATACGTGGGCCCGCCGATCGAACGCGAGCGTCTCCGCCTCCAAGTGAAGTACTACAACCTCATCGTGGCCTCCTACGACATCGTCAGGAAGGACATCGACTTCTTCAGTAGCATCCGGTGGAATTACTGCGTGCTCGACGAGGGGCATGTCATTAAGAATGGAAAGACTAAGGCGTTTAAAGCTATTAAGCAGTTGGTCGCTAATCATCGGCTGATATTGTCCGGGACGCCTATACAGGTTAGTAGATTTAAATATCTATAAGTTGTAAAAGAATTAGCGCTAATCGCGAAAATCTTTTCACTAAAATAGATGACATGTGAATCGGAAAAAAAATTCTATAAAAAATTTTTCATTAAAAAGGGCTATGGCGATTTTTGGCCTTGTTGATTTTAGAATTTGAATGAGAGATGTCTTGTATCATGAAAGAAAAGTATCACAAGAAAGTCTGCATTTTTGAGAATGTCTTTTGTGCCATAGATAGAACCAATAAATGATTAGGAATGTGATATGAAATAATTTAGAAAGAAATATTGAAGACCATCTATCATACTGTTTTTTTAGGGTTCCGTACCCAAAGGGTGAAAACGGGACCCTATTACTAAGCCTACGTTGTCCGTCCGTCCGTCCGTCTGTCCGTCCGTCCGTCCGTCTGTCCTACCTATTTAGGTCTGTTACTTTTGAACCGTAATAGCTATATAGTTGAAATTTTCTCATATTATGCGTTATTACGGCGGATTTGTTAACAAATAATAAAAATGTCAAAAAGTTAAAACTAAAGGGGGGTTCTCAACATGAAACTAGTTTTTATCAACGTTTTTTCTTCGCGCTCTATCGTAAAAACGGTAATACATACAAGCATCAAACTTAGTGTGATTATAGAGCATATTCTACAAAATAACAACAAATACTAAAAACCGGCCAAGTGTGAGTCGGTCTCGTGCTAAAGGTCCCGGACAAAAAGTTGTTTTTTTTTTCAAAGTTTATAATGTTGTGTTCTGTGGTACGGAACCCTCGGTGCGCGAGTAGCCCGACTCGCACTTGACCGCTTTTTTATTTTTATTATTAATCTTTTGAACGCCACAGTCATTCAGTCGTGACAACCAATAAAATGCCTGACACGCCAGAGTCATCTATTTATCTACTAAATAGTTTGTTCCGTGGAGTACAGAGCTCATGAAAGTGACGTAGCGTTCAAAAGGTTAAGGATGGGTTTGCTGTTGACCTCAATCCAGTCTTCAGGACGAAGATGGGGTCGAAGATGTACTGAAGAACTTTTATTTGATTAACATTTATAACCAGATTTCGACATAAGCTACATATCTGTTAATTTTTAGATTGTTAGTTTTGTAAAGGACTCTGAAGTGCTATGTATACTCTCAGAGAGAATACTTCTCACCACGCGTGAGCCCCTCACGCGCAGTAGATTAGATTCTACAGTAAAGATGACTGTATTTACCCCTGTATTCTGAATGGATGACTCTTCCCGCAGAACAACGTGCTGGAGCTGTGGTCGCTGTTCGACTTCCTGATGCCGGGGCTGCTGGGCACGGAGCGGCAGTTCACGGCGCGCTACTCGCGGCCCATCCTCGCGGCGCGCGACGCCAAGGCCACGCCGCACCAGCTGCAGGCCGGCGCGCTCGCCTGCGAGGCGTTACACAGACAGGTGACATGAACTAAATTACCTCGGAAAGCTATCTTAACACTTTCACTGCTAAGCTCAAAATCATGATCCTCGCGCAGTGCTAAAACTGACGCTCCTCGTAGGTCGTGCGCACAGTCGTAAGGTGAAACGATCAAAATGGCTCACCTCGTGGGTCAACCGTACATGCGTAAGGTTTAGGTGACTCACGCTGTAGGTCATGAGCACAGGCGAAATGCAACAGCGCTTGACCCCCCTCGTAGGTCGTGCGCACAGTCGTAACGGTGAAACGATAAACTGACTCGTCTTGTGGGTCACCCGCGCAGGCGTAAGGTTGTCGGTGACTCGCGCGGTAGGTCATGAGCACAGGCGAAATGCAATTGAACTGACTTGTTACGTAGGTTCTTCAGCACTGCGGCCCATTTGTCACCGACCTACGACGTAGGTCGTCAGCAGTGAAAGTGTTAAGTTATATTTTGTCATAGTCACTCAATAAGAGATTCATATAGCAAATTCGCTCTAGTTAACAAAGGAGATCGCTATCTTATTGCTGTCCTTATCGACGTAACCACATTTTTGCACTACGGCCATTGACATAAGTCCCGTGTTAAACAAGTCCCCTGTAAAAAAGGTTACTATAAACTCGATGATTATTTGAATGACCAAAATGTCTGGTCTTGACAATTTTACACTATGTAATGCAATATTGTATTTTAATTGTACTTTGTACATTTTGTTTTGTTTAAAAGATGTGTGTTGTAGAGTTTCTGGCCGCATCTTCTCTCAACGGAAGAACGCGCTTCCGACGCGGTGGTAGAGTCAAAAAATGATGTCAAAAAGCTGTCTATATGATATTATTTAAATAAAAAAATTTAAATGTTGAATTTTGACCCAGAAATGTCACGTCATTTGACGACCCAGTTGGTGTAATGGTTACCACGCCGGACTGCCAAACCAGGGTCCTGGGTTCGAATCCCGGTTCGGTCATGGATGTTATATGTTCGTGCCGTTGTTGTATGGTTACCATATTAAAAAGCCTACAATGCTTAACTTGGGATCATTACAATGTATGTGCCTGTGAGCGTTATTTATTTATTTATTTATATAAATTGAATGCAAGTGACATTTCTGAGTCGAGGATTGTGACTATCACTATTTCATACGCGATTACACTGACATTCTGTCTACTAACTTTGCGATACTATTTTTAATTAAAAAATAGTTAGATTTTTAGACAAAAACAACCACAACAATAACGTTAGCATCTGTTATTGAAAGAATTGGCTTTCATGAGACCTAAGTCCATTATAAACATAAATAAAAGACTCCCAGACTGACGTACTGATGTATGATGTACGTCCACCACACCATAGGCAATCAGCCAGCCTCTAAAGCTGGTTATCAAATCTCTCCACCATAATAGCAAATCAAACTCAGTGACAAGCCATCGGCAGAAAAAGTAAACTAACATGAATTCCCCTCGTCTCCAGGTACTACCGTTCCTGCTGCGGCGCGTCAAAGAGGACGTTCTAAAGGAGCTGCCTCCGAAGATAACGCAGGACTACT
Organism: Agonopterix subpropinquella; assembly: GCA_922987775.1. Classification (NCBI taxonomy): domain Eukaryota; kingdom Metazoa; phylum Arthropoda; class Insecta; order Lepidoptera; family Depressariidae; genus Agonopterix; species Agonopterix subpropinquella. The sequence goes on along the minus strand of OV277695.1, from coordinate 5,415,807 downwards.
ACTGCGAGCTGAGCCCGCTGCAGCGACGACTGTACGAGCACTTCTCCAGGGAACACATGCCGCACGATATCACCTCCAGCTCCAGCCACACACACGTGTTCCAGGTACGTTTTTATACTCACATTTGTAGCACCAATCCACATGGTGGAGTATAGTCCGCTTCGTCTTTCCCTTGTTCTTAAGACGAAGCCTATGTCTCGCTGTAGGAAGTATGTAAGTGCTCAGCCACACGTATAAAAATCAGCCGCTGTTGTGCCGCAGCGCGTCGTTGAAACACGTCGTATAGGTCGTAGGTTTTAGGTAGGTAGCAAAAGTGAATTTCATCCCATAGTCTTCCGCCCGTTAAAAAGACAGGCCAAGATAAACCATAAATAGAAGAGGTTCAACTTTCCTATCTGCTGGAAAACATCACAAACACCTGGATACAAATAGTTTAACACAATCACACTATACACAGAGTTTATGAAATAAAATTAGCTTGTATCTATTAATGGATGTGTAAGTAATATAGCGTTCCTCTTGGTGACAGGCGCTCCACTACCTGCAGAACGTGTGCAACCACCCCAAGCTGGTGCTGACCCCGGAGCACCCCGAGGCGGCCAAGGTGCACCAGCACCTCACCGTTCACAACTCCACGCTCGACGATATTGAACATTCCGCCAAGCTGCCCGCTCTCAAGTCAGTATGATCTTAGATAAGATTTTGATTTGAAAAGAAGTCAAATTTTAGAAATCCGGGTAGATTTTACTCACAAGAGTAAAAATTAAATCATGAGCCGAAATCGATTCCTAAACGCAGTTTAGGGGTTTAGTTTATTTTTATTTATTTCCTTATTTATTTCCTTTTTGGAGAACTTACAGCTAAATAACAGTTCGGTTTCAACAAAGACAGATTGTTAGTCTGATGCTGACAACAAGTTCCCACATATAAAATGCTGACAACAAGTTCCCACATATAAACAATGGTACCACATATAAATTTATGGTCTAATTAGCAAACTAGGAATTGATTGTCCTCGTTAGCAATGTTGGTTCAGGATTTCAGCAGTAAAAGGTTTTTTCAATTACTTGCATTCATTCCTCGGCTCTCCTACAAACAACTGTCTACAAGAAATAAATCGAAAAAAATTATATAAACGGTAGTATAAACGTGTTAATGAATTAACGCAAAACTAGAAAGTAGTTTGTTTAGAATCGAGAGCAGAGTCGAATTATCATGGTTTCATAGATAATTTTTTTCAAAATATTAAATAACTTGTAAGCAAAATTTAAAATTTTCTGAATCCGATGTCAACCCACCGCACGGGCACACTCACCCTACTTACTACCAAAACAAGATTTTAAAAATGTATCAACGAGTACGTTAGAGCTTTCTTTCAGTGCTGAAATGATAACGATTTTTGCCTTAAAACTTAAAATGCGAATAACTTTAAATTTTGATAATTAAATTCCAACTTACGACCGTGGAGCCGTGGTGGTCCAGTGGCGAGTAACCTTGCCTGCCGTGCAGGAGGCGATGGTTCGATTCCCGTCCAGGCCGACTCGTACCAATGAGTTTTTCGGAATTTATGTACGATTTCTAACACCACTGGCGTTTCGGTGAAGGAAAACATCGTGAGGAAACCTGCATGCTTCAATTTCGAGGCATTTATTGTGCCCACTGTCCATTACAAGTGGCGACGGGTTCACTCCCCGTCGCACTGGACAGAGTTTCGGCACTACTAGTGAAACGTGGATGTTCTGAGGTTTCAGAATATCTCTGACTACCCCCTCGGGGAATATAGTCGTGAGCATATGCTTATGCTAAAATAATTAAATTATTATTTCAATCAAATTAATTTGTTATAAATCAGTTGGGGTGTATGAGGTTTTGCGCTAATTCATTAACACGTTGTATACTTTTGTTTTCAATCGCAATGTTGTCATTGACCGTTGAGAGTGATAATGACAAAAATACTATCGTTCATAAATTTCGTGCGTAACTTAGTAGTAAAGGCTAGGAATCGAACCATCACCCCGCAGAACTGTATAACGATCCATTGTAATTTGCAGACAACTCCTCCTAGACTGCGGGATCGGTACAACAAACGACTGTGACTCTGAAGTCGTAGTGTCGCAACACCGGGCCCTCATATTCTGCCAGCTCAAGAAGATGCTGGACATAGTGGAGAAGGACCTGCTCAAGAGACACTTGCCTGCTGTCACCTACCTGCGGCTCGACGGCAGCGTGCCCTCGCACCAGCGCCACGCTATAGTCACCAGGTTCAACAGCGACGTGTCTATAGACCTGCTGCTGCTCACCACACAGGTAAAGACAAGGCCGATACAACGTGCACGAAAAGTCCTTAAAACCGACTGTCTTGAATAACTATTTATCAATAAAATATAAATTGCTGACCCGACAGACGACCTATTAATAGTACATTACTGCAGCGGCCAGCAACAGAGGCATTGATGGACGAACGTGTAAATGTGGGCCGAGGCGAAGCCGAGGCATACATACGTAAGTCCATCAATGCCTAGTTGTGGCCAAGGCTTGTATAGTACTTTTCTCAAATAATGCGCGGAAATGAAAACAGTAAATTTTCTCAAATAATTCGCGGAAATTAAAACTCTTTTCAAACTCAATGACGAACAACGAACAACAATTTGTTTTTTTTTTCAATAAACAGCTTTCTATTTGCAAGTTAGTTCGAAATTTAAAAAAAACCTTTTTTGAGTTACCTCCTTGGTCGCCATGTTTAGGAGAAAAAGATCGTTCCATTTTTAAATTACACGACAGATATGAGTTTACTATGTAATTTATTTGGCCGCAAAACACGACAGATATGGATTTTCATACAAACATTGCCGGCCGCTGCGCGCATGTAGTTGGCCAGTACAGCAATTTCGATTTATCTCGAAGAAGGTTGTCAAAATAATGCTCACATTTCCAAGCATGTTTGAGAAAAAAATCTAATTCAGCCTATTAAGAACATTTAAAAAAAAAAATGCCTCATCACATCGGTCCAGCCGTTCTCAAGTGATGCGCTTTATTTATGATATCAACAAAAATGATAGTTATCCTTTCATATCCTGCATGATATAGAAATGAATAGTACATTACTGCAGCGGCCAGCAACAGAGGCATTGATGGACGAACGTGTAAATGTGGGCCGAGGCGAAGCCGAGGCACACATACGTAAGTCCATCAATGCCTAGTTGTGGCCAAGGCTTGTATAGTACTTTTCTCAAATAATGCGCGGAAATTAAAACAGTAAATTTTCGCAAATAATTCGCAGAAATTAAAACTCTTTTCAAAATCAATGACGAACAACGTACAACAATTTGTTTTTTTTTTTCAATAAACAGCTTTCTATTTGCAAGCCAGTTCGAAATTTAAATAAAACCTTTGATAAGTTACCTCCTTGGTAGCCATGTTTCGGAGAAAAAGAACGTTCCATTTTTAAATTACACGACAGATATGAGTTTACTATGTGATTTATTTGGCCGCTAAACACGACAGATATGGATTTTCATACAAACATTGCCGGTCGCTGCGCGCATGTATTTGGCCAGTACAGCAATTTCGATTTATCTCGAAGAAGGTTGTCAAAATAATGCTCACATTTCCAAGCATGTTTGAGAAAAATTATTTTTTATGCTGATTAAGTGTTACGTCACATTGATTGACGATGATCGACGGTTTGTTCATATAAAAAGCATGATTAGTATAGGACGCCGTTTGCCACGTCGTCGTCGATGCGATAGGATGCGTACGGCGGCCCATACTAATCGTGTAAATCGAGTCGATCAACGTGTCGTAACCGTTATATAGCACCCACAATAACCACTAGTATTGTTGTAGGTGGGCGGTCTGGGTCTGAACCTGACGGGCGCGGACACGGTGATCTTCGTGGAGCACGACTGGAACCCGATGAAGGACCTGCAGGCGATGGACCGCGCGCACCGCATCGGCCAGAAGAAGGTCGTCAACGTGTACCGACTCATCACCAGGGACACGCTCGAGGAGAAGATCATGGGGTCCGTTGCTGTTATCATGTTATTCGTCAGTGTGGTGCGGCTTAGGGTTAGGCCAGTGCTCTGTCTCTCGCGTTTGGCGTTTGACAGCTAAGATAAATACCTAGGCCCTGCGTATCACACATGATACAGGCTGTCGTGCATTGACATAAGATGCGTTATAGTTCGTCATGAAAGGCTGTAAAAGGGCGCGAAAACAGGAGTTGGGCCACACTCCAGGGGGCTAGACAAAGTGTCTTTCGATTAGAACGATAAAAAAATTATGGGACTGTAGAAAAGAACGAAAACGAATAGAAAAGGCCTAGACAACATACAGTTTTTGACAATTGCTGTCGACATGGGAGCCTTTAAAATCGACTAGACCTTGTAGCTCAGTAAATCTGTTTGGAAAATGATACCCTACCTTACAAAAGGTCGGATATCCGGGATTTTTGGATATGTTATACAGGTAGAGGTCCTTAATAAAAATACAAGTTTTCGACCTTGGGGTCCTGCCGCGGGCTCTGGTGTGACCATAAAACAACGAAAATTTTGAGACTTTTTCAGTAAAACTTAAACGTTGGGTTTTAGAGCAAACTTGTTTAGTGAAAGTTTAAACAAGACCAACACTACACAAACAACACACTACAATTTGATAGTTGAATCATCTTTATATACTGAATAGTTACCAAGATACAACAACTCAAAGTATGGAGTGGTATGACTAATTCCTTAAAATTTCGTTTTTTTTTTCATTAAATATTTGTTATGAACTTTAGGTTTCACTGTGAAGGTGTTTAGAAGAAGTATAAATAATGCGCTACAATATGTTTTTGAACCATAAGATGCGACACTTGTAAATTTTCAGCAAATGTTGAATGACGGTCAATTGGTATACAAATACTTAGAATTCGAATATAATTTTTTTTTTTTACAAAATAAAAAGTAGCCAGTGGTAATCAAGGATAGTGTAGCTTTCTATCAGTGAAAGAATTTTAAGAATCGGTTTGGTACTTCCAGAGATTACCTACATACAAAAAACCGTCTTGAGCCCAGCTTTTCTGCACCCACAGGCATAGGGCAGTTAGGAATTAGCCCTAACTGCCTTATTTTGAAGTGTCGTATCTCGGTAACTATACAATATAAAAAGATGATTTAAAAACCAAACTGTAGCGCATTTAGTGCTGTTAATTGCTCTAAAACATATTTTTACTCTAAAACCTAAACTTGATATTTTAAATAATGAAAACTGAAAAAGCTTCGAAATTTTCGGTGTTTTATGGACATGGCAGAGTCCGCGGCAGCACCTCAAGGTCAAAAACTTGGATTTTTAATAAAGACCTATACCCGTATCACATACAAAAAAATCGTGGATACCGGACCTTTTGCAAGGTAAAATGTATACATTTACTAGGCTATTGTAGACAACGCCAGAAAAAGGTGGGCATCGGAAAGACAGCAATCTGAAAATTTTTTTTTTTTTTGAAAAGCGAACACTATTTAGCGTGTAAAAAAGAAAAAAAGAGTGAATGATTGAGTGAACTAAAACGCTAATCATAGAGCAGATTCAGCTTCTTTTTCTCTAATAAGCGATTGTAAATAATTTGTGACATTGTTTAGCATTCTGTCGTTTTTCTATCGTCGATAACGCTGTGGCGTTTTCGTTTGTAGAATAAGAAGCGTGTGCACGTTGTCTAGGCCCACACGCACTTCATAGAACGTTATTGAAACACTTGAATTAGTACTACTACATAAACGGAAGATGGCGTTGGCACATGCGTCGTTCCGCTTGCACGCGCGGCTTCTTGCACGACTTCTTGCACGGCTTCAAGGTTTTTAACAAAGGCGTGTAGTCTGTGTTAAAAAACTTCGTCAAAACTTGTTTTCAACAACGTTTGTTGTTAACAATAAATCCTTCAATTCCAGATTACAAAAATTCAAGCTGCAAACAGCGAACACAGTGATCAGCAGCGACAACGCGGCCATGGAGACGATGGGCACGGAACAGCTGCTGGACCTGTTCCAGCTGTCGAGCGGCCAGCCGGCGCGCCCCGGCCCCTCCGCCTCCGCCTCCGCCTCCAGCACGAGCCCCAGCCCCGTGCTCGAGACCCTGCCCGACCTCTGGGACGACAAGCAGTACGAGGACGAGTACGACATGACCAACTTCATCAGGGGCCTCAACAAGATGTCCACTTGAAATACCTACTTGAGAACATTCGAATACGCAACGTCAACAAAATAGCTTCGTCGATTTAAAGTATTCGGTCGCATTGCCACAGAAAAGAGAATCAGTAGAAATAGCATGAGGACTATGTAGTTCAAGAACTAGTAACTTGACCAAATATACAGATACGATACGTGTGACTTAAGTAGTCCATTGCACGGCGTGAATTTAACGCCCGAACGTAGCGAGGGTGCTAAAGAGGGGTAGCTCTTTTGATTTTTTCCTACTGTGGTTTTCTACGTGTCAAAAGATATTTAAAAGTATCTTCTCTTATTTATTATGTATCTGTGAAATTAGTAGATTCATTTTCGCGCAGTGTAAAAATGGACTATTTAACCTCTCGTATGCCGGGAATTATAGACACAATAGAAATCAATTGTTTTCGCGCGGATTCGCGTTCCAGCACACCGAAGGTTAAGCCAGGGAGAAGCATGACCTCTGGAGTTCAGCGGGTGTAGGTTACACAGTGCAATGAAATATTAATTAAATTCAACCAACTTTTTACCTTATCGACCATATCGTCAAAGTTTTTGACTAAAGACCCTTTTGAATGAAATGTATAAAACGACGCGCGAAGCACCTACATGCTACTTCTATTAAAGCCGTCGGGTTCTCTCTTCTGTGGTGAATACACTAATCATTACGGATTGGATATAGATTTTAAAATAATCTGACTACTGTATCGTCCGTCCGCCATATTGGATTTCTGATGACGTCAGATACCAAAGCCTCCCAGGACTTGTACGAAACGTACACACCTTATTTGTCCAAATCATAACTTATTCTAGCTCCTATTGGCTTTGCCGTAACCGAGTAATAAGTAGAAGAGATTCATCTCTTAAAATTATTAGATTCATGCAATATAATCTGGAGTACCAAAATCAATGTCAACCCTTCCACAGCGAATAGGTCTGTTCACTGACCAGAATATCGAAACATGACGTCAGCATTATATTTACCATTAAATCGTACATCACCTGTCTAAAGAATAGTTGCCGTACAAGGTACAAATATGTATAAACTTTGGTCAATTCTGTTTAGAACTGTAGCATCATAGAAATAAACAATACAATGGCCACGATTCGGACTGTGCCACGACTTAACTAAATGTATTCCTGTCACTTTCTAAAATAAGATTAAGAAAAGAGACTGACTTTAGTGCTGTCAAAGTGACGTTACACGCCCAAAAACGCCTTAAATAAGATGGCGTACATTATGATGGCATCTTATTTTGGGCGTGTAACGTCACTTTGACAGCACTAAAGTCAGCAGTTGGTTTTCTGTCTCTTTTCTTAATCTTATTTTAGAAAGTGACAGGAATACATTTAGTTAAGTTAAGTCGTGCGTGGCACAGTCCGAATTGAGGCCATTGTTAACTAAACAAACTGCCAGTTACAGACTCTCGAAAGTAATCTAGTGAAGTAATAATGCACAGTAGTTGCCTTTATCCCTAATACAATAAAGTAGCGAACCGTTTTTATAAGAGTATGTAAGATTTTACTTCTATTTAAGAGGGTACCGAGCCTCCAGTGCTGCCGTCAATCGTAATTTTTAATTTCCTAAAACAATTATACAACATTTCCTAAAAACAAGAATGTCACATTGTAGTCATTGCTTGTTTTCAATTTATCGAAACATTACGGATTACTATGTTTTATGTTTGTAGTGTCCCGATAACTAGAAAACCAACGACAACAATGTGTCAGTCTCGTATTTTAGTTTTTTTTTTAATAGTTACGAAATTAAAAAAATACTATTGAGTGTAGTTAAGTCTATTAAACGACGAGGCCGGACATCGGACATTCTGCGAATAGGACTTTGTGAATCGGACATTCTGCGAATAGGACCTTTTGAAAATCGTACTTTTAGAGAATATGACTTTTTGCGATTAGAACCAATTGAGTATCTGACTATCTGCGAATCGAACGATTTGCGATTGCATTAATTTTTGCGAATCGTCATACAGCGTCAGGACCGCACTGAAGGCTCGGTACCCTCTTAAACGATAATTTCACGTGACCTGAGTCTATAGCACACGTAGAGAACTTGAATGTTACTGTAGGTGTAGGTAAAACACGGCTTTAGAGAGATGCCTTAGTTTCGTGAATTGAAACTTTCGTTAGTTGTAGTACGATGGATTCATAAGGGCATTGAAGGGGCATTGCAAGCGTTCGTGCTTGGATTTGTGTGTTATATTAAATAAGTGAGCTCTGCTATAACGTAACCCTATCGTTTCACTATTATTTTTTCTCTATAATTTGCCCTAAAGCGATATTCGGATTGTATTGGTCAATTCAGATTAGAGTGAAGTCAAATGGGTGTAATTTTGTGAGTTGCGAGTCGCGTATTTTGAGTCCGTTTCATATAAAGGCTGAGGTCATAGACAATGCATTCCCGGATTTTATATGAATTGGACTCAAAATACGCGATTCACAACTCACAAAACGCTCGTTTGGCTTTACCCTTAGGCTGAAAATGCTTGAGCAGTTTTAATTGATAATTAACTGAATTTCAATTGAAATAAAAGTTGAAAAAAAAAATAGCGTGCCAGATATAAATCCATATCGCGTGTGTTCGCGTTGTTCCTTATATGCTACTCTATTTCAATAGTCGTTGAGTTCATTATCAATGTATTTACTATCGGTTTAAAATAACAATGTGCATGACCTTGAAGGGCCGTTCGATAACTTCACTCGGTTGTAAAGGAATATAGACTCTATGTAAAGGAAATAATCATTTGAATGACTCGAGTGAAGTTCGTGCGATTGAGTGACGTCACATTTGCAGGCGAGGTCATGCACATTGTTATTTTAAACTGATAGTAAGAAAACTGCATTTTTCCGCCCGTCTGAATTGACCCTAATGTGTGTTTTATGCACAAAGAAATAAATTGTCTTTTGTACGTACAGTACCGCGTTGGACTCACATTAGTTTAATGATCGACGTTCGAAATAGACAAAAGATATAACTAAGATATTCTTATAGACTTGTTATACTTCACTTTGCAGTTCATCGCTTTCATACCGATCAATCCGTTTTTTATCCCGCATTTATCACATTTGCACAGAACCTTATGTCCCCAAAATAAGGTGGTAAATAAATGTATCAAAGAAAAGAGATTGATAAGATTGAAAATACATTCTGAGATAGATTTGAAATGAAAAACACTATTAATATTTATGTCTACCTTGAAAACAAAACCGTCTTCATCAAGCATGTTAGAATGAGTAGATTAGCTAAGTAGTGTAGGTAACCAAGCCAAAACATACCGAGTTCTATCTAGATTTAACTAAAGACTATTTACTTGGCATCACTTATTCACACTTATTTTAAATATTTATTTACCCACATCTCATGTCTATTACGTAAAGCTTAGTTTGTAAAGTGTTTGATTGCTTACAACTTAAGTTCCTTGTTTAAGAATTACCTCAATGTTTCGTTTTCTTAACTATTTTATTTATTGTGTAGCGAATTAAGGAATAAAGTCATATTGTTTTAGTCATTTTTGTAGTTTTTAGAATGCGCAAGCTCGTTTTTTGTTTTAACTTTTTGATTATGATTTTTGTACCTGTTCAAATATGAAGCTTCATGAGACAGAGAAGGAAACAGATTGCCTATTCATTCTTTACTAATAAAATACTTATTATATTGTCTCGACAAACTGTAATTAACCTTAATTTAACAGTGATATGTTAATTGATAATGTACCTACATCACGTTTAACTTTCGTTTGTTTTTTTTTTATTATATCGCTTTTGTTCTTATCTCCTGAGTTACTTTGTGTCTTGTGTTTGAAATAGTTTGAATCGAAATAAATATGTTTTTTTTTAAACTATTGTTTGTTATTGGTTTCCTCCGGTTTTCCTCCATGGCCTCCATGTTTCTAATTTCCTAAGGGTGAAGCCAAACGAGCGTTAATTTTGTGAGTTGAGTCGCGTATTTTTGAGTCCGTTTCATATAAAATCCGGGAATGCATTGTCTATGACCTTAGCCTTTATATGAAACGGCACAACTCACAAAATCACGCTCGTTTGGCTTGGGTTAACCTATACGGGGTGTAAGGCTGAGATTCAGAGACGATTTTTAAGTCATAGTTCGAACTCCCGTATGTCAAAACCGATGCTTAGTTCAATTTTCGTATTCAGAGTCGAGTAAAACTTTACTTAGTCTGAACTCAAACTAAGCCGAGCATTAGTTTCCGAAATCGGCGACTTAAGTCCTACTTTGGCCCTACTCAGCAAGGAATCAGGGCCTTAATGCCAAATATTTGCCAGCAAAACGAAAAATAATCCTCAATGTAATGTCAGTCCCTTTTTGGTCCCTTTGACATATTTATCATAAATATTTGTTTGAAACAAGAAAATTCGGAACAAATCAGTGATTTTTAAATAAAATGGACAATATCACAATATTGGCCGTGTTATTGTCCAATTTCTGGAGTATGTTGTGTTGAGACATTACGATTTTTACGAGGATTGTTCAAGTCTTCAAGTCCTGTTCCACTTCGTCAGCAAGAATAAAGATCCCAAGATGACACTCTGACCAAGATCCCTTTTGATGGTGCTTTCGATTACATAACGAAAGTAAATTAACCGATCCCCACAACCCCCGATATCCAGTATTAAAAACAAGATTGTTACTTTGACTAATGGAGAGCGACATTATACAAAGGATACCTACCAATATTGTGATGTGTAATGTAATCTACCACTGCGCATTGATTATGCGTGGTGAACTACCTAATGCCTCAACACCCTCCTTGACGGAATGCCTGTGCCAGAGAGTTTGTGAAGTTCCCATACTTTTTACTCGACAAAGCTTTTCTCAACACTCAACATCCTTGGTTATGTCAGCATCAATGTTCATAATTATCTTATCTCCCTAAATAGGTAAGTAATAGTCTTTTAATAATCAACACATTCGTGGATAGTGACCGGCTATAGCAGTAATAATAAAAGTTCTATTGTGTCTCGTTCACTGCCCGCGAATGTGTTAAGATGGCTGTGTGATTTTGGCTTACAATTTGCCACCCCGTATCTCTCTGTGGGTGTTGTACAAGGTGACTAAAGGATAAGGGTATCTTATGCAGTGTATTTGTCAGTGAAAACCTAGCCACCTATCGCTGTTTTATACATTATTCAATGTTTACACCTACAATATGCTAAAAGAGCTTTGCTATGACTGCTTGCAAGATAGTTGGTAGTTGTATATGTATGTGGTATAATCATCTGTGCGGATTCAAACCCAAATCCTCACGGTTAAGTGTCGATACCTCCGAATCGCACCAGCAATCTCGAAAACTTTATTTAATTTTTAATTATAATAATAATATTAATATGGAGAAGTCTTGTGATCCCATAGAAATAAAAGTTTAGCGATTCGATTACATACCTAGCAGTATAATAAACATAATTTTTATTTTCAGGCCGACGTTGCACCAACGATGAAAATGTTTGATGTTGCAGCGTGATGGACAAATAATGATAGGTACCGGCCACGGCCCACACACTGTGTATGTGCTTACTCCCTTTTTGAATCCCAGCTCGAGAGCACTACAAAATTATATTTATGTGGAAGTTCAGACCAGAAATGTTTTGGCTCGCGTGTTTGGTGTCCTAAAAATCAGATTTGAGTGTTTATATTGGATTGAGCACCAAAATAAAGCAATATATCTAACTGTGGCATACTGTGTGTGTAGTTCTGAAATGCCAATAAAGTGCTGAAAGAAGATAAGGAGTATGAAGAACAACATTATTGAATAATATCTAGTTGTCCACTTTTATTAAAATTATTTCTTTGTATTGTATTGCATTGTACCTATCATAAATATTTTGTGTAAATAAACCCCTTTTATTAAAATTTCCATAAATCAAACCTTGTTTTATTTTGAATGTGATTTTTCGTCTTAGTTTTTCACGTTTCATTAATTTATTAGTCGATTTTACGCAGAAGCGATTCAAATCACCCGCGTAGTTTGAATTTTCCATTGTGTTCCATTAGCGTCAGGCCATCTTTGACAAAATCTTCTACCTCTTTTACTCTTACGACGACTTCGTATGGTTCTATCACTTCATTCTTTCATGTAGCAGTTTTAACACCTTGGCAACACCATGCCATAGAGTGTCTACTGAATGAACGAATGATAACTCGTACTTAGCCGAGTAGCGGCTTAGCACCGGTTGAAACTTGACTGTGATTACCAAAAAGTAAGTTCGCGTTAAGTACTACTTTGGCTGTCTTGGCTTAGTTCGTGCTTAGCACGTCTTAACGAATCGTCTCTGAATCTCAGCCTAAGTGTAACAAAACATAGGGGTGGTTATCTGAACAACATTCACTAATAGAGCCAAGAAAAAATTAAAAAAATCTGCTGTCCCATACATTTTAGTCGAGTAGTACCTGCATAGAACAGATTTTTTCTATTTTTGCTCGATGTTGGTTCGATGATGTAGTGAAAGTTGTTCAGTTTGACGGTCTGATACCTTTTAGAGCCATGTTCCGACCCGACAGGTATAATAACTTTATGTTCCGACCCAAATCACGGAACTGCACGTATAAGGTCCGTCACACACATACGGAATTGCAATCCGGAATTCCGAATCAGGATTGTTATTTTGTATAGGATTTGACATCACAATCCTGATTCGGAATTCCGGTTTGCAATTCCGTATGTGTGTCTCGGACCTAACTTGAGTGAAGCTAAACGAGCGTTTTTTGTGAGTTGTGAGTCGCGTAATTTTGATTCCGTTTCATATAAAGGCAGGTTTAGACGATAACAATTTTGCGGCTTTTTTGATTGAGGCGAATGGCTTTGCTAGAGAAAACCGTGCTAGTGATAAAAACGACGTGATTACACGAGTCGAAAAAAGGCGCGGGGGTTGCGAGGGACGCAGGCGGAAGTCACTAGCACCGAAAAATAGACGCGTGCTCTATTCCTAGCGAACGTTCACGTTGCATACCGTAAAAAAGTGATCGCCGCAGAATTCGCACCACAAAATTGTCGTCGTATAAACCTGGCTTTAAGGCAGAGGTTACAAACAATGCATTCCCGGATTTTATATGAAACGGACTCTTATTACGCGACTCACAAACTTACGCTCGTTTGGCTTTACCCTCAGAGGAATGAGCTCTTTATTCTCTTTGGCTTTACCTATACTTATATTACTCTTTGGCTTTACCCCTTTAGGTCTGGCCACACACAGACGGAATTGCAATCCGGAATTCCGAATTAGGATTCTGATTTTGTATAGGATTTGACAGCTCCGCAATTCCGAACGGAATTATGGAAGGGGAAAATACATACAAAATCGTAATCCTGGTTCGGAATTCCGAATTGCAATTCCGTATGCGTGTGACGGACCTAAAGGTTTAAAAAATAGCAATACTTTTACTCATACCCATTAGAAAGGACAAAACAACCTCGAAATTTCAAACTACCTATTTGACTATTAAGCCCGCACTTCACTCTCGCCGCGAATTGTCGCCGGGAACTCTTGGCGAGAACTTTCAAGGAAAATTACTACGGCTTATGATGCCACGGGAACAATGAAGGGCATCCACATTCTCGTTCTCGGCCTCTCTCGCTCGTTCTTGGCCTGTCTCGCTCGTTCTCGGCGAGAATGAAGAGCCGGCATTAGAAGAGTTTGATGGAGCAAAGAGTAATATACTCCCTCTACGGTAATATACGTTGGTAATATACTTGGAGTGAGCTCAAAATTTCACGCAGCACTATGAGCCGATTATGGTTAGAACGTGGTCAGAACTCAATCTATTATCACAACCACATTAATATCCTGGGGCGAGCGAAGCGAGCTCGAAATTTCACAGACCTGTGACGTGATTGCGGCTAGTGTTATTTTATTAACATTCATTTTATGCTGATAAACATTCAACATCATGTTCATACCAAGCCATAATAATACCAAAGCATAATTGTATACTTAGATTGTATAATACCAAACTCATTGAACCATTCCCAGCGCACCCGTCCCGTATGTGTAAACCTCGCTTTATTTGTAAAACGAAATCTACGTAAAATGAAACGTAAGTGATACTTCAAAAATTCACCGTCAGAGGGCGTAAAAGTGCATCAACACCATGGCGAAGGCGACGTCAACCGTGTGAATAAATTTTTGTTTTCTACGTGAAAATGTTGTTTTTTGTTCGTTTATAAGTTAAAAGACTCCACGTAAAGTTACTCGAAGTGTTTATCTTTTACCAAGTGCAAAAGTTCTCGACGGAAAGTTAAAAGTTTTGTGTGTGAAGTTGTAACGAACTCTGTATCGTCAATTCAGGTGTCAACGAGGTAAGAACTGAAGCTTATTTCAAGATTACGGCTTCTAAAATTAACACTTTCTATGCTAATGTGTATTTCCACGCTCATAAACTTTGTAATTAGCTGAAAACAAAACTTGTGAAGTACAGCACGACGCAGGTAATGGTTATAAATAATTCTTAGTAAGGTTATGATGTCTTGTCCTTACAATATCAAAGGTATTTATTTGAGCTTGGCGTTTTTCACTGAGAAGCGTCATATTCTACCCCCGAGCGTATCTTGAAGTTCCACACAGTTTCGGATGGTGTGATAAAAACTTATATTTTGGTACCTGCCTTGTGTTGTGGGTTCAACCAGTGACCTAATATTTTTTATTACTTTGGTGTTGGTAAAGCGTAATTTTATTTTATTATAGCAATGTATTATAGTTGTACTTCTGCCTTTTATTGAAAATTAGGAAAAGCTTTTAAATATTTTGTTTATTTATAATTTACTTTTAGACTAGATCAAGTTATTCTAGACAGCTTATTACCTACTTGTAACAAATTAATAACATTTTATTAAACGAAATACAATTATTCTTTACTTTACAGTGAGAATATTTATTTAGAAATAAGAAGAATGAATATACCATAGAAATTCTTTACCATTTATTCAAGACAAGGTCAAAATTTAAGAATCTTTAAAAACTTAAAGAACCAAGAAAATTTCAGCCGATAAGATCCCTCTTCATGATAAAGTCCTCCTCTAACTCAAGAAGGTGATAAAAGGCCAGAAACAAGTGTAATTTGGTGAAAGTGAGCGATCAATCTCTTAACAGTACTAAGGCTAATTTAAAATTCACCCATGAAACACATTAATCTAGGAATTATTTATATTGAAGAAAATTGCACAAAAAGCTGTAGTTGACAAAGCCTATGTTGCAGATAAAAAAATTCTGTTTATAGTTTTATGTGATGTTGAATAAATTATTTTTGTCTTATAAATATAAAGAAGTTCTTTATCTTTAAAAGACAACAATTAAAGAACTGAAATTCTTGGCTTTATTTTCATTAGTAAGGATTACTAAGGATTCTTTCATGACTCTGTAAAGAATTAAATCACAGATGTACATAAATTTTTTTTTTAATTTATAATTAATGGACTATTGCTTGTGCGTTAGCACTGCATTTCCGCCAGTGTCAAGTAGTTTATGGGAGAATCTATCCCAATCTCAGGGATTGTTTTTGGTCAAGAACAAGAAGAGATTGAGGATTGCGGAGCCTCGTGGCGGGCAAAAACGCGACGCGCGAAACCACGCGAGACAAGTGCTTGGGTCAGTTCCTGCAACGTGACTCCAAGAAATGATATACTGCCAATCTCTACTGCTTGAATTTGGTGAAATTTTTTCTTAACCAGTAAACTAGTTAATGCCATGCCACATACTGCATGTTCATGCTGCATATGTGGTACACTGGACCAGCATGTTATGTATGAAAAATGTGTGTTAGAAAACAGTGGATATATATCTCTGCGAACAGTCAATGATGACTACATAGTATAACTACATAGTATAACTACATGGTATAACTACATAGTATAAATACATAGTATAACTACATGGTATAACTATAATGTCCATGGTCTAATAGTTAAGAGCATTGGGCTCTCGACACGGAGGTTGTGGGTTTGGTTTCCATGGGGGACACCTAGTGATACGTCACTTTGTGCGTTTTTCGCCAGTTGGTTAGGACATTGCAAGCTGAATCACCTGATTGTCTGAAAACAACGATGATTCCATGGGCTTCAGATGGCACATTAAGCCATTGGTCCTGGCTACTATCTCTGGTGGTAGTAGTTGTTATATAAAAAACCATGTCGGAGGCTGTAAGGCGGAAAATCCCTGACACCAGTGCTTGCCCACATGATAAGAGGAAGCATAATGTCTAGACTGTGAACATGCTAATAAAAATGCCATGTCTTAAATTTTTTTCTTTGTTCCTTGATTTAGTAGTTTGGGCCTTAGATCAAAGTGTTGGGGCTGAATTTTGATTAAGGTAAGTTGTTAGTCCGTGTGGTGTCGGCTAAGAATAGCACCACCCCATTTCCTCCAGTGGGTGTCGTAAGGATATTAAGGGATCTAATAAAAATAATAAAATAAATAACGCTCACAGGCACATATATTGTAATGATCCCAAGAAAGCACTATTTATAGGCTGTTTATTATGGAAACCATACAACAACGGCACAAACATATAAACATCCATGACCGAACCGGGATTCGAACCCAGGACCCTGGTTTGGCAGTCCGGCGTGGTAACCATTACACCAACCGGGTCGTCTAAAAATCTATCGGAGGATGGGCACCAGCATCCTCTGAGTACACTCATTCAATCCAACTGCGATCGCCAACCCGCCTGCTAAGCGTGGCGATTATGGCAAATTCCCTCATTTTGGGGGAGGCCTATGTTCAGCAGTGGACGTTAGACGTCGTATGAAGTTGTTATGCACACTTTTTCAAGGCTGCTTCATGATTACTGTGCTGCCCCAATCATATATTTCTTAACAGTTAAACAATATTTCGAAAAAACAAGAATTTCACATTGTAGTGATTGCAGATTTTTAATTTATCGGCTCACTGCGGATTTGTATGTTTTTATTTATTATCTTTAAAACCGCCAAAAGTGGCCACTTTTGGCGGTTTTAACGATAATAGCCACAGGCATGAAACAATAATCCGTAATGTTTTGTTAAATTGAAAGCCAATCAGGAATACAATGTAACATTCTTGTTATTGGGAAATGTTGTTTAATTGATTAGAAATAAAAAAATACGATGGAGGGCAGCACAATAGGCTCGGTACCCTCTTAACAATTTCTATTCAAATTTAAAACCAAACGCTCAAAGGCACATACACTATAATGATTGCAAACTGAAGCTACTGGACTTTTTATTATGGAAACCAATAACTAACGACACAAACCACTTTCATGGCCGAACCGGGATTGAAACCCATGACCCTGGTTTGGCAGTCCGGCAAGGAAACTGTGGCTTAACAGTTATCATTACACCAACCAGGCTGTTTTGATAATTGCTGTTTATGCTATGTTAATTTTTTTCTTGTTTTCCAAGCTATATTTTGAATGTGAAACCAAGTGTTCCTTAGGGCGTGACTCCTGCTGTCCTGCTAATGTTTTTTAAACAAAACATAGCTTCACTTTTGGTCGTCCGCCATCTTTTTTTTAAAAATTAAATTGTGTGGGACGACGCCATTTTTGTTCTATGGTTTTGTGTAATGTGTGCTGAAAAACATTAGGAGAAGTCACCGCCTCACATACTCATTTCAAATGTTTTATCCAGCATATAAGCGCTCTCACAGACGAGCGACACTTTGCGGTCGATGGGTGTCGCGGAGGGTCGCGCGACCGTAAAATGTATGAGCGCGAAGCTCTGCGACCCACCGCGACAGCAAAGTGTCGCTCGTCTGTAAGAGCCTCCTACAATTTCAACCGCTTAGGGGTAAAAATCGTCCTTTAGGGGAATAATTTGGGGATATTGTTGCACTACAAAGAGGAATGTCCTTTCATTTCCAGGTCTTTTTTAAATACTCTGTCAACAGACAACAACAAAATCTATCCTGTTTATTACAAAAATATATATTTTCCAAGCAAAATAAAATGTTGAATGTACCTACCTACAAAAATGTTTTCTTGAACTCTTGTTATTTTTGAAGTTCATAATGCTGTGTACTAAATTAAAGTCACGAAAAAGGTACCTATATCTACTATAAGGTAGGAAGGACATTATTTATTTTACGACTTTTTTTTTTGCACCAATTGATGTAGAGATCGGCTATTCGGATGCATATTGACCCAGATTTATTTAAATAACCATGCATAATGTATATCTATAGCAAGCAGTATACTTACCTACAACTACTGCAATACCTAATTAAAATGGTGGTGATGTTTAAAATGAAATTGCGTATAAAACAGCCTTTTGAAACAAACAGCAACCATCAGCAATAACAATCAAACTTGTGGTTTATTAAATAACATAAATCAACCATCCTAATAAAAAATAAAACAATCAAATTTTAATACCATTCCACGTTACCTTGTATACAAAGCGAGTACACGAAACATAATCAAAAAAGCATATGCAACAATCCCTCTTCTATTAAAAAAAAAGAGGTTTGCAACAATCAATTCCCTTTGTGAGCGACATCAATGGGAGCGGTTACTGTGTACCTATCCTTTGATCTCGCCGCCCTCTGAAGATGCGACAGTGCGCTAATACCGCCCGCACGGAGGATAACGGACGTAAGCGCCTTTGAAAACTTTTTAAATGCGTAAAAATAGGTATAGGTATGGATGGACATGCTGTATTTTTCGTTTTATATACTGAGTTTTCGAATGCTCATGGAGATCACCGACCGTTTATTAAAAACAACGAAGAAAACTACTACTTGTGACTTAACTGCATAGCTAAGTCCATTATCATAACGAGAAACGATTTTGGTTTTTTTTATTGTTTTATTTTTCGTTTGTGACGGGGATTTCCTTAAATTATTAATTTGACCCTTATTTTATACTGTTAACTGTTAACAAGTAACTAAGCAAATAGCTTACGCCGGCCAATCGAAACTGACCATTTCAGCTCAAATTGTAAGTTTACTTATACCGGGATTTAGAAGCTAACCGTCCCCCTCGCGGAACATAGTCGTGAGCATTTGCTATGCTATAGGGATGATCAGATCATCAAACTGAACAACTAATGGCACTAACATCGAAATCGAAAAATACAGCTACAGCAACATTCGGACCGAGTAGATTTGCAGTGTTGCATGGAACAGCTGACCTTTTTTTTTGTTAAAAAACAGCAGTTATAAAAGAAAGTTGTTCATTTAAAAAACCATTGGAATGATCCTGTATGCGTGTTATTGCGTGCTAATTCTTCACACTAACAAAACGTCAACAAAAAAGTATTATGCGTTGGTAAGTAGATACATACCATTAAACTCATGAGACATGCCATGTACTACGGGTACGTCTAGCGAGGTAGGTAGGTACTTATCATAAGTCTACTGACAGTCTGTAAGTCCCACTTACTTTATGACAAAGCAACGACTGCCCCCTTCAGACTGAGTCAGTTCGCCGCTACTGAAATGCCTTAACTGCCTTCTTTAGATTGCAAAAGTGCTGACCAGTGCAGTGACGTAGACTATTTAAAGAATAATTTATGTCTCATTTTAGTTACCTACCATCCCGAAAGGTTTTACATCGTCTAGTGAATTTATTTAAAAACTGGTATATGCTTCAAATTTTGCTTTGAGGAACGACCACGACGTGTCGCTCGTACAAATGCGTGTATGTAAGAAGTTTTACTCAAAATGTCGTATACTTTCTTATGATTATTATAATATACCACTTGTGTGTATAAAACACGTGACGGGGTAAATAACTTTTCATGCTACTTTCGGCTTTTATATGGCAACAACATTTGAATCATACCAAAATAATACCTGTCGTTTGAACAATGCTATTTCAAATTATTTAGTTAAGATTTCTCCAGGACTTTAAAATGTTTTCGATACTGTAAATTTGTAAATTAGAAAGGAACAGAGAATCAAAATATATACTGTGAGATATGTGTCTCGACTAGTCGCGAGTCAAGTCCGCTGATCGAGAAGGCAACTGGTTGCAGAAAGTGAGCGCGGTCTAGTTTTTGTGCCCCACGCAATGCTCCTCTCCTGTGAGCTAGCCTCTAAGAGATTGGGCCAAAAGATGCTATTATCAGGCTTACCATTTAATATCAGGGTCCTCTATCTGCCCTCTTTAATTCTGGAGCCTATTAGGGTTGAATCTCTTCTGGCAGCACGGAATCGCATTTTTTCACGTTCCATCGTATTCTGTAGTTCGAGAACGTCATTATCTAGAGTAAGAAACGCAGCACTGCCGGTGCTGTCGCATTCCCGCTGTCGTTCTTACTCTAGCAAATAACGTTCTCTCGAGCGGGAATGCGACAGCACCGGCAGTGCTGCGACCTTTCTCGCTTTAGCAAATGACGTTCCTGAGCGACAGAAAAGGATAGAGCGTGAAAAATTCGAATCCGTGCTGCTAGATGGGGCTCAGCCCTAAAAGGCGTTTCAGTCTCGTCTCTCCATTGCCTGAAATAGTAAGCAACGGATGCGCTCTGAGCAGCATTTATATTTGTCATTGCAAAAAAAAAACTCCTTCGAAACCAACGTTATTGCACCTACAAATGATAATCTAGAGAAGAGATGAGTGCCCAGTTATACGTTAGCTAACATTTAGATTAACCCGTCTCACGGCAAGAGTGTCCAATTCGATGAGTTCACATCCAATCCCGTAATGTTAAAGTTGTAGAAGTTGATATGCGGGCACCTCAGATTTACCAAGTTTTCCAACTCTTTGCGACTGGTAAGGTAAACACACATCCCCAAGTAATG
Organism: Agonopterix subpropinquella; assembly: GCA_922987775.1. NCBI lineage: Eukaryota > Metazoa > Arthropoda > Insecta > Lepidoptera > Depressariidae > Agonopterix > Agonopterix subpropinquella. The sequence continues at coordinate 5,394,862 of OV277695.1, read as the reverse complement.
TATTAGGACCGAACTTGCACTTCGAAACTTTAATTTGATTTATTTTAGTGATGCGGGCTACAAATTTTTGTTTGCGTAACTTAGTTTGTAAAATGTTTTTCTTGTTTTGTCCGGCATCTTATATTTGTGTCAGTTGGTACTTTGTTCCAATCAAACTCCTAAAGTAACCTTTATTTTTCTTCTAATTAAATATTGTCTAGAACTTCTGCACGGGTCATCCCTTGCAGAAGTTCTAGACATACAACATACAACGTCACATAAGCATAATTTTATTCATTACATCATTGTAATGAATAAAATTATGCTTATGTGACGTTTCTGGATCCTACTGCATGCTGCCTGTCCTTGTCATATTAAATACAGTACCTAGTCCGTGAAACTATATCGTGTAGAATATAAAATGAACACTCACCGCCCCACCTGTTATTAGAATTGATTGCAGTATATTACCTTCCCTAGGTACTTATTATGATTTCAGGCAGGACGCACGTAACAACCACCTTCGCATGTACACAAACACTGTCACTTTGTCCTTCCGTGACTCGACTGGCGCCCAACCTGGGGCCGGCAAATTGTCGGCACAATTAATGTGCAACGGCTCCATTCCTAATCGACCGATAGAATTAAATGAACGGACTGCACTAATTGGGCCGGTAAGACAAAGGGGCAAACACTCGCCTTTGAGCCGATGTCTAGTGTCACTTGAGCCGTATGCCGTAGATGCATTCGATACTCGAAGTTGTGCTCTGTGTTATGACCAAGCTATCTGTCATATATACCGTCTCGTCGACAGATGTTTCGCATATCAATCAATACAATATTACCTAAGTTCTTCACGTGTGTTTGGAAATAGCTGTAAATTGAGACGTGATTGCCCTGAAAGTTTGTTTCAGATGTTTTTCAAATCTCGCCAGATGAAAGAGTTCTTTTAAAGTATTCTGAGAAATCAGAAAAATGAATTACTTTTTCTATTAATTGGAGCAAGGAAAACATGGAAAAAACCTCTGAAATATAGAGGAATTCTTAATAAATAAATCTAGAAACCTATTTCAAAGTACTCCAACAGAAGTTCAATTAAAAACAATTCCTTTGATGACCGAGGAAGTAGAAAAACTACATACCCCGCATTCCTAGCTGTGCAATGCTGTAATTGCACAATCAGCTGCACGTCACTCGATGGCTCTCGGGCCAGTGCTCTAAACAATCCACTATCTTGCAACCAGTCACGCCAATTACTCTCGGTTACCTGTGAGGTCAGCTCCGGTCTCAATCGTACGCCAGTGTGAAACACACCCTTTGAAATTAAACGTTGTTTAGTGCTATTCCATTGACTTTTATACTGGTTGCATCCACGTTCGTCAAGTCCTTATTTTGAGTTCAAGATTGCTACCATTATTTATTCTGAATTGCCTTCTCTGATCTTACTTATTCAGTACAATATTCGTGCAAACATTAGAACTTAGTACTCTGTGTTAGAACATTTCTGAAACTTAATGATATAACAGTACGCTCAACATTTGTCTATTTCTGCAGAACGGAAAACAAGTTGTTAACGAAAAATGTGGCATAACACTTCAAAAGAGTAACAGCTTGCACTCGTTTGATCCGAGGCTCAAATCGGAGCACTTGGGGGTGCTGGAGAGGCTCGTTATCGCACTCTGTGGTGGGCGTGGGCCTGCTTGCACCCAGACATGACTCCTAACGACACCTTGAAGTGGTACACGGTTGATGTATCGCTTTCCAACCAGGGGCAGTAAGATATTATGTTTTGTGATTAGGATAGCTTAGAATTTACAACACGTTTAAAGGAAAGTATTTTTCCCAAAAGGGGAAATTGTTGTATCAATGAGTTTTTGGGAATTTAGGTACGATTTGTAACACCACTGGCTTTTCGGTGAAGGAATACATCGTGAGGAAACCTGCATGCTTCAATTTCGAGGCATGTATTGTACCCACTGTCCGTTACAAGTGGCAAAGGGCTCACTCCCCGTCACACTGGACAAAGTTTCGGTACTAGTGAAACGTGGATGTTCTGAGGTTTTAGAATATCTCTGACTCTCGGGGAATATAGTCTTGAGCATATGCTGTGTTATGCTATTTGGTTCCCTAAGACCGACCATTATTCACAAACCAGCGGTATTGCATTTAGACTTGAGTATCTGATTAGTGATTACTTGTCTGAACTGAAGACGCAATAAAACTAAACTCTAAAACTGCATTGTCATAATACTCATAATATAAATCAGGGTTGAATCCAACAGAGAGCAGATGCAAATAACTCGAAAGGTTAGTGAAGATCTTCTAAGAACTTTTTCTCGTAGTTTCAAGGGTGCTGGGTATAGATACTCGTAGATACGCTTAATCCCCCTTTAATAGTTCTACCACATAGTACTATAATTGTCTACTGCGTATAGCTATCTCTGATCAACGCGATGTGGAAAATGAAAAAGGGGTTTGAACACTTTTGGTATAGCCCCGAATAACATAGTTTTTTTTTAAATCTTGTCTCAAATTCGATATGACTTTATGTCCAATTATCTCCATCACTTTAGGAAATGTCTCCAACCCAAATATTTAGATTGCATTGTGCAACGCGATTTCGAGAAAAAACATTAGGTCATATCGGGACTATGCAAGCTTTACAAACATTGTAAACCCCATTATCTTTCTATTCTTTTGTTGCTACGTTACTCAATTATCTAATTTCAGCTGGGTTAAACAGGTAACCTTTCTGACCCGGTTACGACTATATTACGATATTGACGAATGCTTTTATAGCGTCATAAAGCGGGAACTAAGATTGAGGAACAAATCGACGCCCCGCACGTTTTGAAGTCTCAACTTCACAACTTTGCATCGGAGCCAAGTCTGCACCGTGGAGCTACGATACGAACAAAATATAATTCATAAAGAAGAAATTAATGTGATCTGGACACTATATTTTACACAATATTACTACTCATAAATAATACCTATAGTTAAAAGAGTGGCAGCGTTTTCGTTGGTTTTTGTTAATGAGAAAATATGTTACCTACCTACCTACTAAGTAAATAAATTATTTTTTAATTAAATTCATAACATTTTTAAAGATTATAAGTGCCTCTAGGTACTTACCTAGAGGCACTTATAATAGGTATAGATATTTTTTCTATGAAGTTTATACATAACATAACTTAGAGCGAAGATAGATGTTCTATGCAAATGTATGAAATTCTAAGGAACGTCATTCGAGCCCAGCGACACTAACGCGGCGTTAGTGACGTCACTGACGAATTTCATACATTTGCATAGAACATCTATCTGTCGCGGCGCCGCCAAAGAAAAAATACACTACGCGAAAAGAAGCGACACTCATGCATGTGTGCTCGTAAAAGCGCTCGCGGCTATGTGTGCGGGTCGGGCGAGCGCAGGGGGGTGCGCGGGTTGCGAGCGGGTGGGACGTCATGTCATTGACGGTCGAATGACATGGCTGCTCTTGCTCGCATGACGGCACGACTCGGCCGTTGATATAAATATTTTCTTTGACTCGGCGAACGGCGAACGAAGCGTGCGACGCCAAATAATACGAATCATGAAAAGTGCCATTTATTGTTGTGTTTACGGTTGTGGCAATAATCAGAAAGATAACAGTGATAAGAGTTTCTGTTCATTACCTAATGATGATCCAGAAACGTAAGTTACATTATTATTCTAAACGTCAATTCAAAATCTATTAATTTTGATGGAGTATCGATAATGCTCCTTACTAACCATTGACGATATTAGGTGGTAGTGGTAGCTAGGTAGGTACACACGGCGACACATCAAGCTACCCAAAACCAAAATAAGCTGGCCGCGCGACGTTATACCTTACTATGCCTACGCTCGGTTAGCTTATTTTGGTTTTGGGTAGCTTGATGTGTCGCCGTGTGTACCTACACATACGTAGTAAGATTTGTATGAGTCGTGTATCTTAAATACCTAGGTACATTGATTTTTAAAAATGCCACAATACCCACAATTGCACTAGGATAATTTAAATTGAATTTACGTAAATAAAAATTAAGTACTTACCTACCTTATCTTTTATTATTTCCTTGCACCAGTGTAAACTTACACATTATTCGTTTTCCGCAAGTTTCAACCCTATAGCATACCGCCTCAAGGTCACCGACGCGGGGACTCACACGTACGAGGAGTGTCGGGCCTGTGGCGCCGCGCCACTGACGCTATAGACGCTCGGTTCGAAAGGCTACCTTTATCCCTAAAATGAAGGCAATGCTCTTTGATATTAAATTTACAATCTTTCCGTTACATTCACGACCGTTATTCCATTCGAGGTACTCAGACACTATGCTACTGTTGCCATAAAACAGACATTAACAATTTGTTTTAAAAATATTACTAAAGTGCGCTTACGCATGTTGTCCACGGACACAGATATAACATTTTAATACCACAAGCGATAAGGTAGGATTACTAACTAAATTAATTAGATCCTGATACGATATGATTGACATGAGAATACGATTAATTTCTACTCCAAAACATTAATGTATTTTGAGATTCGATAAACTTAATGGAAAATAATTATTAATAATTAGATTCATGTTTTTATCTTTTGGTATACATGTAAATGATAAAACGCTTAAAAAGATATTGTTTATGGCAAAGTTTCTAGCCGTTCCGAAGGAATAACAGTCGCAGGTTTATATACTTATTGTATTGAAGTATGTATTTTCATTCCAGACACAAGTGCTTCGAATTCCAATACCCACAAATAAATCCTGTCTCGCATTAGATTCTCTGTCACCTCTTGAAAGTAAACCTACGTTTGATTCTGAATGAAAACAATAAACTATAAGAGCGTTTTAACATTCCTATTTAGAATTACACTAAATCACGAACAAAGAGCTAACACAGGAAGCTGGTGCTGTCCAAAAAACAGAAGCCAAATGTCGGATTGATTAATAGATATTATCATCTACAAACTCACAGATAGCATTAGTAGCTCGCGGGAGCGGCGCGGAGGGTGTGGGAGTGTCGGCACGGTCAAAGGGCCCTTTGATGTTTGCCGCCGGCTTAATGCACCGCCCGCGGCCCCCGCACCGCTCATCATTAGCAATTTCCCTGTAATTTATTATCTTTACCGCTATTTATTTGTACAATTTCACGGGCGTTGCGTTTCGCACCTTGCCTCGTTCGCTGCGCTTCATGGTCATGATGCCAAACTAAATCATTTCGTCAATTCCTTTTTCTACTTTTTTCGCAAAGGGAATAAATACGATGGTCCTTCTAGCCGGATTTTCGTTCATTACGCCGTAACCGTGATTGATGGTCAAGTTAATGCTCTTTAATACTTGTACGCATTACGCTACTGTTGGGAATCAATCAAAACGTTTAAAGAGGATTGATATAGTCGGATTGACCTGATTTAGTAATCCAACTTTAACTGGCCGATTTGTTTTGATTGATCGATGAGAATCTAACTCGTGACTATGTGGAAATTTTTATTTTTCTATTTATGTTTTGGGAAGTCCCAAAATATGCCGAAAATATTCCAGAGCACGTGTCGTCTTGCATTCTGTGGTGAAGTGTGCGGGCTCATTAGCAAGACTTTGTGACTTAGATGTTGCCTTTGTGCGGCAAAGTCCGCTTGAAGCGGAGTTCGGCAAAAGAAAATCTAGGTTCGCTTGTCTGAACACACCTCACGTTTTTTTGGTTAACTTTTTATTTCGTCAGTCGGAAACTCTGAAATGTAAGGTTTTTTTTAATTAAGCGAGTGCAATTATTTTCTCTCAAAACATGTTTTCCGTAGGTATTAACATAATATTTTGTATGTACTTTGTACTAATTGGTAGTGGAATCCAAATTAACTTAATAATCAGGTCAGTTGGCAACAGGCTTTGATGAACAGATTCATTACAGAGTGCACTAATGATAATGATTGCATAATAATTATTGTTAATGTAATTTTCAGTATAATTACAGAACTCTATTTAGAGCTCATTGACTCATTCACAGAATCCGTAAGATCTTACGAGGTAGTTCTTTATCTTGGTTTACAAAACAGGTTCCACCGGACAAGTTTGGAACGAAATTTTGAACCTTTTACCGGTACGGTCTCCAAAATCACTTTAGATGCAAGAGTTTTAAGATAAATACTGCAACTAATGGAGTCGAACAGTTAATTTGTGTTGCGGGACCTCAGTTGGTTCATAATTGGTTTAATGTCCGCCACTCTGCACCAACGGGACCAGAACAACGATCGAATTAACTGGAATTGCATTGTCCACGGGAAATACAACGAATAAACTCAGACTTTGTCGTAAGTAGTCTTCATTGAGCTTATCTTGAACAGTGGAATTTGTGGCGATTGTGGCGAAGCTGGCGGTACTTGAAATGAAAAGTTTCCTGAATGTTCTTTTCTTTTTGTAGTTCTGTACGAGTTATCAGCAGAAATAATGTTCAAAAATAACCATCTTTTGTTGGTCGGTTCAAAAGATGCAAAACTAGGCAAAAAGACACGGTAGGTTTATAACAAAGCCTCAACAAAGAAACGCTAATAGACTATGCTGAAGCTGCATACAAAGCAGCATGCAAAAGGCGAGATTAAATGAAGAAGTAGATGCTGCAGCCTCCAGACGGCACGGATGGAGGTTACGCATCGATTGCAGCCTGGTGTCTCATTTTGATCTTGAGCCAAACAAAGCTCTGGCGTCAAAGGCTCTGTGTAAAAAGGAATCCAGTGATAGAGGCAGTCAACAATGGACCAGATAAGGGTTTGGGTTATATCGTGGGCTAGAGCGGAAGACGCTTTTATAAATAAGTGTCAGGGCAAATATTTTGACTTTCTTTGTAAGTTAATAATTGTGGCAAATGGAGTACGAAAAATTATTTCGAGAATAATTCTCGACTGATCCCACTTTACTACCCGTTCACGACCAGTTGGCCGTCGATGACCGTTACAAAATTTCCTCACAGGCACATTAATTGGTCCCGTCGACAAAAAATAATATAAAAGGCAAATAAAAATTTAAAATTAAAAGCGATATTAGTGATTGGGACGGATGTGCCGTACGTGGTTGCGTTGCTAAAGGTTATAAAATTGCGTTTATTAGGGTCTCTTAGGGGTGTGGTGCGGGGAAGCGGGAAGGGAGGTAGCGGCCAACTCGAAGTGAATGACTAGTACGTTCAACAATAGCACCATAGTAATAGCTGTATGTTGTCACGTTTCTCGATAATTCCACATTAAAACAAGAACATGGATAAAGGGCCTTGATAACGCTACTGTTGTTAACCAAAACATTGGGTCAGAAATGTGAGACGTCCGTGCCGATAATGGCGCGCACTTTAATTTAGGTAGGTACTATGTAGGTACTTTATTTTCCTGACGAATGTAAGTGTTAGCCGCCGTTCGCTCTTGACTCCCAGCTAGCTGTTGTCGCGAGGTGGGCTTCCGGCGTCGCTTTGTGCAGAATTGATACAGCGCCGCCGATAAATATTGTGGCGAGCTTTGTGAGTGTCGCTTGTATTATATATGCCTAGCTACATGCTGTATGCAACGTGGAATATTAAATAGGTTGCGAGCTTTTGAGAAGAGTGGGTTGTTTGGCACTTTTCAATCTTTGCATTATAGTATGAGTACATGATTGCCACCCTGTAAAATAGTAGCTTATCAATGATTGCACCGATCAAGTCGTACAAATGATACAATACAGTAACTCTGTAATTGTTTTTATTTGTTGATTATTTTTGACGACCCGGTTAGTGTAATGGTAACCTCGCTGCACTGCCAATCCAGAGGCCCTGGGTTCGAATCTCGGTTCGGTTATGGACTTGTGACGCTATATTTCATAACAAAAAGCGTACGTTTGAATGTGTCTGTGAGCGTTATTTATTTATTTATAGCTAAACAGATTTTTGATTAAATATTTAATTATTTATTCGCAATAGACCATATCAATGGTGAACAAAGAAGAACTTGTTATCTTTGCTTGTTAAATAATGGCTATTTTGATTAATCAGAAAAATGTGATGCTCATTTATGGCTATTATCTCCATTTTCAACTGAGCAGTTAGTTGTAGTTGCTGGAAACCCATCAGGGCGTGACTTACTTTATGATGCCAACTGATAGCAGACACCCTAAGTTCCACTCCGCCAAGTCAAACATCATAAGTCGTGTTTACATCGGTCTCTTTGTCGTTACCCTTCCTGTAAACACTCCACAATCGTTATGATTTAACCTCAAAAGGGTTGGGCTTAGAATCTAATCGTTTAGAGTAAGAACGAGACTAAATTAAATCTAATTATCTAACAAGATATCAATATTACAGTACTGATTCTGTAAATAGATGAAAGTTTCGGTCTGTGCCATATAGACGTTTGATCTTCACTTTTGATCAAATGAATCGATAAACAAAACAAACATTATAAGTATGCTAACTTACAAATCATAATTAAGTACTTACCTACCTAATTATTAATAATATTTGAAACCAATAGTATGCGTCAGCCACCAATTCACTTCTAATAATTATAAAATAAAATAGTTTACCAGCTTCTTCGTCTTTTTGTCGGTCTGTTTGTTTGTTTGGGTGTTTGTTTGTTCGAGTATCACGCAAAAACTACTGAACCGATTTTGATAAAACTTTTTTGTTTGATAGCTTATCATCTGACTTAAAATATGGTAAGTATATAATTTAGCGTACGAAGTCGCGGGTAAAAGCTCGTACCTAGTAATGTTATAAAAATTACTTGGGCAGGTAATAGAAAAAAATCGTAGGTACTTAAGTAGTACCTACCTATTACCCTATTACCTATTCAGTTTTTTTGCGAGACCCGTGAAGATTCAGTTAAAGCTTACTATAGTTAAGTAAGAGAATCCTTTAATCTTTATGCCTATAGTAAACCCTTTATTCAAGATATTAATATATTTTCAATCACAGAAGCCGTGGGTCTACCCGCACATTCGAACTTCGCAATTGCGTGAATGTTTTCGTTCCAATGTCAACTCTATTACAATGAAGTGCGGACCGAAACAGGGGCGATCATCGAAACATCGAAAGTCCGGGTACAGGGCAGATTTGAAGCAGTCTAGTCGAATAGTATCTCCTAGGAGTATCTCGTGGAATAAATTGGATTCCTAATGAGAATTGACCAGAAAGCTGAATAGAAATCAGAATTTCTTTCCCTTTTTAACCGACTTCAAAAAAAGGAGGAGGTTTCTCAATTCGACTATATAATTTTTTTTTTTAGGTTTTTCGCGGATAACTTCGTCGTTTATGAACCGATTTTGATTATTCTTTTTTTGTTAGAAAGGAGATATCCCAAGTGTGGTACCATGATAAGGAAACCAGGATCTGATGATGGATCCCAGAGAAATCGAGGGGAACCTTCGAAAATTGTAGTGCTGACTAGTGCGTTTGTTAATTTAAAGCACTACTATTAAATCGAACTAATGAATTCATCACTGAATATTGTGAAATAAACAAAAATTTAACAAAAAATTAAAACCGCCTTCAAAAAACTAAAAAGTTAAAAAATAATATTGCAGCCGATGACATTTTCGTTCGCATCATAAGAACATAATTTGTTTTATAAAAGTCGGTGTCAAGCCAAGGCAAAAAATGCAAGCCCTGTCTCGAATCACAAACCGACTTCAATAAAACAAATTAATGTTCTTATGATGCGAACGATAAAGTCATCGGCTGCAATATTATTTTTTAACTTTTTAGTTTTTCTTTCTGTTCTTATAATAAAGTATGAACCAAACGCATGTATGTACCCAGTCTCACTTCCAGCAATCCAACAGGTCAGCAAAATGCGCTGAAGTGCGAGCTGCCGGCTCCTTTGTGTTACCTTTGATCTAACTCTGAACAACTCATCGCCTTCCAGAGAAGCGTGTTCGATTGATTTCATGTTTGTTCACTCGCTTATCTGAATGTGATGTCACACAAGGCTATGGGTTTGAAGGCGTTGAAGCGCATTTGATTTAAAGATGTTTGGAGCAATTCTAATGAATAACTCTGAAAATACAGTACCTACCTACCTAGCAGCTTTCTTTGGCACCGCCCATGCACAAATTAGACTCGAATGCTTGGTGTCAATTGAACTTGGAAAATTGAAAATGCAACAGTAGCTTGCTTAGGTCCAGCACCGGCTGCATGGCAGCGCGATGCTAAACGCCATACGCTCTATGTCGCGCCTTAGCTCTCTTCCTTTTTGCACGCGAACGAACAAGATAATAAAACCGGCCAAGTGCGAGTCGGGCTACTCGCGAACCGAGGGTTCCATGCCACACCACCACAGAACACAACATTATTAACTTAGAAAAAAAAACCTTTTTTGTTCCGGGACCTTTAGCGCAAGACCGACTCACACTTGGCCGGTTTTTAGTATTTGTTGTTATTCTGTAGAGTTTGCTCTATAATCACACTTAAGTTTGACGCTTGTATGTATTACCGTTTTTACGATAGAGCGTGAAGAAAAAACGTAGATAAAAACTAGTTTCTTGTTGAGAACCCCCCTTAATTTTTAAATTTTTGACATTTTTATTATTTTTTAACAAATCCGCCGTGTAATAACGCATAATCTGAGAAAATTTCAACTATCTAGCTATTACGGTTCAAAAGTTACAGCCCTAATTAGGTAGGACAGACGGACGAACGGACGGACAACGTAGGCTTAGTAATAGGGTCCCGTTTTCACTCTTTGGGTACGGAACCCTAAAAAGCGCGGTAGACCCTTATCCTGCGCATCATGCAAACCCCATAGAACAAATCAATGTACAGGCACCATTATCTCGAGGCACTTGAAATGTGATGGTAGTTTTAACCATTTGTCTTCCCGATATCTAACACTGGCAGGAATATTGAAAAATACAATTTTATCGACGCCTCCAACCCGTCCACTTTCGTTATTATTAAAATCATGAAAGAGATTGAAAAATGTCATCGTCACAACTGAAGAGCACTCGACGACTCAATACAGGCGATATCTGTCAAAGCAGGCCGATTTAATCCAAAGGAATGATTTAATTACGGAGTCGCAACACGACCCGTCACGGGCACGCAGAAAGAATAAAGGAAAAGCCTCAGGTTCAAAGGAAGATATAAATGAGAGCGTTCACTCCTTTCAGGTTTAAGCTGATTTTTTCAGATTCGTTTCTTGTTTGGTACGTTGAAGGTGTAATGAGAAGTTGCAGGGATTTTTTGTTGGTTTTTGTGACTGCCTATCACAAATGATAGGCAAAGAGAAATACTTACATACCTACCATGTGGGTTGGTGTTGGTTATCACGGTCCGGAAACCGAGGGTTTCGGAGAATGGAGTGCGATTTTTGTGTTTAAAAAAAATTGTTTGAGCAAATAGCTAAGCGTCTAATCTACCTAAATCGATATTATCTCGCAATGCTATCGCCTCTAGATAATCTCACCTTTTGGTTCGTCTTTGAAAGTAGTTTGTAATTTTTCTTCAACATCCACAGTATGAATTTGAGTAGAATGACTTGACATTAGCCTCGATTCGGAGTGTACCACGACTTAACTAAACTAAATTTATTCCTGTCACTTTCTAAAATAAGATTAAGAAAAGAGACAGAAAACCAACAGCTGACTTTAGTGCTGTCAAAGTGACGTTAAACGCCCAAAAACGACTTAAATAAGATGGCGTACATTATGATGGCATCTTATTTTGCGCATTTAACGTCACTTTGACAGCACTAATGTCAGCTGTTGGTTTTCTGTCTCTTTTCTTAATCTTATTTTAGAAAGTGACAGGAATAAATTTAGTTTATTTAAGTCGTGGTACACTCCGAATCGAGGCCATTTTCCAGTGTAATAAATTAACTCCTGATTATTTATCTGCTGACAAGTGGATGAAAGCAAGAAATTAATAAAGGTACTGAAAGGTACAGTCGCTTTGTCTTCGGTCCACGATCAATTCTTTACAGAACAAGGATGCCTCTGACTCCGAAAGCACCCATATCAGTCTCGAATTCTCGATACAGTTTTAGTAAGGTTAGAAGTTAAGGTTAAGGTTACACCTAGAACATTCATCATTCCATTTGCAATCGTCATTCTGAATTTCTACTTAAGAGGGCTATCGGAGTCCAGTGGCGCCCTCATCACATTAATAAAGATTTCTCAATAAAGAAAGCCTAAATTAAAAAGTGCTCAATTGACAAACTACAAAAGCCGTCAAGCTATTTTCATATAATACTTTTATTATAGGTTTTTTTAAAGATCGAAACATACACATTTTGAAAAAAAAAAAAAAAAACGGCCGCTTTTGTTTTTATTCGAAACTGTCTAAAAGTGGGATGTTTAGAACCTATAAAAGTATTGTATAACAATGGCTTGAAGGCTTTTGTAGTTTGTTTATTGAGCACTTTTTTAATTTAGGCTTTCTTTATTGATAAATCTTTATTAATTTGATGAGGGCACCACTGGACTCCGCTAGCCCTCTTAACACATAATGACCGACACCAGTTTCAAAATGCACGAAGAGCGAATTAAAAACCCTGTAAATAATGGCAACCCTGAATCTGTTGTGTTCGGCTTGCTTCAATGGAAAATTTATTATTTAAAGTGAAAGTTATTGAGTTTCGCTAAGGTTAAGTGAGCCTTTTGACTTTCCTTGCCTGATAGCTGGCGGTGGTGTGGGGTAATGGTGTCAGGTTCTTTGCATTACATGCCTTAGCTTAACTTTATAGGTACGAGAATATTTATAAGGTCAATACGATCTCTTTGGCTTTCTATGGCCACCCACAACAACAAAAAACAAATGACGCTATTAAAATTTTTTTTTTCTGTGTAATAAAATAAATAGCTTGACGACATAGATATATTATACCTACATAATATATCTATGCTTGACGATATTTTTTTGCAGTAAAGCTAACCAGTAGCACGATTTAGCTAATAGTTCGAATGTGGTTTAAACTCATTCCATTGTGGTTTCGAATCGTTTTCTAATCGGAATTAATTATGATTTATCGACGTTTTGTTATGCTAATTAGTTAAAATGTACCTATGATTATGATTTTATTTTAAAAAAGTTTTATCGGGTCAAATATAATTATAGGACAAATCTAAACTAACACACTGCATAACGTATAGGTATCTAGGTAAAGATATCGCTAGGTCGTGCCTAGTTTGTGAGCAAACTTGAATTAGTTTCACCTCATCATGTCTTGCTTAGTTCACGATTTCGACGACAAGCCTTTAGCAGTCTTAGAACTAAAGTAATTTCGAACAGAAAATCAATATAATTATGTTATACAGATTTTTTTAATCTTGAGATATAAGTTTCAAAAATGCTGTTTTACTCTCTTCTAATTTGTTTAATTTTATGCACGAAATTGTGTATAAAATAAGGATTTTTTTTTATTTGATTGACATGTTGCCGATGCTGTAAAAAAAAAAGTAAAGTAATTTTTTTTTCTTTTTCTATCAGGCAATACAGGCAACAGCCACACATTTATGGAGCTTCAATAAATGCAATATTCAATTGTCTCAGCGTTTCTCCATCTTGCCGAGGGTTTACTCTACTCTGGCTCGTGAGTCGGATTGGAATAGTAATTTGGGCGGGAACCGTTGCACTTCGATGCTAAGTAAATTCAGATTCACTTCGCAAGATCGCATTCCCTAAGATTGGGTCGGGCTGCGAGGAGAACATTGTAACTGCAATTTTTAATGTTTGATTACAGTCGATGATTTCGTTGTATCTATCTGCACAACGCTGTAACGATAATATAGATTCAAATGCCAGTTAAATGCCCAAAAATGCCAAAGCGCCAAAATAACAAGCTTTTACAAATCATAAAATAATTAGAACACTTTCATTATCAGCGTGGATAGCATGCCAACCCGCGATAGCTGTAAACGGCTATAGCCGTGATATATCACGTCTTTTATCTCTTTCGTTTGCGCGCGAACGAACGAGATAAAAGACGTGATGAAGCCGTATCACGGCTATCGCGGGTTGGCATGCTACCCATGCAGATGTGTTTTGATTTACTTTAAACTAATTTTAAACTATAATCGTACCTCCTACCTGTTTAAATTATTAGATGGATTCAAGCATCGGAGACCGCTAAAATTTATTGTTTTTCATTTGGTTGTCATCTACGGTCCCCAACTCCCCGTACTTGTAATTACGCGAAGCCGTCGAAACTAACGAATTCCCGCAAATTTTCACTTGCTCCCCTCTAAGCCAGGTGCGGCAGTAAACATTTTTCTATTCTCGCGGCAGATGGTTCCCGCGCATTGAATAGGCAATGTGATAAATTTGGTTCCGAGCAGACGGCTCGGCGCCCGCGCCCGCGCCTCCGAGATACCAGATAGCTTGTACAGTCTGAAACTTTAAATACTTACTGCGAACAATTTTGAAGCCATATAAAATCTTGGGCTCCTGAAATATGGGCAAAAACCATCATGCCCTGAATCCCCGACGGTCGGCGGCGTTCGGGTCGACCCAGGAAGAGGTGGCGGGATGACCTGGATAAATTTGACGACCAGTGGCTAGAGGTTGCCCAAAACAGGAATGAATGGAAGAGCAAGGGAGAGGCCTTTGCCCAGCAGTGGGATGAAATAGGCTAATAAATAGGCAGTGTATTCTAAGATCGCAATTCGTGCCGCAGTTCGCCCTGTCCCGTGGCCAGGCGGTAAGGCAATAAGTTTAACAATTAGGGAAAAAAAAAGTGGTCGCCGATGTGAAACCACGAAATACCACACTCTCACAATTTCAGGCGCTTTTTTCAAAAACGGACTATCGCAGCTGTCCAACGTGGCGTGAGAGCGTCATGCCATAATTTGTCGTCTCGACATTTACTGTCAAGGCGCGCCAATAGACGTTTCACTTCAAAATGACCTACCTATTAAGTAATTTAATATGGTACCCAAGTAACAGTTTTAGAAAACAATTTGTTACCTAAATCGATACAAGTTTTAAACATTTAATTTTGTTTAATATATTTTATAAGCAGATTACTGATTATGTATCACGTGTACTCACGAAAGAGCCTAGCCTTCACACACCAGGGAATCCTCGTGTGAAGTCTAGTGTACGCCCACTATGTAACTAACTTATTTGATACCTACATTAAATGATTATATTATATTATTATATGTAGAACTAGGGGAAAGGTGCACGAGATGATCCTTTTCAATTGTAGCTAAACTATTAACACCAGCTAGTGGTTTTCTTTGCTAAAACATAGCCCTCGATACCCCCCCGCATCAGTCAATTTGTGATGGCGCTGTGAGACGGAGTAATTTTTGTGATAAAAAACAAAATTTTTGTGACTTTGACCTAAAGGTGGATTTTCAGCTTAGATCAATTTCAAAGTTCAATAACTTCTGTTTTTTATATCTAAGCTTACATAAATAAAGACATGTTGAACTTCAAAAAAAGTTGTTCTTTTCATTAAATTATACCAAATCTTTCCTAAATTAGGGACAAAATCATCTTGCCCATTCCCAAGGGATCATCTTGGACATGGGGGTGTCCAAGATGATCCTTAGGTAGGGTTTTAAAAAAAGTTTAATTAAATAGTGAAAGATCAACAAATTATACATTTTGAGTATGACAACAGGTGGTCAGATAAATTAGCTATCATTAAACGCTTTTGTGCATTAACTTGAATATCATTTAAATTTCGAACATTTTCCCTTAAGGGGATCATCTCGACCTTTCCCCTACTGTTTTCTGCTCCTCATCGCTCTCTTTTCTTTTCTTCTATGGAGAAGACACCGGTTGTAATGTTACGAGTATTTCGTTGGGCGACTGTACCCCGCGGCCCGCCACAGCGCAGCGCCTACAATCTACATAATGTAGCAGGCGAGCTGGAGCCCTAAATTGCATTGTTGTGTAAAGATTCCAAGACGTTTTTTGGAATTGGGAATGATAAAAAACGATCAAGATTCCTAATTTCGTATGAAATTGCTTTTACTATGCTGTGCAGACAGAATGAATTATATTACCTATATGTAGATATCTGGGAGGATGTATTTGTAAGAGAGTTTAAACGGTTAGGTACCTATACCTTACCCTCATAGATAAATTAAAAAAATAACAACAAAGTAACAAACTTAAAAAGTAAACAAAATCTTACTTCCCATCCCTTAAGTACTTGAAAAACTAAATAAACGTCATCAATCACAAATTACAACACAACATAATAATTACACCCCCCCCACCATTTTTAGTTATTCAACACAATAAAATTAATTTTGTGTTTTATTTTATTACCTATGAACTTTGTACGGTACGACAGACTCGTCCCCCTCGACCAACCTCGTTCTGTTTGGACGACTTGACGAATTTCAATATAAAGTTTTTTTATTCGTCAACTCGTCCCACAATACTACGATCAATTACCTATTATATTATAACCTTTAATGACAATATTTCACGTGCAAAAATGTTTTCCAATGAGGAAACTGGCATAGGTATTGTCTATACCTGTTCCAATGATTATCGGGAACATGGCTAGGCAATCTGTGGTGAGGTGTTTTTTTTTTTCAGGTCAGGCTTAAATTGGGGAGCTGACTGCATCAAATATATTTTAGTTTTATCTTCTCAGTAAAAAATACGTTTGAAAATAATGCTAAATTACACTACATTTATTTTCAGTATTTCTGTAGCTTGAAGACTATTTTTAATAAAACGATAAACTAAAGAATCGAAATGACGAAGAAAAACAATGACGTCACTATGCATGATTTAGTACAATTTTTCATGCTAAGCTCGTATTTTGACGTTTGATAAAGAGTTGTTGATTTGACTAGTTGGAAACTCGCGGATTATACTTTTAGACAAATTGAATCGAAGTGGCGCTCGCTTGTACGGCAGTGGTGTTTGTTACAAAAGCAAAACTTGTAAAAGAAGGCAGATATAAATGGCGGTATGAAATAAGAATCACCGGCCAGTCGCTAATAAGAGAAGCATCTCGTCGCGTCCCGCCCGAAGGATACTCTTTACATCAAACGGAATGCACTAGTGCTAGGGTTGACCACTACCGGGTTTGCGCAAGATTTAATAACTGCCTAGCCCACTAATTAAACAGCTTGTCTAACTAGATGGCTGCGACACAACTTAATATAAATAGGTTGATACTTAAGTAATATATAGGGTCCTTCTTAATATGCTGACCCTTTTTTAATGGGATGATCAAGTTTAAAGGTAAACTGAACAACTTTCTCTATTGCACCAAGAAATAGCGAAAAAAATCAGGTCTTCCATACAAAACTGCTAACCTACTCGAGCCAAATGTATGGACAGCAGTTTTTTTTTCGCGTTTTCTATGTTGGTGCCATAGAGAAAGTTGTTCAATATGATGGTCTGAGCATCCCCTTAAAAAAGTGTCAGCATATTAAGAAGGACCCTGTATATATTTAAGTAATATTCTTATGATATTCTTATAATATTTATGCATTGTCGTGTCGCAGACATTTTAAAAGTCATTGTACTTATACACTTATACTTTTGAAATTGTAAATGTTTAATCATCGACACATTTTGTTGGTAGTTTTTTACCTACACTATCAAAGGAATAAAAAATGTTAAGATGTTGTATTCTTTGCTACTTGATGTTTACTTAGATCTCTATCTAGCGAATATGATGGGAGAGCAATAGATTAAATAATTTTAAGATCTAAAGGAAAAAAACGTTTTTATGATTGAAAATCACAACGTCATAATTATAGTAATACGGGATAAAAGAATGAAGCTGGAGCTGAAGCTAGTTCGTTCTAAAACACTGATGTAGTTGCGTAACACAACACAATACACATAACAGTGATGTAGTACCTCCTATAACGGGTGAAATTGATATCATTAGCATCCTTTTAAACTAAGAGTCTACCCATAAAACTGAACAACTTTTGCTATGGGAGCAAATCGATCGGAGCAAAAAAATATCAGCTGTTGCATACATTTGAGTCGAGTAGGCATTTCAGTTTAGTATGGAACAGTTGATTTTTTTATTGCTCCGATATCTGGTTTGCTCTCATAGTAAAAGTTGTTCAGTTTGATGGGTAGACTCTTAATTTAAAAGGATGCTAATGATATCAATTTCACCCTGTATAGTGATAGTAGTTAATAAGTCCCATGCTTCAAAGTGGCAACCCTAGCAGATTGACAGATCGGCCGCTAAAGGACGACGACGGCGGGAGATGAAAGGCGACAACGCTCACAACAAAGCACTTTGTCTCTCTCCCTCACACCCTCTTTGACTGCAGCCGGTCAAGGGGTCTCACAAAATATTTCTACTTTCCGATGAAAGTCGTCTTACTTTATCGCCAAAGTTTGGAAGTACAGCGAATTGGCGAATTTTGAACTTTGGCATAATTATGATCTTAATTTGAGAGATGATATTCCGACTTATCTACTTCGATATGTCAAAATTAAACCGATGGCCTTGTGAAGGTTGGAGAAATCCCATGAATTCAATCTGAAAAAGATTTTAAAGTACACTTTAAGACTAGTTATTTACATAACAGCCAGAGTTGTAAGCCTTTACAGAACAATGTTGTCGTATTAGAATACCTTTTATTTCACCTACTAATACAAACAAAGAGAATTTCTTTTATCCGTGCTTTGTTTAAGAGCATCTTCCACGATGTTCCATTATTTTGCCAACTTTGTGATAACTCGTCTAGAAGTTGACATTCTTTGCTTTGTAAAATACTTCCCTCTTTTTATTTTATGTCGTCTTACCTTACCTGTACCCTTACCTGTTTCGTCTATATTTCTTTATCTAAACAATTCAGTATTAAAAGAATAAATATAATAAAAGACTATGCGTTTAAGTTTTATCCACTGCGCCGTAACGATTTTAAAAGCGATTTATTAACATTTATTTCGAATTGGCGCCCGACATGGGACTTTTTCACTAAGGACTAAAGTTGTTGTATTGTTTGTCAACAGTACACAAGTTAATTGGCAAGCATGTGAACCCCTTTTATCACTTAATATAATTGGTTTTTAAAATCCAATTTTTGCCCCAGGTCGGGCGCCAATAAACGGATGGGGTGTCAGACAACTATGTCGTTGTATACAGTTTTAATTCGAATCGTGTGCTTGATGACGGCGGCGCGCACAAAGAGCGCTGAAGTAATAAAGGGGTGTCGGGTTCACAACTCGCGAATTCCGGTTACGCCCCCGCGCCCGACAAACAGTCCTATTTTCGATGACAATACATTACCAACTACGTTTGTCTATGTTTTTAATAAATTGGCTCTTTGTGAGAGAATAAATTGTACCATTGTTTACAAAAGAATAAATTGTACCATTCGGGTGACATTTTATCATGCCGGTGGTCAGAGGGCAGAGAGCGCGGTCGCTAATCGCAGAGACAACTCAAAGTGGAGCGTGCAAATTCGAGGCCGGGGGAACAATAAAAGTGCAGGTGGACCGCAGCCCCCTATCCCGTCCCGTACCTCTCGCCTCACATCAAAGGGGAGCCCGCGATACCATACAAAAGCCCTAATGAGACAAACCCGTGGCGTAATCGAGGCGACGGAAAAAGATGAGGCCCGAGAGGTACGAGGCAAATTTTAATAATTGTCAAAGCGGCGGCGCCGATCAAACGCGAGGGTGTTCCCCCTCCCCGCGGTGGTGAGGCGAGGGGGGGGGGGGGGGTCCCGGTCCCGCAGCCAGCCGCGGCCTCGCGCACCTGTGACGTGTGCTCACCGCGGGCCTCATTAACGCTACTGATCTAATGCGACTTCGAACTTCGCGACGTCTAATTAAACTTAAACAGAATTTCAATTTTACGACTGAAATTTTAATACTTAAAGATCCGCCGCGAAGGTTCCGCAAAGGAGGCACGTTCAAAGGCGACGCCGTGCACGTTTTCGCAGATATTAAATGTGTTGACAATTTAATTTTTCATTTCCTTTAGGCGGCACGGGGCGGTCCCCCCCCCCGCCCGGGCCGGGCCGCCGCGCCGTTCCTTTGACGTCGCGATATTGTCTTTGTGAGCGCCGTGGGGTGGGTGGGGCCGCCGCCGACGGAGACTTTGTCGCAATACAATGTGTATCAATAAAACTTAGGATTGGCTTTTAGTGGTTGCACTTACGCTTTGTGAGGCGCGCTCACCCTTTGACATTATATGTGGGGCGCTCGGCGGCGGCGGCGGCGTGTGGGTGTGTGGCTGTGTGCGGCGAGTGTGTCAGGAGCCGAGTAATAATGCAGCGGAGACGAGCCGGCGCCGGCGGCGGAGTGTTGCAGCGCTATATTAATATCTGAGCGATCGGGATTGCAATGCGATGTTCGGTAGCTGAACTAGCTGATGCGACCGCGGTACGGCTCGAGGCGCTTTGTGAGCCTCGCAAGTCACAGCTTGCGCTCGTAATGTTACTCTATTGCAGACTTAATAACTCGCGTATTGCTTTACATTATTTGGATTGGCAGCTCATTGGATATGAAAGTTTCCCTTTAGCCGCAAGAGTCAACTGGCTGTTTGATCTGTTCAATGAAATGCATTCAGATTCCATAGTAAATAGAGCGATGATCTCATTTTCTATAAAACTTCGATTAAAACCATGATATCTTTGGTACCTACCTTGGTACTTAATCAGTTCAAAATAACTGACGCGGGCAAAGAATTTGGCAGAATTCCTAAATCTCATCTAATCTCAATTTACTACTTTGGACTCTGACACAGAAGCTATCTAAAACTGAATGTTTACAAAAAGGTCCACATTTTGTACAGCTCGGTCTTTGATGTTTAGTCAAAGAGATGCGCAGAATTTCCAAAACGCTTTGATAATACAAAAAAGTGCTTTTATCCTTTGACCGAACCGCGTACGTTATCGGGGATTGCATTCACCGCGACACTGCCGCGTGCAAGTGGAAAATATCATTGGGCTCGACCACCGCACTCGCTGCACGAACTATTGCTCGACTGACCATAAAGAGTGTCCACATTTTTGTAATAAAATTACCTGTTTTAAAAGGACGTTACTACCGAGATTAAGGCGCAGAGAGATGTAGTTAGTCGTCGGCGGCTGATCAAAGGGCTAGGCTGGCCAATAGGGCAGCTCTGATTCTGTTCGCCCCGCCCACATTTAAGGCCACGTGCGACGCGCGCACGTTGCAAGTTCAAATCTGACAGTTGCTCTCGAGCTTCCGTCTGTGGCGTACCTTCGCTGAGCTCCTGAAGAAATTTCGCGAAACGATTGCATACTTCGAGACTTTAGCAAAACTCTTTAAACTTTATAGTATTAGCATCTGTTTATCAAATTTAGGAATAGCTTAGCTTGATCAGTGTTTTAAAGTTGTACTTCGTAGTGTTTTGAAGTGAAAAGTTACTAAGTGTTTTCTCAAAATTGGATTATCATAAAATAAATTGGATTTAAACTCAGGATCAGGTATAAAAATTTAAGCTTTGTAAGAGACTAACAAATAACAAAATATCTGGAGAGAGCATCGCGTCGAGCGTCCCTACAGTAAAGTTGTTGGCAAGTTCTTCAAACTGTAGAGTCCTTCTAAATGTTTATTGTTTATAACCTATTGTTCTGACTCGTTCGTTGTTACTATTGTTCTAGTTTGTTATTGTTTTAGTTTGGTAAAACAGTGCTTTTACAATTTACATCGTTACTTTGTTCTGTTTTACAATCGATTGTCGGTTTTTTTTACTTTTAGGAGCATGGCAATTTCGATTGTTGTTATATATTTTCTCATGGTTTTTATTTGGAATGTTTTAAAGTTTTGAATTCGGCATTCCGCATCAAAAGAGACCTACCATTGTACTTTTGTGAAGCGTACCAAATCAATGTAGGTATATTTTATTTCGTCGGGCACCAACCCACAGGTTTTAGTATTTTAATAATGCATGAGTCCTACCTCAATTAAGCAGTTATTTAGATATCTACACTGCATAATATATTTTTACTTAGATTTTGTTTTGGAGACTAAATCTTTTTAATCTCTACGTCTACCGCATCTGTCTGAAATTCGTAGTTCTATGTATAATATATCTAAGGAAATTAGGTAATGAACAAATAAAAAATATTTAATAGAAATCGATGTAAAATTTGATAAAATTCTCACCTGTATCTATTGATGTCTTTGTTTCCGCGTTCTATTAAAACCAAATACCTTACCTACCCTTAGTAGGTAAGGTATTTGGTTTTAATAGAACGCTATCATAGAGTAAACAAATTATACACAACTTCTATACTTACCTTGCTTAGTTATTATTAATTATTGCCTCATTTTCCGAACTCGTAATATACTGATGCGATTCTGTGTCGATTCGAACTGTGCCACGACTTAACTACATTTATTCCTGTCACTTTCCTAAATAAGATTAAGAAAAGAGACAGAAAACCAACAACTGACTTTAGTGCTGTCAAAGTGACGTTACTCGCCCAAAAACGCCTTAAATAAGATGGCGTACATTATGATGGCATCACATTTTGGGCGTGTAACGTCACTTTGACAGCACTAAAGTCAGTTGTTGGTTTTCTGTCTCTTTTCTTAATTTTATTTTAGAAAGTGACAGGAATAAATTTAGTTAAGTTAAATCGTGGCACAGTTCGAATCGACACCACTGTATATTTCAACAAACTAGCTTTCTTCTATGGAAAAGACATCAACGCTATCGGTTTTCCACAATGTGGTGTTATGTTATCTTATTATTTTTGTATGTTCAAATTTTTGTATCTCACTTGTTTATTCTATACATAAGTAGATCAAATCTTCACGAGAAAAATGATTTGATTTATGAAATTCAAAATCAGTTAATTAAACTAGGGCAAAATAAGGAAAGTGGTTATTTCGAACTCACAAATCATTCGGTTCGTTTTCGTTTTCGATTAAAAAAAAAGTAATCTCCATCTCGAACAGGCACCTAAATTACATAAATACCAATAGGTACCGTTTTGTTTCTTTTAGTTAGTGTGAATGGAAGATTCTTTTATTTGCTTAGTTCAAAAAGCAATTTTTACCCGTTTACTCAAATGATCAAATCTATCCGAATGTAGTAGTTTCGTATATTTATTACTAGTCTTATTTAGAACAATAATGTTATTATAGTCCAGTAACAAAAAGCTACCCGCAGATGTAAAAACAAACTGACCACTCCGCAATCCGCATAATAATCCCCCTACATCTAGTTCTTTGAGCGTCGCGCTCGCGCGTCGCACTCGGCGCTTTAAAGCAGAATAAAACATGTCATTAGCCATATTATCGTATTACTCTCCGTAACAAATTATACAAAAAACCCCTCATGAAAGCGTAATGCTAAAAGCAGCTGAAAGGGTGCGCAAGCGCCCCGCGCGGCCTTCTTTGAGTCTCGCGGACCTTGTCTAGAAATTAGGGATGCTACGGTTCAATGAAATGATCGTGCTCAGAGTTAGTTAAAAGTTGCTAAACATAACTGGTTTTAAGGAGAACCGAAGAGCAATGCGTTTGCTTGCTTGAAGCGTAATATTGCCGATATCCACAAATGATTGCAGAAGTAATTTTTCATTAGCATATGCTCACGACTATATTCCCAGGGATACTCCGAAACTTCAGAACATCCTCGTTTCACTAGTAGTGAAGTAATTTTTGAGCGAGATATATATTCATGTCCACACCCAAACCCATCCGACCAGCCGACCACTATCCGTCCATCCGTTCTTCACCTTATTTAAAAGCTTGGCTCTTGTCGATGGTATATTCGCCAATCCTGTCTCTTTTCTGCAACTGCCTTGAGTTTCCTATACGCCAGAAAATTTTTCTTTCTATCATTATTATGTGCTTATGTGCTAGATAACTCCGTATAGCGCTTTTTGTCCTGGATTGAAAAGATACATTAAAATTATATCATGTTTAATTTACGTCGTGGAAGTGGTAAAATTTTAAATTAATTACCTATCCAAGTACGGGTTGCAACCAAAATAAATTCTGATAGATAGAGAGATTTGAACCCTGCACCTGCTTAACCGGGAATTTTTTTAACTTCAAATTTATGACAGACAAAGCCCAGCTCTGAAATTAGTAAATTTTTCGTTTTTGACAAGAGCAAAACATGGTTAAAAGATTAGGTGGACCAATTAATGACCTGTTTTAAAAAACAATGTTGTCTTAGTAAAGAAGTAATTAATGATACGAATTCAAATGAGTTGCCTCACTGAAGGCACTCTCCCCTCACTACGGCTGAGAAAAAGGATCGCTCTGTGCTAATTTCCAAACTCGGTTTCGCACAGATAAGGATAGAGTCGGGAGGAAGGTGTCTTTGATGTGCCGCCCGGCCCTCTGACTTCGGGGATGAGAGCTTTCAATGAAAGGATTTTTTTCATCTTCTTTCCCTTTGTACTTAATTTAAATTTCGTTTATATCAATGCTCCGAGTTTCCTTTTGGGTGTGTTTTCTCTTTTACTTTGTCGCGTTTATCCTCTCCAATTTGTTATATTCGAGTTCGTTTTGTAATTAAATTTAGTGTTCCTAATCTTTTCGCTCTATATTTTGTTTTTTTGCGAATCTCTCTTAGATTTCCATGGACTACCGGTGTAATTGCAATTTATAAATTAGGTGTCCCTTTGATTTTGAGTTGTTCTTAGAAATGTTGTTCCGTACTATAGCGATATTCTTTTCCAACGAACGCTTGTAGCATAAAGTCCGCTTTGATTATTGTTTCGGGAAAGTTTTCTTCATATCGTACGTTCAATACTCTGGCTAAATACCATTTTTTATTATTCTTATATCCTGACGAGTTGTATCCAATTGTATTCTACCTACCCTTTTTCACTAGAGGCACAGAATTATGCTATGCGGTTTCACATACACAATATTCATAAAAAATTACTACATGTTTACTAGTTTTTCAAACAGGGGTGCTCATAACCCTTTGTTACAAGACATAAGTTTCGCAAGAGGTCGACACAAACTTGTAACAGCGACCCATGGCCTCGAGTTTCTACGACAAAGATAGGTTAAAGTCTTTTTTAGATTTCGACATCAAAGTGGAAAGTGCTTTGAAGTGGGGAGGTTTTGGTCATCAATATGAGGAAATTTGGCATGATACAAAATTACGGTTTTGAGCTTTGTTATTCCTATTGATGTTATTATTGTTGTTCGGTATTTGTTTACTTTGTTATAGACGAATTATTTTTTGATTGAACTTATCATAATCTAATCATCATCATCATCTCAGCCGATGGTCGTCCACTGCTGGACATAGGCCTCCCCCAAGGATCGCCACAACGACCGGTCCTGCGCTGCCCTTATCTATCGGGTTCCCGCCGCCTTCACCAGGTCGTCGGTCCACCGTGTGAGGGGCCTACCCACCCACGCTGCGCTTTCCGGTACGCGGGCGCCACTCGAGAACTTTTCGACCCCATATCGGCCCATAGTAATGTAATAAATTATTGTCCTCAAATTGAAAGTCGTAAAAAAGTATTTCCTTTTAATTCAGTTTTATATTATGTACTTTATTTGTTGTGCTATTTACTTGAAATACCTGGTAGAAAATAATACTAAGCTCATTAAGTATCCGTTATCCGACGCGACGGTATTGTAAAGGCGGCATAAGACAAAGTGATTGTCGCTTTGAGGCTAGTGATGTACCAGAGTATTCGCAAAGATCCGCACCCACGGAGATAAAAATATCAGATATCATAATTGTAATTATTCAGATCCTGGACAGTAGTGGTAGGTATGCTGTGCCAAGAAAGATAATAATATTCGTGACAAAAGTGGTGGGAAAATGATGGTGGAAGATTATCATGGCCATTTCGTAGCTTAAATGCACGGATGAGTTTTTATTTCAGCTAGAATACATAAAATAAACTACATTTTCTTTTCGAAGAACCTAGCGACAAACATCTCGTAACGCTTAGCTAAGTGGTCAGAGTAGTTAGACGTGTGAGTAGGTATATTGATATTCCAGTATTTATTATAATTCTGAAAAGTGAAGATTCGTAGCAAAGCACCAGGAATCCATCTGTCTATGGCGGTGTCCTATTGCCATCGCACGCGCGATGGTGCGATGCGATGTGATCGTACTGATGGGTAATTCTCCGAAATTTTTCAAATTTTCAAATTTTTCTATGGAAAAATTTCAACGATTTGTAAAATTTCGGAGAATTACCCATCAGTACGATCACATCGCATCGCACCATCGCGCGTGCGATGGCAATAGGACACCGCCTATGATCATTATCCGCTTGTCCCCCCGCCCACCCCTAGATCTCTAGTACCTATTGAAACACGAAGGTTTCCCGCGTCGGCGGCGCGACGCGACGCGGCGTGTCGGCGGCTCACAAAGGCGCCACTTTGCGGAGTTGTCTTTGACTCGCGAATGTGTGACCTAACATTAATAACCCTTTAATAGCTCTTGGGAAAGTCTTGCTTCCAGACAGTGGAAGTCCACGGACTGAACGGACATTGTTACTGCAGTCCCTGAAGACGTATTATAGGATGGACACAATTTTTCGTGCTTGGGTCGGAATTTCTTCCCACTACTGGACCCTTTCATCTTCCATACTTCCCAGTTTTGGACTAGCTCTATTCACCTATCGTTAAAGACACTTAGGTCATCCCTCCATCAATCCTGAAGGCGGCGAGCATTGCCTGCGATCCAGGGTGTTACAACTTTGGTCCATCTTTCCGGGTGCATTGACCAACAGACATGACCGGCCCAATCCCAGAGACTGCAGATTTCTGTACTGTAATAAGTTACTCACTATCAGCAGTGGGAATTGACAAATGGATCACTTTGGTTGTGCAATGCTGTGTAAATATTGGTAAAGGTGAATTCTGTGCATTATGGTATATTGCACAAAATTGTAGAGTGCGAGTTTTCCTAAATGAACTTTACGTAATCTTCCTGTGTGCAAACAGTCAATGGAATTTGCACAGTATGGACTCGAAATGTTGGCGATGAAGCCCCGGTACCTATTAATGGGTTTTGTTTGAACTTTTTGGTTGTGCTTTGCAGTGCAGTATGCACCTATAATATATAATTGGTAGGTATCTGGTTTCACTGTAGAGTGCACAGTAATTTATAGTAGAGAGAGTTGATCACTTTTCTAACGTAGTAAATGATATTATCGCAGAGAATTTGATATTTGAACTGAAGAGACTTGGGCTCACTAATTTTCTAATAAATTTTCTCAGAGTGAAACATTAAAGAAAATATTAAAACCTTACGAACCTTTCCATCAAAACACTCAAAGATTCAATTTTTTCACATAATTGTGTTACTTACAGTTTAATTAGCGCAGCTTTCATCGGAGGCGCTTTGAGACTGTGAACGTTTCAAATAGATTTCACAAGAAGCACTTTCAAAGAGAGCCACCCCTAATAAGTACTGAAGAGCCCTCGCACGTGTTTATCAAAGACAGCCTTTCGTTACTCACCGTCTGAATGGCCTCAAAAGAAACTCGTGTAAAATGCTCCACAAAGTGGCGTATCAAAGGGAAAGGCGGGCGCAAATATCTGTTTCGTAAACTAGTAAAAACGAACCTCTCAAAGGTGCCCCGTACTCGCGCCAAATTAGGCGGAGTTAAATACAAGCGCCACTCTCACAAATGTATTACTTTGAAAGTGACTCGCTCATTATTTATGTAAGTCGTCGTAATCGTCAAACGGCTCCCTAGAGTTTTATTTTTGACAATATTACCCGTTGGGTCCGGCCTCCGCTCGTCTCCGCCGACGTCCCCGGCGAGGCCCGGCGCGAGCGAAGCCTCACGCACGCTCGCGCCTCACATGTGTATCCATTTAATGCTCAATTCCCATATAATTTAACTTTGCGATCAAAGCGAAATTTTGCAAAGAGCTTCCCGGCGGCGGCGGGCCGGGAGGCGCGTGCGAGCGGGACGCAGACATCGGAGTTCTCGAGATCAAATGCTGGGCCAAATTAGTCACTCTCCGTCTCTCTATCTCAAAGCCGATCCGTAGCAAAGTTTGTGCGAAGATGACATCAAAAGGAAACCACACACTGGGGTGGCGCCGCCCGCCCCCGTCTCCGGCCCCGGCCGGGGCCCCATACTTAAATCCGCCGTGTCTCGCCGTCTTATTGACATGCGACTGACAACTTGCTATATAGTCGCAACTCGCAGCCGACCGGCGACCGTGCACGACAAACAACCCGTAAGACACAACCTCTTGGACGCTGCGGAGGCAACAAACAATAGGGATTTACAAAGCTCACGTTTCAAAGACTCGAATACTTCGGAGGCATCTGCTACGAATGATGGAACAAATGAATATTAATTACAACGCCAGGTATACGTAGACACAAAGAAACTTAATTAAATATAAATCAATTAATATCAAGGACATTGTTATACAGACTCTATTCCCGATGGACGTTTCCGAATTAAATGTAGGTAGACTTATTAACATTCATAACTTATAAATAGGTAATAGATATTAATTACACAAATATTTTTTCCTTTCGTTATTCGACCATGACCCATTTGAGAGTGGAGACGTAGTATCTTATTTATTATCAATCTGTGTTTGAGATTTTTCTTAGCCTCAAATAAAACGTGTCCTACGTGTGTCTCAGCCGTATTGACAAGCTCAAGACAAGTTGCTTGTCGCCAACTGACTGTTTCAGAAGCTCCGCACTCGCTCTACTTTGCCAAAGACTTATTTAGTTAATTAATACGGAATGTCCTATCAAGTTGCCAACTCCCCCAGCGCTGATACGCGGCCCAACTGAAGGCAACTTTAATCGCATGGGTATGTTTGGACTAATGTACGTAGGTATTTGTTATACTTGCCATTCCCTTTAATTAAGGTGCTTTGATGGACTTTGGAAACGCTTTAAGTTTACGAATAACAATTTCGGTTTGACGGGTGGGCGTTGTGGGGTGTTGTGACAGTGTGTTAGTAGTGGAGTCGAGACACTTGAACAACAACAATATTCGAAGGAGACCCAAGAAATTCGTTTTCAGTTCAGGGAATATCGCAACGTAACTTATATGTTTTTAAACTTAAACAGATTCATTCGTCCAAAGAATCCTTGACTTGTCGACATCCTTACATTTCTTTGTGGATAAACGAACACTCTGCAAAATTTCAAAAGTAAAAAGTACTGAGTGCTGTAAATAAAATTAAAAGAGATGAAAGAGCGTCGGTTAGGTTTCCCAAAGTTCGGAAGCCTTAGAAACAAGTCACAACTTTGGTTAAACTCGTATATTTCTCAACACAACGCGAGGAACAGATTTTCTTATTTCTTGAAAATCTACATTTTGAGCGTTGCGTAATTTTTTAATTTAACGCAGACATCTATCGGATACTGGATTAGGTTTCTGAAACATAAATAACTTGGTCGGATTGATAACATCTGTATAAATCCGGCTCGAAGGACCGAGACGTGTCGTGTTCATATCTCATCAAGAAGAAACATTTCGTGAACCTTAAAGTCCAAAAATCAAGATAGAATGTTTAAATTGAACGGCACACCTTTCATGCGCGTCGCCGGCGCAGGCTCGGCGGCATTGTGCCGCCAGTTTACGAGGCAGCCCGCCTGATTCCAGGAACGGACGCGTTTGCGCCGATCGCCGACCGACCCTCTACCTACACAACTATGTTTTTTTCTGCAGGTGATAAAACGAAACAAAATCTAGAGGTTTAGGATGAAGTGTAGTTTGACATTGCTTGATTATCCATTCGTTGCAAGAATGCAAGATAGTCTTAATTTCAGTTTTTCTGTGATCGGTTTTTCATAGCGCCTTTTGGTAGCTGGGAGCGTTTAAACAGAAGTGACGTGGCGCGGACATTTGGCGGGCGGGGTGCAGCAATATAACCTTATAGTACGTAGCATAGAGTCGTTTGGAGAATTAGCCCGCGACTCGAGGCGACGTCGCCTGGTGGCGGGGGCGCGTTTTTTCTTTACGTCAAAAAACGACGCTATGCTACGTAATATAAGGTTTATATTGGTGTTACTTTGACTACCCGCCACCGCCACGCGTCTCTTCTGTATAAACCCTACCTAACATTCGAACTCCTGAACGAATCTCTCCTGCCTGAATGCTTTTCCATCAGCACATCATCCTCATTATCAGCCTATGCGTCCCATTGCAAGGAACAGGGCTACGGAGGGTGTACGTAAGTACTTACATTAGTACACCACCCGTGCCCAATGTGGATCGGTAGACTTCACGTACGTATCAAAATCTCTTCTTCAGCGTATCCAGACGTTCTCGTATGAAGATTATTTTGCGAGTTTTCATCTAATAGCATCAAATAAGGTCTGGTCCGGAGTTACATCCGGTAAATAATGTATCCTTATATTAGTACTCAACTCGACACATGATTTTACGAGAATTGAGAATTGTATTTTGAGAGAACGACTGAAAAACTCAAGTCCTGAAGTTTTACTGTTTATTTATTTTCTTTATTGTCTTCAATATGTGGAAAGTGTATGAGAATAATGTTTGGGTGTTCCTCGTACTTCATGAACATGATCGCAGCAATCGATCATAGTTTACTTTTCGTTTCGCTTTCGTTTTCAATGTCGTATCCATCATTCAAGACGTCGAGGTTACCCATTCTGTATTCCGCGTCGGTACCATCATTCAACTTTTTGTCCTATATTACTCTTGTAATACGATTATAATTTTCTCGCATCTGCCTCGCTTGTATTGTCGTTTTCTTCGATTTTGGCATCATTTTCTGAAGCTATAAGGTGCAATTTTGTTTGGTGTTCGAGTTCGTAGTGGTTGGCATCGGTCTCCATTGAGTTTGGACCGGTTTGGTTGTGGAATGCCGCGGCGCGAGCGGCTTTTTGCTTTGGATGCGTGTGCGCAGCCCACGCAGCCAGGCCGCCCGCCGGCGCCAGCACCTTCCCGCCTCGTATTACTGGCCGGTAAAAGGGCTCGTTGCAAATATTTGCTGTTATTTTATATTTCAAATATGGCTTTATATGAGTCATAGGGAACAGAATCAGAATGTTGTGTTACTAAGGAACTCTTTGTTACTTAAGCTACAATTTTTCAAAGTGTTTGAAATGGGTTAAAGAATAATAAATGGGTGTATTGAACTATTGTATTGAT
Organism: Agonopterix subpropinquella; assembly: GCA_922987775.1. Taxonomy (NCBI): domain Eukaryota; kingdom Metazoa; phylum Arthropoda; class Insecta; order Lepidoptera; family Depressariidae; genus Agonopterix; species Agonopterix subpropinquella. The sequence continues at coordinate 5,363,876 of OV277695.1, read as the reverse complement.
AAGATCAGTTTTCATGTTTTGAAATAAAGGTTGCTGAGTATAAGGGTACATTCATCTATTGAAGAGATTGAAAATATTTGTGATTTTACGTCGACAAAAAAAAAAAGATTATGGATAGCTCACAATGAATTAGTTCTTAATTTGTTTCACGAAGGTGATGTGAAGACAATTTAAGTTATCATTATCAGGTAGCCTTTTAATTTCAAATTACTAATAACACTTCTCGATGAGTGATACTATTTATTATTATGAATTAATTTACAAAAGTATAGTCTCTATGCATAATTAAAACAACAATGGCTGTAATGGAAAAAATCTAAGGAATGCCATTAGGTAAGTAAGATTTAAAAATAAATCATTCGTTTTCTGCGGTTTTATGGCTATTAGCAAATTTTTTTGCTTCAAAACTAGCCAGAAGCATACCTAATTAATCATTTAGAAAAAAGATTTTGTGTTTTGGTTATCCACAGAGATTTTATGGTTTTTATTAATTTGTCTATTGTGTTTCTTTAATATTTATAAATAGGTTTTCTTGATTATTGCTCGTAAGGAAGCATGCTTACATTTTTTTGTGTTGGTAGCGAGTTCTTTGTACGAGTATTAAGAAAATGGTCTTCAATGATTGTTGGTTTGTTTGGTTCAACTCGTTTCGGAGCGGAGTCCCTTTCAGCCCCCTTACCCGCACTTTCGATCTTCACTATATCGTCACTGTTTCGGTCCGCACTTCATTGTAATAGAGTTGAAATTGGAACGAAAACATTCACGCAAAAGTTCGAATCGAATGTGCGGGTAGACCCTCAGGGCCTCAATCGCCCTAAGTTTGAACGATACTACCAAAACACAACCACAACCAATAACGTTACGTTATGCACATTTCGTATCGCGCAAATTATATTAACGGTAACGATTTAGCTTTATTTCGGAAGATACGTTGGCGTAACGTTTGATGTCCGTTCGATCGAATTTTCTGTATTGTGCGATTTAACCGTTCAGAAAAAAATATCGCGATAGCTTTTTTACTTCAGTTAAACCAAATCTAAACCAAAACTAAACCAAAACCAAAACCAATCCAAAACCGTATAAAATTGCGCAATTGAGGCCCATAGGCCCTGTACCCGAACTTTCGATATTCGATATATCGCCACTGTTTCGGTCCGCACTTCATTATAATAGAGTTGACATTGGAACCAAAACGTTCTCGCAATTGCGAAGTTGGAATGTGCGGGTAGAGGCCCTCGGCTCCGATGGTGTTAATTTAAAACACCGAAGTTCAAGCCTAATCCAAATTCAGTTCTAATCACATTACAATCCAATTACTATTCAACTGTACTGAATTCCGTATCGCGCTAAACTTGACTGTTGACTTACTTACTATGTGACTGACAGCCTTTAACGTCTGAGTGATTTGTCAAAACGGCTCGCTACAAATGATGATCGCGATAGCGAATGTGTTAAAAGTTGTGTTTCGCACACTCGCACACGATTCAATCATTGTTCAGTGGAGATTTATTTAGCGCTGCTGACCTGGAAAGGGACACAGCTTAAAAAAAAATATTTGCACTACGTACCTACCCGTTACAAAGTAACGTTATTATTATTAGTCGGTCGTAGAAAAATAAAGTTTATTTCTCGGTCGCTATGGCAACACTTCGGAGCCTAGGCTGCTTATTTTTTAGTGCCACGGAATATAGAAGAGTAGCAACAGAAGGTTCACTATCTAAGAACGCTCGCTCCAAGTACGACTGACACGCACACATTGACTCTCTGTACGTGAATGTCACGCACACATGAACTCTGGTGCAAGGGATGTCAGTAGTGCGTTTCGAGGCATGGTGCGATTTAAAAGAAAGAGTCGTGAAAAATAACACGATACACGACCTATGCTACCCATAACTAAACACATTTTGGTTCATCTAAGTCATTAGAATAATTCTAAACATTGAAAAATACATATAATTCGGGCCATACAAACGGTTGCGATGCAGTTTTTTTTAGCAATCTTTCGATTACTAATATTATGATATTACTTTATACATCCGACGATGTATAGGATACTGATTTAATTTTTGAAAAGAAAAAACAAGTATCAAGGTCGTTCGGTGCGATACAATGAGCGCGTGACACTCGACTGAATTAGGCCTCGACGTCGGGGCCCGGCCGCGTAGGTACATTTTTATACCTAAAGTGCGGAGTGAGCCAGGCCGCTAGTGCCTAGGCCACTCGGTCGGCTTGTTGACGGAGAAGCTAAAGAGCATTGCAAACAATACGAGATGATCTGCCATTAGCTGATTATCACTACTAACTGTAGCGTAGCACTGTTCAGAACTTCAAATACTTGTTTACTATCATTAATAAATTTTATTCTCATTCGATAAATAAAGTTGTATTTTGAAGTATAACTACAGGGTGAAATTGATATCATTAGCATCCTTTTAAACTAAGAGTCTACCCATCAAACTGAACAACTTTCACTATGGGAGCAAACCGATCGGAGCAAAAAAAAAGTCTGCTGTTGCATACATATTTTGTGTCGCATAGGCGTTGTAGTTTAGTATGGAGTAGGAGTTTTTTGTTGCTCCGATCGGTTTGCTGCCATAATGAAAGTTGTTCAGTTTGATGGGTTGACTCTTAGTTTAAAAGGATGCTAATGATATCAATTTCACCCTGTATAAGTACAGATTATTTAATAGTATAAGTATCTACCTACTTAAAAAAAGTATTTATACAGGGTGTAACAAACAAAACACGCTAGAAATAATTTAAAAGGACGGTTTAGTTTGGTTTAGACAAACTAAACAACTTTCACCATGGAGCCAACATCGACAAACAGCTAGCGTGTTTTGTTACACCTTGTACACCTAATAATAATTTAATAAAATCGGTCAAGTGCGAGTCGGGCGATTCGCGCACCGAAGGTTCCGTACCACACCACCATAGAACACAACATTATTAACTTAGAATTTTTTTTTGTCCGGGTCCTTTAGCGCAAGACCGACTCACACTTGGCCGGTTTATAGTATTTGTTGTTATTCTGTAGAGTTTGCTCTATAATCACACTAAGTTTGACGCTTGTATGTATTACCGTTTTTACGATAGAGCGTGAAGAAAAAACGTTGATAAAAACGAGTTTCTTGTTGAAAACCCACCTTAATTTTTAACTTTTTGGCATTTTTATTATTTGTTAACAAATCAGCCGTAATAACGCATAATCTGAGAAAATTTCAACTATCTAGCTATTATGGTTCAAAAGTTACAGCCCTAAATAGGTAGGACAGACGGACGGACGGACGGACAACGTAGGCTTAGTAATAGTTTAACTTAGTAATACTTTTCACCCTTTGGGTACGGAACCCTAAAAAGACATTAATTCAACCACACTTACAGTTACAAAAGTACAATAGTATAGGTGCCTACTTATAAAATAACGAATAGGTAAATAAAATTTAAGTATACCTACTTACATTTGTTTTTTTTTTTGTTTCAGGATGATATTCTCCTCATATACGGCACCATTTAGCTGAAATTAAAGGTGAGATTACTTTTAGTGTTCCGTACCAAAAGTGGCAAAACGGAACACTTATTTTTATAGGTAATTAATTTATTTCATCTTATAGTAAAGTAAGTACACACTGCGACACTTCAGGTTACGCACCCTATATACCCATAACTGCACTACGTACAAAACACAAAATAGTGCGGTAGAGAGCCTGCATAGACGCGGCTGCCGGCGCGGGCGCAGCCTGCTGTGAGACGAAACAACAACAACATACCGCACCCTCTCGCACGATTCGCATCGTTTAACTTCTAATAGTTCAAAGTCCAAATAGGGTAACCTGACCTGTCGCCGTGTGTACATTGGGTGGTATCATGGTATGATAATTTGTTGTATTTCATCACTTCCTTGGATTAGAAGGCACCACAGTGACATAATGAAGGACAAGCATAAGCAGCATAGCATAGCATATGCTCACGACTATATTCCCCGAGGGGGTAGTCAGACATTTTCTGAAACCTCTGAACATCCACGTTTCACTAGTAGTACCGAAACAAGGACAAGCCAGTCAAAAATAGGTATACCTACTAAAATGGCGTAGTTTAGTAGAATAGAGTATTAATTATTCTTGTGGTAGAGGTGAGGCTGTTTCTGAAAGGGTCAAATCCGCGAGTTGACAGTGTGATTAAATATAAAAGTTAATTATTTAATTACATAGATTTATTGGTAAAAAGTGTAAAACAATACAAATTAGAAAAAAATAATTATTAATTTATTTTATTTTCAATTTTAAAAATCACGATTTTTTATCTGTGAGTCACGTGACTTGAAACGCCAATCAGAAAACGTGACGTCACTCTTCGTTGACAGTCACATTTGACAGTGTTTTTAGGTTATCTGGTGCAAATAAAATTGTTAAAAACAGTGAAATTATCAACTCTCTATTAAGTCTGTGTTGAAAATAGTCACATTGCTTGCTTTATAAAAATGGAGCAAAGGTTTCAAAAGGTCGACAGTACCAATTTGCCGAAAATAGATGTCCTTATGGTTGCTAACTATTTTGCCTCCAATCCGGATTTTTGTTCGGCTGAATAAAGAAATTTGAAACTTCTGCGTGAGTATACTTGCTTATTTTGATGCCGGCTCTTCATTCTCGCCGAGAACGGGCGAGACAGGCTGAGAACGAGAGTGTGGATGCCCTTCATTGTTCTCGTGGCATCATAAGCCATAGTACTTTTCCTTGAAACTTCTCGCCGCGAGTTCTCGGCGAGAGTGAAGTGCGGGCATTAAACTTACAAAATGTCGTTATTTACGATGGTTTAGTAGGTAAATACTAAAAACAAAACTATCTTTTTGTTGTTATCAGATCTCCAAGAGAAAGCTGTCGAAGATGTCGCAATCAGTCACGTTCAGCTGTGTCGGAAGTCGGAACGCTGGGTCTGGTGTAGTAATTTCTAGAATAATGTCCAGAACACAAAGTGCACACCAAGCCTTATAACGTTAGTTTGGTTGTTAACGAAGATGAAGGCAAAGTCACAGATGTCCAGTGCCTCGAATGTGTAGCTTCTCATGGTGGCTTCATAGATTAAGTCAAGAGCCTTCATCTACTTCCAGAGAGTGCTACTAGAAGAAACCCAAGTTGGCGCAGGTTAGCGCTCCACATTGTTTATCTACAATGTGCAATGCAGAGAAAACTTTTGTCATTACTCATTAGCAAGGTCAATCCTGCTTAAATGTGTTAAGTAAGTAAATAAAAGCATATACTCGTAATCGTTTAAATGTTTGTTTTATTTATTTTACTAGCTGTTGCCCGCAACTTCGTCTGCGTGGACATGTGATTTTGTCTCATGTCTCGTCTAAGGGTCATGAAGGTCATGGTCAGAACCAAGTCTAGGAACCCTGGCATGTAACATTAAAATGGCCACTAAGGAATGGGCTGATAAAATACACATGCTAAAATGCTCTGGCTTCTCGGGTCTGCAACATTGCAGGAAATTCATCAGCAATATAACACCACGAATCCCACAGTTCATACTAAACAACAGCAGGAGCAAAGCTCGTGCTTTCGTCGGAGCCCTCACCGGGTACTACGCCTCACAGGCATGATAAAGCTCACCCTAGATCCCAGTTGCCGAGCGTGCGGAGAGGAAGAGGAAACCATGGAACATTTATACTGTGTGACTGCGCTGTCTTGGTGGCTAAATGTATGTGTCCTGAGAGATGGTTATTCAAAACTGGAAGATTACAGGTTTCTTCCTCTGAATTCCACGTTTTTCAATGTTGAAGAAAATAAATATTAAGTAGGAGTCAACACAAAAGATACCATTGGGTTGATGTGTTGCTGGCTTGCCAGCCCCCATAATAGGATAAGAATAGGATAATAGTCATGAACTTAAGCTGAATCAAAATCAGAAAGTACCAACATTAAGTAAGTATGTAGGTATTAAAAAAAAGTCATTCACTGATCCATCACTTTAATTTTTCTACTGTTCGTCGGTTATTAGTGTTTTATTTATGTCGAGCAGCATAATAATCATCTTACGACCCAATGCGGATCAAAGACCTCCACTCACAAATAAACGTTAGAGGATAGAGGATACTCTACTACGCGGGCTGGTGTACAGTGGTGGAGGCAAGAGCTAGAACGATAACATTCTAGCAAGCAAATGGTCAACTTGCTAAAAAAATTATTTTCAAGCCACATTTGTAAATCTCTAACCTTACTTAGCTATTATGAAAGTACCTAAGCACATTACCGACCTGTGGTGTTATAAGGACTTTTTAGATAAGTAGGTATCTTTTCACAGATTGTGGTAGATTGATGTTCTATAGTTAAGCTACACAAATCCTCAAGAAATCATAATTGAACCGAAAATCAAACAAAACGAACATTTGGCAAAATTTTCTGCAACAAAATTATTATACCGTAGAATTGATTCAGATTGGGCTCAAACTACCATTATACTCACTTAATAACAAAGATGTATTCAATCAATTTGTAAGCTCCTGCTGGCTAGGTTTTGGACATAGGTTTTGGAATAATTAAGAATTGTTGCATGCTGGCTTTAAAAATACGCCTAACGACATCTATTAAGATGAAAACGATACTACAATAACTTTAGAAAAGGTTAAAGAAAGAAAAATTTTAATATTTGACGACCCGTTTGGTGGTTGTGGTTACCACGCCGGACTACCAAACCAGGGTCCTGGGTTCGAATCCCGGTTCGGTCATGGATGTTATATGTTTGTGCCGTTGTTGTATGGTTTCTATAATAAAAAGCCTATACTGCTTGCTTGGGATCATTACAATGTATGTGACTGTGAGCGTTAATTATTTAATTATTTTTCAATTCACCCGGTAAGTTACTTTACAATCAAATCTGTAAGACCTAATTTCTGAGACGCCTTGAGCGTGAGTTACGAGTAAGTCCAAGTATGGTCGAAAATGTAAGAACTTTGAGATCAGGAATTTAATCAACTAAAAACTAAATTAAGCTCCTGCTAGCTAGGTTTTGGAATAAATAATTGTTGCACACTTAACATGACACTATTGAGATGAAAACGTACTACAAAAACTTTAAAAAAGGTTAAAAGGTTTGACGTAGATTTGACGACCCGTTTGGTGCAATAGTTACCACGCCGGACTGCCAAACCAGGGTCCTGGGCTCGAATCCCGGTTCGGTCATGGACGTTATTATGTTTGTGCCGTTGTTTTAATGTTTCCATAATAAAAAGCCGTGCTTGCTGGGATCACTACAATGTATGTATTAAAATAAGAAAAATGCCAAAGAAAACGTAGGTACTGTCCTAAAATTGTATCTGATCTAATCTCAGGATTGAAGGTCAGCAAACTGCTTCTGTCAAATCCGCTGAAAAATGGATAAAAGTGGTTTAAAAAAAAAATCTCAACCAAGAATCGAACCTCCAACCACTTGCGCGAAAGTCTGATCATTTCTCAACTACGCTACACAGCTCTTGAGAGAAGTGTTGAAAAAAGCAACCACTATTTACTACTGGAATCTACCTAAGTACATCTGTCAGCTTCAGGTCGGCGCTAGTGAGCATGATAAAACATTGGAAATTATCCCACAGACTCCCACAGTAACCCATTGCTGGGATAAAAAGTATCCTATGTGTTAATCCAGAACACATTCTATCTGCATGCCAAATTTCATCTAAATCCGTTCAGCCGCTTAGGCGTGATTTCGCCACAAACACACAAACATCCAAACATCCAAACATCCAAACATCGTCACAAACTTTCGCACTTATAATATTAGTGAGAAGTGAGATCAAACAAAGCAATAATATAACAATATTTATATTAGGCCATTACAACAAAATTTCTGCAAAATCTGACACACGGTGAACTTCGGCTTCACACTCCTGTAGCCTATATATGTCCCACAGCAGGCCTTAACCCTTATCAGCAGTGATTGGAATAGGTAGTGCAATTTAGGGTAAAGTTGCGAATATTTGTGTGATGCATATTGATATTTGTATTCAATTCATGGGTGTTTGTATCTATACGGGGTGTAAAATTTGATGTATTGTATATTAAACAGGGTGCACGCCCCGTGTAGATACAAACACCCATGAATTGAATACAATTATCAGTATTCATCTCACAAATATTCACAACTTTACCCTAAATTGCACTACCTATTCCGATCACTTTATCAGGCATAGTACGCTTCATCGACCACATAAAAATAGGTTCATTATAGAATGTAATGTGGTTGCCACAGCCTGATAAAGGGTTGAGCCTACACAATGGGCGTTAGTCCACCATGCTTGCCTAATGCTTAGATTAACAGACTTTACATCATATATCAGAACTAGCGACCCACCGAAGGAAAAGTATCATTAAGTATTAACCTTTAAACCACATCAAAATGAACAACTTTTGCTATGGGAGCAAACTTGTAAAAAAAGTCAGCTGTCTCATACATTTGAGTTGTGTAGGTAATACAGTTTAGTATGGAACAGCTGTTTTTTTTTTATTTGACTTGTTTGTGCCCATGGTCAAAGTTGTTCAATTTGATGAGTAGAGTATCAAGAGTATGTGGTTTAAAGGTTAATGATACTTTTCCTTACACCTTGTATAAGTACCTACACATTAAGGATGACTCACGCTACACCGTGCCGGGTCATCGGTCGCAGCAGAGTGACCGAGCCGGCCGCGGCCCCGTAAACACATAAGTATTTAACCAAGATCTGGTGCTGAACTCAAGAATGTCTCCGTACTAGGGTACTCCTCAATAGTAAACCAGCACCACCATGCTGTTTACCTGATATACGGACAGACAAATGCGGAAAGCGACTTTATTTTGTACTATGTAGAGATAATACCTACCAATTTTTTATTTATTGCAATAGTTAATTGATTTTATTCACTGAGCTTGAAAATCCTGACAAGTGTGTACCTCCCCGAGGGTAGGCCTGTGCCCTGCGGTGGGACATAATGCGATGATGATGCCAAAATCTGTGCACCAAAAGTTTTGTCGGGGTGTCGCCTCTAGTAGGTAGGTACTTCAATGGTTCAGACCGACTTCTTCTTTTTCATTCTTTTTTCATCCAGTAGTAGTTGTTCAACAAGTTCCTTTCTTTGTCTTTTTGAATATGCATCTCGGTGAGTAGTTGTGGTTGTCTTTTTCCGATCGGGTTGACATGCCAACTTAGCACAACTCAACAAATGGTACTCCATGTAGTTCTCCATGTCATTGGGGAGCTGAAACATAGATAGATATTGTAGTATTCATTCAGTAACGTACTTAAATTTCCTTACATAACATACATAACCTCAATAAAAGGTTAACAAAAAGGTTAGGTTTATTGAGAGGGAATTATTGCCCTATTGACCTGGAAATAATATTGCATTGGCTTGTTACTTACATCGAAATGATCTTCACAACATTTTGATTTCGGTACATTCCCTCGACCAAGTTCCATGGACTTGGTTTCGAATATCTGTTTTAGCCGAGCGGGGGGCGGGACATGAATAAACTGTTTTGTGGGAGTTTTGATAGCAGTGTTCACGTAAGAAGGCACGGCACTACATCTGAGCACAACATTTATAGTAATTTTTCACATCAATTTTACCTAAATCGAGCAAAATCAACTCTGCACATAGTAACTTGGTTTTGTTTGTGTCATGCAGACTTGCAGAGTGACGTCATACGTGGTCACGTGATCATAATGGCGCGTTTTTGTGGCATATTTTTTATTTAAACTGAAAAATTTATTTTTATTGCATTTAAAGGTGTAATTTTAAATAAATATTAATTCATTGGCATTATTTTAAACAAATAAAGTGTTTAAATCATTTTTCCAAAAGTTGGATACTCCCGGATTCGTTCAGTGGGGGATACCTCTTAAGGGGTTTCCCTGACCGAACGACCTTGACTCTTTCAGAGCCACCTCACCTCTACTAAACTACGTCATTTTAGTAGGTACACCTATTTTTGACTGGCTTGTCCTTCATTATGTCACAGTGGAGCCTTCTAATCCAAGAAAATCACATTCTAAAATCATAAGAATTCGCCCCAAATTTAACAATTATCTAATTAACTCATTAACTGTTGGTCTTAAAAAAAATTGCTAAATAGCAATTTTAGATCTTAATATTGTCTACACAAAGGTGTGTGTCTCAAGTAAATGTGACTTCAACTTAAAAAGTAGATGCACATAATACAGATTTTTTCCAATATTTAGGCTTTCCTTTGAACACAGGTTTCATATGTATTTTATACAAAAATAAGAAATATGTATAATAATACGAGACGTATATACGTATTATAGTATACGAGAAGATAGCTTCTAAAAACCAATAAAATATGGTCCGAGCCAGCATTTACCTATGGGGAGCCTCTTAATAAATATCAAGCTTATCCTGCGAAAAATCTGTTGGAAGTACCGAGGAGTTCTTGAAATTAGGTTAGTTTGTTACCAATTTAATCTGCTGCGTCGGCAATCGCAACAAATTGTTATTTCGTTAACGACACAATAACGTTATAACGAATTATTTCGCTTTTCCAGCTTTTCCGACTCTGCGGTCACTTTAATCGTTATTGCTGAATTGTGCGATACGAGTCGCATTGTATTGTTGATCATTTTTGTTACGACCTATTGTACATTTTCGCGGTTCACTAACTTGATGTTATATGAAAGAGGTACGTGCGTATACCTATGACATCATTGTTACCGATACCAACTTAGCAATTTTATCAAAGGAGTCAATTTATTGTAGGCCCTACAAACGGTTACGTTTATTGATGGAAAAACATAACACTAAAAACATAATTAAATTTACTATAGTAATCGGACGAAAGATTAGGTAAAAATGCAAACGGAATTATGAAATAAATATAAAAAAAAAATTGCTAAGATTCTTTTTTCCTATTAAAACGGCACGTCGTCGGCTAAAGTGTCAGACCTCGTAACTCCATTAGATCAAAATTTACAGGACGGACAAAAAACGTCATCACGATAATTGTAAAACGGTCATTACGCCATATCGTGCAGTACTGAGCGGGGGGACATACGTGGTTTGCTTCCAACAAAATGGAGTTACGTGGTTTTCTATTTATCATTTTAAACTGTAACGGCTTTTTAAAAGGATTTAAGAGTTTTGCCATGGGTGCGTTCAGAAATTAGTAATAAAATAGAATAAAAATGTAATTTTGAAAAAAAAATGGAGTTACGTACGAGGTTTGACACTTTAGCCGACGACGTGTAAGTGTATAGGAACATCTTAGATGTTAATACGAAAATAAAAATTAAAAACCAACATATCTTACCAAGACAAGATCTGCACCAACTGCGATTACGCGACACTCTGTTTAGATGAAGTATAGCTAATATTACGACTATAATCTAGAGATTATGAGAAACATATCGATATGAGTTCAATAGGCTATACGTCAACTATAAGGACGCTAATATTTTTGGGGGCCCTTTCCCCATAGCTGGAGAAATTATGTCTTTTGGAATAAATAAAGGTAGCTGGCCGCGCGATACGTTACTTGACATAGCTTATAATTTATAGCTTGAAGGCCTTCTAAGTTTATTTTATTTCACACATAGTATAGCAGGTATCTCCTCGTATGCTCAATATTTGGGGCTGGCTGCAACCTCCTTTCTCTCCTCATCCTGACTGCGAAACCCCTACACTCCTGTCCTATCTACATGGCTCACAGTGCCTCGGGCAGAAGATTGATGTCTATATCGAGGACCCAAGCGCAGCATCAGCTTGAAGGAGAAGTTCGATGTTATTTCCACGTAAACGATTACAGGGTGAAATTGATATCATTGGCATCCTTTTAAACTAAGAGTCAACGGTAATGGTTACCATGCCGGACTGCCAAACCAGGATCCTGGGTTCGAATCCCGGTTCGGTCATGGATGTTAATAATTATGTTTGTGCCGTTGTTGTATGATTCCCATAATAAAAAGCCTGAGGTTTACTTGGGATCATTACAATGTATGTGCCTGTGAGCGTTATTTTTTTTTCTTTTTAAACTAAGAGTCTATCCATCAAACTGAACAACTTTCACTATGGGAGCATAAAGACCGGAGCAAAAAAAAAATCTGCTGTTGCATACATTTGAGTCGAGTAGGCATTGCAGTTTAGTATGGAATAGCTGATTATTTTGTTGCTCCGATCGGTTTGCTGCCATAGTGAAAGTTGTTCAGTTTGATGGGTAGACTCTTAGTTTAAAAGGATGCTAATGATATCAATTTCACCCTGTAGAGGTCTAGACCAAACTTTATGCACTTACCTATGTCTTTTTTGTTTGTGCTTCTTTTCAAACGTTAGTTTTCTTGTAAATCACAGTTACTTATCACTCTCAATCTCAAAGTCGAAAAGTTAAAAATGTGATTAAAAGCAAAATTTCTCCGAAGCATCTCCATGACAAAGGTGATAGAAGGGCAGACGATTAGATTATACAATCAGTATCGAACTTCACAATTCGCGTTAATTATTTTTTTGTGACATCAGCTTTTCTACGAATCAAAGCTTAATTAAAGTTCTTTGAGTAACGCTTTGAAGTTGATATCATTGAAGTGTTTTCAGTAGTTCGATTTCGATTATTGACTGAAGGAAAATCCACAATGAAGAGATAGGTACTTGCATTGGTAAATCTTGATTATTCTTGATCTTGATGTCTCAGGCGCATAAATAAATAGACAGGCAAGTAATGATATCTAGTGAGAAACGTATGCCTGTGTACAAAAATCGGTATCAGTATGCATTGTTGTAATATTTTTGTAGCTAAAGAATGTCTCTCAGTCCAGTGTGCTTCTGCCTCCGTGGTCTAATGGTTAAGAGCATTGGGCTCTCGACACGGAGGTCGTTGATTCGATTCCCACAGGGGACACTTAGTGATATGTCACTTTGTGCGTTTTTCCACTGTTGGTTAGGACATTGCAGGCTGAATCACCTGATTGTCTGAAAAGAAAAATGATTCCGTGCTTCGGATGGCACGTTAAGCCGTTGGTCCCGGCTACTATCTCTGGTGGTAGTAGTCGTTACATAAACACCACGTCAGAGGCCGTAAGGCGGTCTGAAAAAACTCTGACACCAGGGCTCTGCCCACACGATAAGAAAGAAAGAGTGTGCTTCTTGACAAAGGCATCTTCCACTGTTTTCTATCTCTGGCAACTCTTCTCATTCTCAAGTAACTTGAGAAACTCAACTGTTGAAACCACGCGTTTTTTTTCAAGTCAGTCATGTTACTTGCTATATTTAACTAATCCTTTGCTTTCAATTCTTACTACTGTACCTTAGTATTTACAGACCCGCGAAGGGTTGGTCTATTTAAAACTATAACGATATTTATCTCATTGTAAGTTACAATTTCAGGAGTAAATAGATTGTTATTTACTTATACTTTCAAAACGCAAAAGAAATATTTATTAAATTAATATCGCTAAACTATTAATTCTAGAGTACCCACAAGCTTTCCCACGTTACAAATTATATTTAAAAACGTGAGGTTTAATCAAAACCGGAGATCGGTACTCTCATCGCATTACTTCTACGCTCTTAATCCTGAAAGAGGCAACTGTAAAACCTAGCTTTCTGCGAAAAAAGGAGCAAATTTTTATATTAAAGCCCTGCATTCATGTGAGGAGCTCTAGACTGCAAATTAAGTGACATTAGAGGTATAATAGCGGGGGTAGAGGTTGAAAGCGGAGGGGTGCACGGTGGGTAGACCTGGAGTGCTGTAGAGACCTGCTGATAAATGCAGCTCGTTTTTGGATGCGTGGTTTGAAAGTGAACGTTGGCTTCTTTCGTTTTATGACTCAGTTATTATTTAGTAAACTTGGGCACATGGACAATCCAGAAGTTGAGGGTTATATCAAGCCACAACCTTGTGTAGACTTTGTAATAAAATTGTATAGTGCTGCTCAGAGAGTACATTTCCTCTGACGACGAAGTGTAGGTAGGTACTATAAAGTCAACCGAACAGAGAAAATTCCAAAACAACTTACAAATCGGGCCAATGTTATTTGTTGAAAAAGAAGTTTGGCGGAAGGCCATATAATGTGAGACCCAGACATATTAGGTCCCATACATGAATGAAACTTAGTAATACGTGTAGAGTGAAACAAAACTAACAAAAAAGGAAATTGGTTGTAATCTGTAGAAATTGGGGGAAAGGTATTTCTCCTTATGATACCTTTTGTATCAAGTGTGTGAAACTCATAATCTTTCTTATTAGGTAGCCCACTCAATCTTCTACGCATTCATTGTGTTTGTTTTAATGAAAATTCACGATAATCGTACAATATTATGATAATGGAATCAAACGAAATCACACACACTATCAGTTCAATAAAGCCAAATAATTCATAATTCATTTTTGATTGCACACGTACGTATAACACAACAACACGTGCACAATACGTTCCGTAACGTCCAAAAACTACCTCAGTGATAATATTAGATGAAAATAGCTGTCATGGTTGCGTTTTGCTACTGCTTTTTGGATGATTTGTCTATTTTACTAGTAATTTCTACTTTTGAACCCGGACTTCTAGAGATGAGGAAGTTTTTTTAAAAATGCCTTAATTTTTTCTGTTTATAATAATTATGACCGCCGTCCTGAAGGGCTTTTAATTTTCATAAAAATGGCTGGGTCCAAATTCGCCAAAGTTCTTTGATGTGAAGTTGACGGGATAAGGTGATAAAGGGTGGTGGTTTGAAAATTTATTCGTTAGGTACTTTGGTAAATCAATAATTAATATCACCTTATTGTTACAATATTGTTAGACGTATTTGCACACGACGCTATGCACTATACAATTTTCTTCCTTGCGTAAGTACCTAAGTATGTACATTTACAATGATCACAGTTAAACCCAAAAAGTTCTAATAAATATTCGTATTCCATGTCTTATTCATCGATATTTTTGAACAGTTATATTCATTTGAACAGTTGAATTATCCACTTTTATTTCAACCCGCTGGCTAGAGGAACCAGCTGCTACTCATTTCCCCATTTAGAAATTGTACTTCATCAAATTTCTTTTTCATTTCTTTTCGATTACTGTAAGTGCCTATTCGTTTACAATTTTAAAGAAAATGGCTTTAAATTGTATTCCAGCGCTCCAATTGCGAGCTGAAACTTATTTTTAAACGTATTTTTTCTCATCTGATACATGGGTCTATTGTTTTTTTTAATGTGTACTTCACAAAATATGGTCAGCGTACTTGTCCCTAAATGAGGGCTATTGCAATCCAGTGGCGCCCTCATCACATTAAAAAAGATTTCTCAATAAAGAAAGCCTAAATTAAACAAGTGCTCAACCGATAAACTACAAAAGCCTTCAAGCTATTATTATACAATACTTTTATAGGTTCTAAACATTCCACTTTTAGACAATTTCGAATAAAAACAAAAGCGGCCGTTTTTTTCTTTTTTCAAAATTTGTATGTAAACCTTTAAAAAACCTATAGAACTATTATAGAAGTATTCTATGAAAATAGCTTGAAGGCTTTTGTAGTTTATCTGTTGAGCACTTTTTTAATTTAGGCTCATCACATTCAAAAAGATTTCTCAATAAAGAATATTGAGAAATCTTTTTTAATGTGATGAGGGCGCCCCACTGGAATGCAATAGCCCTCTTAAGCCCCTTCCTACAATCAAATCAGCCAACATCAACCCACTGCTGGGCTTAGTCTCCCTTTTATTGCACCATTCCTCACGGTCCTGTGCTAATCTGATTCAATGCGAACCCGTCACTCTCACAATGTCATCAGACCAACGTGCTGGTGGTCTGCTTACTTCCCTCCGTCCCTCTCTTGACCACCATTCTAATACAACCGTGGTCCACGGGCCGCCTTCCCGTCTGGCCACGTTACCAATCTTTTTTCGATGACACAAAGATATGGGTAAAACCGATGATGTTAAAACGATTAAATTGATCAACTTACCTAGTAGCCCCATAGATTTATATATTACTAGCGTATATGTCTTTGAGTAGCCCAGTCATTTTACGGTTTGAGCCGGGACTAATTAATAATTGATGTTTTTTTTTTCGGTAGTATAGTATTTAAGAGCCAATTTGAGCCCAGAACTATACCAAAATATAAAAAGAATCGCTTCAGCAACATCCCCAAATTTAAAATTTAGCATTTATCTCGTTCTAAAAAACCTGATGGTAAATTTTTGTTTGTACATTTTTAAGGCTTTACAATCTTTACATACAAACATAAAACATGGTGTTAATATTTTTATGTACTTAGAAGGCTTTGAAAAATACATTAATATTTTTCTAATGAATACCTCATTTTTTAAATTGCAATGTCTATTTTAGTGCTAAAATTAAATTAAAATGAGTGCATTGGAATAATAATTATTAAGTTAGATAGAACCCGGCTGGGAGATACAATTTTGATTTCTATGTTGCGTAGCGATTTTTTTTTCAGATAGTCTTTTTGTTACTAAACGGTCCCGGTTAAAGTTTAAAAGTCCCAAAATACTCCCCACCCCTCCTAACAAAACTCCGTAAAATGACTGGGCTATCGGTAGGATACACATTATTGTGATAATAGTATTCGATGTTATTAACTCGAATAATAATCTTCTTATAGTATATTACAAAGGCACTATAAAATTGTCTCAACAATGTCTTCTGTGGATCAGATTAAACCATTGTGTCATCGGACCGGGACTTAGTACGGGGGATCTGCTTTCAGGTCCTATAATAACAGTTTTCATAGAAAATTATATCAATAGACGTATCAACTTGTATAAAGGCTATTCTTGTCAATATTGTCGAAGTGAAATGTTCGATTTTTCGCTTCGTTATATTTCATCATCATCAGCCTCCATATTACGTACTGCCGGGTCCTAACTACTCCTAACTTCATACTGAGGGTCTATACAATATGGGCTATGTCCCCATGTTTTCCCAATGAGGATTGACCTTCAGAATGTCTCTAAACTAAACGAGTGTAGGTAGGCTTCCTCACGATGTTTTCCTTTACTGAAGAGCTGGTTATGTTATGACAAATAACGATACTACGCCTGCTGCCAGTTTGTGGTCTCCGTTCTAGAACTCTGACTCACCATGCATTGTCAGTTTCCCGCAGATATGAATTCTTATCACCTGCACTAAAATACGAAGGAAGT
This sequence comes from Agonopterix subpropinquella, assembly GCA_922987775.1. Classification (NCBI taxonomy): domain Eukaryota; kingdom Metazoa; phylum Arthropoda; class Insecta; order Lepidoptera; family Depressariidae; genus Agonopterix; species Agonopterix subpropinquella. The sequence goes on along the minus strand of OV277695.1, from coordinate 5,346,740 downwards.
GCCTATTTGTAATGTAGTTCCCTTAATAAAAATGCACTTTCTGTTCCATATTCTCATTCCTCGGCAATATGATTACTGTGATTGCTTCTAGAGCAATCTAAGAAAACGCGTAGCTCTCCTGTTTTGATATAAATTACATTTTCTCTACTATATCTGGGGGTTATTTGATTTAGAAAATGCGGTTTGCGTTTCGGGGAAAAGTTTATTGCTGTCGTACAATTAAATTTTCGTAGATAAGTTATTGTTTTGTTTTCATCTTAAACTAAAACGCTTTTGGTTCAGTTGGTTGTACATAATAGTAGAGGTATAGAATTTTCACGTATCATCCTGTGTTTGATTTTTAACAGTTAATCAAATCCAAATACATACCTACATCAATATACTATTACCTATTCTGTGCCTACATATAAGGCATAAAAAATCACCCTTATCACAGAATAGGTAATAGTATATAGTTGCCCTTATAGTAATATTTAAAGGGGTGGTTTAATTTAGATTGAAGACCATGAATGTGAACAACTTTCACTAGAGATAACGTAGAAAAAACATCTGAATGCACCAACCTACTGCAATTTTATATGAAAGAGACATTGGAAACAGCAGATTTTTTTAATTTTTACTCGATGTTAGCTCCACAGTGAAAGTTGTTCAGTTTGATGGTCTGAACGCGCTCCATACAAAAACAAACGAAATCTGTCAGGTTCTGAAATCAATAAGCAACTACGGAGAAGAGTTCTTAAGGAAACGATCACTTTCGTCCCGCCACCTTCGTCTGCCTCGACGCCGATTTCGTTTCGTTGGTGGTGGTTTTGGATCATCTGACATGCGGCCATGTCCTGCCCAATCCGACAAATAGTAGCGTATCTATGAATCCCACTTTAGATTTGACATTGATTTCGCAGCAGTGATGGCGAGGCGACGTCTGTCACGTTTGTTCTGTTGTCTGATGGTTGTCTCGAGCAGGTTCAATTTCTTTGTCTGGAGCGAATGACTTCATTTCTTACTCGGTTTGTCAGAGATCGATGGAGCGCAAGACGTTTTTTATATTAAATAACCTATTTTATTTAATAAACAAATAAACTCGAGCTCTAACAAACTTAGCAAGGGGGATGCCCTGTCAAAACAACGATAACTTGTTCATCCGTCCATGCCAGTATGAATGCCATTAATGTCAACCGCAGCACTCGTCGGTTTAAGGCCCAGCAGGCGAGAGCGCTAGATTTGATATACTGTTGATAGGTGATAGGTTGGAGGGGAATGAATTGCTGTCTTCTCTACAATTTGTTGTTTCTTATAGGTACGCCTATATGTGAATCATTTAGGAAGCTCTATCTATTTTTATTATTACCTACATACGTACATATTCTCGAGGTATGGACGCACGGACAACATGCCATGTACCAATGAGTTTTTCTAACTTATGTACGTAAAACCGACTGCTCTCAAACGGTGAAGGAAAACATCGTGAAGAAACCTGCATACACTGAAGAAGAAATTCTGATGTGTATGTGAAGTCTACCAACCCGCATTGGGCACGCGTGGTGCAGTGGGCTGCAGGGCACAGGCCTACCCTTAAGGAGGGTGTATGGGCATTAGTCCACCATAAACGTCCCAACGTTTATAGGCTGATGATGATGATGATGATGTACATATTCTCACGCTTGTAGGCAGAAACAACAGAACCTGCTACGATCCTGACAGACCTCTCTCGCTTCTTCCACATTCATTAGTCTCTTCATGTATGCTCCTCGGTTTCGGGTACATCTGACTTGACCCTTTTTAAGTACATCATCAATTTGGTCAGTCTATGCCGTCCCATTCCAACATTTTCACTTATGCTTGCCTTATACATTGCACTCGTCAATCTGCTTTCATGCATCTCAACATACCTTTCTCTATCTTTGTCACTACATCCTCTTTCAGACCACAACTATTTTTCAATTTGTCCATCACAGTTACACCACAAAATACTTCGCTCAAACTATAAAAGTATTTATTATAACTATCTAAGCTAGCCGGTAGTTTTCAGTGCTTCTTATAGGTAGGTACTGAGCTGCGTCCGGTTTTTAGACCGAAATGTCCTGGAATGCATTGGCATTCCAAGACATTTCGGTCTAAAAACCGGACGTGAAAACCAGGGTATTGACCCTGGTTTTCAAAATTTGGGAATAGCAGACAGACCTATATTCTGTGGCAAACCTACTTAAATACTTCATATAGCTTTTTTTTATGTTCGGTGTAAGCGATGATAGTACAGGAGGTACGTATCCTACGTAACTTTCAGGGCTAGCACTCCGTAGGTTAATCTAGTGATTGCATCAAAGGTAACATAGTTAGCAACAAATATTTTAACCTAACTACGCACTCGCTACAGTTTGAAGTTACGCTATTGATGCCACATCCGCATCCGGTGAAGCAAAATTATATTTACTAAAAGCTTTTTGTGAATATTGCTCCGTATCTGTAAGCTTTTTAATATGGACACTGAAAGGTATGATTATATTTTTATTCACATTTTAGGTAGGGTAGGTATTATCATTTATCAATCACAATCGCCATTGAGTAGGTTTGGCTATTGGGGCTCTTAAAATTATTATGATTTTGTATACTTGTTTTATTGTAATAGGTACTAATCAGGATCAGGAAGCTAGGAATATTTATTATTATTGTATGTCTTACGTTCCGTAATCACGGGCAATTAAGTCCCGGACCTTTGGAAGGCGTGCATGGGGCCGAAGCCAACATGTAGAGGCCCGTTCAAAAGACAAGTTAATCTAAATGTAAGGGATACACAAATGGCGGATACCATCTCCGAGCGTGCAACATGATACCCACGGGGATGGTCCCCGCCATTTGTGTAAAGATTATTGGAGTACGGCGCTATGGCCGCGATGGAAAAATAAGGTCTTGGGCTATGGAGGTGAAAGTTGGATGGATGGATACTGGGCTATGGGAGGAGACTAACGGACGCCTGCCATGACAACTAGTCTCAAAATTGTAAATAGGGCAGGCGGTGACTCGCCGACTCGTCGAGTGGGCCCCATAAAACGGCCGCACGCACAAAGTGCGACAATGGGGCAACATCTCATTGAGCGGCTGAAGGTTGTCGAGAGGTGCGGCTCCGGTTTCACCATCGCGGGGTTTACCCCCGTGAGCGGGTTTCCCTGTTATTACCCCATTGCGTGCAATACTCTTCCAACCTGGAGCATAGATTCTGCTCTTGCGATTCCACTCTGGGCGGCCAATTAAGGCAAGTCAGAGGTAGGGGGGTGTGTTACTGTGTGTGTGGGTGTGGGGGTGTGTGTGTGTGAGCGCATGTCTGTATGGTCCCCCTGGATAGGGGTCCGCGGTGTCGCCACTCACCGTCAGCTCCCCACAAGCTGCCCCCGCGGGGTATTATTATTGTTTGAGGGCCTTAACAGACACGTTCCTGTGCCATTGCGACCATCGCTGGTCTTTTGTGAACGCCCCGTTTTTTCGCAGACTTTATTAGGCGTTAAACCGTAGTTAGTATAAAACAAAACGCCTCCTTCTAAGTCCATATTATATTGTGACGGGCAACTACGGAACCCTATCCTGCGCGTAGTCTGACACGCACTTGGCCAGTTATTTTTGATTGTGTATTATTGAATAATTGCCCAGCCGTGGGGCATTGAACAGGCTACGTAAAAAAAATACTTATGTCCATATTGTTAGTCTCATAGGTAGGTAAACTTTGCACTCCACCTCAATTTAAATAAATGTATATCTACGAAATAAATACCTATCGACGAAGCGATTTAAAAGCATTTCCAACCAATTCCACGGTAACCCTTCCGCGTGCGGGAGACGTGCGTCAGACGCAAGTTGTCGCATGAATAGACATCATTGTGCTTCGGTAGACGCCATTTAAATAATACGTATTGTATCTACAATACAGACCTGCCTTCTACACAGTTTGTTTTAGTGGCAACATTAGGGTTAAGACACATTGATGACGGTGATCGACGGTTTGTCCATACAAAAAGCACTACATATTAGTATGGGACACCGTAGGTACACACGGCGACACATCAAGTTACCCAAAACCAAAATAAGCTGGCCGCGCGACGTTATACGTTACTATGCCGACGCGCGGCCAGCTTATTTTGGTTTTGGGTAGCTTGATGTGTCGCCGTGTGTACTTACATATCCTTTCGTATCGGCGTGGCGAACGGCGCCTAGGCGTCCCATACAGGGGGTCTACCAGGACATTTGAACTTCGCAATTGCGTGACTGTTTATTGTGAAAAAAAAATCACTATAGAGAGAAAGACATCAATATTGATGCAAGGTTCTATAGTCCCCGCTAAAGAACTCACGCTCTAATCACTATAAGTAGATATAAGAGACTGGACGGCACTGTCTAACTAGATTCGAATCCAAAATAGTACGAAGCTAGGGCATTACGTCCTTGGAGCCCATACAATCCAGGGCATTTTATGCAATCACGATTTTGTTCTATGTATCGCATCCCCGCTGTACTTAGACAATTTAATAGGGACTCGCCTTGCGGTAGCATTTCCCCTCTGCCACGGTATTAGATCAATTAATCTTGCGCATTTACACCCAATTTTATACCTTATCACTAAACGAGACAGCCTATAATAGCGAAACAATAATTTTGAACTTAGAACGTTTGGGGTTCACACGAGACTACTTTTCATGATTTTTAACATTCAAAATTAGAATCTAAACTTATGGGGAATAAAATCCAATGTTGCGGATTTCATGTTACCTCGCCCCCCGCAAAAAGTGTCAGAAATGTTTCTTAGCTTAGACAATTTAATAGTAAGGACTGGCCTTGCGGTAGCATTTCCCCTCTGCCACGGTATTAGACTAAATGATCCAGTGCATTTACACTCAATTTTATACCTTATCACTAAACGAGACAGCCTATAATAGCGAAACAATAATTTTGAACTTAGAACGTTTGGGGTTCACACGAGACTACTTTTCATGATTTTTAATATTCAAAATTAGAATCTAAACATATGGGGAATAAAATCCAATGTTGCGGATTTCATGTTACCTCGCCCCCGCAAAAAATGGCAGAAATGTTTCTTAGCTTAGACAATTCAATAGTAAGGACGGGCCTTGCGGTAGCATTTCCCCTCTGCCACGGTATTAGACTAAATGATCCAGTGCATTTACACTCAATTTTATACCTTATCACTAAACGAGACAGCCTATAATAGCGAAACAATAATTTTGAACTTAGAACGTTTGGGGTTCACACGAGACTAGTTTTCGTGATTTTTAATATTCAAAATTAGAATCTAAACTTATGGGGAATAAAATCCAATGTTGCGGATTTCTTGTTACCTCGCCCCCGCAAAAAATGGCAGAAATGTTTCTTAGTATAATGATTAATGACACGCGTAACTCGTCCCTATTAAATTGTCTAAGTCGCTGTTAGAACTTCTAGTAAAATAATGCTTCCTTTAACGAGATGTCATCCTCCTTGGAAAGCCAGATCATTAAACAAATCCTCCAATCCCAGCCCCTAAAGACTTAAGTAGGGCCCCAAAACACCACAATAATTGAATGCCGTATAATCGAGCCACAAATTGACGTATCTTTTATTCATAACTCCAATCATTCGTTACACCGAGTGTCATCGAAAGGCGTTGGCTATCCGAATATGAAATGTGGTTGAATTCTCTTTCTTTCATATTTCCAATTTGTTTTGTTGGTGAGGGATGGAGGTAGCTTTGTAACCACTGTCTTCATTTGTTTTGAATTGAGATTGTTTGGTAATTGTTTTATGGATGTTTTGGTGCTTAGCTGTTAACTTGTTTAGAATTTAAGATCTTTTCTCTCTTAATAGCTATTAAAGACATTGTAGGGCACACTCATACTTGTTTGTGCTGTTTGCAAAAACGTGCCTACTTCCACTGAAGTTTAAAAAATGTACCGAAGCAAGACGTAGTGTCTAGATTGTAACAGGGTAGCTACAAATGTCTCTACCCAATCAAAAGGATATAGGCTTGATTATACCAGCCTATGTATAGTTATGTAGGTATGCATGCAACCTGCACAAAATAGCCCTGTCCAACAGTCACAATCGTCTAGACTAGATAACACGATTAATTTTACACTATCCATAGATTTGCATGTCTATTTCCGATTGCCAACCTGTCAGCCCAACCAAAAAACCACGGACTGCCAACAAATCTACAATCCGACTCGTGGTAAAAATGTACCCATTTCAGTTTGTTTGAAAACCTAAAATCGACGTATTTGATGGGTCTACACCGCATTCTGACCGGTGGCTTCAGTTATCGAATTGACTATTTTAGATGAAAGGTGAAACTAGTTTTTTGTTTTATTTCGAAATAAAGCTTTGGCATGTTCCAGGCAGCAATGGGACTTTGATTTATGTATTGCGGATTTATTTATTAGACACAATTTTGGTGTATAAAAGATCCGATTAAAGCAGTGCCGTAAATAGGGCGGTGCGAGTGGTGCCCAGGCACAGGGCGCAGACCCTGGAGGGGCGCAGAAATGATACCAAGACAGGACCAAGTTTTGGTCGATGCATGTCTTGCGATGCCCTACATAAATAAAACATTTTTACCAAACTCCTCATCATAACTAAGGCAAAGTGATACTATGACAAGACCTTCTTTTAGTGTCAGAATGAGTTGCAGAGCTAGGACGGTATTGCTTCGCGAACTCCTTGCTAATGTATTTTGTTACATTATATTATACAAACGGCCAAAGCTTTTCACAACTGAGTCGAATCTTCGAGCTCATTCGATTTTTAGTAAAATTTGTAAACTGTCAGAATTTTGGTCACAACTAAGTCGCAGTGCTGCGAAATTCCGAGTTTTCTTAGCTCGTTTTAGCCTTTGAATAGTGGTATAATTTAAGCATGCATAGGCTAATTGAATCCTTTACCATCACTGTTTTGAATCTTGGTGTTTGAAATTTTCATTGTCATGGGGGCGCCAAAGGGGGGCGCAGTTATAGAAGCTCGCACCGGGCGCATAGAAGGCTATTTACGGCACTGGATTAAAGATGCTTCAAGATCATTAGAATCAGATAAAATAAATAACATACTCTAGATCTGGAGTAGGTATAATCGTAGGTTAAAAAAAAACAATAAAATATACTTTTCTCAGATAATACCTAATTCTAAAAGACAATTTGTCGGGAAACTCTGACAGTCGCATTTCCCGCGCGACAGTTCATTGTATGTAAAACGTCACGCGCAGGTCCCATTGTTGGCCGAGATTACTGCGGGGTTCTATTATTCAAGGAACCCTGAGGCTACGGAACCCTGTCCTACGCCGATTGCAGCGAGCACACCTGGAAACGTCACCGGTTTAATCAGGCTTGTAATCGAGGAAAACAATGCTTGGAATGGGGATGAGGTAGGGGTGTGCCGTGGATATCGAAGGATGGAACTTTGGTGATTTGACTCAGTGAGTTTTGTGAAATGATATACCGTTATGATGCACCGTTTAGTTCTTTAAAATCGTCATAAAGGTAATTATAATTCACGGAGGAGCTAATCGAAGGATTATTAAGAGGGCTATCACAGTCCAGTGGCGCCCTTATCACATTAAAAAATATTTCTCAATAAAGAAAGCCTAAATTAAAAAAGTGCTCAACATCAAAACTACAAAAGCCTTCAAGCTATTTTCATAGAATACTTTTATACACTTTTAGACAATTTCGAATAAAAACAAAAGTCTTTTTTCTTTTTTCAAAATTTGTATGACCTTTAAAAAACCTATAAAAGTATTCTATGAAAATAGCTTGATGGCTTTTGTAGTTTTGATGTTGAGCACTTTTTTAATTTAGGCTTTATTGAGAAATCTTTTTTAATGTGATGAGGGCGCCACTGGACTGTGATAGCCCTCTTAACAAAGTTCTCCTTCGAACAACACTCGCCAATTAAGTGCAGTCGATAATTTTCAATTAGGAATTCTGTAGGCACACCTTTTTTATTAGGTTCTGATTCAATTAGTTAGTTCCTTGCATAAATGATAGTTTGATTTCCAAACCATACACGCCACATGAAATGAAATACTAAATAAACAGGTATCGAAGAAAGCCTCCCATAGCTCGCAAATCAACCAAACGTTCTGATTCAAATTCAAATGAGCGAATCACATCCCAACTTAAAAACAGTGAAGGTAAAAGTGCCTCAGGTTGACGTTTCTTTTGTCCCGTTGATTTGTTTTCGGAGACAGACTTTAGAAGCAATCAGCTCAGTAAATAGGGTGTACGGTTACATACGGATTTTATTTTCAAATTACGACGTGTACGCTTTCGAGAGGCATTCCCATTGTTATGGGATTGATTTCTGTACATACGTGCGTGCTTATTTGGTTGTTGGATCAAGTGAGCTGTTGAGGAAGGAATTTAATTTAGATTTAAGACAAGTAGGTAGGTAACATAAGAGGTCTTGGAGGCATGTAATTTTATACTTTTCCAGCTCAAGTATTTTGCCATTCGAATAGCGCTACCGGCAAGCTCTATTCGCGTGCAAGTGTCTTGCCATTCGAATAGCGCTACCGGCAAGCTCTATTCGCGTGCAAGTGTCCATGCAGGATATGAGATGGACCATAGTCCGAGGAGCAATACCTACCACTTTCGCATCTGAGGTCCGATCCGCCGATCTTCTTATCGTGTGGGCAGAGCCTATCTAGATTATCTATTCATATATGGTGGAGTCTCGGTTAGAGTATATTTTCTTGGGCATCGGTGTACGGAATGATAACCGATGGTAATCAATACCGTCTGGTGATTTTTTTGGATACGCGGTTGACGCTTTCCTTAAAGTTGATCCTTCTTTTTGTTGTGTGGGCAGAGCCCTGGTATCAGAGTTTTTTCAGACGGCCTTACGGCCTCTGACATGGTTTTTTATGTAACGAGTACTACCACCAGAGATAGTAGCCGGGACCAACGGGTTAACGTGCCATCCGAAGCACGGAATCATCTTTCTTTTCAGACAATCAGGTGATTCAGCCTGCAATGTCCTAACTGGGGAAAAACGCACAAAGTGACATATCACTAGGTGTCCCCCGTGGGAATCGAGTCCACGACCTCCAAAGTTGGGCCTGAAAAGTAACGATGCTAGATGGCGTTTCCGTTATTCATTGAGGCTTATTGAGGCGGCTTGAAAATATTCCTGTAGCAGGTTGATTACTGTCCACACAGTGTTGTTTCAATATCCGTCCCTTAATGAAAGTTGTTTGATGCTCTGAAGCACCCCCTAAAATATGCAGTGGATTTAACTTTAAATCGTATACAGGGTGTAACAAAACACCCTAGTAATACTTAAGGGGGTGCTTCAGACCATCAATCTGAACAACTTTCACTATGGAGCCAACGTCGAGAAAAAATAAAAAAAATCTGTCGTCCCATACATTTGAGTCGAGACGGTGCGCAGTTTTGTATTAAAGAGCAGATCTTTTTTTTCGCGATTTCGATGTTGCCTCCATAGTGAAAGTTGTTCAGTTTGATGGTCTGAAGCACCCCCTTAAGTATTACTAGGGTGTTTTGTTACACCCTGTATACTCATAGATAGGTAAGCTATCAGCAAGTATCTAGTATCAAATTGCAAATAGCATTTTTGTATGAGGTATTTTCGATATGTCCATCCAACCGCACCGCTCCAGACGGACGGATGTGTGGCGGCCGCTGGAGCGAGATTTGCGCGCGCAGCTGACCACAACCGATTCCATTTTTGAAAATATTTCTCATATCACTGGCTGGGAATTTAAAAGACATTTGATATCGAAATCGGAATTTTTAGTTTCGGTATTCGAATTATTGAACGTTTGAACGGGACGGTAAATATTTGAGGTTCAAAATAGTTTGGGTTGGTTCTGTGCTGTGGTTTACTGGTTTAGTTGCCGGAATCCAATGCACTTTATCGTATGCTAATGAGGGCTCCGACCACCAAAAGGATACTTACTGTCGTGAATTACGAAGTTATTGCAGCTCCTAAATATAAAAAAGGTGAAATTGATATCATTAGCATCCTTTTATTTTAAACTAAGAGTCTACCCATCAAACTAAACAACTTTTATTATGGGAGCAAACCGATCGGAGTAAACAATTTATCAGCTGTTCCATACTAAACTGCAACGCTTTCGCGACTCAAATGTATGCAACAGCTGATTTATTTTTTGCTCCGATCGGTTTGCTCCCATAGTAAAAGTTGTTCGGTTTGATGGGTAGACTCTTAGTTTAAAAGGATGCTAATCATATCAATTTCACCCTGTACAAGGCGTAACAAAACACCCTAGTAATACTTAAGGGGGTGCTTCAGACCATCAATCTGAACAACTTTCACTATGGAAACAACGTCGAGAAAAAATCAAAAAAATCTGCAGTCTCAATCCCATACATTTGAGTCGAGACGGTACTGCAGTTTTGTATGAAAGAGCTGATTTTTTTTTCGCTATTTCGATGTTGGCTCCATATTGAAAGTTGTTCATTTTGATGGTCTGAAGCACCCCGTAAAGGGTGTTTTGTTACACCCTGTATAACTAGCCATATAGCCACATTATTGAGACTGTCTTCTTCACTGAACAACAGAAATGTAGTCAACATCAAGAATAAAACACTGTTTTACAACTGAACGCATCCAGATTTACTGAAGCATCTTAAATTGGCACCCTTCCTCCTGATTTGCCCATTTCCTTGCCGAGAGGAAATTGACCATCGCACGTGACTTTCTAACTGAAGTTAAAGAACCTTCTGCACGTGACAGAAGGCTCAGAATCCAACGACACAAGGAATGGAAATGACTTGGAAGTCACGTGGGCCCGCAGGTGCGAATTTGGAAGGGACCATTCGTGCGAATTTTCTTATGATAAAGGATAAATTGTCGCCTGGGAATAGAATAAAAGTTTTGGGAATAGCAGAATTCGTTGCTGGCAAGTTTTTAAATTTGATTTTGGAACAATTTTATTTGGGGGAAGGAGTCTTCTGCTGGTAAGCACGAATGTACCTTCAGGGGTACGCCAAAAAATACTGCATTGTATATGTTAAAGGCAAGCCGCTTGGCACAGTTTTAGTTAGGACCATTTTGAATGATTTGGCCCGTAGCCCGTAGTGATTTTTGATTCGCCTCTTAGGGGGCGATTTTTGGAGGATGGGGGTGAACTATAGTTCGTCCAAGATAGCTTGGTGATTTTGACAGGCGGTTTTCGAGATTACATTTTACTTTTTAAAGCTGTTTGAGCTGTCAAAGCTTAATAATACACTAAAAATATAGAAGATTAACATTTTGACATAAAATTAAAGGGTTTACGGCTCAAACATTTTCAGAAAGTAAAATAATCGCTCTAAAATGATCTGTCAAAATCACCATCCTATGTTGGACAGACTTATATTATACCTCTTAAATTATTGAAATCGCGTATCTTAACCGCTATTGATTATTGACAATCAGGGAGTGATTTTCGCAAAATTTTTGGTCGCCAAATTCGAATTTGGAGTAGGTAGGTACCTAACTTTGATTTGATCACCCGAACTTCTATTTTGGAATTTTAGAAAAATCTAAAGTATTGAAGAAATAATTCGAGGCGATAGGTACTGCAAAATTTCGAACTCGCTTCGCTCGCTCCGGATGTTTACATTAGTTATGGAGCGATCATATTCTTCAACCTTTACTGCAACCTCCTAGAAAACCAAACTTTTGACTCCGACCTTGCCTTGCCACGTCAAATTTGAGTCTTGACACTGTCTGTCGGTGGCTGATGAGCTGGCTGGCCGGTTGCCCCCCTAAAATATCTAGCTACGGAACTAGGACTTTCCGTTTTGGTAGAACCATGGTACAATAATACTATACTGGTAGTACCTACGCGAGTTGTGAGAATTACCAGTGCTTCGTCACTCGCGTTTGACAGCTGCGATAATTAGTCAGGGATGTATTTTATGAATATTGCACCCCTGGGCAAACATATTTGGTCGCCCCCCATAACTGCAGTTTGACGGCGGTGGGCCTGTAGCCAAGATTTGTGCCAGCAAAAGTTCTAAGGTTTTAAGATATTTAAGAATTGACCGAAAAAAGCTGTCACAAGCTGCAACCAAATTGTATTTTGTGAAAGTAGTAGCAAGATTTAAAATAATTATGGAGCGAGCGAGCTATTTTTCCGTTATACGACATGGCTGTGCTAGAACTCGTACCATACCGTAGTAAATTAATATTTCTATGGGGGGGTACACATTATTGCATCTTAGCTGCCCCTTAACCACCACCACCACGTACCAGTAACAACAGCATCCTGAAATGCATTGCTGCCAGATTTGACTGTCCCATACAAAAGCACTGGGTGGAGCTGGTGATTGGGACAGTCAAAAAGACAATGCCTACCTACCTTGTCGATATTTAATTAACATACACTAACATAATTTTAAGTAAACATTGTTACTAATCATCCTACTAACAAAATTATGGATTGTCTTTTTTTTTGGTCTGAAATAAATGAGTATTTAATTTAATTTAACGTCCTGGAAGGAATTACTTCAAATTACAAGTAGCCCTGTTTATTATAAATTATAATACAAGCGCATTACCTTAATTTTTCATCAAAGCCCTACACTTAACAAGACCTACACTATGTAGTAATAGGTACTCTTTCTTATACTGTGCCTAGACGTAACTCAATAAATTTCGTCCATAATAATGCAGTTACACATTAAAGGAACACTCTATTAAGGTGGTTAAAGCTAGTTAGTGAAGGAAATTATGTTACCTTTATATGCAAGCGGTGTAGGCGGTGTAGCTAGTCTAAATTGTATCATTTCCGAGAGGCATTGTTCCTATCTATGGTATGGATACGTAATTGTTAATTATTTTGCGCCTTTAATTTAGTTTGTGGAATTATTCGATTATTTTCCAGAAATGGTTTCTCGTGTTGTTTCTGGCTTAGAATAGATCATCCCATTTACACCTTGTATACCTACATACCTACAGGGTGTAAGGCACATCCCTTCGCAAACTGAAACGGTGAACTCATTTCATCAAATTGGACAACTTTCAGTATGGAGCCTACCTCAGGAAACGTGAAAAAAATGAACTGTCCCATACACTTGAGTCGGGTAGAAAAAAAAAATTTGCTGTCATAGGACAAAACTGCCGTACTTACCGTACAGCAGTTTTGTATGGGACACCTGATTTTTTTTCGCGTTTCCTGATTTAGGCTCCATAGTGAAAGTTATTCCGTTTGATGGTCTGAGTTCACGGTTTTAGTTTCGGTGCACCTGTATATTTTTTTTAAGCTCCCTAACTAAAACTGATAAAATTACGGAAAAGAACCCTTATTACCCCGATCCAACTCGAACTTGACAAGTTTTTTTCATTACAAAGTATTTATTTGAAGTCTGCCAGGAAACATTGGTGGTCAAATAAATTACCTTCCTCTCCTTTGAGAATTTGGTTCTTTTGATCATTTGTAAATCAATTTGGTCGCCTACGTAGTTACCTACGTACATTGAACCACAACTCACTCGTTCTTACTTGATATCTTATACAGGAGTGCGATTTTTGAATCTCATACGTTGAAGTCAGCAGTTGAAAATGTATGGAGATACCTACGCATCTTTCTACTACTGATTTGTCTTTCAAAAATCGAACTCCTAGAGTATGATTTTTTAATGTCAAATCAGCAGTAGAAAGATGCATATCTCCAATATCTCCAATACATTTTCAACTGCTGACTTCAACGTACGAGATTCAAAAATCGCACTCCAGGATGTAACAAAACAGACACTAAAAAAAATACGGGTGTAAAATTAAATACGTTACATATCAAAGAGGGTGCTTCAGAACATCAAACTGAACAACTTTCGCTATGGAGCCAAGATCGAAATGGCGAAAAAAAAATCAGCTGTTTCTCGACGCAAATGTATAGAACAGCTGATTTGATTTCGATATTGGTTCCATAGTGAAAGTTTAATTTGTTGGTCTGAAGCACCTCCTTAAATATGTTTAAGTTTACACCCTGTATATCACATGTCCACGGACGACGTCGCGGTTGGGCAATCGCCGAGGGCGCTGGAACTGAAGGGGCGCTGCACTCATCGTGGGCGCCCCTTGATCTGACTGCCCATGCATTTTCTGACTTTGTGCACTGGGTGGTTGAATTATTTAATGAATTTTTTACCAGAGTAACATTTTACAGAAAAATAACAAATATAACAATCCTATTTGCCAGGCCCACATTCAGTTATTTAGCGACCTCGATAAAAAAATACAAAGTGGGTTTTTGTTGTTTTTTTTTTGTTTGTTTTGTTATGTGGTGGCGCCTTGTTTTTCGCAAAATTTTTTGGCGTGGCCATCCACCAAACTTACATATTTTCGTTCAGAATAAAGTAACAAACAAAACTTGTTATATTACATGTATATCCCTAACTCAGACCGGACAGAGATATATAAAGTCTCAAAGTTGAAAATTTATTCATTACGCTTGCTTCAAGCTTTTGTAACCGTGCTCCGTTCGAACAGAGATTAAAAATGTACTTGTCATAACAAGTTTTGTTTGTAACTTTATTCTTTATTCTAAAAATATTCAAATTTGTTTGATGGCGGCGCCAAAAAAATAGGCGAAAAGAAAAAAGTTCCTATTTTTTAGGCATTGACTTTTACACAACTAAAATAGGTAAGTATAGATATTTATGAAACAATGCTAATTGCAATTTGCATTACATCCATCCGTGAATAATATAAGTGAGGCCAATTCAAAAACGTAAAATTTGAAATAAAATTGAATGGCCTTTATAAAAGCATACCAATATTAAGCTACCTAGATATTGTACAAATTATTTAATACTATGTTAGTAAGTTAACTACTTACTTTTGTACAACTATAAGGTAACTTAAATTATAATGACTACCTTACCGACAAAAATTACCTTAAACGGATTTAATTCAATTTAACATTTGTATTAAGTTAGTAAAATATTTGTGTGGCTATTTATACAAATTAATCTAGAGCTATTTAGCGACCTCAACATTTTAATTAAATAATTTTCTGTCTTTTATTCCCACAACATTCGTTTTACGTTAAGAGGCCGTTAAACATAGGTAATGTTAGTTGGGCTAATTCGTCAAAGGGTGCCCGGCCCTTTGTGCCGGCTTATGCTAATCAACGTAAGCCCTAGTGGGGATTTGATTCGCACACGTTTGGAATTTAATGAGATTTATTAACTGGCTTGTTAGTCGATACATTTGTGAATAATTTTATCAGATATGTGACGATATAAGCTTTTACACAACTAGGTGATAAGAAACGTTATACCAGTACAGATTATGAAACTATGACTATGACGTAAGATAGGTACAATTGTGGTAAATATTTTTTTTTTGTGATAAGTGGTTTTCACAGCATGAGGAATTAAAATTGATGGATAGAATGGATAAATAAGAATTTTGAAAGACTTCACATTTAAGGCATTAGAACAAAAAAATTGATGATAGCAGAAAAAACCTAATACGATACGATGTGTCGCCTTTTAATTCACGGTGAACTAATTAAATTAAGATCAAAGACATTTTGATGAACTTTTGGCCTTTTTGTCGCTTAATTATTTTTTTTAATTTGCTTTGCCTGTATAGAATTTTAAATAAAATACACGCTTTATGTTGTAAGGCTTGAGAGAATTTTAAATTAATGTTCTTTTGAGTTCAGTATTTCTCCCTCGTTTATTGCATTTTTATTTCTCTACTTACTCATCCTTTTAATATATTTAACGTAAGTATAGAAATAACAAATCTGTAATGTAAAAAGTTAATGCTGGCTAAGTATACCTAAGTATAATAAAAAATCTTCTGTTCCATATAAAACTGCAAACCTGCTTGACTCGAGCGCATGAGATGGCTGATATTTTTTTCACGATTTCGAAGTTGGTCCGTTATTCAGTTTGATAGTCTGGATCCTCCCCTTAAAATAGATTCAGGTTTTTTTTACGATATAAAAGAAAATTTTTAAAAGCTATTTTTTTAATTTATAATAATGCATACGGACGGTGTTGCTAAAAAAACTTTTGCCTTCGATCAAGATTAGTGCGTTGATTAAAATTTTACTTGTGAGTAAACTTCACACTTCAACCTTAGGTATAAAGATTTAGAAAGTTTCAACATCGCACATAAGTCATATAACACATAGGTAGAGAGTATTAGCTACATTCACTTTGACGGTATTAATTTAAATATCGGACTTTTAATAGACAAAGAGCTTTTAAAGCTTAAATAATTCATAACGCACCTGTCATGCATTAATATGCTTCATAATAATGCAATTTGTGCACACTACCATACTCAAATCATACGTGTATTCAAACGTATTGACGAATCGCGAACAATTTATTGTCCAAAGCTGAGGTGGCGCGGTATCATCTGTACTCAAAGGACGCCGACAAAGAGCCGCCGCGGCACGGTGCGGGCGGCATTAGCGGCCCCGTTTGAAGCCTCCCTCTCGCAGGGTTGTCAGCCCTGACCTACGAGAGCGAAGGTGTTGAAGTGTCCTGTACTCTTGATGATAGGGGGTTAGAACGGAAAGGGATTCTGAATTGGTATTTGTTAGAATTACATATTATACGCGTACATAGTCGTACGTATTCCAGTCTTTTGTTCGGAGTTGGAAGTTGGAAATACGCAGTAACGATAGAACTGCTACTGTAATTTTGAATTCTTTAAAGCCTGTCTTTTTACATGAAAGTATACTTATAAGCAGTCGTGGACCCCTATTACTTTACTGCTTATAAAAGTACATGGTTGTGAATGGCTTTAAGAATTATTAATTTTGTCCCCTTTCAGACGTACGTATGCATAATATCTTGACACCACAGAACTAATTAATCCAGTGCTATCCAGGCATGCTGCAAACCACTGAGCTATCGCGATCAAACCCTTCATGCTTGCCACCTGACCTGACTTATCTTGAATTTAATTTATATCATGCAATACATGGCAAGAAGCAACAAACAAATAATATTGTATACTGCGAATATAAAACGAAGCTCTAAAATATAGTTACACTGTGTTAAAACTAAGTAACATTAATCATGTTTCTCCTTTCAGTTCGAAACCAAAAGCTAGCGTGTTAAGTAGGCAACCCTAGGGTACCTACCCCCCTTAGAGCCCAGGCTCAAAGTGAGTGTGTTACTCTTTAACCTGCGCGATTCGCGACCGGCTAAACTTACCACTCTGCTAAATAAAGTTAAAAGGCTCCTCCGGCTTTGTCTCGGTTCCCCTTTGATGTACGGTGAGAACATCCCCCCTCCCACCCTACTCCTCAAACAGTTTACCACAAACTCTAACTAAATGCCTTTTCCGATTGGACTACATATAACATATAACGGAGGAACTCCCCACACGATTGATTACTGTTATGTTGTCGTGCTAAAGGAATTTCTCAGAAAGCGTACGATCAAAGCGGTACCCTTTGACGATGGATCTATGCTGGTACCCTTATTTTGATCTCTAGTTACTAGTGGTTATTGTAGACAAGTTTGATTGGTAATGTTATGTTGTCAAAGGACGAATGGTATAGATATTAGCTGAATCAAAATATTATTTTCTCCTATAATAGAAGTAGAAGTTAGGTAGGCAATTTAATTTCATGTTAATGGTTTATAACGATTAGCTGCTAAGGAATATAATACACTAATAATCTTTCTTAGATAATTATAAATAATATTATATTATGAAAATGATTACAGCTTTATTTACGTACCTGACCACGGCAATGTTACATTTATAACTTTTTCATTTCAAATGCGCAGGTATCGTAAAATTCGTAAACCGCCCCTGACCTGATTTCAGCCCTGCCCTGTGAGGTTCGGACTTAGAGAAAATTCAATTAATTAGTCTAATAACAGAGCACAGTTCCATTACCAATCAAAGGAAAGCGGAAAGTTTGTGCACATCAAAGAGTCGCTTAGTGCGTACCCCGCTAATGACGTTTGGGTACTGGGGGCGCTATGTTTAAAACTAGTGGACTGATCTGCGGTTTCACCTGCTGATAACGAAATCATTTTGCCTAGGATTAAAATTGCAAGACAGAAATTTTTGCTTCTAGCGAAATAATTTTGATTCATATTTGCCAGATACAGAACAGAGTATAGTATAGTTAAAACTTAAAAGGTCAAAGTTTTTACCCCGTTTCTCATTTTTAGGGATGAAATGAAACATGAAGGTTTTGCCAAATTAATGTTTTTATTTACTTAGGTACTTGAACTTACTTAAATTGATCAAAAGGTGAATTAGTGTCAATTTAGTAGTTGGGAGCAGGACACGTTGCTATTTTTTTTTATCATCTTTACCGCAGTACCTTAGACCATACACAGAACCTACCCTTTAACTACATTTAGCGCCCCTCTAAGTCTAAGCTCTAAGTGCAGGTTCTTAAAACTTTTTTTTATTTACCTAAGTTCTTACATTTTAAACGTGTTTATTTGTGTCCAGTTCTCACACGATAGGTAGGTAAATAAGATGTTTGAGAAAAGACACTAATTAGTAATTTATGTGTTAGTGTTAATTTTGCGGTTTATTTCATATTTCATTACGATTCCTAAAACCAATAAATGTGTAATAGTACATTACTGCAGCGGCCAGCAACAGAGGCATTGATGGACGAACGTGTAAATGTGGGCCGAGGCGAAGCCGAGGCACACATACGTAAGTCCATCAATGCCTAGTTGTGGCCAAGGCTTGTATAGTACTTTTCTCAAATAATGCGCGGAAATTAAAACAGTAAATTTTCTCAAATAATTCGCGGAAATTAAAACTCTTTTCAAAGTCAATGACGAACATCGAACAACAATTAGTTTTTTTTTTCAATAAACAGCTTTCTATTTGCAAGCCAATTCTAAATTTAAATAAAACCTTTGATAAGTTACCTCCTTGGTCGCCATGTTTCGGAGAAAAAGATCGTTCCATTTTTAAATTACACGACAGATATGAGTTTAGTATGTAATTTATTTGGTCGCTAAACACGACAGATATGGATTTTCATACCAAAGAGTACTTTTTTTATTTTCATACAAACATTGCCGGCCGCTGCGCGCATGTATTTGGCCAGTACAGCAATTTCGATTTATTTCGAAGAAGGTTGTCAAAATAATGCTCACATTTCCAAGCATGTTTGAGAAAAGAAAATAATATAATAATTTTATAATTTTTGTTTTATTGGTTTAATAAAGTTTGTGGTGTGGGAGAAAAAAAAACATGATATCGAATCTCTTTAGACCTAAATAATAAAAGTCAGTATTTGTGTAGCATACCTACGTACAAATAGCATAGCATAATATGCTCACGACTATATTTCCCTAGAGGGTAGTAAAGTAAGAGATATTCTGAAACCTCAGAACATCAACTTTCACTAGTGCTATTTTGAGATGGGACGCATTATAAGTAGTAGAAATCGGTTAAAATTGAGACGGAAATAATAAAAATTTTTTTGTTGTTTCAGATTTACCATCAATATAGAAGCAAACCAAAATACAAAAATGCAGCGGCTATAAGCTGCTACACAGGTAACAATAAATAGCATGTAAGAACTCAATTAGATTTTCGCTTTTACTTGCAAAATTTAATAAGCATTTAAAAAAAGATATTTTGCGACTACCGACCTCTAGTGACATATTTTTGAAATATATGCAAATGAGAAGGTCAAACTTCACTTGCCGCTTTCACGGTTCATAGCGTCCTCGCTAGATGGCATTGATTGTCAGCTGAGTCGCTGTCATGGCGGGAATGACAGTCCGTCAAGCAAACTCAGGTGTCATGTCAAAACGGTGCTGTATACAAAATCAAACCAAGCTAATTAATTATTTAGTTCCAAGAAACTTTTCAATTGATGTCTCCCGTTCTCCTTCGGAACTGCCTTCTACATTGCTGTTATAAGTAAGGACATTTAATTTCATTCCCTGTTTCACTCATAATCCTTCTATAAAATATGTTTCTTCCGGGTTTTGGTGTAGAATTTCGGCATAAACTGCATTAATTATCATCAGAGCCTTCCTGGGCGGCTTGGTATTTGAAAGGCTCGTGTAAATAGAATAGTGGGTTAGTAATTTTACACCTCGAGATTGTTACGTCGGCGTCAGTTTTTTTTAGCTGCTCCTTTGTTTACAACTTGTTTCCTGTCTTTACGCTCGTCATTATCAATTAAATTCAGTTCATTTTTACACTGGACAATAGTTTCTAACGTAATCATAAGGTTATGTTACTACTATCTTGTTTTTATGCAAATTTATTTTTGGAATTTTTAAAACAAGTGTTTAATAAATGAAATGAATGTAATCTGTGTTAAATAAATGATTCAAAATATTCATAAACAACATTTCAAATACATACAAAATAGTAACAGTAATGCTACATGTTCAATTACGAACATGTTGATGCAAAAAACTTAATAAATCCATCAATTCTATTATACACTCAACTTTTTTTGGTAGTCTGTTATTGATTTTTTTGCTAAGAATAAACCCTATCATATATACAAACACCACACAATATGCAAGGGCTGAAGTAATGTTCGATCGGACCCCATTGTGTAATCATTCAGCATCCGACTGCGGATCTTCCACTCGGACCAGTGTCGCTGTGTTGCGCAGTCGTGCTTTCTCAATTCAAATCTTTCTTACATTAAATATTAATAAAAAACCGTGTATAATATTCAGAAATAATTCTATTAACCTCATAGTACCTTCAAAGTGTATTGTTTGTCTAAACACAATAACCATGGTGAGGTCTATTATGATTTTTTTGCCCCATAATTTTTTCCACAACTTGCTTATTGAACCATGAAGTTATGATTTAATTTGTTTTGACATGCTCTTATTATAAACTATCCCTTTAGGCAAGATTGGGATATAATTTTTGAAATGCTCGTAATGATTTTTTTCTCCGTAAAATTTTTGGGCTTTATTAGTTTTTGTTAAGAGAGTTTTATGAAATATGATATTTTAAATCTTGCTATTAATACATTAATTTGTGATGGTGAAGCATTTAATATAAGTTTCTATAGGCTTTACATCGGGGTATGATGTCTCCTACCAACGCCGATCGATGACGGAGACTCTTGACTTTAGCACGCTGTCTCATTTTTTGTTTGCTGTCCTTTTCCAATGTATACAAATCAAATATGAGGCTGGATATGATCCTTATTGTGTGCCTTATTGATTTTTTGCGGTGGCTTGGTGTTTTGATGCTGCGCAACCGCTGTATGATCTCCGGACTCCGGGACGCTTGCATTTTTTCACCCTTTTTGCAAGCGTTTGCTTTTGTTATAGGAATAAATTATGCCTAATAATGCTATAAGCAGTTTCATGTGGTATTGAGAGTGTTTTTCAAACAGAAATGATAAGTTTTTGACTTACTTGATTTATGGGAAAGGTTAGGCACAACATTTTTTTTTTGTTCTCTTATCATACCAGCTAAGTACATGGAGATTTGGATATCGAATACGAAGCGATGTGAATAATCTATAGCAAGTTCTAATTTTTACGATTTTATTCATTTTCGCGCCTTTTGCCTTAACATTATTTTATAAGTTTAACCAAATCTGGTAATCTGTGATTATGTAGTGCATTAATGTTAATTCTGTACTAATCAGTAACATAACTGATGAATTACAATTTGTTTTGTCTTTGATCACAACTTGATCATTCAGGGGTTAACCCAAAAGCTTGTTTCTTGTCAATATTTATACATATACACTCTCGATTTCTAGTTACAGAAAAACTTATACATATACTCACGACCATAATCCAAATCTGGGGTAGCTCTGGCTACCCCAGAGCGATGGAACAAGGATCTCCCTTTTCGTTTTGATTCGTCTTTTATGGTGTCTATGGGAAGAAAATTCCATTCTAAGGGTCAGCGCACACTGAGCAGCAAAATACTTTAGCAGTTTTCATTGATAAAATTACAAATAACTAAATTACAATTGAAATTGAGTTGAAAATAGCGGGGAAGAGACATGCCTCAGGGTTTTTTATCTCTTGCACGCTATTTTCAACCCTAAGGCTCTAGACAGACGGACCGCATTTCAACAGTATTCTGTATGTCAACTGCATTGAAACTGCACTTAAACACTTGAATTGCAGTTGAAATGCGGTCCGTCTGTCTAGAGCCTAAGAGCTCTTACAGACGAGCGACACTTTGCGATCGCCGCCGTGGGTCGCAGAGAGTCGCGCTCATAGAGTTTACTGTCGCCGTGAGTCGCGCGACCCTCTGCGACCGCAAAGTGTAGCTCATCTGTAAGAGCGCTAAGCCGGAATCACGCAGCCTTGAGGAAATAACTCTGGTTAAAAACAACTAAAGAGAATCAAAAGTTCAAGAGCTCATTGTATGCCGACAAACTGTTATGCAGTTTGGCGACAAACTGTTATGCAGTTTGGCATAAAATGTATCTGTGTAATGTACTGTGATTTGTGAGAAAATAAATAATAATAAAAAATAATTCAGGCTCCTTAGTGTTTACCTGCTACAGGTAGTTTTGTTTCCCTTCCTCGCAGGTTCTTGACAGTTTGGTATCCGTTGCAGGTGGTGTCTCGCCATGCAGCGCGCGGGTGGGAGAAGGGCCTGTGCGCCATGAGCCACACTCCTGTCGGCGGCCACCCGCAAGGTAACCCACATAAGCATGGCTGGTCCCTAGTTATATGGTTTAACACTTAACTGCTGACGACCTACGTCGTAGGTCAGCGACATATGGGCGGCAGTGCACACGACTCAAACGTTGAGTCAGAATTGTATAGCATTCCACAGTATTAGCACTGCACGAGGGTCATTGTTTTGAGCTTAGCAGCGAAAGTGTTAAGCCTGCTGCAGATCCATGAAGATAGAGGGGTATAAAACTTAGAAACTCATGGCATAGTTTTTTAAATAATATCAACCTGTTAAACAGAATAGAATCATAACTGCATATATTTACGGTTTGTAATTGTTGACAGGTTGGGAGCACAAGCTTGCTGACAGGTCGTCGCTGCCGCCAGCTTCGGGGGAGGAGAAAAACAAATCTCAATCCAAACATGTGTTCACACAACCACATCTCTCTAAGTTAGTACTTGTTTTAATATCGTTCCATTCCGGTAAGCCTCAACGCCCCTAGTACGGTTTTCAACGCGCGACTTAGCTTCTTTCCATGCTAAATGTTGCGACAAACAAAAGCCATTTTCCCTTTATGATAAGAGCGGGACGAGATCTCTTTTCTAGGTAGCGAAAACGTCGCGCGCGCGCATTGTATCTATAGTCTACAGGGTGTAACAAAACATCCTAGTAATACTTAAGGGGGTGCTTCAGACCATCAATCTGAACAACTTTCACTATGGGGCCAAAGTCGAGAAAAAATAAAAAAAATCTGCCGTCCCATACATTTGAGTCGAGACGGTACTGCAGTTTTGTATGAAAGAGCGGATTTTTTTTCGCGATTTCAATGTTGGCTCCATAGTGAAAGTTGTTCAGTTTGATGGTCTGAAGTATTACTAAAGTATTACTAGGGTGTTTTGTTACACCCTGTATACTAGAAATACAAGGCAGGTTCCTCATGTACTTCAAGTAGAATGTTCACATTATCCTAGAATATTTTATAGTCGTATTAACAGTGCTCCCACTACCATGATACCAAAAACGGTATTTCTAAAGTTGTGGGGGCATGGTATTGGCATCCAGATTAAATTACATTCCGAAAACATGAAATTGCAATTAAATAGAAAGATATTGATAAAAATGATAATGGGGGATTTTGTGACAGGTTATAAAAAGTGATATGTTAGAAACAGTGGCTTTCAGAAAATGCTACACTGACCGTGATAAGAAATGCTCCTTGCGGGCTAAGACCATTTTAAAAAAAAATGTTCCTTGTGCTATTTATTTTTAGCTGTTTATCACAATGTATCGTACTCCCCTGTAAGACGGCTCGGTATCTTTTGCAGGATGGGAATGGCGGCGTGGCGTGAGGAGACGGAGGGCTCGTCCGGCAGCTCGGTGCGCTCGCCCGCCTCCCCGCCATACATGCGCTGGGCACGAAGCCTCCACTCTCTGCTCGAGGTAAGATATCAAGCCAAGGTTTTACGCTGCACTCAATAATATTTAAAAAGCCCAACACATTTAGCGATGCGGAAGGGATGCGGCTGTTCCGCATGTTTGTTCTGCACGTGTACAGACTCTTGTTTATTTGTGTGTTGTTCTTTAGGATGTGGAATGGGTGATGGCTGTTTCGCAAGTCAGTTCTTAACGCTGTCAGACTAGTTTATTTGTGTGTGGTTCCATAGGACACGGAAGAGGTGTGGTTGTTCCGCAAGTCAGTTCTGCACGCTGTCAGACTCTAGTTTATTTGTGTGTCATCCTAAAGAACACTTTAGGATGTGGAATGGGTGATGGCTGTTCCGCAAGTCAGTTCTGCACGCTGTCAGACTCTAGTTTATTTGTGTGTTATTCTTTAGGACACGGAAGAGGTGTGGCTGTTCCGCAAGTCAGTTCTGCACGCTGTCAGACTCTAGTTTATTTGTGTGCTGTTTTTTAGGACACGGAAGAGGTGTGGCTGTTCCGCAAGTCAGTTCTGCACGCTGTCAGACTCTAGTTTATTTGTGTGTTGTTCTTTAGGACACGGAAGAGGTGTGGCTGTTCCGCAAGTCAGTTCTGCACGCTGTCAGACTCTAGTTTATTTGTGTGTTGTTCTTTAGGACACGGAAGAGGTGTGGCTGTTCCGCAAGTCAGTTCTGCACGCTATCAGACTCTAGTACCTATATATGTGTCGTTGCGCAGGACGCAGAGGGGGTGCGGCTGTTCCGCAAGTTCGTGGGCGGGGCGGGCGGGCTGCACGTGGACAGACTCAACTTCTACTTCGCGGTGCAGGGCCTGCGCCAGGAGACCGAGCCCGCCAAGATACGACAGGTCGTCTCCGCTATTTACAAGTGAGTACTGACTACTACTTTATTTTACTGTAGCAACTTATTTACGTCAATAATAGAAATAGAATTCCATCATGTTTCACTACTACTTCAATTACAATTCTTTGGTTTCTTTAGCAATGTAACATTCACAAAATAAATTACTTTGGGCATGAGATTATACCAGGAAGGTGGCATAGGTCTTGCTTGTCTGGAGAGCAGACTGCCTTGCAAGCTGTGAAAGATGAAAACAATTCTGGGCAGTCGTCCTTCTTTCTTAAATCTCCGTCATTGTTTTCGACGTCAACTTCATCCCTTTCAATCCAACAACAAAAATTTATAGAAAGGGACAAGCGTAAAGTCTGAAACATCGGCGACGGACACGTACGAAAAAAGGACGAAGTCATGGTAAATTTTTGTGTTTCCGTTCATGTTCCTTAGGGAAACTTGTTTAGTTTTATAATCTGGACACACAGTTAAACATTAATAGTAATATGTGTATAATTGTATCTTAAAATGATAAGTGAATGTGACCTTACGATTGTTGTGTGTAATGTTCAGATTCCTGCGGAAGTCTGAGCTAACGATGCCGGAGCAGGTGAAGCAGTACGTGAAGCAGACGCTCAAGGAGGGCGCCACCATCGAGAAGACCATCTTCGACAACATGGAGATGGAGGTCGGTACCTCTTTAGATAGTATTTACTGCCATTTGAACTCTGATGTGAATGACAAAATACTCTATCGTAATAACCACCGAGAAATAACAACCAGGTAATGGCGTCGATTCGGACTGTGCCACGACATAACTAAATTTATTCCTGTCACTTTCTAAAATAAGATTAAGAAAAGAGACAGAAAACCAACAGCTGACTTTAGTGCTGTCAAAGTGACGTTACACGCCCAAAATAAGATGCCATCATAATGTACGCCATCTTATTTAAGGCGTTTTTGGGCGTGTAACGTCACTTTGACAGCACTAAAGTCAGCTGTTGGTTTTCTGTCTCTTTTCTTAATCTTATTTTAGAAAGTGACAGGAATTAATTTAGTTAAGTTAAGTCGTGGCACAGTCCGAATCGGTACCAATAGCGGTTCTACATACAAGCGTCAGACTTGGTATGATTATAGGACATACTTTAAACTTCTAAAGTAAAACAATAAATAATAAAAACTGTCCAAGTGTGTCAGGCTCGCGCTGAGGAACTCGCAGATGAAAATTTTTTTGGTTTAAATTGTATGGTGGTACAAAACTCAAGTCCGATCTGCACTTCGCTGGTTTTTTTAGTTATAATTGAAAAGGGAAATAACATTGCTACGTATCCCCGATACATCCAGTGCACCCTAGACAAGACCTACCCTCAGGGATGACCGTCCCGTGTTAGATGAATTTCTTCTTCCGTGTATGCAGGTTTTCTCACGATGTTTTGATTCAGCAGTCGGTTTTACGTACATAAGTTGGAAAAAATCTTTGGTACATGGCATTTCGTCCGTGCGGATTCGTATATGCATTGATTAATATTTATTATAATTAATAGAACTGTTTCCTACAGGTGACCCGCGCTATAACGGAGTCTACGTACCAAGCGTTCCTCCGCTCCGAAGCGTACGTCTCGTACGTGAGCGCGGCCACCCAGCCGCTGTCGTCGCCTGACGCTTCACCCCCCAATGTCGTGAGAGAGGTGGGCAGAGTCTATTGTATATTAGTTCCTATTGACAACCAAGTCTATGTACCAAGCGTTTCTCCGCTCCGAAGCGTACGTCTCCTGTGTGAACGCGGCCACCCAACCGCTGTCATAGCCTGACGCTTCACCCCCCAATGTCGTGAGAGAGGTGGGCAGAGTCTATTGTATATTAGTTCCTACAGGTAACCAAGTCTACGTACCAAGCGTTCCTCCGCTCCGAAGCGTACGTCTCGTACGTGAGCGCGGCCACTCAGCCGCTGTCATCGCCGGACGCTTCACCCCCCAATGTCGTGAGAGAGGTGGGCAGAGTCTATTGTATATTAGTTCCTACAGGTAACAAAGTCTACGTACCAAGCGTTCCTCCGCTCCGAAGCGTACGTCTCGTACGTGAGCGCGGCCACTCAGCCGCTGTCATCGCCGGACGCTTCACCCCCCAATGTCGTGAGAGAGGTGGGCAGAGTCTATTGTATCTTAATTCCTACAGGTAACCAAGTCTACGTACCAAGCGTTCCTCCGCTCAGTCAGAAGCGTACGCCTCCTGTGTGAGCGCAGCCGCTGTCATCGCCTGACGCTTTACCACTACTGTACTGTGTGTAGGTTAGTCTCGGATACTTTTTTTTCAAGAATTTTGTACCAGATCCGGCGTAAATTTTCTGCGTTGTTAAGAGCCTAACGAGCCTATTGTGCTGCCCTCAATTGTATTTTTTTAATTTCTTAACAATTAAATGACATTTCCAAAAACAAGAATGTCACATTGTAGTCCTGATTGGCTTTCAATTTATCGAAACATTACGGATTAGTATGGTTTATGCTTGTAGCTATTATCGTTAAACCGCCAAAAGTGACCACTTTTGGCGGATTTAAAGGTAATAACTATAAACATTATAAAAACAAATCCGCAGTGACTCGATAAATTGAAAATCAGCAATGACTACAATGTGACATTCTTGATTTTTGGAAATATTGTTTAATTGTTAAGAAATAAAAAAAATACGATTGGGGGCGCCACAATAGGCTCGGTGCAGCCTTAAAGCAACGCTATGAGGTAAACCTCACCAAATCATCTCAAAAATCATCAAAGAAGAGAAAATTTAGACAGAAAAGACTGATTTTCTGTAGACCAAGCCTTCTGTTTATGTTCTTCACTGCCCGTTTAATGTACAAGTTAAGTGTTAACAGACAAGTGTGTAATGTGTTGCAGACGGTGGTGGGCGGGCTGGCGACGCTGCACGAGGGGGAGGAGCTGGGCGCGGGCAGTGCGGGGGGAGGGGGAGGGGGAGGGGCAGGGGGAGGGGGGAGCAGCGCGCGGCTCACGCACGACGCGCTGCTCGCCACGCAGACCAGGCGCCTGCACTCCGACGTCGCGCCGTGAGACTCTTTATTACTTGTTCATTTACTTATGTTGCTGCCACGTTGTCGTAGGAGCCAAGTGTCAAGGACCTGTTTCACTACCTCTGGATAAATTCTTAATAGCTTATCTGACATATTGTTTGACATACAAGGTCTTTCTTAATATGCTGGCTGACACTTTTTTAAGGGGATGATCAGACCGTCTGAGGATGAATGAGAGTAGATTCACTACGGAGATTTATTGATCTAATGTCAGTGAAACAGTCGAGAGAGGGCATCCGAGGAGAACTTACCACGACCAAATAAATGGTCTTCTCCAAAAAGAACAAGTGCGTAGCACCCTCAACCGCCGGAAGTGCATGAAGAGTGGATGAGGTGAGAGAAATATGTCAGAATCACAGTAGTGTGTGGCAAGCCGTAGTCTCTACCTACCTCTATAGGATACTGGCGTGAGTATAATATGCATGATCGGACCGTCAAACTGCACAACTTTCCCTATGGACCAACATCGAAATCGCGAAAAAAAGTCAGCTGACCAATACATTTGGCACAAATAGGTTTGCAGTTTTGTATGGAACAGCCGATTTTGTTTTCGTGTTTACATAGAAAAAGAGGTTCGTTTGACGGTCTGATCATCCCCTGAAAAAAGTGTCACCATATTAAGAAGGACCTATATTTTGTATGAAAAATATGTCAGGCGTTACCATCTTAAAAATATACCTATTATTTTACATACATAGTGTTCGTGTTTTTCTCAGTTTCGAAATTTTTAAGAATGTTGATTCATTAATAAGATCATGATGGTAACAATGTGAAAGATGTTTCGATACTTACTTTCAAATGATCGATGCTTTTTATGCAGTCATTGTTCGATTATGTACAATTTTAACAAAAACCGCCTATTTCAATAAAAAATGCTACTACGATAACAATGTTTGCTTACTAGTTATTATGTTTAGTACTTACTATTGAGGATATGTCAGCTATTCAATATTTGGCATTATTACAAAATTATTAAGTGTTATTTGGACTACACAGGTTATGGAATTATGCATTTCAATATGGGAGAAAGATATGACGCATTATTAAATATGCATTGAAATCTTTGGAAAAGAGTACCCACTCTAGGGCTATCACAATTACCAGTGTCATAATCATAATAAACAATGTCAAAAATTAAATCGATTCGTTACTTCCTGAGGGCCCATTAGGATCAATAATCCAATACCTTTAGTTGAGCAGAGATTAATGAAAAGTTGGGATGGGATAAAACAAAAAATCCGTTGTTTTTCCAAAGTTGAGTAAAATGATTCTTTATACCTAAGATCAAGAATAAAAACTAGATAAGTATACAATCAACGCTCCAAAAATAGCAAACCGGTATAAAAAAGTACTCTTTGATAGCAAAATCAAAAGCCCTGAAAATCAAAACCAAAAATATCTGAAAACAGTTTGCTTCATCTCGCTAACTACGACAAAAATTTACAAAGATTTGAAATTGAGAAATTAAATTATGCATCTAGTTATTATATTTAGTTGATGGTTTATATCCAAAATATATTGATTAATAAAAGGTTTTGATCCTATTCCAACTATCAATTACTTGTTTTATTCTTTCAAAATTATGAACTGATATATCCAACGAGTAGTTTCATGGTGTGAACCTTTACTTTAAAGTGTGACCCCGCATGGCCCCTTAGCACACTGTTTAATGCCTTTTAATTATTATTTCGAGCAGCTTTATTAAGTTCCGTATATTTTGTTTTTCCCCCATGTGTTTCCCGTGCATGACCGCTGCCCCGCCGTTCGTATGCCATTGCTCTGTTACCACCTGAAATTGTGCAAAAATACCATCACTCCATACTTTATAAACCTTCCTTCTTCCGACACTATCCTCGTGTACATTCAATTATAATGATATCTTAACATTTACAAAAAAATCATGACTAATCAATAACACAATCATAAAATAATTCAATATCCATATAAATTTTAATGTTTTTTTCACATACTTTTCAATTGTTAATTCTTTTGCATACTGAAAATCCCGGTACCTTTGAATTTACGTCGTTTATCGATCTTCTACATATTACATTTCTTACACGAACAATTTTGAAACACTATTAATATTTCTATTCCTTGTCAAATGTTAAAATAAACTCTAAAATTCCACTTTCCTTTCACTTGAGATTCCTACAATTGTCTTTCCACTCCCATTCTTTGACATAAAATCCCCTCGTCCTGTAATCCTCGGGTGGTACAGTCACCGCAAGCGTTCAGTGTACAGCGCGCACGTGACGTACGCGGGGTACACTCCCGCGTCGCGGCAGGACTCTGAGCGTGCCAGCCTCAGCAGCGGCCGCACTGACAGCGACGCGGTCTCGCTCTCCGGCAGCAGCGTGTGAGTACATACCACTCTAACTGACGGTCGTGTCGGCCGACGTGAGGGGGCAGCATTGAGCGATGCATTGCATTGACGGATGTTGATGACAACCTCACTTATCCGATAGGCTCACACTTATCCGATGCGATGCAAAGCACGTACTTGAGTTGAGCGGCGAATGCAGGAAGGTATCGAATGTGTTCAGTCTGTCGTTTTTTGGGATGGCAAACTCCTTGGATTTAGTAACAAAACGGACATTCGTCTGGTGAAGGAAAGTTAATAATGGTTGCAGTATACATAACATCAGAGCGGCAAATGGTAAGTATGTAAGATGAAGCAATTACAAATGATTTCAGACCCCGATTCCAGCAACAAATATTGCAATCCAATTTTAGCTACTTATTATAATTTGCCTAATAGTACGAAGTGTTTTAATTTTGCCTATTTTTTCCCAGTAAACGCTTCAATCATTGTTTCCAACTTTAATTTTTGAGCATGTAATTTTTACCTGCACTGCCCAATCATAATGTCCTATAACCTAACGATTTGCTATCTGTACTCGACACAAGAGTGAATATATACATCTCTGTCCAGTGACGGCATGTCTGTGCGAGGTGTGAGGGAGACGAGAGAGTCCCGGCATCGCCCGAAGCTGCCCGGTCTCGATAAGTACTCCGTCATCAATAAGGAACAGGATACTGGGATGGTGAGTGTTTTTAGCTTAAAAAAGATTATTTGAACTTAGATGACATCAAAAGTGGAAGACTCCGCGACTTTCACTTTTGCTCACTTCTGTACTCGCTGCAAGTGTGCCTTGCCTACAAGTTACTTCTATAGCATCTTCCTTTTTGTTGACATATTTAACAATAGCAAGAATTTGTACTGCTCGACCACAGTAGTTTCTTTTTTCTAAAAAACTAGTAAAGGTAATACATACAAGCCTCAAACTTGTGGTTCTATAGCAAACTACAGTAAAACAACAAATAATAAAAACCGGCCAAGTGTGAGTCGGTCTCGTGCTAAAGGTCCTGGAGAAAAAAAAATGTTTTATATCTTAGTTAATAGGGTAAACTATATAATGATTGGCACCTTAAGGCTAAGCCAGACTTGACTTACTTATAACAAATTCAATTTTATGTTTAGACATAAGTAACCATTTTTGAATTATCGATTGGGGTATAGGCTTTTAAATAAAAGAGTATTCTTGTATACATTATCAAATTTTTAATTATAAATTTACGGATTAAAAAAATTATACCCGAAAGTA
The DNA here is from genome assembly GCA_922987775.1 of Agonopterix subpropinquella. NCBI lineage: Eukaryota > Metazoa > Arthropoda > Insecta > Lepidoptera > Depressariidae > Agonopterix > Agonopterix subpropinquella. Next base: position 5,315,177 of record OV277695.1, on the reverse strand, counting down.
TAGTCATTGGCACCCCAGGTACAAACATTGGCACTATGTATCAGTGATTGGCACTAAACCTCAATAATATTTTATAAACAGTTATTCTTAATCTTTGTACAAATTGACATGTACAAATCAACAAAATTATTATTTTAGGTAGGTAGGTGTAGGTGTTTTAAAAATATACAGGGTGAAATTGATATCATTAGCATCCTTTTAAACTAAGTGCCTACCCATCAAACTGAACAACTTTTACTATGAGATCAAACCGATAGCAGCAAAAATCAGCTGTTGCATACATACATTTGAGTCGAGTAGGCATTGCAGTTTAGTATGAAACAGCAGATTTTTTTCCTCCGATCGGTTTGCTTCCCTAGTGAAAGTTGTTCAGTTTGATGGGTAGACTCTTAGTTTAAAAGGATGCTAATGATATCAATTTCATCCTGTATCATCGGTAAGTCATCCTCACTTTTATAGCTTTCGTTTAAATTTTGTTTTACAGCTTTCTCCTTAGCATTTTGATGTACAGTTTTGCCCCAAACTTGCTCGTCACCTGCCACCAACTTGTCCTGAAGCTGCCCAAACTCTAAAAAACTCAAAACTTGCCACAGCCTGCTTCCAATCAACCACCAACCTAATGTACACCTAATGTACCCCTAATGGACCCCTTATTGACTCCTAGTGGACCCCTAATCGAATCCTAGTGGACCCCTGATGGCCCCCTAATGTACCCCTAGTGGACCCCTAATTGACAACTAGTGGACCACTAATGAACCCCTAGTTGACCCTTAATTAACTCCTAGTGGACCCCTGATTGCCCCTTAATGTACCCCTAATTGACTCCTAGTGAACCCCTAGTTGACCCCTAATTGACTCATAGTGGACACCCATTGGACCCCAAATGGTACTATAATTGACACCTAGTGGATCCCTAATTGACTCTTATTGGACCCTTAATGGTCCCCTAATTGACCCCTAATGGACCCGCAGTGAACCCCTGATGGACCCATAATTGACCCCTAATTTACTCCCAGTGGACCCCTAATTGGTAATGGTCCCCTAATAGTCCCCTAATTGAATCCTAATGGACCCCTAAATGACTCCTAGTGGATCCCTAATGGACTCCTAGTAGAACCTAATGGCACCTCTTGTACCCCTAGCACATTACCAACCCAGTTAATCGTTTGTCAGATTAACTTTTGCCAGAGACGCAAGCCCTGACTGACTAGTTGGTTGAACCAACTTGACATTGACGTGACCTTGAACGCGTCTGTCGCGAGAGTTTCGCTTCTACTATAGTGTACAATTACTATTTATTCATATGACTATGCCTTCAATTGCAACGATTGGCACTCACTACAGTGATTGGCACTATACCTGTGTATAATGATTGGCAGTGCCAGAAATTGATAGCAAGGTAGTGAAACAAAATTCCAACATTGTTTAAAAGAAAATGTTAACAAACAATTCATTTCGTGGTCTATTATTGAAGGGAAAATATTAGAATTGATTTTTAGTGATTGGCATAGGTGCCAATACTTCAGTACAAAATTATTTTATTTTTATTTTATTTTATTTTATTCATTTTATTTTATTCATTTTAGGAAAACTTACGGACTAATTACAGGATAGTAGGGTATCAACATTTTTTAAAACAACATTGCCAACTAAAAGTTTCCACAGATAAATTTCATTCGTTTTACATACTTTTGTAAGTGAAAATACAAATTTAGTATCAATAAAACTAATAAGAAGTTACATTACTAAAAGCTCAGAGTTTGCTGGTACTTCAAACCATCCACAAAAGAAAAGGAATTATATTAACTAAAAAGTAAAAGTAAAGAGGTGCCGAGTGAGCCGCTAACTCATTAACCGAGGTAGGTATTTTTCAGTAAGTACTCGTTTAACCGAGGTCGTGCTTGTGCAAAACAAATCAAAGTCTAGATCAACCGAAACACTATTAAAGCTATTAGCGCTGCGCAGTAAGAATGCATTTTGTCTATAGTTAGTCTAAAATAAAAAATTTGATGAGGATGGATGCGGGCAGCGCAAGGGGAACGTGTAACAAGGGAGTTATAACTATTATTTGGCACTCTATAAATTAAAGGTTACGTTAGAAAAATTAATGGAAATCCCATTAAAATCTATTATTTATTGTAAAACAAAGCAAAATAACACACATCATATCTCATATTTATATATTTATACGTAAATTATAAAAGTTCAAACTTACCCAAAGCTTGTTAAATTTGCAATAAAATGGCGTCAAAGTGATATTTCTCCTGTCAACGACTTTTTTTATTTTACAGTGCTGTCAGGTTATATGTTACAAATATTACGATTGAAATTAATGAATGTTGACATTTACAAGAAACCAAAAAAAATACCAAGCTGTATTTTCTGATAGAACAATTCTTATTATTTGTGTTCAAAATGCAAAGTGCCAATGACTAGTGGGGTGCCAACAATACTATAGTTTACCTTATGTTGTGCGGTTGTGTGGCGCGGAACCCTCGGTGCGCGAGTAGCCCGACTCGCACATGACAAGTTTTTATTTAAATTATTTACTGTATGTATGTCAGAGTAACTGACATAGCCCAAAGAATTGCTAAACTTAAGCGGCAGTGGGTGGGGCACATTGCTCGCAGAACCGATGGCCGGTGGGGCCGAAAAGTTCTCGAGTGGCGACCGCGTTTCGGAAAGCGCAGCGTGGGTAGGCCCACGGTGGACCGACGACCTGGTGAAGGCGGCGGGAAAACGTTGGATGAGGGCAGCGCAGGACCGGTCGTTATGGCGATCCTTGGGGGAGCGAGCTCTATGTCGAGCAGATGATGATGATGGCTGTATGTGTAATGCTGTGTCGTCGCAGGTGATCCCGCGCACGCAGCGCGTGCAGTCGGAGAGCCTGCGCGTGCTGGCGCCGGCGGAGTTCGCGCCGCTACTCATAGAGAAGCTGGAGCGAGTGCGCCGCGACATAGAGTCCAAGGAGCGGCTCGAGAGGCGGCTCGCTGAGGTACCACACTCATATAACCTACGAGCTTTTACCCGCGACTTCGTCCGCATAAATTATATACCAGATTTTAAGTCAGATGATAAGCTATCAAACAAAAAAAGTTTCATCAAAATCGGTTCAGTAGTTTTTGCGTGATACTCGAACAAACAAACACCCAAACAAACAAACAAATAAACAAACAAACAAACATACAGTTAAAACATAGTTAAGATATCTAAACTATTATAAAACTGTAACAGAAGTGTCTCTGTACATTGAAGATATTTACAAAAAAAAATATTACTATATGGTTTATGCCTGTCCCTGATTCCAAATCACCAATTTTTGGATTTTTTGTCTGTATGTTTGTTTGTTTATTTGTTTGTTTGTTTGGGTGTTTGTTTGTTCGAGTATCACGCAAAAACTACTGAACCGATTTTGATAAACCTTTTTTTGTTTGATAGCTTGTCATCTGTCTTAAAATCTGGTATATAATTTATGCGGACGAAGTCGCGGGTAAAAGCTCGTAATAAATAAATATAATCACAGTCAACCCTTGGACACTGTCAGCTGATAGCTTTCAGTTCATGCTAAAAATTGAAAGGAAGAATTAAACGTGTGCGATGCTGTGGCGTGTGAGCGACAAAGCAATACGCATTTGCTTAAGAGGTAACCACAAAGTAACCAAAGGAGGTGACGTAAAAAGTCGGTACTAGATGTTCGTTCTTATACTGTGCCCGTACGACGCAATGCTGTGTCATTTTTTGCATGCGGCTGCGACGTCACAGTGTCGTTTTACCTAACCGCGTGTACAATCGAATTTAATCATATTCATCATCTGTCATCGCAATCATTACCGGACAAAACCTGAGTTTTTGAAAATCTCGAAATTCTTAAAATTAATATTGTTGCCAGGCATTCTTAGCCCTAGGAATGTCTACAACTTGTAAGACCAAATGAAAACTAATAATCTAAACTATTATAAAACTGTAACAGAAATGTGTCTGTACATTGAAGATATTTGCAAAAAGAAATTACGACATGGTTTTTACCTGTCCCTAATTCCAAATCACCAATTTTTGGTCCAATTTTTTGTCTGTCTGTTTGTTTGTTTGTTTGTATGTTTGTTTATTTGTATGTTTGGGTGTTTGTTTGTTCGAGTATCACGCAAAAACTACTGAACCGATTTTGATGAATTTTGTTTGTTTGATAGCTTATCATCTGACTTAAAATCTGGTACCTATATAATTTATGCGGACGAAGTCGCGGGTAAAAGCTCGTATTAAAATATAATGTATTTGTTCTAGTAAAGGTGATTGCACATTTGTCCGCGTCGAACGAAACGAACTTTAGGCCTCGCATGTCCGCGTCGAATCGGACGAATCGCCGGAAGAATTACCTTACCTACGTTTTATATTTCTGAAGAGTCAGAACGAACAATCGATATGTATCGCTATCAATCGTCACAATGTTCTGACGGAATCTGATGACTTCATCCGAATTCGTCTAGGATTCGCGAACTTTCCGAATTTTTCCAGCTATTCGTCCAATTCAGCGCGAATAAGTGTGCGAGGTTTCATAGTATTTCAATGAATCATTATTAAATTTTTATTGACATACTTACGCGATCGTCTGTCCGTCAGGGTGACGGGGAGGACGCGTCGACGCAGGCCTTACCGCCGCAGCTGGTCGCCGCTGCCATCAGAGAGAAGTTGCAGCTGGATGACGATAACGACCAGGATATTCTTGGTAAGTTCATCATTTGTTTATAGTTTATGTAGGTTACGTGTTAATGAATTAACGAAAAACTAGAAAGTAGTTTGTTTAGAATCGAGAGCAGAATCGAATTATCATGGTTTCAACATAGGTTTTTTTTTTTCAAAATATTAAATAATTTTTTATAAAATTTTTTAATTTTCTGAACCCGATGTCAACCCACCGCACGGGTACACTCACCCTACCTACTACCAAAACAAGATTCTTAAAATGTATCCATGAGTACGTTAGCGCTTTCATTCATTGCTGAAATGATAACAAATCATTTTAACCTCAAAACTTTAAATGCGACTAACTTTAAATTTTAACTATAAAAATATTGAAATTATTTTTTCAATCTAATTATTTTGTTATGAATCATTTGGGGTGTATGAGGTTTTGCGCTAATTTATTAACACGTTGTATATGTATCGAATCTCTGTGATTATTTCTCTTGCGCGATTTATGTCTCGCATTCGATTGTGAACCTTATGTGTAGCAGGTTACGAGTCACGTATTTTTCCGAGAGCGACGGTATCGCCATCTGTTGGCATCTTTGCTATAACTTGTGGGTGTTGACAAATGTGTCAAGTCCCCACAAGTTAAAGTAAAGATGTAGCTGGCACTCCTACCTGTCAAACCAGTCTTATCAGTCCTCCGACTATCATCAAGAGTGGGACATCATTTATCAAAAACTTGCAATACCCTTGACTTTGTCTGCCAGGAATTTTAATGTTTATGCCGATTTTCAGTATGCAGTTAGGTGTATACACGGCGACACATCAGGTTACGCACCCTATATACCCATAACTACATTGCGTACAAAACAAAATAGTGCGGTAGAGAGCCTACATAGATACGGCTGCCGGCGCGGGCGCGGCGTGCTTTGAGACGAAACAACAACAACATACCGCACCCTCTCGCACGATTCGCAGCGTTCAACTTCTAATAGTTCAAAGTCCAAACAGGGTAACCTGACCTGTAGCCATGTGTACATCGTCCTGTCAAATTATATCAAGATCGGTTTAGCAATTTAGACGTGAAATGGTAATAAACATTCTTCAAGACACATTCTACATTTTGATAATGTTATTAAATGATTACTACAAGACCTAAAAACATCAGAAAAAGAGTATTGACACTCCCTGCAAAAAAGTTCAGCATTATGAGTAGAATCACCCATTAACGTAATTAAGACTTTTCGGGTATGATGTAATATAAAAACATAAAAACCCACAAACTGACAATATGTTTCCACCGCAGACCAGCACGTGTCGCGCGTGTGGTCGGAGCGCACGCCCGGCGCCTCCCCGCCCGGCACGCGCCGCGCGCGCCCGCGCCACGCCCCCCACGCCCCCCACCCCCCACACCACCCCCCACATCACCCGCACGCGCACCGCCGCGCCCCCTCCGCGCTCTCCGCAGACTCCGGACACTACGACGCCACCTCCGACGCGCTCCACCATCCACACTCACTGACCCGCAGGTATGTTCTTGTTATTATGTTTTAAAGGTTTTTAATTTAGAACTAGGCTCTCCCGACAGCTATACCTAATCTACGAAGTTTACGGACTCAAGTCATATACAAGGTGTTAAGAAATTAATGCAAAATTATACAGGTGTATTAAAACTCCCTTGTCTTATTTAAAGGGGTAGTATAGACCATCAAACCGAATAACTTTCACTATGGAGATAAAATCGAGAAAAAATAAAAAAACGTCTGCTGTTTCATGAAACTATGCAGTACCTCGACTCAAATATATGGGAAAGCAGATTTCTTATATTTTTATTCCAGAGTGAAAATAGGCTACTTGACAACTAGTCAAATCAGCTACTCTTTATCGGACGTCAAAACATGCGCTTTGTATGAAGATTTGTACTAAATATTGAGTTGTGACGTCACCAACATTTTCATTACTTTTTATAGTTTATCTTTTTATTAAAAATAGTATTCAAGCTAAAAACTAAATGAAAATGGGAGTTTAGCGTTATTTTCTAACCCTTTTTTTTTTATTGAGTAGATAAAAATTAAATATATTGAATGTAGTCAAATACCCAATTGTTCAGTTTGATGGTTTAAACCCCTTTGAATATTACTAACAACGGTAATAATGTTTTTTGCAAAAATTTCACACAACGCTTGCTTTCGCTGCTGTTATTAATATTATTGGCAATAATGACAAACTGTTTTAAGCTGTACACTTGCACATCCTGAATTTTAGATTAAATTGAAACTCAAGATTTTAGTAAAGTTATTATTACTCTAATAGATTCAGGATGTGTATTTAGTGTGGCTGTAAACAGTTTACATTCAAAATTAAGTGTTTACGGACAGGTCTGTCTGGACTAGGCTCGAAGTCGCTATTATTTTTAGGTAACTAACACTGTCTGTGCTTCTGATGTGCTTGCTTGTGAGTTGTGTGAACGTTACAAAATATTGTGTTTTCATATTTCATAGAGTGATACTTGGTTTGACAGAGAAACATGCTTAGATTTTTTTTATAATTTCCCATTACAAAATGTACATCAGATGTTAACAGAAACGAATCGGTCTGGCGTCATATACATACTTATAGAGATCTACTACTACGCGGTCATACATAATGATAAGCCATTGGCCTCGATTCGGACTGTGCCACGACTTAACTAAATTTATTACTGTCACTTTCTAAAATAAGATTAAGAAAAGAGACAAAAAACCATCAGCTGACTTTAGTGCTGTCAAAGTGCACGTTACACGCCCAAAAACGCTTTAAATAAGATGGCGTACATTATGATGGCATCTTATTTTGGGCGTGTAACGTCACTTTGACAGCACTAAAGTCAGTTGTTGGTTTTCTGTCTCATTTCTTAATCTTATTTTAGAAAGTGACAGGAATAAATTTAGTTAAGTCGTGGCACAGTCCGAATCGGTACCATTGTCCACTAAAGCGGAGCGAGGCTGCGGAGCGGAGTAACGAGTAAATATTAAACAATAGGATTGCATAAAATCTACGCAGCTTTATTTTATGCAATCTTATTTGTTAATATATCCTCGTTTCTCTGCTCCGCAGCCTCGCTCCGCTTTAGTGGACATGCAGCCTTAGTGACACGTTTTGTATAATGCCCGTCTCGGCACACACGCATGCGTTATGAGACTTGTAAACACTTTGGAGGTGTGGGTCGTGTTATCGTAGTAGATCTCTACGTGCGTAATTGACGTACACTGCTGTATTTGGATTTCAATCTCATACAATCGACTCGTCGACGAATTTATACGCTATACTTTAAATCTCTAAATTGTTTAAAATATTAATGAATAAATAACATGTTAGAGCCATGCCCATAACATAAATAGGTACTCTTTATTTGCACGCTAAAATACACATGCTTAGCTCAGATAAAAGATTTAAACATTTTTGTATCGGTCGACATATGAACCCGCAAAAAATTGAAGATTTTGGGACCTATAAGCAGAAATTTCGGTGTCTTAATTGAACAAGAGCACAGTCCTGCAATTGGCAGGTTGCGGGTTGAGCCCCGTTCTATACAAACATTTTTCAATCTATAACACTTTCACTACTGATAAATACGCCTGTAATTTCCCATTGAAAAAAAGAAACATTTTCAAACTCTTTGATATCAAATGTATGAGAAAATAGTCAATCTATCAGTAGCTAATAAAGTGTTTGTCATTTTACATGTTTGAAATGTGTATTTTGTTTGGTCCGTGTGGATAAAATTGTCAGTTCTGTTTTTAAATAAACCGCTTTCTTCGCATGCTATTTAAATAACTTCTCCACCATCTCCACAAACTAACGTTTATCTCGCCTCCAGATCGTTCTCAAAGAAGACAGTAACGGAGCTGACCGACAGCGGGGTGTCGGTGGTGAGCGAGGGGACCACGACGGCGGGGGTGGAGCCGCGCATCCTGCTGTGGATCGCGGAGGGGGAGCGGCTCGACCGGCGCGGATACCGCGAGCTCTCCTCCAGGGACTGCTCCGCCGACAGGGAGGAGCGGAGGCGGGAGAAACAGAGAGCGCGGTAAGTCGAGTTTGTTTCCTTCTGTGTAGTTCTTTTGCAGAACACCGGATTATCAGGGCACAGACATACCCTCATGGAGACGGAGGGTGTATCACGCGTGCCCAGTGCGTATTGGTAGACTAAATATGCATCAGTTATTTTTAAGAATTTATTGTAACTATGTTTAATACGCTGTTGGTTTTCTCAATAAATAAACAAATCAGAATTTCTTCTTTAGCGTATGCAGTGCTCTCAAACGCTGGAGGAAAACATCGTGAGGATTATTGGAATGTTGGTATTTAATTGCTAAGGAGCGTCGCTCCTCCGCATCGTGGAGGACTTGATCGACGTGGCTACCGCGAACTGTTTTGGAGTATCAGATATACTCGCTCCTAACTTGTTAGTATCTTAACTATCGTTCTAGCAAATTTCATTAAGATCAAGAAAAGGTAGCAAATGTACAGACCGACACATTCGCATTATATCGCATTATATATAATACCAGTGAATATATTTTAGGTCAGGTATTCGTTGCCTGAAATAAATAAACTAAAAGCACATGTATGTATACAGCGGCAGCGGCAGCAAGTCGAGCAGCACGAGCGGCGGCACGGAGCAGCAGACGGTGGTGGTGGTCACGTACCTGGACGAGAACGTGCCCTACAGGTTCAAGGTGCCCGCCTGCCCCCTCACGCTCAAGGCCTTCAAGGACAACCTGCCGCGGAAGGGCAACTACAGGTAACCACCACTATCATACTTGACTACCACAGGTACTCGTCCACGCACAAACATCGAAAGCTTGTCAAGCAGTAGTCTAGAAGCATGTTGTCCCGTCTAGAAGAGGGATATCCCGTCAAGAAGCAGGTTGTCCCTTCAAGAAGCAGGTAGTCCTGAGGGCCTACCATGAGTTTTGACTGTACGTTACTACTGTAGTTGCGGCGCCAATTTTGTATGACAGAATTAGTTCTCAACGTAACCACTAGGAGCGCTGCACGAAATTCAATAGTAATGCTACGGTTCGAATTATGCCAATAGTGCAAACGCTACGCACACGCTTTAACGGTCGGTCCAAATTAGTAAGTACGAATACACTGCTAAACAATTTGTACAATTTGAACCAGCTGTCAATTTGACATGCATATGCTGCACTACCTATTTTTCGTGTGCGGCGTAAGCGCAAGTTAATGACGTCACTGATGACGTCAGATAGCAAACGTATCCACACATTCGCGCATTATGAACCGATTGTGTGCATGCTATCTCTACCGATAGCGCATATTTGCGCATTTTGGACCGTAGCATAAAACTGTCGTTTACTACAGCAGTTTTACTGTAGTTTACTACAGTGGACACTCATGGTGTCCTACCGTCTAGACACAGGTTTTTCCATCTAGAAGCAGGATGTCTAGTCTAGAAACAGGATGTCCCGTCCTAAACGCAGGATGTTCCATCTAGGAACAGGATTCCCGCTTACAAGCAGGTAGTCCCGTCTAGAAGCAAGTTGTCCCGTCTAAAAGTAACTAGAGACATGCTCGTCAACTAAATCATAGTTGTTCGAAAGTTCTTCAAAGAAAGAGGCAAATTAATGTTATTTCAGCGTATACTGTCAACGTTCGGACTTCGCAGACTGTGCAGGGCCGTTAGAAACAATTGAAAAATTCAGAATATTTAATGTCAATATTTTTTACAGATACTTCTTCAAAACGGAGTGCGCGGACCTGGACAACACGGTGATCCAGGAGGAGGTGAGCAACGACGGCGACACGCTGCCGATGTTCGAGGGCAAGGTGATGGCCAGGGTCAAGAGCATAGAGTAACCGCCACGCTCAGCTCCACGCGGACAAGACAATGCACCAATACGTTCAGATGCGATTATATGGTTACTAATCTTGTTTAAATAGTATGATCATCGCGTGTTAGGTTTTGGTCCGGCATCCTACGATCACTAATAAACAACTAGACATCTCGGTCATTAACGGTGTGTTTCACCACTTCTGGATAAGTTCTTAACAGCTTCTCTTACAGATGGATTACTTATTTTGTATGAAAGATATGTCAAACGATCTCTCAGATAAGCTAACAAAAACTTACTGTGAAGTGGTGAAACAGGCCCTAAATTAAATATCTTGAACATTGTCACACAGATTATCCTAGTCCCATTTTAGTATCAGAATTTAGTCCAGGCTTTTATTACGATGACTAGAAAGTACAAAGATACAAATATCCATGACTTATCTACAGATATTTATATTTGGGATTCAAACATGCGACCATTGGTTTATCAGGCAGCTCAGGATTATTACCAACTAAATTATCTGGCCGTCAATCTTCTGTAAAATCTTTGCAAATTGTTGATTGTCATATCTTGCAGAAGCGGCACTAAAACCATTCTGATATATGCATTTGAATAAACTTTTGGTTCGTCCATTTTTGGAGCGTTAATTGTGTATCTAGTAATTTATTTGTGATTGAAGATGGTATCATGTTAAAGTGCTGAACAAACCACGCTAAAATAAGTCTAATTCGTTTTGTCCCTTTCGGTAAGACACGAGGTCTGTCCCCTTCAGTATGGTTTCTCTACAAAGGATCTCCCGCGTTTTTCAGAGAGCGAAAGTCTCGCTGCCGCGATATATGGAGAAAAAAGAGTCGCGCGCAAGTATAGAAATCATACTAGAGAAATATAGCTTTCTACCCGTATAATCGCATCTTTAACTATAAACACAGCGTTGTATCTACCTAGACTTATTATAAATTATTTATTTAAACGCCAACTACGATGTATGGTCGTAATCGGAATGAATAAAGGTGAAATTTGAAATCGCGGAAATGAAAACGCTTCAATAAAAGGAACAAGATTTCCTACCTAAGTACAATATTAAACTATTTTGCTATTGATATGGCGCATCGGGAACAAGGACAGAGATATCGATCTTCTATATCGCTATCTTTGTCTATGTCTACGCTAATCACTCTCGATAAAGGTGTGAAAGAGAGAACACTACAAAATCAAAGTTAGACGATCGTCGCCGAACTCTTTCTGTCCCCGAAGTTCCATTTCAATAGTCTAAACCACAGAAAAGAGAATCAGTAGAAATCGCATGAGGATTATTATGAGAACTAGTGTGACAAAAAAACTAATCAAATTCAATAAAAAGTCTTATGACTTAGTGACCTATGACCTTATTCTGAAGGAAATTATGAGCGGAGCTACGTATATCAGGGGCACGCGGGCTCCACCTGCATGCGACTTCTATTAGGTCGGGTTTTCTTTTCTGTGAACAGTACGCGATTCCAATTTCACACAAAATTGTACAATAAAATCGGTTCCTTGACTCGTAACTTTTTATTTTTAATTATTTTTTTACTCTGAGCTAGTTCGGTACGCTTACTACTGTACGTTATTTTATTAAATCGCAGAATCACGGTACGGGCCGTTCGTTTTATATTATTCTTAGTGTTACTTGAATGACTGCTTAGTTTGTATATTTTTAAATTAATAATTTAGATTTAAATGACGCGTTCTGTTTAAATATATTATCTTGGTTGATATTGGCATTCGAAATGACGAGTTTTATAATAATATGAAGTTTTTACCTGAATTTGAAGATACTGGTTCCATTTGGATTTTTAAATGGATTTTAAATCAGCTTTTACACTTTACCGGTTCTGATAACATGATTCCGATCTGATAGAACCATCCCTGTAGTCCGTCAAGTTAGTGGTTGTATTGACAAAGTCCCGGTTCTAAAAGACGCCCACAAAAACTTAGTCTGACCAGAAAAATAAATAACCTGCTTTAGGTTCGCTACAATATACTATAATCTTTAAAACTAATGTTGCAAGTACAAAAATGAGTTCCAATCGCATTCCGCAACATGGCAGGGGGTTTTATTCTTCTGGTCGGGCTTTACAGAACAAAATGACGCTCTGGGTTCAACAATTGAACCGGGCGTGTCGAATGGGCATGTTCAGGAACCGGGACGCGATAGAAATTAGTGTATTCAGCCGACATCGAATCGGTATCACGTTATCAGAACCTTATAGAGAGAAATATATTTCAATCTTTAGATAAATGTAGGCCACTTCATTTAAAATGTAGGAGCCACCTTGGAACCTTGTCACAGTCAAATTTTTGCTAACTGACGTTAATACAGATAATTGTAACAAAGGTTTTAAGGTCTGCATTTTAAAATTGTTGACTTTACAATAAATATAAATACTACCGCTACCATGATAAGTGTGATAGGAAAAACCAAATAGAACTGTATTTTCAAGATCAGAAGTTACAATTGATTCAAAATTTATAAAACAATAACATGTTGGGGATCTCTAGCAAATATCCGTCACTATTGTAATAATGAAATAAGACGATTATAATTAAATTAATAAATTATTTCCGTTCTGCAGCTGTGAATAGAACTATTTAGCGAAATATTTATTAAGAATAATTTTGTTATTCTACCATTTCAAATCAGTGTGGAGTATTTCAAATTGACTCATGTTTGGTCACAATCAAAAATATCATCTTTATTATGAACTTAAATTATCATATAAAATCATTAGTTCATTTGTAATCAGACAAATGTGCCAAAAACTTTATTAAACTCTATTGGGTAATTGGTAACCAAAAATGAGTCTTATTCGAAAGTACAATGATAACAAAATCCATTGATAATCCGACTGAGTTTCCCAAAACTTCCACATTACGATTACTAGTCTTACGTTTTCACTGCATATCGTTTGAATGAATTCTTCTGCCATTATAGTACTTGATTCAATACGATATGCACTGAGAACAGTTCCGTTCAGTACTTATTACTTCGCATTGTAAATAAAATAGAGTAAGTTAGGAGGTCCAGACCGGTCCACTGTACAATCGATCTTGATAATTGGTGACCATGTATTTTAGATTCAAATTTGACGTAGCGTAGCGCAAGTTGAATCTAATTTTTTGAATGCATTTGAAATTGTATCCACTTTAAAACAATCAAAGACAAGCTATATTATTTAGCTTACAAACGTTATCCTACCTAAAAATCTCATTTGGACTAATACAAACAGTTTAAAAAAAATCTAAATCGTTTAGCCGTTCTCAAGCGCTTACCAACCAACAGCATTTAATTTTTATTAATGTGGTTGTGGGCCATATATTTCTTATCGGCAAATATATTTTGGTACCATTAAAATGGTAGCCCAAAATATCATTTCCTACCAATACTTACACTTTGTAAAAATGCAATGATATCTACGCTTCGTCACATTTGAGTCTTGCTTCGTGCCCCTTGATGTATATGGGCGATTTTCGGACTTAACAAAACGGTGCCCAGACCGCAAAATATGCAACCATACATACAGGGTGTTAGGGTAAACAGTTGCACTACTTTAAGGGGTGATGGTACCCATGATACTGAAAAACTTTCCCTAAGAAACATATAGGAAATTCCCAAAAAAATCGACTTTTCATACAAACGTTCGATCCAAAATATTTTTTGCGAATTTCCTTAGGTTTCTTAGGGAAAGTAACCCCTTAAAGTAGTGCAATTGTTTACCCTAACACCCTGTATAAGAGCATAGATCGAACGAACTTAAAGTGGGCCCTTCGCGAAAATTTCAAATAAGGGGGTAACGAATGTTTTGGTCATATTGTAAAGTACTATTGTATTAGAGTCACCGGTTATATCGTTAGTACATAAAATTAAATGGAATGTTGCCATCGGGACGCGTGCACCTGTCGAGTGCACCATCGAGAATCGGGTGCGGAATTATGTGCCTTCAATGTTGATAAATTTTTCATAGTTGATGCTTCTAATTAAATGTAAGTTAACAATTATTGTAAATATAGACTTAACGCTATTTCGATTCGAACTCTTTATTTTTTATTAATTTAATTCTTTTTTTATTTATTGCCTAAGGATGCGTTAGCAGCCTCTTCCAACGTCCGACACACTGTTGCAAAAAATGTTTATTATTACAGTTATACATTGTTCTGTTCCTGGATATTATTTAACACTGCCATTCTTATTCCCAGATCTAAATTTTATAATTTATTATTTTGGCCTCTTTGAATTCGCTTTTACGGGTATTTGTTGTTGTTTGTAATTCGAATGTAGGTAAGATTAATTTGAACTTAAATTTGCGCTTTATGATCGGATTGGTTTGTTTTTAAAATATTCATTCGATGGATTAATTAAGTGAAGCGCAGATCATAATTATCTTAACTATTATAAAACTGTAACAAAAGTGTGTCTGTACATTGAATATATTTACATGAAAAAGATTACGATGTTTTTTAGGCATCCCGGACTCCAAATCAACCTTTTTTTTTAATAGAATTTTTGTCTGTCTGTTAGTTTGTTTGTAACAGCATCACGCAAAAACTACCGAACCGATTTTGATTGACCTTTTTTTGTTTGATAGCTTATGATCTGACTTAAAATCTGGTATACAACGTGTTAATGAATTAACGCAAAACTAGAAAGTAGTTTGTTTAGAATCGAGAGCAGAATCGAATTATCATGGTTTCAACATAGGTAATTTTTTTCAAAATATTAAATATTTTTTTTTCAAAATTTTAAATTTTCTGAACCGGATGTCAACCCACCGCACGGGCACTCTCACCCTACTTACTACCAAAACAAGATTATAAAAATGTATCCATGAGTACGTTAGCGCTTTCTTTTCGTGCTGAAATGATAACAAATAATTTTTGCGTCAAAACTTAAAATGCGAATAACTTTAAATTTTAACTATCAAAATAATGAAATTATTATTTCAATCTAATTATTTTGTTATAAATCAGTTGGGGTGTATGAGGTTTTGCGCTAATTCATTAACACGTTGTATAATTGTGCGGACGAAGTCGCGGGAAAACATTATCATTTAAAGATAAAAATACAATCCATGAAACACACATGTACATGTATACAAAAACATAAAAAAAAAAAACAGGTCCTGCATATTGGTCCTTTTGCGAATGTATCGTTTTGCGTAGATACATAACTGTCCATAATGCAAGTAAATCTTTAGAAAAACTGTGTCTTACAAACATGTTTACCATCGAAATGTATATATTATAAGCCAGCTACACATTGCAGCATTACAAATCGCAAATAAAATTTACTTATTAGTTATATTTGCAAGTTTCTGCCCTGTAAATGATAGCGAATCGACAATATTGTATAAATTATATGAACTATATCGTTTTTAAATTAAATGACGCAATAAGGCACTTTGTACCATTAAGTACCTTATATTATATCATACAAAAATGTACTTCACAGTGTCATATTTAAGAGCGCTTTTTAGGTGCTAAAATATAAATACATATCGAGGTAGAAATGGAATCATAGACCAACACTGCTGTTAAAAAGCGCTCTTTTGTATGAAACTTAAGTCCACGAGGGCTCAAAATATGTCGGAAGTTAAAAACACTTGTTATAATTGTAAAAATTATGATGTTTTCCAAGTTTAGAGTGTATACGGAAGTATAGTAAACAATTTGTAATATTGTCGTCCTAAAGTATTCCTTCATTTCAACGGTGCGGTGCGGTGGACTGTCGGATGAACCGTTACGTTATGTTAATAGTTAAAAGAATTTCACTAATCGGACTGTATTATTTTTTTATCTAGCACATGTTGTAATATTAAAAAGAATAAACTGGAACTGTGCCATATTACTTCGCATTTTATTTAACAATTACCCAAGATGCCCACAACCTAGTAATGAAATTCTTCCCTATATTAATCCTGCCGCTGCACCGGTCTTTGTTGCTTGGCACGCTAAAATGAGCGCGCATAACGATTTTTTTGTCGTGCGTTTTTACTGTACGCTACTACCTACTGTAGTTGCACCGCAAATTTTTTATGACGTGTAAAGAAAAACGCTCATTGGTTCTCAACGTAACCACCAGAGTATACAATGTTTTTTGAGTTTACTTCAGTGTAAACTCATTTCAAACCAGAATTTTTTTTTAACAAAAAATTTTAACAGACTTCAAAACCCAAAAAGTAAAAATAATATTGCAGCCGATGAATTTTACGTTAGCAAGGTGCGTACGGACTAGAGGCAGCCTCAGGGTGGGCAGCCTCGGTACGCACGGCTCGTGTGGAGGCTGCCTCGGTAAATAATTAAAACAACATGAGGCAACGTGCCTCGGGTCGAGCCACGAAAAACAAAATGGCGCCGCACCGGATCGACAGCTGATTGAAACCGTGCTCAAAATCACGTCCACACTTGCGAGGCACGTACGCCGAGGCGCCGCCTTTGAGCAGTCAAAAAAACCGACACCGAATGGCTCGCGCCGCGGCAGCCTCGCGTGAGGCACGCCTCGGGCTGAGGCACGTACGCACTTGAAGCAACAGGGCGAGTCGTGCGTGCCTCAGGCAAAGAAAATATACCCTCAGGCGAGGTTGCCTCTACCGTACGCACCAGAATATCAATTTTTTTTATTGAAGTCGCTGTCAAGCCTGTACGATTCGAGACTGAGCTTGCAGTAATTTTTTGGCTAGGCTTGACACCGACTTCAATAAAACAAATTGATATTCTTAAAGATGCTAACGTAAAATTCATCGGCTGCAATATTATTTTTAACTTTTTGAGTTTTGAAATCCGTTAAAATTTTTTGTTAAAATTTTTTATTTATTTTTAGTGGTGAAATACATTAGTTGGATTCTGATATCAGCACACACAAGGTATATCGATACGAAGCAAACGTTTCAATCGCCGATGATCGCGCCGGACCAGAAGTACAATCGGGAAGTACCATCAATGGTACAGTTGGCACTGTATTGTATCATTAGTACCATTTGATTAGCTATCAACTTTTGAGGAGTTCTATTGTGTAGCTCCGAAGTGCGTCATCAAATCTTCACCTAATTGAAATGGGACCACCTCGGGAGTATACCCTTTCCAATAAAAAATTTAATTAATTATCAAGATCGGACTACTCTGTAGAAAGTTATGCGTGATCATACATAAAAAAAATTATATATACAGGGTGAAATTGATATCATTGGCATCCTTTAAAACTAAGAGTCTACCCATCAAACTGAACAACTTTTACTATGGGAGCAAACATCGGAGCAAAAAAAAAATCTGCTGTTGCATACATTTGAGTCGAGTAAGCATTGCAGTTTATTATGGAACAGCTGATTTTTTAGTTGCTCCGATCGGTTTGCTCCCATAGTAAAAGTTGTTCAGTTTGAAGGGTGGACTCTTAGTTTAAAAGGATGCCAATGATATCAATTTCACCCTGTTTAATATACGCGTCGAATTGAAAACCTCCTCCGTTTTTGTTTTCGTCGGTTAAAAATAAGGCAAAACAAATTAATAGATGAAGGACAATTAGTGCTAGTTTGTATGGACCAAAGACATGTTAAATCTCTTTGTGTGCTTCAACTAAAGTCCGGGAATGCACTCTTTATACAGAAAAGACGTCGCCTGGTGACGCGGGCGCGATTTTCCTTTACGACAAAAACGACGCTATGCTACGTACTATAAGGTTTATATTGGTGTCGATTTGAACTGTGCCACGACTTAACTAAATTTATTCCTGTCCCTTTCTAAAATAAGATTAAGAAAAGAGACAGAAAACCAACAACTGACTTTAGTGCTGTCAAAGTGACGTTATACGCCTTAAATAAGATGGCGTACATTATGATGGCATCATATTTTGGGCGTGTAACGTCACTTTGACAGCACTAAAGTCGCCTTAAATAAGATGGCGTACATTATGATGGCATCATATTTTGGGCGCGTAACGTCACTTTGACAGCACTAAAGTCGCCTTAAATAAGATGGCGTACATTATGATGGCATCATATTTTGGGCGTGTAACGTCACTTTGACAGCACTAAAGTCGCCTTAAATAAGATGGCGTACATTATGATGGCATCATATTTTGGGCGTGTAACGTCACTTTGACAGCACTAAAGTCAGTTGTTGGTTTTCTGTCTCTTTTCTTATCTTATTTTAGAAAGTGACAGGAATACATTTAGTTAAGTCGTCGTACAGTTCGAATCGACACCATTCTGTTACTTTTGAGGGTAGGCCTATTGGTTAGGGTTCGAGTAAAAAAACCAAAGTAGAGAGTTAAAATAATTTAAGTTTATTTACATTCAAATTAAACTGTTTTACAAATAAAAACAAAACAATGAACGAGCTGAATTATTGTCTTTTTCGCAGCAGGCACAATGTGTTACAAATAATTATATTGTAATTAGAATTACGTAAATAAATAACACAAACTTATTATTTATTACTTAAATATAATACTGATTTTATTTTCACTAAGGTCAATCCATATTATCATATTTATTTATTCATATACAAATTACATTGTGTTTGAAATAAAAGCTAAAGAAAAACCTAATAAGTTACATATAAAACACAGAATAATATCTTGACTATTATAAAACTGTAAATTTGAAAAAAGAATTTAGTTAGTTGGTTTGTTTGGGTGTTTGTTTGTTCGAGTATCACGCAAAAACTACTGAACCGATTTTGATGAAACTTTTTTGTTTGGTAGCGTAACATCTGACTTAAAATCTGGTATATAATTTATGCGGACGAAGTCGCGGGTAAAATTTAGTATAAATTTACAACAACAAGTCAATATAAAATTCATAATTTACATATTTTTTCCGTATTACATAAATATTCAATATTAAACAAGTATTCAATTTTAAATTAATCATAATGTCAAGTAATGTCAGAATTGAATTGAATTGAATGTCATAATACAAATTTCATAATGTCAGAATTGAATTGAACTAAATGTCATAATACAAATTTAATACAAAATACATAAATGATTCAACTCGATTACCAAATTGTAACAATTAAACCAAAAAAAACTCATCTACGGAATATAAACACCTTTTCAAAAGAAGCGCTTTCAACCTGTGTTTGAAATGATTGAGGCTCATTTCTTCCCTATATTCAACGGGCAGTTCATTAAATAGACGCACAGCTTGATATCGCGCACAATGCCGCACAATTTGCTCCACGCCTTAGTTGAATCTCTTACATTCTTTAAAAGTTTAAACCTTAAGAGGGCTATTACAAGCTCAGTGGCGCCCTCGTCATAATAAAAAAGATTTCTCAATAAAGAAAGCCTAAATTAAAAATGTGCTCAACAGATAAACTACAAAAGCCTTCAAGCTATTTTCATAGAATAATTTTATAGGTTTTTTTAAAGGTCTAAACATACAAATTTTGAAAAAAGAAAAAAAACGGCCGCTTTTGTTTTTATTTGAAATTATCTAAAAGTGGAATGTTTAGAACCTATAAAAGTATTGTATAACAATGGCTTGAAGGCTTTTGTAGTTTATCTGTTGAGCACTTTTTTAATTTAGGCTTTCTTTGTTGAGAAATCTTTTTTATTGTGACGAGGGCGCCACTGAGCTTGTAATAGCCCTCTTAATGCGTTTAACTTCAAAGCGATGCACCAGTCGAAGAAATTTCGACACGTTATAAAATATGTTATCATTATCACTTATCAATGGATTGATTCACAGTAAGTTAAAATTGTTGAGCCTATTTGTTCATCTACCGAGGCGATGATTGACTTAAATACAATGAAGCGGATTCCATCGCTATCTGAACACATCGCGGACGCCTTCTACTAGAGATGCTATCAGTTGATCGTTGTCTTCATACCCGGCCGAGCGCATGTGATGGCTGATGCTTGAGATACACTGCAACAAGTTATTCATAGTGTTCATTAAATATTTATATGATTTTAATTAAACATTTATTGGTCTTGAAATTCTAATGCGTATGTGTTGTCCACCAATCAGCATTAGGCACGCGTGGTGGATTGACGCTCTTAAGGGTAGGCTTGTGCCCTGCAGTGGGAAGAATACAGGCTGATGATGGTTTTTATAGGTATGCTTAGATTGTACGATCATAGTTCATACATTATAATAGTCCGAGATCCGACCGTAAAATTATGCACTTATTTCATAGGCGAACGAAATGTGATTCTAGTGTATGTTTACTCAGGGGTTAATTCAACGCCGCCAAGTTGCCTAGAAAAATCCTGCTGCAAGTACCTTTTCCATTATGATTTTCGGCATAACTTTTTCCACCTGTCTATTAGGGAAGTAAATGAGGTGCTATTGGAAGAAGACTGATCTAAAGTACTGGAAAAACTAGGGTTGCCACCTCTCAGTTTGCCGCAATTATAGGGTTGCCAGGTTAAAAAAATTACTTCTTTGAACCTGGCAACTTGGCGGCGTTAAATTAACCCCTGTGTAAACATACACTAGAATCACATATTTTCCTTTTTTACTTTGGTACCTCTGTGGATATCTTCATTTCCGATTCGATCTCACAGTGAAACTCCGAGTATAGCCCTCTCCATTGCCCTTTGGGTGACTTTCAGCCATTTTACGAGGCCTTGAGTGAGTGACCACGTCTCTGTTCTATTTGTCAAGCCACTTGAGACAAGTATTTGGGACGGTACCGCAGTATAAGAAAGAGTATCTATTACTTCATAACGGTATGGTGTTGTATAACTCATCATCATCATCTCAGCCGATGGACGTCCTTTGCTGGACATAGATAGACCTCCCCAAAGGATCGACACAACGACCGGTCCTGTGCTGCCCTCATCGGACGGGTTCCCGAATGGGACCGAAGAGTTCTCGAGTGGCGACCGCGTACCGGAATGCGCAGCGTGAGTAGGCCCGCCACAAGGTGAACCGACGACCTGGTGAAAGCGGCGCACAGTGGGAGATTTTGCTAATCTAGCCGATGAAAAGTCATTACAAACATGTGTGAAATAAAAATATAAAAACTACCACAAATGATACTTGTTTAGTCGATAACCTACTGGCCATATGTATATTTTTGTTCCTTTTAGCGCGCGCTGAAAAATTCATGATATTTGACGAGAGTAGACTTCTCACGTTGCTAAATATTTTATTAGAAAACAAAGTTCATTGACATCGAAATGGGTATATACGGGTATATAGAATAATTGAATAGGTTTATTTTATTTGTTGGTTGTAATAATCTGTATTTACAGACTATTCAAAATACATAGCCACAGTTTCATAATTTAGCAATGTTTAAGTCCCAGGATCGGCTAATCAGGCTTCTGGGAGTATAAATATTAGCTGCCCAAATCTGCCCAATTTATTAAAAATAGAAATTGATAAATATATAGAAATCAATATATTCTACAATTTTCTCAAGTAAATCGAGAGTTTTCAAATAAAAAAAAGATTTTTAATGTCATATTTATTTTAAAATATTTAATACTCAATTTTAATCCGACTCTGACGACGGGCTCGAAGTTATTAAGGTGCAATAATAAAGTCTTCCCCTAACACTAATACTTTTCATCAGCTGATGAAAAGTATTAGTGTTAGGGGAAGATTTTATTATTGCACCTTAATAACATTCATTTTACTTTGATCTAAGATCTAGCTAGATGGCTAGATTAGCAAAATCTCCCACTGTGCGGTGGGAACCCGTTGGATGAGGGTGTTTAACAATAGGTGTACCTTATCTAAGTATGTGATGCGGGCCTGCGGGCACAGGTCGCGCGGCATGTCGACGCTGAGCTCGTCGCTGAGCTCGCTGCGGTCGCGGCGCAGCACGGCGCGGAGCTCGCGCAGGAAGGGCGGCAGGCTCTCCGCCGTGAGGTCCGGCACCAGCCTCACGCTGAACTGGTACCCGGTCGGCACCTCCGCCTCCGAGTCCGGCTCTTCCACTCGGATGCAACTAGTAACAAACATTCATTTATAATGCTGTTTTTTTAAGCGGTCGATTAGGTTAACCGTTTTTTTTTCGATATCGATGTTGGTCCCATAGAAAAAGTTGTTCAATTTTATGATCTGTTCAACCCCTTTAAAAACGTCAGCATATTGGAAAAGATTCTCTACTATTAATTAAACTGCATAACATTCTAACTTAGGTACATAATTAGATCAAAGTAAAATGAATGGATGGGCCCAAAGCGCATTTAGTTGAAGCACACATAGTAGGACACTTGGTCTATACAAAGTAGCACACTTGGTCTATACAAAGTAGCACACTTGGTCTATACAAAGTAGCACAATTGGTCCATACAAAGTAGCACACTTGGTCTGTCATTTCGGTACGTTTTTGAAGTATACCTGATGTTTCATCAAAGTAAAACTTATTTTTCGCGTTTGAAATGTTCGCGTAAAGCCCATCCACATTTTACTTTGATCGATGGGTACATACCGATACTGTGATGCGGAGCGTCCCGTAGCCCAGTGCTGGGAGGTGATGATGCCCAGCAGTGGGACGCCGGGCCACTCGAGCGCGCGCTGCAGGGCGCGCTGCGTGGTGAGGTCGAGCGCGGAGGGCGCGGGGGGGAACGAGGGGTGCGAGTGGTGCCACCCACATACTGACAGACCGACGGACCGGATAGACTCCGCCGCGAGCGCCTGCGATACTGTTGACAACACAAATCACTTATATGAATGGATTTTTTGGACAGCAAAAAGTTGTTTAGTTTCATAGTATGCAGCACGCATTTAAGTTTACATCATCGTATGCAGCACGCATTTAAGTTTACATCATCGTATGCAGCACACATTTAAGTTTACACCCTGTAGGCCTAGCATGCCACCCCCGAGAAAACGACAAAAGTCGAGACGTGCCTCCATCTTTATTATTTTACGTATGCCAAAAAGAGCGCGCATGACGCTTTGTCGTGGGTGGCATGCTAGCCGTGCTGGAGAGGTATTTTTGAAAATCATACGTTGAAATCAGCAGAGTAGCAAAATAAATGCCAAAATTACTATTATAGATTGTGTATCATTCTAGTGCTGATTTGAACGTGTGACTTTCAAAAACCGCATTCCTGAACACAGAACACAGAATGCAGCACTCAAACTCAAAAATATATTGATTCAAAATAGGTTACAAATTACAATATACCTTTTTTCGAAAGTCACAATCTAAAGTCACAGATTTTGATAACTGTTCCATTTTGTACGGAACACTAAAAATGTTATGTATATCCCTCGGGGAACATAGTCGTGAGCATATGCACTAAATTAGAAGGTGGTATGTTTAAGTGAGCACTAACCGGGGTCCATGTCGCAGTGCGTGCCGCAGGCGGCGGCGCCGGCCGGCCTGTAGGCGCGCACCGTGAGGCGGCCGCCCGCGCCCCCCGGGGGGTCCACCGCGCCCCCCGCCAGCCCCATCACCTCGCCGTGCGACGTGTGCGCGTGCGCGTCCATCGCTATCAGCGTCGACACGTGGATGCGCACCTCGTACGGAGCCTGACAATTTATATGGTTAACATTCAATTAGGATTACTATGGAAGTTGGGTCCACGCTCAAAAGTGTCCGAACCAAAAGAGAATCAAAATTCAAAAGGAGAATCAATTGCGTACCCGTCTTTG
This sequence comes from Agonopterix subpropinquella, assembly GCA_922987775.1. Classification (NCBI taxonomy): domain Eukaryota; kingdom Metazoa; phylum Arthropoda; class Insecta; order Lepidoptera; family Depressariidae; genus Agonopterix; species Agonopterix subpropinquella. Next base: position 5,291,056 of record OV277695.1, on the reverse strand, counting down.
TTTGATCGTTCGAGCACGCGCGAGTTCATGATGCCATACTTGCGTTCACTGTGACATACTGTGTTGTAAAAACTACTTAAATAAAGTGAAAAAAGATGATAGTGTATCCCATTTTCAGTAAGTAGACTATTGTTTTATCATTTAGAAGCATGATTTTGTTTACGAACATAACATTTAATTTTAATTAATTTGTAATCTGTTCGCGCCAGCTAATCGCGTCAGCCATTACGGCTGTAATATGTTGCTGTACTCTTCTCACTCACGCAAAAATATAAACACGTCTCTTTCATGCGTGTGAATGAGTTAGCGATAAGAACTCGCGAGCGTTAAAAGAGTACAGCAACATATTATAGTTTTTAGATGCATACCCACATTTTTATTTATGTTAGTTCGGACACTTATCGATAATTTTGTACCAGAGCTTGACTCCATAGTACCTAACTCTATAATGGTTCATTATCATTTAGAAAAATTTAAATTTGTATGTTCAGATAACAAAACCCAAAAACTTTCCCCAAAAAGCATGAGCATTTCAAGACCTCCTGTAGAAAATTGATGTGCTGATCGGTACTTTTCAACGGAAGGATGAAATGTTTTTCTCTTGTACACGGAAATCTGTAATAAATAGCCATACATTTGGAGCGTCGGTGGCGCGTTGCGAAGAGGTATGGACTCCCAATTATGGGGGTCCGGGTTCAAATCCGTACGGACAACATGCCATGTACCAATGAGTTTTTCTAACTTATGTACGTAAAACCGACTGCTCTCAAACGGTGAAGGAAAACATCGTGAGGAAACCTGCATACACTGAAGAAGAAATTCTGATGTGTATGTGAAGTCTACCAACCCGCATTGGGCACGCGTGGTGGACTAATGCCCATACACCCTCCTTGAGGGTAGGCCTGTGCCCTGCAGTGGGACGTTTATAGGCTGATGATGATGATGATGACATTTGGGTCGAGTAGGACTGCAGCTTTGTATGGAACAGCTAATTTAATTCGCAATTTACATTTTAGCCCTTTACATGAAGTTATTCAGTCTTTTGCTCTGATCATCTTATAAAACCGTCAGAATATTAAAAAAGAATGTATTTGTTGTACGTAGCAGAATATCAACTTAGTGTTAAACGTAACTCACAGGTCGCTCAGAGTTGTAGAGCCGGCACTGTATGAGGTGTATGGGCTGTTTCTTGGGCAGGCGCTCCTTGCGCGGCTCCGACCCTATCTCGTACAGATCGCCTGCTTCCGTGTGCATTATTGTGTAGCCACCACCTCCGTCCTGCAACAAATACAAACACATTTGCTTCAATTTAAGTTCTCTTCTATAATAGTAAACTATAAAAAAGTCTTGCTTTCGTTAGGTATCACTGATGATAAAGATTTTGAGGTATTTCTAATGCCATTTGATTATTTTTTATGACAAGAGAATTGCATGTTTATCAAGCCTAACTTTGAATGTTGAACTATGGCTAGTTCAACATAAACGAAATAGACATGATCATTCACTAATGGCCTCATAAAAAGGCTGAAAGTCACCCAAAGGGCAATGGAGAGGGCTATGCTCGGAGTTTCACTGCGAGATCGAATCAGAAATAAAGAGAAGAAGAAGAACCAGAGTAGCTGACATAGCTGAATTACTAAAGTGGCAATGGGCAGGGCACATTGCTTGCAGAACCGATGGCCGTAGGAGCCGAAAATTTCTCAACTGGCGACCGCGTACCGGAAAGCACAGCGTGGATAGGCCCCCACAAGGTGGCCGACGACCTGGTGAAGGCGGCGGTAACCCGTTGGATCAGGGCAGTGGAGGACCGCTTGTTGTGGCGATCCTTGGGGGAGGCCTATGTCCAGCAGAGGACATCCATCGGCTGATATGATGATGATGGCTAGTTCAGACTGGTGTACTTCAAATCGCACTTATTCGCACGGCGAAAATCGACCCGTGTAAATCGCGCTTTAGAGTGAATTGACCCTTATGTAACCCTTGTATTTATGTATGTTTGTTGTGTGGATAAAAACTCACCAAATTGATCCTCTTCTGCCTCTTGGGCATAGGCTCAAACTTCCTCAAAGGCACTGCTACGGGAGCCTCTTCTATTTTCATCACTTTATCCCGTGCTCCCTTACTGTTGCTTTCACTATCACTGTCTATATCTATCTCTATGTCACTCTCCAGTTCAGAGTCTTTCTTCTTCTCTATTTTTATCTGTAATAAAATATGAAAAGTTTACTTTTAATAACTATTGTTTGAAAAGTTAATTCATAGTCTGTAGGATCCCACTGCAGGGCAAAAGCCTTCTCTTATGAATAATAGAGGGATGAGGGAAATAAACGGTAACCCATCTAAAGACTGACCAAACCTGACTTTGCTTAGCTTCAGTGATTGTTTCCAATACTGAAACTACACTATGCCAACGAGCACCTCTAAATAATCTACATACCTACTATTATAAAACTGTAAATGTTTGTTTATAACAGCATCACGCAAAAACTACTGAACTGATTTTAATTAAACTTTTTTGTTTGATTTGACTTAAAATCTCATATAATTTATGCAGACAAAGTCCGGGTAAACTCGAGTAAATTAATAATAGTGTTAAACTAGTTTCATGGATATGCTGAGTTGGAATTTCGAACAGTGGCAATCCGCATCCAGACTAATCCAAATAAGCACGTCATAGGTGGTGGTCAGCAAATGAGATTGCTGGTGCTCAATAGGTTAAAAGAACTTCAAGTTAAGACCTTACCACTTGTTCCCCATCACAGACAGGCACGGCTTGCCCAGGCCCTATAACTATCTGCATCTTAGGGCTCTTCACACTGTCCTCTGACAGACTTGAATCCTTCCGCTGCCTTCCTTGTGGGGACTTCAACACTTCTTTACTTCTATTCCTCGTCCTATCATAGTTCCGAGACACTTTCCTTCTGTGGTTACCCTGTTTCTTTAATGCTTTCATCTTCTCTCGCTGCTTATTTTGCTGCTGAACTATATTCTTTGTTACTATGTCCATAGAGTCCTCGGTTCCTATAGATTCTGTCGAGCCTAGAATTAGCTCATCTTCATAGAATATTTCTGAAGGGTTAACAGCGAATAAACCTGTCTTATTTAATAAAGCATCAGGTTTTAATAAACTGTTTTTAGATTTTACGTTGTAAGTTTTCTTTCTGAATGTTTTTCTTGGCACGGATATTGTCGGAGAGCCTGTAGATACGATATTTAAAATGCTGTTTACATTTGTGATGTCATCAGTGACTATTTCTTCCTGGGCCACTGTGGGGACATTGTCGTGGTCTTCGTGCCGCTCAAGTCCGAACGAAGGTGTGTCCAAGTTGACACCATGTTCCGCTTCAATTAATGCCTGGATTTCTGCTTCAGTCTTAGTTTTTATCGTTTGCGAGATCTTTCGTACGTTTCGTCCATATTTTGCCTGTGAAATAAAATGTTTCTTTAAAAAAGTGTTTACAACACATGGTATTTCATCGGCTTACTGCAAGAAATCAGAGTGACATACGTACATCGAACAATTCTAAGAGAAACTGTTTTTGGTTGTGTTCTTATTGCATAATCCTTAAAGGCTGATTTCACAGGTGTCCGGGACACCTGTACAGGTCACAGACATATGTGAATCACTAGAACATTGTTTCACACCGACGCGGATTGGTCCGTACGTGACCCGCTGTCACAGGCGAAGTATCAGATTTCTGAGAAATTCTTTCACCAGTATTTAGAATAGACCTTCAGGGTGGACATTATATTATCCTGTTAGAATTCCACATGAGTGAATCCGCGGGCACAGCTAGTGCTATAATAAAAGTCTCACCATTTCTTTTATGAGTAAATCTCGTTCTTTTTGACTCCATGTAGTGCGGGTTTCATTCATGTATTTTCCTTTAGAACTGTTCCCTGACAATTTTCTTGCCAGTCCATCTTTGAGCCTGAAACAATGAGATTGGTTTCATAATAAATATGACAGTTAAAACAAAATGCTGTAAAGTAAAGCTTGCTTCTGGTCGACCAGTTACTTTTCTTGATTAAGAATTCTTTCCACCTTTCAACCTCAATGATATTTATGTTCAATTACTAATTTTGGATGTGACTTAATGACTATGTTATCATTATCAATGATGGTTTTAATCAATTAAGTTGTAGATTTCCAATATTGTTTGCATAGTCAAGAGCATGGTCACTATTTATTTTTTACTTATAGAACAGGGCCTATAGACAAAGTAACATTTCTATTGGCGTAGACGCTAGTAGAAATGGCAGAATGTATGGATTTGACATTGGCGATCGAAACATTTTGACGTTTGCTTTCTCCACCATAAATAAATAAATAAATAAATATCTTGGACAATGTCACACAAATTATCTAGTCACATTTAAAGTACCAGAATCTAGCCTGGACTTGTATTATGATAACTAGACAACGATATACAATACATATATAGATACAAACATCCATGACTCGGGTACAAATATTCATATTCATCATACAAATATTTGTCCCTTACGGGATTCGAACCCGCGACCCTTGGCACAGCAGGCAGGTGTCATACATCAAATCCATACATTTTTTCCGTTTCTATTAGCGTCGACGCCAATAGAATGTCAACTTGTCTAGGGCCTCAGGTCTGTGATTGAATGACTGACAGTGACAGTGTGGCCACTGAAGACAGAAACATGGAATTTGGAATATAATATTCTACAGGGGGATGCAGGGATGCTTGCTTAGCCAAAAGCTTGTTTAGCCAAATAAGTCCTTTTTACAGACCCTTAGTCAAGTTGTAGGAGATTTATTGAGAAATGTCAACATTTCTTACAAAGATCCTCTTATGAATTTGAACAAAAGGGTTGTTAAAAGAACAACAATGCATACAGTGAATGTCAATAGATTGTTATCAGGTTCTCTCGGGTTTGCATGTGGCTGCACCATTTTGTATTAGCTCAAATGCGTTTATACAACGTGTTAATAAATTAGCGCAAAACCTGATACACCCCAACTGATTAATAACAAAATAATTAGATTGAAACAATAATTTCATTATAGTTAAAATTTAAAGTTATTCACATTTTAAGTTTTGAGGCAAAAATGATTTGTTATCTTTTCAGCACTGAAAGAAAGCGCAAATGTACTCAAAGAAACATTTTTATAATCTTGTTTTGGTAGTAAGTAGGGTGAGTGTGCCCGTGCCACAGATTACCCCCAATAGATACCGCATACAGGGCCGCCGACGCTCGCCACACATCTATGGTTTTTCACTGATATAAGCAACGCGAGTGAGCTAGAAGTAGTGCGGTCTTGAAATGGCCAATCACGTTGCACCGTTTCGTGCCCCGCTACCCGCACCTACCGCCAAAAATGGTGACTTCGGGCGTGTACAAAACTTTTATTATGTGGTATCTATTGGGGGTAATCTGTGGCCCGTGCGGTGGGTTGACATCGGGTTCAGAAATTTTTAAATTTTGCAACCAAATTATTTAATATTTTGAAAAAAATTACCTATGTTGAAACCATGATAATTCGATGCTCCTCTCGATTCTAAACAAACTACTTTCTAGTTTTGCATTAATTCATTAACACGTTGTATACATAAAATAAAAACAATTCTTGAGATTACAATACCATCAAAACTCACTCAAAATTAGCGAAATACCGTGATAGACACAGTAAAACGCTATTATTTAAAAAAAACTAATTTCAACATAAAAAAATTGTCGTTTGCCTTAACCACGTTGTACATAGGTCCTTCAGTCCGCCTGACTACCTGCCTGCTTACCTAGTGTTATCTTTAGTCTGGATATCATACCAGTTCGCCGACACCGAGTCCAGCAGCCACTGCGGGTGCACCGTGTCCTCCCGGTTGGAACATGATGGACTGAAATTAATTATGGGGCGTATTTAGTATCCTGCAACACAAACTTTAGTATCCTTCGTCCTGAGATTATGTTCTCTTTGTTTAGAAAACATAAATTCTAGCATGTCAATTTACTCTTTCCTATACTGTGGCCAGGTGGAGCACAATTGAGGTGGACGGAGCGCACAATATAGGGTCAGAGTGTCATCTTAGGGGTAGGTTAGAAGGCTTCAATGTAAAAAAAAAATATTTTCAGAGTACCCCGAAATGTTTCGTTACACAAATCGTCTAAAAATAAGACTGCCGCTGCGAGCAAATGCTCTTCGATGCTCTTCTGGTGTAAATCGACTCTGCAGTTTTACTCATGGTTTTTGGAGTAGGAGTTCTAAATTTTGCTGAAAAAAGGGGAAGGGAAGGGTGAGAAGGTGACCGAGGACCCTGACGTTAGGGGGTGGAGGCGCCACACCTCGTTCGGTTGGGGTTGATGGACCTGGTCTCCAGGGTCAGCCTGAGCCCCGCTCGGCCTGTGCGAGCTTGGCGGCAGGCTGACCCCAGAGACCAGGTCCACCAGGCTTCCAGGCGGTACGGCCCGCCCCAACCCCAACCGAACGAGGTGTGGCGCCTCCACCCCCTAACGTCAGGGTCCTCGGTCACCTTCTCACCCTTCCCTTCCCCTTTTTTCAGCAAAATTTAGAACTCCTACTCCAAAAACCATGAGTAAAACTGCAACTTAGGATTTGTGACCTATGCCATGGAAATCCACATTCTATGATATAACTATTGGGAAGCTTTTTGAGATAAAATGTAAGATACTCATTTGTTAGACATACAATATGATAAAGCAAGTGTTGAAGGTATTTTAGAGTCCGTAAAGACAATTTAGAACGTAGAATACAATGTAATTATTGAAGTGAAGAGATTGTTTTGAAATGGTGTCAACAAAACAATGTAGGTAAACATTCCATTTCCAGAGGATATCGGTAAAGATTGGTCGTTGGTGTGGTTCACAGAATTGTTGTTGTTATATTGTAAGAATATCTGACTTACATTCCTTGATTATTTTGAGCCAAGCAAGAATTAAATGAAAAATCTCCAAGTATATCAATTTCGTCTTCGTCCGCCATTTTTTATTTTATTTTTTTTTATTTTTTTCATTTTTTTATTTTGATACCAAAGAGATTTTTTTTTTTTTTTGGTTCAATTCAAGGTAAAGCGATTATAATATCGCATACAACCGATGTCTTGAATAAATACTCTCATTTATAGCCATTAAAACGTTGGTGTTCGACGTTTCAACGCTTCTTTGGAGTTTTTGGAGGCAATCGAGAAACGCAGGAAACGCAGAGAAGTCCACAGGAAAGAGGTGAACCGACCGCTTGCCGCGCTACAAAAGAACGGAACACTTTTCCTGTTCACGACCCACACCATCATATTTCACTGAACTGTATATTGTTCACTTGCACGACACTTTGTTACGCAAAACAACACCGATTTTACGAACCAAAACTCACTATAAACAATAAAAATTCGATGAAATATGAGGACTCCAAACGTATCTGTTCAAATCCCGCCAAAAACTCTCCGATACCAAAGACATTTTTTACCTATGTTTTTTCTTTTTTGTTCAAGGTAAAGGGTTCTAATATCCCATACAACCCATGTCTTCAATAAAGTTCTCTCATTTTATAGCAATTAAAACGTTGGTGTGCAACGTTTTTCACGCTTCTTTGGAGTTTTTGGAGACATTCGAAAGACGCAGGGCTGCGATCACGACTTTTGTATGTGGTTGTTTTTTCAACTCGCTCTATGGTAGAACGTCTTTCACCGAGGCTCTGAACGCGGCGTTTAGTGCGAAAAGTTGCGCTCGGGGTGCACTCTGGTTGCACATGGAGTGTAGGTTCGGAACGCAGCCCAGGAAACGCAGAAAAGTCCGCAGGAAAGAGGTGAACCGCTTTGCCGCGCCATGCCAGCAGCGCCATAAATGACGGAACTCTTTTCCTGTTTACGACTCATGAGCATGACTCCACCAAACGCAGCTGACGGGGTTTTTGGCGGGAATTCGTCAACTAGGCTCGTAATCGTATTTAGACCTTTGTGATGTACTGTGAATGGGCCCCCTAAGCTCCATCCTTTTTTTTTTTTTTTCCTCTGTCATCTGTCAGCCTGACACTGTCAACTATCACCGTATCACGACCATCATAGATAAGCTACTATTTTACGACCATTTTCCGTCGCGATCATATCAACAAATTATCTGTTTGTTTTTTATCAGCCAGCAGCCTTACAAAACGGAGCCGTGAGATTAGGCCCGTGCAGTTTCGTCTAATGATTTAGTAGCAGTGCACACGTCTTACAATTCTTACACAATGATTAACATAGTTTATCAACTCGGAAATAAAAGTATACTTTGGTCGGCTATTTGTAGAAATTTTTCAGTTTCTGCTGTTAACAACAAGAGTCATTCGTAAGTATACTTACCTATTATTTATTACCTACCAATATCTGTATAAATCTACGATAAAGCTGCTGGAGACTGGAAGTTGCCGATATTTCTTTGCACTAGAATTATGCAAGTGGAGTTAAATTTCTGGGCCTTATAGCCTTGGGAGAGCCCAAGTTCTTATAAGAAATTCTCACAGTCGCTAACTCGAGTCTAAGGTTCCGCAAAATTTTAAAAGTATATACCTACTCGATACCAAGTATCGAATCAAAAGTATCCATACTGATAAAAGTGTCGACTCAACAGTATTGACACAGTTCTGGCACTCAATAGAATGTTTTTGAATTTCAAAATGGAATCTGCACATGTAAACTGCCCGTAATTAACAGTGCTGCCGATTCCGGGGAATTTCCCCGATTTTCGGGGAATGAGGGGTGCTTGCGGGGAATGATTCGAATCGGGGAATCGCCTATTTGTAATAAATGTCGAACAAAGGATGTCTAAAGAAGAGGAATTGCTAAAATTAGAACCGAATCGGACCATCCTTAGTTCGAAAGTGTGGGAGAAATATAAATAATAAATAAAACTCATTGTATTCTCAATATTTCAGTAGATTTTTTGATAAAAATTAGAAGACAAAGAAGTTGATAAGCAAATTTTTGAAACACTTAACTACAGTTTGCATGAAAAAATGCTTCATTTCTTGCATTTTACAGTGTCAGGGAATTTTTGGGGAATGCATGATTGGAAATCGGGGAAATTCGGGGAATTGAGCCTACTCAAGCGGGGAATCAATAAATTTACATTGGCAGCACTGCTAATTTAATACCTCAACGTCGGTTGACCACATCGAGACGTATGTTCTTTATCAGTAAGAGGATCGAATGGAATTTAAAAAAAGTTTTGTGAAAATTGCAGTTTTTCTCGATGACTGTACATATTTTTGCAAAATCTGTGAATGTGGAAGTAAAATTCTCAAAAAGTTAGGGTTAGTTCCTAAGAACGTTTTCTTGTCACTGTAATGCTTCTGTTAGCTGCCTTTTGAGTCCCATCTCCCATCTTAACTTTCCACCCTGTATATACAGGGTAAAATCGATCAATAGCATCCTTTTAAACCCATCAAACTGAACAAGTTTTACTATGGGAGCAACCCGATCGTAGCAAATAAAAAATCTGCTGTTCCATACTAAACTGCAATGTCGACGCGCGAGTTCGCGACTCAAATGTATGCAACAGCTGATTTTTTTTGCTCCGATCGGTTTGCTGCCATAGTGAAATTTGTTCAGTTTGATGGGTAGACTCTTAGTTTAAAAGGATGCTAATGATATCGATTTCACCCTTAGATCAAAGTAAAATTAATGGATAGGCCCAAAGCGCTTTAAGTTGAAGCATGCAACAACTAGGGCACTTCAATACAAACTAGGGCACTTGGTCTGTCATCTCCGTACATATTCGAAGTAAAACTCAATTGTTTTGCCTCATTTTTCTGGTTTGAAATGTTTGCGTAAGGCCTATCCATTAATTTTACTTTGATCTAAGATTTCACCCTGTAGATAGATAGATAGATAAACAATGTTTATAAAATAGTCCTGGAGGCTGCCTGGAGGTTTATACACAGCCTTGTATGAAGCTGCTGACATTGTCAATAAATTAAAGAACCGTTTGCTTGCTTCAAGGAAACTTTTTATTTATAGCATAAGTTTACTCCCATTATTTTTGTTTTAGGTTAAGAATTTCTTACAGCTAGGGTTGCCAACCTTAGTGCACGGATTAGCGGGAAATTTGCAATCAAGGTGCGGGACGTGGCTCAAAAAAGTGGGACCCAGCTAGTATAAGGTGAAAAACAATGAGGCAAAGAATACAAAATAAAAATTTGTTGCCTTTTACTTTGTATGATTTTACAAACATAAAAGTTACTACCAAGGGGTGCAAGGAAAGAGCAGTTTGAAGAAATCTGAGTTCATCAGGCGCACTCTGGACAGTCAGCCTCGATACTACCATTGCTGACTGGCAAATCTTTCCAAACAGCATGAGTAATTGTCATGCTGTAACAGAATTAGAAGTAAAAGAAGAAGAATACATGTACATATGAACTTTGGCATTTAAAAATGACTGCATTTATTAGAAAAGTAACTTAACACATTCCGGGGCAGTGAATGAGACACAATAGAACTTTTATTGTAATCACGGCTATGGGCGGTCACTGTCCCGGAACGTGTTAATAAAGTTTTAAATCACTTCTTCTGAGTCAACTGAGCTCAGAAATAATTCTGCTGGAAAGGTTAGCCAGAAAACGGGACAACAGGCGTCCCGCACACGTCTATCGCGGGACGCATCCTCTAAGGGCCTAGAAATGGGACGTCCCGCCTCTCGCGGGACGGTTGGCAACCCTACTTACAGCACTGTACCCCTTACTGAGGGGCTAGTACCCCAAACCGCGATAGCGACATTTAACACATCCATCTGTCAAATTTAATCTTTTATCTCGTTCATTTGCACACAAATAGAAAGAGAGTGCTAGCCCCGCTGGATGTAAATAAAGGTTACAGGCATTATTGTAACTAGAACAAGAAAGAACTGTTTTACATGTACAAATATGTAAAGTTACTGATAATGTAATTATTTGTAGATGTAAATTACTGGTTGTGGGAGGAGGTTCAGGGGGATGCACGATAGCAGCCAAATTCGCCAGGAAGCTGAAGAAGGGAGAAGTCATTGTATTAGAACCAAGCTCGGTAAGTATTTGTAGTTTTCCCATTCCCATTGAAAGATAGTGTTTAGATAATAGTCCCTGAATCCAAATCATAGATTTTTTTATTGTTTGTTTGTTCGAGCATCATGCTAAAACTACTGAACCGATTTTGATAATACTTTTTGTGTTTAAAATCTTATAATTGGACTTAAAACTGGTATATGTTAGTTATGATGACTGGAGCCGGTGCGGACGAAGTTGAGTGCAAAAGCAAGTGATTAATATTTTATTTTTACATTTAGTATGGACAGGTTTCCTATAGGTACTAAACATGATTTTTGTATGGGATCGCCATCGGTCAATGTGTCTCAACCCTAAAATGAATTTAAAAAATCTTATTTCATTATTGAATATTGTTGTGTATTTGGTCAATATAGTACATTACTGCAGCGGCCAGCAACAGAGGCATTGATGGACGAACGTGTAAAAGTGGGCCGAGGCGAAGCCGAGGCACACATACGTAAGTCCATCAATGCCTAGTTGTGGCCAAGGCTTGTATAGTACTTTTCTCAAACAATTCGCGGAAATTAAAACAGTAAATTTTCTCAAATAATTCGCGGAAATTAAAACTCTTTTCAAAATCAATGACGAACAACGAACAACAATTTGTTTTTTTTTTTCAATAAACAGCTTTCTATTTGCAAGCCAGTTCAAAATTTAAATAAAACCTTTGATGAGTTACCTCCTTGGTCGCCATGTTTCGGAGAAAAACATCGTTCCATTTTTAAATTACACGACAGATATGAGTTTACTATGTAATTTATTTGGCCGCTAAACACGACAGATATGGATTTTCATACAAACATTGCCGGCCGCTGCGCGCATGTATTTGGCCAGTACAGCAATTTCGATTTATCTCGAAGAAGGTTGTCAAAATAATGCTCACATTTCCAAGCATGTTTGAGAAAAAGTATTTTTTATTCATGTATTCATATTGTTTATCATGGATCATAACTTATTTCAATGTATAAGTGAAATTCATTATTTATTATAAAATCGTTTTATCAAACAACATTACATGAAACTATGCAGTGAAGTATGCATGAGTCTCTGTATTCCGAAAACAAAAACTAAATTCACACAGATGGAGCCACAAGCAAAACGTGAACTGCAATAGTCATACAATAAGGGTCAGTGCACACCTAGCGGGGACCTGTTCGAGCAGTTTTCACTAAGGGAACTTAACTGGAACCTATTTTGTCTGTTTTTGAACCGCGTTTTGATAACCAAATTATTACATTTAATATATATATAGTTCAAATAACAGTGTAGATACGTTCTTTCTGCAGTGAATCTAACCATTGAAAATACAATGAGCGTTTTTCTTTTCTTTTTTAAATTTAGTTTCTAAAAAACTCGACAAATGACTTTTTTTTTTTTTTGGTTCAGTTCAAGGTAAAGCGATTATAGTATCGCATACAACCGATGTCACGAATAAATACTCTCATTTATAGCAAATAAAACGTTGGTGTTCGACGTTTCAACGCTTCTTTGGAGTTTTTGGAGGCAATTGAGAAACGCAGGAAACGCAGAGAAGTCCACAGGAAAGAGGTGAACCGACCGCTTGCCGCGCTACAAAAGAACGGAACACTTTTCCTGTTCACGACCCACACCATCATATTTCACTAAACTGTATATTGTTCACTTGCACGACACTTTGTTACGCAAAACAACACCGATTTTACGAACCAAAACTCACTATAAACAATAAAAATTCGATGAAATATGAGGACTCCAAACGTATCTGTTCAAATCCCGCCAAAAACTCCTCGACAGATGACATGCTTATCGCTCCATAGAGACGTAGGAGAGAACCTGTCAAAATCATGTCAAGACTGTGCCTGACTTTTTTTTAAAGGCCAAGGGATCGAGCCCATACAACCCTGTTAGACGTAAACAGTTTCATATTTTCGTTTAAATTGATTCGTAAATAATGAAATATTCAATCAAAAGATGCGTTGGCATCTTTTTGATCATCTTCTCCCTCTTTATTATTTTAAAGAAACACTTTTTACAATGTTGACATTTATTCGCACAGACCGTAACGCCATCTATCGATCCACTAGAAAACTAAAAGAAAAACGCTCATTCTATTAAATTTTCTCTATAGAAAAGAGGACCGAAGTAAGTTCGATTTCAGATTTATAACCAGTTTTACAAAAATCACCCTACACCATTTCTTCTGAATATACCATCATTTGATAGGTAATTAACTATAGCAGCGATTCTACCCGATGGATTTTACCCCAAACATCCAAGACAAAAGATATTAATGAAAAATACATTTTTTTCGATCTTGCTTTCAATTGAAGCGGGATGGCTAATTGCGAACGTTTGCTTGTAAGAAAGAGACGCTTGTACTAGCGATAACGTGGCCTTAATCAATTGATAATGAACTCAATCACTATTGAAATAGATTTGAAAATAGCGTACAAGAAATAATGAGAACACGTCACAGGGACAGCTATTTCTTGCACGCTATTTTCAACTCTATTTCAATTACATTTGAGTTCATTATCAATTGATTAATGAGAACTGCTCGAACAGTTCCCCGCTAGGTGTGCGCTGACGCTAATGAAGTAAATCCCTGACATTATCAGTAGAACTTGACTGTATGGTATGTACATAATAGATCATAAATATTGATTCATTCCGTCACACTTGCGAAGGTTGCGGTAATTAGTACAAACATAACAGGTAACACTCTAGACTGCATAACTCTAAGTATTACTTAGCACTAGATGCATTCATTGCTGCATGTTGTTTTGAAATAACTATGCTCAGAATATAGCCTTTATTTCATCGCAACCGGTTCATTCAATTAAAAGAGTGGTTATAGTCAGTGGTCTGCGCGTACGCAGTCGCGGGCGCCCAGAAGTGCGATTTTTTAAAATCATACGAGCGACTTGGCAGTAGAAAATGTCAAAATTACTATGGAGATTATGCATCTTTCTACTGCCAAGTCGCTCGTATGATTTTCAAAAATCGCACTTCTAGTATAAAAATAATTTATCTAAAGAGTTCCGTGACTGACTGACTGACAGAAATCGAATAGCCTAAACCGCTGAAGATAGAAACATGTAATTTGGAGATATATTCTAGAGAAGATGCAGGCGTGCACTAAGAAAGGATTTTTCGAAAATCGACCCCTAAAAGCTCGTATTAATGAAATTTTTCATAAATGTAATATTGTAATAATTCAATATCCCATACCTACATTTAGGTCGAGTAGGATAATAGGATTGCAGTTTTATATGGAACAGCTGATTTCGATGTTTATACCATTAGAAAGATGTTCAGTTTGATGGTCTGATTATCCTATCAAAAAACCCTGTATGTCTTTTAATTTCGTTGTTGATGTTGATGGTGTATTAACACTTGCATTTTAATCTTGAAGGGTGTTAAAAACTGATTACTATGACATATGACAACTTATTGCCAAGTTAATCTACAATAGGTAAGCATTGCAAAATGAATGCATTGTTGATTGCTATCTGAGTTATAAACTAAATCACTCTTTATTGTTATGAGCAGAAAGTTTTTATTTGTTTAATTTATTATGCTTGGACTACGATGCTACTAAGCAAATGACTAAAAAATTATGTTTCATCATTTATCAGATTATCATTTACATCATGCTTATTAACTTAACAAAAAGATGATACCCTGTAAATATGTATACAAGGTGTAACACTGTACCTACTGCAATTTTGTTTGAAACAGCTGACGTTTGAGCTTCTAAAGTGGCAATAATAAATATTTACGGAAAATAAGATAAGTATTAAAATAAATATACAAGTGGTGACAAAACACACTAGTAATATTTAAAGGGGTGGTTTAATTAGACCATCAAACTGAACAACTGTCACTATAATGGAGCAAACATCCAGAAAAAATCAAAAACGTCAGCTGTTTCAAACAAAATTGCAGTAGGTACAGTGACTGTGTACTTGACTCTAGTCAAGACTACGTCAAGACATACTCTTCAACGCTTTTCGCGTCGACGATATCACCGTGCTTTTTGTATTGATAATCCGTCATTGGTAATAGATTATGTCTTGACCTTCATCGTTTCATCGCCAGGACCACTACTACCAGCCGCTATGGACGCTGGTCGGCGCGGGGGTGACCACGGTGGCGGCGACCCGCCGGCCGGCCAAGCAGGTGCTGCCGGCGGGCGCGACCTGGCTGCAGGACGCCGCGGAGGGCATCGACCCCGCCGCCTGCCGCGTGACCACCAAGAACGGTGACGTCATCAACTACGAGTACCTCGTCGTCGCTGTTGGCCTTCAGAACGATTATAGTAAGGTGAGATTCAGTTTTATGACAAACTTATAATGAGAAACGAAATTTAACAATGTAGTCAGCGACTTGCAATGCAATTACGTCTTACGCCCACCTGGAAGACATATTTAAGAGCCTACCGAGCCTATTGTGCTGTCCCTTATCGTATATTTTTTATTTCTAAGCAATTAAACAGCATTTCCAAAAAAACAAGATTGTCACATTGTAGTGACATTCATGTTTTTTTGGATATATTGTTTAATTGTTACGAAATAAAAAAAATACGATTGGGGGCAGCACAATAGGCTCGGTGCAGTCTTAAGACGTAATTGGCTAAAGGGAGAAAAAACAATATTCTGCGTTTGGTTTTTTCTTCGAAAGTACGATTGTGATGATGTCATCGGATATACATTGCGTTTTATGAAAATAAATAAAAAAATGTACTTCATTATTTTACCACTATCAATGTTATTCATCAGTTTACGTCGTCGTCATCGTCTCGTCATCATCATCATCACAGCCTGTGTACGTCCCACTGCAGGGCACAGGTCTACCCTCAGGGTATGGGCGTTAGTCCACCAGCCAATGTGGTTTGGTAGACTTCATATACGCATAGGAATTTCTTCTTCAGCTTATGCAGATTTCCTCACGATGTTTACCGCAGAGCTGTCTTAAGTTAGAAAAAATCATTGGTACCTGGTATGTCATCCGTGCGGATTTGAACCTGGACCTCAAGATTGAGTTTCCATAGCTCTCCGTAACGCGCCACCGTAAGAACAAAATGTCAAAACCCACTTTTCCCCAGACGCCAGGCCTACAGGAGGCCCTAGACGACAAGAACAGTGGAGTGTCCAGCATCTACTCGCCGCAATACTGCGAGAAGACCTTCAGGGACCTGCAGAACTTCAGGCGGGGCGAGGTCGTGTTCACGTACCCGGAGTGCCCGATCAAGTGCCCCGGGGCTCCGCAGAAGATAGCCTACATGGCCGATTCCTACCTCACTAAGGTTGGTGGGTGCCCGATTACCAGTATTTGTTTTTGTGATCGTTTTTGTTTTCAGTACAAAATTAGTATGATAGAAGCTCTGTTAAATGAATTTAGTATGATTTTAGTAAAAAATCTAGTTTCAGTACTATCAGTTTAAAATAACAATGTGCATGACCTTGAAGGGCCGTTCGATAACTTCACTCGGTTGTAAAGGAATATAGACTCTATGTAAAAGAAATAATCATTTGAATGACTCGAGTGAAGTTCGTGTCACGTGTTCGTGTGACTGACGTCACATTTGCAGGCGAGGTCATGCACATTGTTATTTTAAACTGATAGTACCTACAATCTTGGTATAATTTTAAATACCTACCGGATGATATTTTTTTACCGTGTCGGAATCTTCAGGGGTAGTTCAGACCATCAAACTGAACTACTTTTACTATGGAGGCAAACCTGAAATCCCAAAATTGATTCTTTCGAACGGAACACATTTATGTTTCGCCTTTTTAAACAAATAAGCAATGCAAATAAACTATTCTATTCTAAGATTAATGAGGATAGAAAAATCGTACTATTCCAAGTATTATTCTTGCAAATTTAGTAAAAAGATACGTATAAAATCTTGTAATAAAGAATATAATCCTATCCTATCATCGAGCGGTTTTGAGTACTATAGTTTACAGCCATGGAAAGCAAGTTAGTGTTCAACTTGCTGCCAGAATATTCTCTAGCCGCTGAAAAGTCCTTGCTTGCCGCAAATGAACCACCGGCCACAGCCACCGGTGGCCAGCGACAAGCACTCGTTCACCGTCACACGCAGCACATACGCTTTTTCATACATTTTGTTGGGAGTCGCCGCACAGGTGTGGCCGGTGGCCGCCACTAGCTACAGCAGTGTCCGGGACCGGAACAGACATCGTTGGCTGTGGCGTGTTTCTCGTTTGCGCGGATCCTACTTACGAGTATAATGATTTTAGTTGATTGTTATTGGTTCGAAAATCATAATGCACCACGCGCTTGATCTTCCGTGTTGATATAACAAGTTATCGTGTTCATTGTTCATTTGTTCTGCGGGATATGAGATAAGCTGGCGAAAGTGAAAGGATGTAATGATTGCAGGGGTCAATGTTTGTTTTTAAACTTTAGCGAGGTTTGATGACTTTAGTGACGGTTAGGTAGAAAATATACATGTAGTAAGTAATAGAGATTTCCGAAGTAGGTAAAATACATATTAATTCAACACGACTCCGAAAATGGTGATTAGATGATGCTAAAAAAAGTGACGTATAAAATTGCATGTCACTGAGATTTTCTTGTTTTACTACTTATTAAAAAAAAAAAAAAAACGTTTTTAGAATCAATAACTTTTATACTACTGGCTTTTGCCCGCGACTTCGTACGCGTGGAGTTGGAAAAAGAACCCCAAGTATCCTATGTTACTTCTAATACCTCCAAGAATATGTGTACAAAGTTTCATGATGATCGGTTAAGTAGTTTTTGCGTGAAAGCCTAACAAACAAACTTACATTCACATTTACAATATTAAGAGATTGTTTCCAAAAATAAAAATTTCTTATTTCCACTATTCAAGTTTGTCTGTATACTACGTAGTAATTATAGTACTCTGTGGTACTACTGGTGTATTACTAGTATTTATTCTGTGGTACAGATATACAAGGTGTTACATAAATACATTTAAGGTGGTGGCTTAGACCATCAAACCGAACAAATTTCACTATGGATCCGATATCTAAATCGCGATAAAAAAATCTGACTACAAATCTACTCGAGCTAAATGTATGGGATAGCTGATTTTTTTTCGCGATTTCGTTGTTGGTCCCATAGTGAAAGTTGTTCAGTTTGATGGTCTAAATCATCATCATCACCATCTTATTTAAGAGCTACGCTCTTGGTCTAAATAACCCCCTTAAAAGTTTAAAATGTTTATTTTTACTTTTGTAACATCTTGTAAATTAAAAAAATGATAATTATTAATGATAATGATGATTATAATTATGGTGTTTAGGTGATTCCAAAATCACAGATCTTTTTCTGTCTATTTGTTTATAAATACATAATTTCTTTATTTCCAGACAGGCATCCGCAGTAAAGCTAAACTAACATACAACACGTGCCTGCCGGTTATATTCGGCGTGAAGAAATACGCGGACTCTCTGATGAAGGTGGTCGCGCGGAAGGATATCCGGGTTAACTACCGGACGGTACTGAAGGAGGTCCGGCCGGATCGCAAGGAGGCCGTGTTCAAGGTCTGCGACGGTGATAAGAAGAGCGAGGTGAGCCATTGAACAGAACAAACAAATAAATTGTAATCTACTGTGTGATTGTACCCATGATATTGAACAACTTTCCCTAAGAAACATATAGGAAATTCGCAAAAAAAAAATTGAACTTCTCGTAGTAATGCAATCAGCTGATGAGCGTTTGTATGAAAAGCCGAAAAAAATCGTGAATTTCCTGAAGGTTCTTAGGGAAAGTTGTTCAGTATCATGGGTACAATCACCCCTTAAAGTAATGCAACTGTTTACCTTAACACCCTGTATACAGGGTGAAATTGATATCATGGGCATCCTTTTAAACTAAGAGTCTACCCATCAAACTGAACAACTTTTACTATGGGAGCAAACCGATCGGAGCAAAAAAAAAAATCAGGTGTTGCATACATTTGAGTCGAGTAGGCGTTGCAGTTTAGTATGGGACAGTTGATTTTTTAGTTGCTCCAATCGGTTTGCTCCTAGGTTTGCTCCCATAGTAAAAGTTGTTCAGTTTGATGGGTAGACTCTTAGTTTAAAAGGATGCCAATGATATCAATTTCACCCTGTATATGCTAAGTTAAAATAAAATGCATTGCCAATCATTACATAACATCCCGAATCGTTAGCCGGATAGCCGGTTGTCTAGACTAGACCATTAGACCAAAAAGACAGTGATAGATATGAGCGAAATCTCTCACTACTACAGCGGTGAGGTGTAGCGCGCTATCGCACCAGTTTAGATACGAACTCAAATTCAACATATTATAGTGCTTCGATATGTCACCGATATGCGATAGATGTCGGAAGTTGTCTATGGAGAATCAGCGTTCCACTATTGGCTATGTGCACGACACTAGCGCCACACTAGCGCGGCGTACCGCACGAACTATGTCGGACAGCCGTGAATTATCTACACTATTATAGTACTGTAAAGACTCTGGGTTTGTTCGACGATTCTGCCAAAACTACTGGACCGATTTTGATAAAACTTTTTATATTTATAAGCTTATTATTAGTCTTAAAAATTACTTTATATTTTATCCCGGTACGATGACGGGAGCGACTAAATTGTATCGGAATTTCCATACAAACTTTTACCTCAATTTTAACACCTTTGGGAGTTGTAATACGACAAATCTTTTATACATGAGCATCTAGATGCCAATAGAAACTTCCATGTCAAATTTTAAGTTTGTAGTCTTGACAGTTTTGGAGATTTCGTGTTTAGTTAGTGTGTGGTTTTGCATAGATTTAAGCATATTTTCACAGCTTGTCCCGCAAAAGTACAAATTTTTGCCACCCCGGGCGCTGCGATCGACTTGACACTTCCCAACACCCACTTCGCACATCTAAACTATTATAAAACTGTAATAGAAGTGTGTCTGTACATTAAAGATATTTACAAAAAAAGATTACGATATGGTTTTTAGATGTCCCGGATTCCAAATCACCAATTTTTGGATTTTTTGTCTGTCTGTTTGTTTGTTTATTTGTTTGTTTGGGTGTTTGTTTGTTCGAGTATCACGCAAAAACTACTGAACCGATTTTGATGAACCTTTTTTTGTTTGATAGCTTATCATCTGACTTAAAATCTGGTATACAGGGTCCTTCTTAATATGCTGACACTTTTTTAAGGCGATGACCAGACTATGAAACTGAACAACTTTCTCTATGGAATCAACATCGAAATAGCGAAAAAAAAAAACAGTTGTCCCATATGTTTGCCTCCGAGTAGGTTTGCAGTTTTGTATGGAAGTGATGATTTTTTTTCGCGATTTCGATGTTGGTCCCATAGAGGAAGTTGTTCAGTTTGACGGTCTGATCATCCCCTGAAAAAAGTGTCAGCATATTAAGAAGGACCCTATACAGGGTGTACAATAAAATGGGACAGCTACTCAAAGGGGTGCTTCAGACTATCAAACTGAACAACTTTCTCTATGGGACCAATATCGAAATCGCGAAAAAAAAATCCGCTCTCCCATACAAAACTGCAAACATAACTCGACTGAAATGTATGGGACAGCAGATTTTTTTTTTGCGATTTCGATATTGGTCCCATAGAGGAAGTTGTTCAGTTTGACGGTCTGATCATCCCCTGAAAAAAGTGTCAGCATATTAAGAAGGACCCTATATATAATTTATGCGGACGAAGTCGCGGGTAAAAGCTCGTAGCCAATAAAGTCGCATGGTATTTGCGCCGGCAGATGACGATGGGGTACGATATGCTGCACGTAACGCCTCACATGGCGGTGCCCGGGAGCGTGGGGCGCAGCGCGCTGGCGGACGCGGGGGGGCAGGTCGACGTGCACAAGCGCACGCTGCAGCACACCAAGTACCCCAACGTGTACGCGATAGGAGACTGCACCAACACGCCCAATAGCAAGACTGCTGCTGCCATCGGTCAGTGCCAAGAACATTGTATATACAGGGTGAAATTGATATCATTGGCATCCTTTTAAACTAAGTCTACCCATCAAACTGAACAACTTTTACTATGGAAGCAAACGGATCGGAGCAAAAAAAAATCTGCTGTTGCATACATTTGAGTCGAGTAGGCATTGCAGTTTAGTATGGAACAGCAGAATTTTTAGTTGCTCCGATCGGTTTGCTCCCATAGTAAAAGTTGTTTAGTTTGATGGGTAGACTCTTAGTTTAAAATGATGCCAATGATATCAATTTCACCCTGTAGTATTCTATAAGTGGACCAAACTCTTTCAATGTTGTTGTAGGCTGACAACCAAGCAAATGTTTCGCCTCGGAACACTAGTGTGTCTCTTTCTAACGTGTTGCCAACACCCTAGTTAGAAAGGGACATACAAGTGTTCCGGAAATCTTACTGGTCTCGTTGCCAGCATTGTAGTGCACAATCTTGTTACTGTATAACATTTTTGGTCAGTGCATAGCCATCACTATAGGTCGACCTGAATCTCATGAAATGAAAATAAAATCGGTCAAGTGCGAGTCGGGCTCCTCGCGCACTGAGGCAGAGGGTTCCGTACCACACCACTACAACATATTAACGTAAAAAAATATTTTTTTTACTCCGGGACCTTTATCGCGAGACCGACTCACACTTGGCCGGTTTTTATTATTTGTTGTTATACTGTAGAGTTTGCACTCTAATCACACAAAGTTTGACGCTTGTATGTATTACCATTTTTACCATAGAGCGAGAAGAAAAAACGTTGATAAAAACTAGTTTCTTGTTGAGAACTCCCCCTTAATTTTTAACTTATTGACATTTTATTATTTGTTAGCAAATCCACCGTAATAATGCATAATCTGAGAAAAATTTCATCTAGCTATTACGGTTCAAAAGTTACAGTCTAAATAGGTAGGACAGACGGACGGAAAACGTAGGCTTAGTAATAGGGTCCCGTTTTCACCCTTTGGGTACGGAACCCTAAAAATCGTACATTCCTACGAATTGAGAACCCGGGTCCTTTGTTTTAAATATTTACTTTTAAAAGATTAACATTAATCTGGATCTAATTTTATGTAATGTAATTTTATGTAAAGTATATGTATACTTTCCTATTTCTTCTGATTTGAATCCAGTATTAGTTATTCAGTATATTTATTGCAGAATCTTACGAGGTATAACTTTTATCTAGAAAACCTTTATTTGCAGCGAAACAAAGCTACGTTTTAGAGAAGAACCTTCTCAGCACGATGTCGAACAGTCCGCCCACGGCGCAGTACGACGGCTACGGCGCCTGTCCGCTAGTCACCTCGTACAACACCTGCATACTGGCAGAGTTCGTGTACGACGGCGTCGTGCACGAGACCTTCCCCTTCGATCAGGTCTGTTTTATAACTATAGCGCATGAATAAATATCCCACATACCCTGGCAAAATGTGTGCACCTGTTAGTATGTCCTCCAACGTGCGCTTTGTGTGAGTGCACGGACAGCGGCCGCTTGTATAAAGCATGTTTTCTGTAGGGATATTTATTTATGTGATTATTCTGATTGTACTTCATGATTGTGGGGTAGTAGGGGTGTGTAGGGGTTAGTAGTACATGAATGAGATTAAAACTGTTTTAAAATAATCCTGAGACCGTAATGAGTAGAGATCGGATAATCGGATGCATATTTACCTAAAGTTGAGGTGTTCGCTATTATGGAGTGCACTTTAGTAACGAAAAAATATGTTTTTTGTTTAATTTTATAATTTCAAGAAGTCGCTTTCATACCATGTATTCGATTAGTTATGCATTCCCTGACTTCCTGACATGCCGGAATTTATTTTACCGAAAAAAAAAATCTTTTTGAAATTAAATAATTTTAAGAAGTCGCTTTCATACTATGCATCCGATTAGTTATACATTCTCGCATATTCCTGGCATCCTGCAAAATATTTAAAAAAATATTATTTTAAGAAGCCGCTTCCATAATTTTATAGCCAAAAATGAAGTTGTTCGCGACATCGAGCTGCCGGATTCGCGCGTCGACGCGGGCCGCTACGGTTTTTCCTCGCGAGTTCAGACACCCAACGTGATCAGTGCAAATTCCAATTAGATTATTGTTTTTTTTAGTGTTTATTTGTAGATTATTGCTTGTGGAATGCACTGGTCATGTTGGGGGTAACGTATTTGTACAGTTCGTTATAGTTTTGTATAGTTTTTTCACGTGTTTAGAGTCGTAGTTTTAAGTTTTCTTTATTATAGTTTTCTGTTATTGTTTTATAAGTTATAGGTATAGTTATAGGTTTTCCTAATAAAGTTCATCGTTTTTGATAGTTAGAATAGGTTAGAATAAGTTTTTGCATTGTTTAGAGTTGTTTTTTAGGCGTTTTATTTCTGATATTTTCATACCCTTATTTCTCAAGATAGGTGATGGGTGGATCCTATCTAACAGCTTAGGTACACAATAGTAGATGATCCTTACCTATTTCACACACAACATATAGACTAGAGTAGTTAGATAGAAAAATATAGCAGTTTTAAAGTTCAGTTTACACCTTGCACTTTGACCCCGTATTTTACATAATAGATATATAGATAGAAACATAGAAATAGGTAGGCTAGGTGAGGATAACCCAGGTGCACTTAGTCAGAACCCTAGGTCATAGATAGAGTGCCTAGAATAGTCTAGAAATAGAATAGTTTGCAATAGCGCGGCAAAAATTGTGATATTTTTCCGCTTTATTCTGACTAGGAAACCTGGGTATCATACCTAGTATAGATTGTTATATGTCAAAATACGGGTAATTGTAAGCTCTTTCTATAGAACATCGTAGCTTTGAACTACCCCTTATAGTTTTTAAGATATAGCCTAAAATGTCAGAACTTTGTGATGAAAATGTACAACCAATTTGAACAATAAAAGCGGCTCTCCTTACGGTATTGCGCTAGGAGGGACATAGGCGCGCAAAACAGCGCAGAATCAATCAGTCGCAACAAGTCCTCCAGCGCAACATCGGAAGAAAAGCTAGCGAAGAAAACTGAAGAACCTCTTTCATTGAAGAACCCTGCTCCCTGCACCATCAAGATCAGCTGCCTCAGCCTGCTCTCTGCGGTCTACGATCTGCGTCCCACTCTCACAGTACTGCCGTAATCAGGGCGACATCCGGCGATAGTTAATAGTTAGTTAAATGTGCTAGACCAGGCGTTTTCATATCGAAGGTGGTCGACCACATTTTTTGGTCCTTCGAGCCGGATCACGTCCTGAGCGTACTGTGAGACCTGGGTGAAGACTGCAAGAGCTGCTGTATAGAAGATGCCGGTGACAAGAAGCATGAAGTCAGCGCCGCGTCAAGCCGGACCCCCGTCCCGTGAGGAGGAGTCCACGTCACGTCCTGCTGCATCCGCGTCGGGCACCCCGTCCGGCTCCGAGCCGACGGCGTCGTCCGCGACGACCACGGAGTCGCGTACGGCAACCACAGCCCCGGATACATCAGCCACGTCGACTGACGCCACCAGGGCGTTGAAGAGCCCCGTTCCAGAGAAGCCTGAACGGACACCGGCACGATCCAGAGCATCGAGTAGAAGACGAGAGCTGGCGGAGGCCCGGCTGGAGCTCGCCAGGGCTCGAGTCGAGTTGGCCGAGGCCAAAGTCAGCGTCCTAGAAGAGGAAACTTCAGACGAAGAGGACTCAATAGATGAAACGGTCCGTGAAGAAAGAACGTCGGAATGTGTCGACAGAAGCACTCTCGCCCTCACGATGGAGCCTCACAACGTGCCTGAACATAGTTCGGAACCACCACCCGCCGTGCCGCCGCCACCACCGCCGCGTGACGACGAGCCCGGGTGCCGCGTGGACGCCGAAGCACGAGGCCCCATTCATAGTCATCCGACGAAGACCTCGGAGGAGAGGCCCTATTGCCTGGGCCTCCCCGGGGGCAACCGCCAACTTGTCGTGTTGCAGGAGCCGCCGCCACGACAGGAGAAACTGATTATAGAAGATAGAAGAGCGGCCCTGGCGCAGGGGCCCTGGAACCATACCACCGGGGAGCCACGCCAGCCTGTAGCGCCGCACCATTCGCCTACGCTACAGGAAATACGGAAGACTATAGAAAATAGAAGATGGGAAACGGCGCAGAGGCCCCCCGGTGGGGACGTCGCCGGAGACCCACACCTTGACGCGCCGCGCCAGCCGCCTACGCGTCAAGATAGCAAGCCGAACGAGTTGGCGATCCAAGAGCTCGCCAGTGCCATCACTCTCGCCGCGCGGTCGGCGGCGCAGCCCGCAATAGCATCGAGGGTTCCTGACCTACCCTTCTTCAGCGGCCAGTCGGCGGAGTGGCTACCATTCAAAATAGCGGTGGAAGAGGCAACAACACAGCTGACGGAGCAAGAAACCATAGCGAGACTGCGGAAGAGCCTGCGCGGGCCGGCGCGGGACGCCGCCCACTGCCTATTTGTGGGCCACACGTCGACGAGAGAGGTAATGCAGCTTCTTGAGGCCAGGTTCGGACGACCCGACGCGCTCGTCATGGCTGAAATGAAGAAACTGAGGGAGCTGCCGCGCCTCACAGAAAATCCGAAGGATGTCTGCGTCTTCGCGTCGCGTGTGGCGAACATCACCGCGACGATAAAGGCGCTGGGGCGGTCGCACTATCTGTACAACCCAGAGATAGTGCGGGCCGTCATAGAAAAGTTCCCGCCTACGCTACGGTTCCGGTATTACGACTTCGCTCCGGAGCAGCCTGCCTTCCAGCCTGACTTGGTAACGTTGACCAAATTTTTAGATCTCACCGCCGAACGGTGCGGTAACTTTGCTCCCCTCGAACATGTGCCGTTCGACCGGCGGGAGCAAACACATCGAGGACCAGCGCGCACCTACCACGCCGGCGCCGACGGACAACGAGCGAAGCCAGAGCCCTGTCCGGTCTGCAAGAAAGGCGAACATAAGGTAAACAATTGTGAAGTGTTCAAGAAAGAAAGTGTGTCGGCGCGCTGGGACATTGCAAAGGAGAAGCGCCTGTGTTTTAAGTGTCTACGTGTTCGCCGCAATCAACACATGTGCAAGGCACGCAGGTGTGAGACGAGCGGGTGTCAACATAGCCACCACCCGCTACTACATAGCACGCCGCAATCGAAGCCGCCGCCCTTCGATCCGCCGCCCGAGCAAGAGGAAATAGTGTCGTCTGCAAGGAACAAGACGAAAACGGCGCTGTTGAAAATAGTTCCTGTCATCGTTAGCGGCCCTAGGTCACAAGTTGAGACCTACGCACTGTTGGACGACGGCTCTACGTGCACCATAGTAGAAAGAGACATCGCTAACAAGGTGGGTGCAACAGGGACAGCATCACCGTTTACGATAGAGGGCGTGGCGGGCGCGCGGATCGACGCAAGCGAGTCGACGCGCGTGCGCGTGAAAATTGGCGGCAAATATAGTATAGAAGAATTCGAGATAACTGCGCGCACTATGGACAAGCTTCATTTATCGCCACAGCGGGTCCCGCCGGAGCTCATCTCCGGCCTCGATCACCTCAAAGACATAGCCAAGGAGGTAACATATGAAGGCAAGCCGACGGTGCTCATCGGACAGGACAACTGGCAGCTGTTGTTAACTCACGCCGTGCGACGCGGTGCGGACGATCAACCCGTCGCCTCCCTGACCGACCTGGGTTGGGTCCTCCACGGCGTGAGACATCGACCACGCGAGAAGATTGTTCACCGCATCAGCTACTTGTCAGCACCTCGGCTCGACTCCATAGATGAGATAGAAGAAGTTTCGACCGACCCACTGTGCGACGAGCCGCGACGAAGCTACGACGATAGAGAGAAGCGTACGCTATCGAATTTGGACGAGACTACGCATTCACCGGCGGGAGGAGGCAACGAGAGCATCGAGACCGAACTCCAGAGGCGCCGTGACGACTTCACGCCGCACAATAGTGACTCCAGTGACCTCCGCCGCCTCGAACATAGACGAATGTGAACGACGTCGAGACAGAGCGCCGGGAGCGACGTGATGACTTCACGCCGCCTGATAGTGACCTCCGCCGCTTCGAATATATAGATACAGACGTCGCGACCGACGCGACGCGAGATACGACGGGCAACAACGAGTCGACGCATCGCCGGTTCATCGGGCCGCCTCTCCTACACCTAACGGAGAGCGAGTGGCCACTACAGAGTGAAGACAGCGAACCAGGTGACGTCGACCATAGTAACGAACGCCTACATGTGCCGAGGCCAACGTGGCGCCTCACCGGAGCCCTACCCGACGTCACACGGTTCTCTAGCTACACACGACTGCTACGAGCGACCGCACCGCCACGATGTACTGCGGCCAACCGACGAACTAAGAAACAAATAGACAGCGATTCGACGTGTAAGAAGATAGAAAATCGTCGCATAGTAGTGCGTAGCCGTTACACCGACGGCTACTGTAGTGAAGAAGACACTCTTCGTGCTTCACGTCAAGTGGCTTTCATAGTTTGTCGAGGAAAGCTGCTCTGGTCGGACCAGGGCACCAACCTGCGCGGCGCGGACATCGAGCTTCGCCGCGCGATCGACGGGGCGACGCAAGAAGAGGCGTCGCTGCGCGCCATCCGGTGGCGCTTCATACCGCCGAGCGCCCCATTCATGGGGGGCGCATGGGAGCGTATGGTGCGGAGCATCAAAACCGCACTGTACACCACACTCAACGAGCGCGCACCGAAGGAAGAGGTGCTCGCTACCCTGCTCGTCGAGGCGGAACACACCGTGAACAGCCGCCCCCTCACACACCTATCGACGGCCCCGGACGACGAGGAAGCCCTCACGCCCAACCACTTCCTCCTGGGCGGGCCATCACGCGTCCCACAACCCGGGACGTTCACCGACGGCGACATCAGCGGGCGCAGGGAGTGGCGAGTCAGTCAGCGGCTAGCCGACCACTTCTGGGCGCGCTGGGTGCGCGAGTACCTCCCCGAGCTGCAACACCGGCGGGAGCCCCGCGCCACGGGTGGCGCGATCCAGCTGGGCGATCTGGTCCTCATCGCAGACGGGACCCTGCCTCGCAACATCTGGCCGCGAGGCGTCGTGATCGCCACCTTCCCCGGGCCCGACGGCGAGGTACGAGCAGTCGACGTGCGCACCAACAAGGGAGTCCTGCGGCGGCCCACGAAGAAGCTGGTGATCCTGCCCACTGCCAACGAGTCGCCCTGATGATCTACGGGTCTACCTGCCTGCCGCTCACTCGAGAAGTTCCAGCTACGAGAGCTGCGGCGGGAGATAATGTTCGCGACATCGAGCTGCCGGATTCGCGCGTCGACGCGGGCCGCTACGGTTTTTCCTCGCGAGTTCAGACACCCAACGTGATCAGTGCAAATTCCAATTAGATTATTGTTTTTTTTAGTGTTTATTTGTAGATTATTGCTTGTGGAATGCACTGGTCATGTTGGGGGTAACGTATTTGTACAGTTCGTTATAGTTTTGTATAGTTTTTTCACGTGTTTAGAGTCGTAGTTTTAAGTTTTCTTTATTATAGTTTTCTGTTATTGTTTTATAAGTTATAGGTATAGTTATAGGTTTTCCTAATAAAGTTCATCGTTTTTGATAGTTAGAATAGGTTAGAATAAGTTTTTGCATTGTTTAGAGTTGTTTTTTAGGCGTTTTATTTCTGATATTTTCATACCCTTATTTCTCAAGATAGGTGATGGGTGGATCCTATCTAACAGCTTAGGTACACAATAGTAGATGATCCTTACCTATTTCACACACAACATATAGACTAGAGTAGTTAGATAGAAAAATATAGCAGTTTTAAAGTTCAGTTTACACCTTGCACTTTGACCCCGTATTTTACATAATAGATATATAGATAGAAACATAGAAATAGGTAGGCTAGGTGAGGATAACCCAGGTGCACTTAGTCAGAACCCTAGGTCATAGATAGAGTGCCTAGAATAGTCTAGAAATAGAATAGTTTGCAATAGCGCGGCAAAAATTGTGATATTTTTCCGCTTTATTCTGACTAGGAAACCTGGGTATCATACCTAGTATAGATTGTTATATGTCAAAATACGGGTAATTGTAAGCTCTTTCTATAGAACATCGTAGCTTTGAACTACCCCTTATAGTTTTTAAGATATAGCCTAAAATGTCAGAACTTTGTGATGAAAATGTACAACCAATTTGAACAATAAAAGCGGCTCTCCTTACGGTATTGCGCTAGGAGGGACATAGGCGCGCAAAACAGCGCAGAATCAATCAGTCGCAACAAGTCCTCCAGCGCAACATCGGAAGAAAAGCTAGCGAAGAAAACTGAAGAACCTCTTTCATTGAAGAACCCTGCTCCCTGCACCATCAAGATCAGCTGCCTCAGCCTGCTCTCTGCGGTCTACGATCTGCGTCCCACTCTCACAGTACTGCCGTAATCAGGGCGACATCCGGCGATAGTTAATAGTTAGTTAAATGTGCTAGACCAGGCGTTTTCATATCGAAGGTGGTCGACCACAGAAGTTTAGGTAAATATGCATCCGAATATCCGATCTCTAGTAATGAAGCAGTAGAATTTTAATTTTATAAAGCCGAAAAATGCCTTAAATGCCTTTTATTTTATTTTTATTTTATTATTCTTAGGAAGATTTACAGCTTTGATTACATACTAAACACAACTTTAAATAACTGTAAGCTAATTACAAATCTTGTCAGTAGAAAGAATGTGTGAAAATAGATGAAAATTACAAGGCAAGTGTGAATGGAATGGTTGAAAGGGGTCGCCCTAGGCGCACGTACGTTGACCAAATAGGATGCGTACTGAAGAAGGGCCAAATAAAATGTACCCGGAACCGACGAGCTTGTATGAAGAGACTTATGGATGTTGAGGAGGCGAGAGATGTGTGTCAGAATCGTAGCATGTGGCGATCTGTTGTCTCTGCCTACCCCAGTAGTGGGACATAGGCGTGAGCATATGTATGTATGTATGTATTATTTTTTGTCGACGGGACCAGGTAATGTGCCTGTGACGAAATTTTGTAACGGTCATCGACGGCCAACTCCAAGCAAACGGGTTATATCGGGCGGAAACGCTAGCCGCTATGCTGTTTCTGGTCGTGACGGCACTCCGTTAGTAAACAATACGTCTACGAAAGACAGAGCACGACAATAGTCTAGATTTTGTACTATCGGAGTGACGTCACGTCTGAATCAAATATAGCGAACGGCGAACAGATTAAAAAATACCATTTTATAAACTGCATGTTTATGAATAAATATCGACGTATCTCGTTAACTTTTTTCGAAATCTATCATAAACATCTTATTACTAATATTAAATCATACTTTAATTTGTTACAGTCAAAAGAGCGCGTGATCGCCTACTACATGAAAAGGGACCTATTCCCTTTCATATACTGGAACTTCATGCTGAAGGGTTGGTACCACGGCCCAGAGTTTGTGAGAAGCATTATCAACCCCACCGGGAACTGAAGCGGCGACGACAGCGCTGGAATCTGGGGCTAGCACTACCTGTTCATGGTATTTGTTTATAATTTACTCTTCTAAACGTCGTCGTTGTATTGCGACATTTATTGTGACGTTTCTAACGGCTTTTAACCAATGACATTAGTAAACAAGAATGGACAGGCCTTACGCGAACATTTCAAACCAGAAAAATGAGGCAAAACAATTGACAGTTTTACTTCGAAAATGTACTGAGATGACAGACCAAGTACCTTAGGGTACTTTTTGTATTGAAGTGTTTTGCGTGCTTCAACTTAAAGCGCTTTGGGCCTATCCATTCATTTTACTTTGATCTAAGCTTTTAACTTACATGTGAATTTTTACTAAATTTTAAGTAGAAAGTAGCGTGTAAATAGTGCGTTATGTTAGGTGTTAGTCGAGATATTTTTCGTATTTAAAGTAAAACACTTTAAATACGAAAAATTAGGCTCTGGGACTTTGTTTTGATATTCCATTGCTTAACTGTTTAAACGGGTTTTGTTTTGACGCCAAGCATCACATATGGACTTGTGAAAGAAACCAGCCAGCCACATAACCACGGCGCTGCGCTGTAAATTACCGCCGGTGTGGGTACCAAATTAGCCCAATATTTACGCTTTATCTACTTAGAACAAGACAGCGTGATATTAATGCGAGAAAGGAAAGTAAGGAACACAATTTGTCACTGAATTTGAATTTAAATAGCCTCCATAATACATCTAAACTATTATAAAACTGTAACAGAAATGTGTCTGTACATTTAAGATATTTACAAAAAAAAAATTACGACATGGTTTTTACCTGTCCCTGATTCCAAATCACCAATATTTGGATTTTTTGTCTGTCTGTTTGTTTGTTTATTTGTTTGGGTGTTTGTTTGTTCGAGTATAACGCAAAAACTACTGAACAGATTTTCATGAAACTTTTTTTGTTTGATAGCTTATCATCTGACTTAAAATCTGGTATATAATTTATGCGAACGAAGTCGCGGGATAAAGCTCGTTTACATATAAAATCATGACCTTATTCCCTTTTGGGGTAAGCAGAGATCTTGCTACAAGTACTTAAAATAGTAGTAGTAGTACTTCAAATATTCACTACCAGCATTAGGGTATCGAAGTGGTCATGGGTCGTATATATGGCTTTATGTACACACCTTTATTTCTTTTTGGTCCGTTTTTATTCATAAGTTATTGTACCTACATTACGCACTTTGAGAGAAGCTACGTACTGCTTAAAAATAAGTAAATTTTTATCACTTATTTTATTTGATGGTCTGTCTATAGTTCCAGTACATTTCTACAGTCAATATTATTATATTTATAAATATTGTTATATATTCTGTAATATATTCAAACAAAATTATATCCATCTTCTCATAAACCAAACTGGTTTGATATGAATGTTTAGAATATAATTCACGTAAGAGAATCATAGATGATGATGTCATAGATGTTGGTGCCACACTATAATTATAATTAACATAAAATATTAAGTCTTGATTTAACGCCTAGCTTTTTAAATAGGATTGATCAGTTTTAAAATATATAAAAAAACTGTTTCAATCCTTTAAGGGGCGTCCGCCCGGTTTTGAGTAACTTTGTAACCATTTTATACATTAACTATGGCGCTTTCTAAGCAGAAAACAAAACTGAACAATCTACAGGATATGAGAAGTGATGTGGTTTTTCTCGAAATCTATTTTAATTAATAAAACTGAAGAAAAACTACTCCAAAGTCACCTCTTTTTTTCCAGTTGTAACCGTTTTACTCTTACATTGTTGATCAGAAGAATATGAAAATTTACAATATTCTTCACAATACAATATAAAATGATGTGGTTTTCTTATTTTTTGAAAATTCATATAAAATCATAGAGGTTTTCAAAGAAAACGGAAAATTCTGACCGGAACCGCGCATTTGAAGCGGGATGGCTAAATGCAAAAGTTTGTTTGTAAGAAAGAGAGCCTTGCAGATGGGAGGAGTAGCCTTAACAATTCATGTAGCTTGTGATTTAACACTATTTTGTACATATGACGGCCGTTCGAGAACAATTTTTTGTGAAGTGACCATCCCCTATAAAAAAATAAAAATGAAATGTTATGTTATCCTTCAATAGGTGCATAAATAAATGGTTCGGGTCAATGTGGCTTCCTCTATATTATAGAGCCTAAAACCTTGACAGGTACAAATGAAAGCCTAAAGGTTGCTGAATACCATGAAAAGCGAGTAACAAAATTACGGAATGCTATTTCAATCGAGCAAAATATCGATTGATGTATTGTATATTTTTGATGTTTTTATTTCTTTTTACAACTTCAGATTTTAATCTGTTGAAACATTTCTACAATAAAGACCGATAGGTAATAAAGAGAAATAAAACAACAACTTTTTGACGTAAAGTAACATGATTGTACATTTTAAGTACATACAATGCATACATATGCTCACGCCTGTGTCTCACTACTGGAGTAGCCATTTTAAGAACACTTTAAATGTACAATCTTTTAAAATATCACGGTTAAACTGAGGTTAATTATTTTAACGGGTTCTTTTCGAGTTCACAATTATAAAATTGTTCGTCCAAATCATGCAGTTGTAAGTCGTGCTACACACATATTCGGGTCGACACATTCTAACACTGCTGAAATATTTTGAACTAAAATAATAACAAACGACAATTTAAATATACGTATTTAATAAAATATATTGTAAAAAACTTAATATTTAATGAGATGTGATTTAAACATGCCTGTGATTACCGCAATGAGATAGATGTACAGTGAACCAAGAAGGTAGATACAATTCGTTACTATTTGGTTGGTTGTACAGTAAGGCGAGTGACAATTTGACTACTTTGTTCTTGAAATTTTAACCCTAGTATTGCCACGTTTACGTGTCTTAAATATGTTCCTGCGCAGATGACATTTTCAAAAACCGCACGAACCAATCCTCTGCGGCTGCGCGGTAAAAATAACTTGCTTCCATTGGTTGGCATGACAATCAATTTCACACTTTACACTGGGAAACATAAGTTTGTTTATATTATCGAAGGTTTCGAGTAAGATCGGGAATTGTTTGTCCCTGTCTGCGCGAACGAAAATCGAAGAAATGACAAATAAACGTGGTCGTACTGTAAGGCGGTGTCCTATTGCCATCGCACGCGCGATGGTGCGATGCGATGTGATCGTACTGATGGGTAATTCTCCGAAATTTTACAAATCGTTGAAATTTTTCCATAGAAAAACTTGAAAATTTGAAAAATTTCGGATAATTACCCATCAGTACGATCACATCGCATCGCACCATCGCGCGTGCGATGGCAATAGGACACCGCCTAAACCTACATTAATTTCAAACCTTTTTATTTTGGCATAATTTATTTATCTTAATTTAAGGTCATTATTTTAACTCAAATATTTGTCTCAAAAATATTTACTGGTTAGTGTTTCTTGGCCTGTGTATTTTAGTAATTTTAGATGTTGTTTATTTTATTTTTAAGTAAAGACAACTAGGGTTAGTTGTTAATAATCATAACGTTAACTGTTATATTGTTATCATTTGAAATTTAATGTGGGAATTATTGTTTTTATAGAGGTTATTTTATAGAGGTTTATGTACAAATGTTTTTATCCAACGAATAAAAATATATATTTTTCTGTATATCTTGTGTACTATTTGAAATGTAACGTTAGAGCCTATTGCACTTTAATAAACATTATAACGGCATACGTTTCTTCGCGACGGGCTCACTCCCCGTCACACTGGACAGAGTTTCGGTACTACCATAGTCTAAAAAAACAAGGTCGTCTATTCCCAGAGTGACACAAGCCTACGTCACAAAAAAATGGCCGCTAAACATGGTAAAAGGGTATGATGACGTAGGCTTGTGTCAGTCACGTGGTCAGTCACGTGATCGGAAGAGAATACCAGGCGCAGTATATTATTGTACCATGGGTACTACTAGTGAAACGTGGATGTTCTGAAGTTTCAGAATATCTCTGACTACCCCCTTGGGGAATATAGTCGTGAGCATATGCTATGCTACGTTTCTTGTGGTTTTCCTAGATACAAAATATAGTTGTTAGAAGCGCCAACAATGTTCAGAAATTCTACCTAAAGGGGCAAGGCCTAGTCACATTACCAACGCTGCAACTCGTGTAAACAAGGATCAACAGCGGCGAAGTCCAGCGACCCCGGGGGACGACTCTAATCTGTCTTGGAACCCGCAATGAATTTAATCATTGAAGATAAGAGGAATAGGAAAAAACAGGTCAAGTGCGAGTTGGGCTACTCTAGTGTTCCGTACCACACCACCACAGAACACAACATACAAACACAACTTAGACAAAAAACTTTTTTGTCCGGGACCTTTAGCGCGAGACCGACTCACACTTGGCCGGTTATTAGGATTTTTTTGTTATTCTGCTCTATAATCTCACTAAGTTTGACGCTTGTATGTATTACCGTTTTTACGATAAAGCGTGAAGAAAAAACGCCTTAATTTTTAACTTTTTGACACTTATTATTTGTTAACAAATCCGCCGTAATAACCATTTATTACCTTTGACACTACTGCTTGGCACTACCAGTAATGCCATGGGAAATTTTACTCTCCTTTGACACTACCGGTAGTGCCACGGGTAAAAAATAATTAAATTTTCCATTGCATTAGGGATTGTTCCCTGGACTTCTGACGATATCGATAGAAAATTAATTACAACAATAAAGGACTTATAGCAACAGAACTGAGATATAACGAGCTCACGAGATAGAATACCTACGAATAGCGGCCTACCTTTCCGGCAGCACGGTCAGTGCAAGGGCGGATCCAGGGGGGGGGACCCAGGGGGCCATGGCCCCCCCCACGTACCTCTGCGGATTGCATTGAATTTTGAGGCTGAGTAACGACGGCACTTTACTATAGGGCATAGATTGATTGATACATTATATTGCAGTGAAATCTCGAGCTCGCTTCGCTCGCTCTTGGTTTTAGATCGTATTGCAGTCATCTCATTACACTGCAGTGAAATCTCGAGCTCGCTTCGCTCGCTCTTGGTTTTAGATCTCATTGCAGTCATCTCATTATATTGCAGTTTGCAGTGATGAAATCTCGAGCTTGCTTCGCTCTCTCTTGGTTTAAGATCGTATAGCAGTCATGTCATTATATTGCAGTGAAATCTCGAGCTCGCTTCGCTCGCTCTTGGTTTTCGATCGTATTGCAGTCATCTCATTACACTGCAGTGAAATCTCGAGCTCGCTTCGCTCGCTCTTGGTTTTAGATCTCATTGCAGTCATCTCATTATATTGCAGTTTGCAGTGACGAAATCTGGAAGGTTGTCTGGAAGAAATCGCTTTTTAGCGATAAGATCGCCTGTTTTTGTGCCTTTTGTATTTCCTGATTGTTTGCTCTCTGTATACTATGTTTTTTTTCTTTTTGGTGTGAAATAAAGTATGATTGATTGATTGAAATCTCGAGCTTGCTTCGCTCTCTCTTGGTTTAAGATCGTATAGCAGTCATGTCATTATACAGGGTGTACAATAAAATGGGACAGCTACTTAAAGGGGTGCTTCAGACCATCAAACTGAACAACTTTCTCTATGGGACCAATATCGAAATCGCGAAAAAAAATTCCGCTCTCCCATACAAAACTGCAAACATAACTCGACTGAAATGTATGGGACAGCAGATTTTTTTTTCGCGATTTCGATATTGGTCCCATAGAGAAAGTTGTTCAGTTTGATGGTCTGAAGCACCTCTTTAAGTAGCTGTCCTATTTTAATTTACACCCTGTATTGCAGTGAAATCGCGAGCTCGCTTCGCTCGCTCTTGGTTTTAGATCTGATTGCAGTCATCTCATTATATTGCAGTTTGCACTGACGAAATCTCGAGCTTGCTTCGCTCGCTCTTGGTTTTAGATCTGATTGCAGTCATCTCATTATATTTCAGTGAAATCTTGAGCTCGCTTCGCTCGCTCTTGGTTTAAGATCGTATTACAGTTATCACATTATGGATATTGCAATAAAATCAAGATGGAAAGAAAATATCGCATCGACTTGAGAATATTACAAAAAAATCTCATGCTCGTGCTCGCTTGCTCCTGATTTCAAATCGCATTTCAGTCATCTCATTAAATTGCAGTGAAATCTCGTGCTCTCCTGCTCGCTTCGCTCGCTCTTGGTATTTTTGTTGTATTGAAATTACCTATTGCAGAATTCGATCATATTGCGAATTTCTGACTCGACCTAATCATATTGCAGTAAAATCTCGAGCTCGCTTCGCTCGCTCTATGTTATACGTTTTATTGCAACCATTCGAACAGGACCTGGCCTCCCTAAGAAATAGTAGATTATGTACCAAGGGGATAAAGCAGTGTCTTTCATCACGGGCGCGATATTGAATCCCGAGCGTAACGAGGGATTCTAGGGTTAACTCCCGAGCGCAGCGAGGGAGTTTAGAGTTAACTCCCGAGCGAAGCGAGGGAGTTAAGACTAGAATCCTGAGTGAAGCGAGGGGTTCAAGCTCGCCCAAGATGAAAACACGTTTATCCCCGAGGACCATACTCTACTTTTCACACCCTCCGCGAGAAAATAAAAAGCAATACTGTTAGAAACCCAGGGGAGCGTGTAAATTCTCTATGGTTAGAAACCAATTCTTTTATTAGAGTTTATAACAAAGTATTAGAGTTCAATAGTATAGAGTTTAGAAAACACTATTTTATTAAATTCAAAGTGAAAGTAGATATTTGAAACATTAGACCAGGAGAGCGATTTTTGAAACTCGTTCGCTGAGTTCAGCAGTTGAAAATGTCAAAATTACTATCATACTTCAGGAGTGCGATTTTTGAAAGTCAAATCAGCAGTAGAAAGATGCATATCTCCATAGTAATTTTGACATTTTCAACTGCTGAACTCAGCGAATGAGATTCAAAAATCACACTCCAGTTGTGGAAAGAAAATGTAATATTTTTTTTTTATTACTTTGTTCAGGTACAGAGATTTGCAGTATTCGCGCCTTTTTTTCTTTTTTTGTGTTCAATACTCGTGGTGGCCAGTTCAAATTTCGAATTAAGTTCTTTTTGGTGCAGGTCTCCATGATAAGTTTTCATACGAATTTTAAGTAAGGGCACAGATTATTTAATAGTTACTACCGTAACGTAAGGGTCGTAGTAAATATTAAATAATCTGTGGAAGCGGTTCCATATTCAAATCTCATTATTGACCAGCGGGTTATAATGAAATTCAGTACAATATTATTGCCCGGCTAGGCCCAGGGCTATAATGACTTGCTTTAGGTTCGAGTTACATGACATATAATGTTCCATTTTCGAGCGGGTGGTGTGAAAAAATTATTGCTACACTCTTGTAGAGGCGCGGCGTCAATATGTCATGTTTTTGCCCCGCCTCGGAAAAATCGTAGATCCGGGACTGATTGTTTTAATTTTCTATGTATGTATTGTATACAAGTCTCGGGTCTGTGTCTCTAACTTAATTTTTAGGGTTCCGTACCCAAAGGGTGAAAACGGGACCCTATTCTTCTTATCGTGTGGGCAGAGCCCTGGTGTCAGAGTTTTTTCAGACCGCCTTACGGCCTCTGACGTGGTTTTTATCTAACGACTACTACCACCAGAGATAGTAGCCGGGACCAACGGCTTAACGTGCCATCCGAAGCACGGAAACATCTTTCTTTTCAGACAATCAGGTGATTCAGCCTGCAATGTCCTAACCAACTGGGGAAAAACCCACAAAGTGACATATCACTAGGTGTCCCCCGTGGGAATCGAACCCACGACCTCCGTGTCAAGAGCCCAATGCTCTTAACCAATAGACCACTTAGTAGTAGGGGACCCTATTACTAAGCCTACGTTGTTCGTCCGTCCGTCCGTCTGTCCTACCTATTTAGGGCTGTAACTTTGAACCGTAATAGCTAGATAGTTGAAATTTTCACAGATTATGCGTTATTACGGCGGATTTGTTAACAAATAAAAAAATTGTCAGAAAGTTAAAAATTAAGGGGGATTTTCAACAAGAAACTAGTTTTTATCAACGTTTTTCTTCACGCTCTATAGTAAAAACGGTAATACATACAAGCGTCAAACTTAGTGTGATTATAGAGCAGACTCTACAAAATAACAACAAATACTAAAAACCGGCCAAGTGTGAGTCAATTTCGCACTACCTTTAGTCCCTTTGGTCCCGGACAAAAAAAGTTTTATTTCTAAGTTAATAATGTTGTGTTCTGTGGTGGTGTGGTACGGAACCCTCGGTGCGCGAGTATAGCCCGACTCGCACTTGACCGGTTTTATTTTATATCTTAATACGTGGCCTGAGTCGGCCGAGGGGTGAGAAATAAAGTATGATTGATTGATTTAAATCTCGAGCTTGCTTCGCTCTCTCTTGGTTTAAGATCGTATAGCAGTCATGTCATTATATTGCAGTGAAAATCGCGAGCTCGCTTCGCTCGCTCTTGGTTTTAGATCTGATTGCAGTCATCTCATTATATTGCAGTTTGCACTGACGAAATCTCGAGCTCGCTTCGCTCGCTCTTGGTTTAAGATCGTATTACAGTTATCACATTATGGATATTGCAATAAAATCAAGATGGAAAGAAAATATCGCATCGACTTGAGAATATTACAAAAAAATCTCATGCTCGTGCTCGCTTGCTCCTGATTTCAAATCGCATTTCAGTCATCTCATTAAATTGCAGTGAAATCTCGTGGGTCATTTTCGAAAATGACCCACTGACCCAACACTTTACAGAAGCTCACTAGGGACTTCTATGTAAGTAGGCAGGTACACACGGCGACAGATCAACCTACCCATAGTTGAACTCTATGCTCATGGACATAAGGTCGAACTATGGGTAGGTTGATCTGTCGCCGTGTGTACATAATAAATATAATTATTATACTTGTTATTTTTAATGAAAACCATGTTTGATACAAAAATCTTTTCAACCCTTGAC